>CM017562.1:3086686-4408081 GCA_007844125.1 Sinonovacula constricta | reverse complement strand
AGAAGTGCCTCAGTATTTAAAAGAATAAAAAAAGTAATTACTAATTGTAATTAGTAACACGTTATATTACAAGAGACCTTTAAAGCTGGTGAAATGTCTAAATGCTTAAAGAGATCCTGTCCATCCTGTGTATACGATTAATTCATGTTGTATTAAAACTTCTATAAACATTTGCCATATTGCTTATGAACATACATTGTGTGTGACGCTCATTCTGTGTGATCTATATGTTTCCAAACAAATTACACACATGTATGTAGTGGTGGATAAAAATGATAGCATTCAGCACAGGGGCGTATTGTGCGTTGTGGTGTATTTGCCGACTTGTAACTTTTCTGACTGCTTAGCCTCTCACCGCGTGGGTTCGAGTCCTGTTCGGGGCGAAGAAAGAAATGTCTTTTTTTCTGACCTGCGGAGCACCGGTAGTTCTGAGTAGTTCAATCCAGACATTTGTCTGAGGTCTTCCTTCTCCAAAATAGCTAGACATTGCTATAATGATCAAACTTTGTTGCTGCGAAGTATTAAAAACTACAACAACAAACAAAAAACAAGAACAAAAAATAGCATACATCAGCACTTTTATCTGTTCAGTTACTTGTGAACAATGTACATTGTAATGTTGAAAATAAATCGTATTCGCTCTGTGTTTTGTATATCGCAATGTTTAAAGAAATCATGGCAATGGCAACGTTTTGTTTCCACAACTATCTGATTAACTTTTGATTGTGTACGTTGAAGTACAACTTTTGGCTGATTTGGCCATTCAGCTTATAATTTACAGTACAAATTGCAAATGCTGAACTCTGCAGTGCTGACGGCGCTTTGATTCAAAATAATTTAGATCTTTAATTAATTTAAATCTGCTCCAGCTTAAGTGCATTCTAGCCTCGGTATATTTTGTTGTCTTAAAGACTTAAAGTTTTTCTATCTATCTCTGAATACTGCCTACCCTCGGATGAGGATTATTGGCAGGAAAGGTGCTGCGTCGAAGAGTGTTAGTTAAAAGATGGTGAAGAGTGAATTTTGTGTTACCGCTTCAGGGTGTCTTGACAATGTGCTTTATGTGCAAATTAAAATGTTAGTTCATGATAAAGATAAAATCTGATAAAAACACTTGTTGATAATTAGTGGTTTATTTGGGACACTGCCTTGCTGAACATGGCATTGTCATTCACTACGGCTATGCTGTGTGGTAGTTTATTCCATAGGGTTAATGAATGTGGAAAAAAGGAGTATTTAATGAAATCGCGAGGTGTGTGTATCATTTGTAAGTAGTAAGGATGTTGATGCCTAGTTATTCTGTGGGGAGCTTGAATATAAGGAGGAAACTTGACGGCAACAAGGTTGTGGTATATTTTATGGAAGAATACAAGTCTATTGTCTAGTCTACGGTTTTCCAGAGTTCTCCAATTTAGAAGTTTGAGCATCTGGCTTACACTTGAAGTATACTGGTAGTCTGACAGGACCCAGCGTGCTGCTCTTCTCTGAACCATCTCAACTTTGTCAGTGTATTGTTTTGTAAAAGGTGACCAAACAGATGAGGCATATTCTAATTGTGGACGAACTAATGTTTTAAAAGCAAGTTCTCTGACTTTAGGGTTAGGAGTGGTGATGTTTCTTTTGAGAAATCCAAGAGTTTTGTTTGCAGTGGCGGTGATTTGAGTAATGTGTTGATTGAAGCTAAGGTCAGAGGTAAAGGTAACTCCCAGGTATTTGGCAGAGGAGACAGGTTGTAAGGCATGGCCATGCAGGTAATAGGTGTTTCGGTGTACAGATTTGCTGCGAGATATATGGAGTACCTGGCATTTGGTTGGATTAATCTCCATGTCATATTCTTTCTCCCATTTTTATATAAACGAGGAAGCAAAGTGGGCCTAGGACTGAACCTTGAGGTACGCCAGATGAAACAGGGACCTCAGATGAGATAGTGCCATCAAGAACAACTGTTTGTGATCTATGTGAGAGAAAAGACTGGATCCACGAGATGATCTGTGGACATACACCATATTCTTGCAGAGACAGGAGGAGCTTTAGGTGATTCACATTGTCAAAAGCCTTTGAAAAGTCAAGAAGTATAAGATCAGTTTGTTTTCCTGCAGCAAGGTTATTTGTCAGATGGTCAGTAAGCTCAATTAATTGTGTTTCACATGATCTACGTTCTCTAAAACCATGTTGCAGCTCATAGAGAATGTTATTTTTAGAGAGATGGCTAGATAAATGTGAGGCTACTACATGCTCAAGTGTTTTGCATAGTATACATGTTAAAGAGATGGGCGGTAGTTTGCTGGGTCCGACTTAGGACCTTTTTTGAATATCGGACAGACAAATGCTTTTTTCCAGTCATCCGGGAGTTCGCCACTAGATATGGACTTCTGAAAAAGAATGGTAATGATATCAGCTATTTCAAGTCTGAGTTCTTTGAGAACAAGAGGCTTAATCAATCTGGACCGGAAGCTTTAGTTACATTTAGATTTGAAAGAAGATTCAATATGCCCGATTTCTGGATGGTGATTTTGTCCATTTGTGGGTAGTGACAATATTTTTGGGGGGTCAGCTGTAATTAGTTTTCTGGGTGCAAAGTTGTGAGAGAGATAGTGGCTTGTGCCTGGAGAAGACTGACTGGAACTGTTTATTTAGGATCTCAGCTTTCTTGGCACTATCTGTGTGTAACTGACCAAGTTCATCTTTCAGTGGTGGTATTTCCTGGGATTCCTGTTTTGAGTTTATGAGTGTATATAGTTTCTTAGTGTTGAATTTACTGGTACCATTGCTGACATTTTCATTAAGGTCCAATATATTTTCTAAGTACTGATTGTAAGATTGTTTTATTTTGTTAGTGATAAGCAGTTTGAGGGTTTTAAATTTAATTTTTAGTTCTGCTTTATGGCCTGAACGTTTCACTGTCGATTTCTGGTTGTACCAGCTAGAGTCAATTCCTTGACAGGCAATATGAAACCAGATTTCACAGTTATCGCAGTTGACTGCAAGATCAGAGTCCTGGACCTCTGAGTCACAGGTTCCACATGGGAAATCAGGGCCTGTGTTTGTTTCAACATCACTTGAAAGTGTCAAAAGTAGGATTGAGATGTAAAGAAGTGACTTATTATTAAAAGATATAAAGGGTTGTTTCAATTTTGGTTTCGAAAGTGCAAGGGACCGAACCAACAGTTATCAAGTTTGGTGTTGTTTTCGGTGGATTCGTGCCGATGTAGGTCGAATGTTTTTTGGTCAGATGTTCATTTCTAAGGCCTTAGAACATGGTTGTTTAGTCATTTATCTTAATTCAATGAATATTATAATCGAACGTATTTCCTACGCGGAGCTATTTTTTATGTAGGCACAAATCTGAAATTTTGGGTGAGTTATGAGTTCCTTCCCCTTTCACTACGTTATCGTTATTGCGTAGGATAGTACGCTGGGAACCAGACTAAGTATAGAGATGACTTTAACGTAGTGACGTCACACGCTACGTATAGAATGGGGAAGCGGTCAGTCTCTTCGACGCATGCGCACATTTCATTACCTGTTCAGTCAATAAGGAAAATATTCTATTTATAATTACTGAGTAAGAATACCAAAACATAACATTTGAAATTCTTTTGTCTTTTAAGGTATTGTCTTAACAAAATGGCAACTGAAGTGCGTTCCACAGACAATCAAACTAAGTGGGATCAACACTCAAATAATGTTAGACTGTCTGACAGAGTTGATGTAATCCGAAAATGGAAGGAAATTCTAGAGAAGACACTAGCTGATATAGATAAGGAAATTGCTGACCTATCAGAAGCAAAAGAGCTTACAGAACAGGCACTTGAAGCCAAGAATCTGCCACTGATGTTGCAATTGAGTGTCTCACTCTCAGAGAAGGAAGACAGTCAATCGATGTTGTTCAAGGTGAACCAGAAAATCAATTGCACAAGGTTAGTTAATTGTTTTAATTATTACCTTTAATATTGTTTGTCTGCTATTACCATATATGCTGTTGAACAAGCTTCCTTTTTTATTGACTCTTACACAGTTATCTTTATATTCATGTTTATACATAAATATAATTTTCCATTTTTAGGAGGTAGAGGTGATTGATGGCATCAAGAAGTTGCTACAACAGAGGGTCAGTGAGGGGTTTGAGCAGCTGTGTCTGCTTCAAGAGGCCCGTCAGCAGTTGCAGGCTGATTTACAGGACAAGAACATTGCTCTAGGAATCGACATTGACCAGTACAACCTGTCTGACCGCTCTCCTAACATTAGCTACAAGCCAGATTCCATGAGAGTACCCAAGGGGTAGGTGTCTCACCATCATAACATTTTTACAATTACTGTTTAGTTTCTGATAAGTATGTAGTATGCTACTTGAATTAGACATAATTTTATTACTCATATTTTAAGCAGCTACAAAAGTTAGGTTTAATTCATTGCATTTAGTGTTGAAAAGTTGAATAAAAAATGCTGCGTCACTTTTTAGATGTTTCTAAAATACTTTCAAGATGTCAAAGAAAAGTTTAGAGTTGCCTTGTTAAAAATGTCTAACACAAACAAAAATTTTAAAATCTTAATGTAAGATCACCACTTTTTTTTCCCAAATTAATCATAATAAATGATTCCAAATATCACTTTTGTTGAACAAATTTGTTTTGAATTTTAAAATTAATACATTAATAGTATTTTTTCCATACATCTTCAAACATTTGAGTTACATTTGCAAATATGTTTTCAACATGTACTTTACCATTTCCTCATCTGCAGAAGCACCACTCCCCAACAATGGGAGGATTTCAGCCGCTACAACAAGGAGCGTGCTGAGGCGGAGATGCAGGCATCGACTCGTCTCCGTGAGGCTATCCACCACACTCTGCAGCAGACAGAGAATGATCTGGAGGCACAGAGGATTGCCACTGAGAACGCCTCCAGGAGAAGGGTCCCTGAGTTCGAAAGGGCAAAGAATGAGCTGAAATGGCAGAAAGAGAATGTAAGTTTAGGATACTGTGAAACTTGCTTATAAATAGTAAATTGAGATTTTTTTTAATTTCGGATAAATAATGCCAAAATCTCCACTTTTCTGGGTAGAGCCGATGCTCTGGTAAATGATCCCTGGAGCATTTATAATCTTGCCCAACTACTTCCTTATGTTTTAAGGGGATGAGATTTAAACCTAGAGCCCTCTGATCTGAAATCAAAAGCCATGGGCACTGGCTAGTAGATTTACCTTGGTTCTGCTTATGTGAACAAATGGCACGCAATACCTTTTATTGATCATTTTTACATACACCTTGCATATAAGATAGTAAGCCCTACTAAATTTTATACTTAACTACATGCACTGGAAAATGTGAACTTTCTCCCTACATATGCAGTTTAATTCATAACATGTTATTTTCAAAGTAGATCTTAATAACCCATTTATAACAATACATTTAACAACACATTCACAAATGCTTTCTTAAATAAACAAGTCTAAACAATTAGCAACTTTTATAAAGGTCATTGTTATTTTTGTATGCAAAAATGATATGAATATATATATTCTGTTATATTGTTTACTACTCTTGACACTGGTATTCCTTTGTTTTAAAGATCAAATGGTAAAACTGTAACTATGTACATCTGTCTTCTTTATCTAGACTCAGGGGGAGATTGAGGCAGTTGGAGAATGCTATCCGAGGCGTCGAGGAAGCTATCCGTGCCAAGATCAACCCCATGAAGCTGGCCCAGACACGTCTGGAGAACCGAACATACCGCCCTAACGTTGAGTTGTGCAGGGATGCTCCTCAGTATGGACTGACAGATGAGGTCAAACAGCTTGAGGCCACCAAACGCGGCCTGGAGGAGAAGCTCAAGCAGGCTAAGTATGTTTCTAAAGATTTATTAAATCTATAAGCAGAGGTTAAATTTCATAAAACCTTGACCGATAGTTTATATTGTTTTTAGCATTAGATCTGTATATAAAATGTGAGCAAAGGTTTAATTTATATTATCTTGCTCAGGCAGGCCAAGTATGCAGAATAGAATCAAATCTTAATACAAGCATTGTGCACAGGTTGATCTTTTATAGAATCTTGCTAAAACAGGCCAGATATGTACCCTATTCACTCTAGTTGTATCACATATAACTAGTTATTAAATCATCCTTATTCTCTAATTCATAATCAACCAATTATTAATGCAATGGAAAATGAAAAATTGACAAATATGATGAAACACATTTATTGTGCTTTTTTTTACTGTAACCAAATGAAGCTAAACTAGGACTGCAAACATCACCTTTCCAAAACAAAACCTGGTAGCTGTCACTCATGTATTTCTCTGTTTATTGCACTTAACTAGTTGCAAGGGTGAAATCAGTAACATACAAACTACCATGTGCAGTGTTATACTGCTCCAATAAAAATGTCTGATCTTCATTTTTATTTTAAAAAGTGGTAAATTTTTCTTTGTTATGTAAAATAGTACTTTGTCATGTTAAATTAAGGTTCTAACTTATTAAGGTTTCAGTCCAGAAATTAATCCCCCCCCCCTTTTTTTAACCCTTTACTTGCTGCAAACATTTTTCAACCCATTAACATAAAACATACCCCACCCAAATTTTGTTTCCAGCACTTAAAAGGTTAATATTTAAATATTTATAATCATTCTTTTTATCCTTGTAACTTGTTCATTTAGTTGGTTAACATAATATAATAGTAAGTTCTTCTAACACTGCTACTGAAAAACTCCTTAGCCCCTCACCACGTGTGTTTGAGTCATGGTTGGTGCGAGAACTTGTGAGGCTTTCCAGCTAACCTGCAGTGCGCTGGTGGTTCTACCCAGGCATAAGTCTGGGATCTTCCTCCACCAATAATTAGCTGGACATCGCCAATATCACCATAAATGAAAACAATATCATAATTATACTATAATGTTACATAATTCTGTATGGTTCACATATTTTGTATTACAGGCATGCCCTTGATGGTCTAGACCAGAACCTGCACCGTATCACTGATGACCTGAGCCTGAAGATCAACAGCCTTGACCTTGACAACAAGTGCATGGATGTGCGTCAGAAGCTTCAGTGACGCCCCCAGACCAGCATGCAGAGAAACCTCACGCTGACTGGCATCGAGCGGGAGAGGTCCAAGATTCTTGCATAAAAATAAATATACCCAACCCTATCAACTTTAGTAAACATTTACAAAACCACTTTTCTAATTTTATGATTTGATACAAATGTGTTACTTTTGTTTAATTTTAAAATGTTTAGAGTCTTGTTTTTTTTAAATTAATTGTTAGGTTTATGAGATTTTTTAACAGTTTTACCTCATGATGTGGTAATGAACTGAGATCATTTAACACTTTATAGACAAGTTTTGAAAGGAAGTTTTTACAGCTTTTTTGTTATTAATTTTATTCTGTAAATTTTAAAAGGTTAATTTTGTATAATTGGCTATGTGATTTGGACTATATACATGTGATTATCACATTTCTTAAAAATAAAATACTTGATGTTTTTTCTCTAAGAATGTGTTGGAATTTTTAAATGCAAATAAATTAATGAATACAACTGCACTTTCTGTTTATTTCATTATTTTTTTATTTCAGAAAGCATATTAAATTCCTTCTTTGATGGACAGATAACTTGTTTTCAATATTAAATGTTATAGGCATTCATAGTGTGATAAACCATGTAAAAAGCATAAAATGTTATGTTCTCAAGATTTGTGTTATTATTTATATAAAATGATATATCTATGTGACTAGATTGTCAACAAAATGAAAACATTCTAAATAGTTTTACCAATATCACTATTTTTGTAATTAATAAATTTAATAAACATTGTTTTTGCTTTACATTGCTTGTTGCTTTATCTTTGTTATTGCAAGTATAATTGTTGAACATTTTAGACAGTTCTAGGTAGAATATGTTGAAACAATGTCAACAATAATGAATGGTTCATTTTTCGGCCACCCTTTCTTCTGTTTTTTTTCCCTTAATCGTTCCCACTCATATGTTTTGTTGTGCACCAATATAGTGTATTGTCTCCCTGAGTTGTCTGTGAGAATTTAATAAACACCACATATATGTTTGAGAGAGTGAGAATTGTATGTGGCTGCTTATAGCAATCCTGGGTGTGGTTAATATGATTGTTTATGACAAACGCTGAGTCTCTGATTAAAAAAAGGCAATTGTTGCATTTACATGCTTTCATTTCAAAGCTGTATATCAACTTAACATGCTTTCATTTCAAAGCTGTATATCAACTTAACATGCTTTCATTTCAAAGCTGTATATCAACTGGTTGGTAAAGAGAACATGACTGCTTAGATGTATTTCAAGTTGATACTTTTATTAGTCTGCATAACTGTGATGCTGTTTTAAACAATATAATATATGTATTTTATTTTCTGTTATACACAATCTCTTGGGAAGGACATCTGAATAAAATATTTGTTCGTGAAATGATTTTTTGTCTAATCTAGTGTGTTATCTTTTCTAGCTAAAATCCAATACAAATATTGCAAAGTTTTAATAATCCATATAACTAGTGTTGTTTCAAGCTCATTTTTTTATGAAAATGTTTGCTTCGGAAGTGAATTTGTCCATCTAAATCTATATAACCTGGAAAGATCAAGGTTTAATAATAAACAACCCTAAAAATATTTTTTTCCTAAATTTAAGTTACAGAGCCTGCCCATTTATTAAAATGATTCATAGTTATTATATCAATCATCCTATTACCATGCCAATCAATTTTATTGTTCTGAAGAAAAGAAAAAAAGCTACAATGTGTAAATAATTACCCTTTTGGACCCATTATCATTATGCTGACACATCATATATATGATTAATGTAACTTTATATTATACTCCTCAATGCAGCCTGGTAATAGGGACACTGTGTGTGCATTCACCTCAAAAACCAATAGGTTTAAATTCATGAATATACTTTCATCAATGCTTGGCTATACAACCTCATTCTACATTTATACAATGCTTTTAAAATAAGGTCATACTTTAGTTGTACTAGCTAGATACCCGAGGAAACCTTTAGATGAAACTTAAATTGAAATTTCCTTAAGATAAAAGACCTGGCCTGTCTCCAGACATAAAGATCATGATATGAAATCAAGGAAATGAATATTTTAAGGAAATAGATTATTGATTGATTTATTTACATGTAGTGTTATTAGAATGTTCATTATATGTAAAAGTATAAATCAAAGTGTCTGTAGGAGGTTTGGAGTCTTTTCATCTTATACAACAAGAATATACAAAACTAATATAAAACAGGAAAATATGCATAACATAAGTAGAGAAACATGAAAAACCACCCACTCATTCTATACAAAATGAAATAAAAATATCTTGTAAAAGGATTCAACATCAGTATGGATCATAGAGCTTTTGAGGACTTAAATGACTGAAACTGATATTGCCGATGTTCAAGTTTTTTGGATGCTGGTCTCTTGCTTGCAATTAGTGTAAAATTAACCAAATTTTGTGGAAATGGAAAAAGGTCCCGAATCTATAGTTTTCAATTTAAATCAATGCGTCAGTGTAAAGCTGTTTTTTCATGCATCAATATATAGTTTTAAAATACACCCATAGTATGTTAAGTGCAACAACACTTGTTAAAATCTTATCCATTGTTTGTTTTCTTTCTTACACTGCAATCATTCGGTTGACACTGCAATGTGTATCGCCTACAATCTAAATTTAGCCAAGGAAATCCTAAAAATACCCACAGTTCATAACGTGGGAATACCCTATCCAGAACGAGGCCGAGTGACATATCGGAGTTCGGAGTTTTGTGCCAATTTTTCAATAATTATCCGTCGTCAAATACAACCATCGCTGTAAGTATTGTTTTGATATTTTCATTTTACAAATTTGAACCTCTCATGAAGCTGCATGCAGTAGTATTTTTGCTATCCGTTTCACTGTCGAGCCGATTGCGGTGGCTGTAAAAAGGCTACTTTGAGCGGCAACTTCCTCGCGATGAGAGGTCGACCGTTTGTTTACATCATAGATTTTGCTTCGTGCAGACTTACTCCCCTTATACTCAACTCGTCAGGAAGTTCTTACTTATATTGTAAACTCCCGAACACCAATACGCCGCAAAGAACTGCTCCCATTTGTTCGTCACTATCCTGTATATTTATGTTAACTACTATCCAACAATGCGCCATAATAGCTTCCCTAGGTTCGTAGAGGTTTCCAAATTAGTGGGCGGGGCTTAAATCTTCAAATGGGGCTGGTCAACCGAAGGGGCGGCGTCTATTCGACATTCACTCAGTTGTGCATTTCATTTTCATCATTCAATTGTTATGTTGCTTTTCGGAAGCTAACTTTAGCTACTTTTAGCTACTTTATGCAGTGATTGAAAGACCCACGCAACTTTTGAAGTAGCTATAGTTAAGTTTAGTTGTTTACATTGTAATTTTAATGACTAGATTATGTTACAATGCTTAATGTTATAATACTGTTATTAAAAAATGTGATAAGAAGTGATGATACTGGATTTTAATGGAATTATTTAACATTTGGACATAGAACAAACTTGGACAGAGTGAAAGAATTTATTATATTTTAATTATAAGAAGGGTAAAATTTCTTAGCCATGAATATGCAGAACCAGATACAGAACTTACACGACCTTGCCATGTTTCGGTTCAACTTTTGGCATAAGCCTTTTCTCTCGCCACCAGCGGCCCACCAGGGGTTCCCGCCAGGGATGGAAAGTTCATCCTTCATCCCCAACCCCCTTGGGTCTCCAGCCCTTATGGTGCTAGCCTCCACAGCAGAAAATCATGAAGGGGCCCGACTCCCAGCCCCTGGATCCAGGTACATGGGGCAAGACAAGGAGAATGGTCAACAGTTCAATCCTACGTACACCATGTACAGACCAGGTGAGCCATTTCCTGCGCCGATCTATGCTCCTGTCCATCCGTTTGTCCGACCCTCTTCCGACAGATCGGCACATTCGGGAGTAAGAATCATGAATCCTGCAGGCAGCAGTGCATTCAGGCCCGTTTCTGCAGAGACCCCAGATTTGTATCATTCGGCATTCTCACCAGCAAAACGCTCGAAGCCTGAAGATCTTTCTCAGAAAGGTCTCTTGAACACTAGTGGTGACAGTGAGGACAATCATGATGATGTCTGCAAAGATTTGTCGATGAAGGATGACAGACCGTCAAGTTTGAGTTCGGTGAATTATGATACAAATTCAGAAACACATTCTGATGCTGGGGACTTCGACAGAGGAACACCAGATTCAGAAGGACGATCACTGCGAAGTAAGTTAAATTATTATTTCAGTGTATTTTCACAATTTATCAAATCTACCATGCTTGTTATGCTTTAATTACCCACAGCTGCTTATCCAGTTATTCATGTATTTATAAGGCTTAGGCAAATAGTGTAGATCCAAATCAGCAAGCTCCCTGCTGTCTGAACTGTATCTACACAGTTTGCTTCTCTGTCTCTGTTTGTAGGTATATTAACACAGAAAACATATATAATATTAATAACAATGATTTCTGAGAATTTAGCATGGATTTTTAACAAAATGTAGCAAGCTAAGAGTTGACCTGTTAATTAGGTAAATTCTGGCTTTAAAAGAATAAAGGTTCTATTATTTTACAGTTCTATAAATGACAGTGGTTGTTATTGCTGCAACAGTAGAGGTAGTTTTCAAAGAAATTAACAGTCAGACATGTCAATAAATGGAGTTTTCCAAAATGTTATGCTTGCCTGAGTTTCCCCCCTTTTCCTGTTCCCTACCTATACAGACTCTGATCCCTTTATCACCTTCTTAGACTGCAAATAGCTATAAAATATTGTCCTGATATCAATGTATAGGTAATTAATGCTGTTTGTTAAGTATGGTTAAAAATTTTTTACTGCATTTATCTAGTAACTTGACTTTAATAGATACAGTGAATTATGCTGCTATTTTTTAATAATTTATATCCTTGACTCTTTCTACAAGTAGTGAGAACGTCACTCCTTATCTGAAACTATTTATTTTTCTATTTATCAATCATCATTCTGTTAATATGGGTATACAGTTACCTAATATAATAAATATTTAACAATATGTAACAATAGAAACAATCTGTTAAGAAACCAATAAATTCTAAGTAAATGGTTAATAAGCTTGAAATTTAATAGTTTTACAAGTGAAACTGTTTATTTTGCCAAATTTGTGACAAACATTTACATGTAACCATAAAAGGAGTCCTCACTTTATTAAGTCTATTCCCTATCTTGTCAATTTAGCAAACAAAAGCAATTTAGCACTTAAATTTATTTATAATGCATTATTTGGGTCCCCCTGACAGATAGTAGTGTGTGTAAATTTATGCATTCATCATAGTGTGCTCATTGAGCTATTTGCAGACCTAATTAAAATCTGTCACATTCTGTGCACAATTTATGGACTATCTTGGTCATCAATTACTACTTTTAATACAGTCTGCTTTTCACATATTTAGCGACACTTTTGGATTTTACTGTAAAAATTTTCAATGACAGCATATCTTGATACAGACATAAAAGAATGAAGAAAATGATAGAATGTGTTTATGTTGAAGTTAAAATTTCAATATTTATTTTATTAATATTTATCCATGTTAGAGCATTCTTCTTTGTCATATAAAATTAAATATTTTTAGCAAATTTACTGTAAAGAAATGGTTGTATAATTTTTTATAGAATTTTATTTTAATATTAATTTTTGCTGCATACCGCACACATGCTGTAAAACATTATTATTTAACATATTGAAGCATAAAAACAACAAAGGTGACTTTAAGGAATATTTTGTCAGATTCTGTTATAATTGATTCTGGGCTGCCTAAAAATAAAAAAATAAAAAAGGTAGTGGTAAAGCTCCCTTGCTTCAGCATATATAAGGGTAGTGGTAAGCCGAATACCAGGTTAATGTAACTAGGTATGTTGTCATGCCAGGTGTTCATGGCATGTTAAATACAGTGAAGGCAGCACTAAATCTGCTTCAAATAAGCATTATCTTCAGATAATTGAAAGTTTGTTGGTTGGCCGAGAAATAACATTAGCAACAAATTATCATAATACTATTTAATTGATTATATTATGTGAATATACTTATTTTAAATATATTGGTATTCAGTTGTCAAATCTGTGTGAAGTGCCCAATAAAAATAATCACTGGACCTGGTAGCGCAATCGGGAGAGCGTCAGCTCCCGGTAGGGGAGACCCAAGGTTCGATCTCGGGGCCGCGACATGCCAGAGTCGGTTAAAAATGGTAGTGGTATAGCTCCCTTGCAAGCGCTCAGGCAAATACAAGGGAAGTTCCATGACTGGTTGGCCTGATGTCAGGATAATGTGACTGGGTGTGGTATCATGCCAGGTGTTCACAGCATGCCGTAGGCAGTGAATGCTTCAAGTGGACACCGTCTCCTGATAACTGAAATACTGTTAGTGGGACCATAAACCCAAAAAAAAAAAAAAAAATAACATAATTTATAATTTTAACTTAACAGATAAAAGCTTTGATATTTTATAATGTTTAAGTAATCAATACTAATGACAGAAATTTACAAAAGAAATCACATTGTAATAATGCAAATTCAAACAATCTAATTTAGACATTTTCTTGAATATTTAATATTTGACAAACCATTACATCATTCTGCTTCCAAAATTGGAAATATTTAGTTTAAAATTGCTAAGCAATTTACTATTTCTGTAAAAAATGTTGTAAAATGTTTTACTATTTTTGTTAACTGAGCTAACAATTGCACAAATAATAATATACCATTAATTTTGTGCTTTGTATTATCTTACCATGTACCTTGTATTTTTTTTTATAGTTTATTGAAATTTTGATAAATGTGTTTTTGGTTTCGACCCAAATCTTTGTCAGGTATATGTCATCAATCATCTACCAATAAATGCTAAAATTGCAATAATAACAACGTTTTTGTCTAATACCCAATTTACAATATTAGAGTTACTGCCCCTATTGAAGTCTTTTGCATTAGAGATATGAAAGTTATAGCATCATTAGATAAAGTGGGTACACACATAGTCTCATATGTCATCTGTTGTACTGATTACAGTAAGAATTAATCTTGTTTGATTAATGGTCCACTTTTTAATCAACTAAATCTATGCAGTTTTTGTCAGTGGAAATACCCGATCCTGAGACCTGTTCATTTTTCAGATGTCAATTATAGTTTTCCTTGGGTTAACTTAGCCTGCGAATATGTACTGACTGGGTGACATTTGATATAATAAGCTTGATACTAGAGAGCATAAATTTTGGGAGCTATTTTATAATTTATGTTTTAAAAACAATTTTGATGAAGTTTAAAAAATGTAGAATTTTTTAATTTACATGATAATTATAAATTTGAATTATTTAAGGGATTTATAGCATTTCCATCTTTTATTATTTATTATTCAAAGGAAACAATCTAAACAAGGTTCTTAATTTATTTAATGTCCTAATGGAGAAGTTTGTGACTCTTAGGCTTCTGAACAAGAGTTTATAAAGCTTATAGAAAAAGTAAAAGATCCAGATCAGTGAGCTCCAGCTTTCTCCTGTCTGATCAGGTTCTACGTATTTTGCTTCTGAACATTTGCATACTGATGTAGGATGATTAAAATTAAATATGTGTTATAAACGGAATTTAACATATGATGGTTTAGCAATGCTATGTTGTGTTTTATAGGAGAAATTTTAAAGTTATTGAAATTGAAATAAATAATTACTGATTGTTGCATGATCTTGCTAACTTTTCTTCATTCACATTGTTTCAACATTTTTATGTTTCCTTTTTCCAGAGTTTTCCATTTGCTAGAATAAAAAAATTGTTAAATGGGGTCAGATTAAAGTTGCTTTTTGAATTGAAAAAAAAACTAACATTGATCTTGTGATGTACAATCAACATTAGTTTTTTTTACTTATTTATTTCAACCTTTTTTGAGTAGTTTAATCTTTGTAAGATGGTATAAATTCATTGAAACTGTATTGTGACTTCAGTCCCTAGGCTTGATTGAAATACGGAGACTACTTAGGGGTCATAAAAGGGATTAGGCGCGTCCTCTGACTCAAGTGAGTTCAAATATAGTCTGAGACAGTATGATGAGTAAAAAAATAAGCGAGGGCTCAAGGCTTAACATCAGACGTTTTTTATTTAATGTCTTATTAATGTAGATTACACGCAGGTAATTTATTAGACAGCTATATCTTAATATTAGCTGCAGTTCTTGCATCTAGGCTTGGGTTTGTTTCTTTACGTCTTGTACAGAACTAAATAAATGAGTGTCCCCTCTTCATTTTGATGCTTTTTCAATGAATTAATGATTTATAATTGATATATGAATGCCATAAACATCCCATATAAGAGGATATGCCCAAAGATTGAACTTTTAAGTTGTTTTGTATTGATCATACGTGTTTGTTTTGTATTGCGGATTTAAACATTATTTGGTTAGGTTTTACATCTTATTCTAAGATTACAGCATTGTTTTAAAGCCAAAAGTAAAGATAAAAATATTTGCCTTCTTCAGACTCTTGTCTTTTTCCTATTAGGAACCCAGGGTGCTTGTTGTTTGAAATAATTTTCAATGAAGTATCACTCAGTGCAAAAGAGGATAGAGAGTAGATGTTACTTGCAGAGGAGTGAAATACACTGAGATTTTATAAATGCTGGACCCTGTGCCCACAACCCATGAAATTTTGGTGCAATTTTGAAATTTTGTTGCATGGTTAATTGTTAATTCCCCTCAGTAGTTTGTAACTATGTTTATGTCTGTATGTTCAATAAACACTAAAAACAAAAAACATGCCAATGCATTCTCTTTCTCGGTATATAAATCTGCCATTTGTAATCAGTAAACAACTTTTTTTTGAAAATGTGTTTGTTTAATGTCCATAATAACATTGGTTTCTCCTTTTTGGTAAGCTGACATTTTTAGAGGTTATTTACCTTATAAAGAATAGACAGTTTATAGGTGTCTTCCCCTAATAAGCCAAGTTTTTGCCCCTAATGCTGAAAAATCCCCTCTGATAAAATTAAACATTTCACTGCCAAAATGCAGAAATTAAACACATGTGGATTAGTGACTACAGTAAAAGCTTGAGTGCACTGGACTATGGTAATCTGGTGGAGGAGGTCAAGAACAAGGAAATCAGAGAGATGGCCTTGTAAGAAATTTACAAGCTGTATGATAGCAAATAAGATATTAAACATGCACATTTCCCTTTTTTAATTTAATGCCACAAAATTCTCACCTTCTCTAAGTCCCCAGGTCTCTTCACTTTTATCAGAAAAAAAAACTTGCTTTTGCTATTATCTGTCTAGGCATTTTTCTTTTTCTTTTTTTTTTTTTTTTATATATATGAACTGCATTTGTACCTGATGACTTATAACTGCCGGCATCATGCCATGTTTCAGTTTTTTATAAAGGGGGCAAGTTTCAATGTGTTTGTAAATTTCACCTTTATTAGTAATCAGGAATAAACGCTGCCTTTGATGCAGAACATGATACAAAAATAAGAATGAATGAAAGTACATAATGTGAAACATTAAAATATAGCATATGTTGCAAATACAATGTGCATTCCTAAACATTGTGTAATAAAATCAAACTTTTAAGATACTTGTGTACAAATGCATTTAAGTTAGTAAATTTTGTGGGGGTGGTGGGGATGAACAGGGACTTATATAATTCATTAAAGTTTTGATTTCAGTGCCATTTTACTAATTCTTAGTGTTTGGCTGAAATGTATCGCTTACCGGAAACGGTACAATTACAACATAAAAAATATGATATTAAAACAAATGTGTGCAAATAAATACAGCTGTCTGTTTAAAACCTCAATGTTAACATTTTAAATTTTTTATGCAGTTTCGTGTGAGAATGACACTTGATAAATATTATTGTATTGGTAAGCTTTTAGTGACGCTCTGGTCTGTATAAATTATAATTGCTAATGAGACCTGCGATTTGTATTGCTTATACATGTAAACTCTACATGAAATTTGCATTGAATTGTTTAGGGTAAAAATGTAATCTGGCATGGTCATCGTCTGACTACTTTGTTGGGTACCGATTAGCAGTGATTAGGAGTTAAACAAAGGTTTTGTTGGGAAGCCATCTTGTTCCTTATGTCGCATAAGTAGGTTGCCTATCTAAATAGAAAAAAAAGTTGCATCTCCCCAGTATAAATTTCAGATGAAATGCCTGAGGCAGAGGTTGATGTTATACCTTATTTCGAGTTCGGCACTTACTTAAGCATCAACTAAAATTAGCAAAAGACTGAATATGACAGTCATGCTTACGGCATTCTTTTAAATCACTTTTACATTGTATATTTGTTTGTGAACTTTGGTGACCCCGTGAGTCCATCTATCAACATTTTTATTTGCCTTTTTAATTTTAGTGCACATGGATCAAAAACGCATCCTTGACACATCTCTGGACGGACCTCAACTTTCAAAAAAACACAACATAATTAACAATGTAATTGCTTAAAGGGACTATTACTGTCATCTGATTGAAACTAATGTATTGCAATCTTAACATTTCATAAAAATATATAAATATATTCTACCAGCATCAGCTTATTATACATAAATCAGATGGTTTAATACAGTTTTTAAATAATAAAGATTATATAATCAGAGTTTTTACTTCTAGAAACCATGACCGTAATCTCTTCTGGTGGGATCAGAGTTTCCACTGGTAGAAACGCCAATTCTACCAGATTGTAGTCGCTACCATGACATCTACATTTCAAACTGACTGTCTTATATTAAAATCTTTCAAGGTAAATGTATAAAATATTGGCTGTTATTTCTGTATTAAATAATTCACAGACAACAGCAATATTATAATTGTATTCTTTGCTGTAGTGTCACCTCAATATAACTTTCCCAGAAGTAATTTTTAAATAAAAATATTTTTGCCAAATTATTAAATCCTTTTGTCTTTCAAATTATAATTCTAGAACTTATTAGAGTAAAATGGCCTCAGAAGAGGTTGAGCATATTTTGATGATTGCTTAAAAAAATAAATCATTCAAATGCATAATTAACTCCTATATCTACATTGTATTTGACTATAAAAATTATGATACTACACTAACATTAGCTCTTTAATCAACTTTGTCATCATGCCTTTGTCATAAATTTGAAGACCATTTTTTATCATCACCATTTTTTTAGACTTTTGAGATAATAAATCTTCTTGCTAGGTTCTAGCTTTATTTGCTTATGATATATTTTTAAAAAGTGTTTTGTTATTTATTGTGGTTTTGAGGTAAAAAGTTGAGGTCTCAAAAATACACTGACCCTGTAGTGTAATATCTAATGTCATGACTCCAGGTACTCGAGGCCGGGATAAAAAAACAGGTTGCAACATACAAAAGTTTGTGAAAATGGAGTGTGAACAAATTACATTAGGTGGTTCCAAAACTGCTTATCCTGGTGTCGGAATAATATGACTGGGTATGGTGTCAAGCCTGATGTTCACGACATGTTTTAGCTCTAAAGGAAACACCACATATTCTTCAAGTATACACAAACTCCAAATAACAGATCCACAGCTGGTGGAATGAGAATCTCACCGAAACAATAAGAACTCGCAAGTTGTTTGTTAAAGGAGGTATCCAGCAGTTGGCATATTTTGAATACATGTAACCACTGTCTAGGGAATTAGGACATAATTACTGCATACATTCATACTGTAGTTTAGGTAGATTCAGTTTATAACACTGCCTTGATTATTATGTGGTACAGATTGTGAAATAAATCACTTTAAATATTCATTCTTTCCAAATCTATAAGTAAGCTTGATGGGAATTTCAGATAACAATAGATATCTATGTCAGAGTTAATTACTAGTAAAAGTAAGTGGCCACATGGTTAGTTATTTAGTTACATAAAAGAAAGAAAATGGTCCAAACTGTTGGATCCCACCTTTAATGTAAAAGCTTCAATATCAGGATAAATAGGATGGCATGAAAGGCATTACATATACATTTTTACAATCACTGAGCTTTGAAAATAAATAACTTACTTATCACTAATTGGAACATAATTTGTTTAAATACAAGTTTAGTTTTTTTATTTGTAAATAAATAAATATACAAAGCCATTCTTCCTTATTAAAACGTTAAATTAGAAGTATTTCTCCTTTTTTGTTTTGTGATTTTGTTCATTTCTGGTTTCCAGAATTCCCATTTGTGAGAAGGCTTTAATATTGAAGTAGGAATTCTGAAGTATTGTAATCATATTTTTATTTATATTATATATTTAAATAAAGTAATATTTTCAGGCAATTGAGGTCTGAAATTACTGTTAATGTTTCATCTTGAAAACATTTCAGCTAGTTGCCATATGTATCTAACTTCTGATTTGAATAAAGCCACTGTTCATTGTGTGTATCATTGGGGACTTATTACCTGGTGTTTGTACACATGGCTGTTTGTCAAACCAAGAGAAAAATGGCAAGTGTTTCCATCATACATTTTGCTGGCAAGTAAACATCGTCAGGTGACCAACAGATGTGGTGAGAAGAAGATAATAACAGACCTGCTGTACAAAACAGTAATTTATAAACGTTATTGTCCAGTTGCATTGTTCACTTCTCAAAAATCAGTTAAACAAAATGTGACTACTATAGAAATATTGTTCATTATTTAAAAAAGGCCACCCTTTTCTCTCAGCTCGTTGACTGAGTTGAAGTGATTTTGAATGTTAGCTTTTAGAGCAGGGGTACAGGTATGAGGGACAATTTCTTTTAATTAAACTAATTGAAATCCCTCAATGGTCTCTTAGTGTTGAAATTTATTTCATTCTTTGTGTAGATTTATTGGAAATGATATTTTTTTTCACTTTCATATTTTGAATGGTGCGAATGAAGTGACTTCTCCCACCCTCCAATTGGCACCTATTATTTATGTACAGTTCCTACAGTTGAATTAACACCCCTGCTCACCTGAATGTGAACAAACGTTGCACATTACCAAACTTTATTGATTTGAAATACCTCTCTTATTTTCTGTAACAAATGAATCTAGTAAGGAACACAGTTTTTCTCATCGGGCGGTCCGGGCTGCAATAATAACATAATTAGATTAGATTCGACACAAACGCTGGACTAATTGTTAGCCTTTTTATCCATTTCAGAATTGTATTTACTTAATTATAGTATTTTATTGATATAATACAGATAGGATTGGGTTCAGGTCGAAGGGTTGGATAGTTGGGTATTGCTTTGTAAAGAAATGTTCTCTACAATACGTGTGATATTTCACTTGGTCACCTTCTGTAAAGCTTGTTATCCATGCCAATCAAATTGTTAATTGGTAACTACCGGCACAGATGAATATAATTGGATGCTAATTGGGACCAGATAATAAAAGATAATTGATTTTATTCTGACACACTGTTGCATTCTTTTCTTAATTGCACTGTGCCCAATTGTTCATCTTGGTGAACTGGTATTTTACTGCTTTGTTAGTCACTGGATAACATTTCATTAAAAGTGTTGAGTTATAATCGAATTGGCATTCTCATTTACTATATTGAATTTAGTACTTGTGGGGTTGAATTTCTATATATTTACATTTATAACAATATGCTACAAACTTATATATATACATAAATATATATAAATATATAATATATATATATATATATATATATATATATATATATATATATATATATATATATATATATATATATATATATATATATATTATTTGCTTAAATACCATGGAATAAAGTTTTATGTAATATTATACATTAAGGTAGAAGTTTAATTGTTTTTTTATTTTTGCAGAAATGATTTTGATAATTATTAATTTATTACAAAAACTCTTTACAGTGTTTCGAATCTTGCATAGTTTTTAGCTGTTATGAATCTTGCTTACTTTTTATCTTAATTGAAAATATCTGAAATTGTCTTGAACTTCTATGTTCTGTTAGTTTTTAGTTATTTTGCTTAATTTACTTTAGATGCAGTTTAAACATTCTGTATAAAAAAAATGTATTTTTCTTGTTTCTGGCATGCCATTTGTTGAGTGGTCACTGCCTTGTTACTCCATGACCCCTAACCACATGGTTTTAAGTCCAAGTTAGGGTTCTGAGTAGAACCATATGTGCCCTTCACAACATTCATACTCAAGAATGCTTACAAATAGTGTAGATCCAGATCAGCCACATCCCACTGTCTGATCATTATCTGCACATGTTGTGGTTATATCTCTTGCGATGTTTCTTGAACTCCTCTGACTACTTAGCCTCTCACTGCATGTGTTCGAGTCCCATTTGAGGGCAGACTTAATGTGTAAAGGTCTTCCAGCTGACTTGCAGTGTGCCGGTGGTTCTACTAAAACATTTGTCTGAGGTCTTCGTCCACCAAAAAGCTGGTCGTTGCTACAATGATAATTGGTCGCTGCCATGTATTTCCAAAACAAAACAGACAAAACAAGCAATGTCTTATTACCTTTGACTGTAGTTCATTTGCAAATATCTAAGATTGTGTAGTGCTTAGTATAAATCTTACATAATAAGATATCTATCTATCTTATAAGGGTTAAATTACTTTTGAATGTTGAGATGGCTCTTTTTTGGTTTTCAGGTAGGTCAATAGAACTAATTAGTTGAAATTAACTTTGTATTAATTGATGATTTGTTGAAGACAACATTTAGCAATAGAACACCCCCTGAAAGATTAGATAAAGGGACAGAAAGTGTGTGATGGTCAGCCAAGTCCATTGTGGCCAGTATTTGTATACAGGTGATAATCTTAGAATTACACTTGTTTGGTTTTTGGTCAGTATGGCCATTGTTGAATAATTAAGTGTGAAAATCATTTTATCATCCCCATTCAAACATGACAGCCTTTCCCCAAGACTACTTGTTGCTCCTGTCCAGACCTCAGTATGTCTGGACCATAAAGAGAACATTTGCTTTTATTTATGGTTTTATAAGGAGCTGATCCAACCACTTTTAGGCACTAAGATTTCTTGACACTTGCATAATACCCTTGGATAAATGTTGTGAGAGTTGAATTAATTTGCAAATTAAGCTTTTGTCTAGCACTCCCGTGTGGGACGGTTGACTTTTAGCAGGAAGGGTCAAAGAGAAGTTTTATGGACTTGCGTTGACACTTGGGAGAGTGATGTAGCGTTTCTTGACCTGTCTTCATTAGACCATGTGACGTCAGTCATCTAGTGGTGGTAGTGGTTGTGGTTGGTGACGAGTAATGAAACAGTTACATGGTCAGGGTTTTTTAAGGTTGGCATCTACAATTGTTGATTGTGATCGATACGCTTTTTTAAATAAAAAAAAAATAGGAATTTAAGACAAATCATTAGATTCATATACTGATAAAAGGTGATTATTTAATTGAGTTAAAAACAGTCGTTTCAAATATTGTATTCTTCTTCTGGGATAATTTACAATTCACCTATAAATTGGCCTATAAATTTATGATAGGGATATTATATTTTGTGCTGTATTTTTGAATGGACAAACTTTTCAATAAAGTTTATCACCAATAGCAACAAAGAAATTACTGTCATATTGTACATTTAAAACATTGCACATGTTGTTTAAAATTGCAAATTTTGATATAGGTTTAACCAAGCTTTTACCAAAACAAACGAAACACAACTTTTTCTATACTATAAGAAAATTCTAGTCTATTTACAGATTCATATTGTGGAACATAAGTAATAAAATAAAGCTGTTCATTTACAAAGTATGACAATATGTTGTTGTTGTTTAATTAATGCTCAGAAGTAGACAACATATCTTTTATTTTTTACCAGTTATGTTTAATATTTCATTTTATTATGTAAATTGGATTTTAGTTCCCTAAGATCTTAGGAACATATTACCTGCAATATTAGTGTTCATTTTTTTTTTTTTTGATGGGGGAGCAGGGTTGGAGAGGGGGTCAGTGGTGCTGTTGACAGGTCATAAATATGAACTGAAAAAAGGGGCTGTAATAGGCTGAAATATTGAATCCGATCATTTTTGACAGTAAACTGTGTGAAACGGGTCTGTAGGCGACTGACGAATGTGGACTTGGGGAACTCGAGTGGTTGAAAGATACACAATGGTCCAGTTTTGATATTGCCCACCACTTCAACACTTACACTGCTTACCATAAATTGATTAGGCTAAGGCAAATATTGTAGATCCAGATCAGCTGTCTGATCAGCTTCAACATTCTTTACTACTGAGTCTCAGACAATATATTTAACCTAATAAACTGTTGCATGTAAATATAGACAAATAACTTAGTGTTATGATATGAACAAATGCAGCATGATGCGGGTTAATACCTTCCCTAATATATGCTTTATACTCTAGCCCACCGCTGGTATCCTGTCAATGGCCTCTTTGATTCTGGGATGATTTAGTCGCTCCGTTCTTGACAGATGGTGACAATTTGTCGTTCATTAAAGTTTGATTTACTTCATTTAATGTTGCCCTGTGCCAGGTTACTGAGTTGTCGTGCGAAACAATTTCATTAAAACTTGGTATTTTCCATGCTTTATTGCTAAATGTTATACTCACAAAAGCAGAATTCTATGCGGAAAATGTATTAAAAATTTGTTTTCCATTTTGTTGAGATCTCTCTTTAATTGTAAAGGTTCATGTGTGATGTAGAATATCTTAATATAACATGCTTGTAAGGGTAGGTGCCCAATTAATGTAGGCTTAACATACCTTGTTTGAAAACACTTAACAAAGGGCTGGGATTAAACAAATGACGTAAACATGCAACATAAGATGAATGTAAATCTTGATATACTTTTGTTTCAATTATGTATCAATTTTATTTTTAGATTTTGTATAATTTTCTAGAGCTTCACTTGTGCTGTTCACTGACCATACTTGTGTTCAGTAAACTCTGGATTTCTTTTACTTTCATTTTTTGTAATTTTTTGCTTAATGTTTGTAAACTCCTTCATATCATATACATTTGTTATCAAATCAATATATATTTTTTAATTCTGATTTCTAGAATAACACTGTAAAAAGAAGAGCTGTAATAAGGAGTCGAACATTTCTGAATAAATTGAATGTGTGACAGTCTTTAAGATGTGTAGCCTAAGTAGAAAATCAACTACGTCTACTAATTATCAAATCCATGACCATCTTAATACGGTGCGCGGACGTTTCGGCCCATGGACGTTTCAGTCCAAGGACATTTTGGCCTAGGACATTCTGGACTAGAACAGTTCGGCCTTGTTTTTAAGATTTTACTATTAACACGAACTGTCCTAGGTTGAAACGTCCGTGGGCCAAAACGTCCGCCATTCCTTAATACACAGCCCTAATAAAAAGCTAACCACAACAACAATTTTGTGAATGTATGGCCATCTTTAAGATACACAATCCCTATAAAATTCTTACCACTTTAACAAGTTTCTCAATCTGTGAACTAAGATAAGTTTAGTCTTAATACTTAGTCAGCTAAGCACCTATTGATCAGACTGAGGCAAAAATTGTAGATCTAGATCAGCAAACTCGGGCAACTCCAGCTGGGGGCTCGCTGATCAGAATCTGCAAACTTTGGTGTTAAGTCTTTAGTAGTACGTCTAAATAGCTTTGTATGTAGAAGTATGAAAATAAATAATAAGATTTTTTGTTGGTTATTTTTACATAGCAGAATTGGGGGTTAAGTCAGATTTTATTAGATGCAAATTGAACATAAATGGTAGAAGATGTTTTCTTTTCAACCTGACCAGAGAATGCCTTGTACTTGCTTGTTTCTAAGCTTGAAGAGTTGCCAAAGGATTAGATGATAACACATGCGATCATTGGCTCCTTGCTTAGAAATGGAACTTTGGCATGGGTTAATACTCGTTGACAAGATATCAAATTGCTGAATTTGTCAGTCGATTTCCAAGAGATCTTAGTCTTTGCTTCAGGATCAACTCTTGTTTCGTTTTCTTAATGTGACACTTTTGATTGAAGCTTAATGAATAATTACAAAGAATTGTGTTAGCTTCTTTTATGTTGAGATTTAACAGCTTACAAAGCTATGAATCATCAGAAAAGAACTATAGGCCATGCCCAATTTTGATTTATAATTATGTGGTCTCAATAATTTGAGGGAAAAAAAAAATTATAAACACACAAAAAAAACGTTTCATTGAAATTTATTATGGAGCCAATGTTTCTTAAAGATAAGTACAGGTGGAGTACTTATAATTTTTTACCTGTCGATATAAATTAAGAAAATCAATTATCAGTTAAGGCCTGGCCTAATCCGTTTCCTGCCGTATACTGTCAATTGACAGGTAATCGGGGAAAATAAATTGATAAAATAAGTAGCTGTAAGAAAGTGAGAAACTTGTTTTATCTTTCTGTCAAGGATCAATGCTGAGCGACTATGAATTATTGTCGTGCGTAGAGACACAAGCAAACAGTTATCACATTGGAGTGGACACATAAACCAGGCATGATTGGCTGATTACGAGTTACCTGCTGGTTGGCTCAATCACCTGGGCACACTATTGCTGTGAAGGGAGATAGCAACATTCCTGCTATCTTAGGACTAGGTTTTTTTTTTTTTTTGGAATGAATAGAATATTGAATTTTAGTGCTCCTCCTTATTTTGTCCGTTTTGGGTTTTTCATTGCACGAAGACATGACAGTTTATGAGGAAGACTATTGTAGGGCTTTGTCTGTCTTTGATGTTTGTTTTTTAATATTTTAAGATTTAAGTTATAGTTCTTTTTTATGTATTTTGCTTTTAGTTTTAAGTTGCCCTGATAACTAAAATAAAGTTTGTCAGGCAATGTTTTGAGGACCAATTTACAGGTTCATAGCTATCTTAAGGCTGATAGATTTAAATTGCCAGAATATTGTATTTCAGTACTATTCTTTATGTATTATATTTTGAGGGTTAAATTTGCACCATTAACTTGAATTATTATATAGTGTGTCTGGCATAGCAGGTCTCTGGATTCTGGCTATCAATAAGATGTACATGTATATTCTAATTAAGAACATACTTATTTAGTGAAAGTAATTTAAAATTATTTTGTTAAAACCAAGTGACAGCATTTAGTTTTTATGACATTTTAAAGTCTCTGTTTCATAAAACCACAAATATAGTTGATGACATTTTCTGCATTTTTACAATCTATCTTCTATACATCTTTAATTTTCATATCTTGTTTCTTTTTATTTAATTATTATTGTTGACATATTTAAGTTTAAAAATTATATATTTTTTGTATTTCTGATGTTTTGAACACCTTAATATACTAACTAAATTGTATATTTAAAAAAAAGTTACAATAAAAAATATAAGAAATTTTAAACCAGCAATAATGTTTAATACAAAAGCTTTCTAAATTCAGTTAGAATTTTCCTTCCCAGATAAATTTAAGTTTGTTTAGTACTTAACTATTTTACTATATTACTTTTCTATTTAGAAGGTCCCGTTATTTTAAACTGTTTATTACTGATAACCTATCTACAAAAAATTGCAACAAAAATTTATATTTAAAAATATAAGATACTTTTAAAAGAATTGGATGATTTTAAAAAAAAAATATAATACAACATCATATTGTTCGGTATGGTGATTTTTTACTAACTCCTATAAAAATATTAATATTCTAGTTTGAACAGTCTTCCTTTGACCTAACCTTTGTTCGGATAAAGGTTACTTGTCAAATAGCTATTGATGAAAACATGTCATTTTTATGACTATATATATAGAAGTCAGGTGAAAACATATCCAGGGATTAATGGTTTGAACCCTACTCTTGACATATTATGTTTGATCTTAATCACCAAGATGGGAATCAGATGAGTCTCAATTTGTTAATGGTCTTGTTAGCCGTCCATACTTTCCTTGCTCAATTTGTCATGGGAAATAAGATTTCGAGTACTTTTAACAACTTGTGGTGAAATCGGTGTTCGGCTTGTTAAACAATCTTGTGAGACTGATTTAAATTTAAGTGTGTTTTTTTTTTCATTATTGCTATTAATCAATATATGATAGAATAATAAATTTTTTTTTTGATGAATAAAGTTTTTTGAAAACGCTTTATCTTCACTTCAAACTTGAAATACTCTTGAATATTTAAGCAGAACCCATTTAAATAGTGCAGGTATCTCTAACTTCATTTTGACATAGATATGCCCCAGTTTCGACTAAGAATTTTCTGCATCCATTTAGGTGTTTTTTTTAAGGTTAGTAACAGCTTGCATCACATTCTCTAAAAAAATTGAACTGGGCTGTCTACAGTCAGCTTTTTTTTTAAAGATAAAAATAAAACATAACAATTTAAAAAATAAAGCTCAAGTAAAAAAAAAAGGACTTTATTATTACTATAAACAATATTTATAATTAATATGAAATTTAAGATTTATTTATAGATCATAATTATTAATTTGTCAATGTTAATAATACTTATAAAATAATAATTTTCCTTTTTTTCTAATTTAATTTGAACATTTAAACATTATTTGTCAATTTTGTTAACTAAAAAAAAATAGAATGATTACTATGCATATCTAAGAATTTGTTCGTTTTTATCCATAAGGAATATCTTTTACCCAATATTTTTGCTGTTGTTATCAGGAGAAGCATATCTCTGGGACATGTTTAATCTTTGTCATTGAGACTTTGTGTGATTTACACTTGATCCAGTCCACTGCGGGTATCTCTGTTTATCGGACGATTGAATATCACTTGTATCTTCTGGCCATGTACTAAGGCAGGTCCCAGGTCTAAGTTGACTGAGATTTTAAGCCCAATTTGAGGTATGTTTGTGCTGATCATCAGAGGTCCAGATAAGGAGAGTAAAATAAGTGATATTGTGGGTACTTATTTAAAGCTTCTCATTCGGAGGATTCTGATGTGTTCCCACAACATAAAGTCTGAAGGAGAAATGATTGAATTAGCATGAAGAATACTCTCCTTATCTGGAGGTTTGGAAATAGTCTTGGCCCATATCAGTCACTCCAGGTCCTCAACTATCTGTATGGACACCTGTAACAGAGCCACTACTTTCCAATGATTATCCCCTCTACGTTTGATCCAAGCTTGAATTGCTGCCGCTTATCAGATACTGTCAAAATGCACAAACTTTATGATATCCACCCGTAGTAATTTTTCCCTAATCAATGTCCCTGTGCAAATTGTCGTAACCCCTAACCAAACATGTCTTTTCTCTCGCGCGGGTCGATTTCCATGTTATGTGACATAAAACTGCCACATCGCAAAATGGAAAGTCGCCGCCTGATCGTTTTTCGATTCATTTTTTTGACAAATGTTCACCAGTGTACATATCTTAATGTCAGGAAATCTCTTCAAATTATTTTTAAGTAAAATATTGTGCTATCGGGTAATTCTTGAAGATTTAAAGGATATTGATAAAGTGGGCTAGAGTAAGAGAGCCATGTTTTCAGGCTTATTGTGGATTACTGGTTGGGGACTAGATCAGGTTGTTACCCAGATCATAGATAGGCTAGTTCATCTGTGGACTCAGAAAGCCCTTCAGATTGCCGAACATACCACCAGCACTGGGTGTAGCGGCCTTACGCTGGAATTATAGCCGCTCCAACAATTGCTGCTTTGTCACTTGTGTCTCGAGTTATTAGATTGATAATAACGCACCTTGTGTAAGAGTATATTTAATTTTGTTTGTTTCGATACTGGGAAGGGCAACACATGGTTGCAAATAAAGTTTTATTTTTAAAATTGTATCATAACCATTTAACTGATACTATTATTATATAGTCATGTGCCATGTGTGGGTCTTTAATAGTTGTGAAGCATTATATTTTATTTATTAAAAAAAAGATGTTACTGTAAGATTGTATTAAATAAGTTTTATTGCTTTTATTTGCTATATTCTTAAAAAGTAAAACTACATTCGTCAATATCATGTTCTCATGTTCTTAGAGCAGCCAAACGGGATAGTCAGCTGCCCCACTGTCTTATCTTTAACTTCACAGTTGTCTTTTTTTGCTAGAAAAGTAAAGAATTTAAGTGTTTAATCCTATTAACTGTTGTTTTTTTTAATAAAAAAGTTTAAATATAATATTTTTATGTTCGAATCCCTGGTTCTCTGTTTGTCTCTCAGAGCAGGGTAAGAAGATAATTGTGGCAGGTTACTACCCTACTATTCGAGCGCGTTTGACTTACTCTTTTATCAGCTGTCCTTGAAAACTTGTCTTACAAGTAGCATGTACTATCTTCCAAGCTTATGATTTTCTCTGTTCACAGAACAGAGGAAGAAGCTGGTTGTGGATGGTCAGTCACCTCACTGCCCCATCTGTGGACTGACTCTGCGGCCAGGGGAAGTGGAGACCCACTTTAGCCAGGAGCTGGACAAATTAGACAGGCTCTCCATAAGGTAGGCTTGTACACAAAGGTCATCTGATACGATAATTAACCTGTCACTTGCTGGAAACACATTAAGGTTAGGGGTATGTTCTATGTTAATGGGCTGATTGGTGTTGCCAGCATGTAAAGGATTAACTTGGGTCTATGGCCTTCGAGATTCAATTAATGCACATTGGAATTTGAAACTGGTAGTTATTGTTATAATGATGCAAATTTTGATTCTTTTTAATTTTGTATCAGCATAATGCAACTTTGAGGTAAAATGTTTATTGTGCTCTATTTATGGATATTTTTTTTTTATGATTTTCCCCATATGAAAAGATCTTGGAGCAGTTATGTTCCAATTCTAACATGATATTTTTTGCACAAGCTGTATTGAAGTATATGTCCTGATTTTTCACTTGGAACGAAATAGCCAAACATTTTTTGTCTTGAAAAAGAATGGAAAATATTAACTTATGAAATAATCTTTACCAGTCATCTTTGAACGTTGTACGCTTTAAATGTTTTCTCTGTAAAACATTCTATTCTCCCTACAAATAGCGGAGAAGGTGTGCAAGAAAGTGGCATTTTAATGTAATATTCTTCATGTGGCTTAGAAACCACTTTAATGAGTAACAGTCTAAGTTAGCATTTTGAATTCATGGAAAATTACATTTTTTAAACAATTGAAATCATGCAAATGAATGAATTTACTCAAGCAGCTGTGTAAGTGGAAATTTGACTCAAGTTTTAACCTTTCTTTTTGTCCCATTTTGCAGTTATAAATTATCCCTAACCTACGCCATGACTGCCATGGGGTGTCTGCACTGCGGTGGCAATGTCACCGCAAACTTACTTCTGGGACCCTATGATTCCAGATGATAACTTGTGAGTTATTGTCTCTGCGGCTTTGTGTGATTTAATTAACACCCATTTGGCAGCTAAATCTGTGACCAGCATTGTTTACTTGTTTAGCAAGTGTGCGGGAGATAAAGCCTGCTGCACGGTGTATGTGTGGTGGGGATTATGGCTGAGGGACCTCTCCCTTCTTCATTCTGCCATATCTGTGTTGACACATCTGTGCTGGTTTGTCAACCTCGCAAAATTTGTCATCACCATTAGTCGAGGAAACTCGTGAATTGAGCAAGCTTTGAACAGTAGCTTGGCCCAAGGTTCGCAGCATACAAAAGACATCCATGATTAAAGGATAGTGTTAGCTTTTCGGGGAGAGATTGCAGTTTAATATAATTAGTGTATCCTGGCATCCATCATAATTAAGTGGAGATGAGGGGGGAGGGCAGTGCCAGGCGGATGGACGTTGGTCATCTGTCTTAGTCTAGTATACATCGTACAGCTTCTAACAGTGTACAGATTGTTGACGCAGATCTACCCAGGTCTCTATCAATCACACGGCCTTCAATGTCCAAAGGCTGTAATCCAACACCTCCCACTAGCACTTCAAACATCTCCACATAGCCTTAATTGATTTAAGTTTTAAAGTGTCTTCTTTAAATAAAAACCTTCCTCAGGCAATCAGACTTAAGTTTGAAATATGGTCCCATTCATTATTGCTGTGAGATGGATAGGTTGAGTTTTGCCTGTCATATGTGACAGGTTTATCCATATCTTTGAGAAGTACTTCTGTTGCTATGGTTTTGAAATGAATAAGATTGTATGATTATTTTTGTTTTGCTGAATTTAAATGGTGATGATTTATGTATAGATTATACAGATTGTACTTCTTATTACATGGCAGATTTTCAGTAAACCAAAAAATATCTTGAGAGAATATAAAATGTAAAAATGTGAGTGTTTCTTGGAATGATTGCCGATATCCAAGTTAATGTTACATCTTTATAATACATCTGCTCTTAACAATAAATCTGTTGTTGATCCTTTGGATCCAGATGTTACTATCAAGTGCCTGCAAACTTACTTAAAGTCTTTGTATATTGTATACAATGCTTACTTAAAGCCTTAAAGTGTTTAACTTTGTTCTTAAGCTTCTTGCTTAACCATATCCTTAAAAAAGCTATGTATACATATTATATATATATATATAAAAAACAGACTTAAAAAACTGGGTGACATTGTCTTTTAGTAAGATTCTTTGAAGGAAAATAACTGCAGCTTAACTCTTCAAGTTAATTTATCCACAAAATTAACATTATCCAAACCTTTTTGTTAGACTAATTGGTAGTTGCTATATTAAGATTTATTTCTATTAAATTTGCACTTTGTATCAAATTGGTAATTTTCACAGGAAGACAAGAACCGTGAGTTTAACTAATATTTGTCATTTTAAGTTGCACTAATAGCTATGGATATACATATGGTAAAGACAATTTGGTTAAGCGTGAGGCATACTTGTAATCCTGTTTGACATGTAGGTGTATGTGTGTAGCTTAGCTAATTGCAACATTACTCGCACTCTAAGCCACTTTCCCTTGTGATCAATGATGCTGACACAGGTTTATAAAATTCCTTGGTAAAATTCAGATGGTATATTATTGCAGAAGTTTTTACTGTATGTTTCTTGTCTTCCCTTTTTTCAGAAATGCAAGAAAATCTAGAGAAAACACTCCTCAAGGCAGAAAAGTAAGTATGCCTTTTATGACAATTTCTGTATGCTTGATCAAGGGGTTAAACCATGGTTAAACTAACTATAACAATGTAGAGATCTGGCGATCCAATCAATTGCACTAACTATAACAATGTAGAGATCTGTTGATCTCATTGATTGCACTAACTATAACAATGTAGAGATCTGGTGATCTCATTGATTGCACTAACTATAATAATGTAGAGATCTGGTGATCCCATTGATTGCACTTACTATAACAATGTAGAGATCTGGTGATCCAATTGATTGCACTAACTATAACAATGTAGAGATCTGGTGATCTCATTGATTGCACTAACTATAACAATGTAGAGATCTGGTGATCCCATTGATTGCACTAACTATAACAATGTAGAGATCTGGTGATCCCATTGATTGCACTAACTATAACAATGTAGAAATCTGGTGATCTCATTGATTAACTAACTATAACAATGTAGAGATCTGGTGATCTCATTAATTGCACTAACTATAACAATGTAGAGATCTGGTGATCCCATTGATTGCACTTACTATAACAATGTAGAGATCTGGTGATCCCATTGATTGCACTAACTATAACAATGTAGAGATCTGGTGATCCCATTGATTGCACTTACTATAACAATGTAGAGATCTGGTGATCCCATTGATTGCACTAACTATAACAATGTAGAGATCTGGCGATCTCATTGATTGCACTAACTATAACAATGTAGAGATCTGGTGATCCCGTTGATTGCTCTTACTATAACAATATAGAGATCTGGTGATTTCATTGATTGCTCTAACTATAACAATGTAGAGATCTGGTGATCTCATTGATTGCTCTAACTATAACAATGTAGAGATCTGGTGATCTCATTGATTGCACTTACTATAACAATATAGAGATCTGGTGATTTCATTGATTGCTCTAACTATAACAATGTAGAGATCTGGTGATCTCATTGATTGCTCTAACTATAACAATGTAGAGATCTGGTGATCTCATTGATTGCACTAACTATAACAATGTAGAGATCTGGTGATCTCATTGATTGCACTAACTATAACAATGTAGAGATCTGGTGATCCCATTGATTGCACTAACTATAACAATGTAGAGATCTGGTGATCCCATTGATTGCACTAACTATAACAATGTAGAGATCTGGTGATCCCATTGATTGCACTAACTATAACAATGTAGAGATCTGGTGATTTCATTGATTGCACTTACTATAACAATGTAGAGATCTGGTGATCTCCATGTTAACTATAACAATATATAGATCTGGTGATCTCCATGTTAACTATAACAATGTACAGATCTGGTGATCGCCATGATTAACTATAATGATGTACAGATCTGGTGTTCTCCAAGATTAACTATAACAATGTACAGATCTGGTGATCTCATTGGTTTTCAACTAACTAATGGTATAACAATGTACAGATCTAGTGATCTTTTTGATATACCATCACCATGATAACTAATAAAAACAGTGTTATATTTGGTAAACTCCATAACAGACCTAGCCCTTGCAACTTTAAGATCTTTAAGTGATGGAACTTAAAGCAACTTATAGATCTCATATTGACTTTCATTAATCCTCTACAGGTGAAAGACTGCCAAATATCCACCTGGTATCAGGTAAAATATTATAAACTATGGCAGTAGGTCTCATAAGGCTATAACAGATCCATGAACAAACAGTATATTATTGGACTAATTCCAGGATAGTTATATTCTAACCTAGGCAGAGATGGGTTAACGCAGGCACTCTTGATCCGTAAATACACACCTGTCAGGACAGTCCAGCCCTCCTATGGACACTAGCACTGACCCTGATCATGTGACCTGCCTCACATGGCAACCTGTCACAGTCCTCAGAATGTCCCCTGCATGAACAGGGAATGTGTATGTTTAATATCTGAACCTGATTGTAGTGACCATGGGGCAGTACTTTCAGATAAAATGCTTCAGTGTGCCTAAACATTTTGTGATGCTAGCAATTGTGGGCTACACTGAGCACACATGGCTGCACATTTCGAGTTGCCATATCACACGACAATGTAATCTCTGCAAATGAAAGTTTTGGATACAAATTGGCTCTATAATTGTTCTAGTAAGGAAACCTTTTATCTTTTTTCATCATGTCTGTGGTTTTAGGCAATCAAGAGTTTAAGGAATTGCCTACACCACAGGTCGGCGAAATGTCAAAGGATCATGGATGTTTATGAAGTTAAATACCTAAAATATTGAAACAAATGATGTTTAAGTTTTTTAGTAAACCCCAAAATATAAAAAATACACCGTCTGACTGGTCTGAAATGAAATTTAATTTACAAGACACAAGCTCAGACTTGAAGTAATTTAAATACTGCGACTAGTTTTTTTATATCGTAATTAAATCCGTGTTTTTTTATACAGTTGCAGCCGTCACCCTGTGTACGTCGAGGAAAAGATTCCCCTGGAGCAGATGTAGCCTCCCACTCTAGATATGATGTAAGTTGGCCATTATCTTTAAGCTTGCTAAGCCTACATTAATCAATGTTCGGCAAAAAGTTTAGATCCAGATCAGTCGTTACTCTGAAAGCTGCCTAGTAAGGATCAGAACTATTTGCAATATCAGAAATATAATGTATTGTAACATTTCCATGACATTGGATGTGGGATTTGCCGGCATTTTTGCTGGTAGTGTGCAGCAACATTTCTATTGTTATAGCTCAGGGGCACTTATTGAGGTGCTCAGGGACTAAACCGGCCGGTCCATTATACTGACGACAAGTCAGGCGTAATGCTGTCCTCTTAGCCCCGAGCGTTAGGAGGGAAGCCACTACTTCCAACTTTAAAGACTTTGACCCATCCAGGGTTTGAACTCACAACCTCCCAATTCGTTTGACATTGGAAGCAAATAACCTAGCATTTATTCTGGGTTATAAATAAATATAGAATGATAAGAATTATTATGTTTTATTGCCACCATCAGTTTGGCAGATACCTGTCCTGATAGCTCTAATGGTAAAGGTATGGGAGGCTCCAGGTTCAAACCTTGATAAGCCCAAGTTGTAGAAAATATACTTCTATAGCCCACCTTACTAAAAATACTTCTATAGCCCACCTTACTAATGCTGAAACAATTATAAGGTTAATTCCACAACTGTTCAGCCCAGTGTCAGGATAATTTGAATGGGTATGGTATCAAACCAGTTGTTCATGGCATGCTGTTCACAGTGAAGACAGCACTTGATCTCTTCAAGTGAACATTCTTATCCATATAACTGAACAATTGTTGATAGGAAGATAAAACCCAGCAAACAATTTTATAGAAAATTAAACAAGTTTTACATTTACAAAAGGGCTGAGCCTCCATTTTTAAAACAAGTTGCCACTTGCAAAAAATAATGTGGAAATGATGTTGTTTTTATCTGATTCCTTTTTTTTTCCTTTACCAATGGGACTGTTAACAAGTGGGTTGTCTGTGGTTTTTTAGTTTTCAAAAAAAAAAAAGTTCTACACAAAATATTTTAATTGCCTTTAAAGGAAAACATGCAAGCACCCAAAAAAAGTGCTTAAATTTGAAAGCAAATCTAGGGATATTTCTTGCTGTCCCTCTGCAAGTGAAATCTTTTTGGAAAAGCTGTTAAAAAATGCCAATAACTTTAAATTATTTAAATAATATACCTTTATGTCCAATGTTTTATTTAATTTTGATTTTATTTCCTTTGCGTTTTTCTTAACTTGAAAATGAAAAAAATACTTTGTAAGGATTATTTAATTACAGGAAGAAACCGTATCTTCTGCAGCTATTTTTTTTTCTTCTAATTCGGCAATGACGTCTAACATGAATATATTAATTTATATGTTGAATACAACCACATATTACTTAAAGCAAGTAGTCGGACATTCTTCATTCATGGCAAGGTTGTCATTGTACCTTCAAAGAGATTCAAATTTTCTCTATTCTCTTTTTGTGACAGAACATGGGATTAATGTGCTGTGACTTTGTAGCTAGGACTTAGACCGCTGCCTAAACCATCTCACCAAATCAAGATCATTGTGAACAAATGCTTGCAAATTCATTGAAAATGTACTCCAATAAGGCTTTTCCAAACTCTAGAAATCCCCTTCTGTTCGCCTTTATTAAATTATTTATCCTACTTCACGCTAAAGTGGCTCATCTGATGGAAGGTTATCGGGTTGATTTGATTGGATGAAATTATGTCTCGGTGACCAATCAAAATTGCATTTATCATTGCACATTTGACAGGCTGAGCTCTTGTTTGGGATATTGTTCTGCAAGACACTGCTCCAACTATAGAAAATTGTCATCTTATTTCTCGCTTTTTATTATCAAGAAATTACTTCGTAAATAACTAATTTCTATCTAGGGTTCTGTATGTCCACATTCATAATTTACAAATTAGTTGAGGATAGGTGACAGAAGAGGATAGCTTCTGTCAGTTAATTTTACAAATAAGTGCTACATCCGTTACACCTTGATTGACAGAGCTTCTAGATTATTGACAGGTAATTCCTCCACTGACGGGCAATACAAAACGTTCTTATCTTAACAGCTTTATCAGAAGAATAATTTCTCCTACCTTGTGATAGAAGTGCATTATGGGATAGTCCTGCATGCTACAATGTTGATTCTTAGATTACCCTGAAAACCTGATGGAATGAAGTAGATTTCTTATAATACCCTACCAACAATGTCAAATGAAAGGAAGAAATGTTGACAAAGAGATCAGATGGCACATTTACCATTTATCGTACCTCGGTAGAAGATAGGGTTATATAATCACAGTTAAGGGAACATCTTCAGGGCTGGATTAGGGACCAAGATAAGGGATACTGTTAGCTTTAGTGTATCAACATTTAAATGTTGTCTCTGGGATGCTTTGTGATGGGATGGTGACCGAGGGGATTTCCGGCAAATACTCTAGCTAAAGATGACAGTTGCACTGTCTGATAAGTTTGTATGTCGAGCCAAGGTGTCAATAAATGGCCCCTTGGATCAAGGTGGACGAGCGGCAATCATATTGTAATTACTGTTAGGCATTCATGAATACAGTGATTCACAGCTCAATGCTTGAGTGACACATCAAACAGCCATTGTTGAAGTTAGGGAGATGAAAATTCACTCAGAAGTCAACTTCAAAGATGACATCTAATCCACGTTTTACTGCAGATTTTGGTTCATTCATGGCAAAGCTTATTAAAGAGTCGTTAGAGAACAGTTGAAAAGATTTATAAAATGTTTGAACTAGCAGCCAGACAATCGCCTGTTTAAGGGCAACATTCATGAGCTAGGAAAGATCCTGACAACACTATTAAGTCAAATGTTTTGAATCACAACTGAACTCTTATATTTACTTGTGTTTTTTAAATGTTTTATAATAAATTAGTTCATTCACATGTAAGGAATACATACATTTTCTGACCTGGGTCAATATACCATGAAATTGATGACTTGTATTGAAGAACAGAAATGTGTAAATATGAAAATGATTTAATGGTGTTTTGACAGGTGTTAACAGGTTTGGGTTCGTAAGATTTATTTTTTTGATATGTATTCATAAAATATAAGTAGGTATTAAAGGGATTAAATCTAGTTAAAACAGTTTTTGAATATCGCAAAAAAAGTGTTTTTAAAAAATGTCCACAAAGTAACAGCATTGTTGTTTTTTAATTATGTAGTTATTTTCTTTTTATAAAAATATTTTTTACATTTTTTAACTGTGTCTTTACTATCAAGAATTGACAAATATTTTTTTTTAAGTTTGTCTTAAAAAAGTGTTTAAGTGCATGTTCTTCATATCTTAATAAAGCCATTGTGTCAAATGTTTCATTCAGTTTGGGAAAGTTTGTTAATACTAGTTGTCCATTTTTCACTTTTGTAATATTAACCAAAAAGTTGAAATTGACACAGACAGTTTTTAAATGCGTGAGTATTTGCAGTAGATGTGACTTATCAAGATTAAATAACATCTTCAGTCTTGACTGCAGCGTTGATATATAACACATGTCGCGCTATATCTTAATCTGGTGCCTTATTGTGTCATAAATAGACATAGCAGTAGTTGAGTAATGAAGCTCAAACACATGGATTATATGTAACCAGATCAGATTGCCTTCAAGTCTTTGTAGCTGCTACAAAAAATCTCTTGACCACTTTATCAAATACTCCACAACAGATCAGGTGTCAACATCAGCAGGCTCAAGTTCCCAAATTTTTTCACTCAGATATAAAAACAAAAATTGACAGTTGATATATAGCTTTAGCGTATCTCTTTGATATAAATCCAAAATGTACAAAGACATAAAATGAAATGAAATCTCATGTTGAGCTAGTGATATAATATTTGCAGTAAGTCAACAATTGTAAAATAAGCTGCACCTAAGAAACTCTTCAATTTTGGAGATTCAAAAGTGCAAAAGCAAGTGAGAAACCTTCATGAGTGAAGAGTCAGTTTGGAAACTGGTACAAGCAACATGAACCCCCATTCCCACCAGCATAACTTTAACATCTTTATTATTGCTTAACCTGCTAAACACAAATTAATCAGACTCATGTAGAGACTGTTGCTGCAGATCAGAGGTTTACTTTTAGGAGCTGTCTGATCAGGATCTGCACTGATCTTCCTTCATTATGTCTTGTTCCCTTTGATTGTAGGCAATTAATAAAAGTTAATTACAATTGTAGCATGATAAGGGCACACTCGTCAAAGTTTTGAATGTCTGCCATCAGGCCACCAACACGAAGAAAACAAATCCGAACAATAGTCCAGTATTTACAGCCATGGGGTTCTTTATAAAGACTGGTCAAAATGAATTATAAAGCACTGGTGAAAATGAGGTCTCGTGGTTTTCACTGCATGGTATTTCTATTGAAGCATTTTGACAATTCATGAATTAATCTGGCTTCTATGTGATAATTCCTCTTCACATGCAATATCCTAGTTTAAGTTTGGTAATTATGGTTAACTTAACAAAGAAGTAATCATTAAATAGGTTTGGAAAAAAAAAAGGTTTCATTTTGAACATTTAAGTCAATTAATAAGCACTTTTGAGGCAATATTATCCCTGGAAAAAAGTTAACAAGCTCATTGACTTTGGAAAAATTTAGTTATTGTTACTAATATTACCAGACTTTAGTTTACACATGGAAGTAATTCTTTTGAATTTGCATTTACATGTATATAATATAGTAAAGGTGGAAAAAAAAATTTTTTATTATTTAATAATCTATGCAAAAAAAATGCCTGCAGACATTTTTTATCATTTAACAAGTGTACAATTATAGAGTAAAACTTTGTTCAACCACAATAAATAATGGAGTAAACTGTTTCCTCTTATCACTTGACTATTCACATACATAATCAAAATATTGTATCATCTTAAGCTTGTGAGTGTCAAAATTGTTGCAATGCTTTATAGCTATTTTTAGCCGCATTGAACTCACTAACATGTATATGGATCAGACTTAAACAGTAGACTGAATGGCTCAATAGTAATTCAATGGTTAAAATACATTTAAGGTGTGGGGTGCCTGTGGCCGAGCGGTAAGAGTTGATGACTTGCAACTCCTCAGCCTCTTACCGCGTGGGTTCGAGTCCCGTTTGGGATGAGAACTTTCATGTGGGAAGGCTTCCCAGCAAACCTGAAGTGCACTGGTGGTTCTACCCAGATATAAGTGCAGCATTTCTCCACCAGTAATTAGCTGGACGTTGCCAACATGACCATAACTGTGTCGGTGCGATGTAACAAAAACAGACTTTTAATGTGTGGATTGGGTTTTTCAGTATATCATGTACCTGTGTTAAACTGTGACTTAGTTGCTAAAAAAAACATACTTAAAAGCACTTTATAATACTTATATTCTGTTAAAACAGTAGTGACCATGAAAAAATAGAGAACTACTTGTGAAGTGAAACCACACAAGTGTCTAGGTAAAGTGATAACTCAGAACTACCTGTCTGTATGTTTCTAAAACTGTTTGACATTTTGTGATTCTGACATCCGTACTGTTTGAATGAAAGTCAACGCTCTCAAAAAACTGTTTTGATGTAATCTTAAATATCTTGAGCCACGGGTGCGATGTACCACAGTGATATAGTGAACAAAGTGGGGACAAAAAAACAAAACAAATACCAAGATATTTCAGACAAAAGGCTTCAGGGGCCGATAGCACCAGGTGATCTAGGTAAATAATGAGAAAAAATCACTTGCAAACACAGAGTGGCACTCTTGCCTCGATTAAATTGTAAACTTAAATAATTTTGAAGCTTTTAATCTTTTACCAATGAAACTAAATACGGTTGTAAGATGGCTGACATTGCAGTTGCTTTGGGGCTTTTTGAGGCAACATTATACTGTTGGTTGGCAGTTAGACTTGTCACTTTTCACTCGGGAGGTATGGTTGGTGCTTGTCAGGTGCTGGTCATGCGACTTCTGATCACATGATTGCTGGGTAGAAATAGACAGGGACCTTTTCATTAGGTGTTTAGCTGTCCCAATCTATCTTGCATTGACAAGAAGTCGAGCAAACAACCAGAATCTGCAACCATATGTGTGCATTTTCCTAAAGGACAGTACATTTAACTATTAATCAATCTTGGTCCTGAAGTCAAGCAAGCATTTGCAACCACACATTTATTTCTACGTTAAATCTTTGTCATGCAGTATTGCCACAATATTAAGTCAAGCACACAATCAGCTGATTATATGTGTAGTAGAAAATTACACACCATTACACTGTTAAATAAAGTTATTAAATATTGCAGTAATTATTTATGTTTTGGTTGGTTCTACTGTGGAAAATGGAATATAAGACCGGTACATAGCATTTGGGCGTGTTTAATGATAAGAAAAAACAATCAAAGCTTATTTAACATCACTTATGAACAAGGTACAAAATATGTGAATTAATAAAAAAAATGCATTTGCTGCAGATTTATTCAGTTGCATATGCATGTATTAATAAATAAGTTTTAGTCAAAGTACTAAGAACAATAGCACCATGATTAGTCACATTTAAAAAAACCCCAACTGATTGTCACTCATTAACAATGTCAAACTTTTACATGTCAACTCAGTCTAAGTTAAATCTAATACAGCATCCAGTAGCAAACAGGAACTGGGCTAGGAAATTCTCTTGCAAAAAAAATTGCTTGCAAAGTGTGTTCAGTTTGTGTTAGTGTCTATATGAATGAATTGCAAAATTATCCAATAGCACATAAATGTACAGTCCAACTTGTATTAAGCAGCCACCAAAGCGCAAAGGGACAGCCTAAAATTGGCCGCTTAAAGACATGTTGGCTGCTTAACACAAAATATGACATTATTGAATGTTTTCCTATTAATATGAGCATGTATGTTTATAAACAGTATTAATTAAATAATAGATCTACTTCAAACTGCTGTTTATATAGAAAAAAAGTTTTATTGAAAATTCTTTTAAATCAGCCTAAATTTTATCATGTTATCAATAACTATAACAGTAATCAACCACCATAGACTTGCTGGAAACTCAATTTATCCCAGGAACATTGAACAAACTTCACCCTAAAAGTGTTTCTAGCAAGTAAAGGTAAATGTATGTTAGGAACCTGTATATGTTATGTTTATGGGGGGTATTGACTACCCAGAAGAAAAAAAAAAATTTTTTTTTTTTTTTTTAAATATTGAGTGTTTCATCCACATGGAAAATTTTTATCAACAGTTATTTGTTCACATAGAAACATACATGGGAGAGGAGTTCATCCTTCTAAATAAAAATGTCATGGGGTGTTTCCTTCAGGTGGTATTCTGTCTGGATATCTTATTGGCAATGCCTATTCTTGTGACAGTTTAAATGATGCACTTTACTTGGTATTTTGTTAGATTGCTCATTCGATGAGTCACTTGTTGAGAATTGGTAGTTAGTGTTAAGTATGTGTAGGGACTATTGCGGTTGATGGAGTAATTGTATGTTTGATATTTCAGAATTACCTGCGAGTACAGTGTAACAGACAGGGCCGGCTGGGAGGTAGGTGCTTAAAACCCTTCCACGTCTACATTTAATAACAAAACTTCCATGTCTTAGTTAGTTTTTGAACAGCTACATGCTTTAGAAACAACATATATTGCCCATGATTTGGCAGCAGATAGTGTAGATCTGGTTCAGACATTTCCCACAGATTTGGATCTTCACCATATTCCTACGTTATAGTCATTCGTGTCCCACAGGATAAGTGTTTAAGAGGTGTATGCAAACACTTAACACTCCATTCACAACTGCCCATCATTTAACCACACTCGCTGCCCCCATACTAGCCGTCTATACAGTCTTATTTACTAATTAAGCATTCCAACTAAATTTGAAGCCGATTATCAAAAACCTGGTGAAATAGTTAAATTAAAGTTCACTTGAGTTGAATTCATATAATACTGATATTTTCTATAGGGTTAATTTGCAAATTACTTTTTTTTTCATGATAATGGATAAAAATTTTGCATCATTGTGTTAAATTTTATGAAAAAGAAATCGGATAGTTTTCGCGTCTTTTCTAAGTGTTGGATACACAGTCTAATTTTTAAAATGTTCAGAGTTTTATTTTGTAAATATATTGTCTTTTTATTCTGAATTCTTTCATATAATAATGGATTAACTTGTAATTAACTTGATACATTAGTGACTCATTGTGTAGCCATATTTATTGCACCAGCAAAAAGCACTGGTTTAAGGTATAGAATTGTGAATATTATTAAAGGATAAACTAACAACTTAACATCTTATCATAAAAAGTAAATTGTGAGACATGTTGATGGTGTTTTTATGACAGATCTTTTGGCTAGATATTTTTTGTTAATTTCATTTCTAAGAATGGCTCACAGTATTTTGAGTATTTTGTGATTTTTTTTACATTTAATTCTAACATAGCAGAGTAATTTATGCACTTATTAGTTCAATTTTTTAAATATATTTTATAAAAGCTGCAAGAATTTACTGAAACATTTCTTTTAAAAGGTTATATGACTACTTTATTATTGAGTATAGGCCTACTGTTTACTATCATCTGTATGTTGTAACATTGACAGCTCGAGGCAGGAATCGCAAGCGTAAACAGGAGGAGACATTGTGTCCTGTCTGTAACAAAAGGGTCTCAGGCACGCCAGAGGAGCTGAACGAGCATGTGGAACTATGTCTCAAAAAGGTATGCTGTCAGTATTTGTCAAAACCTAACATTTAGTAGGTTTATATGCAACCACCAACATTCATTACCACCACAATTATCATATCAAATTTTATGTTCTCAAAACTGCCAGGGTTTGTTACTTAGTGCTTAAGTTTGTCCTCTTGTTTGTCTTTATCTTTAACATTTCCCAACCATTTACAAAGATAATCTTTATTTTTATAAAATGAAGTAAAATCAAAGCTAGTTAACAAAATCATTATTTTTTTTTACTAAAAAATGAAAACTTAAGGGAAAACTTAGCTATTAATACAATTATAGATTTTGTGTATTTCCTCTGTTGCTATAGAGGGATGATGAGGAGGAGGCGGTGGATGTTGAAGGAGAGGAGGGTCCATTTGAAGAGTACACCTGGGCTGGACAGACCCGCATCAGGGCCTCTTCTCTCCTGGATGGAGGATTCAAAGGTATGAGATACTGAGGTGATGAAGGGGATTAAAATGCAGATTTCCTGAGTGTAGTCCTGAGTGTAGTCCTGGACATAATTTTAACCCAAAAGCCTGCATTAGCTCTCAACAGTGGATCTTTGATTTTTATTTGCTTATCTTCCCGTAAAAGTAGCAAGACACTAGATTTTTTACTAGTTTAGAAAATATTTAAGTAAAATTAGTCACACAATATAGGTTTGGTGCTTTCTAAGATATGATACTTTCCGGCCTTAGAGTTTTTGTTGTCTTAGTGACATTTTTAGGAAATTAAACACCATCACTTTTCAACTTTTTATCACTGGAACAAAAAACACATTGTATTTTTTTTTTACTGATTTTCAAAGCTGTTCTCTAGTTCTGGGAACAGGGATGTCTGTTAGCATTTTATTTTTTTAAATATTGTTTGGACAGGAAAGTGTAAATTTTACTTCTCTACAATAAGAAGATTCTAAATCTAGTACTAAAATATTGCTTTCATTTATTTATTTTAGGATCTGGTTTCCAAGTAGCCAGCAGCAGCCATGTTGCTGATGAAGACTGTGATCTGAATGTTGATGATGATGATTCTGAACAATATGGGAAACCGCAGTATCCTTTAGATGTTGATTTTTTGTAGTTGTGACTGTCAAGCAGAAAACCTATTAAACTCTGTTAAGCACCTGAGGAAACATGATGTCACTTGAGCAAAGAAAACATTAAACATTTTACTGAATTGTTAAATTGCATTTTTGTAACTTATATGCAGATAGGTTACAATACTTCCAGATAGTGGCAGAATATATTTTTTTCATTTTCTTGCCTTGTTATGTTACAAAGTGACCTTGTTTAGTTTCTTTATTAAATAGCTACAAACAACATCCATTTTGTATCAGGGTTCTTTTTTTGATTGATCATTTTCAACATGACCTTGACCTTTTGTAAGATTTACTGAAGCAGACGTGATTCCTTGTGCGTCAGATGAGCCAAGGGAGGATCGGGAGAGAGAGGCTCTGCGAGACGCATTCCTACGGTACGTTCATACAGTTTGTTGTGCTACCCATATTGTGCTATTTTGTTAAAAAAACTGACACAAAATCTTTGTTATCTTTCTAAATCAACATCTAGAAGTTCATTGAAATATTTCTAGAGATTCTGCAACAAATAGTTTAGATCCCAATGAGGCGGCTCCCAGAGGTAGCTGGTAGATCTAGATCTACACTCTTTGCCAATGTCTGACCAAAAAGTTCTTAGCAGGCATTTAGTTAATGCTTGGTGGCATATTTCAGCTGAAATGTGTGTTGTTTAACCCAGACACCGGTATTGGTCTTCCTCCACCAGTTATAGCTTGAAATCGCCATAAAGTACCACAATATTAGATCAGTGTATTAATTGCATCAAAATGATAACAAAATCAATTATGAAAAGCTTTAAGACAACAAGATCAAAGAGACTGGGTTAGCATTATTTGTGATTCTAACAAAATGAACCACATTTCTTACTTTATATGGTGAATAAATATGGAGAAGACATTAAAACACAGATGTTCTTTTATAGAAAAGCTATTGAATGGAATTCAAGGCAATATAGTACATGTTTATCCATTCATGTTAATTAATTAAAGAGTGAAGAATTTGCCTTAAGATATTATTTATATTTAAAAACAACAACATAACGTTGGGTCATCTTAACACTTTAAACATTGTTTAAGTTTACCCATGTTTTCTGTTATAAACCTGAAATTGAATTTTAATACAGAATTGAATTATTTTTTTTATTATTAACTGTGCTACCATTTAATATATTAAGTTAAACTTTTTTCCTTAGATTATTACATTTATGTGTAAGTTGGGTTTTTTATTTTATATATTTTCAAGCATTGTTTTATATATATATATATATATATATATATATATATATATATATATATATATAATAAACATACTAATATATTTTATTTAACATTAATTGGTCTTATTACAGAGCCTCAGAAACACCACCAGCATCATCATCTTCTGCAGATGGTAAGTCTTCTTTAAATTCATTGTTTAACTCTTGCATGCCTTTTACAGCATTAGCTTGAATCACAGGAACAGTTTTGTTTGTTGGGTTTATCCCTCTGTTAAGGGTATTTCAGTTATCCGGAGACATCTACTTAAAGCATATAGAGTGCTGAGTTAACTATGTACAGCCATCAAACCACGTCTGGCAAGATGCCACACCCTGTCACATTATCCATATACCAAAGTGACCAGTTGTGGAACTTCCTGTTAATTTGCTGGAGTATTAGTAAAGGCTACCACGAGGACGACTGGTACTAATTATGGGGGGAACCCGTGGCGCAGTGGTAGAGTTGCCGATTTGTAACTCCCCTGACTGCTTCGTCTCTCATCGCATTGTTCTACCAAGACATGTGTCTGGGGTATTCTGTCACCAAAAAATCTGGACCTTGCTTTAATGATAATTAATGGTTGTTGCAATTTTTAAAAAAAACAAAAACAAACTGTGTTTGAGGTCTTTTATATATTATAGTATACATTGGTGCACATAGTCTTAACCTGTGGTGCACTGGTGGTTCTGCCCAGATATAAGGTTGGGGTCTTCCTCCACCAATGATTGACTGGATGTTGCCAATGTGACCATAATTGTGTCTGTCCGATGTAACAAAAAACAAAAAGCAAACAAACAAAATCTTAAATGACTTTATTCAGAACTATGACATTTCAGAATGTGAGAAAGTTTGTTTGAATGAAAAAAAAAAAATTTTTGTTTTGTTAAAGCATAAATGTACTTGTATTGGTTATTTCAAGAAAAACATCAAATCATTACAGAATGGTTAAAACAAACCTTTTTTCATTCCATTTTTCTCTATATTGATCATGTTTTTTGTTGTATTTTCTGCTTTTGATCATAGCTGAATCATTTATCATTCTGCTTATTTATTGCAGATAAAGATGCAACCTATCAACAAGAGCTTAATTTAGACAAGGTGAAGGTCGAACAGGATGGTGACCATGACCTCGATGACATAGGTGGATCTGCAGGGCAGATTATCACAGCTTTACGATGCAAACTAAAGGAGAAGGAGCGTGAGAAACCATTATACAAGTGTTTAATCTGTATGGTAGGTGTAATAAAAGTATATATTGTTCTCACATATATGCAAGGTCAGACTGTAAAATATACTGGACATTGTATTGCAATCGCTAGAGCACTGGCTCCAGGAACGGAAGGCTCCTTGGTTAATCCCGAGCCACGACATATCATTATTGTTAAAAATGGTAGTGGTATAGCAAGCTCCCTTGCTAAACTTCAAGCAAATTTAAGGGTACAGCTCCATGACTGCTTGACCTGGTCTCAAGATAATGTGACTGGGTGTGGTATCATGCCAGGCAGGCTATACACAGTGAAGGCAGCACTATGTCTGCTTCACGTGGACACCGTCTCAGATAACATTAATACTGTTGGTGGGACTATTAACCCAATAAACAATAGATAAAACCAGTTGTTTTGATTTTGTACAATATAACCTTAGTTTCAATTGTAAGCCTTTTTTTACAAATAATTAGTACCGGTATTGCCTTTTTCTTGAACTTTTTCCGGCTTAGAAATTTTAAAAGTCCTCCACTGTTAAAAATGCTCAGCACCCCATTCCGTTGGGTGCAAATCACAGTTGTGCAAAAACTGTTCCTTTGAGGAGGTTTCTGCAGAACTGATCTGCGGATCATTTGTGGTTTTTACCAGATGCATCTTGGTACTCATGTGGCGTTGTGGAATCACCAACTTCTAACTCCTCTCGCAGCTATGCCTCTTAACCTGTAGGTTTGAATCCTGTTCAGGGCAGAGGACTTAATGTAGGAAGATCTTTCAGCTGACCTGCTGTGCACCCATACATCTGTCTTTATCCACCAAAACAAATGGTTGTCACTACAATTACCATAATTGGTCTCTTTGATGTTGAAAATAAACAAAACATCATTTTGGTACCGTCTTCACTTGTAATAACTGACCTTAAAAAACAACATAGATATCTGTAACTTATGAGTTTAGTTTACTAGTAAGCTGCATTTTTTACAAATTTATAGAATTAATAAGGAATTAATATTTAGTAATTGGTTATTTATATAGCACTTGTATCTCATATTTTATGTGAATGAAATTAATGAGCATAACTGTCAATTATCTGTAAATAACTTATGTAAAAGTTAGAGATGGTAAACAGTAAATATATCTAATTTTGTGTAGGACAGAACACCAATTAGTGGGCTAATTTGATCATGTTTTCTGTTTACAGGAGCCGTACACAAAACCGGTTATATCCATCCAATGTTGGCATGTTCATTGTGAAGAATGTTGGCTAAAAACTATGGTAGGTGATAACACACAGTCCTGGCATTTGTCTTACTACTAACATATTTTTTTTATATAAATGGTATTTAACCCCTGCATTTGTACAGATATCTGTCAATCTGAAAACCATTATCTTAAAGGTGGTATCCAACAATTTGGACCAAAATATTTTTTCTCAAATAACCAAGTAAGTCATTGTTACCTGAAAAGATATTGTGCAACGCTGCTCATTGATGCTCTAGATATGTCTGAACAGTGAAACATAAATACCCATTCCTCATTGCAAACAGGTATTTCTCATCTGAGCCATGCTGCGAAGATAGCTATTTTTAACTAGGAAAACCACATGACAGCTCACTTTTGAGATTATGTTAATCGTCATCCGGGTAGTCTGCTCTGATGTTGGTATCTATTTTTAGCAGAGGTCACTATCGTGCTTATTTATAGACTTGGAATGATTTTTAGAGTGTTTTCATCACGATTTGTACTGTCTAACATCGTAGGTAGTGTTAAAAACTGCCTTTACTTAGACTAAAGTATGAGTTTATGCAGAAATTATGCCCCTATTCCCCAAAGCAGTGGCAACGTATTGTTACATGTATTTGATAATGGCAAACTGCCTGATAGCACCTTTAAATCACTATTCTACTTGATATGGTTTCTATGGTAATTTTGTAAAATCCATTAAAATTATTAATATACAACTAAGTTTAATCAACTACTGGTATTTTTAAAATATCCTTATAAACAAAATAAAATATATACTTTTCTGTACTATACATTATAGCTTATGTAGCTTTTTCTACTTCTTCCATCTACATCTTAGTTTATTTATATACTGTAAAGTACACCTATGTGTAATTATTTAAGTTGTATACATGCACCATGCACAATATATTATGATATTAGAAAAAAATTTTTTTACAATTTTAATCATGCTCACAAATAACAGCACAAATGACATTAGATAGTTTTGACCTGTTTAAAAGTACATCACATAATCACAGTTACGGGCATTCTAGCAGCGTCTAGCTATTGATTGAGGAATACCCTAGACAAATGCCTCGGTAGAAGCGCACTGCAAGTCTGCTTTAAGTCCTCATTGTTAAAGTTTTCACCAAACGTAGCTCGAACCCACAAAGTGAGGGGCAGATGTTGGAGTACCTCTCTGCCACATTGCTCCAATATACAAATTAATAATATATTAATATTCTAATGCTATAAAATTTGTTTCAATCTCTTTATTCCAGGGAGCCAAGAAGTTATGCCCTCAGTGCAATATGATCACCTCCCCAGCAGATCTACGCAGAATCTATTTATGAAACCTTCATGTGCAGCTGATACATCTTACCTTAGAATAATAATCTAAGACTCTTCTTAAACTTTTGTCACAATTAAGCCCGTATGAGTCAATCTTGCATTTTCAGGGCAATGTTTTCAAATCTGTATCCCAAAGATGGTTGATATGTTTATGTTGGCCAATGCCTAAAGTTGGGGATGCCTGATGAGGACTGGGTTGAATGAATTTGTTGAGGCATTATGAAATCAACTTATGTTATATGTAGTCTCAGTCTGGACATGTTTTTATCAGTTACACATAAACATTGTAGAATCTGTCAGTTGTCTATGACATCTATGAAACATTTTAAATGACACTTATCTGACAGATGATACGGCACTAACCCAATGTAGGCCTATAGTGTTGTTTGTTGCTTTTCGATTACAAAGTGCTTATTTTATCTCTACAAAGTATGAAGAAAGTGTAAACAGACACAAGGTATCTTGTTAATGTAATAAAAACTGATTGTGAACACTTTTTTGAAAATGTTCATTTGGCAGTCAGTTAGTAAACCTGCCAAAATTGTATGAGTATAAAACTATTGTCAGAAAAAATGTTTCTCTTTATGACTAAATTAAAATAACTTTGATTAAACTGAATGTAAAAGTTTTGAAAAAATATGTGCTAGACTATATAGAACTTCATATGCATTGTAGTATTGTTGACTTTCTATACTCAAATATTTCTGTAAGTAGACATGCTGTCTTTCGTTACTGATGAAATTGAAAGATTACTTTTGGTGTGCAAACTGAGTTATTTGAACTTTTTTACAAAACAAAATGAAACAAAAAAAACTAAAAAATAAACTTTTTTTTATCTATTAAGAGTCCAACTAGTTAACTTTTGACAACATTTTAAAAGCTTTTGTAAAAGTGTGGCAATTTCAAGTTTTTAAATACTGTCTGGTATTGTAAAATGTGAAAAGATTAAATAAATTAATGATTTTTATGAACTTCACTTTTTAAAAAGAGGTATGAAAAGGACGGGTGCATCCTTAGTAAGTATTTCAGTTTTTAATTGTCCTTTGAGTAAGTGCAAGTACAATTTAAACATTTTGCTGTTTTAATTAAATTAATGAGAATATAAGATATTGTGGTTCACCAAAAACCTTTTTTTATTTAATTCTTGGCATTTTAAAAGTATACATGTGTGTACTTGTCTACATATCAACCAGTGTACCAAAGATTTGATGAAATAAATAATATAAATAAGTATGTATATTTAAATGGAATAACTTTATACATTCTTTCCATCATTATATGTAGAGATTTTATTGTTAGTCTTTAATTAAAGTATTAATGGTTGTTACTGTCTTTGTTAGCTTGTTGAAATAAACTGCTGTATTTAAAGATGTATATATATAATTAAATATTTAAGAGTCCTAAAGCCTGCTTTTTAATGTTCTTTGCATTTTAATACAACATACAATGTAATAGCGAAGGGATGCATGTAGCACATCATCATGGGGGTTTGAGTCCCAGTTTGGGCAATGATTTTTTTAAATGGGAAGTTTTAAATCTGACCAGTGGTTTGCCAGTGGGTCTAACAAGACATATAATTATCTGGATGCCGCCAATACGACCACTATCATATCCATGCAATGTAACAAAACAAATACCTGATCACAGTTAAGTATATTTACATTTAACAACTAGATATATTGAAATTCACTTGTTTGCTTTTTTTAAAAATGTTATCACTCTAATAGGTAAAAAAAAGGGTAGAAACAACAACATGGTTTCCATACCAAAACAAGTTCAGTCTTTACATAATCTAGTATGCAGAAGTAGTAGTATTTAAGCAAAGTCAAGCTTTTTTAGCATTTTTTAAACATTTTAACATTGAAAACTGAGCCAACTGTAACTTAAAGACTGTAATACTTTAGAATTGTAAAATACAAATGACTATATTACTACATGTAACTTTCCTTTCTTGCCTTAAACCCATTCTTAAATATATGTCTTGTCTTTCTCAAGTCCTGTTGCCTATCACTTGGTAAATTCTTAGAATGTGCACCTAAAATGATTTGTTACAATCCTAGATAAATTTAAAAACAAGTGCTAATTTAGACATAAAATTTAATTATATAAACTTCTATGTTTAGTTAACTAGGCTTACTGTTAAAGACTTGGCAGCAAGTGCTTATAATTATAAGAGTAGATATAGCTGGCCTACCTGAGCCTACAATATTTGTATAGACCTGGTCAACTGGGTGGCAAGTTAGAATAATTAATTCTTTAGTCTACAAATGGAAATAAAACAAAACTGAAGGAAATGACATCACAATTCATCAACATTTTAATATTGCACACAATTCAGTTATCAAAGCTATAATATATAATCAATTTTATAACTAATCTAAGGAAAAGGATAATTGGGAGAGGGGTCAAAATACATTTAACAACATTGACGCACAAAGTCTACAGACTAATGCACTGTTAAGACAACAGAATGTTAATGAATAATATACTTCAATCTTTTCTTTCTATTTTAGTTCTTGCTCTTTTTTTAAAAATTACTAGTTTTCTTGCATATAAACAAAAAACTATTCTAAAAAGTGTATTTCTCATGTTTAAAAAAAATTAAGCACAATAATAAAGTTATTAAGGATACTTTTCTAACTTAGTTCTGACAAGTGCTGGAAAAAAAAGACCCAACAAGGTAGAAATTATTGAATATCACTTGACAATTTGCTTTTCATGCAAGACTTGGAAACTCGATACTGTAACTGAAAAAAATAAAATAAACTTGGCATTCTAAGTACCAAAAATGTCAGCAAAAGTCACCTTAAAATAACATGTCTTAACTGCAACGTATTAATATTCAGGTACATTTGTACATGATGTAACCGCATATTGTAGGTGTGGTCAATAAATAATATATAACATAATATGTATACATGGAAGCACAATGTGATCAAAACTAAAGTTAGCTTTAATTGGCAATACAAGATACACCATTTCACATACAAAACAATTAAAAAGCTACCTTGGACTTTGAGTAATAATTTTTTCAATACCAAGAAAAAGATCTGCTGGTGTATTTTACACCAACCACTGTAAGAAGAACAAGTGGAGAGGACCACAACACTAAACATAAGTAAATTATTATGTTTTTAAATGCATTATAACAAACATTTGGCCAAACAACATAATAGTCATTCTGTTTTGTTATGTTACTTAAAAAGGTGTAGATGATATGTAGAATGCTCCAAATGTGACAGATAAAAGTGCCTCTAGATAAAAGTAGTCTCTAGATAGAACTGTCTCTCTAGATAAAACTGTCTCTCTAGATAGAAGTGTCTCTAGACAGAAGTGTATCTCTAGATATAACTGTCGCAGATAAAACTGTCTCCAGACAGAACTGTCTCTAGTTAAAAGTGTCTCTCTAGATAAAACTTTCTCTAGATAGAAGTGTCTCATTAGATGAAACTGTCTCTAAATGAAACTGTCTCTCTAGATAGAATTGTCTCTAGATAAAAGTGTCTCTCTAGACAGAATTGTGTTTAGATAAAAGTGTCTCTCTAGATGAAACTTTCTCTCTAGATAGAAGTGTCTAGACAGAAGTGTATCTCTAGATATAACTGTCACAGATAAAAATGTCTCTAGACAGAACTGTCTCTAGTTAAAAGTGTCTCTCTAGATAAAACTTTCTCTAGATAGAAGTGTCTCTCTAGATAAAACTGTCTCTAAATGAAACTGTCTCTCTAGATAGAACTGTCTCTAGTTAAAAGTGTCTCTCTAGATAAAACTTTCTCTAGATAGAAGTGTCTCTCTAGATGAAACTGTCTCTAAATGAAACTGTCTCTCTAGATAGAATTGTCTCTAGTTAAAAGTGTCTCTCTAGATAGAATTGTCTCTAGATAAAAGTGTCTCTCTAGATGAAACTGTCTTTAAATGAAACTGTCTCTCTAGATAGAATTGTCTCTAGATAAAACTGTCTCTTTAGATAGAATTGTCTCTAGATGAAACTGTCTCTCTAGATAGAACTGTCTCTAGATAAAAGTGTCTCTAGATAGTATTGTCTTTAGATAAAAAAAATTCTCTAGCTAGAAGAGTCTCTCTAAAGAGAAGTGTCTCTCCAGACTAAACTGTCGCTAGATCAAAGTGTCTCTACATAAAAGTGTCTCTAGATAAAACCCTCTAGATGAAACTGTCCCTCTAGAGTGTTAAATCTTGGCCTGCTTTGCACAAATTGACCAGGCAAACAGTGTAGATCTAGATGAGACAGTTCTTGGCTGCAAATTGACCAGGTGAACTGTGTAGATCTAGATAAGACAGTTCTCAGCTGAAAGCTGTTTGAACAGCTTCTGCGATACTTACTGCTAAGTGTATCTGTATAGTAATCTTTGGCTGAAGTTATAAGCAAAAAAACTTAAGAGTTTAGTAGTATTTGCAAACAAAGTAAAGCAAAGTAAACATGGTATTGCACTGTTCAGTGATTTGCATGTGCCAGTATATTCTACGGATTCTTATTTTTGTTCAGGCCTATACAAAGTGCTCACAAACAGTATCAAAAACAAAACATGCATGACTGTTTGTGCAAGGAAGGTCTACCGTTTGCCATGTGCTTTACAGGATATTGGATTAGATATCCCAGTTAATCTAAACAGATGGAACTGACAACTTTGGAATCGTCCATAGCACATTTGGGGATAAAATGCTACAGAGAAGGGTCAAAATTTACAAACCAAACAACATTCTGGTACATGTAAAAAGAGTGGAAGGCAATTTTAAGGCACATAAGTGGCAAAAAAGTTATCTTTTCATAAATAATTAAAAACAAAAATAAATTTTCCCTGTAAAAGCTGAGTATTGTTTTTTACATAACTCAACAATTTGAAAAACAAAAACAAACTTTAAGGTAACACTTTGTTATATAGGATAGATACACAAACAAAAACAAGTAAATACTCAGTTATGAATTAATTTGTAATCATATTGAAAAAAATTGTAATCAATCCAAAAAAAAAGCATGGAATGTAATTTGTACAATTAAAGCAATTATTAACCAGAACCTTGCTACAGAAAAAAATCACTAATTTTACATATGAACAAAATGGCAGAAAAATGTGACTGAAAGGTAAGAGGGTCCATGAAACCAGATCCATTTTTACAAGGTTCAAACATTCCTCAAATAATCTTTTCAGAGAACTTCAAGGTGGTCCTTGACAGTCTGCCTATATCAAATATATGTAATAATATCTTACCACTTCTTTGGGGAATTTGGACATTATTTCTGCATAAACTTGTACTTTATTTAGTCTAAGTAAAGACAGTTTTGAACACTACCCATATTGTAAGACAGTTCAAATAAAAAAACAACAAAAAAACAGTCTAAATGTTCACTCTTCCCAGTTCTAAAAATAACCACAATAGTGATCTTTGAATATTAACGTCAGATTGTCGATATAATGTGATTTAAAAAGTAAGTTGTCACATGGTTTTCTTAGTTTAAAAATAGCTATCTCTGCAGCTTGGCTCAGATAGAAAATACATGAGTGGGGATTTATGCTTCACTGTTCACACAGATCTGGGGCATCAATGAACAGCATTTTGCAGGTCCTTTTTAATGATAATAATGACATTTTTGTTGAGATAAAATGTTTTTGTCCAAACTGTTAGATACCACCTTTATAACAGTGTCCACTGTTGGCATAAAATACAATGCTTTTTTCACGTTATCTGCATGCCATTCATTTTTTACTAGCAAGATACCTAAAGACATTTGGCAAAATAAAATGGTTATGCGTACACAATTTGTATATTTCATGAACATTGTATTTCTTTTCCAACCTTGTAATGTTGGTATTTTTCTCAAAGAGCTACTGTTAATGAGAACCATTAACATAACGTTTGGCTTGAGAATTATGGGATATACTTGTCCCCAAATCAGTTTCACTTCTCCTTTGTGAAGTGAAGTGTACAACATGGAACAACCCCTATACACAGAGAAATACCAGGTCCATTGTATAACAGATAATTTTAACTGTTAACTTTTATCTTGCCAAGTATTGGTCAGAACAAAGCAAAAAGTGTAGATGCAGATCAGCTAGCTCATACTGAAAGCTATCTGATCAGGATCTACATAATTTGATGGCAGGCCTTTATATAGAATTGATATTGTCCCAAGCTGACCTGGGAGGAGGTAGTTAAAAGAGATAGGAAAGCTTTTGCCATGGAATCCGTCACCCCACTTCACAGAGATGAATGGAGAGGGCGTCTAAGAGAGCGACTGGGCAGTCAGGCCCCACCCTCATCAGAGGATTAATTGTTGGCCCCATTTAAAAATAAACTGGATATGATGATGATGATGATATCAAATAACTAATATTAATAAATAGATATGAATAATAACATTAATTAATAATAATTCATACTGATTTTTAAACAAGCTTAGCATACCTGGGCTGTTATTCACACATATCAAAGGCATCTTAGAGAAATGTAATAAATAAATACATATATATACATTACAATAAATTTTATTCATATAGCAGTGAAAGTAATTTATATTTTGATATAAGATAAGTGCAATAATGTCTGCATTGTAGTAGAAAAACCCACTAAGTTTGATTTGATCATAGAACATTAAATGTTTTGGCATACACATAATCTCTCCTACTTTTGGAGGGAGACTCCCTTGTTTAAGGTTCAAATTTATTTGAAAATGAGGGGTGTTTTACACATTTTCAGAAATCTCCCCACTTGGACACAGATAACTTCATTTCTTTGTTTATATTGAAAAAAAACAATCTCACACTTAGCAAGTGAAGATCTCCCACTTTGGCCCCAGAAAAAGTTCACAATTATGTATTGGTAATGTATTGAAAATGATTGGACAATGGTTTCCCTGTTTTAACAAAACTGTAATCTCATATATAATTATAGTACATTGAAATCATGTTTCCTTACGAAACTGTATTTTATAAATTGTACTCAGTTTCAATTAAAGTTTCATATTTACAATAATTAATTCAACATAATAAAAATGTTGGCTTAGAAAATAATCAGCTTGACACATCATTTGAGTAAAATCCAACACACAATTCCAGAAGATAGCTTATCTGGTGCCCAGCACACTATGGTTTGTTCTTGATAAGACTGGGAACCAGATTTGGGTATCCATTAAGAAGTGTCACCAAGGGCACCTGGCTGTTTAGAGTTGTCAGCTAAAGGCATGGTGACTAATGGCAGCCAACATCAGTTTATAGTGTCATATCGGTCTCTACAAACTGGATCAGGTCTGCAAGAATAAGAAAAGATAAAACACAAAAACAAAACCATAGCAGAATATCAATTTATTATAAACTCTAAAACATTTACAAAAAAAGCATATCACAAGATTCCTTCTATTGATCAGCAGAAATAGGGGATCTGACATGAGTTGTCATTTAATACCAACATTTATTAAATGAGTTCAGAAAAAGAAATATTAAGCTAGCCTATTTAATTAGCAAATTAATAAGGATTTAAAGATAAAATCAGCACTGCCTCAAGTTTGACCTTACATATGGTATTTAAATAAGACAAATAAATACCAGTCTTACTTGAAAAAATGATTTTAATATCGAAGAAAAATGATGTTGGGACTTTGTAAGAAATAAATTTGACAATGAGAGAGGTCAAGACTATCAGTCATGACAAGTGTCGACTGTAGTTGACTTGGGAACCATTTGTTTTTTGTTACATCACACTGACACAATTACATTCATATTTCTAACTAATGTTTGGTTGATGAAGTCCTCAGACATATGCCTGGGTGGAGACTGGTGCACTGCAGGTCAGCTTGAAGACCTCAGACATATGCCTGGGTAGAGACTGGTGCATGGCAGGTCAGCTGGAAGACCTCAGACATATGCCTGGGTAGAGACTGGTGCACTGCAGGTCAGCTTGAAGACCTCAGACATATGCCTGGGTAGAGACTGGTGCACTACAGGTCAGCTTGAAGACCTCAGACATATGCCTGGGTTCAGACTGGTGCACTACAGATCAGCTTGAAGTCCTCAGACATATGCCTGGGTTCAGACTGGTGCACTACAGATCAGCTTGATGTCCTCAGACATATGCCTGGGTTCAGACTGGTGCACTACATATCAGCTTGATGTCCTCAGACATATGCCTGGGTAGAGACTGGTGCACTACAGGTCAGCTTGAAGTCCTCAGACATATGCCTGGGTTCAGACTGGTGCACGGCAGGTCAGTTTGAAGACCTCAGACATATGCCTGGGTAGAGACTGGTGCACTGCAGATCAGCTCGAAGACCTCAGACATATGCCTGGGTTCAGACTGGTGCACTACAGATCAGCTTGAAGACCTCAGACATATGCCTGGGTACAGGCTGGTGCATGGCAGGTCAGCTTGAAGACCTCAGACATATGCCTGGGTAGAGACTGGTGCATGGCAGGTCAGCTGGAAGACCTCAGACATATGCCTGGGTAGAGACTGGTGCACTGCAGGTCAGCTTGAAGACCTCAGACATATGCCTGGGTAGAGACTGGTGCACTACAGGTCAGCTTGAAGACCTCAAACATATGCCTGGGTTCAGACTGGTGCACTACAGATCAGCTTGAAGTCCTCAGACATATGCCTGGGTTCAGACTGGTGCACTACAGATCAGCTTGATGTCCTCAGACATATGCCTGGGTTCAGACTGGTGCACTACATATCAGCTTGATGTCCTCAGACATATGCCTGGGTACAGACTGGTGCACTACAGGTCAGCTTGAAGTCCTCAGACATATGCCTGGGTTCAGACTGGTGCACTACAGATCAGCTTGAAGTCCTCAGACATATGCCTGGGTTCAGACTGGTGCACTACAGATCAGCTTGATGTCCTCAGACATATGCCTGGGTTCAGACTGGTGCACTACAGATCAGCTTGATGTCCTCAGACATATGCCTGGGTTCAGAATGGTGCACTACAGATCAGCTTGATGTCCTCAGACATATGCCTGGGTACAGACTGGTGCACTACAGGTCAGCTTGAAGTCCTCAGACATATGCCTGGGTTCAGACCGGTGCACTACAGATCAGCTTGAAGTCCTCAGACATATGCCTGGGTTCAGACTGGTGCACTACAGATCAGCTTGAAGTCCTCAGACATATGCCTGGGTACAGACTGGTGCACTACAGGACAGCTTGAAGTCCTCAGACATATGCCTGGGTTCAGACTGGTGCACTACAGGTCAGCTTGAAGTCCTCAGACATATGCCTGGGTTCAGACTGGTGCACTACAGATCAGCTTGAAGTCCTCAGACATATGCCTGGGTTCAGAATGGTGCACTACAGATCAGCTTGATGTCCTCAGACATATGCCTGGGTTCAGACTGGTGCACTACAGATCAGCTTGATGTCCTCAGACATATGCCTGGGTTCAGACTGGTGCACTACAGATCAGCTTTATGTCCTAAGACATATGCCTGGGTGGAGAGTGGTGCACTGCAGGTCAGCTTAAAAATCTCAGATGACTGAGAAACGTCCTGAGGTCAAAGTTTATAAATTTTATCAAAATTTCTTCTTTGCCATGCATATTTTTAATTAAAACATTTTTTAAGTGAACAAGCCAATATAGATTGATTTCAAAGCATGTTTGGTTTAACAAGTCACAGCATAAGGAAGACAACTTAAATGTCAGCTACTAAACTCCTTCAGAGTGATTTCCCCTTTACACTTTTCTTATCTCAAGGTACACTTTGCATCAGATGTTTTAAATTGCTAATGTTGCAGTAGATGTATGAATTAAAAATGAATTCAGATAGGGTCATGTAATAGATCTCGAAAATAAGAACAAGTGGTCAACAATAGTCTAACCACTTATTTAAGCATTAATGGGCCTAATTTTGATGATGTTATGGTCTATATATACTATTAGACTGTTCCATTTTATTCTTTATCAGGTAAATAAACAGCTTTTACTCAATGACTGAGACATTCTGACATTGATTAAGGCCAAGTGTTTGTAACCGATTGCTCTGTAGCAGCTTGCTCTTACTTCATCTTCCCAAAGACCCCATCAAACACACAATGGACCTACCCACAACAACAGCAGAGTCCATGTAGAGGGTTCTTTCGTCTGGGGTCTTCTCTCCTGTAGATGGAGGAATGGGCGGGGTCCTTACACTTGTCGATGAACTCAAAAAGTTCACTCTTTGGGAAGCCATGCTCATAGTACTCCTGAAGTGAGACAAACAGTAGGCAGTTGAGAAATATGAACAGTTTTGTTTTGTTTGTATCGAGATTATTGTCCTAGAATTTATTTTGAAGTAGTCCACATTCATTTTCAAACATGTGCTGCCTCCACTGAGATAGCATAAAGTGAACTCTTTACTTTATAACAACTCTCCAGCCCCTTTAACGCCAGTCAGTTGGAGAACTTTCCTAGTAGGAGGTCTTCCAGCTGACCTGCAAGAACTTTAATGTGAGGAGGTTTTTTAGTGTTTTTTTCCCAGACATATGTCTGCAGTCTTTCTTCACTGACAATTAGCTGGACATCACCAATATGACCATAAATGTGTCAGTGTGATATGACAAAAACAAATACAGTACTTGACCACAAATTAAACAGGAGATAATAATAAAAAAAAAAAAAAACAGCCACTGCCTTTACATGCAAAACGGTAATACCACGATCAATGCTAAAGCCTGATTTGTCTGCAAGAACAAAAATTAAAATAGTGAGTTGTAAAATTTTTAAAGGTCAAATTGATTACCAAAAAATACTCTCCTTGTCAGTTAATACTTTCTGCCTACTTACCTTTATAGTTTCATATGAATCCATGATGACGGCAATAAAAAGATTGAGGACTGCGTAAATAAAGAGAGAGATAAAGATGTACAGGTAGACACGGCTGTAGTACCACACCACTTGGTTGTTGGTCACTGTCGCAGAAAACGTCACAAACATGTCGTCACCATTCACCAGTGAGAACAAACACTCTGAAGCAGTGCTCATCTCACGGAACTGGAAAAGAAAAGCATGTTCAACTGCCACATCAGTTTAGAGCAAACAGTTCCTTGAAACCCTTTACTTGCGGGAAACGCCATTCACTCCCCTAAATTTAAAACATAACCCACTCTAATGGTGTTTCCAGCAAGTAAAGGGTTAATATCAAACATAACCCATCCTAACGATGTTTCCAGCAAGTAAATAGTAAACATAAAACAAACCCCACCCTAATAGTGTTTCCAGCATGTAAATGGTTAATATAAAACATAACCCACGTTTATGGTGTTTCCAGCATGTAAAGGGTTAACATAAAACATAACCCACCTTAATGGTGTTTCCAGCAAGAAAAGGGTTAATAAAAAATATCCTCTACCATAATGGTGTTTCCAGCAAGTAAATAGTTAACATAAAACACACCCTACCCTAAGGGTGTTTCCAGCAAGTAAATAGTTAACATAAAACACACCCCACCCTAATGGTGTTTCCAGCATGTAAAGGGTTAATATAAAACATTCCCTACTATAATGGTGTTTCCAGCAAGTAAATAGTTAACATAAAACACACCCCACCCTAAGGGTGTTTCCAGCATGTAAAGGGTTAATATAAAACATAACCCACATTTATGGTGTTTCCAGCATGTAAAGGGTTAACGTAAAACATAACCCACCCTAAGGGTGTTTCCAGCATGTAAAGAGTGTATGCAGTACTTAGCCCAAAATATATAATAAATAAAAAATTATCATCACATCAATTCCTAAACCATGTTTCTTTTAAAAGAAGGGCAATTTTATTAATATAACCAGAGGACTTCATTTAATCATAATGAAAAGCTGCAGTGGACTATAGCCTTTGATGTGATTTGAACAAACAACACAAACACTTTCTGTGTTTCTAACCAGGACATGACTTCCACCACCATAAGAAAAATAAATTTCATCAATAACTTTAGCTATCAGTATAGCTTTACCATCCCAAACTACACAAGTGACTATCTTTAAAGTGACTTGGTCACAAGCAGTCAAATTTGCATTTGTTTACTTTTTGTTATCACCGGTAAATTACCTTGATATGGTATGGGCCCAGCACCACCCAGCCACAGATAACAAAGCCCATATAGAGCAGGAAGCAGCATGCCAGGAACCGTGCCATATTTGGGAAGGCCTTCTTCAAGGTCACGATCAGAATCTGTAACAAGGTCATAAAATCTTCAATCTAAACCCTTTCATTCATAGTAGAAGCATATGATTTTAAAACTTCCCCTAATTTTGTTTAATTTTCTTTGAAACAGTTTAAAGTATTTTTAAGACATGTACGTTCAACATATAGATCATAGGCTAAAGCAGTCTACACATAAACCCTTTGTTGTGCAGAATTTATAGATAAGAGTGATAGCTATGCACGCTTTGCACAGGCGTAAAATGGCCTATCATGAACAAAAAGGTTAAAGTAAATGGATTTTGTTCAGCTTTGCATGATTTCACAAGGCATAAGCAAATAATGGAGAATCAGACCAGCTTGACCAGGATCTACACTTTTTGCTTCTGATTCCATAACAAATCGCAGTTTCCTTTTTATGTATCTTTTAGTAGAAAAACTAACATGTTGTAGATCAACTTTTTTTTTCACAAAGAAGCATGGTAAGGGTTAATGGGAATGGTCAGATTTACATATACATTTTTTTCTGGGTGGGGGGATCTGTGTATGATTACACACTTAATGTTTTCAATATCACAGGTTATATTTAACTTCTGCCAATATTATCTAGTGCTACACATGTACATTTTATCAGAAAAATCAGGTATGTAATTTTTATAATGTTGATTTTTTACTTTTTACTTGAAGCTATTGTAGGGGCTGACTAAAATACTTTATTGAATACAAATAAATTCATTTGTACAATTTAAATCACAAAACATTTATACAGGTGTTAATTTATGAAAAAGATTAATATATTTCATGAAGGTAAATTTTTGAATTTTGTATCATATAATTTGTTTAATGTTATTATATCCAGACATTAAATGACCTTAAGTATGTGCTTAAACACTGGATGAAAGATTTCTTTTCATAATAAATGCTTTTAATTAGATCAAGAATAAAATGTTGTACAGGATAAGTTATAGTCTGCATTTGTATTCCTACCTGAAATTTGCCCACACAAGAAATGCATTCCATCATTAAAAAAAAAGTGTTGCTTTTTCCATCTCGTTTTTTTTATTTACTAGAACAAAAAATAAATAAATAAGTAAAAAATATATAGAAATATAGTATAGGAAGGTATAAGAAGATGCCAGACAGAAGTCTTGGTACAACCACTGGCATACAGCAGTTCAGCTACAAAACCTCTCTACATTTGCTGGGACCCTTACTGGAACTGAATGAATGGGAAGATAGTAAGTGGCGACTAACTGCAATGTCATTAGAATCCCATTGATTAAAACAAACTGGAATATGAAAAAACTATACAAAAAATTAACACTGATTTGCAAGTTTGCATTATTTTTCGTGTTTTAAAGAAATTTACATAGTTTTGTATGCTGAAGAAGTGGTTTAAAATAAAACAAAGAAATAATTGGAATGTTGACATTTTAATAACAATCAGGTACACTAGATAAAATATCATTTTTATGAGATTATTGTACATAACGTAAACAGATCAATGTTGTAGGGATAAGAAAATAATATGGCACAGCATCTTGGTGCACATATCTGTGCCCATACAACTAAGTGCGGAAGAATGTGTGCATGTTTACTTAATTAAATTTTGTGTTTCCATAACATCATGGAATTCAGTACCTTAATATTATTTTGGGTTTATTATATCTACATCAGTGCACAATTAAAAAATGTCTTGTAAATAAACATAGATCCATACACATAAAATATCAATATAAGCATCAGACAAATAAATCAAACACTCTGAGGCAAGATTGCACTGAATAAATGGAAATAAAGGCAAAATAAAAATAGCACTGGATAGCACATAATTGCATAATTTACCCTAAAAATTGCACAACAATTCAATCAAGATGTGTACAAAGGAATGCACTCATTACTGACACAATTTGAATTACTTTTAATTATACAATATATTTCTTAATACAAATATACAATGATCTGTAACTTCATATACAAATATTGATCATTATGACTGAAATAATTTGTGCCACATTTATATTGGTAATTATGACTAAAAATAATTTGTGCCACATTTATATTGGTAATTATGACTGAAATAATTTGTGCCACATTTATATTGGTAATTATGATTAAAATTAATTTGTGCCACATTTATATTGGTAATTATGACTAAAAATAATTTGTGCCACATTTACATTGGTAATAATGACTAAAAATAATTTGTGCCACATTTTTAGCTGTTATGAGTCAATACAATATATAGATTTAGTCATAAGTATGGGAGGTGATAGTTGTCACTACTGCTGAAAAATACTCACAACAAGCAACATGTATGTAGTGATTTTACGATGTCTATATTGCCAATAGAGGCAGGTGGCTCAAATCAGTGTAAACTAAATATACCAGAAATGGGTTTTCCTACTATTTTTGCCCCCAACCCCACCCTGCATCTTATAAACTAGGGGAGTGCTCAATACATGAGTGCAAACTTTGTACAAGTGATTACGTTACCTGTTACACAAAATACACTGAAAGCATTGACTTCTATCACACAGTACTTGCAACATAAATCAAGACTCTTTCTTTCTTTTCTTACAAATAACACATACTCAATTGATCTGCTTGAAACAAGCAAAATATATATGTGTCTTGTTTATTTATGCTGTAGAATAAAAAATACAAGTGATATTTGATAGTCATCATAAATATCCTACCAAGCAGGTTTAATTGTTTACAATACCATAAAATCATGCCATCACACTTGAAATAAATCCACAAAATTTAACTTGAGCTATCAACTTCAGACCCACACATCCCTTTTATATCACAGTGACTTACCAGTTTGGGATTGATTGACAGATGGAGTGAACCTTATGTAAACTGTATATATGTATTGATGGTAAAATGAACTAAAACCCTAGAACAACCAGTCCTTATAACAACCTTTCATATTGACCCTAAAGATAGTATCGGACAATTTGGACCCTTTATTTTCTCTCAAACAAGCAAATAAGTTTATTACTGCCAGAGAAGATCCAGCGTAATGTAGTTAATTGATGTCCTACATCTATGTAAAGAGAGAAGCACAATACTCCACTCATCATAACAAACATATATTTTCCTATCTGAGCCATGCAGCACAGTTAGCCATTTTTAAACCAAGATTACCATGTGACCACTTAATTTTGAGATCATGTTATATTATCATTCTACGTCGATATCCATGTTTAGCAAGAAATCCCAGTGAACATTTAAAGCAATTTTTTTCATCATGTGTACCATCTAACAATTGAGGTAGTGTTCAAAATCATTTTCCCTGACTAATATTTGATTTTTGTGCAGAATGTACGCCCTTATTCCACCCAAAACAAGGTTATGATATTATATCATGTATTTGACAATAGGACAACTGCCAGATACCTTTAAAACTGAGAGGCTAGTATACAAGTAACCAGTAAATAACTATTTCAAGATGAAAATAGGAACTTCATATTTATTCATCTACTCTTAAAGTGTTCAGAAAAAAAATAATAAAATTGTAAATCATACAATGTCCAGTAATGATAACATTTTATTTAAAATCAAGCTCCTGTATGGATATGTTTACATTTGTAAAAGTAACATATCATATCATTTTTATGTCATCATTGCAAGAGGGTTTCCCTGTTTCGTGAATCTGAATGTTTAAGTCTTGTAGAACTTGGTGTTTGTGTTGGATAGACAATCAATTATAATTCAAATTGTTGGAAACAGTCAGAATCCATGATTATTTATTATGATCTCAAACAAAGGATACTAACCGTTTATATAAAAGACTAGCTTGTTGAAAATAAATTTCCCGAACCACTTATTAGCACTGTACAAGTTTATGAAGTTATATGTTCAAAACACACAATTATTTGAAAATATATTATCAGCATGGTAATACATGTAGATCACATTCTGTATAGTTATATTTTGCAATCTGCATATAACAAGATGCAAGAAACAATTATCATAGATAGATATTTCAAATACAGTAAAACCTCTCCACAGCAACATCTGGCGGAGGCAAGAAAAAGTGTTGCTGCTCAGAGGTGTTGCTGCTCAGAGGTTTCAATAAGACGAGAAAAAATGTGTTGTTTTTTTAAATAGTTTTGTACTGATATTCGATTTTCCTAAGTATATGTGTTTGTTAATTTTGCTTTGGTAATGAAAATGCAATGTATTGTTATAAGAGATAACAGAAGATGATTTTTAAAATAATTTATTGATGATGAAAAAACAAGTTGTATAACACAAAAAAAACACTTAAAAATGTATGTTCATGATGAAAAAGCAAGCTGTTGAACATAGAAAAAACTTGTAAACGTATGTACATGTACACTCATACTGTATATGTACGTTCAGCATTATTTAAATGTTTTGGACCATTTAGTCGTTGAATTTATAGTACGACATCCTAAAACAATGACAGTTTGCATTTAGCACTAACGTAAACATCTTTTAAGTAAGCAATCAAAACAGTGATATCTTTTAATCTTCCGATCAATTAAAGAAAACAAACCTACTGTTAAGAGCATCAATAGTTGACACTTCTTTCACACGTTTCCGCAATACCCTAGATCTACAACGGCATGTTTGTAGCATGCAGCTGGTTTCCCGTCTAACTGTAACTTGATTCCAATTAACACCTTCTCAACAGGGTACAAGCAGTGATTAGCCGACCGCGTGACATTTCTGGTGTACGCGACAGACTGATCTAAAAATAGCTGCACGGGTGTTGCTACGCAGAGGTTAAACTAACCTCAGGGAAGAGAATTACACGGCCGCTTACCGCTTCGCGGAGGAGTTGCTGCTTAGAGGTTAAAATGCGCTGAAAACTACTGGGGGGAAATTTAACTGCCGCTGCTTAGAGGTAGCCGCTGCTTAGAGGTGCCGCTTCGAGAGGGTTTACTGTATGTTTATATATAAAATATAAAAATATTAGATCCTTATGCTATCCTATTTAATCATCAATCAGTTATGACAACCTAATAACTGGTTGTAATCAGTAAAGTTTTTGGGACTGACTGCCCAACACTAATTAGTGTAATAATTAGCCCAACCCTAAAGCATTTAGACTAGTAAAATAAAGTCCAGACTTTAAAATATGTTCTTAAACTTCAAGATAATAGAATTCAGATAATAGCCCACTGGCTAATAACATCTCTACTTTTAAACAAAATGTTGACATCTGGATAAGAGACATAACTAACATAAGGATAGGTGTTGAGGTGGGGGGATACATTTGGTAGATATCTTCAGTGATACCAGAGATCAACAGATTTTTACATCCACTGATTTTAAAATACATCCAGTGATTAAAAAGTATTTTGCACAATACGTGCATCAGGAAACACTGGTGAAAACTTAAAAAGATGACAAACATTTCAATTCCTGAGACAAAATCTTCACTCATATGTAGAACTGTAAATATAACTGTCAATAAAGGCATAAAAAATTAACAGAATTCTTGAAAATCTGGGCATATACATAAATTAATTTTTGCATCGGACAGGAACAAAAAATAGTATCTTTCTCTAGCCATTCAGATGTTGAATTCCACTCAGGTTAACGCCACACTATCTTCTAAGTCATCAGATTCACTGAAATTAAAATTTAAAAAATGTAAGAAATTTGTAAAATATAAACATTAGAATAAGTAGTGTTTCTTGAGCTGTCATAAAATTGAAACAATATTAAAGTATTAATTGTGCCAGAAAAGAACCTCCAAATGGAGAAAATTATTTTTTTAATGTGCAAAAAAACAACCTTCACATGTTTGTTTGTTTTTTGTTACACCACACCTACACGATTATGGTCATATTTGCAACATCCAGCTAATTACTGGCTTATCTCTAGGTAGAATCACTGGTACACTACAGTTTAGCTGGAAAAAAACTCCACACATGAAATCTCTTGTCCTGATTGGTACTCAAAACCACACAGATCTAACCATTCAACCATGGATGCCTCAAAACTCACATGTATTAACATGCAGGAAATAGAACAGATTAGCTAAATTATTAGCAAACAATACTTTTATGGCATAAAAAACCTGTTCATAATTTAACTTATTTTCTTACACTCTGAGATTGCACATTTATCAACCATATCACTGAACCTTTATTTATATATCCTTGATATTTATCTTCTAATACATAGAAGGTCTGACGTGAGTGTCAATACAAACATTTATTAAACAAGTTCACTAAAAGTTGAAAGTATGGGGAGCTTACATTTTTCCTGGATGAGTTTTATAAATGTTTGAATTAAATGACAATGAGTGTCAGATTATTTTTATCATAGGATTTTAATCGATATACCATTTTTATAAAATTTTAACAACACTACTTGGTGAACTAGTGGTATGAGATGATCTGCATTATGATGACATTGATGATATCATCAATCAAAAAGCTGCATTTCACTCGTGTAAAATAACAAAACATGGAATGGGTGAATTGAATGGAAAACGGGAAAATCGCGTGATAATCGATATTTTTGACATAAGCAGCAACTGATCAATGATGGCCTCAAATGTTTATGTTATCTGAACCATTGTCATTCATCAAATAATTCAATTCTTGTATTTAAGTGAAAGTAATATAAATGTTCAAGATCAAAATCACAAAAACAACCCACACATCAGGATCGAACCCGGGGCCTCCTGTACCTGGAGCCGAGACTCTACCAACTGCCCTACCAGGTCTGGTCCTATTAGAACTATAATTTTTCTAAAATATCTACAATAAAATATATTCAAACTGTGTATTGTCAGGTACATTATTTCATAAGTGCCTTTGACAGTATAATCTTTGTCAGGGGTGAGTAAAATGTAAATGAGCTTCTTACCATGTACAACAGCAGATGTTGCAGACTGGTTCTTTTCTCTTCTCCTTTCTGAAGATCTCTGAATGGGCAGGGTCCTTACACTTGTCAATAAACTCAAACAGTTCAGTCTTTGGAAAACCATGAGTATAGTATTTCTGCAAGAAATGATGAGATAGAAAATGAGAAACATTGCATAAATCAAACATCATTTTAGACAACAACCTATACACTTAGAAAGAATTTTTTTTTTATCTATATGCAATAAAAAACCCTGAACAGTTTGTACATTTGTTAACAGAAATCTTGTTTTGAATGTAGATAAGGACTCTAAAATGTCATTTTGTCCCATATATCTGTATGTTTTTGAGCATATGTCTGTAGGAAAATGTATACAACTATAAAACTGTTCCCCAAAGTCCTGGACTGAACACATATTTTTCAGTATCTAGGATCAATACCCTAATTAATGTGCCACCTGGACTAGTAATTTAAATTAGAAAAAAAAAGACCCCAATACACTCTCTAGGAAGTAATGTATTTTGGGTTTTCAGGCACAGTGACTCTTAATAGTCATACGGTGCCAACTAGGAAGTTAAGTTAGTCTTATTCTATGGACTAACAAATGCCTTACCTCAGAGACTTATAAACAGAAACTGTAAAGTCCCAGAAGCCCATAAACAAATCTTGTTGAAATAACATTGTAGAATAAGTGTCGAAGAGAAGAGCAAAAAAAAACCCCTGAATGCCTCGTACTTGTTCAAATATCCAACCAATCCTCACTCTCAGTGACCAAAAATGCATCTTGCACACCTGCTGTTTTCTGTTATGTGATCTTGCATTGTTAGACTGACTTGCCCATTTTTGTGCGTAATAGTATAAACTACGATAAGTCAAGATAAGATCAAATATATTTTGAGTTGTTAAGATAGCAACAAATAACAAAAGCCCTAAATGAGCTTGTACACCCAACTATATGATCTACTGATGGAAGTTTGTTTTGAATGGGTTTAAATTATAAATATTTAATCTCAATCTTACCTTGATTGTCTCATAGCTGTCCAGGATGACGGCTATGAAGAGGTTAAGGACGGCGTAGATAAAGAGGGCGCTGAAGGAGTAGAGGTACAGACGACTGTAGTACCACACCAGCTCGCTGCTTTTCTCTAGTCCAGCAAAGGTGCCAAAAATATCATCACCATTGATCAGTGCAAACAAACACTCTGAGGTTCGTCCCATCTCACGAAACTGTGAAATAACCATTAAGTATTTAGTAATAATACAAGAAAAAAGTGAAACAATTTAATAGGTTTACTGGTTATAGTTTGATTCTAAGCATAAAGCCAACTTTACTGTTAACTAACTGGTCCTAAGGAATATTTTACCAGTTTCTCCCTAGGAAGATCTAACAAATCCCACATAAGCATGACCCTCGTACAGTACTTTTAGTACACCTGATTAGACTAAAACAATTAGAGTCAAATGTCTTGCCTAATCTCTTTCATTAATAGTTTATGATTTTTTTCAAATTCAAGTTATTTTGATGATTTTTCTCAAAAACAGTTCTATTTAATACAAGTACATGTTTCAGCATAAATAATAGAATTTGGCTAAACCAGTCTACAAATTAACCTTCAGATGTTTAGATTCTACTGAAGGTAAGAGTGACAACTGTGCATTCTTTGCAAAGGCATAATATGGTTAATGCATATGTGAAAGGATTAAAGAAATAAGTGGTTCATACAATAGATCCTGTGATGTGGAGTTGTGTGTCGAATGAACACATTTCTGGTCAATATGGATTTCTAGCTATTATTGGTGACAGAAAACCCCCCAGCTCCCAACAAGAAACTTGGTGCAATTAGTGACATACAGCAGGCTGGTAGACCTTCTCTTCTAAAGGTTATCAGCAAACCAGAGACTCAAACCCACACAGTGCAATGCTGAGGAGTTAGTCTCTAATCACTTGGCCAGCTTGCCCTAGTGTGTTCATCCTTGGTCACTATCACACTAATCTGGATAAAACTTGGAGCTAGCGTCTGGATTATAAAACTTGGAGCTAGAGTCTGATGATAAAACTCGGAGCTAGAGTCTGATTATAAAACTTGGAGCTAGAGTCTGGATTATTAAACTTGGAGCTAGAGTCTGGATTATAAAACTTGGAGCTAGAGTCTGATGATAAAACTCGGAGCTAGAGTCTGATGATAAAACTCGGAGCTAGGATCTGGATTATAAAACTCAGAGCTAGAGTCTGATGGTAAAATTTAGAGCTAGAGTCTGATTATAAAACTTAGAGCTAGAGTCTGGATTATAAAACTCAGAGCTACTGTCTGATGATAAAACTCGGAGCTAGGATCTGGATTATAAAACTTGGAGCTAGAGTCTGAAGGTAAAACTTAGAGCTAGAGTCTGATGATAAAACTTGGAGCTAGAGTCTGGATTATAAAACTTGGAGCTAGAGTCTGATGATAAAACTCGGAGCTAGGATCTGGATTATAAAACTTGGAGCTAGAGTCTGAAGGTAAAACTTAGAGCTAGAGTCTGATGATAAAACTTGGAGCTAGAGTCTGGATTATAAAACTTGGAGCTAGAGTCTGATTATAAAACTTGGAGCTAGAGTCTGATTATAAAACTCAGAGCTAGAGTCTGAAGGTAAAACTTAGAGCTAGAGTCTGATGATAAAACTTGGAGCTAGAGTCTGATTATAAAACTTGGAGCTAGTCTGATGATAAAACTCGGAGCTAGAGTCTGATGATAAAACTCGGAGCTAGGATCTGGATTATAAAAACTCAGAGCTAGAGTCTGATGATAAAACTCAGAGCTAGAATCTGGATTATAAAACTTGGAGCTAGAGTCTGAAGGTAAAACTTAGAGCTAGAGTCTGATGATAAAACTTGGAGCTAGAGTCTGGATTATAAAACTTGGAGCTAGAGTCTGATTATAAAACTTGGAGCTAGAGTCTGATTATAAAACTCAGAGCTAGGATTTGGATTATAAAACTTGGAGCTAGAGTCTGGATTATAAAACTTGGAGCTAGAGTCTGATGATAAAACTCGGAGCTAGAGTCTGATGATAAAACTCGGAGCTAGAGTCTGAATGTAAAACTTAGAGCTAGAGTCTGATTATAAAACTTGGAGCTAGAGCCTGATTATAAAACTTGGAGCTAGAGTCTGAAGGTATAACTTGGAGCTAGAGTCTGATTATAAAACTTGGAGCTAGAGTCTGGATTATAAAACTTGGAGCTAGAGTCTGAAGGTAAAGCTTTGAGCTAGTGTCTGATTATAAAACGTTCAGCTAAAACTTGAATATGATAGGTCAGATTTTGGGGCAAGTGTAAAATCTGAGCAAAGAAACACCAGGGGTTCATTTTAAACTCCAGCTCAGACTTTTTCAAAACATCAAACCTTGGCCTTTAAAACTTTTTATTTATCTGAACAATAATTTTGTATTTGTATATAACACTGATTATTTCAGATCTTACCTTGAGATGGTATGGTCCCAGTACCACCCAGCCACATACTACAAAACCCATATAGAGAAGGAAGCAACACACTAGAAACTGCATTATCCGAGGGAATGCCTTCTTCAATGTCACAATCAGAACCTGCAAACAAACTCACAATGATAACACTGTCATTACCATCATTTACCTGGAAAACAATGCTGGATTCATATATAACAGCTGAACAGTATAACATCTTCACATCTTTGGTAATATCAATTTATGTTAATGATGAAAAAACAAAAAAAACAAAACAACTAAACCCCAAAATATTAATTGATAAAGGATGTGTTTTTTTTAGAAAGTACACACACTTCATTGTGACTGGATGAATAAATAACATTGAGAATAGGGTTACATATTTAGTATTTAAAGCAATAGATATCTTCACAATAGGTGCATTGTATATGGCAACAAAATGTTAGGTCAAGTACATAACATTATATGCTTAGCCTAATATGCTTTTGATCATTTATATTCGCTTTTAATCATACAATACAATTGATTCCAGCATTATGAACATTCAGAAGGATTACTGACTATTACATAAGTTGAATGATTCCAAAGTTTCAGAGAAATGAAGCACTCCATAACAGTTGTAGTATCAATTTTATTTTTAATTTCCGTACTGAACCTTTCAGTAATTTTAATGGTCAGATGTGAAAATTTCTAATAAAAATTAGTTGACTTATTAACAGGCATGGAAAATAATGCTTAGAGTCAGAACCAAATAAATCATAATGGAATATAATGTTTACAAGTACACACTATCATAATGTTTGTAAAACAGTTAATTTATGCTCTTTGATCACCCTATAAGACTTAATAATATTCATGTTGCAGAGATGTGAGTTGGGTTAAGAAGGTGTCTAGGGATATTTAAACATAGAAGAAGCACAGAGCATAAGGAAAGTTTTTCTGTGACTGTGGTTGTGTTATAATTGTCAACAATTTGGTAGTGTTCTTCACAAAGAATTGAAAAAGTAAAATACACTTGCATTAATTAGCAAAATAGTCATACTATTATACAGATGATTTGAGAAAATTTCTCTCTTGTAAGTTTCAGATTTATAGGACAGGGAATTGATGGAGTTTGCAATTAATCCCTAACCTATCTAAGCTGTAGCTGGAGTAAACGTTATTGTTAAATGAACAAGTCAAAGTGTTAAACACATTTCTATTTAAAGCTTTTCTCAGAATAATGTTTGAGTTGCCTGGCTGCAGAATAAAGGATATGGAAAAGCCATTGATGCAAATACAAGGGGAAAGGTTTTAAAATGAGAAAAAATAAGTACCATAGGTTTCATATAGTCCTCTTCTTCATGCACATAAAATCGCGATCTGGAGAATGCTACTAGTATACCTTGTGAATATTAAACTTGCAACTGAAAAGTGAATTAGTAAATTTTAAGGCTTTCTTGGGAAAAGCATCTTTTGGGAGACATTTTTTTCCCAATTAAGTACAGCGGGGAAATATGTGATTGGTGAGATAAAAATAAATAACAAAAATAATAAAATAGTTATGTGAAATATATTTCAATCTAAAAAGAAAGGGATTTAATATATTTCATTCCATAACAGCATAATTATGTATTATAATATAAAAATACCATTTAAGTTCAAATTACCCTAGAGCTATATGCTAGCTTGTCTGAAAATAGATATTGAAGAAATCATAAACCAAAAAAAAACAGCCTCAAAAAAAAAATTGGACATTAATAATTTATACTATATTCTAATTAGCATAACTATAGACACATTCATATAAAAAAATAATTACAGAAAATACCTGAAACTAATATAATGTTCTAGCAATTTTGTTTGTTTGTTTCACCTCCACTTTCAAAAATTATCAAAAAGATGAATATAAAAATAAAACTTAATAAAGTAAGGTATCTTTTATATATAAAAGGAACAATTCCTTAATTGAAAGTCCATAAACAATAATGATGCTATATAACGAATATAAACAACAAGGTAATACAGTCAAACTTTGGTTTTTCAAACTCAGGAAGTCCAAAGGCGAGGCATTATTCAAAGTAAGTTGGTAATCCCCACAACTTCAAATAGCCAAAGTTTGACAGTACCACTCATGTAAGGTATATAGAGTGATTGCATCTACCCCTACACAGCTACTGAAAAGGTTAATAATAATTGCAAAATAATAAGTAATAAAATAAAGCCATTATTACATGGACACAGGGTGTAACTTACATTAAACTGCCTGAAGAAGCCAATGTATCTCAGGATCCCCAACCAGGCCAGTAGACTTCCTGTCCCTAGCATCAGTCCAGCCACATCATAGTTACTAGATGAGCTCTTCAGATTCTAAAATTATCATGCATAACAAATCATACAACTGACAGATTCCAATTTTAAGTTTTAAGACTTAATCATATTAACACACTCAGGTATTTTGGGTTTGGAAAGATCCCTGACATATCCAGATGGAAACACAGGTGCACAGGATGTCAGCTGGAAAACTTTCTCACATTGGGTCCTTCCCTCACATGAGACTGAAAGCAATGTGATGAGAGGCAAAGAAGTCAGGAATAGCAAGTCAACAACTCCACCCTATTGGCCGTGAAGTGACGAGGTTGATAATAGATGATGTTAATTAGATAGGTTATTTAATGATCAACTTGAAATCACAGCACCATGTTTGAAGTTTCTTTTGGATGATAATATGTAAACAGCAAGTCAAATACCTTAAAATTTGAGCCACTGGGCCAGAAACTTAAATGTTTCTGTGTGTAAATGGCATGTTATGCATTGTAGACAGAGCATGAATCTTAAACCCAGTGTATTAACTTTCAAATACCATTTACTATGACATGTACTGTATGGTGAAGATGACATGCAATGCACAGTGTATACAACATGTATGGATTATTGACATATAATACATTTTAACAGAGTATTCGACTTAATATCAGTTCATTCAGTACAAACTGAGTTCATCATGTGTTATTTTCAATTATCCCCAAATGATGACTGAACTCCTATAACAATCTCATCAACAGTTTACACCACTAGTCACAGACATTCAAACTTAATAAGATATGTCCATCAGGTTAACGACTTCAACATTTTCTCAAGCAAGGTGAAACATTAGATTTCAGAAACAGATTAAACATGACCAATCAAAATTCTCAGCATGGTTCCTGTTTTTACTATAAAGTTTCATTGTTTTCTGTCTTAACTGCAAGTTTCATAATGTAACATTAAAAACTGACAAGTCAGAATTATTTACTTTCTAACTACAACTGATTGTAAATTATCATAAAATATAAAGTTTTACAATTTTCTCCAAATAAACAACCACACTCAATTGCATTAACCAGTGAAGGTAGTACTGATGTGGCATTTTTTATTTTCATTTTGATTTACAATGACATTCTTATCAAGAATTTATCTTGAACAGGCTGTGTTTAAATGATCAAGTTGCACAAGTATTTATATTCTATTACACTCTCTCTTCATAACATTTACCTCTGTCACAGGCTCCCACTTCTTTCAACCATGAGACTTAATATCATGCCAGGTCAAATGTCAGTTAGGAATTTAAAAACAGGAAGAACACTAAGATTGTAAGATATAAATGGGATGAACATGAATTACATGAATTAAGATTTGTGTACTTTAGCATTGTCAGATAAAATGATGACAATATGGTGTTACTATGTAAACAGCAAGTGTACTGAAGTATTTAGACCAAAAAAACATATCTTCAATATAAACAGCAAGCATACTGAAGTATTCAGACCAGAATAAAATATCTTCAACATAAACAGCAAGCATACTGAAGCATTCAGACCAGAATAAAATACTTTCCATGTAAACACCAATTGTTGTTTATGTTTATGTTTATTGAGTTTATCGTCCCACCAACAGTATTTCAGTTATCTGGAGACGGTGTCCACTTGAAGCAGATATAGTGCTGCCTTCACTGTGTATAGCATGCAGTGAACACCTGGCATGATACCACACCCAGTCACATTATCCTGACACTGGGCTAACCAGTCGTGGAACTACCCTTATATTTGCTTGAGCGTTAGCAAGGGAGCTATACCATTACCATTTTACGACTTTGGTATGTTAGGGTCTGGGATGGAACTCCCGTACCTGGAGCCAACGAAACACGAAGTGTACTGTTACGATAAACCTCCCAAGACATAATAAACCATTTATCTCTGCTATGTTGAGACACTTGACATTCATGGCCATGAACCTCTTGTGTTGGCAGATGTGAGAGTAAAGAACTGATAACTTTGATTAGAAACATGCAGTATATAACCTGCCTATAAACATACCCTGGTCTCCAGCTCAATCTTGTAGCCGGTACCAACCACAGTCAGGATGTCATTGATGATGATGGTCACATACCAGAGGTTAAGGAACTCACATTGGTCTGATGTCGACAGATCCTTTCCATAGCGGTGTTTGAAGAAATGCATTGTTTTCTGTGGAATAATAGGATGAATTTGGTATATTATAAAAATTAACACTCTTTATGCCTGCTAATATTATTAAGGTTCTTTCTCCATCAACAGTAGGTGTAAAAAAAAAGAATGACCATAGTAGTGTTTGTGTGACTTTTATGACCAGACTTATTGATATGCTGTTTTCAATGCTGATATTTATCCCCACTCTGCCAGTCAAAAGTTATGTGTCCATCCCACTACCTCATTTAACGCCCCCACCACCCTCCCCCATCACACATTGGAAGTATTGTATTTGTAATCAAATAACTCTATGATTGAGAAACATTTGTCTGACAAGTAAATAATGAGGTAACCTTTATGTCACAACTTAATTCTAAATGAACAACAGACAATGGAGAGTGTTTTGTAACAATTTGACCATTTTACATTGTCTCTGTTTGGCTGATACATGGATAAAAAAGGATGCAATAAAAAATTCAACCAATCAAAAAAGGTGTTACGGTTCTATTTAGCATCACATTAAATTGGTCAAAAATCAAGAGAAATCCCTGCCAAAACAGACCTAAGCTGCGAAGAAAATAATGATCATAAGGATAAAGGATACATTGCTCCCCAGATACACAGATAGACAGATTAATTTACAGTGTTGTAGCTATATGCCACCCTGGGGATGGGGGATACAGGGGGCATAAAGAAAACATTCTAGAGGTCAAATGTTATCAGCTTACCTTCCTGAGTCTCTGAGCTCTCCAAACTGATCTGGAACACAGCAGAATGGACAGAGCAGTGAACACAAGAACAAACGCATCCAGAACAATTGTTCCTGCACGTCTAGCCTTCTCTGCATCTGTAAAAATAGAGACAAGAGTGACTGTGTGTTTCTTTTTTTTCTTTTTCAAATACATTGCAGCAACCAATTACAACATCCAGCTATAACCTGTGGCCATCGTAACAACATCTAGCTATAACCTGTGGCCATGACAACAACATCCAGCTATAACCTGTGGCTATCACAACAACATCAAGCTATAACCTGTGGCCATCACAACAACATCCAGCTATAACTTGTGGCCATGACAACAACATCCAGCTATAACCTGTGGCCATCACAACAACATCCAGCTATAACCTGTGGCCATCACAACAACATCCAGCTATAACCTGTGGCCATCACAACAACATCCAGCTATAACCTGTGGTCATCGCAACAACATCCAGCTATAACTTGTGGCCATCACAACAACATCCAATTATAACTTGTGGCCATCACAACAACATCCAGCTATAACCTGTTGCCATCACAACATCCAGCTTTAACCCGTGGCCATCACAACAACATCCAGCTTTAACCTGTGGCCATCACAACAACATCCAGCTATAACCTGTGGTCATCACAACATCCAGCTTTAACCCGTGGCCATCACAACATCCAGCTTTAACATGTGTGGCCATGACAACAACATCCAGCTATAACCTGTGGCCAACACAACAACATCCAGCTATAACTTGTGGCCATCACAACATCATCCAGCTATAACCTGTGGCCATCACAACATCCAGCTATAACTTATGGCCATGACAACAACATCCAGCTATAACCTGTGGCCAACACAACAACATCCAGCTTTAACCTGTGGCCATCACAACATCCAGCTATAACTTGTGGCCATGACAACAACATCCAGCTATAACCTGTGGCCAACACAACAGCATCCAGCTATAACTTGTGGCCATCACAACATCCAGCTATAACCTGTGGCCATCACAACAACATCCAGCTATAACCTGTGGTCATCACAACAACATCCAGCTATAACCTGTGGTCATCACAACAACATCCAGCTATAACCTGTGGTCATCACAACAACATCCAGCTATAACCTGTGGTCATCACAACAACATCCAGCTATAACCTGTGGCCATCACAACAACATCCAGCTATAACCTGTGGCCATCACAACAACATCCAGCCATAACTTGTGGCCATCACAACAACATCCAGCTATAACCTGTGGCCATCACAACAATATCCAGCTATAACCTGTGGTCATCACAACATCCAGCTATAACTTGTGGCCATGACAACAACATCCAGCTATAACCTGTGGTCATCACAACAACATCCAGCTATAACCTGTGGTCATCACAACAACATCCAGCTATAACCTGTGGCCATCACAACAACATCCAGCTATAACCTGTGGTCATCACAAGAACATCCAGTTGTAAGTTGTGGAAGAAGACCCCAGATAAATGTCAGTGTATAACCACTTTTGCACCACATGATACTGGATGACCGACCCAGAATAAATGATAAATAGTAGACTTACATGGCATAAAAAAATATAATATATATAATATATATAAGCAGAAAAGAGATAATAAGATAGCGTGGAACAAATATATTACAAGCAGAAGAAAGATAACAAAATACTGATTAATTTGAAACTCTCAATATAATAATATAATATTTAATTAATTAAACCAATAACTTAGTAGTATATCTTAACAGTTCTTCGTTTCTTAGAGCTGACTGGCACTATCAATAATCAATGAGGCAATTATAGTGAAACAACAGTTTTTCTTTCTTTCTTTTTTTTGGGATGGGTGGGGGTGCATTGTTTAAGAGTGGGGAGGTGGTGGCATATCAACCAAATGGGAAACAGAACTTTTAGCTAGATATTTCACCTTGAAGAGAAATGATGTCTTCAGTCTGCCCAGGACTGTGATTATGTCATCAATGTTTTAAATTTTTCAAGTTTAGATATTAAGATTTTGTTAGCTTACTACCTTCATTAGTTGAGTGACCATCTATTTCAATTTCTGTCAGATCCGTAGTCACCGAAATCAGCATTTGACCATCTTTGTTGCCGTCATCAAATATCAGCTGTCAATAGATAAAGAATAATTTTTTAAAAAAAAGTCATATTTTAAATAATCATGAGTTACTTAAGTAGCAACACAAGATACAGAGATCATTGCCTCAGGGTTTTTGTATGTCTGTGCTGACATCCTTTAGCTCCAAAAATAGAAGAGTGACATCCCGAGTGACATCCCTATATATTGTTACAGCACCAGGGTGATGTTGTATTATTGGTTGCACTCCAGCTTAATTTATATTAATGAATATTAAATCACTAACAACAATATATTAGTTTAACTAATTTATTTATTTATTAATAAACAATTGAGCACGATCGTTTACGCAAACAAATTCAATAAAACTCCAGGTATTTCTTCACTAAAAATGTAAATATATAGACGCTGCAAAAATTCTATGCCCACATTAAAAATCACCTGGCCACCATTTATAAACACACAATAACAAATATCTTATATAAATTCACCATACAGAAGCAACAGTAAGAGTTTAAGTCATCTTATTTGCTTAAATCTTTGACCCTAACGTTAAACTTAATATTCACGCTAATTACAATGTAAAAATATCTTTTAAATAATGTTATATATGTATTTCCCACTTTTTTAATATTTATGTACCTGAATTTGGGTATCACTTATCCATTGAAATAAATAAATATTTAACAAAAACAAATAAAATATGATCGAATTAAACTAGCATCTACAAATCGTGAGCGATAAACATCGCCTAGTTGTTACATTTAAAAACACCATGGATCTGTTGTGTCGTCATTCACCCACCATGTCTATCTTAATTGATTGAAGACTTCTTTGCCAAATGTAGACTAAACAACATACTGTTTACATGACTTTCATTAAGGGTCACTTACATTTTTCCATTGTGCTTCGTATGGATGTACATGTATATGCAAACATCTATTTTTCATTGTTTTCACTGTTCATTTTAGGAGTATTATTCCAACCTGTACTGACATATAAGTTGCACAAATAATGAATATATTACTTGTATTCTTTTTCTTAAAAAATCTGTACATTTCATAACTTGTACCACGGTTGTATCAGTGTATTATTGGATGTCAAATCGAGTTAATAAGGTATGAATGTATGTTTAATTGGGTATCCTAAATATAGTACATATGTAACGTAAATTATGAAATAAGTAGAAAAATGAACACAAATACCCTTACACTTGGCCAGCAATTAACACGGAAATAGATGTTCTTCATAAAAGGTATGGATTTCTTATTTTACTATGAATCATTTGTCAAGATTTTGAGGTATTGTCTACATTATGCCAGAATTTTATAGACTGAAGAAATCTTACAATGTTCGCATCTTTTTGTAGTGTTCTTATGCCAAAATGGGTAAGTTTAATAACATTATGAAGTTTCAGTCAGCTAGTAAGTAGTAAGTGCTTTGTATGAAACATTTGACAAACAATGGTGGCAGGCTGTTACGTCTGAAATGTTAGATAAAATCCCATCCTTTTCTTTTGTTTGGAACCCAAAATGTGTACAAGTCTTTAACATTTATATTTGGCGGAGGCGATCTTACCAACATAATAATGTGTGGCAGGCCACACAGTGGAATAAAATTATACACAACCTAATGTGCTCACCATGGGAAATAACTCCCCTGAACCATGAATAGAGAACCGCCATATATCGCCGTATGGATCCTCATTACACCCTTAGTACTGGAAATGTTAAGATTTATACTGTAACTCTGAATCTCACCGTTACATCAACTCTGTAGAGTTGCGGCGGAAAATTCCTTTCATTTACGTCCAGCCGGAATGACTTCAGAGAAAACTTTAATCTGGCGATGAGCAATCTGTAAAATATGAAGTGAAAGGTTCATTTACGACTGGGTCAGGAAATTCAGGATACTGGCCTGTACATGGTGTTAAAGGTGGTGTCCAACAGTTTGCCTGTATCAGAAACACATAACCCAATAGTTTGCCTATATCACAATGCCTATATCACAATGCCTATATCACAAACACATACATGTAACCCAATAGTTTGCCTATATCACAATGCCTATATCACAAACACATAACCCAATAGTTTGCCTATATCACAAACACATAACCCAATAGTTTGCCTATATCACAAACACATAACCCAATTGTTTGCCTATATCACAAACACGTAACCCAATAGTTTGCCTATATCACAAACACATAACCCAATAGTTTGCCTATATCACAAACACATAAACCCAATAGTTTGCCTGTATCACAAACACATAACCCAATAGTTTGCCTATATCACAAACACATAACCCAATAGTTTGCCTATATCACAAACACATAACCCAATAGTTTGCCTGTATCACAAACACATAACCCAATAGTTTGCCTGTATCACAAACACATAACCCAATAGTTTGCCTGTATCACAAACACATAACCCAATAGTTTGCCTATATCACAAACACATAACCCAATAGTTTGCCTATATCACAAACACATAACCCAATTGTTTGCCCATATCACAAACACATAACCCAATAGTGTGCCTATATCACAAACACATAAGCCAATAGTTTGCCTATATCACAAACACATAACCCAATAGTTTGCCTATATCACAAACACTTCACAAACACATCACCCAATAGTTTGCCTATATCACAAACACATAACCCAATAGTTTGCCTATATCACAAACACATCACCCAATAGTTTGCCTATATCACAAACACATAACCCAATAGTTTGCCTATATCACAAACACATCACCCAATAGTTTGCCTATATCACAAACACATAACCCAATAGTTTGCCTATATCACAAACACTTAACCCAATAGTTTGCCTATATCACAAACACATCACCCAATAGTTTGCCTATATCACAAACACATCACCCAATAGTTTGCCTATATCACAAACACATAACCCAATAGTTTGCCTATATCACAAACACATCACCCAATAGTTTGCCTATATCACAAACACATCACCCAATAGTTTGCCTATATCACAAACACATAACCCAATAGCTTGCCTGTATCACAAACACATAACCCAATAGTTTGCCTATATCACAAACACATAACCCAATAGTTTGCCTATATCACAAACACATAACCCAATAGTTTGCCTATATCACAAACACGTAACCCAATAGTTTGCCTATATCACAAACACGTAACCCAATAGTTTGCCTATATCACAAACACGTAACCCAATAGTTTGCCTATATCACAAACACATAACCCAATAGTTTGCCTATATCACAAACACATCACCCAATAGTTTGCCTATATCACAAACACATAACCCAATAGTTTGCCTATATCACAAACACATAACCCAATAGTTTGCCTATATCACAAACACATAACCCAATAGTTTGCCTGTATCCCAAACACTTAACCCAATAGTTTGCCTATATCACAAACACATAACCCAATAGTTTGCCTATATCACAAACACATAACCCAATAGTTTGCCTATATCACAAACACATAACCCAATAGTTTGCCTATATCACAAACACATAACCCAATAGTTTGCCTATATCACAAACACATAACCCAATAGTTTGCCTATATCACAAACACATAACCCAATAGTTTGCCTATATTACAAACACATAACCCAATAGTTTGCCTATATCACAAACACATAACCCAATAGTTTGCCTATATCACAAACACATAACCCAATAGTTTGCCTATATCACAAACACATAACCCAATAGTTTGCCTATATCACAAACACATAACCCAATAGTTTGCCTATATCACAAACACATAACCCAATAGTTTGCCCGTATCACAAACACATAACCCAACAGTTTGCCTATATCACAAACACATAACCCAATAGTTTGCCTATATCACAAACACATAACCCAATAGTTTGCCTATATCACAAACACATAACCCAATAGTTTGCCTATATCACAAACACATAACCCAATAGTTTGCCTATATCACAAACACATAACCCAATAGTTTGCCTATATCACAAACACATAACCCAATTGTTTGCCTATATCACAAACACATAACCCAATAGTTTGCCTATATCACAAACACATAACCCAATAGTTTGCCTATATCACAAACACATAACCCAATAGTTTGCCTATATCACAAACACATAACCCAATAGTTTGCCTATATTACAAACACATAACCCAATAGTTTGCCTATATCACAAACAAGTAACAAGATCTTAACCATGTTGTGTGGACTTTTAGAATACCTTCTGCATGAACACATTCCTCTAAGTAAAGACATTTTCAAGACAAAAGTAGGAATCAATAAGCAGCTTTAGGCAGGGTTTTTTCTGGTAACAATAATGTTTTGTTTGTTTGAGAGAAAAATAATTGGTCCAAACTGTGATATACCGCATTTAACCCTTTCATTAATAGATGTCATTTTACTCCTTTGCAAAGCATATACAATAATCAGTAGCCTTGAATCCTAACAAGTTAAGATATATTTGTAGCATGGTCTAACCTTGAGCCTAGGATCTATTGTATATACTGAACATACAATGTATCCAAAATACAAAATTAAGTGAAATTTCAAAATCATATCAATGTACTTTGAATGAAAGTGTAAAAACCAGGATGCTGGTCAAAGACATGACATCAGAAAGACTTATCCTGGCTTCATCAACAGCATGAACAGCTTCGAAAAACTTAAAAGACATTTGCCCTGTAAAAGTTAATGCAAATATCTGTGAAGTAAAATAAAGAGTTTTTTTTTTAAAAACATATCTTTCTAGACAACATATTTTTTTTATTTCTGACTTGAAATAAAGAGTTTCTTTTGATTTGAATGGTTATCTGGATATAATGTGTTTCCTTTTTGCATGGCATTTGATTCCCTTAGTCCCCTGAAAGTAGGACCAATTTGTAAAATTTCTTCTCTGTTCAGATTTGCTTAAGCTATTACTTGAACTCCTGATTACTTCTTAAAGTGTCATAACAAAAAAATCCTAATTATTAAGCTTAGCTTAGTTATAGTCTATGGTGAGGTTGTACTGTTGCAGATTACCTGTTATAGTCTATGGTGAGGTTGTACTGCTGTAAGTTACCTGTTATAGTCTATGGTGAGGTTGTACTGTTGTAAATTACCTGTTATAGTCTATGGTGAGGTTGTACTTCTGTAAATTACCTGTTATAGTCTAAGGTGAGGTTGTACTGCTGTAAATTACCTGGCATAGTCTATGGTGAGGTTGTACTACTGTAAATTACCTGTTACAGTCTATGGTGAGGTTGTACTGTTGTAAATTACCTGTTACAGTCTATGGTGAGGTTGTACTGCTGTTAATTACCTGTTACAGTCTATGGTGAGGTTGTACTACTGTAAATTACCTGTTGTAGTCTATGGTGAGGTTGTACTACTGTTAATTACCTGTTACAGTCTATGGTGAGGTTGTACTACTGTAAATTACCTGTTACAGTCTATGGTGAGGTTGTACTACTGTAAATTACCTGTTATAGTCTATGGTGAGGTTGTACTACTGTAAATTACCTGTTACAGTCTATGGTGAGGTTGTACTACTGTAAATTACCTGTTTTAGTCTATGGTGAGGTTGTACTGCTGTAAATCACATGGCATAGTCTATGGTGAGGTTGTACTGTTGTAAATTACCTGTTACAGTATATGGTGAGGTTGTACTGCTGTTAATTACCTGTTACAGTCTATGGTGAGGTTGTACTGCTGTTAATTACCTGTTATAGTCTATGGTGAGGTTGTACTACTGTAAATTACCTGGCATAGTCAACGGTAAGGTTAATGGTCTATAAGGTTGTACTGTTGTAAATTACCTGTTATAGTCTATGGTGAAGTTGTATTGTTGTAAATTTCTTGGTGTAGTCTATGGTGAGGTGTTGCTGTTGTGAATTATCTGGCATAGTCTATGGTGAGGATGTATTGTTATACATTATTTGTCATAGTCCATAGTCAGGATGTATTGTTGTAAATTACAGAGTATAGTCTATGGTAAGATTGTATTGCTGTAAATAACATTTCAAAGTCTATGGTGAATTTGTATTATGGTTATATTGTAATTAATCTGTCATAGTCTATTGTTAGGTTGTTATATTGTTATACATTATTTGTCATAGTCCATAGTCAGGATGTATTGTTGTAAATTACAGAGTATAGTCTATGGTAAGATTGTATTGCTGTAAATAACATTTCAAAGTCTATGGTGAATTTGTATTATGGTTATATTGTAATTAATCTGTCATAGTCTATTGTTAGGTTGTTATATTGTAAATTAACAGTCATAGTCAATGGTTATGTTGCACTGTAATTGTAAATTACCTGTCATAGTCTATGGTGAGGTTGTACTTTTGTAGAAGATATTCAGTAATGTTATATGTCCCATTCTCTAAGGCTTCTACATTGTAACACTCTGGAAAGAAAACAGGGACATATTACAAAGTACATGTGACATGCTCAGCACATTCTGAAAAACAAATATGTAAGGTTTAAATGAAAGTTTAATACACTTTGTTTTTGTGATAAAGAAACTATGTGATATAGAATATTTAAACAATAATTTCATAACTGGAGGAGACCTTCAAATAACAAATAAACCATAAATAGAAAGTTGAACATTTGTTAGGGAATTTTTAGATACTGACAAGTTGTTCTTTAAACAATTGATCTTTTTATTGAAACAAAAACAGAAGACAATTATAAATGGCTGTGATTTGCTGACAAAATGTTTTCGCCCTTTTTGGCATAATGGTAGAGTGACCTAATTGTGATTACTCTGATTAATCAGCCTTCCACCAATTTGGCTTGAGTCCCACTAGGGGCGAGGGATTTATTGTGGAAAGGTCATCCACCAGACCTGTGATGCATTTGTCTGGGGTCTTCCTACACTAAAAAAGTTGGACTTCACTATAATGATCTTTATTCGTCGCTGTGATGTATCATTGAAAAAAAAAAATACCATGAGTGACAGTTGAGTCTATATTGTAGGTATTGTCAGTGTCGTTGATGGTCCCAGACATATACTGTTCCAGGCACAGCCTCATTGGATGTTTGGTGCCATTTGGAAACAAAAAATATCGCAAAGATCCAAGGGCAATATCTCGTGTCTGGTCATACTGTCAGCAAAAAATAAAATACAAAGTACAAATTAAACTTTGAGGTTATAATGCATAAGGACAAGCACCGTAAACAGCATGAATAACATCTACCATTTTTTAATACAAAGAACTATTAATTATCATGATAAGTCTATGATGGCATTATCCACACCAACAACCATAAACTATTTCATTAACTTCATAGGATGATCAAATTTCTAAACCAAAAAGTACATCAGAGGGGCATTTTAAAAAATCCATAATATCAAGATACCGTCAACAAATATTTTTTGGCTGTATATGCTTGCCGATGACAAGAGCTACAGTCCCATAATGTTGTGCATCATATCTTTGTGCAGTTTCATGAATTTCAGTGGAAGAATAATACAGTTTTAAGGTTTTTTGCAGTATGCTCTCTATTCACAAAATTTGTCTAAAATTTTAAATTATGCGTGCTGAGACAGAGGTTATTTAAACTAACCAGTGTCTTTTGAAAGCAGGGCATAACATACACAACCCCTTGTGGCTAAACCAGTTTAGTTGACCACTATGAAAGTTGTGTCTACAAGAAAACATAAAGAGTAAAGGTAATTTGTAACTTATTAGCATGCCATTTTGGGAATGAATTTAAAAATGTATAAAATGCCCCTTGTATGTATTTTTAACAGTGCTATTTGTTGACTACTCTACAGCCTGATCAAGGACTGATCATGGGTAAGGAAGGCTAGCTTACAACATTGATATAGACTGCAATCAGTCTCATTCTGTCTGTAAATGGCTGAAATCAGTCTCTATCAAAGTTGTGGACAGGCATTACTAGGGCTCAGTGGGTTTTAAACCCTTGTCACAAGACATCTCTGTGTTCCTAAGTGTACATCGTGAGATGTCCTATAACTGACAGCTTGTAGAGGATGGCTGAAATCAGTTCTCTTGCCTATCTTTTGTAAGGTTTGTATGGTTTTATTTTACAAAGTTTAATGGGTTTTTTAAATCATAGTAGAAATCAGTAGCTATGATCTCTGTTGCACATCAATATATTTGAGGACATTCAGCTCTTGTAGCAAAGCTGGAATTGTTCTCAATGTCTACACTTTATATTTTGATTTGACAAAAGAAAGTCGTCTTGCCTTGAGAATTCTTTTTAAATGCAGCTGCTATGACCTGTTGTGTTAAACTGAGAACTTTGCTTGGACTTACAGCTTTAAGAGCATAGTTGAAATGGTCCTCAATGACGTCAATTTTATACAAGGCATATTTCCCTATAGCGGGTGGGTAGGGCATTGTCTCGTAGGAGTTGCTCCAGTCCCTGAGGTAGAGGTGCTGCATGGTACGCAGTGTGGAGGATGTGAACTCCACAAAACTGGATCGACTGTACCCAAACTGGATCAGCTGTAAGAGAGCAACACAAAACAGATTTAAATTTTATCACATAACCTACTGCGTGAGGTAAGACTCATGTGTTACTTTTGGTAACACACTAGTTAGTTATCGTAGTGTGACGTCATTAAGTATGTGTAGTGTATATGCCATTTCCTGATCTTTTTGTTGTCGCCGTTTTATGCATTTTGTTGGATAATTTAATTTTAATTAGTAAAAAAAACAAACATTTTAGTTATATTAGAAACGAATTTGTTCCCTTTTTATGGAAAAATGTCGAGTAAAAAGTGGAACTATTTTTTGTGCGGATTCTCCCAAACCAAATTACACATGTCAAGGCCGACTGTTCATACTATAAAAAGATGATGGATCGTAAACAAAAAACATGGAGGAGACAAATAATGGTGTTCAGCAACATACATGGAGGAGACAAATAATGGTGTTCAACAACATACATGGAGGAGACAAATAATGGTGTTCAACAACATACATGGAGGAGACAAATAATGGTGTTCAACAACATACATGGAGGAGACAAATAATGGTGTTCAGCAACATACATGGAGGAGACAAATAATGGTGTTCAACAACATACGTGGAAGAGACAAATAATGGTGTTCAGCACCATACATGGAGGAGACAAATAATGGTGTTCAGCAACATACAATGAGGAGACAAATAATGGTGTTCAGCAACATACAATGAGGAGACAAATAATGGTGTTCAGCAACATACATGGAGGAGACAAATAATGGTGTTCAGCAACATACAATGAGGAGACAAATAATGGTGTTCAGCAACATACAATGAGGAGACAAATAATGGTGTTCAGCAACATACAATGAGGAGACAAATAATGGTGTTCAGCACCATACATGGAGGAGACAAATAATGGTGTTCAGCAACATACAATGAGGAGACAAATAATGGTGTTCAGCAACATACATGGAGGAGACAAATAATGGTGTTCAGCAACATACAATGAGGAGACAAATAATGGTGTTCAGCAACATACAATGAGGAGACAAATAATGGTGTTCAGCACCATACATGGAGGAGACAAATAATGGTGTTCAGCAACATACAATGAGGAGACAAATAATGGTGTTCAGCAACATACATGGAGGAGACAAATAATGGTGTTCAACAACATACATGGAGGAGACATATAATGGTGTTCAGCACCATACATGGAGAGACAAATAATGGTGTTCAGCACCATACATGGAGAGACAAATAATGGTGCTCGGCAACATACATGGAGAGACAAATAATGGTGTTCAGCAACATACAATGAGGAGACAAATAATGGTGTTCAGCACCATACATGGAGAGACAAATAATGGTGTTCAGCACCATACATGGAGAGACAAATAATGGTGTTCAGCACCATACATGGAGAGACAAATAATGGTGCTCGGCAACATACATGGAGGAGATAAATAATGGTGTTCAGCAACATACATGGAGAGACAAATAATGGTGTTCAGCAACATACACTGAGGAGACAAATAATGGTGTTCAGCACCATACATGGAGAGACAAATAATGGTGCTCGGCAACATACATGGAGAGAAAAATAATGGTGTTCAGCAACATACATGGAGGAGACAAATAATGGCGTTCAGCAACATACACTGAGGAGACAAATAATGGTGTTCAGCACCATACATGGAGAGACAAATAATGGTGTTCAGCAACCTACAATGAGAAGACAAATAATGGTGTTCAGCAACATACACTGAGGAGACAAATAATGGTGTTCAGCACCATACATGGAGAGACAAATAATGGTGTTCAGCACCATACATGGAGGAGACAAATAATGGTGTTCAACAACATACATGGAGAGACAAATAATGGTGCTCGGCAACATACATGGAGAGAAAAATAATGGTGTTCGGCAACATACATGGAGGAGACAAATAATGGTGTTCAGCAACATACACTGAGGAGACAAATAATGGTGTTCAGCACCATACATGGAGGAGACAAATAATGGTGTTCAACAACATACATGGAGAGACAAATAATGGTGTTCAGCAACATACACTGAGGAGACAAATAATGGTGTTCAGCAACATACACTGAGGAGACAAATAATGGTGTTCAGCACCATACATGGAGGAGACAAATAATGGTGTTCAACAACATACATGGAGAGACAAATAATGGTGCTCGGCAACATACATGGAGAGAAAAAATCATGGTGTTCAGCAACATACATGGAGGAGACAAATAATGGTGTTCAGCAACATACACTGAGGAGACAAATAATGGTGTTCAGCACCATACATGGAGAGACAAATAATGGTGTTCAGCAACCTACAATGAGAAGACAAATAATGGTGTTCAGCAACATACACTGAGGAGACAAATAATGGTGTTCAGCACCATACATGGAGAGACAAATAATGGTGCTCGGCAACATACATGGAGGAGACAAATAATGGTGTTCAACAACATACATGGAGGAGTCAAATAATGGTGTTCACCAACATACACAGAGGAGTCAAATAAAAGTGTTCACCAACATACACTGAGGAGACAAATAATGGTGTTAATCAACAAACACGGAGGAGACAAATAATGGTGTTCCCCAACATACATGGAGGAGTTAAATAATAGTGTTAACCAACATACACGGAGTTGTCAATAAAGTGCTATGCAATAAAGGGTGACTAGGTTAAATAAAGATGGTAAGCATTAAAAGGAAGCAAAGGTGAAATAAAAGCTAAAACAACATAGATTATAGAAGAAAACTGGGGAGTTAAACAACATAGGATAGAGAGGTCAAAACAAGGTGTTAAGCAACAAGGGTCCACAATGAAAAAATAATGCTTTAATCCAACATAGAGTAGAGAGGTCAGCAATATATGGTGGCAATGACAGCAACATAGGGTAGAGAGGTCAGCAATATATGGTGGCAATGACAGAAACAGATAACAAATAATGACATGTGGCAACATTAAGTCAAAAAAGGTGTTATGCAACAAAGAGTAAGGGATTGAATAAAGTTGTTAAGCAACATAGGTTAGAGGAACAATAATAAGCAACTAGATAGAAAGGTAAAATAGAAGTGTTATATAAGAAAGAAATACTTCTCTCTTTGCATGGTTCGGTTTGATTTTGTTTTTACTTATTTAGTAACTTATTTGCAAATTTTACTTATTTTTTAAGGCCATTCTAGTTAAGATTAACAGAAATACAAAATGGTAAATATTACTAATTTTTGTACCAACAATGAAGTTTTTAAAAATCGGGGACAAAAGGTAAGCGAAATGTTTTAGTGTGTATGTTGTAGTTTTTTTCTATCATTAGCCTGTAGCCCATACCTGGATTGTCACAAAGATGATCTTGAAGATCTGTACCAACAACTTCCATGGACATCTCTTTCTAGCTTTGATCTTCTCATCTGGACTCATAAAGAAGAACTTCAGCTCCCTGCACAGCTTATCCTCCATGTACGGAGTGTAGAATGACTTCACTCGTTTCAGACCAGGTTTCGCTTTTGCATCTGGACTTCTTGGTGAGTTCCCCGTCTGGGTGCTTGTGGGTGTAGCTTGGTCAGTGGTTGGGCATGGCTGGATCTCAAAATCTACAGTATTTCCACGAGTGCCGTAAATTGGCTGCTGACCCTGAGGCTGTATGACCACATGCTCCTCTGGACCTAGCGTCTCGTCATTAGCAGCCATTGACTCCATTTCTAAAATACAAAATAGGGGTGTTGTTGGTGTTGTGGAAAGAATTTAAACAATGAAGTTGATTAATACATGGTATCACACAAGCAAGTTTATGATCATTCTTTCTTCAAATGAGGATAAAAGTACAAAACAACAAGATGTTGTTATTTTTTTTTCATAAAGAAAACAAATGTGTTGTTTATAATAGATAAGTCAATCATTTGATACTATAACAAACTAAAAAAAGTAACAATGAAGTTTTTTCATTCTTGATGTAAGTAAAACTATTGCGGCTGTAATAGAATCAAAGAAGTTAACAAATAGCCAATTAGGCAGCTGGATAAGAATAAACACTTCCCACATCCATAGTTCCCCGCTAACAATCCATTGTTATGGCTATATATACTCGTACATGTAAAATGTAATTTTTCTTAAGTGGTCAAACAATCTTGATTTACATGTAAATTAGTAGTTAAGTGAACTTAGATTAGTTTTAACAGAATAATACAATAAAGGGGTAACTGTTACGAAAAATGACAAGCAAAACAAATCAAAATGTCAAAAGTTACTGATGTAGCTCCATTAAATAGAAACTTTTCTGCGGAATTAAAGCTGAAACTATAGGCAGTTTGTAAGGTATAAATCTGAGGCATTATATGCTGGCAATATCATTCACTCCATTAACATAAGATAAACCCCACCCAAAAGGTGTGTCCAGCAAGTAATATGTTAATGATGTAAAGAGAATTAGAAGAGTGAGTGAAACAGGTCTTTGATTTAATTCAAGTAACTCAAAAATAATGGGACAAGTAGGTAATATCGAACAATAAGACAAACATGTAAAGTAAAAACTTGACAAACGTCGGGCTGTTGAATGAAAAAAGAGTTAAGCAATGTTTATAATATGTTATTCTGTGTAACTATCTACTAAATAAGAATAAGCATATTGTAAATTTGCAGACATTGTGATAAACTCATGAAATCTGAAAACAACATAACTTTTTGCCTAAATTAACTTGTGAACCTAATTAAGACTGATCCATGCTGGGTATAGTTAGCTTGTCTTATAATAATTAAATAAGACAAGATGATGGCCAGAATAGTATATTTCCAATATAGACGGTGTTTACAATTTATAAATGATACTATAATAATTGAATAAAGACTAGCTGACAGCCAGAATAATATAATTCCAATATATATTGTGTTTATGATGGATGATTTATTCTACAATTTCATGGGCCTAGTGACAAGCAGGTAGGTGGTGAAGTGTGGTGCAAGTAAGGGCTTGTGGGTGGGTGGTTACATAATATTACTGAGGGATGTGTAATCAACAACCTAACTTAGCAACCTTTAAATGGAAATCAGATATTTTATTAATTTTATTTCAAGGTTCTGAGTATTTTACACAGATATTTAGATGGCAAATAGGTGTAGCTATCTCAATACACATATAATAATCTCATATCCGGTAAACTAGTTAATCTTTAACATTCATAGAAAAAGAAAATACTTGAGAACACACAAAAGTTCAACCACAAGTAACTACTTCCTATGAGGATTTTCTAATACAAGGAAACAATTTTAATGAAACAAATTATAGATAAAATTGATCTTATCTAATAAAAAACCACTGAAAAAAAGTGTAATTTAACCTGTACAAACAAAATTTGTTTAAGATTACTGGTACTCTCTAAAAACAATGACCTATATTAAAACTAATTGAAGGACATAAAGTAGATAAATATTGATGAGGAATCAATTAATACATTTAACCAGATCCCTACAAGAGCCCAGCTAGGCAGAGCATTATATGCCCAAAGGCTAAGCAACAAGTGTACATCTAAGGATTGTATATACATGTGTATAAGCATACAGATATATTTTAGTGCATCTATATAAAAAAATGCAACAAATGATCACTCATTCTTATGGAAAATAAATTAATTCAGCACATGTAAAGTGGAAAAATGTTTTGGAAATAATACTAGCCAAGCTATTTATTGTCATCTTTAAAAAATTAAATCTTTTCATTTGCTGATAGTTTTGTACTAATCTTCATAATTATGAATCTCAATTACTTTGGATATTATTTAAACAATACCATACATTGTTTCACTTTTTTGCACATGTTTCTTTCAAAATAATTTTTATTTTGTAGGAAAAAAATGTGCAAGAGAAAAGAAAGAAAAGAAAAAAAAAAGAAAATTTATTTATGTCAGTCACAATACCATCAGCTTAAAAACAGACTGATAGTAAGTATTACTTATTATTATTGTTATTATTATTATTATTATTATTGTTATTATTATTATTATCAATATGGTTAATTTTTCAAAGCACAGGTTCAATTGATTTGGTCAGTAGCAGCTGACAAAGCTTGTTTGTGAATGTGTATATAAAATATACATATAACAATGTATAAAAATAGATTCACTGATTAACAAGAAAACCCCATTCTATTCTAAACTCCCTTATGACTGATAAAAACCAAAGCTAAATTATGATTTCCTGTTCTTGTGTTTGAGTTTTACGCCCTGAAAGTTAGTAACATACATATGATAAGTAGAAAAACGTGTATATTACTAACTTGCATTCATTTTCAATATCCAAAATTTTCAGGCTAGTGCTTCATTTGTCAGTCAATAATTTGAAGAAATGCATGAAATCAAATATTTAGTTAATTTTTTATCTTCTTTCTCTCTTTACAAGCATTAATGAGTACACTAGTTCAAGTGGTTGATATAATGGCAGCTAGGATCTTGATTACAAAATACCATGCACAGACAGTGTACATATGACTAGGGGTGTCATCGAATCAAAAAATATAAATGCATCTCCTATATCTTTAGCGATCAATTATTAATACTCATTGTGATACTTCCACAGGAAATGATGATAGAAAACACAAAAAAAACCCAGAGATTTCCCCTCAAGAGAATGAAGATAAAAGCAAACTGGAAATATAAAACCACTTAAAAGTAGCATTGTTTAAAGATCTGCCCATAATGGCTGACAAGTAAATGTCCACTGTCAAATAAAACCATAATGGCTGACAACTTAATGTCAACTGTCAACTAAAACCATAATGGCTGACAAGTAAATGTCCACTGTCAACTAAAACCATAATGGCTGACAAGAAAATGTCCACTGTCAACTAAAACCACAATGGCTGACAAGTAAATGTCCCCTGGCAACTAAAACCATAATGGCTGACAAGTTAATGTCCACTGTCAACTTAAACCATAATGGCTGACAAGTAAATGTCCCCTGGCAACTAAAACCACAATGGCTGACAAGTAAATGTCCCCTGGCAACTAAAAGCATAATGGCTGACAAGTAAATGTCCACTGTCAACTAAAACCATAATGGCTGACAAGAAAATGTCCACTGTCAACTAAAACCACAATGGCTGACAAGTAAATGTCCCCTGGCAACTAAAACCATAATGGCTGACAAGAAAATGTCCACTGTCAACTAAAACCACAATGGCTGACAAGTAAATGTCCCCTGGCAACTAAAACCATAATGGCTGACAAGAAAATGTCCACTGTCAACTAAAACCACAATGGCTGACAAGTAAATGTCCCCTGGCAACTTAAACCATAATGGCTGACAAGTAAATGCCCCTTGGCAACTTAAACCATAATGGCTGACAAGTAAATGTCCGCTGGCAACTTAAACCATAATGGCTGACAAGTAAATGTCCGCTGGCAACTTAGACCATAATGGCTGACAAGTTAATGTCCACTGTCAACTTAAACTATAATGGCTGACAAGAAAATGTCCACTGTCAACTTAAACCATAATGGCTGACAAATAAATGTCCCCTGGCAACTTAAACCATAATGGCTGACAAGAAAATGTCCCCTGGCAACTTAAACCATAATGGCTGACAAGTAAATGTCCCCTGGCAACTTAAACCATAATGGCTGACAAGAAAATGTCCACTGTCAACTAAAACCATAATGGCTGACAAGAAAATGTCCACTGTCAACTTAAACCATAATGGCTGACAAGAAAATGTCCCCTGGCAACTTAAACCATAATGGCTGACAAGAAAATGTCCACTGTCAACTAAAACCATAATGGCTGACAAGAAAATGTCCACTGTCAACGAAAACCATAATGGCTGACAAGTAAATGTCCACTGTCAACTAAAACCATAATGGCTGACAAGAAAATGTCCACTTTCAACTAAAACGATAATGGCTGACAAGTAAATGTCCGTTGGCAACTTAGACCATAATGGCTGACAAGAAAATGTCCACTTTCAACTAAAACGATAATGGCTGACAAGAAAATGTCCACTGTCAACTTAAACCATAATGGCTGACAAGAAAATGTCCCCTAGCAACTTAAACCATAATGGCTGACAAGTAAATGTCCGTTGGCAACTTAGACCATAATGGCTGACAAGAAAATGTCCACTTTCAACTAAAACGATAATGGCTGACAAGAAAATGTCCACTGTCAACTTAAACCATAATGGCTGACAAGAAAATGTCCACTGGCAACTTAAACCATAATGGCTGACAAGAAAATGTCCACTGTCAACTTAAACCATAATGGCTGACAAGTAAATGTCCACTGTCAACTTAAACCATAATGGCTGACAAGTAAATGTCCCCTTGCAACTTAAACCATAATGGCTGACAAGAAAATGTCCCCTGGCAATTTAAACCATAATGGCTGACAAGTAAATGTCCACTGTCAACTTAAACCATAATGGCTGACAAGTAAATGTCCCCTTGCAACTTAAACCATAATGGCTGACAAGAAAATGTCCCCTGGCAATTTAAACCATAATGGCTGACAAGTAAATGTCAACTGTCAACTTAAACCATAATGGCTGACAAGTAAATGTCCCCTTGCAACTTAAACCATAATGGCTGACAAGAAAATGTCCCCTGGCAATTTAAACCATAATGGCTGACAAGTAAATGTTCACTGTCAACTTAAACCATAATGGCTGACAAGTAAATGTTCACTGTCAACTTAAACCATAATGGCTGACAAGTAAATGTTCACTGTCAACTTAAACCATAATGGCTGACAAGAAAATGTCCACTGTCAACTAAAACGATACTGGCTGACAAGAAAATGTCCACTGTCAACTAAAACCATAATGGCTGACAAGTAAATGTCCACTGTCAACTAAAACCATAATGGCTGACAAGAAAATGTCCACTTTCAACTAAAACGATAATGGCTGACAAGTAAATGTCCGTTGGCAACTTAGACCATAATGGCTGACAAGCAAATGTCCACTGTCAACTTAAACGATAATGGCTGACAAGTAAATGTCTGCTGGCAACAAAAACCATAATGGCTGACAAGTTAATGTCCACTGTCAACTTAGACCATAATGGCTGACAAGTAAATGTCTGTTGGCAAATTAGACAATAATGGCTGACAAGTAAATGTCCAATTGCAACTTAGACCATAATGGCTGACAAGTAAATGTCCAATGGCAACTTAAACCATAATGACTGACAAGTAAATGTCCAATGGCAACTTAAACCATAATGGCTGACAAGTAAATGTCCGCTGGCAACTTAAACCATAATGGCTGACAAGTAAATGTCCACTGTCAACTTAGACCATAATGGCTGACAAGTAAATGTCTGTTGGCAAATTAGACAATAATGGCTGACAAGTAAATGTCCACTGTCAACTTAGACAATAATGGCTGACAAGTAAATGTCCAATGGCAACTTAGACCATAATGGCTGACAAGTAAATGTCCAATGGCAACTTAAACCATAATGACTGACAAGTAAATGTCCAATGGCAACTTAAACCATAATGGCTGACAAGTAAATGTCCGCTGGCAACTTAAACCATAATGGCTGATAAGTAAATGTCCGCTGGCAACTTAAACCATAATGGCTGACAAGTAAATGTCCCCTGGCAACTTAAACCATAATCGCTGACAAGTAAATGCCCCCTGGCAACTTAGACCATAATGGCTGACAAGTAAATGCCCCCTGGCAACTTAGACCATAATGGCTGACAAGTAAATGCCCCCTGGCAACTTAGACCATAATGGCTGACAAGTAAATGTCCCCTGGCAACTTAAACCATAATGGCTGACAAGTAAATGTCCGTTGGCAACTTAAACCATAATGGCTGACAAATAAATGTCCAGTGGCAACTTAAACCATAATGGCTGACAAGTAAATGTCCATAGTCAACTTAAACCATAATGGCTGACAAGTAAATGTCCGCTGGCAACTTAAACAATATCGGCTGACAAGTAAATGTCCACTGGCAACTTAAACCATAATGGCTGACAAGAAAATGTCCGCTGGCAACTTAAACCATAATGGCTGACCAGTAAATGTCCGCTGGCAACTTAAACTATAATGGCTGATAAGTAAATGTCTGCTGGCAACTTAAACCATAATGGCTGACAAGTAAATGTCCAGTGGCAACTAAAACCATAATGGCTGACAAGTAAATGTCCAGTGGCAACTTAAACCATAATGGCTGACAAGTAAATGTCTGCTGGCAACAAAAACCATAATGGCTGACAAGTAAATGTCCACTGTCAACTAAAACCATAATGGCTGACAAGTAAATGTCCACTGTCAACTAAAACCATATTGGCTGACAAGTAAATGTCCACTGGCAACTTAAACCATAATGGCTGACAAGTAAATGGTCACTGTCAACTAAAACCATAATGGCTGACAAGTAAATGTCCACTGTCAACTAAAACCATAATGGCTGACAAGTAAATGTCCAGTGGCAACTTAAACCATAATGGCTGACAAGTAAATGTCTGCTGGCAACTTAAACCATAATGGCTGACAAGTAAATGTCCGCTGGCAACTTAAACTATAATGGCTGACAAGTAATTGTCCGCTGGCAACTTAAACAATATTGGCTGACAAGTAAATGTCCGCTGGCAACTTAAACCATAATGGCTGACAAGTAAATGTCCCCTTGCAACTTAAACCATAATGGCTGACAAGAAAATGTCCCCTGGCAATTTAAACCATAATGGCTGACAAGTAAATGTTCACTGTCAACTTAAACCATAATGGCTGACAAGTAAATGTTCACTGTCAACTTAAACCATAATGGCTGACAAGTAAATGTTCACTGTCAACTTAAACCATAATGGCTGACAAGAAAATGTCCACTGTCAACTAAAACGATACTGGCTGACAAGAAAATGTCCACTGTCAACTAAAACCATAATGGCTGACAAGTAAATGTCCACTGTCAACTAAAACCATAATGGCTGACAAGAAAATGTCCACTTTCAACTAAAACGATAATGGCTGACAAGTAAATGTCCGTTGGCAACTTAGACCATAATGGCTGACAAGCAAATGTCCACTGTCAACTTAAACGATAATGGCTGACAAGTAAATGTCTGCTGGCAACAAAAACCATAATGGCTGACAAGTTAATGTCCACTGTCAACTTAGACCATAATGGCTGACAAGTAAATGTCTGTTGGCAAATTAGACAATAATGGCTGACAAGTAAATGTCCAATTGCAACTAAGACCATAATGGCTTACAAGTAAATGTCCAATGGCAACTTAAACCATAATGACTGACAAGTAAATGTCCAATGGCAACTTAAACCATAATGGCTGACAAGTAAATGTCCGCTGGCAACTTAAACCATAATGGCTGACAAGTAAATGTCCACTGTCAACTTAGACCATAATGGCTGACAAGTAAATGTCTGTTGGCAAATTAGACAATAATGGCTGACAAGTAAATGTCCACTGTCAACTTAGACAATAATGGCTGACAAGTAAATGTCCAATGGCAACTTAGACCATAATGGCTGACAAGTAAATGTCCAATGGCAACTTAAACCATAATGACTGACAAGTAAATGTCCAATGGCAACTTAAACCATAATGGCTGACAAGTAAATGTCCGCTGGCAACTTAAACCATAATGGCTGATAAGTAAATGTCCGCTGGCAACTTAAACCATAATGGCTGACAAGTAAATGTCCCCTGGCAACTTAAACCATAATCGCTGACAAGTAAATGCCCCCTGGCAACTTAGACCATAATGGCTGACAAGTAAATGCCCCCTGGCAACTTAGACCATAATGGCTGACAAGTAAATGCCCCCTGGCAACTTAGACCATAATGGCTGACAAGTAAATGTCCGCTGGCAACTTAAACCATAATGGCTGACAAGTAAATGCCCCCTGGCAACTTAGACCATAATGGCTGACAAGTAAATGTCCAATGGCAACTTAAACCATAATGACTGACAAGTAAATGTCCCCTGGCAACTTAAACCATAATGGCTGACAAGTAAATGTCCAGTGGCAACTTAAACCATAATGGCTGACAAGTAAATGTCCACTGTCAACTAAAACCATAATGGCTGACAAGTAAATGTCCCCTGGCAACTTAAACCATAATGGCTGACAAGTAAATGTCCGTTGGCAACTTAAACCATAATGGCTGACAAATAAATGTCCAGTGGCAACTTAAACCATAATGGCTGACAAGTAAATGTCCATAGTCAACTTAAACCATAATGGCTGACAAGTAAATGTCCGCTGGCAACTTAAACAATATTGGCTGACAAGTAAATGTCCACTGGCAACTTAAACCATAATGGCTGACAAGAAAATGTCCGCTGGCAACTTAAACCATAATGGCTGACCAGTAAATGTCCGCTGGCAACTTAAACTATAATGGCTGATAAGTAAATGTCTGCTGGCAACTTAAACCATAATGGCTGACAAGTAAATGTCCAGTGGCAACTAAAACCATAATGGCTGACAAGTAAATGTCCAGTGGCAACTTAAACCATAATGGCTGACAAGTAAATGTCTGCTGGCAACAAAAACCATAATGGCTGACAAGTAAATGTCCACTGTCAACTAAAACCATAATGGCTGACAAGTAAATGTCCACTGTCAACTAAAACCATATTGGCTGACAAGTAAATGTCCACTGGCAACTTAAACCATAATGGCTGACAAGTAAATGTCCACTGTCAACTAAAACCATAATGGCTGACAAGTAAATGTCCACTGTCAACTAAAACCATAATGGCTGACAAGTAAATGTCCAGTGGCAACTTAAACCATAATGGCTGACAAGTAAATGTCTGCTGGCAACTTAAACCATAATGGCTGACAAGTAAATGTCCGCTGGCAACTTAAACTATAATGGCTGACAAGTAATTGTCCGCTGGCAACTTAAACAATATTGGCTGACAAGTAAATGTCCGCTGGCAACTTAAACCATAATGGCTGACAAGTAAATGTTCGCTGGCAACTTAAACTATAATGGCTGACAAGAAAATGTCCGCTGGCAACTTTAACCATAATGGCTGAAAAGTAAATGTCCGCTGGCAACTTAAACCATAATGGCTGACAAGTAAATGTCTGCTGGCAACAAAAACCATAATGGCTGACAAGTTAATGTCCACTGTTAACTTAAACCATAATGGCTGACAAGTAAATGTCTGTTGGCAAATTAGACAATAATGGCTGACAAGTAAATGTCCAATGGCAACTTAGACCATAATGGCTGACAAGTTAATGTCCCCTGGCAACTTAAACCATAATGGCTGACAAGTAAATGTCCACTGTCAACTAAAACCATAATGGCTGACAAGTAAATGTTCCCTGGCAACTTAAACCATAATGGCTGACAAGTAAATGTCCCCTGGCAACTTAAACCATAATGGCTGACAAGTAAATGTTCCCTGGCAACTTAAACCATAATGGCTGACAAGTAAATGTTCCCTGGCAACTTAAACCATAATGCCTGACAAGTAAATGTTCCCTGGCAACTTAAACCATAATGGCTGACAAGTAAATGTCCCCTTGCAACTTAAACCATAATGGCTGACAAGAAAATGTCCCCTGGCAATTTAAACCATAATGGCTGACAAGTAAATGTTCCCTGGCAACTTAAACCATAATGGCTGACAAGTAAATGTCCCCTGGCAACTTAAACCATAATGGCTGACAAGTAAATGTTCCCTGGCAACTTAAACCATAATGGCTGACAAGTAAATGTTCCCTGGCAACTTAAACCATAATGGCTGACAAGTAAATGTCCCCTGGCAACTTAAACCATAATGGCTGACAAGTAAATGTTCCCTGGCAACTTAAACCATAATGGCTGACAAGTAAATGTCCGCTGGCAACTTAAACCATAATGGCTGACAAGTAAATGTCCCCTGGCAACTTAAACCATAATGGCTGACAAGTAAATGTCCGCTGGCAACTTAAACCATAATGGCTGACAAGTAAATGTCCGCTGGCAACTTAGACCATAATGGCTGACAAGTAAATGTCCGTTGGCAACTTAAACCATAATGGCTGACAAGTAAATGTCCACTGTCAACTAAAACCATAATGGCTGACAAGTAAATGTCCGCTGGCAACTTAAACCATAATGGCTGACAAGTAAATGTCCAATGGCAACTTAAACCATAATGGCTGACAAGTAAATGTTCCCTGGCAACTTAAACCATAATGGCTGACAAGTAAATGTCCAATGGCAACTTAAACCACAATGGCTGACAAGTAAATGTCCAATGGCAACTTAAACCATAATGGCTGACAAGTAAATGTCCGCTGGCAACTTAAACCATAATGGCTGACAAGTAAATGTCTGTTGGCAAATTAGACAATAATGGCTGACAAGTAAATGTCCGCTGGCAACTTAAACCATAATGGCTGACAAGTAAATGTCCCCTGGCAACTTAAACCATAATGGCTGACAAGTAAATGTCCCCTGGCAACTAAAACCATAATGGCTGACAAGTAAATGTCCACTGTCAACTTAAACCATAATGGCTGACAAGTTAATGTCCCCTGGCAACTTAAACCATAATGGCTGACAAGTAAATGTCCCCTGGCAACTAAAACCATAATGGCTGACAAGTAAATGTCCGCTGGCAACTTAAACCATAATGGCTGACAAGTAAATGTCCGCTGGCAACTTAAACCACAATGGCTGACAAGTAAATGTCCCCTGGCAACTTAAACCATAATGGCTGACAAGTAAATGTCCCCTTGCAACTTAAACCATAATGGCTGACAAGTAAATGTCCCCTGGCAACTAAAACCATAATGGCTGACAAGTAAATGTCCACTGTCAACTTAAACCATAATGGCTGACAAGTAAATTTCCACAGTCAACTTAAACCATAATGGCTGACAAGTAAATGTCCCCTGGCAACTAAAACCATAATGGCTGACAAGTAAATGTCCACTGTCAACTTAAACCATAATGGCTGACAAGTAAATGTCCGCTGGCAACTTAGACTATAATGGCTGACAAGTAAATGTCCCCTGGCAACTTAGACCATAATGGCTGACAAGTAAATGTCCAATGGCAACTTAGACCATAATGGCTGACAAGAAAATGTCCGCTGGCAACTTAAACCATAATGGCTGACAAGTAAATGTCCCCTGGCAACTTAGACCATAATGGCTGACAAGTTAATGTCCACTGTCAACTTAAACCATAATAGCTGACAAGAAAATGACCACTGTCAACTTAAACCATAATGGCTGACAAGTAAATGTCCGTTGGCAACTTAAACCATAATGGCTGACAAGTAAATGTCCGCTGGCAACTTAGACCATAATGGCTGACAAGTAAATGTCCGTTGGCAACTTAAACCATAATGACTGACAAGTAAATGTCCACTGGCAACTTAAACCATAATGGCTGACAAGTAAATGTCCAGTGGCAACTTAAACCATAATGGCAGACCAGTAAATGTCCGCTGGCAACTTAAACCATAATGGCTGACAAGTAAATGTCCGCTGGCAACTTAAACCATAATGGCTGACAAGTAAATGTCCACTGGCAACTAAAACTGACAATTATTCATCGTCATTTCTTTGTCATTTCTGTAAGATATCTGACATAAATAAAACAGCATTTCCATACTGGAAGTAACTAAAGAGTTATTTATTTTATGGCTTGTAATTTGTATTTTAACATGTTTTGTTGGGGGTGGGGGTGGGGGTTTGTAACATCACACCAACAAAATCATGGTCATATAGGTGACATCTAGTTTATTATTGGTGGAGGAAGACCCCAGACTTATGTCTGGACTGAATGGCCGGCACATGGCAGGTTAGCTGAAAAACCTCCCCACATGGAAGTTTTCACCCAGACTGGGACTTAAACCCATGCAATGAGGGGCTGAGGAGTTACATCTATAAAGTTCATATATATCTTCAGTATATCAATATTGTAGAGATGGAAAACAGAGAATCAATGACAGCCCTAAAGGTTACTAAACTTACCACCTTCCATGTCCTCTAAAATGCCTGGAATTTACAAGTGCATAAGTAAATTGTGCAAACAGGAAAAAAAGTTAAATAAAGGAATAACAAACTTGAAAACCAAAAAAGAGGATTACCAAAGATTTACAGACATTTCTGTTAATAGACAATTTTGTATTAAATTTTGGTAAAATGCAATACAATTATATATCATACTTTTTATTAAGGGCATAGCTAGGCATGATATGTGAATGAATGGCCACTGGCGGGGAGAGTGGGAGGGTCTAAAGGATTTAGTAGCTTCTAGGGAGTTTGTTTGTTTGTATGTTTGTTTAGTTTATCATCCCACCAACAATATTTCAGTTATCTGGAGATGGTGTCCACATGAATGATGAAGCAGATATAGTGCTGTATTCACTGAGTATAGCATGCTGTGAACACATGGCATGATACCACACCAAGTCTTATTATCCTGACACCGGGCTAACCAGTCATGATGTACCTTATATTTGCTTGAGCATTAGCAAGGAAGCTACACCACTACTATTTTTTACGACTTTGGTATGTCTCAGCCAGGGTTCGAACACTTCCACCTGGAGCAAATGCTCTACCAGATCTGGCCTTCTGGGGAGTTTTCATTAGCAAGATATTACTATATTTGTTACGTAACATGTTATGTAACAGATGTTTAAATCGTCAAACAAGTGATCTGTTCCATCCTAAAAGTTTTATCTATGTCCAACAGAGCTACGCATACACATGTGCTAATTTTCTGATTATGTCTAGTTATTATAAAATTTGCGTTACACTTTACATTTATACATAAAGAAATACTTGTCTTTTACAGATATTTGTATCCCATTGTCTTTAAGCAATGGTGGAAAGACAGACTGCATTTAAGCTATTTTGAAAAACTAAAGAAAAACTGAGTTACCTAGTACTTTCCTGGCATCTAAAATGATTGGTAATGGTTTCAGCCAGTCATGTTACAAAAAACTTCTAGGCCAAGAAAGCTCACTAATGTGATGTTGTTTTTTTAAAATTTCTTATCAAGCAAACTGTTCACACTTTTATGTTATTTCTTTTCAAATATTACCCATTTACAATATTAAAAAAACCGTACAAACTGCACACATGCACTGTGATGTCACTTTTGATGTTTTTAAACATTACATAAAAAACATCTGAAAAAGAATAACATTCTCACTTAAATTGACTGTTTGCTGATGTTTGCTGATGAACTAACAGTGAGGTTCAGTTGTGATGTTGGTTAAAATGTTGTCTATTATTTATGGAAAAATGTATATTTCAAGAATGTGGCTATTTGTATCTGTATCAAATTTAGTCCTTCACCAGAATAAGGACCTTGTTATGCCTAGGGCCTCCTGCGTTTCTTGTTGTTAGCACAGTTGCTGGTTATGATACAAAAAGAAATATGTGTTGTATCTAATAATAAAAGACAGACATTTCATATTTTATCACAACAGGCACCTGTGGAAACTAGGTCACCATGACATGTAACTTTTGTAACTGCTTATTCTGGGGAAGTTGAACACAAACTGACAAGCCTTTACAAGGAGAATTACTTAAGATTTTTCGTCTTACGAGTTCGTCAACCTTATATTTTAAGAAGAAAGGAGTTTCCGGTTCACCTAACATTTTTTTTCGAATAGTGGTCACTGTTGTAAGTACATTTATGCTCATAGTGATATAACATAATTGCTAACATGGTTATTTTAATAACTGAAATAAAATGTTCATATTATTCTCAAAATTTATTAGTACTGACTGCTGATCCAATTTATTTGAATGTTTTGAAAAAAACTGTATTAAATTCATGACAAGATTTTATGACTGATAATGTGGTTTTTGTGAAAATTAAAAAAATAATGTATTCAAATTCGTCTAACAATGTATTTGTATAATAAATACTATGATTACCAACATATGATTTGAATGTTTTGAAGAAAAAAAAAAGTAATATTTTTATGACAAGTCGGTATGATTGATAATGTGATTTATGTGAAAAAAATTTTTAAATGTGTGTCCAATTTGTCTGACAGTGTATTTAATAATGCGATTACTAACATCTTTTTTAAATAAAGTGAAATTAGATTTGCATTATTTTCATGAAATGCTTAAATGATTGAAAATACAATTTATTTGAAAAAAGAAATTGTCTGGATTAATTATATCATAAGATTGTGACCATTTTATATAAACTGTTTGTTGGTTTAACTTGTTTTACAATACTTCATTAGGCAGTATTTTATCACATTGTGCTTGCATATATTTTCTGAATTAAATGATGTTAATGCGTGTTTGTTTACCACATTTTCAAAACTCCCACTTTCTTTACCATTTTAATACCTCAGTAAACATGTGAATACCATTCAACTGATGTTACTCACATGTTCATATACATCTCCCATTAGATATTAGTAAGGCAAAACCTCAACCCTTCCTAAGCGTAGAGATAAGGCGACGAACTGCAAAAAGAAACCTCTGCCAACCCACAAGAACACCCATGCAATAAACAATACAATAAATATACTGGCCACTGACTGTTCCAAGGCTGTAACTGTCGGGTTTGCTCTTTTCATTAAATGACTCATCACAAATTTGTTTTTGCTTTTCAAGTGGCTTGCATGTGCAATTCTTTTGTTCTCAGCCTATTTCGGAGTTATATATGTTGCAATGCATGAATGCTGAATGCTCATAGACATAGGACTTTTCATATATTCTTTTATATTTTTTACTTAATAGCGTAAACTATATCTGATTGATATAATGGGTTAAAAACTACATATAAAGGATAGCATAACCAACCCATAACTTGTATTTAACAGTAAAACTTACATGAATCCTTACGATATGAAACCCTAACTAACTTTCTCAACATCAGCTGACAACCGGAAGTTTTTAATCTGGAAAATGGTTCCCTGCTTAGACGAATATGAAATTTTTCCTGTCTATTTATGTCAACAAAACAGTATGAAATAAAGCTTAAAATTCTTTTGTCAGGCTTCAAAAGCGATGGGATTGCACAAAGGGGGAGGGGTGGGGGCGTAAGGAGAGAAAAAGGAAAAACATAAGTGCGTAAATCGACGATGAACTTTTCGGACCCCGGATTTCGTACCGAGAGAACAACTGAGTTCCGTGGAATAAACCAACTCGAAACTTCATCTTAGTCAAGCAGACGCAATATATATAGGGATGAAATAGCTAAAAGTTGCGTACATTAAATGCGATAATAATATGTCAGGAACAGATGAAAATGGTAACAAACCGATTACACATATTATGTTTGTTATTAACAAATTGATTTAAATAAAATTACACATAAATTCTTAACACAATACACATTATTTGTATTTCAACGTGACCGGCTTTGATCTGTGTATATAGACGCCTTATCTTTATTTTTCTGTCCAAACCCCATCCGTCCATCCATCCATCGAAACCTCAGAAACGGGCATTTGCAAACCTCCAGATATATGAATCCTCATTGTGACAATAAAATGTGTCAAAAGATTCATATGGAATTAACAATGTTCATAAAAGCACTTTTTTTTACAGCTAATCTTGATTTGCAGATTTTTCTGTTTGTATCAGAATCTTTGGATATTTTCCAAATCTAGGGGGCTCAAGATGCCATATTTACTGCATTGTTTACTCTTGAGTATTTCAATGTTAATTGAGAAAAATGGCTCAGCTACTATTCAAACACTTGACCCCATTACTATTCAGCCTATACACGTAAAAATGTGTGACTATTCGGGTACACTTCTATTCGACACCACGACTATTTAGCCCCTAGTAGTAAAAAAGGTGCGATTATTTAACCCCTGGCGATTTTTCCACTCCTTGACTATTTGATCCCTAGCAGGGTTGTCATTAGGAGGCGGCTGGCGGCCGATTTGACCGCCTCAAATGAAAACTGGGCCTCCTCAAATTTGAAAAAAACCCAATGAAAATCGGTCAAGAGCATGCCCCCAGACGCCCCTAGCAGCGCTTCTTGTCTTCGGCGCTTGCATAACGTAGCCTCCTCAAAAGTTAATTGAGCCTGCTCAAAATATTTCTAGTGACAACCCTGCCTAGTAAGAAGTCATTGGAAGTGTTTATTTTTGCATTTAATTGATGAATTTTGCCAAGAAATCACTCAGAAAAAAAAACTTCTTTCCATATACTTAAGCAAAATAAACTCTTAGAAAATATAATTTCTAGTCATAGAACATATTTGTGATTTTTTTCTAAGTCCCTACTAGCTTCTGACTGTAACTGGGAAATACAATAAATCTAGATATAAAGATACTAGTTATTATACTTTGCTAAAAATAGTTTAAATATTTTTCCTAGGATTAGTCATTTTATAATATAATAGTGCACTTATATAAGTTTTCAACTATGAAAACATTGTAACAAAGTTATTGCAAAACTGGTTGCACAGTGAAACAAGAATTCCACCAAACCTAGACAGGGCTTTTTCAGGGGGTTTTGGGAAAAAGGCCCCAGCCCAAATTGGGAATTTTTGACGCGGTAAATAGTCAAATTTGGGAAAAAATTATCGACAAATCAAACCAATTGGGAAATTTTAACAGAAAAATATACGTTTATTTTTCTGCATTAAATCTTAATCTGCCTTGCTTTTGTGTCCCTGAAACTGTTACAGAGCTCTTCCAGAGTTTGTTCAGAAAGCTCTGCAAGGCCTTCAATACAGATTCTTATTAAATTGGAGAGTTTTTCCTGACCAAGGGAACTTCTCAAAGAAGTGCATAGTAGGTTCATGGTGCTGAACCCACTCTCCACAGCTTCTGTGCTGGATGGTATTATGCCAATTTATGGTCATCATCTACAGAAGTTGGTAGATTCTAGATCGTGTAGTATTTACTACTGTACGACATTTTTCGTCACTATATTTCGCGGGTCAGTATAAAAGCCGGTACTGCATGTACCGTTTTTGCTTCATAACTCCTTTCAGTTTTATACGCAGTCAAACATTTATGGCAAAAATACTTTTGTTTATGAAATAAAAAATGATTCCTGTAAATTTTCAAACCATAAATTGATTACAATGTTATCTGGAATGGCTCCGTGACGCATCTTCAACTTGCGTTACGGTATACGGCTGGGTAATAGTCTATGTTTTCACCGGTTACATTCATACATAAATTCACGGGAAAGTAGTTTTCACAGATCACCGATCAAATGTAAACAAACGATTCGCTTAATTGGAAAAGTCTCTTGATTTTATGGTTTCTTGGGTGGTTTATTTTTTAAAGGTAAAAGGCATTTCGGTTTAATTTGGAATTAATTTATGAGATTGGGAATTTTTTTCTTGAAATTGGGAAAAATGGTCGCTATTTGGTATTGGGAACGGGGCCGAATATCGGCCCTGTGAGACAGGCTGAAAAAGCCCTGCTAGAATAGAATGGACTAATGCAACATGTTTGGTGATTTTTTTTATTTTCTTATGAAAGTGATTGATTGCTGCTGTGTAACTTACTTGTTCTTTAATGATTTCAGTTAAATTCATGCAATGATTATTGGTGTTGCATGTATTGCACTTTATAATCCTTTATAGTATTTGGTTTGCATTCAGTCAAGGGTCTATCCAAGTGCATAAATGACAGATTGTCGGGCGAAAAATGCATCTGTCATGCTTACTTTCCTAAACTTGTAGACTTACTGTCGACTACTGCATTGTGCATCGGCCATTGTTAGATTTCTTAGAATTGTTATTCTGTTTGACCAAGAACATTTCACTTGTAGGTAAAGGTTACATAGTTACCGATGCCCAGTAGAAGATTCTGTTGTTTTTTTTGTCATCTGCAAAATGGCAGTAGCAGATTTTGATTTTAAAATCACCCACTCCTGAGACTAATGATTTTCATGTGAGAAATTAATCAGCTATCAGTTAAGATGTAAAAAATTTGACATAAAAACAAATAACACCAAACTAACTGATGTACAAGGATCCATACGCCCATCACTTTGCTAACTATGTCCACTCAGATACATAAAAAGAACTTAACAAATCATTATCTAATTGTGCAACAGGTGTTCAAACAACATATAGTTACATAACTATATTGGGATCAAATAGTTGTGCGATTGAATAGTCGCCTAGAGCAGGTAGGGGTCAAATAGTCGTGGGGTCAATTAGTTGCATACCGAGACAAATTAACATTTCTAGAAGGTACATGTATTTATAGATTCTTGTTTTCCATAATTATCACATGTTTTTTGTATATAACAATAAATGTTTATTATGGATTTTTATGCAAGATATTTATAAACCTAAAGTTTGTTTAATATATCTACTGCATTTAGTAAATTTATGTATGATTGAAAACCATTGTATCAAAATAATGTAACGTAAGCGTGATAACCATCAAGACAAAGGTATAACTTACAACATGGCTACTGTTTTGTAGTGTATTTTTATGGTTATCAGCTTACTTGATATCAAAGGAAAGGAATTTTCTCAGATATTAAAGAAAAAAGATTTATCTTCATAAATAAAGTAAGTTATAACCAAGTTCTTAATTTTCCTACTGTTTCTATAATGTCAAACGCCTAGGATAGCAAATCAATGTTAGTTGAGGAAATACAGATAACACAGGTTTCAATAAAGTGTGATATGATCCATATGGCTGACAGCCAAGCAGAAACCATCTAAAGACATCAAGATGACATGACCAGGCAACTGATTCGAAGTTGTGGCACCTGTGGCATAGTGGTAGAGTCACCGACTTGTAACTCTTCTGACTGCTTACCTTTCACAGGATGGGTTCGAATCATCGACGGGGCAAGGACTTAATGTGAGAAGATGGTTCTACCCAGATAAATGTCTAGGGTCTTCCTTCAGCACAACTACAGATCATTGCCATAATGGCCATAACTGTGTTGCTGCAATGTATTTCTGAAATATACACACACAAAAAACAAAACAAGTTTGAGTTTGCTCAGTGCTTTTTAGGCTATGTATTGGAATATAGGTAACTTAATCTAGGTTTGTTTAGCAACCTTAATTCAATATTAACATTATTGTATACAAATCAGGAGACTGTGTACCAATAGCAGATACATACTTCTGCATTTACTGCACTGGCATATCATGAACAATGTCCTATTATGATCAGAATAAAATATATACAGTAACACAACATACAGATAGAAATCTTGGTTACTTTTTCTCAACACAAGATGGCCTCAGGCCAGTTTTTAAATAATCCATGAGGTCAATAAAGTGTTTGACATAATGGCAATGTCTGCTGTTCCTTTTCTTTTTTCAGCTCAGGTCAGTCACAGCCTAGAAATTAGCCAAAGGCCCTCCAAAGCAAAATGTCTTAAGTTCCCCAAAGAGCTAGTGTGGCATGTCTTTATTAATTGAATTCAATATTTTCTAGATTATATGTTTCAGCACTCGTGGAGCGAGTGTTTATGCGCATTGGTTCAGCAGAGACAGATGAACAACTTGAGTCTGCACTAGCCAGATTTCTGCCACCAGTCCTTCTCAAGCTTGATAGCACAGAGGATGGTGTACGGAAGAAGGTAAACACTTCATTTAGGGATTATTCTAGAGCTCAAAAAGGGGCAGGGTGACACAAAAAAGGGGCAGGGTGGCACAAAAAAGGGGCAGGGTGCTTTCTGCGCGGGCATACATAAACGAAGCGATACTAAGATTCGTTTTCTTAATTCTCGCTCGTTTTTTTTCTTGATCAGCTAATTTACGTTTAAGGGATGGCATTTTGCAATGTCACGCGACCATCGAAGTGCACGAGAATGAACTTCCTCGAACTTTTAACGAATTAATAAACTATTAATTAATGATACGTGCGAATAACTTTTAATTTTACGTGTGAAAACATACAGCAGAAACTTGAAAGCAGTTATGCAATGACCTGAAGTGCCGTCATTATCGACCGCCGACAATTGTGATCTTCGCAGCAGAGTAGATACTCACTAATAAGTTTATAAACAACTTGTCTTTGTTTGTTACCGGTACTTTTTAAATTGATCCAGATTGTACTTTGATATGTTTGTGATTATACCATAATTATCATCAAAAGAACAAGACTCAAATACTGTGTTAACACAAGGCACTCTTCCCAGAAATATCGTGTACTGCCATAACAGATTTGGTGACGTACATCAAAGAAATAACTGTCGTGTCGCTGGATATCTCAACACCGCAAAACAGGATGACTGGTCAACGCTCCTGTCCTGTCTTTATTCTCGCTCAGTAGTTGCAATATACGATAAATTTGCGTAACAGTGTCACATCCGGATAACAGCGCCGAATCTAGCTGTGAATGACATTGATTGATTGATCAAAAGTAAATGGGCGGTCTTAAAAAGGGCAAACGGGCGCTGTTTGTAGGCATTTAAGTGGGCAAAAGGGCGGGGCTTAAAAGGGGCAGGGCGGGGCTTAAAAAGGGCAGGGCGTAGCGCCCTTCTATTCGGCGCTAGAATAATCCCTACTTCATTACAGATGTCAAGTAACTGCTGCCCCTCATTCATACCTCTGCCTGTAATACTCTAACAAGAGGTGTTGGCAATATGGAAATATATATATATCTCAAAAGAATGGGGCACCCATAGAGTAGTAGTAGAGTTACTGACTTGTTAGGCCTCAGAGAGCTAAGCCTCGCAATGGCTGAGATTGGGTCCTGTTCAATGCAAAGGACATAATGTGGAAAGATTTTCCAGCTGATCTATGGTGCACCAGTTGTTCTACTAAGACATTTGTCTTGGACTCTTCCTCCACCAAAATTGCTGGTTGCAGCTATATTGATCATAATTGGTCACTGTGATGTATTTTAAAAACAAAATGGAAAAAAAAAGAAAATGTACAGAAATTTATTAAGGTATTAGACCACTTTTTTTAAGTGAAGATCATGCCTTTATTCACTTCTACAAGATTAAAATTGATTTTTCATATTTGAAACACTGAACTATGCACATGTTTCAATCATAACGTTTTAAACAAGGTGGTGAACAGGTTCAGTAGCTTGCAAAAGTTTAACTTTTTTGGTCAATAACAAAGGCAGATAACACCATGCACTGCTTTGAATTTTGTTTTTAAAGGTTATCTCCCTCTTCCCATGAACTTCATTAGCTTAATTGTTAAGTTTAGAAGTGAAATATTTTGAGTATTTTGTATTTTTAATTGAGTAAAATACACATATACGCCCCCTAATCTGGAGCCCTGCTCAAGATCTGCAAAAACACAAAACTTTAAGATGAAATTTTCTCTTGATTTGCAAAAGTCATTGGCAAGTGCAAATAATGTCCACATAGGATGAACAAATGTCATTATAAGTACTGATACAAAGTATTGACAAAGCTTACTGATTTTTCTATCCCTGTGTCGTCAATAGGTATGTGATCTCTTCTCTGATTTCTCTTATCAGAAATACTTTCCTTTGTTAAACCCACAAGTAAAATATAAACTAATAGCACTCGAGATTAATGAGTTTTCAAGTACATACTTATAAGAGTTGGATCACTGAATTAGTAAAAGCCTGTGTAAATATAATGATGTCATGTATTTTTCTCATGAGCTGATTTTAATTATTGATTCTGTACAATAAACTTGGAAAATTCAATGAATATCTGTACAATCTCATCAGCCATAACTATATATATATATATGTCGCGCTAAAGTCACTCTGCCAAAACTGGCATATAGGAGGTGGATATTGGAGACCATTGGCATTTATCTGCACATAAAACTATCAGTCTTCGAGTTTAAGTTAAACATTGTGTTCATTTGTATCATAAGAATCATAAGCAATCATATTGCTTATCCAAAATTTATTCAGTGGATAAAAAGTTATTCAGTCTCATAATAAATAAAAAGAACAAGACCCTGTGAGTATTGCAAAATGTATAAGCATAAGTCAAGGGTATTCATGTGCCATTCAAAAGTAAAAGTTGCAAAAAACTGAGAAAGACATTCATAAAATAGAGTTAATTGAAGCAGTTCATATAAATACAAATATGTTTAATTCTCTGTAATTTCAGGTAATGGAGTTACTTGTCCATATCAACAAGAGGCTGAAGAGTCGAGTAAAAGTACAGCTGCCCGTGGATGACCTGCTCCTGCAGTATTCTGATATTAAACTGTCATCTATTGTTACTGTAAGTATTTTGCCTAAAACAATAGTACACTGGGACTTCATTAGCTGTCGGTGGGGTCCATGATATTGATCAGCATTATAAAGGACCACATTATAAATTTAGCATGAGAGCATTGAATAAATTTTGAATTTAAAATTACCCATTTGAATTTTATTGTTAGATAATACATTGGAATTGCTATGCATTGGATTGCAATTTAACAAATATATGGGTTTCTATGATTACATTGGTCTGTCTTGTAATGTTTCCTAAATGCTTGTAATTAAAAATGTTAAGATCGATTGCAATGCTTTGGATTATCGTGCTTACCAAGATGACGATCACAGTCCTTTTAAGCAATTACCTATTTATAAGGTTTCCATTCAGCAACTATAGATGTAGATTGTATGTTTTCACATCCTTCTCTTGATAATATTTCTATTGATTGACACTTCATTGCAAATTGCAACAAACAGCAAGCATGCTTTGGTCACTGCTTGGACTTGTCTTGATCTTGGATAAGGTGGACATTAGTCAAGTAGAATTGTGATGCAGATTAAAATCTGTCTTTGAAGATTTACTTTAATGTAAAAGCATTTCAAAATAAGTATTTAATTACTTAAGATTAATGATATTTTGCATGAAAGTCTATTTAAGCCAGAAAGTTTTTGTTTAGCATGGTTACGACATGACAACAATGGAAGAATGCAGAACAACAATTCTTTATTCATGTATAAGCAATGCCTGTCATGTTAATAACGGTTTTACAAATTCTACGAATTTATGAATGATTTGCCTTTATTAAAGGTTCATAGTATTGTGACTGGACTGTATTTATAATATTAATTGTCTATCTTCCATCATAAGTCCATTTGGATTTTTAAATTAGTGAATGTTCATTGAATATGAAATAAAAAATAACAGCAACCTATCAAAAAAATTCTGCACCATTTAGATATTCCTTATAAAGTAATTGTACATTTAATTTCAGAACTTCACTGTAATCTACATTAAGATGGGTTTTCCACGTCTGGAGCCAAATCAACAGGCGGAGCGAGTTGCCACTCTTATCAATTGTTTGGAAGGACGATCTGCAAGCCATCAGGACAGGTAAAACAGATTTCATATATTTCTTTATTCTATCATTTATCTCTATGTATTAAATTGCCTAATTAAGCGTTGAGATTATTTATTGTTTATGAAGATTGGACAGAAAACCTAAAATTATTTGTTGTTATGATGCAGAAGCAGAAAAATATGTTTCTAAGTAAATGTTACTTTTGTGATTCCAAGATAAGAACCTTTTTTTTCTGCCTTTGGCATATAGCAATCACTCTGCCCACCCCTTCTCTACAGAAGTCCATATGTCTTTCTCATAATTGTATTTGCTGCAACTTCCCCATGCCACTTACAATCATAACATTTTGATAGGTTTGTAGAATATGCACATTGATGACAATTATATCATAAATTTACAGCCTGTCGGTTTGTAGACTATGTACATTGATAACAGTTATATCATAAATTTACAGCCTGTCAGTTTGTAGACTATGTACATTGATAACAGTTATATCATAAATTTACAGCCTGCTGCGACTGTTGATGCCTGCCCTGGAACATTTGACATTCCCACCCAGTATGGACGAGAGAAGGAAGAAGTTTACATTTACATCCAACCCTGCCATCACCAAGCTGCTTCTGTCTTATATGCTAGATCTGCTCATTGTTCCTTATGGGTCAGTGTTGGTTTTTATTTATCAGTCCTCATATGAGACAGTGTTTATATGACACTGGTTTTGCATGTAGAATTTGCAGTCATTTGACAAAATGTTGGGACAAGTAAACTAATACATTGATAAATAAGATCCCCTTAAAAAAACATCATGAAACAACTTCCTCATTACTCAGCAATGATAACATTGCAATAGTCAATCATGCTAACTGTGATTGCTTTAAAATGTATATTTCACTAATCCTTTACTCTTTAAAGAGCATAAGACTATCTATAAACACCCATCTTTCTTAAACCAAACACAAAATTGTTAGTGGTCTTTTGCATTTCAAAACATCACATATAATCATAGCTCTCTTTAAATTGATTGGTATATAAGGCTGTACACTTAATTTTTTTTTCCAACCTGATCATATATTTTGTTCAAAATTTAGAGTTATCAGAAAAATGTTCAACCTTTCTAAAAAAAACTGTTCCAATCTACTTTGCCTGATCCCACACCAAGAAAATAAAACTTATTGAAAACAAAGATAAATCAGATTTTAAAATTTATGCTTTTTTTCCCTCTCTATCAGGTCTCACACCAAGGCTGCTGAACTCATGGCCCAGTCACGCCGTCCTGCCACCGCACCTGCCGGGGGTGAGGCCAGTACACCTCTCACAGCACCACCAGGACTGTCCATCACAGCCTTCCGTAGGGTGATGGGAGAGAATCCTTACAACCCAGAGGAGCTTGAGAAAGTGAAGATGGGCATCATTAAGTTTCTGGGATCAGAACTGTGTCCAGAGGAAGAGGTGGTTGTGCATTATATCATAGGAGCTGCTGACACCAGGCACAGGTATGTAAAGAATCAATAATATACTCCTCTGTAGTTAAACAAGAAACTACAAGTAGTGAGGCACATGTAACTAAATAGGTAGAGTCTCCAACTTGTAACTGCTCATTCCCTCATGGAATGGGTTTGGGGCAAGAACTTCTTTGTGGGGAGGTTTTCAAGCTGACTAGCTTTGCCTCTGGTTCTACCCAGACATAGGTACAGGAGCCTTCCTGTACCAATAATTATCTGGACATCTCCAATATGACCATAATTGTGTCTGAGCAATTTTTAAAAAAACTACAAGACATAAATTTTCTGTTACCTTTTTTCTAAATTTTGGTTCCTTGTCATAGATTTATATTTGACTATTAATAAGAATAAATGACAAAGTCCTGTGCGCATTGCAACATATACCAAACCTTGAAAAGACACAGGACAAAGGTGGAAGCCAAATGTAAAAGTAAGAAGAAATCTGTGATGAGTCATTTAACAAAAAGAGCCAACCCAACAGTTGCCACCTTGGAACGGTCAGACGGCAAAACGGACTGACTGGGGTGCTTAAACCATTTTAAAGAGCGATAACCTCGCAGCTCCTAAGGGGTTTTTCAAATGCAAGCAATTAAAAAACAAAACAAAGTCTTTTTGAATAAAAAATGTTCTTTGATATGATGAAAGTAGTGATGTCATTAAAAAATAATGTCCGAATAGTATTTAAAAGAGAGAGAAGTATTCTTTCTATTAGAAGATCTACACAAAATTGTTGGTTGTAAGTTAAATTTTTAATCAAGAAAAAAAATGGCCAGAGAAGTGTCAATGGTAGTAGCATCCTGTTCATTTGAAGATGGAACTAAGGAACCAAAGTCTTTTGTCCATCACAATACCATAGGAAAATAAATATTTGGCATTATGATACTAAACACAGATATTAACAAGAAGAAAACATTTGAAACAATATTCTTGTTGATTTGAAACACTATTGTCCTTATTTTAAATTAAACAATTCTTAAGAAAATGAAACAAACATTCTTGTTGTTGATATTTTATGAAGATACCTTGGTTTATTGAGTGTGGTTAATATTTGATATATTTTTGAGGTTGGAAGAAATATACAATATTTTGTTTCAAATATATTTTTAACACTGCTTTAAGGTGGTTTAATATGTTGGTAAGCTTTAGATTTGACAGTTTTGTCTCATTTATTCACTATGTTTGAATGCTTTTTTGTCTACTTTCAAGCGTTGCTACTGCGGCTGATATGGAGCTCAAGAAAATTTTGGGGTAAGAACAGTTCTGTTATTCATATTTTAGATTCATGGGTTAGTGGTTTAGTTGACTCCAGAATCAAGATTGCTGGGTCTTATGGTTTAAATCCGTCACACTTTACTGCACATTGCCCTTGGAAGTTACTCCCTGAGTATAAGTTCTACCCAGGACGTGAGCAGTTAAGAGGGTTAAATGTTATTTACGTTAGCATATAATCTCCACTGGATACTCCATTGATGCAAGAAGGTCCAGAAGGTCCTTTTATTTGGATAACTCGGTTTCTATGCTTGTGCTTTGGAGTGTATGTTGACTTCTATGCTGATATCGTGACTCTCAGATCAACCATCAAACCAGACCTGGTAACGCAATTGGTAGAGCTTCAGATTCAGGTAGTCCAGGGTTCGAACTCGGGCCGGGACATACCAAAGTCATAAAAAATGATAGTGGTATAGCTCCTTTGCTAACGCTCAAGCAAATATAAGGATAGTTTCACGACTGGTTGGCCTGGTGTCAGGATAATGTGACTGAGTATGGTATCATGCCATGTGTTCACGGCATGCTATACAGTGAAGGCAGCACTATATCTGCTTCAAGTGGACACCATCTCCAGATAACTGAAATACTGTTGGTGCAACGATAAACCCAACAACAAACAAATCAACCATCATAAGAAATGTCACTCTTTATAAAGGCACCATCACCAAAGGAACATATTCCAAGGATTTCAACAAAAAGGGCCTACTTACTTCTAGGACTATGTCAGATGTTATTACCTATTATTATGTCAGAGACAATTTTCATTTTACTAATGTTTCCAATTTTTCTATGAACAAATAGGCTTAAACATTCTTTTAATTTTCATAACATTCCTTTATATGATTGTTTAGCTATGGGTTTAAAGGAAACAACATTAAAATTTAACTTTTAAAAGCAACATTAGCGATTAACACTAATGACATACAAGTTTTGGGCCCTTAGGAATAGATGTGTTAACTTAGTACACAGAGATCTGTCTCGCTATACATATTCCAGTAAAACTGCCTGCAGTGATGCTGGTGCCAAGCAGTAGTATCGGATAATTGAGTGATCATGAATGCAAGTGGTACATGTAGCACTCTAGAAAATGAGATAATTACTTCAATTAAGTTATTAAGAAAATTATCAAGATGAAATTAAAAATAATAAAACAGTTTGATATAAAGATAAATTTAAACAATATCTAGTAAGCGGGCAGGGAGTAAGAGAATAATATTTTCTTCCATGGTTATGGGTGTATGTGACACATTGGATATGTCAAAATTTATTTTCTACATGAAGTATTATAGAAATCTCTCTGAAATTCTCTCTGTTTTCAGCACTGTTAACTTCAACAATACAGCTTTACTGCAAAAACTGTTCAGTATATTTCTTGGGACAGTAGAAATGAAAGGAAAGGTATGTATTCTTCTAGGTATTTATGGTAATAATCTTAAATCATTAATGTGAAAAATGGACAAATAACCTTTTCTATTGGTTAGTAAAGAGTAGGTATATCTTTAAGTACCTCTGTAAATCACAGGAGCCAGTTACATTGATAAAAAACTATTTAAAATACAAAAAAGTATTTCAGACAAAATTTGCAATGCAAACCAGAATGTATTTTTATGCATAAAATGTGTTTGCGTACTTGTTGTTTTTAATATGAAACAATAATTTATTAACTTTTTACAGTTTTATTGACTCTTCAGGGTTTTGTGACCAATCAATGCAACTAGAAATGTGCTTTAAGTTAAAAGTTATTTCTATGGTTAACACCCTATTTGATATTTTTACCATCTCTGAAAGCCTTTAAAATTGGTATGGCTTGTTAAACATGACACATATTATTAGGTTTATTCAACACAATCAATATGCTACAAATACTGGTATGTAAACTAACTGGAATGTCTCTCATGACTGAAGACTTTTTTTGCATGAAATGAAATCATGAATACTGACAATTGCAAGGCACGTGTTTCTATTACCAACTTTATTATATTTTATAATAACAAAGCAAATTAGGCATATCTCTCTAAGCATTTGCTGTAATGTCTTTGTTTCAGGCGACAGTGAGCCCTGAGCAAAAGAAAGTACCAGCTTGTACCAGGATCCGACTGAAGATCTTTCCATACCTGCTGAAGGCCAGGGAGTCGGCCAACTCCTTCCCTTTCAACATTCAGGTGAGGATGGTTATTTGCTTATCTGGTAATGATGCAACAGAAAAAAACTTTTTTTCCATTAGGTTCACTTTTCAGAGAAGAAAAATGGAGCTATTGTCAAGATATTCATTTCCAACTTGTTAAATGTCAAACATGAAACCCACTTTAAAATGACAGACTGTAAAATTCATTTTGGCACAGTTATTCACTTTTTCCTTAGATTGTATTTCTATCCTCTTTTTTATATATTTACACTAAAAATTGCAGCAGCTTATTCTATACTAATCAGCTCTGAAAAAAGTGGAGTGCAGTGTCTATGGACAGCTTATGTTTAAAGTTTGATATCCAGTCTCAGTAGAAACTTACAGATGAGTATGCCTACCAACCATGTCAGCAGCCAACAAAAGATTGATTGATATAGCTTTAAATTGTATGTGCAGAGAATAATTGCTGTGAAATTGATTGATATGTTTTGGACTTTCTAGTTGTTGACCCATTTTTTGTGTTTATGAAGTTAATTCTTTTGAATAGAGAGGGGATAATGTGAACTAAGGTGTATTTTAGCATCAGTTAAAGGTAGGAAACACAGTAGAAATGTTACGGTCCCTGGTAGTGCAATCAGTTGAGTGTCAGGGGGGGCGCCCATGGCGTAGTGGTAGAGTCACCGATTTGTAACTCCTCTGACTGCTTAGCCTCACACCACGTAGGTTGGAGTCCCTTTCAAGGGGAAGGACTTAATGTGGGAACATCTTCCCGCTGACTTGCGGTGCACCTGTGGTTCTACCCAGACATTTGTCTTGGGTCTTCCTCCACCAAAAAGCTGGACGTTGCTATAAAGCTGGACGTTGCTTTAATGATCATAACTAGTCTCTGCAGTGTATTTCAAAAACACAAAACAAAACAGTTGAGTGCCATTTCCAGGTCCTGACTGTTCAAGCCCTTGCCACAGCATACCAACATAGAAAAATAGGTAGCAGTATACCTCCCTCCCTAAGACTACATGTAGTGGTAGTTCCACATGTGTTGGTAGGAAGATTAACTCACAAAACAGAAAAGTACAGGTTCATAACCTAAAATGAAGCAGCATCACTGTAGTGGTTAGATTTGTAATGTAGGGTAAAGTTGTTATGCTACCATGTCATGATTGGACAATTTGTGTCAGAACATTCATAGTAGTGACTTTGTATAATATTTATAAGCCTGGCAACTTTTTTTATGTAGGCCATATTTGACTGCCTATATGGAACCAACACGAACGTGAAACTGAAAGTGTACGCAGTGGAACTGATACACCATATGTGCCTACAGTAAGTCAAATATTGATAATTTTGTTAGCTCACCTGAGCATATGATATTTAGGGCTTTGTAGTAAAAAAATGAAACTGATCATGTTAATGTTGCAATGTTGCTTGTGTGCATGCAACAAAATGCTGTAAAAATGCATCTCGATTTTCACTGAATTGTTTACAAAGCTTCACAAGTATTTAAATTGGTTATAGATTGATATATTTTATCTATAGTTCTATATATAGTTCAGCTCTTTAGTGACAAGTTTATACATTCAATTATCACTGATGCATTACAAATTAATGAAACAGAAAGTGGGATTGGAGATGCTGTTGGAGGTAATTTAAAAAAAGAATATAAGCAGAAATTGCCATTATTGTTGGATACATTAGTTTAAGTGGTATAAAGTATTTGGTCTACTAGTAATTACTGAAGCAAAAAAACTGATCTATTGATGTTTAGCAGGGTAAGGATTATAATCCATGATGCACTCTTTTCTTGTATGCAGCTGTACTGACAACAACTTCACGGCCATCAGCCCAGTCCTACAGACAAAGATGATGCAGTTGGCACGGGAAGGAAAAGAGGTAGGAATACATGGGCTCCTGGATCTCATTTCAGATTATTTCTTTGTTGAGGTTTTTCTCCAGTTTAAATTTTAGTACCAGAATACAGTATGTTAAACACCACCAACCTGGTTAAGGAATCCATAAATTGCATACTTAAGCTTGAGATATCATAATTAAATACTGAGCAGTCAAAATTCGAGCTGACCAAACTAATTCTGCAAGAGGGGCCAGATGTTCTGTCGTTACTTCCTACAAGTCATACTTTTTATAAATTGATACTTGACAAGGGACTGTACTATCAAATAGTATTTATTTTTTAGTTAAGATTGATGAACACTTTTAGCAGTATTCATGCCAAAATATTTTTTCTAAATATTTGAAATTGTTTTCGACCATAGCCTACTGGATAATCTAAATGTGATTTTTTTTTAAAGAAATTTGCCTGAAGTTTGGATTGGGGAATGTTATATCTATGGCAGAACGTAATTTTTCTCTGGTATAGAACTTGCAGTTATAAAATCAGCAAATAGATTTTTGGGGGAAGATGATGTTAGTATCAGGCATGTTGTGAAAATATGATAAATCAGAAAATAAGAAATAAATAAGAAAAGTCTAGTTATACTGATTGAATAAATATTTTGTTAATTCATTATTTGATCTCATTCTGAATATATTTATAATTACTATTTATTTTAGGATCCGAAAGTGTTGCGACTGGCCTATGTGGCCCTGGGTAAGCTGGTCCAGAGGATGCCACAATTAGTTAGTTCTAACATCGCTCTGGTGCAAATCTTCTTCAACATTATGTCACGGGTAATTATCCATCATCTGTAGCACACAAAAAAAAATATTTTTTTTATTCAGTAGTGTCATTGTTTTAGTGGTTTTTTGTGTAACCAGTGTGGTTCTCTTTTTGTATTGGTGCTGTATAACGAAACAACAAGAAAATAAAAAATCTCTTTTGTTTGTTTTATAATGTACCAAGTAAATAATGTACCTTAGGACATCTGTAGGAATTCATATATATGAACATAGTGATGATGCTAAATTAGATAAGTAGAATATTAGTTTGATCTGATACACTGTCTTGTAATAAAAGTATAAGTTATTTCTATTAAAGAAATTCTCTAAAGAAAGTAAAGAAAGATAACTTTTTTTTTATATTGGCAAGTTATGATATTTATTGCTGCTCTATCACGGTCTGAAGTTGGTTATAGGTGAACTTTGGCCTTCATCTAGCAATACATGCAGCTCTGTCTGCAAGGGTGATTGCCTTTAAATGATGATTATCATGTCAGGGCTAAAACACATGTTAAAAAAGTGAAAATGATCATTATATTTTTTATATTCTAACTATCTGTTAATTTATTTAATGAATAATCAGTCATCTTGGTCGATATAGGTTGACGCAGACCTGCGTCTAGCTGTTCAGGAGGCTCTCTCAACAATGGCTGATGCCTTTAAGGACCTGAATGAAGCCAACACCAAAATCATGGAGGCCCTGCTTATGGAGGCAATTGATAAGGTAAGGCTTCACTAGTCTACGAGCAAGAAGAGCTGTTTTGCTCACCTAACGTTATTCATCTCCTTATGGTAAGGTTAAATTTTTGCATGCAAAATTTGTGTGCATACAGATGTAAAGTTTAATGTGCAAGTACTATATAGCTTACAGCATACTATCAGACACTGTAAATGTCTAGTGCGCTATTCTGTAACAGCTCTGGTTACATGTAAACTGTTTTGAAAGATAGCCAAAAATATAGCTTGCTTATATGTGCAAATGTTTTGAAATATAGACATTTTGATTATATATTATATACAATATATAATCTATCTTCAATGCTCAACTTTTTATTAATGAGTTTTAATTGATAAACAATGTTTGTCTATATTTCTTAGACATTTCATAGTTTTCATATGTTTCTGTATATTAAGCTAGTTATTTTAAGTAGAATAGTTTTTTTTAGCTATTTACGATTTCTTACCTTATATTGTCTTGTATGAAACTTGTGTCTACAAGTTCTTTATGTATCCATTATAGCCTGAGCCACAGGCCCGTATGATGGCAGTACAGTATGCTGAGAGAGTCTTCAAACCAGACCATGTCCCCTCCAGATACATCATGCTGCTGGCTGCAGGGGACCCGTATGTCTATCAATCCTTATCACGCTTCCTTGTGTTCAATAGAAACATCATTATAATTAGAATATATAATATGAAGAATATATTCTTCCACATTTTAATTTCTCTGGCACATTAAAAATAAATAAATAAATACAGTATATTTTAATACACTAATGGCACTCATGTCATACTTCTATCCTTGACAAACGCAGTCGCCGATTTTAAACAGTATGTACTTTATTTACCTTGTAAGTATGAGTTTAAATGATATACACATGCATCTTAATAATAAAAAAAGAGAGGAAAAAACAGTGAAGATATTTGAATTGACAAATGAAGAAAAGAATAAAGACAGGTTTTTTTTCTTAACTATGTTATTTGTACAAAATATATTTATTTACATAATGATAAAAAATAATGTGTGACATAGGTTATCTGAATTAATAGTAAAATGTTTGCTTTGAGAAAAGTATTACATTTTTTGCCTCATTGTTTAAATTTAAATTCTTTTTGTTTGTCTTTTTAAATATATTCCATTGACCAAGTAAATTACAGCTTGGTGTATCAGGCAGACTGAAGTTGAAAGTTTTAGTGTTTACCAATGGATAATTAGCCATGTGTCATGCGGAACAAAGAGAAATGTATACAAGACTCTTAATCGCTGTTTGATTATTTTAATTAACACATTAATTTGAGTAACACATGAAACAGCATTGAGAATAAAAAAAAAGTTTCTGCAGGTTACATTGGCTATACAAACCATCCATACTATAGAAATTATGCTTGTACGTTCATATGGTCAATGAATTATATTGTAATGCAATACAGTGTTTACTTCCTGTTCATTGCATTTCAACAATGTCCTCAGCAAACTCACAATGAAAATCAATCTGTATGTTGTAATCAATATAAAGCTTGGGAGCCCATCCTGTCTATGTGAGTGTAAGGAGTAAACTAGATAATATACTAAAAAATAAAAAGGAACCTGCCAGATATGATCAGAAATGGCGGATGGTGTTTGGCAGTTTAGTGTCTCATGGTTAAGTAAGCCTTGGAGGAAAATTGGATTTTTTTAATTGCTTATAGAATGTGTGCACCCTGGCTTTTAGTAAATAAATCTGTCAAAAAAAGCTGCACACTTTCTGTAGCTCTTTTTGGTATATGCTTGTCATACTAATGTCCATTTAACTGAATGAAAACTCTTTAACTATAAATGTTACACACATATTATGACGTCAATTCATTTTATTGATTTTGTTTGTATTTCACAATATTTCACAAGGACCAGAAGGATTGACACAACAAACATGTGTTTATGTATTCCAGAAAGGAGGACATAAGGATTGAGGCCCTGAAGGGTCTAAAGCCACCAAGAGGGGACGCAGGGAGACAGGAACTGGACAAGGGCTACATCAACCTGCCTCCATTTACTGAGATGGTGCAACATGTAAAAGAGAAGGTAACACTGGTTTATTTTAACAGTCGAATAACTGCCTGCTGTTTTTTTCTTTCATAGTAAAGTGAGAACATGTTTCATAATGTAAAGATTTCTGCTATGCTATTTCTTAAGATTAACTTGCCAAGATTTTGAATGCTTCCAAGAATGGTCACTGTTTCTATTTTGGTAGAAAGTATCATTTTAAGTCATTTTCATTTCAGAATGTATTTTCCAAATCCTTATTAATTAATCGATGAGTGTAAAGAATGTATCATTGATATCTACATAGCCATATTCATTTAAAATCTTTGTTTAGCAGATTGGATTTCTTTTTACAGCTTTCAAGTCAATTTATAGTTATTTATAATATTACCATGTCAAATTCCAACAGTATCACAGTAGTAAATCACTAATCCTTCTTTAATATTTCAGGCTGATATCAGAATAAAGAGCCAGAGTCGCCATGTGGTGGGTAACAACACGTTACCATTCGAACCCTCTGCATTCACACAAATCCTGGTTTACCTGCGTACTTGTCTGGCGCACAGTGCTGGTCTAGTTCCCGACATGGAGAACCATGCAGCCATGATGGACCAGGCACCAGTTATCTCCAAGTATGTTACCAGTCTGCTGGCAGGGAACCAGTCCCCCACCGGCCCAGTCCAGACATATGTGTCCTTAATACAGCTCCTTGTGAAGGCTGTTGGAGGTTTGTCATAGTTCTGACTTTTTTCAATGCTGTTCACTTTCAAATTTATAGCTGGTTTATTTGTTATTCCAAAAATATTAAAAGACTAATTGCGAGACAAAAAACATGTTTTGATGCACTTATCTAAGAATAATGGGCATTACCTTAAGTGACTATGTTTTTAGTGCAGAAATATACTTGACCACAACAACTATTTTACATATTCTTTAACACGGGAATGAGTTAAAAAAAATATAAGAGGCAAGAGTCATTTTCCTAGTTATTTGGGGGTGGAAAATACCTAAATATTTGTATATAAAAGTCAAAAGGTGTTCATACAGGCTTTATAATACAACTTTATACATCTAAAACACAGTTATATATTGACTTTTTTTTCTCTCAGTGATGTTTATGTCTGAACAATGATGGTCTGTATTAAGATTTTGCTTAATATGGAAATTTACAAGATTTAATATTTTTTATTTTGTGTGGTGATACATCAGTTGCCCTTTCGTCTGTGCATCACTCATGTCTCAGACATATCTTTCATGTTACTAAAAGAACTTTAATCGAGGGCAAATGTCAATAGAGTTACATTTCTTGTTTAAAAGAAAATGGTATGTAATACAAGTGCAATTGCAGCAAACTGATGATTGATTTTCCAATGTGTCGGATGTTTTAGGTGCAGATGCTATGTACTGTATGTTAGAGATGGTGGCCATAGCTCCCAGTATACTGGTGCCACAACTTTTGGAGCAACTACAATGGATCAAGGTAAAAACCACTGCTTATTTCTGTTTAAACATTCAATCAATGTTCCTAATAATATATGCATCACCTTTTCATTGTTTCCAATATATTCAAACTACAGGTCAGGCTAATCTTTATTACAGTTGATGGTTTTTTCAGCTAGTATTTTATACATAAGTAATGTAAAACAATAAATTGCGTTACATATTTTACTTACTTTAGCAGCTTAAGTGTATTTTTGACTGTTACAAATATCTAACATAAACATTGTTTTGAAACATTATTTGACATTTCACCAAAGTGTCTACAGACTTATAAACAGTGCAATTGACATTTATGTGCATGACTTAGGAATAGTCTGCTCTTGTTTCCAGACATTTGTGTCCTCCATGAAAGAAGAGGTGCGACTGCTCGGTGCCAACCTGTATGCTGTTGTTTTGTGTAACCAGTCAGATGAGTCTCGCATACTGGACTGCCTCCAGGAATTAATGAACGCAGTCTCAGATAAAGTGAGTCAACTGTCAACTACCAGTTTATCTGCTTGTTGATTATATTAAGGTTGCTCTGACAATATTTCATTAATATATATGATGATTGTGTTTACATGAAAAATATAGTCAGTCCTTACTTTGGTTACCCACAAGAATCCATGACTAAAGGCAAACTGGACCTGGTAGCCCAATTGTTAGAGGGTCAGCTCCGTATATGAGAGGCCCCTGTTTCGAACCCGGGCCGCGACATACCAAAGTCAGAAAAATTGTAGTTGTATAGCTCCCTTACTCATGCTAAAGCAAATATAAGGTTACAACTAGTTGGCCCAGTGTCAGGATAATATGACTGGGTGTGGTATCATGCCAGATGTTCACAGCATGCTTATACACAATGAGGGCAGCACTATATCTGCTTCAAGTGGACACCATCTCCAGATAACTGAAATACTGTTGATGGGATGATAAGCCCAATAAACAACAAACTAAAGGCAAAAATAGGAAGAGAATTTAATGCATAAATGATGCACAGATAAATGTGTGTTTGTTTACCAAATAACGCTTGTATTCTTTCTCTTGTTGTAATTTATACTTCGTGAGGATGCAGTTATGGTGATGCACCAAGAACCCACTAATTGAACATTACCTTGATGCAGAAATTACTTTTGTAATTGTAGATTCTAATTTGTGAATAGTTTATTGTCTGTTCAATTCCTTACAACTTTTCATTTTTTTTACCATTTTAATGAAATACTGTGCTTTATTTACAATCATACAAAACTGCCTACTTTGTGCCCTTTTTTATGCATTTCTTTTTTTCTATTCTTTTTTAGAGCTTTGAGAGCCAGCATGGTGCCCTGCTAGCTCTGGGCTATCTGATTGGTCAGCTGTACAGGAAAAGGCGGAGTCAAGATGGGTCAGGTGACAACTCCTTCTGGCAAAAACTGGACAAGAAGGCAGAGACAGCAGTGTCTTCAATAGGTACAATTATATTTTGTTTGAAACATTGTCTTTTTGTTGTTGTCATATCCTAATATTAAAAATAAAGATCCTAGGGTAAGGACTGAATTTTTCAAGGTTGGTAAGCAGGTGGGCAGCTGGATGTTGTCAACATTTTGCATTACAGTTTTGTTTCCACTTAAGCCATGAAAAATATCTAAGCTGTTGAATTCAGATCTAGTTGAGAATTCATTTAAAAACCTTATTTATGAATGCAGGTGATAAATTTCATGTATATTTTATAGAGTTTCAGGTATGTTCATTGATAAAATCGAGAAAAGTAGCTATAAGTTGATTTTTGTGTTTACTCCTAGTTTTTTGTAACCAATTCACGTTTCACTTCTGTACCCTTCAGCCAGCCTGGTGAAGGTATCAGAAGAGAACAATCCATTGACTGCCAGTGGAGCCTGCCAGGCCATCGGGGAGATTGGGCGCAACACACCGCTACCACTGCCTCCTGGTGGAGACCAGGATAACCCAGGGGAGGTTACCAAACTCTCCCTGGTGAAAAACTTACTGGCTATCGTTAAATCTGGAAAGGAAGTTAATAAGGTGGGTTCAAATGTTTACTAGTTGTTAATATATATAAATATATAATATATTCGCTTGTAATCTGAGTTGTAGATAAGGAGAATTAAACTGTTGAAATTTATGTAAAATTCCCAATAATTCCAGCAGTACATAGTTTGGGACAGAAATGAATATTTACCATGAAAAATATCAACTTCATCTTAAGCTCTTTTTAAATGCATTCTTATAAATAGGCATTATATGTAAAGATACGGAAAATTAGCACAATGTTCTTCTGTGAAATGCTTCCATGTCAATACACAAGTATGATTGATATTTCTGGTAAGAAAATATGCATGTTAAATTCAATGTTTTTTTGTATGTGTGGATTTGTTTTGAATCCAATTCATAATTAAAATAAGTCGGAAATTAAAGGGTCTTAAAGGTCTTCTTTACAGTATCATATCACACCAGTGTTTGTAATCAAGTTACCTGACATATATGTGACCTATTCCAGAGCAAGGAGAGAGCTGCCCTGTGTTTGGGGCGACTGTGTGTGGGAGAGGAGAAGTTCCCACACAGGAAAATGCTAATACGCAGCCTCATGGACACTGTACAGGTATGTTTTATGGGTCCACACAAGAGGCATTTGTGGTGCGCTGGTGGTTCTACTTAGACACCAGTCTGCGGTCTTCCTCTACCAATAATGCAGACTTCTCCAATATGACCATAATTGTATTGGTGCGATGTAACAAAAAACAAACAAGAGGTACTATTGTATTATCACTGTATCACTGTGGTATTGATAAATGTATGAAGAATAATAGAAAAATACTCACAGCCTTATTTCAGAATTTTGTGTGTAAATACTTACAGTGTTCAGCAAAGTCAGTAGCATTGTATGTCACATGTATAACTCATAACAACAAAAGATGTCAATGTCGATATATTTTTGGACTGCTCTAGTTTGCATAATACACACAATGGTAGAAAACCTGATTTAGCCATTGAACAAATATTACCTATATCTGGAGGCAAACATGTGTCTTGTTCAGTGCACATACTGAGAGTCTCTGGGGACAGTAGAACACCTTGCACATACCCAAATTATCAAGAAACTCCCACTTCCTTTCTTGAAAAATGTCCACAGATGCAGCTCCTGCCAGTTTTGTTCCATATTAGCTTGGCAGGTGTTTGCTGTGTGCTTATGTATTGTAATCTGATCATCCAATCTTCGTGTGTAAAGGACTTTTATTTGCATAAGACATTCAATGTCCAAAGACCAATAGGTAATTGACTAAATGGAGTATAAATAGATCTCTGTTATGTTTCAGTCCAAGCAGGTGGATCTTCAGTTCACTATAGCAGAGGCCCTAGTGTCTGCTGCTCAGGGTTTAAGATCTCCAGCCGCCAGGGATTTCTGGAAACAGACAGAAGAAGAATACATGGTAGGCTTTCATTGGCTATCATTGGTCTGATTTTGATAAAACTTTACAGGACTAATAAGTACCATGCCCTGCCCATATTGTTGGACATATCTTTACCAGCCTAACTTTAAGTTGCAGCCATTGGTTGTGATAATTTATACTGCTACAAAGCAGTATCTGGGGTAATTCAATATATTTAATATTACTTAGTGTTTTAATATTTCTATATAATAACAAATGTTTGTCGAGAATGTCTGGCAAAGAAACAACAGGATCACAGTTGTTTATCTAAAAACTGGAAGGATAGATAAAAATATATGGTAATTTCATTTGTGTAATTATAGAATAAAATTAAAAATATTGTGTTACTCTTTCTTTCTATCAGGCTGAGGTGCGAGACAGTGAAGATGAGGTGGAGTGGTATATGAGCCTGGTGTTGGACCAGTATGTGACGAGCTTGAACCCTCACGTGCGTCAGGCTTCCTCCATCTGGCTACTAGCCCTAGTGAAAGGATGTAGTCAACATCCGGCTCTACAATCCAGACAGGCCAACATTCAAGGGGCCTTCATGCAACTCCTCTCTGAGAATGATGGTAAGCTGTTGATTATAGTGACATATGTTAATACTAGTCATTATTTTTCATATTTATTCTCTTCTTTTCAGTTTTGTTATTGTAGATTCTAATTAGCATTGTGTCATTTTTTTTCTAAAAAGTTGTTTGTGTTTATCGGAATTGTTTTTTGTGCATCTGACCTTTATTATGAAGTATTGGTAGACCAGGTTATTTAATTGCACTGCTCGTCATGTTGTGATAAACTCTGTGATTGCTCAGTTGAACCCTTTTAAAAAAAATGACAGGCAGTAGGGCCTAAATTGAAGTCTCACTGTTTGTCAGTCCATCCTTATGTGAGTAATCACTACCAACAAGCAGGTTTAAGGGTATTCATTACTTTTAGTGATATAGTTTTCTCTAGTGTTAATTGAAATTGAGAATGTTTTAATACTAAAAGAAATTTTGATTATTGTGTGCTGTTTCATAAAGCCATACCAAATTCAGTTTTTTCATCTCTTGTCTTTTGTTCTCAAAGCTCTCAGTCTTGATAAATTAAATTATTTAACAATTACAATTGAAAGGGCAAGACACAGAATAAGGTAAACTCAGTGTTTAATAATACATTTATTAGCAATTAGAGAGAGGTTGGCAAAGCCATATACAGAGTGTCCATGGTTTCTATAATTTAAAGAAGTGGCTTTTTGTGGCCGCGAACAAGCAATATCACTTTCTACTTAAGGCACCAAGGTGGACTGCATAAAAAAGCATCCAGCCGAGAGAAGGTCGAGAATCTCAATTATAATTCCCTTAAACCATTATTTCTGCAATGTACTAGTGCAAAACCAAGTTGTAGTTAATAGACAATATGCAACACTACCAGCATAATTGTGCAAGGTGTCTTTTATGCAAGTTATGCAAGTGCAAAGCTAGGAATTACCAAACTGCAAGAGCAAAACCTAGGTACTCGTAGCAAACGCAAGAAATGGCAAAGCAAAGCTAGGAATTACCAAAAGCAAAGGCAAAACCTAGGTATTTGTATTCCCAGCATAAATGCAAGCTGGATATTCTGCAAACGCAAAGCTAGTAATTACCAAGACACTTACCAAACTGCAAGAGCAAATCCTAGGTACTCGTAGCAAATACAAGCAAGGCAAAGCAAAGCTAGGAATTACCAAAAGCAAGGGCAAAACCTAGGTATTTGTATTCCCCAACAGCATAAATGCAAGCTGGATATTCTGCAAACGCAAAGCTAGTCATTACCAAGACACCAGGGTAAATATTAGTACACGTTATGTATATCTGTGCTAGATGCCACCCTATCCTATATCATTCCCACTTTATTGCTTTGATAGCTTTTAGCCCATTGATTGTGTTTTCCCCTTCACTGATGATTCTGTAGCCGTAGCAACACCATCAGGTAAGGTTTTCCACAACCACCTAAAATAGCTAAAAATGTAACTTATATTATAGCTAAAGGTCCTGATTCCCGACCAACTCTCAGCTGGAAGAATTTTCCCACCTTTAAACCTTCATGTATTTCGCCTTAAGAGTCTAAAACACAATTTAGTTCGCGACAGAATTAGTAGTATCTATATTCTTTGACTGGTTGTACCATAACCGGCACAAATATTATTTTAAAATGTCAGGTTTGTCTCCTTTGGAGCAAGGCATCGTAAATCATGGAATTGTGTCCTGAATATATGTTGAGTCACAATTTCTATATCTGCAGATTAAATAAGCATGTTTGAGTTTAGTTAACAGTACTTTTTATTTGTCCTTAATGACACTGGTCAGGCCCATATTGACACGTTCTTGGGTACCATTGATTGTTGTTCAATGAGCAAAACTATGCGCCCATAAAGACACTGGTCGGGTCCAAGTTGACACTTTCTTGGTCAGTATGGATTGTCATTCAATGGGCAATACTATTTGTTCATAAGGCACTGGTCTGGTCCAAGTTGACACTTTCTTGGTCAGTGTGGATGGTTGTTCATTGAGAAGTCCTGGCTTGTTCTAGAAGTCCCTTCCATAACCAGGATCTGGTTGAGTACCTCCCATCCTTGTGAAGCATTGTTACCAAGCCATCTGCATGGCACATGGTGAACCTTCAACCGCAGATAGTGCAGGTGGTACCTGAAGCATACAAATCAAACACGCAGCAGCAAAATGTTCTCACAGCCAGGTTACAAAGTTCTTAATATAATATGTACAGTATAGCAGCTAAGTCTTGACCGTAATGCCAGTCTAATCTTAACATGTGAAGGGAAACTGCCAAATAATAAAGGCTTGACAACTTGTTGCCAATGATCCTTAGATAGGATATAAAGGTACTCAGACAGAAAACAACAACAGTATTTATGTGATACATTTATGAAGAAGAAACACATCTTATTGTAGTGCGGATTGAAACATAATTCAATCTAAGATATAACTTACATCTTTGGCTTTAGCAATTTATTTTATTTTTTTTTTTCTCAGGGTGTGGTGGGTGGGACAATTTTGCTTGCAGTTTCGTCTGCTGATTTACAGGAAAAGGAAGTAGTTAAGTGCTGGTTCCTAACAGGTGCTCTACAGATGCTTTCTGGGTATATGCCAGGAACCAGGCATTGACAATAGGAAAAAGGCAGAGGCAATCCAAATGCTTAGAAACTATGTAAACAAACAGCTTAGCTCAATTTTCCTGTAAATAAAAGTCATTATGTTAAATTTAACATAATGAACATTATTTAACAATTACAATTGAAAGGGCAAGACACAGAATAAGGTAAACTCAGTGTTTAATAATACATTTATTAGCAATTAGAGAGAGGTTGGCAAAGCCATATACAGAGTGTCCATGGTTTCTATAATTTAAAGAAGTGGCTTTTTGTGGCCGCGAACAAGCAATATCACTTTCTACTTAAGGCACCAAGGTGGACTGCATAAAAAAGCATCCAGCCGAGAGAAGGTCGAGAATCTCAATTATAATTCCCTTAAACCATTATTTCTGCAATGTACTAGTGCAAAACCAAGTTGTAGTTAATAGACAATATGCAACACTACCAGCATAATTGTGCAAGGTGTCTTTTATGCAAGTTATGCAAGTGCAAAGCTAGGAATTACCAAACTGCAAGAGCAAAACCTAGGTACTCGTAGCAAACGCAAGAAATGGCAAAGCAAAGCTAGGAATTACCAAAAGCAAAGGCAAAACCTAGGTATTTGTATTCCCAGCATAAATGCAAGCTGGATATTCTGCAAACGCAAAGCTAGTAATTACCAAGACACTTACCAAACTGCAAGAGCAAATCCTAGGTACTCGTAGCAAATACAAGCAAGGCAAAGCAAAGCTAGGAATTACCAAAAGCAAGGGCAAAACCTAGGTATTTGTATTCCCCAACAGCATAAATGCAAGCTGGATATTCTGCAAACGCAAAGCTAGTCATTACCAAGACACCAGGGTAAATATTAGTACACGTTATGTATATCTGTGCTAGATGCCACCCTATCCTATATCATTCCCACTTTATTGCTTTGATAGCTTTTAGCCCATTGATTGTGTTTTCCCCTTCACTGATGATTCTGTAGCCGTAGCAACACCATCAGGTAAGGTTTTCCACAACCACCTAAAATAGCTAAAAATGTAACTTATATTATAGCTAAAGGTCCTGATTCCCGACCAACTCTCAGCTGGAAGAATTTTCCCGCCACAAAACGAAGTTTCCCCCAAAATTCTTAAATGTGTTTTAGAAGAACATCTCTAATGGTGTCCAAATAGAACTCAATTCCCACTTGGTTAAGGTGGACACTAACAGGGCGGAAAAAGTTTTTATGTCTACATTGACAATATCAGATTGGCCAGTTGAGAGGACAAATTCCTACCTAAACGGTAACTCTTTTTCCGCTTCAGATTTATAACCTTGCTATATTGCCCATTAACAATACCTGATGTGGTAGAATGTTGACCCAAATTAAAATTGTGTTGGGAAAGGCTGCCCTTAAGTAGTAGATCTCATGTTTTATTATATTGTGCATCTGCCATATTGATAACCTTGTAAGGTCATTGTCTCCTAAGTGTATTAATAGTAGTTTGGGGTGTGTGTTTAGCAGTAACTGTGTCTCAATTTTGTGACGAAGCTCTCTCCAGCCAATGCCCAGAAAACAACTTCATAAATCTTTGAGGAAGTTTTCAAATCAGGTCTTCCAGTCACTTGAGCTGTTAGACCCGCCCAGTATGGAATTGAATCTCCCAGGATCCAACTGTCTATTAGGAAAACAAAATTTTGCCATTATTTATATTGTTTGAAAAGGGTTTTGTGAATCCATAGTGCTAAAAAGTGTGTCAAAATAGAGTATAGTTATTAAGTACGTAAGTATAGTCGGCAAGCCTGGGATTGCCATCAGCCCATTTCTATGAGTTTAGACATGGGTATACCCTGGGCTATGAGGTCTGATGCTCTTCTATATGGAAACTGTTGGACCTATAATGTCCCGGAGCATACCTTGTTTTTGCGATGCTTTTGGCTAGGACCCCTGAGAATTGCTGTCTAGTGACAGTTGCTGAATTGTGGTGACAGAAAAAACAACAAAAGACTGCAATGTGTTGGACGGCTTGACTGTATGCATTGATCCATCTTACCAGACAAATTGACTTATCTGCCTCTGCCAGCAGTTTTATTGTGACCGGAAAACCTGTTTGATTCGTCTTATGTCTTCGTATAGTGATAGCTACACTGTCTTCTGTGACAATAATATCTTTAGACCCAATGGCTGTGCCAGAGACTGTTGCAGTTTGCGCTACTATTTTGCTGACCCTGAACAAACCAAAATAGGCCACTGTGAAAAGTGATTTGAACAATTGGTTCTGCATCTGGTGCCAACTGACGGAAACGACTTAGCTGAAAGCGAGACAGTGCATCACATATAGAGTTACTTTACCCAGCTATATGACATGCCTTGGTGATAATATTAAATCTAAGACACCGCATTGTCAGTATTCTTATAAGGCACATTACCGATTTGTTTTTTTTGATGACAGTTTGTAAATAATGTCCACGACAGCTCTATTATCACAATTAAACATGATTTTCTTGTTTCTACCGTTGTCGGCCCAGATAAACAAAGCAGTTACTATTGGAAACAGTTCCAGTACAGTAATGTCCCTTGTAAACCCTTCAATATGCCATCTATCTGGCCACCTTGCATTACACCATTGTCCTCCAAAGTAAATGCCAAAACCCATATTTGGACCCGCTGCACTGTCTGTGTACAGGTCAATTCATTGTTCATACTCCAGAATCTATCATGAAAAACTGATATCCCCATGTGTGTTCTAAAGAAATGATGTCACATGTTAATGTCTTTCCTAATGCCTTCATTGATGCGTATGTGATGATGAGGCTTTGGAAGTCCACAAATTGCATTTACTAATTGGCGGCAAAATGGTCTACCCATTGGAATAGCTCGGCAACAAAAGTTAAGCTTTCCGATCAATGATTGCATTTCTTTTAAGGTGTGTTTTGGTCTTGCCAGCAAAAACTACATTGTTTCGCAAATATTAATTATAGTTAACTTGCATGCAGCGCCACCACAGATCGTTGTTGATTTGTGACCAAGGAGTGGGGTTGGCGGCCTGGCGCAGTCTAAACTGTTCATCATACACCTTCCAAGCCCCACCACCCTGGTACTTAGCACATTCCCTTATGTTATACATGTAATGCAGTATTTCTAGGGTTTTCTCAGGGTAACGAGAGAGATAAACAGACATATAAATTGTGAATGCATCAGTCCATCTTTCAATGGTGTCAATTTTTTCCCTGCACTCACGCTGCCTTGTTTCTAGAGTGCCATCTGAACCTAGCCTTACCACGTTGCCAGCACAAAATTCTGCCAAATCCACTGCCCCCTTGAGAAGAAGAGCTAGATTTATATAATCCCCTCGTTGTATTTGGTTCTTTAAAGAGTGGGGAATGTGGATTGCCAAGTCATCATTTGCTAATCTAATTCCAGGCGTATGCATTGTTGAGTTATTGAATGAGTGCCCAGGTAAATTTTCCTCAATCTGTGGTTGAGGCATTTGCATGCTTACACCACACCCTGGCTCAGGAACAGGAATATTGGAGGCCCTGATTATTTCCTCAAAATCAATTACATGAGGTCTCTTACCCTCTGGCTCATTTAACTGAGCTGCCATCTCCTCTTGTGGGCCTTTCCTCTTTGTTCCTCTCCTAGGCATCTTGCTTCACCTAAATATTAAACTTTATTTCTCTGATTGCTTAAAATATAGAAGATATATAGTTGATATGCCAAGAGCACAATTTTGCTTGCAGTTTCGTCTGCTGATTTACAGGAAAAGGAAGTAGTTAAGTGCTGGTTCCTAACAGGTGCTCTACAGATGCTTTCTGGGTATATGCCAGGAACCAGGCATTGACAATAGGAAAAAGGCAGAGGCAATCCAAATGCTTAGAAACTATGTAAACAAACAGCTTAGCTCAATTTTCCTGTAAATAAAAGTCATTATGTTAAATTTAACATAATGAACATTATTGTGCCATGTGCCTTGTGGACATTGACAGCCTCAGTGCAAAAGCGCATTTCAAAGTAATACCATACTTTTCATGGATTTTAATGTAATTTTATATAGTTACTTAAACTGTCTCGCGTGTTACCTTAACATATAACCTTAATGGTAGGTATTTACCTTTACCCACAATCAGGTGGAGATTAAACTGGGCCCCACATGAGTGATAACAAGATGAAATGCTGCATTACCCAACATTCTATAGATTTGCTTTTTGTGCACAGGAAACAAAAATATGTAAATAAAGAAAACAGCTTTACTATATATCATGCATAACCAAACCCATTGAATCAGTTTCTATGTCATACCTTTTCCAGAAATGACCCAGGACTTTGCATCCAAAGGTCTTGGTCTTGTGTATGAGAACTGTTCTGTGGAGCAGAAACAGGTTCTGGTGTCAGAACTGGTGGACACGCTGATGACAGGCAAGCGTAAACAACAACAGGTGACAGAGTCTACCCAGGTGTTTGAGGAAGGCAGTCTGGGAAAAACTCCTGATGGGTAAGTTAACACATATTGGGACCACACTTGTGGGTGTATTGTATATATAAGATTTAGTGTATTTTGGAATAAAAGTTGATTATAAGTCTGGATGTTGAATATGCCTCTTTCATTAATATTATAGTGATAGTGTTGTAATAGTGAACTTAAGTAGAAAAAAGCTTGACAGGTTTTGAAAAAAACATGGAGGTTAGACTTTAACAGGTCCATATACTGCTGCCATGAACTGTTAAGTTATTCTAATCAGTTTGTCAGTAGTTCCTGTGGTCATTGTCTTTATTATCACCTAACATATCCAGAAGTTGTCATACCTGTATGGAAATTACCAGACATGTCTACAGAAACAGCCAAGGTCTAAAGTGTAACAAAAACTGACTGTCATCTTACGCAGGATATTTTGAGAACACCAACTTTTCACACACACCAATAGTTGAAGTGAAAGAAGGTAAATGTGTAATTGGTTTTCACATTAAACTCAGTTGAAGTCACAGTGAAAATATTTTACTGTGAATATATTGACATTTCTTAATGTTCAGAATCTTTGTTTATCTCTTCCAAATTAAAACTTCTCTAAACAGGCACAATAGCTCAAGCAGTAGAGTGTCGGCTTGCAGATCGGGAGGTCGCGGGTTCAAACCAGGCCGGGTCAAACCACAGACTTTAAAGTTGGTAGTATTGGCTTGCCTTCCTAAGAGGACAGCATTACACCTGACTCGTCTGTGTTAGTATAATGGACCAGCAGGGTTCAGTTCCTGGGCACCTCATGAGTACCCCTGTGCTATAATAGAAATGTCACTGCACAGTATCATCAAAAATGTAAGCAAATCTCATCCCATCCCAAAACTTCTTTTTGTAACCCTTGGTGAGGCAGAATGTATTAGAGTTGTAATGATGTTTTCACAGGGGGAGCCTGTCTACATACAAGGAGCTGTGTTCTATAGCTAATGAGTTGAACCAACCAGACCTGATTTACAAGTTCATGCATCTAGCCAATCATAATGCCATGTGGAACTCTCGCAAGGTACACACACTATAAACTGACACTTCCACAATATGCATATAGCTGTAGATTTGTCACTTTTTTGAAATAGATAACCCATGGATTAAATAAGTCAATGAATATATTATTGGTAAGATGTTGGTTACAAATAAGTTTACATTGTGTTGTAATTTAAGCTTGTTTGATTTTATGTACAATTGTTTTCTTAACATAGAAGTATCTGTATTTGATGATAAGTTTATTAAATATGTAGGATTGTTGTTATGTTAATGTTATTCATACACAATTGAATACACATGTAAGTGTGATATATATTTGAAAAGAACAAATAAAACCCTAAAACTAACAAGCCTTTGTTTTCCTTAAGAATTTGCACTAACCTTGTGTATTAATATACCTATGGGGAGAGCAGTATTTGCTTACAACTAACAAATAAGATGTTTTTAAAGGAAAAATATCCTAATTTATTTCAATATGTATTTTCCATTTAAGACCAACTCTTAACCCCACCATGACCCTTGTAGTGGGGCAGTTTGGTTTCTCTATTCTCACGTAAGAAAATCATGAAAAAAGTCAGAAAGTAAAAAGCTTTTCCTTTTTGTTGCAACCAATGTCTTCTTATTTTAAGACTAACTGTTGGTAAACTATTTACTTGTTTAGGGAGCAGCCTTTGGTTTCACGACCATCGCTGCGCAGGCTGGAGAGCAGCTAGCACCATTCCTGCCACAGATAGTTCCCCGCCTGTATCGGTACCAGTTTGATCCCAACTCCAAGATCCAAATGGCCATGACCAGCATCTGGAATGCCCTGGTCCAGGACAACAGAAATACAGTCAGTTATTGTTTTACAAAAATATGATATGGGCTTGTTTGAGTTCCAATATATAATGGACTAACCCGCAATTTGTTTGTAACACCAGCCCTAATTGTTATGTTGACAGTATCTATTTACACCTTACTTGAGAGCTTACAAACAGTATCACAAACAAGACACATATGTTCTTTAATGTAAATCTTTCAATCATTCTTCACATGTCTGACACTTAGAATGATTATGTAAGCTAATCTATGTAAACAGATTTGATCAGTCAAAAAACAAGTTTAAGACAATAATAAGTAATTGTAAAAATAGCCAAGGAACACAGTACCTAGCAGTATCTAGTTAAATGTATTTTTCTTTGAAGTTGTCAAAAAATAACTAAGATTGCTAAAGGTTTAGTAACAAATATAATAGACTATGGTTTAGTAGATATATTTCTATAGTTTTCCATTAGTAGGTTTGTACCTAATGTGTGCTTGTGTGCTTACATAGGTAGACAAGTATATGAAGGAGATCCTGAATGACTTGCTGATGAACCTTACCAACAACCAGTGGAGGGTCAGGGAGTCCAGGTAAACATTGTGTACTATTCCCCTCACTGTCTCACATCAGTTATTTGCAACCTTGTCTTCTATTTAACAAGTCAGTTTATGAGATTTTGTTATAAGTTTTAGAATTTAATAGGTTTGAAAAAATACAGGAATTTCACACTCTGGTTCTTTTATTTAATTTTTTCCTCATATTTCTTTCTTTAATCTGTTTTCATACTAATGAACACATTAACAAAGCAATCTTTTCACCCTTGGCTATATTTCTAATGTGTATCTTCTTTGGTCAAAATTTCATAAATGCCACCATGTTTTCATGCATGGCCTTTCCTTACAGAGCAATTTTACCTATAATTACCATATTCCCACATTTTTATTGACTTCCCAGTTGTCTGGCGGTAAATGACCTGTTACGAGGACGTGCCCTGGACGATGTGGTTGAGAGGCTCCCAGAACTGTGGGAGACGTGTCTCCGAGTGCTAGATGACATCAAGGAAAGTGTCAGGAAGGCAGCTGATCTGGCCTGTAAAACCCTTAGCAGGGTATGCCAACATATTTTGTACTTTGGACTAAGTGATTATTTAACCCTTTACTTGCTGGAAACATCATGCCTGTCAATAACAGAAAACATACACGCCCTAATGGTAAAACAGTTCAGATACCATCTAGCTTCGATATGAGACTGTTGAATCCATTCTTATAAGAAAATATTATTGTAAAACTTAAACTTATTATCTCACTAGATAAAACTTAACATGCTCTCTTTATCTTACGTCATCACGTTGAACTTATTCTTTAAAATCATATGAACATAAAAAGATCACAATAGATAAATTATTTATCTCCAGAACCAAGTATATTGTTATGAAACAATAATGACTGGATTTGAGCTTGAATTTAAATAAACAGATCTTTTTAAACACTTTCAAACCTTCTATGTACAATATGTACTTGGCAGTCAATCTCTATGGTTCATAACCCCTTCTTCAATCAAATCCCTTTGGGTAGTAAGAGTATAAAGAATTTTATTTGTTCATTCATCCCCCTTAAACGTTAAATCACCTCGAAACAGCACGGCAGTGCGGTAAATAATAGTAAATTGTTGTTATAATCAAACATACACATGTATAACTTTCTCTGTTAACTTTTTTGTGTATGTTATGTATCAGGCCTCCATCAAGATCTGTGATGTGAGCTATGGGAAGGTTGGGGAAGAGGCCACACGTCTGGTTCTACCCTGTCTCCTCAAGTGTGGCCTCATGAGTCCAGTATCTGAGGTCAGGGCTATAGGGTAAGTCTTGCATATTTGAGGTCAGGGCTACATGTATAGGGTAAGTCTTGCATATCTGAGGTCAGGGCTATAGGGTTAGTCTGGCATACAGTGGTATTTGAGGTCAGGGCTATAGGGTAAGTCTTGCATATCTAAGGTCAGGGCTATAGGGTAAGTCTGGCATACAGTGGTATCTGAGGTCAGGGCTATAGGGTAAGTCTTGCATATCTAAGGTCAGGGCTATAGGGTAAGTCTGGCATACAGTGGTATCTGAGGTCAGGGCTATGGGGTAAGTCTTGCATATCTGAGGTCAGGGCTATAGGGTAAATCTGGCATATCTGAGGTCAGGGCTATAGGGTAAGTCTGGCATACAGTGGTATCTGAGGTCAGGGCTATAGGGTAAGTCTGGCATACAGCGGTATCTGAGGTCAGGGCTATAGAGTAAGTCTGGCATACAGTGGTATCTGAGGTCAGGGCTATTGGGTAAGTCTTGCATATCTGAGGTCAGGACTATAGGGTAAGTCTGGCATACAGTGGTATCTGAGGTCAGGGCTTTAGGGTAAGTCTTGCATATCTGAGGTCAGGGCTATAGGGTAAATCTGGCATATCTGAGGTCAGGGCTGTAGGGTAAGTCTTGCATATCTGAGGTTGGAGCTATAGGATATAATGGCATATAGCGGTATTTGAGGTCAGGGCTGTAGGGTAAGCCTGGCATACAGTGGTATCTGAGGTCAGGGCTATAGGGTAAGTCTGGCATATCTGAGGTCAGGGCTATAGGGTAATTCTGGCATATCTGAGGTCAGGGCTGTAGGATAGGTCTGGCATATCTGAGGTCAGGGATGTAGGGTAAGTCTGGCATATCTGAGGTCAGGGCTATAGGGTAATTCTGGCATATCTGAGGTCAGGGCTGTAGGATAGGTCTGGCATATCTGAGGTCAGGGCTGTAGGGTAAGTCTGGCATACAGTGGTATCTGAGGTCAGGGCTATAGGGTAAGTCTGGCATATAGTGGTATCTGAGGTCAGGGCTATAGGGTAAGTCTGGCATACAGTGGTATCTGAGGTCAGGGCTATAGGGTAAGTCTGACATACAGCAGTATCTGAGGTCAGGGCTATAGGGTAAGTCTGGCATATCTGAGGTCAGGGCTATAGGGTAAGTCTGGCATATAGTGGTATCTGAGGTCAGGGCTATAGGGTAAGTCTTGCAAATCTGAAGGCAGAGCTGTAGGGTAAGTCTTGCATATAGCAGTACAGTCAACTCTCGTTATCTCAAAATCGGTTATTTCAAATTTCCGGTTATGTCAAACTGTTTTCTACGGTCCCGTTTTTTTCCCTATAGTTTCTATATAGTTCGACACCGCTTAACTCAAATTCGGATGTGTCAAATTATCGGATATATCAAACTAAATTCTTTGTCCCCACACGTATAAAACTGTTGAAATCAGTTGGTCTATCTCAAACTTTAAATTGCTCTAAGATGAAAAACGGCAACAATAGTGATTTTCACACCTACCTTAAAACTTAAAAGATTTGGGCGCAAGTTTTTTATCGCATATTATCTATCGGCAATCAGGATGTCACGTAATTTAGAGAAGAGGTTAATCGATTATTATTTAATTAGCTGATTTAATGAACAACAATTTTGTTTATCAATTAACGCTGATTAAAGTGTTTCAGTTTGTACTTGTTGTTGTAACAGTTTTTGAGAACTTGTTGACACGGCCTTCCACTACCTACCCACAATACACGTACTGATTATTGAATAAAAAAATAAGATTGGTTATGGCAACAGACCATTTTAAACATGCAAAACCACACAAACTTGCAGAAACTTAGTTTACAGTGGCAGATATAACAAGGAATTTCAGTCATTACCAGTCATCGTGTAGCAGGTAAGATTTTTAAGATTTTCACAAACTATTCTTAAATTCGGATATCTCAAACTTCGGATATCTCAAACTATTTTCTACGGTCCCTTGAAATTTGAGATAACGAGAGTTGACTGTATATGAGCTCAGGGCTATAGAGTAAGTCTGGCATAAAGAATACCTAACTAAAATTAACTTATATTCAATTTGAAAGAAGTTCTTTCAGCCTTAAACAGCTTTCAGTTTTCTATGAGAACCGGTACTCAGATATTAACTTACAGGGACCATTTCTCTTTTAAAGAAAACTATTTTGCTCAATGACATGATATCATTTGGTGGGCTGAGGGATACGGCTGTGTATCCACCTTAATGTCATGTTTTAAATTTAGAATAACTTTATGTGTTTACAATAAAGTATTGTTATTATTTTGTATGTTTATTTTAGTAAATAACTCAGTGAGAAAAAAGTTGTATTTCTCTAAGAAATATATCCTATCGGACTAATGTCCTTTGGAAATTGAATTAGGCAAGAAAAAAAAAATATTGAAACTAAATGTAGAGGACTTTATTCTAATAAATTTACTTTATAAACCCATCATGTGGGGCGCCCGCTGCGTAGTGGTAGAAATGTCGATTTTTCAACTCCTTTGACTGCTTAGCCTCCCACTGCTTGGGTTCGAGTCCCTATGAGGTGAAGAACATATTGTGGGAAGGTCTTCTAACTGGCCTGCGGTGGGCCAAGGTTCTACCCAGACATGTGTCTGGGGTCTTCCTCCACCAAAACAGCTGAACGTTGCTATAATGATTATAATTGATCACTGCAATGTATCTCAAAAACAAAACTTATAAACCTATCCTTCAGTTTGTCAACCATACTGAAGATCAGTAAGAATGCTGGTCCCTTGCTGAAGCCTCACATCCCTGTGTTGGTTCCTGCCCTGCTTGAGGCCATCAGTGGGTTAGAACCTCAGGTTATGAATTACCTGAGTCTACAGGTGACCAGCAACCAGGAGATACAGAACAGGGTAAGTATACATATCCTTGTGTAGAATTGGAGTTAGGTCTACTCATCTGCTGTACTGAATACATACATTACCAGTAAGCATCAGTAAGTAAGACTTGAGTTTTCTTGACATTCAATATTTGTAGCCATGATTTTTCTTGCAAACCATTCATAATAAAAAACATAAAAAAATGGCTATGGCTAGATGACTAGGCATGGAATATGTAACTGTCAGTTTGCTCTTTATTTATATGTAAACAAACTTGAAGAATTTTAAAATAAAAGCATTGATTTATATTGAAAATATGTAATCATATGTAATATGTAATAATGAAAACAGATTTTCAGTAGCTTGTGTTTGGTATAGATATGAGTTGTCACCATAAAAGTAGTTAGATATTAGAATGAGGAGGAGTACTCTCTCAAGTTTCTGCTGGCAAAATAGGTTTATGTCAACAATCTTTCATAAATGAAATGACAGTTCATATTATGTCCTTGTACTGATAATTCTAATTGATAAAGTAAAGTTTGTTAAGTCAAGCTTAAATTTTAGTAAGAAATATGGCCTCAATTGACTTCAGACAATTTGTTTGTATACTAAACAAAAGGCTAAAGTTGTGTGACCATGTACTTTCAGTCTTTAATTTTGCTATCAGAGTAATCCCTGTGGTTCCTGGGACAGCTGTTGTTGATAATTTTAGAAACCATAGAGATTGAATAGTTCTTAATCAAACATCCTTAATTTTTTTACCATGAAGCTGGATAGTGCCCGTATTGCAGCCTCCAAGATGTCTCCCATGATGGAAACAGTCAACCTGGTAAGTTCAGTCTTGATAATCGTTCCTATGGTCATAATGTAAGTATATGGTTCTAGGACTTACTTTGTTACAAACATCATAATCAAAAACTAATTCCCTGTTATCAACACAAGTTTTGCCACATGTCTTCAAACCCCCCTTATAATATAGGTGGGTGCAGTGGTGATAGGTTTTTGATGATTATTTCTGCCAAAGTGTGTCTTGACAAGAATCATCTTGACACCTGCTTGGCAGTTTTGCTGATGGCTTGGACTGCAGCATTTCCTGGCTGTCTTCTGATGCCTACAGCTCCCAGCTGAATGGAAACCATTTCACTCAGACACTGGCTGTGAGGGGAAACCATTTCACCCAGACACTGGCTGTGAGGGGAAACCATTTCACCCAGACACAGTGACTAAGGGGAAACCATTTTACCCTGACACTGTGAATGTGAGGGGAAACCATTTCACCCAGACACTGTGACTGTAAGGGGAAACCATTTCACCCAGACACTGTGACTGTGAGGGGAAACCATTTCACCCAGAGACTGATTGAAAACTCCTGCACCCAGAGACTGTGAGGAGAACCCCTTCACCTAGTCACTTTGAGGAGAACTTCCCTGCCCAGAGACTGAGGGAAAACCCCTCCACCCTGAGACTGTGATGAGTCTTCTCTTCACTAGACACCATGGCTGTGAGAGGACATCACTTCAGTTAACCTTATGCTGGAAGACTTCTACTGACATATAGAACAGAACAGAACTTTGTGTTCATTTTACTAATATGTTATTATGACTGTGGCATTTCAGTGTGTGCAGTATATTGATGTGAGTGTTCTTGCTGAACTCACCCCACGTCTGACAGAGTTGATCAAGAGTGGTATAGGTGTCGGCACAAAGGTATGTTTATGATAAGATTAATTGATAATTTTAACCGACCTTATCATTATCAATTACATCTCAATAAGCCAAAAAGTACTTTTGTATTATTCTATACAACTGCTATAGGGATTGGGATTTGCCTTCATTTTAGCCAATACTGTGCAGCAATATTTCTACCATTCTAGCACACTTATGAGGTGCCCCTGGACTGCATCCGGCCGGTTCATAATACTGACACCCACGAGTCTGGAGCGTAATGCTGTCCCCTTAGCCTCGAGCATTAGGAGGGAAGCCTCTACTACCAACTTTAAAGTCTTTGGTTTGACCTGGTTGGGGTTTGAACCCGCGGCCTTCTGATCCGCAAGCCGACGCTCTACCACTTGAGCTAATGCAGCCAGTAACAACTGCTATAGTATTGGATTTGAATAAATATGAAAAGAAAATGCCATAAATTTTTATTTTGAGGTCCAAACTCAATGAAGCATAGGAAGTATTAGGTTTAAATTCTAATGGGCTTTGTTGAAATGATTTAAATTGAACAGTTATATGTTAATAAATTTTACTGAAAGTTAAAAAAAAGTGGAGGTAATATCATGACCCTGTCATTTACATTGCTCATGGTAACCCTATTTGCTAAGGTTCATGGCTTGAAAAAACATCACAAATATCCTTTTTTAACTTATAATAATTGTTTACTATCAAAATGGAAACCAATTTCATATGGCAGATAACCCTAAAATTGTTTGGAGTTATGCCGCTTTTATCTTTTCCCTGTATTTGTACATAGACAGACATGTAGGGAGGAAAGTATAACTGTGTATGGCATTTTTGCAGGCTGCCTGTTCCAACTTTGTTGTCTCTCTGGTCCACCAGTGCCCCAAAGATCTGAGCCAGTTTGCAGGTATATGCCCATTGCTTTATGGTAAAAATGGGGGATAATTTAAAGTGTCGTATAATTTAAGTGTTATTCAGTGAATTAATAAGTTTCATAGAAAAATGTTGCTGAAGTGACATCACAGAGTACACACCAAAAGCATGTTTGCCAAATTCGTCATCATTAAAGTGTTTGAAACAATAATCCAGGATGACCAAGATTTACTTTTTTGCATTCATCTTGCACAGCTGCCAAGTGGGTGTCAAGATGAAATTATATTGCTGATTAAGTCCAGAAATTATGATGATTATTATTTTTGTTGCTTAATTCAAAGTCTAATACTTATTACTGGGAAGAATGTTATATTTATGTTATAAAAAGTTGTAATAACACAGCATGTGTATTTATTGTATAAACCCACACGGAAGAATTGCTTAGGCAATCTACATTCCTACCAGGCCTATTTTATGCATACATATTGGTTGTTTTGGTTGTTGTTGTTTTTCACCTTTGTGAGTGGGTCCAGTTCTGGTAAACTTGTGATTTTTTTTCATCTTGTGATCATAAAAATTTGGGGGCGGGGGTCACCAAAGACACCAAACAAATTGTGAATTTCACTTTACAGCAGTAAATTTATTTGTTTTTTTTATTTCTAAAAAACATCTGCTCTGGCATGTTAAGAAACTGGGATTAACCTTAGGCATTTCCTAGCATTCCCATATCTGTTTACATTATTTTACCTTTTTTTTAAACGAATAACTTCATAGGCTGGCAGAAGCTGTTTGATTGAAAGCCAAAGTTTTGGACAAATTACATTGCTCTACATTGGTATATGAAGATTTAAATGACAAATACAAAGAAAAGGCTAACGAAAATTTTGTTGAAAATTGACATACCATATTTTCTCACTTATAAGACGGGGATTTTTCTTTTAAATTTCATGTTCAAAGTGTGGGGCTCGTCTTAATAGGCAAGATCTAGCGAACTGGCAAAAAGTTTTCACATTGTTTAAGGGCAAAACATACCACATAAACTTTTTAGCGGTTATGCAATAACCTGACATGCCGTCATTATTGACCGCCAATAATTTACATTAATTGAACTTTGAAATCTGTCGGTCAACGATTAACTGTCTCACATACATTTTCCTTTGTTCTGCATGCAACACGACTTATTATCCGTCAGTATTCACTGAAACAAACTTTCAACTTCAGTCTGCCAAATACACCAAGCTGTAATTTACTTGGCGTTTCTGTCTAGACATGCCTCATTACACAGGTCAAGTGACTGACTCTGAGATAAGCTGTTGTCAAGGTGATATCGATCGGAGCAGTTTGACAGTGAGGGAGTGAACGATGTTTTTTATAAGCAGCTGCGAATAACATTTCTCCATGAAATTATTAATTGGCGGCATGTACATAAGGACAGTGCACTGTTCCCCGGTATATTGTGTACTGTCATACTAGACATAGTGACATAGATCAAAGAAATTAATGTCATGCCGCCACAAGCTACAGGAGAGCAATGCAGCTGAGACTACATACATCCCGCAATGTGTGAAAATTACAGTCACTGTTTACCAATTAACACTTTTGTTGAGACCGCATGACTGGTCGATGCTCCTGTTCATTTTTTTGCCTCGTCTTATAAGTGGGTTGAAGCAGAAACCAGCAAATTCACAAGTGAAGTAGGGGGGTCGTCTTATAAGCGAATAGTCTAGTAAGTGAGAAAGTACAGTATTTTGTTATTGTGACCCATTCATGGAAGGAAGAATGACAGAATTTTGTTAATTCCTCACTCTTAACTATCTTTATTTTGATTAAATTAACCTTCACCATTGTACTTTAATTCTGTCATTTGTATTATTTTATAATCTGTCCCCAGGGAAGTTAATGGCCGCCTTTATCCATGGTTTGGCTGACAGGAATTCCTCTATCAGGAAGTCCTATGCTGCAGCTCTGGGACACTTAGTCAGGGTAAGCTTAGATACATTGTTAATCCAGTTCATTATTTTGTGCTTTACCCTTTACATATGTTAATCTTCTGTGCACTTGTGGTTCTACCCAGAGATATGTGTATCTGCAGCAATAATTAGCTGGACGTCTCCAATATGGTAGTAATTGTGCTGGTGCGGTAATTGTACTGGTGTGATGTAACAAAACAACCAAAAGAATAACAAAAAATAGCATAATTTACAATGTTACACTCATTATCACAACACTGCATCATTATAATAAACTAAAATAATAATAGTCTGTAGACTAAAGGCTGTAATGGTAGAAAATATGAACAAAACTAGAAAGCAGCTTAGAAATTGGGGATGATAAAAGGTTATGTATTTGAATGATACTCAATTTTAGTTCCACTTAAAAAAAAGTGATGATTTTGTCAGGACTCTTTTGTCAGCAATGATTAACCATGTTGTTATAGTCCATGTTTAACAAAAATGGTCAAAAGACAGTTATTTCAAACATGGTTCAATATTAAAAAAGCCTACCATTTCAAAAAGGAAATGTAAATCTAAAATAAATTTTGGCAGAGTGATGCCCCTTTTGGTCTTACAATTATCTGTTTTTGTTAAGATTAAAAATAGCGGTATACTAGCAGTGAGAAAAGTGGAGTGTACTCGCTACAAACTGCTTTAGAAGCTGTCAAATACTATTTGTTTCAGTTTAAAAATATATAATTTGTTGATATCTTTTAATCTTCTTTTTTTCACAGATAGCCAAAGATGCTAGTGTAGAAAAGTTAATCATCAGAATGCGGTCCTGGTACCTTGAGAAGGAAGGTAAGATTACTTTCTATCCTTGCTTTCTTTGTATTAAAAAATAAAAGGTTGAAATAAGCTAGATACCAGTTGGCATTGCATTGCAGGCTTTTATATATATGTTGTATCTTCTACACACCTGCTTTTTATTGTATGAATGTCTGCATTTAGATTCATTTTTAATATTGACACAACTTTACTACTTCATGACTATCCCTGATTGTCCATATGTCAATAGAGGAAGCAGCCCATACAGGATGTGGCCTAACACTTCATGCCATCAGTCAACAAAGTCCTGACATTCTCCGCAGACACGCGACGCTCGCTATGCCACTGGCTTTCTTTGCTCTCCATGAGAAAAGATCAGGTAAGCACCTTGAAGAGTCACATGTCAGTAAGTCCTGCAATAAATGATGACAATTATGACATCTTAGAACACATGAACTCCTATACAATGCTCTTAATTGTAACACTGACTCTATTGGAATGCTTGTAAACCTGGAAGTGTTGTAATGATAATTTTTCTTACCACATCTGTCAACTACGATTGTGCACCACAGAAGTCAGTACTAGATTAATGTTATGCCTGAGCAAGCAATGACAGCTTATATGTCTCTAACACAAGGCGGGCCTAGTGACTTTGGCAATCAGCCAACACTGAGGGAACAGTGTGTGCATGTAGATAATCTAGTCCAATGGTTAATGCATGAAGCAGTTAAGTCCTTAAAGATCATATAAAATGAAAATATCACTTTTCTTGAAAATTACCTTTTCATGTCATTAAAGTTAAACGAATAACAGAGTGCTAACTGTTACTGTTGTAACCCAATGTTCTCGGTATATTGCCCCCCATTATAAATGGCCAGTTATTATTTCATCAATCAATAAGGCCATTATTTATTGTATTGACATTCAAACTTGATTAAACACTTAAGGCTCGCAATTTTAGTTTGTTTATTCATGTCTTTGCATAGAGACTTATAGACTCAAAATGACATTTGTGAGTCATTGGTTTTGTGATTAAGATTTTATCAGATTTTACATATAAAGCTTAATGTATTACTGTTGGCTTACATACTTTTTATGCAAAAAAAGGTCATTACAACAAAGTGCCTGAGAAATAAGCCATCAATCAAGTTTCTGTGGTCATTTATGTTGTCTTTGCTGGTAAGATATGTGTCAAAGCTTTTCCAAATAATTCCCAAATACTGGTAGATTTATACATTAGTATTATACAAAATTCAACTTTAGTACACATGTGAACTCTTCCACTTTTGGAGGGAGACTCACACTTTAATGGTTCAGAATTATTTGAATATGAGCAGTGTTTTAAACATTTCCAGAAATCTCCCTATTTCGAAACATGACTTCCTTCTTTGTCACATTGCAAGTGAAAATCTCCCACTTTAGCCTCAGAAAAAGTTCCCATGTATGCTTTAGACAACGATACATGTACAAATGGAATTAACTTCATTGTCATGTAAATCAGTAAAAAAGACAGCTAGATCCAGTTTGGATAATCCACTGGGAGGTGTTATGGCTGGTGTCATAAATCTAACAATTAAGCCAGATGCGCCACCTCTCTTCCTGTCCCCTCCACTGCCCAAGAATATTTATTGCCCATGACAAGATAAAATGTAATGAGTCATAATGGGCTATTAAAGGAAAATTTGTTAGTAATTGAAATATTTACTTGATACTTCCCTACATGTAATGGACAAGCATAGCAATGAATCATGACTACAGAAAGGATTTTCAGAGATCTATTGAATTTGAAAAAAATAAATTGAAAAAAAACCCCACAAAAACATACAACAAGTAAAATGGGTAGTTGGGTGTTGGTTATTGCTTTATAAGGTCATATCAAACACATAACAAGTCATCATTAAACCTATATGCACATTTGGCAAAAAAGTTGGGAGAGTGTGAAAATTGTTGCCTTTTATGCCATTATTATTTATTAGCGAATGTGTGTGATGAAAAGGTACCAAATGTAATAAGGATGTAGCAATTTTTCCTCATACTAGAACCTTTTTAATGAGAGACGTCTTTTCAGTTGAGATTTTGTTCGCAAAAAAAGTCTGAGGCTTCCACCACCATTTTAAACGAGAAATGAAGTCTGGTAAAACAATGGTCTGAAATTACATAAAAATGTTAATTATTATTTCAGAAAATTATAAATTTTGTCTAACAGCATAAACAATTGGGGTCCAGACAAATCTCCGTCTGGACATTTCTCCGTTTGTGAAATTTGCACAGGCGGACAATTCTCCGTTCAAGGATTTGCAGGGCCGGACAATTCTCTGTTCATGAGCATTTAAATTTAAGCTGTGTCAAATGATAATGTGTAGTCCAAAATGGGTGCAATCAAGATGCATTCACAGTGTGGGTCATGTGACACAAAATCAAGGGCAGATAATAAGGGATTGTAATAAGGTAATCAATGCAGCACTCTCAAATTAATTTTCTTTGAAAAGTTACTTAGTAATTAATTGATAAACATGTTAAAATTGATGTTGTCAGGGTTAGACGTTAACTTTTTTGAGAGCCAGACCAGTGGTCCAGTAACTTACAAAACTTACTAGACCTGACTTAAACTGTACTAGACCAAAATGTAAAACGCATAATACACAAGTCATACTTAAATCAAATTGTTACACGAGTTCAAGCATTGTGTTACAATAATATACCAATATAACTAAGTATAAGACATTTATGACTATAAAATTAATATGAAACTTAATATTCTTTTAATGCAACTTAGGTATGATTATACTTAATTTTCTAGTCTAATATAGGTATCATACATTGGTACGTGTACTTATATGACCAGAAAGTTAAGTATGGCCATGCCTACATGACTAGACATTTTCACACAACTGAACAGGCTAGACTCACATGACTGATTGTCAACCTGCTTTATTTCCCCAGTATAGGATGCAACAAAAGTAGTGAGCGATGTGCTGTACTTAAGATCATATTTTTGTTGGTGAGATATATGGGATTCAGATTCAGAATGCCCCTTTATATTATCGCTTCTGAAATTGTCCGTACGGACAACAAATCCTCCACACTGTTCATACTCTCTGCATGTCTTACAAAACATAACATTGCTCTTCAAAATCTAACCAACTAAACTCATCTGTTCATTTTGAACAAAACGATCTTGTCCGCTTTGTTTTGTCATACAGTTTTTTTAAGCATCCTTTCTCGTTTTGTATTGTCCTCTTTTTTTGTGTCGGACGAAAAACCTAACTTAAATAAATTGCTCGACATTTCATCTGTGTCTGCGTTATGAACAAACCGTATAATAGTCTGTTATTGTTATACTTGGTATCCCAACATTACAGATAGTATTCGTGCTTTTGTATCCCTCGTTATTTTATTTAAAAAGTATAAATAATAATAGGACTGTTCCGTAAACATTAGAAAATAAGAAGTATGATGAAGAAATAAGCATTTGTATCCTGTTTAACAATAAGTATTTCCACATTGGATATTTGACAAGTGCGTGGGGACAAAGCCTTGTTCTGAAAACACCAGCCAATGAGTAAATGCATGTCAAGGTTGTTGCTAAATATACCGCTAAATATAGCACACGCTGGTTTCCCAAGAAACTGTACAGACAAGCGTCAATAATTTGACAAAAGTTTAACCACTATAAATATTATTTTGACTTTTAATTCATTCATAGGCAGATTTTCGGCGAACTTGAACCGATTTAGACCACGACCAGCCGGTCCAGCTAGCCTAGAACTTAGCTAGACCGGACCGCCGATCTACTAGTGAATGTCGTTTGGTTGGGCCTTAATGTTGAACCCTGGTTATTTTTTTTAACCTTATTATAAGAAACAACACATAAAACTCTAAATGTTGATAAATTGAAATATAAACAGAAAGATAAATACATGTGAATTGGCTCTTGTGTCAGTTTTTCATTCTACCTTTACACTAACAAAATGTGTAAAGTCATGTAAGCACAGTGCAAGCCCAAAATTTATGGGGGAAATAAAGAAATTTCCTTTGTTTTGTTTTTAGATATTTCCTTTTTATAAGAACAGAAAAGCATTTATTAAAAAAGTTCCGTAAAACCTTAGTAAATTTCTCACAAAAATAAGACTTGGTGGTGGGTTATTAATTGCAATCACTTCAAGTGATGGCATTTGTTGTACTTATTTGTTCTTATTTCTTCCTTTGTGTGTAATTTAATTGGTTTCCTTTCTGTTCCAGAGGAGGCAATGAAAGCTGATGATGGACTCTCCATATGGGAGGAGGTGTGGTCCGAGATAACACCAGGTGTCTATTATGTTTAAACAAGATTGTTTATTTCAGTTTCAGTTATAAACTTGATATTTACTTCATATTTGTTAAGGGGAGCAGGTACTGAGCAATACCGTAAAAATTGTAGGACAGAAAGGTACAACATTAACAAGCAGTTATTCTCTTTTATGGCTGAACATGAAATGGTTCCCTTGCTAAAGCTCATGCAAATAAAAGGGTAGTTTCACGACTGGTTGGCCCGGTGTCAGGATAATGTGACTGGGTGTGGTATTATGCCATGTGTTCACAGCATGCTATACACAGTGTAGGCAGCACTATATCTGCTTCAAGTGGACACCGTCTCCAGATAACTGAAACACTGTTTGTAGGATGATAAACCCAACTAACAAATAATCTCTCCCATTGTTCAGGTACTGAGGCCGGTATCAGACTCTACCTGCCGGAGATTGTAAGCCTTCTTCAGGAGAGTCTGCAGTCCAATCTGTGGACCATGAAGGCCCAGGCTGCTGCTGCCATGGCAACTGTGGCTGATAAGCTGGGCGCGAACCTGGGACCTCCCCACCTGGCCAACCTGATGACAGCTTTGCTGCAGGGTTTACAGGGCCGCACCTGGGCCGGCAAGGTCAGTGATTTGTATTTTCATACTCCCGCCTTTCATAGCAAGTGACATAAGTTTCGCATCTGTCCATGCATCTGTTCATGCTTATATGCATCTTTCTGAAATCTTGTCATATAATGATTGAAAATTATTGAAAAATTTCATGCATTTATAACATTTTGCGCATTTTTGGTACAAAATGGCCCCAGATGACTTGCTTGACTAGAACTACATATGTTTGCACTTGTTGCAAGCTAGACAGAAAATGTTCATGTATAAAAAATGTTGACTCTTATTCGATTTGAACCTTCAACCATGAGAAGCAATAAGTTATTGAGACTTTCTCTGTATGTACATCTTGGTTTGCAGTTTATTTTTTATATTGAGTTTACAATGTTTTCACATCATTTGTCTACATGTTTTGTTATCTTGAAAACATTATAGGAATCACTGCTGCAGGCTGTGAGGAGTGTATGCAAAAATTGCAGGTAATTACAGTATAATAGAACATACTTTTTAAGTACTTATCAACAAACAAGTTGGTAATCTCAAAGACGTCACTTCACCTACTTAGTGCTATCGACCAGTCATTGGCAAGTAGTGTCCATCCTCCTTTGAGCCATCTCATACATGCACAAAAAAAGTTTTGTTAAGATTTTCATCAAAATCAGATCCGAAATGAGGAACTTTTTTACTTTAATTAAGACAAAATTCTCATCAAGAGTCCCCCAAAAACTTGACATATCCTACTGTGTCAGTAACTTGCATTTAAAATGTTACTAAGCTGAAATAGTGCTGTCTTAAGAATATGTAGCACATACTACATATTGTATCTCTTATTATTTATTGTTTGTGTTTGTGTCTTTCACAAGAATTTTAGTGTGAAAAAAAATATTTGATCAGAAAAGAAATGAATGCAAATGGAACCTTGTAACAAGTATTTAAGTTTTAAGCCTAATTGAGAAATTGGTGATTATGAAATTTATCTCTCATGTTGAACAAGATTAATGGTAGTCCAAAATAGTAAGTACATCCTTTTAGTAGGAATCCTTGGAATTAAATGTTACTTTTGAGATTGTGTCATTACAAACATTGAAATATCTGCTTTTTCATAAAGTTGGGTGCTATGTCCATTAAAGCAATTGTAGAGATGGTTATATAAACCAAAATGTAAACATGTATGTTGATGACTGTTAATTTAAATACCACAATGCATGCATACAAGTCAAAGTACAAATTCATAATATGCAAGCATAAAAACTGAGAAATCCAAACAAAAGGACCTAATTGCATTTAGGGAGTATTAAGGGGAAACTATTCACAAATGACCCACCTTAGGTTATGTACTTTTTGCTTCCAAATCTCTACCAATGTCTCAGAATGATTGCTTAATCACTCCTTAATTTCCAGTTTAACAAAATTAAGGATTGGTATGACTGGCTTGCATTTGATGAAAAACTAGAAGTCTGAAGTTATCATTGTTTGACTGATTATCTGTTGTCTTTCTGTTCCAGTGAGAGGTTAAGGGAAGATACAGAAAACAATTTTGTATCTCAGGTACGGTGCATTTTTGAAGTTAAGATCACTCACCAGGGGATGTTATCAACTTGGATGCCAACCATTACATAGGCTTACATGACATAAAATGCACTGAAAATTTTTTTTGTTGATTGAGGAAGTAGCCATTTGTCATGATTGCTTTACTTACGGATTTCAAGACAACATACCATGTGCATGTCACTCTTATAGTAATAACAGCTCTAGGGACAACATTCTTCTCAAAGCAAACTGTTACATTTTGTCTTTCACCTAAATAGGACCATTAAGTCAAATATGCTTGGGTAATAATGTATCTAGCAGTGCACTCTTTGAAGATTATATATTTCTCTTTCTATATATTGTAGATTTCTCAATTATTTACCTATGACTCTTTCCTTGCAGATCCTTGAGGCCATTTTGAGGGAGAGTAAGAAGGAGGCCCTCAAATATAAGTTGGAGGCCCTGACATGTTTTGGGGAACTGTTGGAAGTTCTGTCAGAGGACAGGTTCTCAGAGGTGTATGCCATTGTTACCCCTGTACTGTGTAAGGTAGGTTCAATGTATATATTATTGTTCTTGATCGTTTCATTTTAATTAACAGTATTTTTTATTGCTTGTTTGCTGGGTTAATTGTCCCACCAGCAGTATTTCAGTTATTAAGAAACAATGTCCACTTGAGGCAGATGTAGTACTGCCTTCACTCTCTACAGCATACCTGGCATAATACCCCCAGTCATTATCCTGACAACAATCTCAACCAAGCTACCCTTAAATTTGCTTGAGCAATAGCAAGAGAATTATACCACTACCAGTTTAAATGACTTTGATATGTCGCGGCCTGGGATCAAACCTGCGTCCCCCCTATCTGGAGCCGACGCTCACAGATTTTATATTTGTTTAATTTACAAAAGAAGTGGAGATCCCTCGGCATTGCCTTGTTGGTTCAATTCAGGCCATGCGCATCAATAAAAAAGTGTGTGCATTTTATACTTCAGGCTGTTGAAGATATAAACCCCCTTTTTATCACAACCAAAACATTCAGTTTATTTGGCTTTGTCCTGATAATATATAAATCAATAAGGTTATTTCATAGAAATTGTACATCGTTCAGCAAACTTTGCAGTCAGGCTTGAGATGAATTATGCAAGTGGGTGTGTCCGACGAAGATTGGCAGCTGTTGGTGAAGTGAATTTCCCAGCATGTTTTCAGTTATTTTTTAATCTCTGAAACACTTGCTTTAAAACTATTGACATTCAAGCTTTATGAACGCATGTAGCCATGCGAACAAATTAACCATAAAGCACTAGCTTACAATCTACTTACACTATTGTACTTCTTTAGTAAGTTTGATACATGTAACTCATATGTATTGACTGGTGTCATATACAGGATGATCAGATGGATGTGGATGGGGAGGAGAAGGAGGAGGTGGACAGAGAGATGACACACAGACAGATCATCTGCTACTTTACGGTGCTTGGACAGGCCTGGCCTCACTCCTCTACCACACAGGGTATTAACATTATAAATGACACACTGTTTTTAACTTTAAGGCATAGGTTGCAATCATATCTAAATGCTACAACCAGGCACTGACTGTTTTACTTTTAACAAAATTCATTGTAACTATGACAGAAAATAAAGTAGGCCATTTTGTACAGTACAACAGGTTAAGTCTTAAAAGAGGGTTATAACAATTGCAGGGGATGTATGGTAAAATATGATCACGTGATCTTTATCGACCCATAAAGAAGCAGTATTTTTGCAGGAGGTGAGATATAATACCTTAACCATAAATGGCTAAACAAGCGAATATACCTACCTTTAAATATTTAAAACCTGTACACACAAAAGTTGGACTCTTGGTTTAACAACAGATCATATCATGGTTTACATCTACTGCTGCTGTCATGTCTGTTACATTATTACAGGTGTTGGCAATTTGCAACAGTTTGGGTGGGTATTTGTTGGATATTTGGGTATATGTGAAATGTTGTGGTAGTATTCCTGCTCCCACAGCCTCTCAATGCTTGCTTTAAGCAACTCACTGTCTTCTGCAGAGAAGTAGCAAGATCGATCAGCATTGAAGATTCCTACCTCTGTTATTTTGTTTTTTTTTAATATTTTATTCCAGATGAGTATATGGAGAAGCTGTCTGGGCTGCTATGTAAAGCTCTACCCAGTAACACCTGGAAGGTACAAGAGGCCATCCTTAAGTCACTGCAGAGCTACATCCAAAGGTCAGTAAAACCACACGCTTTTTGGAAGAAGTATTGGTGTGTATTTATTCCCTTGGTCTATCATTGATCCCCTGTCTCTATTAGCCTTTTGTGTCAGTATTTATCACATACCTTTCACAGAAAACATTTTTTTAGAAACATTATCATCTAATCAGAAATACCTTTTTTTGCTTTTCTAACTGTTTTTTGGTAAAAAATACCAGATTAATGATACTAACTGAGATTTCATGTAACATTGATTCCAAATAAAGTTATATTAACCAAAGAACATTACTTGCCCAGGACAAAACAAAGTGACATCACACCTCCAAATTCAACCTCCACATAAGTCTTTGTATTTTTCTGCACTGTCTCCTGTAACAACAGATCTCTTTCATAAATGTAGTCTGTTAAGACTTAAGAATCTGTTTAATCTAGCTGCTTAATGTCAGAAGTTTATGAAGGATGATGTTCTATGTTTTAGATTACATTACCTGAAGGATGGAGAGAGTTTATCCGGCCATGAGACCCAGATCAGCGGTATCATGTGCAACATCCTCTCATCTATTGGTCCTTGTCTAGGTGAGGCAGACAGGGATAGGTTTTTATTTCTTTTGACTGAAACCATTTCTTTCTCTCTTTTTTCCAAAGATTAGTCTACTATATGTTTAAATGGACATATTGCTTTTTGTATATGGCATGCATCATCTGTTTGTCCATTGGTAGTTTCTTATGCAGACAACTGTTCCTTTATTGTTCATATTTACATTGACTTCTTATTTTTATGTGTACATGTAGTTATGTAAAAGGTTACTGACATTGCATTTCCCAACAGTTATTGCCCTTTGTTTAATTTCTTCCCTAATACCATGGATATTATGATATTTCCCAAATGCAGTTTGAGATCAATATAACAATAATCAGACTCATAACTTTGAATTGACAGAAACATATGACTTTATTAGTTATATATCTAATGAATTTACATCTCTTTACCTTGGGTAAATATATCCCCAAACTATTCCATGTTTAATGTCATCATAACTTTCAGCAATGGAGACAAACTCAACATCTTATAGAAGTAATATTCACAATAAAATATAGGCAGAGTAATGAGAGGAGTTAGAAGCGAGTTAGAAGTCTTTAACTCTACCCCTCAACCACAGGCAACACTTTGAAGCAAAGTGGCTTATATTGTTACATTATACAGTATATCCTAAGAACAGGAGATGGCTGATCAGGATTTACACTTTTAGCCTTAGCTTTATAAATACCTGATAGGTAGGCTAGGATTTAACAAGCTCTGATTGAGACAATTCTATTGACCAGGATCATGTTATTAGTTATAAAAATGTGGCTATAATGACCATAATTGTGTTACTGTGTACTTACCCACACCCAAATAAAGAACATTTTTATAAGTTGCTAAATCTGCTCAGGAGACTTTTGTTTGTCATTGAGGCTGCGTCAATATAACTACCAGTGAGTTTTAATTTTATTTTTTTGCAACACCATTGGTGTTTTTTTGTAGATAGGGGAATAAGTTGTTTGGAAAGCAATTTTGCCTAACATGATGTTTTTTTTCTGATTCTCAGAATAAGAACTATCTGAGCAGAATTTTTTTTTGTCAGTTTGAGATAATGGTAAATAATCTTTGTTCATTCCAATGAAAAAAAAAAAGACTCACCTAATACTATGCCTCTGTTCGCTTGCAGATAATGTGAAGTATACTGTGATCCGAAGTGAAGCGCTAACAGTTGCAGAGTTGGGGACAACAAAACTCACAGGTAATGCAACATCGGTTGTTTTTAATTAGATTTTAGTTCACTTCATTAACCTTTTTACTCAGCATCAGAATCAGATTTGATAGTGCATTATCCTGGTACCTCAAAATTGTAACAAATCCTATAATTATTGCACTCATTAGAATTATAACTGTAAGACTGTTTACTGGTTATTCTTATCCTGATGCATCATCAAAGGTTCAAATTGCCAGAAAATTATCAAAGAGGAAGTAAATAAAGGCTGTATTGGAGTCGCATCATTTGGTCAATCTGTTTTTTATTGAGATTTATCGGCATAATGTCTAAGCTTCAATTGGTTGGATTTTTATGAAACTTCACATTACTTGTAAGTAAAAAGGTTAGTTGTACGTTTCATGACCGGCTTAACATTAACTGAGATATGGCCCTTTCTGCGCTTAATTTTACCCAATAACACTAACTATGGCAAAGCAGCATCTCTGGGTATCTTCGATAAATTAAAAAAAATTATTTTTCTTCATGCAGCTGTTGGCCAGCTTCCTCTTCTGACAGATGAGGTCAGACAGCCATTAATTGCTCAACTGGAAACCATGGCAACCGATACCAGTCCAGTTCTACAGGAGAAGTCATCAGCAATTCTGCAGGTGTTGAAATCTTAAGAGTACTTAGACTTAAGTAAAAAAAAAAAAAAAAAAAAAGATTTTTTTGTTTTTGAAATACATCACACACTAATGGTCATAACTGCGACGTCCAGCTATTATTGGTTGAGGAAGATTGCAGATAAGTACTTAAGTAGGACCGTCAACTTGCACTGCATGTCATCTTTAAGATCTCCAGATCACATAAAGTTTTCGCATTGACTTGAACTCAAGGTGTTTTAAGTCAGCAATTATTTAAATATGTTAAAATAAGAACTTGTTAATGATCTGTTACCCATTTTTCTGATATTGATTAAAGTATGTGTATTTATTTCTTTATTCATGTTAACATATAAGTATGTACACTCATTGTAGGACTTTCTTCTTCTTTTATGAGAATCTATTATTTACAATGGCTTGAATCGTATAGTGCAGAACTCCCTTTTAAAGAGTATTCACCTTTTGTATTACTCTAGTGGTTGAGCGCAGGACTAGCAAAGATATTGAGGTATTGGGCTCAAATTCTACCAGAGGCAAGCTTTAAAAATTGTTTGTATTGTTATTTTGTTACTCAATCATGCATTTGCAAATTATGGACATATTTACAATATGTGCATTTTGCCGAAAAAATAAAATGGCATGAAAAGTTTTTTTATTATGCTGCTCAGTTTTTAAAAAAAAGGTTTTGTCTGTTCTATATACTGGTAGTTTAAAAGTGTTCTCTCAATCCCAGCATTCAGCAGCATATAGCAGTTGCACTGTCTGTACGTCCGTCTGTATGTCCATCTGTCCCATTTTAGTATCTCAGCCATAACTTTCAGATTATTTACATTGCTTCAGTCAAATTTCTCTTACCCTCTTACGGACATAAAATTGATCGTGTGTCACACATAACATTTGCATCGGCAAATCTCAAGTTCATTGCATTTTGAAGGCATATTAAATTTCAGTGATATTTCCAGTTTTCTTTGATATTAAAACATTTTGTATATTTTCTTAGGTATTTAACTAAAAGAAAATAATAATATTTTACAGTTGTTTTCTTTGGTACACTATGTTTGTTTGTACAATAGGGTCAGTCAAATTATTCTTGAAATATAGTTTGAGGGATTACAACTTCAAATTAGAAAAAAAAAATTCAAATACATTAACAAAGTATACAAGTTTGAAAATTATCCTGAGATTGGGCATTAGGTAGTTCATATCTTAAAGGTGGTAACTGATGGTTTGCCTATAGCTAAAACATTCCGCTATTCTGGAGAATTTGTGCATAATTTCTGCATGAGCTAATACTTAGGTCTAAGTAAAGGCTGTTATAACATTACTGAAATTGTTAGACAGTACAGATCCTGAAATATTTCACACTAAATGTCCTTTGTTTCCATATCTATGAATAAGCACAATGGATATTTCAGCTAAAAATAGATCAATGTCAGAGCTGATTACCTGGATGATCATGTAATGTGATATAAAAAGTAAGTGATCACATGGGTTTCTTAGTTTAAAAATAGCAGCATGTTTCAGATAGGAAATACCTATTTGAAATGACAAGTGTGTGGTTATGCTTTTTACTTTTCACTTGCATGTAAGGGTATCAATAAACAGCATTTTGCAGGATCTTTCAGCTAACAATAATTTATTTGTTTGCATGAGAGAAAAATATTGTTCAAACTGTTGAGATAGCACCTTTAAAGGACTGCGAGGTTAGATTTTTAATCTGTATCAGCCAGTTTTATTAAATATTGCACTGTTGTTTGTTAGGTACTGGTTTCAATAATGTAATGTAAGGATGAGTGTATATACCTTGTAATAAATTATAAATGACTGTGGATATGCTTTTTCTTTCATACTTAATTGCCAGTCATAATGAGAAAAATTCTTCAATATAGATTTTCAAAAAGTACCCTCAAGAAGTTGTTTATTGTTTAGTTTCAAAATAAAATGTTTGAACTTTGATGTTAAAATATAATTAGTAATAACATTTGATATTTTAAAATATATAAAAACACAACTGTAAAAAGAAATTCTATTATCTTTGTTTATTTAGTTAATCTTGATAATGTTCTGTTGTCATACCTATTTAGATAAAAAGCTTTCAGGTATAAAACTTATATTTAGAATAAGAACTAAATCAATAATACAGTTAACTTGATATTTGTGAAAACTATCTTCGATGAAAATTTAATTAACCAGACAATACTACAAAACTATTAACAAGTCTAGTCAGTACACTTTATTTATATCTTTTGTTAACAAATTACATAGGTAAGTGTAATTACTACCTAATTCAGTAAAATCAGTTGAATGAGGAAATTTAAAAACCAGACATTAGCTTTTTTTATAATGTTATTTTCATCGGCTCAAAAAAGAAAAAAAAAATGAATTCTAACATATACTAAAAAAGGACAACCTTAAAGATTATATCTTAGAGAAACAAGTCGTATTTAAAAATGATAACCAGATGGCGTTAATGTACTTAATAAATCAGTCTAATAGACGTGTGTTTAAACATTTAGAAACTTTCAGTAATTTTACTTATATGAGTTCATAATGACATTGCTTAGATGACATAATACCAGTACTATTTGACTAGTGAAGTTTAAATAGATTTTCAAAACTTCCTGCTGGTCGCTGAGTATATCAAATAATAATTTTGGACATGCATTTAAGCAATATTTAATAAAGTATTCAATATTTTTGAAATTGGATAAAATGTTTTAGTTTTCTCCCTTGCGGGACAGTATTTTCAAATAAATTATATAAGAAATATAATAAATTTTATTTTTAACTTGCTTATTTTTTTGAAAGTGCTCAACCTTTTTCATACATGTGAACTTATTCTGAGGCCAAAGTGATTTTTATTTGCAAAATGAGAGATTTGTTATTTTCATATAAACAAAAAAGGGAGTTTGCTGTTTTTAAGTAGGGAGATTTCTAAAAATATGAAAAACACCCCTCATTTTCAAATAGTTTGAACCCTAAAAGAGAGAGTCTCCCTCCAATAGCTGGAGAGTTCACACGTATGCTTTTTAATAAATTTTTTATCTCAAAAATATTCCATTTATTGCAAAAGGAAGAAAAGGTAAAAAAAATGTAATAAAATAAAATGTAAATAAAACCAAAAATAAAATATCTTTGTTTTTTACGATCCAAACACAGGACATTTCTATGGCAGTCCCATGCTACTGACTTTGCTTGTCTTGGAACATATAAATTTTGTATGTATTGTTTGTACATTGTGAATGGCACAATAAATACATTCAAATTTCACCTTAACCTTTGTTATGATTTTACCAATAATTATTAGATCGATAATTATTAGTTAATTGATTTTTTAAGTTGGGTTAAATATGGGGTCAGTCGCTATTGCTTTGGTCAGTTTTCTGTGCTATATTCTTCCCTTTTTTTGAGCTGGTTATTACCAATTTGATTGTGTGTTGTTGTTTTTTTCGGAGATAGTATGCCTTTAACATTTTAATGCAGTAATTGGAAATATTTACAACGTTTAAATTAAACGGGAATCAGGTGTTTTGAAATAATGTATAAATAACTGAAAAAATCAACTTCCAAAACATTATCTTGTACAAAAGTAAAAAAAAACAATGGTTAGTCCCATTTCCAGTCCAGCAATATACAAGAATGTTGTTCTTAAAATGACTAAAAATAGTTGACCTTTTATTTCTCCCTATTCCAACAAAATCATTTCAAAGAATCCCACATTTACATAAATATCTTGTGATCAGAGGTTACATTTGTTATTGTAGGTCAACAGTAAATAATCTAACAAAACACTTGTACTAGTAATAAATAAAAAGAAATATATTGACATTGTTTCACTGTTTATACGTCAATTGTGTCTAACCATGCTGCAGATGTTAACATTAACAATGTTATCTGTTTAACTTGGAAGTTCATTATATTGTGTAATTCGGACATGCGTAAAATGCAGATTTACATATGAACAATATCGTCTACAAATATCATTCATTGACTAGATATAAAGATCAAAATGGAGAGCGAACTGCTATTAAAATGTTGTTCCACTGACTGCATTATCGTATGGAAGGGGATATCCGCCAATATTTAATTTCTAGTTTGCAACACTGCATATGCTTAAATTTGCTATTTGTTTGCACAAACTCGTTCGTTTTTACGAGTTTCTAATTCACCTTTCTCGTATACAATTTGGAAATTACAAATCTCAAGTCACAATTATCAAGTCACAAATTACTAATGTACAAGTTAATAATTGACAACATTCAGACGCTAAGTGGCGGTACCACATAAATGTAGACATCACTAAGCTAAAAATAGAACGGAATACCATAAGTTAAAAATAGAACGGTATCATAATTGATTCTTCAAAGGAGGTACAGTAGAAAGCAGCCAACGTTATTTGGTGTCAAATTGAACGCGTTATCTTTTGCCAAAAGTAGTTATAAATGTATATATTGAAATTTTGCAAGTTATTTTACCATATAAGTCTTCTTTTTTTTTTCTTAAAACTACATTCAATGTATTATATATACATATCCCAGAAGAACATACGATCTCATTCGCATTCGGATTTGTTTACAATGCATTGGAATTGAACTACATCAACAGGTGCGTGATGAAGTGAGTATGCTTTCCCTAGAGTCCGGTGTCCATGTACCGCAGTTGCTAGAGCACCTACCTCGAGAGCCTGACGTCTTGGGTTCGACCCCTGCCCTCGGTAATGGGATTTTTCCAGCTTTTTAGTGGCGTCAGAAGGGGTCCTCCAGAGAACCTTTTGGAGCAGAAACAGGCTAGGTGTTGGTGGTTCTGTCAAGATGACGCCTGGCTTAAAATAAGGATGGTTAAAAGCTCTCTTCCCAGGTAGACCGGGTGGTAGAGCACCTGATTACGGAGGAGGTCTTGGGTTCGAACTCAATATAAACTGTGTACCGATAATGGAATTTTGCCAGCTCGGATCACTTCGGTTAAATCAGGATATATGCAGTTAAATGAAAGCCGGTGGGACCATAGAGGTTTGAAAGGGTTGGTGCGGGCGGAGGGTGTAGGGGCTATAAATACATGTATCACGCATTTTTCATTCATCACGCATCGTCCTGTAGTGAGCTATCACCCGAGCTGCCATCTTTGTTTTCACGTCTGTCTCAAAAGAAGTCCTATTTAGATAAGTGACCGAGGTTATCCGACTACCTACATACATCCGAGAGATGATTCGTGAATTATCCGAGGTGTTCCGATTGGATATATTAAAACACAATCGGAACACCTCGGATAATTCACGAATCATCTCTCGGATGTATGTAGGTAGTCGGATCACCTCGGCCATTTATCTATATGGGACTTCTTTTGAGACAGACGTCAAAACAAAGATGGCAGCTCGGGTGACAGCTCACTACAGTGCGATGCCTGTAAAACTTCAATTTGTGGCGGCTTCAAATTTTAATCATCCGATTTTAATTTACCCAGCGTAGCAGACACACAGCTGTCAAACGATGGCAGTGTTTATGTTTTGTGCGAACTACTTCGGCATATTCTTCTTCCGACTTCCGGCGAACAAAACGATCGTGATTTCATTAAGTATTATTGCACCAGACACATCCGAGGGCAATCTCCAACGCAGTGATCTCCCCCTTTCAGTAAGGAGAATCTCTGCTACCACACAGAAATCCTTCCAGATCTGGAAGGATTTGATTTTTTTACTTTTAATTTTTGTTCAGTAATATGACAATCGGAATGAATGTGTATGTTAGAAAAACGACTAATAATGGATGAAAAAAAACCAACAAATTCTAACGATAAAGAAAAAAAAAAAGAATGTATTTATCACCACAATCGCAACAACTCGGCCATTTCCGTCCTTTCGCCGAGGGCGAAATTTCAGTGTTACACCGGTTCAATGTAAACAATCAATGGATACTGTTGAAGAAATTCACAAAGTAATAACGGAGTTTGACTCCTCCATAAAAGCGAAACCCAAACAGATCGAGTGTCTGCAGTCTCTGTTGGCAGACAAAGACGTCATAGCTAATCTGCCTGTTGGTTACATGATCTGACTATCGTCACGTGATTTTGTATGATGTCAGTGGTTTAAGCCAGCTTAGCGATGTCGTAAACCCTGTGCGGAGTTTGATCCGAGGGATGATTGTCCCGAGGACGGAATTACCCGAGGAGTTCCGATTGATTATTACATAGGTCAATCTCAACATCTCAGTCTAAACTAACCGCTCGCGTTCGGACAGGAATTGTGCACTCGTAATTTTCAGATTCATATCACAGGGGCGTAAGAGGTACGAGTTAATTTCAAACTTAGTTTATTTTAGTCGAATCCGGTAGCATGTATGAGCATTTATTTTAGACCTAACTCAAGTTAATATGCAAAATTATATAGAAGGCTTTGAATGTTTAATAAAATGTTTCTATTATCGGATGTTAATGACTCCGATATAACTGTTGTCCCAATGTATAGTCTATATTTTAGAATTGATGTTTATTTGCAGCTGAATACTTGCCTGTTTTCCCATTCCCATTCATTATTTGCTCACATGAAATCGCGTACAGGTAAAACTTACACCGCCACTACTTTTGAGCGCTTTTATGTTTTATGTATCTACATTGATAATTAATGAAGACAATATTTACATTTAAGTCCAATGTCTTTGGTGGAACTACATTTCCGGACAATATTTGGTTTATAGTTTATACAAACTGGTCTTAATTCTGTAATGTCAATCAATCCCGGTTTTCGCAGAATTTGTTATCTTGACAGAAGACATGGAAAATCAGTTTCAGTTAATAAGGAATTAGGTTCATATTTTTTGCAAAGTAATGAAGGAAGGTAATTACAAAATAACAACAAAAAATGTACCCTTGTTTTCTTAGCTTATCCTTTATTTATTTATTCCCTCTTTTCGTATGTAAAGAGACTTTACACTAACTATTTAAAAAAAACATTCTCACTCCCTTGTGGGTAGGTATTTGGTCAATCGGAATTCTTCGGGTTATTCCGTCCTCGGGACAATCATCGTGAATGATCCGTGGTGTTCCGATTGGGTATCAGGTCTATAGTCACGCAACGGGTCTATAGTTACTGCAAAAGCTTCATATTTTTCCACTTTTAAAACTTTTGGAAGACTTGAGCATAAAACGGTATCCTACTGATAAAGAATTTATTAAAAAGCTTGAGCTTTTTTAAATAAGCAAATTAAAAATATGATTTTTTGTATTTCTTATATAAGTTGTTTAAAAATAACTTCCCACAAGGGAGATGACTAAAACATTTCGCAAATGTGGGATAATGGAGACATATAGTTCAAGCCGTCATTTACGGTATGATGTAAACACAAATCATTAAACATCGGCAGGCAGTCTGGAAAACGACAGAAAAAAAAAGAATTTCCGGGTGTGGGGGTGGGGGTGTGGGGGGGAGTTCTTAGCACCGAAAGTATGCAATAGTATTAGAGAACAGACGACACAATATAAGAAAACAGCTGTTACAATGTGGTAGTTAGGTTTAGCTTCGATGAAAAATAGAAGCGTTTCTTTCTCAGATCGGGCTTCATGTTTTTCTTCATATGAAGTCGAATGTAATTTTCCAAAATGACTTTTTAAATCTCTTATTAGAAATATATAAATGAAAAATTTTCAGTAAATTTGTTGTTTTGTTATACTTTCAAAATAAAATGCATCTTATTCTGACAATTAGCATTATTTTTTTAATTGTGTGCGTGCGTGCGTGTGCTTTAAACACGTACGTGCAGTTATCCTTCTTTACGACTTGCTGTGGTTTGCTTCTTTTATCCGTAAGTATACGCAATTTGGTGTAACTCGTCAACAGGTCCATTCATGCTTGTCTTACGCCAGTGTCAGCATCGCTATTTAATGTAGTAACCGACAGTTTGCCTTGATCACATACAAGTAACACTATCTTACCACTACTTTTGGGAATTTCGTAATAATGTCAGCATAGACTCATACTTAAGTCTAAATAAAGACGATTGTGAACAATACCAACATTATAAGATCGTACAAGTAGCGAAAAAAATCGTTCATAAATATTAATTCTTATAAAATCTATAAATAAGCGCAATCGTGATCTCTGCTTAAATAGATATTATGTCGTCGCGGATTATCCGAACGACGATATAATGTGATCTCAAAAGTAAGTTGTCACATGGTGTTCTTTGTTTAAAAATAGCTATCTTTGCAGCGTGGCTCTGAATGGAAAGACCAATCTGCAACGACAAGTTGATATTTATGATATACTGTTCAGACTGAAACGTGGGCATTACTAAACAACATTTTGCAGGATCTTTTTTTAAATGACTTATTTGGTTATTTCAGAAAAATATTGGTCCAAACTGTCGGATTCCACCTTTTAAGTAAATCAAACGTGCGAATACCATAGATTACATCAATTGGTGCCATCGTGTCAGAGATATATAGAAATATCGATGGTTGAGACCGACACGCCGAGAAAATATTTCAGACAATATTGCGTACTGGGAGAAAAATCTTAAATGAAGTAAATAAAACTACTCGCACTTGCATGGTGGGTCGCTCAGGCTAAAAATAATTAACACATACATGTATATTAAATTACCACACCTGGACAAATTACCTATCAAGGACCATTGAAGTTTTTCGTCAGTAATTTAATACCTGTACTTTGTTTGTCCGTTTGATAAAAATTTGAACCTTTTATATAACTAACTACAAAACATTAGGAAAGTACGATTTTATCCCTAATTACCCGCATACTTTTCTCCGAAACACGTGTGCTTCATTTATAATGTTAATTTAAGACGTCAACACTAGGACATTTAATTGTTAACATTGACTACATAATCGAATACATCTGCCTTCAACTATGTTTATTTACCAACAATAGTAAACATACCCAATGGTCGAGTGCAGCTCCCGCTGTGCTGGCAGGCTATATTGGTACTGATAAGCCCCGCCAGACTATACCTTGTAGTGCCTACAGCCAGTCTCTAATAACCCTTCTCTTGCTACATTTGTAGGCATAATCCCCTAATGATGTCTTACTGCACATCACTATGTTAGCAATAAGTAATGAAATGGATAAGGCATATAAAGCGATAAAAGGTGTAGAACTTGATCCGCCGAGAGATGCTTCATCTGAATCGACTGTATTTGCCTGCGTCGGATCAATTCGTGCACAGCAGATCAAGAGATGGCATCCACAATGCCGTGTTAGCTCAGGGTGTGGGGAGGGCAGCATGCTGGGGTAGGCGTGATCTAGCATACAGACAAACTGAGGAAATTTTGTGGAAGAAATAAATTACAGACGGTCCCACCAGTTAGTCACCCAGTGAGTTTGTTGTTGTCGTTGTATGCAGTGTTGTTTTACGCATGTTGTTTACTGGGAGATTATACTAGCTATCCTCACGAGGACAAAGGAAGTGTGGGAAGTTGAGCGATACTGGGATACGGGATTACATAGGGTGAGGATATAGCGATTATTATTTTACACGTTGTTTGTATTTGTGTTAAAAGACACGCATGTATATATCTGAGAAACAGTAGTAATATCAGACCGGAGCAATCGTATTTGTTGTATTTTAAAACAAGTCACTTTAATGCTCACACCTCGTGCTTTGTAACATGAGGTTTATATAATGTGTACGTGTAGTTAATGCTAATAAATGGCGAGTACATTAAATTGACGTGTTTAAATCACTTGTGTTGGTTATCAATGTGATTGTGCTTAATGTCGAAATCATAAAATTAACAAAAGTAAATATTATATAAGGTGAACATGATTGCTTTTTGTAAGTGAAAGTTTATTGTTTTCCTGGATCATTACATTTATAAGACATACGTGGTTATTATTTCATTCTTTATTATATTGCACCATCATAAATATAGAAATCTGTCATGTTGACGACGTTTAGCTCATTGTCGGCGGATGAATATGTCTAGGCAGAAAAACCGGCGCACTTGTTGGTGGCTGAAGAATATGTCTAGACAGAAACACAGGCCTACATTGTTGGTGCAGAAGAATATGTCTAGACAGAAACACAGGCCTACATTGTTGGTGCAGAAGAATATGTCTAGACAGAAACACAGGCCTACATTGTTGGTGCAGAAGAATATGTCTAGACAGAAACACATGCCTACATCGTTGGTGCAGAAGAATATGTCTAGACAGAAACACAGGCCTACATTGTTGGTGCAGAAGAATATGTCTAGACAGAAACACAGGCCTACATTGTTGGTGCAGAAGAATATGTCTAGGCAGAAACACATGCCTACATCGTTGGTGCAGAAGAATATGTCAAGACAGAAACACAGGCCTACATTGTTGGAGGTGGAGGAATATGTCTAGACAGAAACACCAGCGCACAGCTTGTCAGCTGGAAAGAACTCCCCATATAAAAGTTTCCGCTCCGACTGGGACTCGAACTGCAACGTGGTGAGGGGCTAGGGAGTTGCAAGTCGGCGTCTCTAACCGCTCGGTCACGGGCTTTCTTTCTTTATCACTCTAAATAGTAAAATGGAACAAGTTTACTGCTTGGCAAGCTTACTTCTTTTATGGCTTATTACTGCAAACGTTTGTTTGTTTAAATAGAGATATATATGTCACATTAAATCAGTATGTAATAATTTTCTGTTGTGGAAACGTTATGGAAATGATACACTTTCAATACTCACATTTTTCCCAAAGTATAAAATTAATTTTTGACATTCAGAATTAATAATTGATTATAATACTTAAAACGGTGCAAGAAACATGCATGGTTCCCGAAATACTTAGAGTCATTAAAAATAATAAGTTAACATGGAAATTTATAAAGCAATAATAATTCAACATACAACATTTATGTTACAGCTTGATTTAATATAAAATGTCATATTTCAGATTATATATACAAATGCGTATACACTGATGTTTCGTACACAATATTTAGTACAACTTCTAACCATGTTAACAATTGCGTTTTAAGAATCATGTGAAAAAATTTCCAAAGAGATATTTGAGATAGCAATTATTTTAGTGCTATTTTAATTGTGTAAAACATATTATTGAAACATTTGTTCATTGTCTTTTCAGTTAGAACCATGACCTCGCCATCAACACCATCGTCTAGGATCTGTAGAAGGTTGATCTTAATCACCATCGTTGGTCTGATTGGCTACTTCCTCATCGACCGAACACGTGTCTTTATTGCTAGGCAACGCATACAACCATACAACTTCTCCACATCCAGCCATTCACCATTTCTCGTCGACACTCCGCTTTGCAAGATTCCGGACTTTGACCCCTACGATTCTTCTATCCGCCATATTGTCAAAAAGACTGGTTCCCGGAAGTGTCCCCAGAATGCATCACTGACGTACGAAAGCGGGAACTCAGAACTAAGTATAAACTGGACTGCGGCCGCGCTTCCGCCGTATAATGGCGACGTTGTGTACTGTACCTACAAACCCATCTTCCGACCAAAGTATACACCGACCCATAACAATTTCTTACGCTACTTGCCCGAAAGTGCGCCATTCAATGATTCCGTCGAAGTTCCCTCAGATTTTGTGAAAGTGAATTGCTACAACAATGAAGACCAGATTGTATATATTAATTTCCACGCCTTCATTATCCCCAACACGACAATCGACGATGTTTTAAATGACCGTTTATTGCGGCATGTTTACAAAGACAAAATAACAGAGCCTTTGAATGTGATGATGATTGGAATGGATTCCGTCTCCAGGCTCAGTTTTCTGCGACAAATGGTCAAAACTCGGCAATTTCTTTCCGACCAACTTGACGCATTTGACATGTCTGGTTACAACAAAGTAGCAGACAATACCTTCATTAATATTGTTCCTATGACCCTCGGAAAATTCGTTTCTGAGATGCCATGGGACGAAAGCAAAGCATCAGAACCATTTGACGGCGTTGATTTCATCTGGAAGCAGTTTTCCGATCGTGGATACCGTACATTTTACGCCGAAGACGCACCGGATATTGCGATCTTTGACTTTCTAAAAGCAGGATTCAACACCCCACCGACTGACTATTTCAACAGACCGATGAGCAACGCAATGGAGATGAGTCCCAAACTGTGGTTTAACGGCCATCATTGCTTTCAGGACCGACTGGAGACTGAGATTGTACTCGACTATCTCTTCAAGTTTGTCGATGTCTTCAGACGTGATCCTTATTTTGCTTTTACCTTCATAACTCGCCTTTCTCACGAAGACGTCAACAGCGCGGGCGCTGCAGACGAGCCCTATTTTAAGTTTTTCAAAAAGCTGCAGGACAATGACCTTTTGCGCAACACTGTTGTCATATTCTTTAGTGACCATGGGATGCGTTTCGGCAAAATCCGCGAAACGTTTATCGGTAAACTGGAAGAAAGGCTTCCATTCATGTACGTAACAGTCCCAAAATGGCTCCGAAAAAGTTATCCATTTCTTGAGAAGAATTTAAAAATGAATCAACATCGTTTATCAACTCCTTTTGACATTTACGAAACGTTGCAAGACGTGCTTTATTTTAACGGTGAAGAAAAAGAAGCCCCGGAGAATGCACGTGGAATCAGTTTATTCAGGGAAGTACCAGTATCAAGATCATGTGACGATGCTGGCATTCTTCCGCATTGGTGTACGTGTCTTCACCAGGAAGCTATACCTCTTCACGCTTCTATTGTCGAACAAGCGAGCGAAGTTTTGTTGAACTACATCAAAACATCACTTTCAGATTTTAAAAACATCTGCGAACAGCTTCAACTTGTTCAAATTCGCGGCGCTGTTCGTCTGGTGGAGTCCGAAGACGTCTTGAAATTCTTGCAACGCCATCAGGTTAAAGAACGACATCTGATATTCGGAGAGACTACGAAATCTACGGAGGATATTCAGATTGTTATAGAAACTGTGCCGGGGAATGCTCTGTTTGAAGCGACTGTTCGAGTGGATACTGTTCATCTAGGGCTGAAGGTGATCGGAGATGTGAGTCGGATTAACATATATGGTCACCAGTCGGATTGTATTGATGTGTTTAACCTGAAGAAGTTCTGTCAGTGTAAAGGGTACAACTAGTAAATGTGTTTGTCCCAGTTACAAGTCTGCAAATGTGTAAAATGTGAGTCATACCACTTCACTCGTCATTATATATAAGCTAAGAAATCCACTTGACCACTTACTTTTAACATCACTTTATATCACCATCCGGATTAATCGCCATGACGTCGAAATCTATTTTTTAACAGAAAACTCAATTGTGCATAATTATAAATTTGGAGAGAATGGACATTTTGAGCGATTAATGATTGGTACAGTTGTACACATTAGGTAGTGTACAAAATAGTATTTGCATAGGCTACATCATGAGCTTATGTAGATGCCTAGGTTCCCTCCTTCCAAAAGACACAATATTTTTTAAAATGTATTGTATACAGGCAAACTGTCGAATACCACGTTTAAATAGTTCTGGATAATAATATTGTCAGATCTTCAACTGCCATCTTGGTTTAAAAATTGTATCGGGCGCGCAACTGATGTGCAAAAAGATGCAAACCAAGCAGCACGAATGTTCAATTTCTAAGCCACTGTATTTGAGATCGCTGAGCCAATTATATTAACGTCTTAATAACACGGATAACATACGCAGCATGCAGCTGCTATTTTCTTATGCACTTGAGCAACTTAAGCACTATAGGGCTTTGAACATGTAATTGGCTAGTCAATTGAAGCACGTATGCAGAAGATGGTTTGATATAGGAGGTTCTCACATTTTTGTGCGTTATTTTATTTCTTTGACTATCGAGCAACCTTGTGCTTTAAGTGAAATAACACCTTCTGTTCTTCTCTGTTTTTATCAATTCAATTTGTGTACAAGCAATTATGCATTTTTATGGTCATAAAGTATTGAAACCTAATGTATTTTTAATCGTTCTAATTAAAAATAAAAGGGCGTAATGTAAGTAGGATTTACAATGTAAAAATGCCGTCTGCTGGTAATGACACTTGCAATACTTTTCCTTGAAATTAAAATAAAAAAAACTCTTATTTCGAGTAGTACATCACATATTAAGGTAGACAATGGTAATATATAGCACCTCCAATTGGAGAGTATCCAAAAATATGCAAAAATTATTATTACTGTCAAGTGTCAAAGGGTTTGTGGATTTGAATTCTAGCTTGGTTACTTTTTCTTCTTTTTGTTTCCACCCTTGACCATTCGTTCTGTGTTACTCGTTCCATAATCGTTAAACTTCTTATTTTCCTGATGTTCAAGAAGAATAATTTTTATACATCATGCAAAAACGGATTGCTAATACTCAGCTGATATAATCGAGTTCTAAAATAAGAAAATCACAAACATTTTATATATAATTAGTAGGGGTGTAACGATACGCTACCCTCACAATACGATACGTATCGCGATACATACCACACAATACGACACGTATCGCGATACATTATATTTTGGTACTGATGATACTTTTTTGCTTATCACATAGGTACACTATTACACCATGACATATTAAACCATATGTTAGCATAGCTTCTTACTGAAACTAAGAACTGTAAGACTGTAAGTTTATAATCAGAATGTATGACATAAAAGGTTATCCACATATTAAACGATTTAACTATTAGAATAACCTAAAACTTAAAAATGTTAGATTTTAAATAAAAAGGAATTATGTACAATATTACTTAAGATATCTTTTTCACCTTTATTGTAAATTCTGAATGTCCATCACAAAAAAATACAACAGTGTGGTACACTATCAAAGAAAAACAAGATAACGTTTAATAACAATATAAAGTGTCAACACAGTCAGCTAGTAAGTAGTTAGTGTTTTGTATGAAACATCAGAGAAATAACGTGGCAGGTTGTTACCTGGGCTCCGTATCGGTCAGAATCATCGATATGATATGTGTATCAATGCAAAAATGATCAATATATTTTATACATCATATATCAGAAAATACATGTAAGTATTTATTATTTTGTGTTTACAAATTAATCAACTATTGCCAGTAGTATAGTATATACAGTCCTTCTACTATAACATCCTGTTAAATATTGATCAAGTTTATACAAAGAAGGCTGTTTCCTATAAAATTAAAACAATCATGGTATCTATAGTATATATATGATTAAATAAATACTTTTCAGCAGGAAATTTGTTCCCTGGTATCAAAACATATTCATGTCCTACTGATGAGGCCAGAGCATTAAGATATTATTTTACTTTTAATTTCACATTTCTCATGCTTTCAGTTTCATCATCACCAAGGAAATTTATCAGAAGATCTTGGTAACTTTATTGTTTTATCTCATAAGATTAGCAAATAAGGATATTGCACTATAATGTCATTTCTCCTAAAAATGTATAATGTCATAACATCCCTCCAAAATGACAATTATTTCACTTATCTGAAATAAGACCAGCAACGTTTTAAAGTTACACTTGTATTAAGCAACCAATGGACAGCCTAACTTTCTCTGCTTAAAACTAGTTTGCTGCTTAAGACAAAATATGACATTATTGATTGTTTGTCTATTACTGTTAGCCTGTATGCTTACTAATAATTATTAAATTTACTTAAAAAGTATATCTACTGAAAAGTACTGTTCAAATAAATATTTACCACAATTATAACTACTTTTGGAATGTCAACGAATGATTTAGAATAGCAGAGGTTCCTCTCTACATCAAGGACATTTTGCTCCATTATTAGTAGTCTGGTCATTTAGGTACGAAGCATATCATTTTAAATTAGTCATATCAAATTTATATTGAATGTACCAGCATATTCGTCAAATTGTAGGTCGACAAATTACCGAAAAGTGTACGGCCATGTTCCGGATGGTGTGTGTGTTTAACTATTTTTTAATTAAAACGGCAAACCAAAAGTGCACCAATTTTATGTATATGTAGACAAGTAAATTTGGTGGTGTCAGTCTATGCATAAATTAACTCGCGCATAAATTAACGCCCCTGCTACCACTTTCATTCACTACCGTATATGCTAAATAGGTATTGGCTTAGACATTTTTTTGCTCCGACTTTCAGGTGAAGGATAACTAGGAATCTATTTCCATTGGGAGATAGGGACAGTTACGTGTGATCATTTGTCAGGCAAAAAAGTCATAACAAATACCGGAAGATAATTTCTTCTGAAAGAACTTCTTGGATATATAACTAAACAAAGATAGAATAAGAAATGTATTTTAGTTTTCTTTCGTAAAAATTAAAACAACTCTATATAATATGCCTGCACGCTAATTTTGTCGTTTTCTCGTCATCGCTTCACAATTTCATAATGACGGCAATACACTCGATTAGCCGAAGTCTCAAGAGCCAAAGATGTTGTCAATCATGCCAAAATCTACAATGGATTTCTTTTTACAATATAGATTGTCCGACTTCATCAGTGATTGCTTAAACAGATGTTACCAGTTTTCGACAGCCGCCATTTTGAATAATAATTAGCTTTACTCAATGCGCTTTACCGATTCAAGAATATACTATATAGCTTACTCATTTAATTTTCTTATGATATAAATTAGAATTTGGAATGACAAAGTACTGTTCTTAACGATCAGCTAAGCTACTCTTGAAAATAAGAATGATTGCTATTCGGCAAACATTGTCATAAAAATACTATATCTTGATCCACATTGTCGTTTACCCGGTGTCAAATAATAGTCTACTACTGTCTCAACAACGATTCGACGTGAACTCGAGAGCACAATGTAGGATTTTTACTTAACTGGACCGCACGGTTTGTACTGTATTTATTGAAAAGTAAACCGTGAACAGAACCGTGAATATAGAACCGCGGTATACCGTCGTAATTAAGTAAAATGCTGTATGGACAATTTTGACAAACTTTGAAAATGTCACTTGATTATATGGCGCACGCCGATTTATTTAACATTTCGCACAAATAAAGGAAACGGCAAAATTGGTAAAATTAGTATTGAAAATGGGTTGGAGATGCTGATCATTAATGGGATATATTGGTTAAATGGAAATTGTCTCACTTTTTAGTTAATATCCGAGGTATTCCACACAGGAGGTAGGTCCTTTTAGTTGGAATTCTTGGATTTTATTGCCTGGTCTTTTGTAGATATTGCAATTACAAACCGTGGAATTTCTTACTTTTACATAAATATAAACTTAAGAACAAATGAAAAGACCTTCTTGCATTGAGGGATTATTCAGGGGAGACTATTCATTGTCTGTCATTGCATAGATGTTTGGAGCCAAACCAATCATTTGCCGTTTTGTTTTATTTGTATTTATAGTTGAACGTTCCAAATGTTGCTTTACACCAAAACACTTTTCTAAAAGACGAAACGACATTTGTTGTGTAATTTCAGTAAATCTTATAAGGGAGTTTTTATCTCGAAATTTAAGGTGAATGAATTTCTATAAATAGGTTCGTAACCCCGGATGAGGAGTGTAGATTACATTTGCAATCTTATAAAGGCATACAGCACAACAATATTTCCATCTTCTGATTTTTCACAGTGTCCATTAGGCTTGCTAAACATTAATTTATGTCCGACAAAAATTTTTTCTCTGTTTATATAAACGCTTAATCAATGATTTAACTAAAATATATATTAATAAAATATATAATTTGAAACTTATCCTTACGTCTGAATAGTGACGTTGTTTACCTTTTTTATTTTATTCTGCATCTTAAACTCTATCATATTTTTTTGAAAAAATTCAAATAAAGTGCACTAACTTATATTTGTCATGTTATATATTGACGATGCATACCCTGCTAGCTGAGCGTTATCTACACTATTTACCTAAGTCTGGTTTATTTACCTAGCAAATAATAAGTAAAGTATGTCAAACGTTTTGCGTGTTCTGTGTGTTGTGTATCCATATAGCTGCGTTTAATTTAACGAATACGCTAATTCTATTCTTTAATTCATCACAGCCGTCCTAATTAAGGCACGAGGTGAAGGCCACAGAGCGACTCACGTCTCATCCACAAGTCATTATGACAGCTGTGTTGATGGTTGCATTGCGTTTAACACAGTTTAAACTTTCAAATTGGTAGTATATCAAGAACTTTTCGATGTTGTAGACTAACCTCACTTTTGACCTACTTTTGTTGCCACAAGGCACATCCGGATGAAAGCAAACTGATCCGTCAGGATGAAATCAAAACGATCCGCATTGGTAGAAATTAATCAATTCACAAATAAAATCATCTGAACAAGAATAGGACCACTAAATTAACATTATATAAACACCGTGTGTGCGGAAGTCTGCCGTTACCACAGTGTATGCTACGTTTTTACGTTTTAAGTGTAGCAAAATAGCAGCGTACGGAACGCCTCTGAGATGACTGCCTCAACACTTTCTGCCACCAACGTCCCACCAAACTGGTGTCTAGACCGAAAACTTTTAAGGTCTTATCCAACAGTTTGGACCAAACATATTTTCATTAAAAATCATAATTAACCATTGTTACCCGAACAGATCTCACAAAATGTTGTTTATTGATGTTTCTACACCTGTCTGAAAAATGAACCATAACGTCACAATCGTCATTTCAAACCAGTATTTCCTATCTGAGCCACGTGACCACACTTGTTTTAGCTCATCCACGTCATTCGTTGTGACGTCGATGTTGTTTTTTTTAGCAGGAATCCCAATCGTTCTTATTCATAGATTTGAAAGGAATAAACATTTAAATGTTGATTACCGCGTTTTATACCCTTTAATTGAGATACTGTTGAAAATCGTCAAAGCTTAGACTAATGTACAAATATCCCAAACCAAGGCCTGATATTGTTACATCTAAATGATATAGACAAACTGTCGGATACCGCCTTTAAGCTGTGCAGCTTGATAGGAATTTACCTTTTTTTTACAAAAATATTGTTTGTATTTCTTTTTGAATTGATGTGTGTTTTTTTCCGGTTATTTGTTTATAATTAGGGAAGACAAACTTAACTATTAATCGCAAACTTTATTTCGTGTGTTATATGCAGCGTGCTTTCTTTGATTTACAAAAGTGGATTCCTTTTTCTCCAGAATAAGTCAGCAGTATTTAAACAGTGTTCAATATTATAGTTAAAAATATACAATCGTTTGATGTGTCTTTGTTCCTAATAGCTTGTTGTCTTTAAAGGCCAACGATCAATACATTTTTATAATTTAAATTTGGTAAAGTTCATCACAGTGACGACACATTAACGCATAAATGCCTCACTCATATATTTTGGTAAAATATAAAATATTGATTGTTTAAATACATGTTTAAGTAATTTACTTTCACACGAAGTAACGTCACGTTAACCCAGAAAACTTACAGTACCGTTAAAGGCAGGTAAATGTTGGTTTATATACCTGGAAAAAAAATTTAAACGGGAAGAGACCGACGTACGCCCTCCCTTAAAACCAGATCTTAGCCCCCTCCGCCCTTCCCCCCCCCCCCCCCAAAAACAAAAAGAGATCCGTCAACATCAGATTTAATATATATTTTAGTAAATGAATAAACCAAACATTCTTTAATTTTACTTGTGTTTTTGGTTTGCTTTGTAAGTTTAAACAACAACAAATTCGCATCTAAGTTTTAAATGTAGATCCGCCCCTGCAACGCACCTTAAAAATTTAATTAACTGACTTAAACGAACATGCGTTACCTAAGGCGACTATATCGTGTGACAGGAGGCTCCAAAGTACATCGCATTGTAGTTAAAATCTAAATCTAAATATAACAACGATAAAGTGACCTTGACGAGAATGTTAACGTTTCCCTGGCAGAAATTCTAGATCGTCCCCCAGACTTGCTAGGTGACATTAAGTAATGGTTGTTGTTTTCGAGGTAAATAGAGGCCCGAATTTCTGAGCAAGGACACGTGACGTCGTCTTGTGCAACTAACTGATGAAAACGGCCACTTTTACTGAAACGGATTAACTGATGCATCACGACAAGCAGGTAAGGTGTTTAGATATATTGTGTCAACTAAGAATTGGTTTTATCAAAGATGATATATTTACAAAAAGTTAAAATTTACGCTTTAGCTTTAAAGCTGTAAGGTTTGACTGAAATTAAATGTTGATAAGGAAGATAAATTGTCAAAAAAAACATAAATCATTCTTTAATTCTCCTGATAGCTTAGCCTATTGTCAAACCTTCGCGTGAACAAACGTGTAGTGCATACATGTAATGACAAAAGTTTCAGCATCACGACTGAATCGCTGCAAGAAAATATACACGAGTAGGATTTTATGTATAACTAAGTGATGTTTGTTCGGCATTTCACAACGTTAAGCGACACTGTTATGGTCATTAAAGCGACGTCCAGCTTGTCTGGTGGAGTAAGACCGTAGACAAATGTGTGGGTAGAACCACCGGCGCATCACATGCCACATGGAAGACCTGCCCACTTTAAAATGCTTCGCCCCTAATGGGACTCGAACCCACGCGATGAGAGGCATAGCAGTCAGAGGAGTTACAAGTCGGCCACTCTACCACTAGGACAGCATGTTGATCAGAGGTAATATTTTATGTTTTTATTTACTCATTAAAGTTTTACTTCTATGAACATAAACACGCCCATTAAATCAACTATTTAACGTTTAGTCCTTTTTGAGGCTTACACAATAAACAAAACAAAACAAAACAAACACATTGATATCTGGGTGATTTTAAAGATTGCTAACCTGAGAACAGAAATGTTAACCGAGGAAAAGCCTGGAGTGATATTCCTGTTCACTGGTTTGCAATATCCATATCCCCCACTCGGACAGACTTATTATACGTCAAAGATTTTGTCGTTTTTTCTATTAAACTTGATATAGGCCAGTTAATTGGTTTGATTGAATATAACCCTGACAGAGACTATCTCCCGGTTGATAATTTGAAAAGTACCCTGTCAGAGAATATTTCCTGGTTAATATTTTGAATATCACACTGACATATCGGCGTCGCTCTTGCGAGCGATGCCTCTTATGGAATGCATTTTTATGAGGACGATAGTGTAGCAGTCAATAACACAATGTCGCAGGTGTTCTGCGAGACATTCTTCAGAGAAAAAGAACCAAGTGTTCCGTTTTTTAAAAGAGTAGCTGTCAACAATAAAATGTAGCATGCAATAATTTAACAAAAGAAATCGAGTATATCGATGTTAGCAATGCAGCTTGTAAAGACAGATGTAGCAGAGAACAAGGAAAACAAACAAAGTAGCAAATACTCTACTGCCTATCAGAGCTATGGTTTGTTACTGTCAAATGTTTATGTAATTAATCGACAGTGTAAAAAAAGTGTTTAGTTTCCACGATAGTCATCTTTCTGTTTAAAGCGCATGCTCTCTACGGCGCATTGAATGGCATACATCCTAGCTCTTTCTTCTTTATTTATTAGGTTAAGGGAATTTCCATTATCGAAAAAGCCAATGTGACCAGTAATGTGTTTCTGCAATGCATATAACGCATGTTTACTTGTATACCAAATAAAAACAAACCACACACCAGTTTCCAGTACCAATCCTCAAGATGACGTCACCGCTGATATCTACGTCGGAACTGAAGCAAATGATTTGTGGTCGAATCCCGGGAACATTAGGGCATTTGGTGATCCTAGACGCTGGGGCCAACCTGGGAGACAATCGGGACCCTTACACCGAGCTTTACCTCACGTAAGACATTGTTTATCAGTTCATTGTTTAATTGCCCTTTAGCGGTTAGTTGCACCTTAGCTGTAAGAATGACAAATCCCTACTGATTACGTTACACAGATCTGAATTTTGAGGTGCCACTTAGCTGCAAGAGTATTCAGTTCCTCCTGTGTTCAGTTACAAATACCAAATTGTTAAGGTGTCTCTTAATGTTGCAGTCTTCAAACCCTCCTGTTTATTGTAACTGACATCTGAATTTTGATGCGCCCTTTAACTCTTGCAGTGTTCAATCCATCCAGGGGTAAGTTATAGAGATCTGAATTTCGAGCTGTCTTTGCCTGTGGCAGGGTTCAACCCCTTCTGTGTATTGTTACAGAGATCTGAATTTTGAGATGCCCTTTAATTGTTGCAGTGTTCAGTCCGTCATGTGTATTGTTACAGAGATCTGAATTTTGAGGTGCCCTGTAATTGTTGCAGTTTTCAATCCCTCCTGTATTGTTACCGAGATCTGAATTTTGAGGTGCCCTTTAACTGTTGCAGTGTTCAATCCGTAATGTGTTTTGTAACAGAGATCTGAATTTTGAGGTGCCCTTTAATTGTTGCAGTGTTCAGTCCGTAATGTGTTTTGTAACAGAGATCTGAATTTTGAGGTGCCCTTAAATTGTTGCAGTGTTCAATCCGTAATGTGTTTTGTAACAGAGGTCTGAATTTTGAGGTGCCCTTTAACTGTTGCAGTGTTCAGTCCGTCATGTGTATTGTTACAGAGATCCGAATTTTGAGGTGTCTTGTAATTATTGCAGTCTTGTAATTATTGCAGTGTTCAGTCCGTCATGTGTATTGTTACAGAGATCTAAAATTTGTAGTTCCATTTAACTGATGCAGTGTTTAATCCCTCCTGTGTTTTATAAAAGAGATCTGAATTTTAATGTGCCCTTTACTGTTGCAATATTCAATGACTCCTGTGTTTTGCATCTTCACATATCGTGTCTGTTTTCTTAATTAGGAATAGTCACGTTATTCATTGTCTATTTTACTTTCAATATTATACAACATATAACTGAGTAGCCTACATCTTTTATTGATTTTTTTATTTCATCAAGTATTCATTTGCATAATATATGTATATGTATGCAAAACAGAAATTAGCACATAAATTGATAGACTCTCTGCAATTGCAGTCTGCAGTGTTTGATTACCTAATCCAGTTACATTATTGTGCATACATTACTTGTTTGTCTTCACGTGAAGAATTCAATCTTGCATCGTGTTCGATTTTTTGCGAACGGAGGTAACGCATGTTCGTAAAGTGTGTATATAATTAGCAGACACGCGACTGCACGCATAAAGAAAATCTGTTTAAATGAAATAATTTGAGCTTTTGTTAAGATGTGTAATAAAATGAAGTAACGTTATATTCCAGCAACATATCTATTTGAAATATATTATATTTAATTGCTGTTCGTGAGCATGTAGTTACATCGCTATTTTAGGATTCACTTATTCTTTAGCGTTACTAGTGTCACGTGACTGTTTGCCTATATAAACTAATGTTAAAGGTGGTATCCGACAGTTTGCGGTATATCTAACATATGAAGCAATATCGTACCTCTGTTTAAATGTGTTTGTACATAATTTCTGCAGAAAAAACAACAACAACATACTTTCGTCTAAGCTTTGACGATTAACAACAGTATCTCAATTTTAGGGCAGTAAAACTCGTTAAACAACACTTAAAATGTCCATTCTTTTCAATTCTATAAATATGAACGATTGGGAAATCGGCTAAAAATAGACATCGACGTCACAGCGGATTAAGAAGATGAGCTCAAACATAAGTGGTCACGTGGTTTTCTTAGTTTAAAAATAGCTAACTGTACAGCGTGGCTCAGATAGGACATACATGTTTGATATGGCGTGTGTAGCGTTATGCTTCACATTTCAGACAGGTGTAGGACATCAATAAACAGCATTTTGCGAGATCTGCTCAGGTAACAATGGTTTATTATGATGTTTAGTGAAAATATTTTTGATCATAACTGTCGGATACCACCTTTAAATTGAGTATTTGTTTGTATAACAATATTCATGTCAAATAAACGCATCTCCGTCATATTTTAGAGGCCATATTCCGTCGGCGCGTTACTTTAACATGGATGAAGGCGTTACGTCGACGCCGACGTTATCCCGTAGCCTGCCTGACGTATACAGCTTCGTGAAGCAGTTACGTAAGCTTGGCATCAATAACGACAGTAAGATTGTCGTCTACGACCACTCGGCCAAACCGTACAACGCTTCTAGACTAAGATGGACGCTTAAGGCAGGTTTTGTTCCAACTTTGTTAGTACTCACACATTGTTCCCTTCATTTGCATTCAGTATAACCGGACCTGGTAGCGCAATCGGTAGAGCGTCGGCCCCATGTTCGGGAGGCCCCGGGTTCGATCCGGGGCCGCGAAATACAAAAGTTGTTAAAAATGGTAATGGCTCCCTTGCTAACACTCAAGCAAATGTTAGGGTAGTTCCATGACTGGTTGGTCCGGTGTGAGGATTATGTGACTGGCTGTGGTATCATGCCAGGTGTAAAGCCCACAAACAAGTATTCAGTATACTATATATGTTAACAACTTGACAATACAATAAACCAAAATTTAAATGACGAGTAAAGACATTTTGTTTTATTTAAATGAGCAGTCTTTTTTTAGTAGCCCCCATTTAGTTTCTTGTTATGATAAGGATGATCTGTGTCTTGATTGTATGCATGTATCAACATACTAATACGTATATTTCTAAACAGATGTACGGTTGCCCTGATGTCCGTTTATTAGATGGCGGGATCAAGAAATGGAAGAACGACGGCTACGACGTCACAACGGAAGTGGCCAATAATGTACGCCCATTTTCAATAAAAGTTAACCTTATCAAGTTATTGTTGACTACAACTTAGAAGTTACAGAATCAACGCCGTACATTAGTGTCATTACTTTGCTTATGAACATATAATAATGAAGTTTGGATCTTTGCATTTTATTACAAAAGTACACATTTGTGACAAATATAAAGAATTAATATTGCACCAGTACGTTGTATTTTATGTTTAATTCGAAATAACTGTGGTATCCGCTCAAGTCAGGTATATAATGTGTAGAAAATATCGCAGTGCTCCGTTTTTCGTATTTTTGTCAAACAAGAACATACAACAGCCACTTATTATTGTTTTGCGTTAACTCAGAAACATTAAATTTAATAAAAATAAATAAAATAGTAAAAACTTATGTTTGTGGCATTTTAGATAACTGCGGGAAAATTTGTAGCGACAGTCACAGACGAGATGGCACGTGATATTGATGACGTCAGAACGGCTGTTGGGCTGGGCACCAGTCAGATTGTAGACAGCCGGGAACGAGTCAATTTTACCGGCGCAGCCGACCATTCTCCCTGTATGTTTAGTCCTATACAGGCTTAAAAGTGACAGCGTTTTGCTAACATTGTACAAAGTATAAGTTGCAAGTAAATTAATGTAGAATAGATATTGGTACATTTTCTTGACAAAGTAGTCTTTATAGAGGACGCTTTCTTCTTGGCTGTGCTATATTGGGTACGTTGCGCAGTAGATCTATGTATTGTTATGATTCATTCAACTATATCATGTTACATAATTTAAAATTAACTATTATGTTTTTCTTCTGCAAGATCATAACACTGTCGTGATGCTGACTTTGTAGAACGTTAACTACATATCAAAGGCATAATAATTTAGAATTATTTGGCCTAGAGTGTTGAATCTGCGTTATTCTACCAGTCCTAATAACTTTTACCACGACAAGGTCATTTTTGTTACATCGCACTGATACAGTCATGGTCATATTGGACTTATGTCTGGTTAAAACCATCGGTGCACCGCAGGTTAGCTGGGAAACCTCATTAGAAATTTCTCTTCCTCACTGGGACTCAAACCCACACAGTGAGGGGCTGAGGAATAACAAGTCTGCGACTCTAACCGCTCGTCCAAGGGCGCCCCATTATAATGAAATGTTTAACCCCAAATATTTTCATATTTAAAATCCTTTTTTTTTTCGAATAATATTTTCAGCCCTGCCCGGGGGTCATATCCCAGGCTCCCTGAACATCCCCACCTCGGAACTGTTCCAGGCCGATGGTACATTCAAACCTGCGGAGGACATCGAACAGTGTAGGCTTGTAGTTACCAAAACACTTCTGGTATTGTAACTAAAAACCCGTACAACCAAATAAGTTATTGTTACCGGAACAGAGTCCGCGGATAGCTGTGTATTGTTGTTCTTCATGTCACCAGTGCTTCATGTTCTGTTTAAATGTTAATGTACGTTGTGCTATAGTCAGTTTTGTTATTGTCCGTTTTTGTTAGTGTCGGGCAGCTTGTGACTTATAGTCTGTGTGTTTTATGTAAGGTCCGTGCATGTGGGCGTGGTTGTTTGCGTCTTGTCTGCGTGATGCACGGGACTTGTCAAACCTGTTTTGTCATGTCTGTCTAGATATATGTTCTCGTGAGAGATAGATTTTGTACGAGAGTTGAAAGTTTTCTTTTTTTACCACATTCTTACCATCAAACATTTGCACCTGCCACTCACCAACCGACAACAACTCATTTACACGTGTATTTCCTATCTGAGCTACGCTGCACAGTAAGCTATTTTTAAACTAAGAAAACCACATGACCGCTTACTTTAGTGGTAACGTTATATTATTATCCAGGTAGTCAGCTCTGACGTCGGTGTCTATTTTAAGCAGCTATTACAATCGAGCTAATTTATAGATTTGTAAAGAAGGACATTTAGAATGTTTTAACGAGTTGTGCTGCCTTATTATTGAGGTAGTGTTCAAAAGCGTCTTTGCTTAGAGTAAAATATAAGTTTCTGCAGAAATTATGAAAAAAAAATGAACAGGCAAAATGTAGTTCCACGTTTAAAACATTAATTGATATTTATATAACTATATTTTTGAGCTTCGTTACTTAAGGTTTTATTCATGCTGTTTTAAAGTACGATTTATGTTTTATTTTTATACAGAATTTTTATTTCTATTTGATATGCGTTGCTTTTCTTCATTTATACAAATAGTGTTACCATGTTTTTCTTTAAGATAACAAACAAGTTGTTCTAAAGCAAATTGTATACCAATATGATCCCATTCCTTTGTGTTTTAACCAATTTGAATACACATGTAATGTGATCAAAACATCGTAGAATAAGTACTCATGTTTGTTTAATTTTATTTCACAATTTCTGATAATTATTTAACATAATTTATATATAGCATATATAAACCTACTTTAAATTTGAATATTATTTTGATTTCTGTAATTTTCAGTGTTTGAAAATGCCCAGTATGACCGCACCAAATCCACCATTGGCATGTGCCGTACAGGAATGACCATCTGCTCGCTGGTAACGGCAGCAGAACTCATCGGCATCAAAAACATCCCAGTCTACAATGTAAGCCACTATGTTTACATATGTATATGTCGACCCTCGTTTACTCGAAATCATAACAGTCGATAATTTACTTTGCATAAAGCATAAGTTTGGATGCACGATGTTGGAATAAACGTAATACGACTGCATTTAATAGTTAGAGTTTAAGAATTTCTTTGCTGAGATACGCAAAGAGAGCTATAATGCCTCTCATTGTTTATGTATTGAAAATGGATTCTGTCATCAACATTTCTATTACTTACATTTTTATATATAACGGATCGATCAAACGACAAGAGAGGTAACTAGTATATATAATTATATGTTTACAGGGATCGTGGTTTGAGTGGGAGAAGAAAGAACCAAACTTGAAAGAGGTTGACATAGTGAAGGGGAACTGAACGTCGTCACCATGGCAACGTTACGACTGTCGAAAGTTCCTCTTTTCCCTACTGATGGGACGTTTCTCTTACATATTAACCTGCATTGTGTTGTCTCTTCTTTGTATATATTTGATAAATGTTAACCGTAGTTAAATGATGCAATGTTAAAAATTGCAGCTTTTAACTGAGACCGTTTAGTATCTGTCAGTCACATAAAACATTTTGATGGAAACATATCGAGTAAAAGTGAATGTCCAATAGAGGGATATTAAAGTAGACCTGACATTTTCCTCTCATCAAATGCATATAACAATACTGTTCTACTATTTGGGGGAATATGTATAAGTTCTGCAATAAACTCTTATGTTACTCTAAGTCAATGCGATTTTGAACACTACCTTAACAATTAGACAGTACAAATCGTAAAGTAAATCGCTCTAAGTGTGTATTCTATCCAAATCAGCACTACCTTAACAATTAGACAGTACAAATCGTAAAGTAAATCGCTCTAAGTGTGTATTCTATCCAAATCAGCACTACCTTAACAATAAGACAGTACAAATCGTAAAGTAAATCGCTCTAAGTGTGTATTCTATCCAAATCAGCACTACCTTAACAATTAGACAGTACAAATCGTAAAGTAAATCGCTCTAAGTGTGTATTCTATCCAAATCAGCACTACCTTAACAATTAGACAGTACAAATCGTAAAGTAAATCGCTCTAAGTGTGTATTCTATCCAAATCAGCACTACCTTAACAATTAGACAGTACAAATCGTAAAGTAAATCGCTCTAAGTGTGTATTCTATCCAAATCAGCACTACCTTAACAATTAGACAGTACAAATCGTAAAGTAAATCGCTCTAAGTGTGTATTCTATCCAAATCAGCACTACCTTAACAATTAGACAGTACAAATCGTAAAGTAAATCGCTCTAAGTGTGTATTCTATCCAAATCAGCACTACCTTAACAATTAGACAGTACAAATCGTAAAGTAAATCGCTCTAAGTGTGTATTCTATCCAAATCAGCACTACCTTAACAATAAGACAGTACAAATCGTAAAGTAAATCGCTCTAAGTGTGTATTCTATCCAAATCAGCACTACCTTAACAATTAGACAGTACAAATCGTAAAGTAAATCGCTCTAAGTGTGTATTCTATCCAAATCAGCACTACCTTAACAATTAGACAGTACAAATCGTAAAGTAAATCGCTCTAAGTGTGTATTCTATCCAAATCAGCACTACCTTAACAATTAGACAGTACAAATCGTAAAGTAAATCGCTCTAAGTGTGTATTCTATCCAAATCAGCACTACCTTAACAATTAGACAGTACAAATCGTAAAGTAAATCGCTCTAAGTGTGTATTCTATCCAAATCAGCACTACCTTAACAATTAGACAGTACAAATCGTAAAGTAAATCGCTCTAAGTGTGTATTCTATCCAAATCAGCACTACCTTAACAATAAGACAGTACAAATCGTAAAGTAAATCGCTCTAAGTGTGTATTCTATCCAAATCAGCTCGATCGGGAGTTATGTTAAGCATTGATAATGACGTCAGACCGCGATTATGATAAAGCATGAGTAAAAATTCTCCTAAGTAGGAAATTCACGAGTTTGCAATAGAGAGTCGGATGTTACTGTTCACTTTTCACATAGATGTTGGATATCAATAAACAACACATCATGGGCTGTGTTTAAGTATCAATGTTTATTTACTTTTTTTCGGGGGGGGGGGGGGGGGGGGTAGTTTAATAAAAACAGTCAGATATCACCTTTAAATCGAAAGAGTAAGATTATTACCCACAAGGGAGATAACAAATACAGGTATTTCATTTCGAAAATTAAGAACTCGTTTTTACCCGGTTTAAACCTCAAGGAGGCATCTTATATATTGACTATTTTAATTATAATAAAAAGGTCAGTTTTCGTTAACGCAAACTTTTTGAAGTGATAACGAAGGAACAGTTGTTGTTTTTTTAAAAACCGAGAATGGTTCGATTGTGTTATTAAAATAATTAGAATAAATCATTGGTTTTTGCACTGGTTTAAAAAGAAAAACTCAATAAACTGATAAATTAACTACCTTACGACAGAATGTTTACTGTTTACTAAAACTTGACACAACTTGAAACTTGGATATGTCACAGTCAAAGAGGTGCCCTTCATATTATTTATTGTTCTGTTATATCATAAACTAAACTGGTATTAATAAAATATTACCAAAGAGTTTAGTAACAAGTTCTATAAACGTAGTATATATATATATATATATATATATATATATATATATATATATATATATATATATATATGCATGATTTACACTAATGTTCACGTCTACTGCAATAGAGGAAGATTCAGTCCCTATACAAACATTTGTATAGACCCACTTCGTAACACCTCGGATACTAAACGAATCAACTTTCGGGTGTATGTTGGTAGTCGGATCACCTCGGATATATTTCTAAGTGGAACTACTTTTCTGGCAGGTTATTCGTGTTCCGAGTGTTGACAGATGACAACAAAGATGACAACGCATAATCTGCAAAACGACTCCATTGTTTTTGTTTTCCTAACTTCCGTACATCTTCGGCTTACTCCTTCGTGAATTTCCGCGAGAACTACATTTTAGGCGTTATCTTTTCCGTCGAACAAAAAGTCGCGTTTCTGTATCATTGCCCCCGGCCGGAATGATTGTGCCGAAGGTCGAACGACCCGAGGAGTTCCGAATGCCACTTAAACACCAATGACCTCATCAGCTGGAAGAAATCCTGACCTAAAAGTGTTCGGCCAAACAGGGACTCGCACTCAATTGAAGATATACACGCCATTTCAATAATGAATTTCATGCATATTTTTTAAGTTCAGAGTAGATAAGGCACTGTTGCGGCACCACTGTTATACAACAATGCAAGATGATAATTCCCACCTACTATAAGTTCAAACGGATTAGAAAGAAGAGGTTTCGTTAGCTTTTCAATGAAGCGACCCCTCTTTACGTCAGTAAGCACGCATAACGTTTGTCTCCCTGGACATACGGGTTGTGACGTGGTTTTGAAAAATCGATACTCCAGGTTTTCTTTGGGCGACGAAATTCATAGATTTTCCTTCGAGATTTCGCAGCCTCCGCACGATGATGAAGACTCGCACGGTGTGTACAGAGCGTTTCATCGTAAATGTTTATTGCTATGACAACCTGCTACGTCACCTTGGTTTTCACTGATGCAGCGGATGGCAAGCAAAAAGGAAAGGAAACGCGGTTCCTGAAAACAAATAAAAAAAGCTGTTTCAGATTTGAGAGGAAACCTAGACCATTTTTATTGAAAGAACTGACCAAAAATATACTTTTTCAATTTAACTTTGCTACTCAAGCAGTTGATCACGTCGTTAAACAGACTCAAAGGTGGTATCAAACAGTTTGCCTATATCTAATATATGTAAAAATATATAACCCCTGTTTGATGTTTTTACTCATAAAAATGTAAAAAAACATCGTACTTTAGTCTAAGTTTTGGCGATTTTCAACAGTATTTCAATTTTTGGGCAGTAAAACTCGTTAATCAACACTTAAATTCTTCATTCTCATCAAATCTATACACAAGAACGATTGGGATTTGTGCTAAAATAGACATCGACGTCACAGCCGATGACGTGTAGGAGCTAAAACATAAATGGTCACGTGGTTGTCTTAGTTTAAAAATAGCTGACTGTGCAGCGTGGCTCAGATAGGAAATACATGTTTGTAATGACGATTGTGGCGCCATGGTACACTGTTCAGACAGGTGTAGGACATCAATAAACAACATTTTGCGAGATCTGTTCAATTAGCAATAGTTTATTAAGATGTCTTATGAAAATAATTTTGGGCCAAACTGTCGGATACCATTTTTAAAGAATCTGGTAAGCCCCTAGGAAGGATCGTAAACGAAACTCATGAGAGGATAAATTTTAATACCCTTCACCATTTTTTGTATTTTAAATAAACATTAAAAGTAGACAAAACCAACAATGAGTACATTTCATGGCACACATACCTTTAGTCAGCATTTGATGTTGCTATGCCTATATCAGTCCGGTGTCTCTACAACACCGTCGTTGGTACCTGACGTCATGACGTCGCAATAGGCGAGAACACGTTTTTCAGCAATAGACATCTCATCTGGGCACCTCACCAAAAGGCAGCTCAGGTCACGTGGATTGCTCGATGTCCTCTCGAGGGTCACGTGGCTAGCAAGGTGATCCGCAGATGATGTTTTGACTGGTGTTGTTTCTTTCTTCTTCGTGAGGAGAAATCCCAGACTGCTTCTAAGCTTCAACTGTCATGATAACATTTTAAAGAAATAATTTAGCAACTTATAAAAAGGTTAATTTGAAAAGATGATATTTAAAACCTAAACATATCAACTGGTAAACTGGAAAAATGAGACATCAATATTTAAGACTAGGAAAGCACGATGTAGACATGTATGGTACCAGTTAAAAATTAAGGAGGCACGAAAATGAAAATTGAAGACAAAGGAAACACGATTTAGCCATTTGATTTTTTTAGTTCCTTTTAAACACGACACATTTGGGTAATTAGAGGTGGTATCTGACAGTTTGTCCATAATATAAATAATGAACAAAACCTTGGCTCATGTCTGGGAACTTTGGTAATAATTTCTGCAAAACCTTACGCTTTAGTCTAAATAAAGACGATTTTTAACACTACCTCATTTCTTAGAAGTACAGATCGTGAAAATTCGCTATAACTCTTCAGTCATTCTAAATCTATAATTAAGCACGATTATTATTAAAAAAGTGTTCTAAGGCTTTTTTGTTATAACCATTTATTTGTAATATAATTTCATTAAACAGGCATTTCTAAAATGTATGAACTCCCCATTCTAAACTGTAATCAGTGGAATTGGTTAATGTGATATTGATCGTTCGTCAAACTCTGTGCCCGTTTTCCTTTATCAGTGGAACTGGTTAATGTGATTTTAAATGTACGACACTTCTGAAGTGGAGAATAGAAAGTGCACCCCAAATCTCACTTAAGTCAGATCTCACAAAATGTCAGATCTGATGATCTTACAAAATGTAAAATGTGATCATCTTACAAAATGTAAGATGTGATGACGGCCCGCAAATACCGTCTCAATCGGAACACCTTGGATAATTCACGAATCATCTCTCGGATGTATGTAGGTAGTTGGATCACCTCGGCCATTTCCCTAAATGGGACTACATTTGTGACAAACGTCAAAACAAAGAAGGCAGCTCGGATGACAGCTCACTACAGTACAATGCCTGTAAAACTTCAATTTGTGGCGGCTTCAAATTTAAATAATTCAATTTTAATTTACCCACCGCAACATACACGCAGCTGTCAAACGATGGCATTGTTTGTTTTGTGCGAACTACATTTTAGGAATATTCCTCCGACTTCCGGCGAACAAAACGATCGTGATTTTAGCAAGTATCATTGCACCAGATACATCCGAGGGATGATTGTCACGAGGACGGCATAACCCGAGGAGTGCCTATTGATACCGTCTATAAATAAGAATGGTTTCCCCCCGATTACTAATTTTAAAACAGCCAATCAGAGAGCGTAATGCATAACGCGTTCGGTAAGATTCGCAAAATGGCCGCTATCGATGATGCAGTAGAAAAGTGTTTGACACGAAATAAGGAATTCGCTCGTTAGTTCACTTTCGACCTGAATATGCCTGTCAGAACACAGTAACTGCACGTTAATTCTACATTTTACATCAATGGCTAGCCACTCGACGCACTTTGCTGTCCACAGCCGTACGGAAAACACGTATTGTCTTTACTGTGTCTTTATAGGTACATGTATTTATAGAGTGATGGCTGCCACTTTTAAGTTATAGCTGATTTTATCGTTATGTTTTCGTTGTCATTTACCAATAGGTAGAAAAAAAATCTGCATAGAGTTAACAAATGGAACAGATGAAAACAGACTTTTTGTTGGCGAGCTTACAAAAAAACAGAATGTATGCAACGATCAATGTAGTGCATCGACATAACAATAAAAAGAGTTACACTTCTTTTTTTTACAAAACATGAACCTCGCAGAAGATAAAATTCGTAGAAGTATACCACAATCTAACAATTTACTGACCTACACCACATTTATCTGGAATGGAGTAGCTAGCCTGCTGTTTATATGTCTAAAACGGTACGTTGAATAATAACTACTTCTGTACATGTCATTTTCATAGAATCAAACTAAATTAGTCTCGCGTTTTATCTCTATTTTTGAACTCTTGAAGACGATTGGACAAAACAAATGCTTTCAATGAAGAAGCACCGTGTCCTTATAAGAATAGCAATCCTACACGTGATAAAATTAAAGCTGGGAAAACAAACAAACAAATATCAAATTAGAAACTGACATTGAGCGGATAGCAAATGGGATTCTAAACGAAAATCATCCGTTTACGTTATCAGGTGCAGTATGACCGATGCATATGGCACACACTAAAATGTCGGTGACTGAACAGTTGTTCAATCGATTACGTTAATTTTAGTCATTTAAAGTGCCCCATTACCTTTACTAGAAAACAAAAAGTAGAACAAAATGGTATCAGTTTCTGTTTACCTTGATAACCGAGATGTTATTCTCCCTGCAATACGCTTCAATGAGCGTGTGTTGGATCCGGACGGGCACTGACACCTGATCAGTCTCCGGGAGGATGCAGATCATCACGTGATCACCATTCCTGTAACATGAAATAACATAAAAAATAATATTTGAGAGAACCATATCGAACGGCGTCCAATATTAACTGGGTATCTGACAGAGTCACCATATCTTATGGCGTCCAATATTAATTGGGTATCTGACAGAGTCACCATATCTTATGGAGTCCAATATTAACCGGGTATCTGACCGTGTCACCACATCTAACGGCGTCCAGTATTAACTGGGTATCTGACAGAGTCACCATATCTAACGGCGTCCAATATTAACTGGGTATCTGACAGAGTCACCATATCTTATGGAGTCCAATATTAACCGGGTATCTGACCGTGTCACCACATCTAACGGCGTCCAGTATTAACTGGGTATCTGACAGAGACACCATATCTAACGGCGTCCAATATTAACTGGGTATCTGACAGAGTCACCATATCTAACGGCGTCCAATATTAACTGGGTATCTGATAGTGTCACCATATCTAACGGCGTCCAATATTAACTGGGTATCTGACCGTGTCACCATATCTATCGGCGTCCAATATCAACTGGGTATCTGACCGTGTCACCACATCTAACGGCGTCCAGTATTAACTGGGTATCTGACCGTGTCACCATATCTAACGGCGTCTAGTATTAACTGGGTATCTGACAGTGTCACCATATCTAACGGCGTCCAGTATTAACTGGGTATCTGACCGTGTCACCATATCTAACGGCGTCCAGTATTAACTGGGTATCTGACAGAGTCACCATATCTAACGGCGTCCAATATTAACTGGGTATCTGACCGTGTCACCATATCTAACGGCGTCCAGTATTAACTGGGTATCTGACAGTGTCACCATATCTAACGGCGTCCGGTATTAACTGGGTATCTGACAGTGTCACCATATATATCGGCGTCCAATATTAACTGGGTATCTGACAGAGTCACCATATCTTATGGCGTCCAATATTAACTGGGTATCTGACAGTGTCACCATATCTTATGGCGTCCAATATTAACTGGGTATCTGACAGAGTCACCATATCTAACGGCGTCCAATATTAACTGGGTATCTGACAGAGTCACCACATCTAACGGTGTCCAGTATTTACTGGGTATCTGACAGTGTCACCATATCTTATGGCGTCCAATATTAACTGGGTATCTGACCGTGTCACCACATCTAACGGCGTCCAGTATTAACTGGGTATCTGACAGAGTCACCATATCTAACGGCGTCCAATATTAACTGGGTATCTGACCGTGTCACCATAATGATCTGAACATTTCATAATAATGATGATGATGATGATAATGATGATGATGATGATGATGACGACGATCACGATAATGGTGATGATAAAGATGATGTTGATGCTTTTGCTGAAAATAGATTTGCGTGTAATTTATTAGATCTATTAGGTTGAGTATTATAAATTAAAACGTGTTATACCAATTTCCGTGTGCAAATCAATGCAATTTTCAATGGCGGCTTACATGTAACACTAGTTCTGTGTTTATTAAAGGGCTGTTTGCACGCTGTTCTATCATATCGGGTTTATTAAACTGAGATAATTTCAAGATCACGTGACTGCCACTATGAATGACATTGAGCACATTCCTGAGAATCTTGGTCTCATGGCATAAATACACGTGATCAACTATAGGAACAAATGTAGCACGTAAATATAATATTTATAAAGAAAAATTAAGACGCACTAATGTGACGTCCGAGGCCTAGTGGTCAAGGCGATGGACTCGGGATTGAAGGGTCCAGGGCTCGAAATACAGACCTAAATCGCATGTTAGTCTTTGCGCGTGGTGATTTACTACATAATGTTCCATGTTGTCCCTACCTGGGTACTGGTTCTACCCAGGAAGAAGGTATATAAGGACTATAATAGAAACAGTGGCTAACTTGCTATTTCTTGTAGTATCCTTGTAAGAGGTAGCTATATGTTGTTGATTAGCTTCCTGGCAGTTGCATGAACCGAAATGCTAGTTTGCTACACGGCAACCAAAAAGCGTTGAAGTTATTTTCATTACTGCAACGCATTTACTGGACCTGAAGCGCAATCGGTAGAGCGTCGGCTCCAGGTTCGGGAAGCACTGGGTTCCATCCCGGTCTGCGACAAACCAAAGTCGTTAAATGGTAGTGGCTCCCTTGCTAACGTCCAAGCAAATGAGGGTAGTTCCACGACTGGACTGTTACGCAATTATAAATTAGCCGATTGACTGCCATTAAATAATTCAATACTGAACAAATATTCTGTTTACTAAAGCTAAACAAAACAAAAAAGCTAAAGTCAAACTCTAAATTAAAACGAATGTTATTCCTAAATATATATCAAACATAACAAAGACACAATAGATTTATAAGAAATAAAAATAGCACTGTCTGAAGCTAAAACAAAATGGTATGAAACCTAAAGTTCGACATTATGTCTCTTTTGAATTTAACATTTTATAAAACGGTAACTTAAATAGATCAAATAAGAAAGTTTGTGTTAACTGTTGATTAATTAAATGCACGATTACTATTTTGAGCTAAATGCTTCAAAATATTTCCCCTACAGATACAGTAATTGTGAGAAATTGGGTGAATTACAATGCAGACAATACAGGGAAAAAATCGCACGCGATCAGCCATTTCATGAAATACCTACGTTTCTAGCTCGTGTGCACAGTCGTAAGCTCCCCACGTGAGTCTATCCTCGTGAAATGATGTCTCGAGAACTTGATTGATGGCCTCTTGAATATCTACAGGTCTGCTGCAAATAGATCAAAGTCACGATAATTGATCCAATTAGTAATTCAATTAACACCGACGTTGTTTAATGTCAACCAGTTGTTATCACATCACGTGTATGAACTTTTAGAAACTAAACATTTCAAAACAGTATGATTTGCTTACAGAAATTCTAGAAACTTATTCTCTTAAGAACCTTTGATTTAATTCAAAAATACTTATTTCTTTTCATGTGGAAGAATGGCTTCTTGCGTCAACATGCATATGTTCAACTTACCTTAACGAGTAACGATTAAGTAAAATTTCCAATAATGCAATCTACATTAAATAATTGATAACTGAAAAGATAAAAAGTTGCAAGTATTCATTAATAGGCTTTTTCCCGAAACCAGGTTACGTCCCTTACCAAAATATGAGTTAGGTCCCTTGACCATCTCGTTGGTTCAAAGCGGGTCACTTACGTAGGTGGATCAATTTTAGGTACTGTTCTGCGGTATTTGTCAATCAGTGAAAGGTGGGGTCACAGAGTCACGAACATATCTAATACTAATCGCTGTAATCGGACTGACAACAGCTTACTCTACTCCTAAAAAGGGGACTACAAGACACAACCGTTCTAGCGGGTCACCCAGCCCACAGGCCCGATAAGAGAGGTCATGCAGTTTGGGAGGGTAAATATTAAGAACCGACACGGATTCCTAGAAGTGACCGTATAAAGGCAGCATACTGTGCTAACCTTTTAGAGTGGACAAACAACAAAGTGGGCATACCTAATAATAGTAAGGGAAACTGTAAAAACGCCAATAAAGACAAACTACGGGGACCAACGTACAAACACCTCTACAAGGTCAGTACACAGTGAACATACCTCACCAGCGGAAAATCAACTAAGGGGGATCACCGTTAAGAACGGACAAAGGAAGCAATCGTATAAAACAAACAAGCTTTAACAACGGACCACCTCTTCGATGTGACAAACAACTTAAACGTCACTGTTTAGAATGGACCAACAACGCTGGAAGGTCGCCGTATAAAGCGGCCATATCTCAACGGCGGGTAACCTTTATCGAGTGGACATGAAGCTAAAACGGGTCACCGTTAGGAACGGGCAAACAGTCCTTGAAGTTCACAGTGTAAAGCGGACAAACAACACTGAGTTGTGGACTGGTATCTAAGGGTTTACATGCATTAAATGCATGTAAGAATGTTCCTTTTCTCAAATCTGTAAACAAACACCAACCTTATCTCTGCTAAATAGATACCGACGGTAGCGCGGACTACCCAGAAGACACATAACGCGATCTTCTTAGTTTAAAAATTGCTATCTTTGCAGAGTACCCAGATAGGAAATACCTGTATGCATTGACGAGTTGGAATTTATGCTTCACTGTTCACACATATCTTTGGGCATCAATGAAAATCATTTTGCAGCACCTTTGCAGGTAACAATGATTTATTTGATTATTTGAAAAAATGGTCCAACCTATCGGATACAACCTTTAAATGCTATACTTCCCAATTGATAAGATTATTATAAAATGAAAAACGTATCCCTGTTGAATTAGTTTCCTTTAGGTATACACGAATAATTGCATGATCAACTCAATTTGTCATCAACGCATCACATGTATAGGGGACTAAGGGCTTTGACAATAAAATATTTCAGAACATTTTCATGAGTAATACTTGAAGACTAATCAGTTGAACAGGACGTGAGTCTTTTCACAAAAATGTTGTACTCAGTAGGGGTATATCTATAAAGCTAACGACACAACTTGCAACAAGATCAGCCATTAAAAACACCCAACGCGTTTATAGATGTTTGATTAAACATCGAATTACGTGATTCAGTGATTAACTAAATAACGTTTTGTGGCCATATTTCTCACGTTTGACAAATAGCATGTGCCCCTCACCTACACTATTTAGTGTACCTGGTGTACAACCAGAACACGGCCCTTTCTATATTTGGAACGACGGTCTGAATTTATGAGAAAATGCCAACAGTTAAAACGTCAAATTGTTTGTTTAAAGGCATGGTTTAAAATATATATATTTGGTTCTCACGTTTCTTATTATTTGGATTTTACTGCACGCGAACGCTGCAGAAAACGGAAACACAATACACATATTAAGAGACAATAGTAAATTCTTCAAAAATGTTTGTAATAATTTCTTGTGACGCACGCACGCATGCGCACGCAGATAAAAATAAGTAAAACATTCTTCTTTTATAGTAATACGTGCTATCGCCAATGATAGTATATACTTAAAGGTTGGTATCCGGCAGTTTGCCTTATCTAATAAATAAACAATGTCTGACCTGTTCATGGTATTTGTGTCTAATTTCTGTAGAAATACTTTAGCCTAAGCTTGGACGATTTTCAACAGTATCTCAATTCTGGGGCAGTAAAACTCGTTAGTCAACACTTAAAACGTTGATTCTTTTCAAATCTATAACTAAGAAAGATTAGTATTTGTGCTAAAAATAGACATCGACGTCACAGCGGATGGCGTGGATAAGCTAAAATATAAGTGGTCGCGTGGTTATCTTTGTTCAAAAATATCTAACTGTGCAGCGAAGCTCAGATAGAAAATTCATGTGATGAATTGTAGCGTTTTGGTTCACTCTACAGACAGGTGTAGGACATAGATAAACAACATTTTTCAAGATCTTTTCAGGTAACAATAATTCATAAAAAAGTTTAATGAAAATACTTTTGTTGCAAACTGTCGAATACTACCTTTAAAGTAGATGTAATTTATAATAAAAGCAACATGTTACAAAATAATGTGTGTTTTTCTCTCAAAATAACAGTTTTACAAATTAAGAGATGGTGTAGCCTGTATATAGTCTGTCACCTTTACAGTGAACAAATATAACCAACCTATTCAAAATTGCCTTGTCAGTAAATAGAATTAAGTAACATGTTCAATGTTTTGGAAAACAGTAAGAAGTTAATCGACAGCCGCTAAATGTATAAACCAAACACTACTAATTTCTTACAACAACCACAACAACTACAACACCAACTTATAATGATGATGATTGTGGTTATGATGATGATTATGATGACTATAAAAATATCATTATCATCATCATCATCATCATCATCATCATCATCATCTTCGTCATCATCATCATCATCATCATCATCATCATCATCATCAAAAACAACATCATTTTGCAAAAAAACCTATATTACCTACCCTGATGTTCCCATATCATATTTTTCTTCAAAGTCCTGGTAAGTCATATCCGAAACTCACTGACAGCTGACCACTACACCTTTCTCTCTGCCACAGAATTCTCAACACTATGCACAAGACACGTCAATATATCGGTTGGTTTCTTTCTTCTGCAGACGACAGGAAAACCACAACAACATATGCTGGCGTAAAACTAACAACCTGCGCACGTCATAGGGAAGCGACACCATGGTCGAATCTGATTGGCTTATGGTGTCACAGGCCACACGACTACGACGTTACGAGAATGTAAATGGTGTCCCAGTCTATAATATTTCTGTATGACAACGTGACCTTGATAGTCTAGTATCTACGTAGATGGCACGAGCTGTCGTAAGCGGTGCTAATGTTTATAGACTCTATTGACAATTGTATGCTATCATGGGAACGTCGCGATAAAATAAGAACAACAGCAAGGTCTTCTTGACAACTACTGATTTTCAAGGAACAAGGAATGGGTAGAGTTGAAGTTCAAGATGTTGTTATGCTGAATCGATATAGTGAGTAATACTAGAAATAGAGGGTCTGACACGAGTTGTCATTTAATACAAACATTCGAGTTCAATAAAAGTAATAGCAATCGAGCCTTTCGGGAGCTTACAATCATTTTTCATGGAAAAGTTTTATAAACGTTTGTATAAAATAACAGCGAGTCAGATTCTTTTTATCACATGATTTTAGTCGCCAACATACAATATTACAAAATTTTAACACCAGTACTTGCTGAAATACGAGGGGCATTTATAAAGTATTAATCAATGTGGCGCTTTAGTCGTATACGTAATATTTCTGCAGAAATTGTTAGACCAACCCTTCGAAGTATTCCCCTTTGACTTGGATGCACTTTTCCAAGCGATGAATCCAATCGGAAAATGCTTTTCGGTAGCTCTCTTTAGGTATAGTGTTTAGACAATGGAAACGCGCGCTGCCGACGGCGTGCCGAGATTCAAAACGTCGACCTCTCATGTAGTTCTTGATATAGGGATTCAACCAAAAATCGCACGGAGCAAGATCAGGGCTATATGCAGGGTGTGGTAAAGTGTCAATGCTGTTGTCGCCAAGATACGACTTTACCACCACTGACTTGTGGGCAGGTGCGTTATCATGAAGGAGCTTGATTCCGCGTACGCCGGTACGGGGACGGGCTGCAGTATAGTGGCTTACAACATCAGAAAGAACCGAATCTCGGTAAAATATTCCAGTAACACTCCTGCCTTCTGGTATAGGAATTCGAGCCACCATTCCCTGGTAATAAAAAAATAATGCATACATAATGCGTATTGAGATGCGAGCTCTACGGGCAACTTAGGGCCGTTCGTCATTTTCACCGACCCACACCTTATTTTTTTCTTTACTTTCAGGCTCATAAAAATATACCCATGTTTCATCGCCAGTCACAATTTCATTCATGCGGTTTTGGTCAGCACTCTTGTATATATCGAGCAGCTGTGACGCAATTCGCACGCGCTCCCGTTTTTGGTCCTCAGTGAGAAGGTGGGGTATCCACCTGGCGCAAACCTTGCGTAGCTTTAACATGCGGGTCAATATTTAAAAAACCGATGACGAATTAATGCCACATTAATTACTTATCTCCTCCACTGTACAGCGGGCATCATCTTCCACAGTTTTTTTAACAGTGGTATTGTTGTAACTGGACGGCCCGAACGGGCCTCATCTTTTATCGCCTCTCTACCGGAGGTAAATAGACGGACCCATCTTCTAACTGTGGCATACGATAGGGCACTGTCCCCATAAACCTTGTCTAAGTCTGATTTAATATCAGGTGAAGCAACGCCAAGCAATGCGCGTATTTTACAATACGCTCTTTGCTCATCTTGAGAATTGTTCTCTTTATCTGCCATTTTTAACTGCAGTGTACGTATAGGATAGACCACGAGTAACCGTTGTCTACGAGATTTAGAGGCGAGCGTAGCGAGCCGAGAAATCTCGTAGACAACGGTTACGAGTGGTCTATCTGACTTAGACCACACGAATGCAAAACCCCGAAATTCTCGTGCACAAAGCAATGTATCGCCTACACTTTACAAGCCGATATACAAAATTTGGTCACTCACAATTTGTGAATAAAAGTAGTCAGATGTATTTAAAGTTTTAGTAAAATGAGTGATGGATTTTGTTTAACGCAACTCTGCGAGTTAAACGATGTAACTATCACCGAGCTTGACTAGTTAGCGACTCAAGACATTTGGAATCAAAAACGAGTATTACTAAACGATTTGACTATGTAGAAGTTGCAACTGAAGAACAGTTGCAGCAACGCAGAATTCCAGTGAAAACAAGGAAACAAAATAGCTGGGCGATGTTGTGCTACAAAGAATGGGCTGAGTGGAGAAACACCCAAGCTGAAACACTTCTTGGTGACAATGGCCTCGTTCCAGCGACTTCAGGCAATCAGTCTCTGTATTCCATGGATTACTGGTTATCTAGATTCATTAAAGAGTGTCGTCGAAAAAATGGTTCCCCTTACCCACCGAATACTTTGTACAACATTGCCGCATCTATTCAGCGAACTCTACGAGACGTACACGGTCGATCAGATGTGAACATGTTTGACTTTAAGGATACACACTTCACTGAACAGCCGTATGAAAGAATTAACCAATCAAGGTAGGTATCAATGCATTTCATTAATCAGTCATTGAAATATTAAGTTAATTATTTTTATATTGTGTCAGTTAGATAATTTTATCATTTAGTGAGTAATTTTGTTGTAATTTTAGTTAGTCATTTAATCAAATTAAAAAAACTTGAGTACTTTTAAAGTTAGTGTTATATTTTTGCCATTCGAAAAAAAAAACACAACAGAAACAACAAACAAATGTTTCGGTGTTTTAATATAAAAAAAGTTTGCCCTTTCAGCAGTCAATTTGAAATTTCGTAAGCTAACAACATAATCATCATCATCAACAACAACAACAATAACAATAATAATAATAAATGATGATGATGCATCATCATCATGATACTGATGATGATGTAGTACAAGCAATGATGATTATAATTTTCTTATTGTCGGAGTGTTACATATTTAACAATAGGTATAATTTCTAACACGTAACGAAAATCCTTATGTTGCAATGTAAATGAGAAGGAAAGTAACTCAAAGATATTTATCTGTAAAATCTACAAAGTATTTTTGCTAATCGGTCAACGTAATATATAAGTCAGTTTTACTGTGTGTTTATTTAAAAAATTGTTTAATTTTTGTGTATTTTAGGTGTAGGAATTCACAGAAATCGGGCGGATCCAGTGACAGATGAGGATAAGATGAAGTTGTGGGACACTGGTGTTATTGGTTACGCAAACGCAAAATCATTAAGCTACGCCGTGTTTCTTACAACTGTAAAATATTTGGTTTTAGAGGTGGCGATGAACATCGAAATCTAGATGCCAATCAGTATTCTTTTAGGATTGAAAATGGAAATAAAGTGCTTGTTTTCGAAGGAAGAAATAGTAAGAATGTTCAAGGTAGATTACATCAGAGGAAAGTTGAACCGAAATTAGTAAAGCAACATTCTATGGCTGGAAATCCCAGATATGTTGTTAGTTTATTTGAAACATACCTTGACAACATACCCAAATCAGGACCTTTTTACCGGAAACCATTACCACCAAAGCTCACTAGATCAATTGTATTCTCTAGCCAATGTGTAGGCGTCAATACGATTTCTAAGTATATGAAAGATATGTTTACAGAGGCTGGAATAGATACGGAGGGACGAAACATCAGAAACCACTCCGGGCCATCATGGGTAGAAGCGGTCATGGCAGCACAGAGGTTTGAGATTATAAACGGCCTTCCGAGGTGCTACAAAAGGCTATACGCGATGTCGTTCAGCCTCCGCTACCTGCCAAATTACCGAAACGCGAACAAACGGCAACAGTTACATGTACATTTTAGACAGAAAATCGGATCGAACAACCTTCTGTGTATAACAATCCAAATACATATGTTGAAGTTCAACTGTAGTTATTGTTAAAAATGGTCAAAAAATATCTGTAAGTTTACAAAATTTTGAAGGCTTATTAACGTGCGGTGAAATATTGAATAACAATGGAAATGTATTGCATACAGTTAGCATTTACCTTTTGCATTGTTGAAACGTGTTAATATTAAATATTTCAATCTTGTTACCATGTATTGAAAATGAAACAAAATACACGTTGTACATTGTATGTTTATTTAGTTTGTATGCTTAAATGTCCACTTCGTACTATTATGACAAATATGTTTCGATAGCACAGTATTACACTAAGCTATCGGCCGTTTATTTATTAACATGAGATAGTAAACGAGATGCACGTGCATCACGAACCTTCGTAGACAACGCCAAAGAGTTGTCTACGGGATTTAGTCAACGGTAATACTGGCCACTGATTGGCCAGTGGGCGGTAGCTGTGGTCTAACTGACCGTAGTCGATTCAAGTGAACATTGCGCTCACTGTGTAGGGTTTTCCCGGTTTCCTCGTGCACGTAACTGTAGAGGAGAATCTAATCTCTCCATATATGTAGGGGCCTATAACATGTACCAATTACGCTCGGATTAACGTTAGAAAATCGCACTGATTAATACTTTATAATTGCCCCTCGTAGTGACATGAGACGATCTGCATTAGGATGTCTCCGATGATGTAATCCGTCAAAAAATTGTTTTACACTAATGTAATATATAATACTAATGTAATATAGCGTAATAGATAGTTTCCACATCAGTGAAAATCCATTATCTTGGTGGCCATCTTTGATGGCAATTTCAGTGAATTTTCAGATGAATTGTATAGAAGCGTAAATTTTATTTACATGTAATTATTTCATTTATGGTCCAGAGATTAAAAGCTATACACCACTGGAAAGCTCTTAAAATTCATTTTTTAAATATAATATTTTTAAAATAGATAACTGCACAAAGAAATAATACATAGAAATAGATAAAATTATTAGCTCATCCGTAAACAAAATGAACTGTGTATCTTTTTGATTGTATTTTTGTTACCCTTTAAACTATCATAAGAAAAGTTTTGATATTTAAAATACTTCATAAAAGCTGTTAAATTTAATATAAAATTCAGTAAAAAATCAGTGATGAGTTTAATAAAGCACATAGTTCCTGATTTCGGCCAACATTAGCTTCTGCCCCCAAAGATGGCTGCCGTAAACTGTCTTATCAGTGCCTATGACATCACATGGAAACTATCTATACAGTATAATAAAGTGTAATATAAGAAAATATGTAATCGGTTTATTAAAAGAAAACAATGGGAATCATGTGATAAAGCCAGTTTATATAACACATGTAAACAATCTCAACTATGCAAAGTGTCGTGAAGATGACAAACGTTAAAAAGGTAAACAACAACCCGTAACTAAGCTTTGATACACGTGGCTATAACAAAGACTCATTTTTTTAATGTTATCAGTTCACCACGTCACGTCATATATTTAAAATCCGCACAATACTAAATTTGTGTAGCACATTTCCTGGATAATACTTGTGGAAATTATTAAATTAATATACGTCATAGGTCACGATTTATGTATTTTATTTTAAAAACATCACAGTTGTGGTTTTGATGTATACATATACGTGCGGTTTGCAGAATACAACTAAAGGTTGACTGTGGTTTGGCCCTTTACGAGGGTCACTTTTTAGGTTCGTAGAGTAGGGCGGGTTTTTTTTTAAAACCACTTGAAATATCCAAAGTTTGTTTATCTGAGCCCTTCGAAGCATGTCCCGTCTGCCACCACACACATTTTACATCGCTCTACTCCTACGGTACTCCTGTTTAAGTATATGTTGCAGACACAGGTAGACCGCACTGCATATACCACAACGGGATTCAAAACGGCGCCCTGCCAGCATTCCCTTTAGTCTTGGGAACAACCAAAAGTCACAGGGGGGGGGGGGGGGGGGGGGGGGGGGGTAACTATCTCTTCCAAACGAAGTGGGTTACATTAATCATATTTTTCTATCATTTGTGATGCAAGTCTAGCTCGACTTTGTTTCTGCTCGTCAGTGAGTAAATGGGGTAGCCAGCGCGCGCAGACCGTACGTAGCCCAAGCCGTTCACTTAAGATCTTCAAAACACTTGATGAATGAATGCAAATCAATTCTTCTCTATCTCTTGCACGGTATATCGTGTGTCTTCCTCTTTTAACGTTTTCAAGACAGCAACGTTCTTTTCCGTCAAAAGTGAAACCGGCCTTCCTCCTCGAAAGTCATTTTCATTTGTCTCCTGACCATCGTTAAAACGACGTGACCACTTGCAAACTGTAGCGTATTTTAAAGCATCATTCCCACAAACGTTCTGCAAATCAGCATGACTGTCTGTCGGCGGATACCCGAGCTGTCCTTCGAATCTTACAATATACCCTCTGTTAAGAGATTTTTCCATACATATTTAACGCTATATTTTACTATAGTTTTTTATAGAACCACGTGTTGAAAATACCCAGCGCAGCGCGCACGTGAACCACGTGCGCCACATACGTTGATACCGTTCGAGAGAGGAATGTTTACACTTGCTCTTTGTGAAGAATCGTGTAATTTCATTATCGCGTTAAAAAGTTATAGGCTTATTCTACGAACTTAAAAGTGCCACTCGTACATCAGTCTAGATCTAAACAGAACATAGACATTGCTTAGTCTAATGTACAAAGTCGATCAAACCAGCTGTTATCTAATAAAATGGTAATCTAATATTTTTATCATTAATATTATCATACTTGAATATGAATCTACCAGGTAGCAATCCAAAAAGCCAAAAAGCCCTGGTCTAGTGATCTTTAAAATCAAGGCGATGAAAGCGCTGTTTGGTGAGTGCAAGGTTAGCACTGTAAGCGATTTAAGATAGGCAAAACATGTACTGAGTTCAAGATTGACACTCAGTGATTATTTCGTCAACACTAAAACCCTGCAATGTGAACTTTGATCCCGACTGCACCATTATTTTAAAAACACGCGTGGTAACTTTAGATTGAGAACTGAGATGATATGAATGGATTGGTGTAGAGCCGCAGAAGGCAGTGAGGCCCGGTGGAATATATCACAATACATCGGCCTTGTAGATGCGGCAGAGTTAGTGGAACACTAATTTGAATAGCATTTTGCTCCCCCTTTGGCCCCTTTCCTCTAGTCGCTGAGTGATATTCCCACACTACGTTGTTCATTCAAACATCTGCATTTCATGTATATCTGCATTACACAATATAACATTTTTAATAGATGACAATATTAATGTTAACATTTGGAGCACGTCTGGACATAATTGAGGAATCTAGTCTCCATCGACATACATATTTGTTTCAGTACTCGCAGTTCTAATTCCAAGGTATGAAGACTGACCACGAGTAGCAAAGGTTACGCAGGGTCAATCCTTCGTGCCTCCGAAATTAAGCTTTCTCATTACTCTAGACGCCTTTGCAAGCAACACCGCTCAAAAATTCTGAGTAATGTTTATACGTTTTACACACTCTCTTACTCTGTCGGTTCATTACCTCTGTCACAGGTTCCGACATCGTTGGTAATCCACGTGCACTCATACATATTTTTGCTTTATGGTGATAGTGATAACGGAATGTTAACCGCGGGATCCGACGATAACGCTGATGGTACTATCGGTCAAGTTACATAATACGACGTCAGGTTTAAGGTCGGTTATGAATTAGAAAATAGAAGTTTCAAATCGGCTACACACTAAGCTTGTGAAATATGTTCGCTTACATGATTTTTGTAACTGTTAAATTTAATGATGTTAACTGGTAAGTAAGTTGTGTTTTTAAGCGCATATTGTAGATATATGCGTGCATTGTATGCATTCGTGTATTTTTGCCTATACTACAGCGTGACAAGTACAGAAAACAATTCCATAATTGTTGCTAAATTATTCAAGTAGTCAGAAGTTTTCAGATCAAAACATTTTAATCTATATGCCAGGTGTAAAAATACATAAACCTACAAAAACACACACACAATAAACCGTTTGTTTGTTGCTGATTTGTGTCTGTGGTTTGTGTGCGTGTGCGTTTTGTTGTTTATTGTGTTTTTGATTTTGTTTTGTTTTCTTGCTGTTTTTTGTTTTTGTTTTTTTTTGTTGTTTTTTTTTTGTTGTTGTTGTTTTTTTGGGCGGGGGGGATATTTTTTATTTATTTAGTTTTGTCAAGACCATGACCATGAGCCTCTTGCAGGGGTGTGTGTCAGAGTAACGAACGATATCTCTGTAAGGAAGTCTAGGAGTAAAGAAAACACACAAATACCATGCAAAAATTGTTTTAAAGACATAATTTATTTTGTCTTTATACCTCTTTATTAAACATAACATACATTTTATCAAGAGTAACTCCAAAAACGTTATAGATACTGTTGGTGGAACGATAAACCCAATAAAAAACAATTCAGTTATTGTTCTAAATCGTTGATAGGGAACTAAAGTCAAACTCGTAACTTCCTGGACATTTCTTTGAACAAAATTGGCAAATGTTTCCTGATAAAGTCAAGCAAAACGAACAATATTACAAAGAGCAGTTATTTAGCACCTGACAAGCAGTGTCGTGCTAGCCCCCCCCCCCCCCACTTAAACCCCTACCCCCCACCCCACCCCCCCACCCCCCTGTTCAAATATGCATGGTTGCAATTGTTGTTGTTTTGTGTGTGTGTTTAGGGTTTTTTTTTTGCATAGATTTGACAGTGTTTGGAAACTGTTGAAAATAAAGATAAACTGATTGACAATAAAGTAGTGATAATCAACAACTGCAGTCAGACATAATTGTGGGTGTTGAACACCGGTGCCTATTGTGTCTGATACGTAGGTTAATTAGCCTGACATTTTTTCCGTTCAGCCAGAAGAAACAAGTGGCTTTAGGAGGAGTTCGACAAACTTTCTAAGATCATTGAAATGACGGAAGAAACCCGGTGATATTGTTAAACAATTATTCTAATTGTTCATCGGGAATGTGCTGAAATAACACTGTTACTTGCTCTCTTTTTTCTGATTATTAAATATTATCCTCAATATGTCACATTTAGAAAAGAAAACAGTACGCTTTTTCATATCAGTTTTGTATTCATGAGTATAATTACAATTTAGATAATCAATGTGTGCAGTGTTGTAATAATACGAATTACTTGCTTACGAAAAGCTGTGTTTGGGAAGGTCTAATTAATATGTCGCACTTGAGTCGTAAAGACACTTTTCAGCTTTTAATCGGCGAAAGAAGAACCCAGATAAACATCTTGGGAAGAACTTCCGTCGCCACTATGACAGGGTCGCATATTATTAAAAACAAAAAAAGGTATTTACAAGTACATTAAAACAAGCAATTCCTTTATACATCATATTAAATACTTAGCTAGCTCTTGTTTAATTGATAAAATGTTCATTTGCAAATGATTATTTGAAATGATTGAATGATGGCTTATAAGATCTAAGATGTTGACAGTTCATAAAATATTCATAACCAAGTCCCAACAAAATTAAGTTTCAAGTAGGGTAACTCATTAGCGACGCGGATGTCCTCTGACATTCTCGTTCTATGTAGAGAATGATCGAGGAAAAAAGGACAAGGCGTTCTGAATTCCGGAAGTATCGCGATTTACACATCCCTTACGTACGGGTGCAATCGTACCTACTCGGCGATCTCCGGCAAGCTTCGGATCCCTCAGTCCGGTTCGTCCAGTCAATTAGTCCGGTCCGTCCAGTCAATCAGTCAAGTTCGTCCAGTCAATCCCTCAGTCCGGTCCATCCAGTCAATCCCTCAGTCCGGTCCATCCAGTCAATCAGTCCGGTCCATCCAGTCACTCAGTCCGGTCCGTCCAGTCAGTCAGTCCGTCCAGTCAATCAATCAGTCCGGTCCATCCAGTCAATCAGTCCGGTCCATCCAGTCACTCAGTCCGGTCCGTCCAGTCAGTCAGTCCGTCCAGTCAATCAATCAGGCCGGTCCGTCCAGTCAATCAGTCCGGTCAGCAGAAGTACCTCAGTACCTCTTAATATAGTAACATTATTAAACCAAATTATATATACATGTGTAGTTGTTGTCTGAGGGAAATTGTTCACATGTAACAACCAACAGGATTTTTGCACCTGTAAGGCAATATCTATAATTTATCATTTTCTTAAATTCACATCTTCAACTCTTTCGTTTAATTGTATTGTTTTTTTCCGAACATAGCATTTTTGTAAAATGAGCAATATTTTACCTATATTTATAATTTTAAGTGGTCTCGCATCTCGTATACTAAAGTAGTTTATTAGAAAAATTCTATGCATAATATACACGACTAAATAAGGAAGTTAATGTTGTTGCTTGTATCACCACCAATGAATTTCATTTTCAGAAACTCTTTTGTGAGGTAGAACAGTAATTTAATGTTTCTTGCTGCCATCCTTTCGTTTTCAAATGGTCGTTACTATAACTAGCCAAGCGTCCGTGTTACTCCACTTGTGGGTTGGTATTTGGTATAAAGCCATTGTAGAAAAAACAACAAAAAAAAAAAACGATTTTCCCCTCCTTTTTAATTCAGCGAAAAATCGAATTGTATCTTTTTGAATTTGACAGAAAATGATAAAAGAGGTATGGGCAAAATGATGAAGATAAACAATATGAAAATTAATGTGTAAAGAAGTCATAATGTTCATATTCAAATATTTAACTTCACCGGGTCCTGCTTTAAATAGGCAATGAGAGGAAATTCACAAGGAAATTGAGGGTCACATCAAAAGTTGACAATGAGGTGAATTTTATGGAATACATCTTAAAAATTGGGAGCTATTTCTTGTAAAGCAATGCAGCTACTGTTGTCGTGTAGTTTCTACACACTTCCTGCTGTATTGTCATCATTACCTTGTGCATACAGTAATCCACTGTTACGTTCAGTGCATGTATATCGAAAATTCACCAGAGACAAAAACAAACAAGAAGTTAAATCTCCATTATTTTTGCTGCTTTTAAACAGGAATGTAACTTTTAAAATGCATTCATCTAGTCTAGCTGCAATACAATACCCAAGCCAAATATAATAATAGTGTACGTGAAGGAGTACTTCAAATCTTCGATGACAACAAATGGTGTCACAGAGTTTGTTCCAATCGGAAATCCTAGGGTGATTTCGTTCTCGGGACAATCATCCCTCGGATGTATCTGGCGCAATGATACTTGCTAAAATCACGATCGTTTTGTTCGCCGGGAGTCGGAAGAATATCCCTAAAATGTAGTTCGCACAAAACATAAACAATGCCATCGTTTGACAGCTGCGCGTCTGCTGCGCTGGGTAATTTTATTTTCTTAAAATTTGAAGCCGCCACACATTGACGTTTTACAGGCATCGTATTGTAGTGAGTTGTCATCCGAGCTGCAATCTTTGTTTTGACGTCTGTCACAAAAGTAGCCCCATTTAGGGAAATGGCCGAGGTGATCTTTCTACCTACATACATCCGAGAGATGATTCGTGGATTATCCGAGGTATTCCGATTGAATTTGTTCTACTTTCATCTCGTTATCTGTTGCCTCTTTTGTCTGCCGATAGCTGGGATTTGATGTAGCTGAGAAACTACAGTCAACTTCATTTGTTGATTTTGTTTTGGGACGGTGTCTCTTGCGACACCGTCCAGAGTTGTGAGAAAACTGAGTTTCGGAAGCACAAAGGATTAACCGTGCATTACATTGACTACTCGCGGTCAGTCGCCATGCCTTGGAAGAAGTAGTGCTTGTACAGAAACATATATGTATGTCGAAGGAGACTAGACGCATCCATTGTGTCCAGGCATGCTTCAAATGTTAATATTAATATTGTAATTTGCTTAATCTAGAAGTTCAAGTGATTATATGCCGTAATGCAGATATACATGAAATGCAAATTTATTAATGAACAATGTCGCGCAGGAATATCACTAAGTGACTATAGAAAAGCTTCGAAATGGGGAGCGCACTTTTATCTGAATTAGTGTTGCACTAACTATACATTATCTGATAGGCCGATATATCTGCGTTATCTCGCGCTTGGCCTCACTTCATTCTGCGGCCCTGTGCCAGGTTATGTATGACAGAGGTGATGGTATCATTACACCAACTCGAGCAGTGTAGTGTTGACGAAATAAATAACTGGGAGGATATTTTAAACTCAATGTATTTTGGTTGCATCCGGTAGCATTTATGAGCATTTATTTTAGACCTTATTTAAGAAATAAGGCAATCATACAAAAATAAGTGTATTTTTAATAAAATAGGTTACATTATTTTAGCTAAAAAAAACGACCGGTTACGGCCACAATTCTAAAACTGGTTCTTTTTGTTGTGATTTGACTTATTGTTCACCGTTTCAGAATTGCATTCTATTTTTTCTTCGAATCTTAATATAGTAGAATATGATCAGTCAAAAAACAAAAACGAACGAACAGTGATAATTCCCTTGTTTTAACGTTTATTTGTCCTGTTTCTTTGCTTGGCCTTAAAACACTTTGATGGCGTAAACATGTATGCTTATTAAATAATTTTAATAAAAAAATATTTAACTGTGAACTTTTCTGATAATAAATGATAATATAAAGCTAATATTCGCTCTCGCATTTTCGTAAATAGGTTTGTTTGATATGAAAAACCTATTTCTATCTATTTTAAATCTTAATTTTACTGTGGTTGTTGCCAACCAAGTTGGCGAATCTAAACAAGAAAAAGAACTCATACGAATTTCAAACGCTGTGGCCAACGTTTTAGCCTCCCTTGTATGCACATTAACCGGTGGCAGCATTCTGTATATCATTCGAAACTTTGATACTCACAACATATTTTGACTGTATTGTTATGACCTGTTACAAAAAGAATGGGTTTAAACCAAAAATATTCCTAAACATTGCGAGTTTGCAGTATTCCTCTAAGATCGTATTGTCAAGAACTTCTTTTCTTTGTTTGCTATTCTTAATTATCTGATATAACCAGTAACTGGTATGAATGCATTTTTATTCTCTCTTAAACAAAGTTACACCTTAACAATTATACTAATTATCTTCTCTTTTTACTTTCGGGAAAGTATGAACAAATTCACATATGTATAGACATTAATATAGTCGAGATATTTCGAGTAAAGGGGGCTTTCAAACAACTACAACAACAACGACGACGACAACGGCGACGACAATCACAACGACAACAACAACAACGATAACGGCGACAACAACTACGACTAAGACGTTTACGACGACGGAAACAATTATAGCGATGTTACAACAACAGCAGCAACAATTCAACTTCACTACAATAACAACAGCAACAACACAATTTTAAATGTCGCTAAACGAACAACACACTTCAAGGTAAAATATACACGTATGCGTGCCAAATATTGCGGTTCTCTATCACAGGCATGGAACCGTGTGGCTCTTTTCCCCATATTTAGACACAACATTGATTCTAAGAAACTCACTTACCACGAACTTTCAACATTTGTTTGAGGAAATGGAAACCTTCATTGATTAATGTCACTTACCAGATATTAAACATTGTAAAACACCAGCTCTCAATTTTATTTTAGACGCTTGAATACAACTAAATAATGTAGGAATTTTAGAATTGGATTTAGATACGGGATTGTGATAAGTGAGAAGGACTCACTGGATATATTGATATATCGTCTTAACTGCAAGAATGGTAATCAAGATATTTAAATTATGTATTTTGTGCTACACCCGTTATCTAATTGATATAAGGGTCCATCTCCTATTTTCTACAATGCATTATTCATTAATGCTCTCTGTGCAAAATCTGCTTGAACGGTAAGCAACACCAGTAACAAAGACGGGTTAAAAATAGGAAACACTAATGATATAATAAATTATTTGAATTCGTTTGTAAATTTTGAAAGTAAGTATTTCTCTTTTCATACCCGTAAAAATTGTATAATGTAATAAGTAACGATGGAGTAATATGTGTTCAAGATAATAGCACATATTTCTAATTTGTTCTTTTTAAATTCTGGAGGGAATTATTTTTCATCAGGAAAAATATATATAACAATTTATGATGAATGTAAAAAAATGTTCTTAGACCTTGTTTAAAGAATAGCTTAGATTCTTTACAGATGCGACCATTGGAGTCAATATTCCTTTGAGACTTGTAGTTCATCTACATTTCTTTTCTTAGAATTTGAGAAACAGCTGTATGAATCGAATGAAACTTGATGTCATCTTAAACATATTTTATATTTAAAAAAAAAAAGAACTTCAGCGAGAGAGATAGAGAGAGAGTAAGAGACAGACAGACAGACAGACAGACAGACAGACAACTAATATCCGCAAGTGTCTAATATTACGAACTCGTGGCTTTCTAACGATTTAAACGGAAAACTCACAATTTGATTGGTCATCAAAGCTGAGCAATTTTCCAAAACGAGGCTGATGTGATAGACTTGCAAAGAGGTAAGTTGTTTGACTAACAATGATTAGTTTTCACAATGACTTACAACAGGTAAAAATTTAAAACAGATGTAGTCCTATATTGAGGTAGAATTTAGTTATGTAAACGTTTACAAAGTGTATGAATATTTATTGAAAATACGTGACACACACAAAGAAAACGGCAATTAGAGTCCTAGTCTTAGAGTCCAAGAATTGGATACAAGGGAGGTCACTCAGATTCTGTCATGTGCACTTAAAGCAATACGTTTTCCATAAAAAGTATTTAACCATAAACATTAACTCAAAACTGATTAAGAAAAAAAATATGAAAGAAATATTCTTTTAAATTAATGAAACTGATAATTAGAACCATCCGGACCAGGGTAAGTGTACTTCATTCACGACCCTTCTGCATGCATGTGTAAGATGAAGATTGAAAAGCAAATAAATGTTATTATTGCATTTACCAAGCACTGGTCGGAAAAAGAGCAATAGAAGACAACCTAACATTAGAATGTATATGCCAAAACAAACAAAAAACCCTGTAAATTAACACTATCAATAATTTTTATGTGTATTTTGGTGTTATCAATGTTGTCTCATTATATCTGCTACAGTATTTAAATCTACACCAAAGGTAATTTGTGTTTCTAATATAAAAATGAGCATAGTTTGTAAATACTCTTTGTGTATCAAAGGAAACATTTATATGTTGCCTTTTATTTAAATTCGAAATTAGTTGTCATGCAAAAGCAATAAGCAGCAGTATGGTTACTTTAACAACAAAGACACTTAAACTGAAATTGAAATACATAAATTTCTGATTGTAACACATCAATGTGTATTGACAATTACATTATATATGTCAAGAAAGAAGAAAGTAAAGAAAAGTTTGCCTTGGGAGAGATGCAAACCTGCAGACCCAATATTACCAAAGAACTGGTGGTCATACAATTCTCTGAAATGACTTTTAGTCATATTTGTTGCATTTCATTGTAAGTATGTAGACTTACAAAAATGCATGTTTTAAGTTCAAATCAGGAAGCTTTTTTTTAATTGATATTCATATGCACTAATTGTATAAAACAACATGAATGAGTTGTAAAAAATGCTTACGAAGATACTGACACATACGTGCCCATTTTTAGATTTGCATTATTGTGCATTATCCTAAAAAAGACTCCTCACATTGCTTTGTTATAGACTAACAAGGCAACAGGGCTGTTGGGTTCATGCTGACAGTCTGATTTTTTTCCCAAGCAGCAGGTGCCACAATATGTTGATAATTTATTTAGATGTTTCAAGTAAAGTCCATTTTTATGTTCTACAGAAACATACTTAAAATTTAATATAGACAGAAGTTTTTTGTTTGAATAAAACTTCAAACAATATAAAATATAAATTATATTCCTCTTTTTTTCATCTATAAGGAGATATTACTCTGTTATATTACACAGTGTTATCTCCCTTGTTGGAAGATACTTTGGTATAAAGTTTCTGTAGACTGTTTTTTTTTTTTTCATTTTTTAAAACGGTTGAAAAGTCTTCAGACAACAGTGTGAACATAAAATCATATTTTGTGAAATAAGATTGGGATGGGGGAAAGTGCTGCAGCGATGAAAGTATGTGGATATATAATATAAATATCAATATTTTTAAAAAAAATTATATGAGGTTACCTATCCACCAGGGAGGTAACTAACACATTTATTTCAGTTTGAGAATAGAAAATTGTTCCAGAAGAGTATACTTATTTGGTGCCGAGAGATCCTAAATTAGATTTTCCCAGTAAGATTTCCAGTTATCTTAATGAAACAATTATGTAGTGTTTTCTGTTGTGGGAAGGTCTTTTTATTCCTTATATAAGAAATATTCTTTATTTAATTTTAATCAGCTTATTTTCATCCAAATCTTGTAATTTTGTTCCCTTTTACTCTTTTTTATTTTGTTCAGCAAGATTTTTTTTCATTATTGTTATCAAAAGCATTTTCAATTGCTAAAAAGTGGGTAATTCATAATTTTACTACACTTGCTACATGTACAAAACAAATACCTACACAAGGGAGGTCATACACTGTAATTCAAATATTTAGAGTAATGTTCCTTTGTAAATGATGAGGAAATCTTTGGCATCCAATGTGGCGCCCTTTATGAAATACAAATTGATCACATGCCTTATGTAGTTGTTAGTTGCTAGAGATTTCTCACCACTTCAACTACATACCATGTATATTATGTTCTGATTTTCACCTTCAATCAAACGTTACTATCTTAGACATACACTTGAAGGTGTGTTGCACATTACATTTACAAGGGCAGCCATAAAGTTCAGGGTCATAGTTAAGGTCATTGCAACCTGAGAGGCATAGGTCACTTCCATTGAGATTTTTTTATTGTTTATTTTTCCTGGTATTATGGGATACAAAAGAAGTTTCTTTATTTGAACTTTTTTATATACTAAGATCCTTTTTGTCTTTAGTTTTAGCTATATTGCTGCTGAAAATAATATAGCCAAACATTTATATTGTTCTGATGATGAATGATTCTAAATTTGTCAATAAATTTGTTTACTGTTTCACTATAAAATACACTATTAGAGATGTTGCCAAAAATATATATTTTTTAAACTTTATTTCTGTTGTATTTTACTAAGCGTATGTAACAGTATTAGATAACAGATAAAATGTTCAAGTTTAACAAAGGGATGTCATTAAATACGTGTCAACAAAACCCAAACATTCCTCGAAATATTTAGAAACATTTTTCTCTGTTCTGGATTATAGTCTCTATCTAGGGCCAAAAGTAAGTTCAAATGTGCATTGTTTCCAAATTTAAGTTTCACAGTAAAAGACATGTCCAATAATAAATTTTTCGTCACTTTCAAAATCAAAATGACTCTTCAATGACCATTTAACACTAAAAACATTTATGGTGGCTTTTAGAGATCCTAAATTTTGTACTGCTGTAGTGCAAAACTGCCAGCTATCTCACTGAATACTTTGTCCATACCTGAAGGCCCTAAATAACTCTGCCATTTCTGACTTGGGATATTTCAAAATACACTTCTACTCACTGGCGTCAGCTGTCAAGTAATTACCTAGGGTAGGCAGCAGCTTTTAAATATTTAATCTACACTGGTGTCCGCTTCAAATGCCAGCTTCCAATTCTTGGACAGAATGCCACTTTGAATTATCACTCAGTCAAAGATGAACAGCTGTTAAAAACAGAGTAGTTTCTTTTGTTTTTTGTTGACTTTTGATGAGAAGAAAATAAAATCTTCCAAGCGCTGATTATGTCTTAATCATGATTATGCAATCATCAACAACTCATAGAATGCTACATTATTTTGCAAAGAACATTAACAATTGTTAACTATTTTCTTTATTTTTTGGCTTAAAATGACAAACTAAAGTCATATTGCTTCATGTTGTGACTGAGCAGCAAATACTGCTGATTCTAATCTGACAACTCCCAGCAGGATCTGGCTGATCCGGATCTACATTCTTTGCTTGAGCCAGATAAGTTCATGCCATTCCTATAAAAGAATCTATGAATATATTTGTTCTTGGTACAAGCATTTGATCAATTTCAGATTTTAAATTATAAAATTTAAATTTATAAAGTTGAAAAATGCTTGTAAGTAACTGACATAAAATCTACACAAACATAACTAAATTATAAAAAAAATTTGAAAATCTTTGTTAAACTTAATGTTTAGATATCAGCATTTTAGCCAGTATCATAACTTGTGCTAGATGTGTTTTTGTTTTAATTGGAAATTATTAAGTATGAGCTATCGTAATCTTGCGCTTAAGTGGAGAGGTCTTCCAGCTGACCTGTCATGTGTCAGGGGTTCTACCCAGGTATTCTGGGCCTTTCTTCATCAATAATATCTGGACATCACTTTTATGACCATAATTGTGTGGTTGTGATGTAACCAAAAACAAAAACAAACAGACATTTCCTTAACAAGACTTATAATTCCCTGTCACATGTAACCTTTAGCATGATTCATTTGTTAATAATGTTTTAACATAATTTTTTTCATTGCTAATAACTTCCATCAGGGAGCTGGCTAATCAGATGTACACTATTTGCCAGTCATCAATTTATGTTTAGCCGGCTAAGAGTTCTTGATGTTAATTTGTGTTATTGATATTTTTTGCTCAGATATTAGAACCTCCTGTTTGATTAAAAATTTATATACTTGTGTAAGAATTAAGTCATAATTTTGTCATATTGTTGCATGGCAACATCCCTAAGTAGACTATTTATGCTCAATTACCTAATTGTATTAGAGACAGCAGAGTACCTATTGCAGACTTATTGATGACTATGGTGGAGATGCTCGTGTACATTGGTATCGATGTCAATGAAAAAATGTTCTATGCATTTGAAATAAAATAAAACAAAACTTCTTTTTTGTAAATTTGACTTAACTTAGACTTAAATAAATGTATATAAATATATAAAAAAATATTACAATTTCCTTCAAACTTTGTTTGTCAAGCCTATCTGTCTTCTATCTTCTAGATTCCTATTCTTTGTCAAACTAATAAACAATTACTGTGATCTGAAAGGCATGTAATCTCTAATGTGGAGATTGGTGGCAGAGGTTACTCTGATCTGAAAGGCATGTAACCCCTAATGTGGAGATTGGTGGCAGAGTTTATTGTGATCTGAAAGGCATGTGACCTCTCATGTGGAGATTGGTGGCAGAGGTTACTGTGATCTGAAAGGCATGTAACCTCTAATATGGAGATTGGTGGCAGAGGTTACTGTGATCTGAAAGGCATGTAACCTCTAATGTGGAGATTGGTGGCAGAGGTTACTGTGATCTGAAAGGCATGTAACCTCTAATATGGAGATTGGTGGCAGAGGTTACTGTGATCTAAAATGCATGTAACCTCTAATGTGGAGATTGGCTGCAGAGGTTACTGTGATCTGAAAGACATGTAACCTCTCATGTGGAGATTGGTGGCAGAGGTTACTGTGATCTGAAAGGCATGTAACCTCTCATGTGGAGATTGCTGGCAGAGGTTACTGTGATCTGAAAGGCATTTAACATCTAATGTGGAGATTGGTGGCAAAGGTTACTGTGATCTGAAAGGCATGTAACCTCTGATGTGGAGATTGGTGGCAGAGGTTACTGTGATCTGAAAGGCATGTGACCTCTCATGTGGAGATAGGTGGCAGAGGTTACTGTGATCTGAAAGGCATGTAACCTCTCATGTTGAGATAGGCTGCAGAGGTTACTGTGATCTGAGGACATGTAAGTGGAGATTGGTGGCAGAGGTTACTGTGATCTGAAAGGTATGTAACCTCTCATGTGGAGATTGATGACAGAGGTTACTATAATCTGAAAGGCATGTAACCTGTAATGTGGAGATTGGTGGCAGAGGTTGCTGTGATCTTAAAAGCATGTAACATCTAATGTAGAGATTGGTTGCAGAGGTTATTGTGATCTGAAAGGCATGTAACCCCTAATGTGGAGATTGGTGGCAGAGGTTACTGTGATCTGAAAGGCATGTAACCTCTAATGTAGAAGTTGGTTGCAGAGGTTATTGTGATCTGAAAGGTATGTTACCTTTAATGTGGAGATTGGTGGCAGAGGATACTGTGCTCTGAAAGGTATGCAACCTTCTAATGTGGTGATTGGTGGCAAAGGTTACTGTGATATGAAAGATATGTAACCTCTAATGTGTTGATTATTAGCAGAGGTTACTGTGATCTGAAAGGTATGTAACCTCTAATGTGTTGATTATTAGCAGAGGTTACTGTGATCTACAAGGCATGTAACCTTCTAATGTGGTGATTGTTGGCAGAGGTAACTGTGATCTGAAAGGCATGTAACCTTCTAATGTGGTGATTGTTGGCAGAGGTACCTGTGTTCTGAAAGACGTGGAGATTGGCTGATGAGCGACTTCTGTGTCCTCTCTAAGACCTTCTTCATGATAAATAATTACAACACAAAATTATCACCAGGCATATTATGGAAGTCTTTTTTCTAGAAAATGGTGCAGAGCCTGACCAGACAGCTCCTATTGGAACTGGCCAATTTGGATAAACACTGTTTGCCTAAGCCTGATCAAGTGAGTGTATATTTTTAGAAAATTGTTAAGGGCTTTGTGTTCATGAGTATCAGGCAGTTTGGACCAACTATTTTTATCTCAAATGAATAAATAAGTCATTGTTACCTGAAACGGTCCTGCAATATGATGTTCATTGATGTCCTAGATCTGTGTAAACAGTGAAGCATAAATCCCCAGTTGTCATTGCAAACAGATATTTCCCACCTGAGCTACGCAACATAAGAATGTCAATGATGGATGCATAATTTCTTGGTCAATTTTCTTTCATTAAAAAAACCCATGGGTCATTAATTATGGTGAATCTTAACTTATAATCTATGTGATGTGTGTTGATTAAGTTCACACTTATTTAAACTACGGCTGTTTATGCTTTAGATTGATGATTTTTATATTTGGTGGCAGATACCCTGATCTGCAAGTGTCCCATGACCTCAGACATAGATAGTAGAATAGTAGAACTAGGCAACAATGTTTAGCTTGGTGATACAGGGAGAATGTGCAAGTTGTCCGGTTAGTTCAGTTAATAGAACAGTCGCCCTGTTATGCAGGAAACGTGTATGATATTAACACTTAGCCCGCTGTTCACGTATTTATAAGGCTTAGGCAAATAGTTTAGATCCAGATCAGCTGTTCATGTATTTATAAGGCAAATAGTTTAGATCCAGATCAGCTGTTCATGTATTTATAAGGCTTAGGCAAATAGTTTAGATCCAGATCAGCTGTTCATGTATTTATAAGGCTTAGGCAAATAGTTTAGATCCAGATCAGCTGTTCATGTATTTATAAGGCTTAGGCAAATAGTTTAGATCTAGATCAGCCAGATCCCTGCTGGGAGCTGCCTGACCAGGATCTACACTGTTTGTTGCTTAGTCTTTGTTTATAAGTATATCAACTCTGACATGTAACATGTTATATTAAAGGAATAAACAACCCTGAGACTTTAGAAAGGGTTTTTAACAAAATTTAGCATGCTACAGGATTAAGCCACTGGACATTTGAAACTGGTTTACATAAGATTATAGTTTCTCATACTGAATATTTACTAAGAACAGCAAAGATGAATAAAAAATCATCACATGGACATGTTTTGGAAGTAATTTTTGTTGAAGTGACGAACACTTCCGGTAAATATCTTTTTTCACATCAAATTGTTTATCATTCTAAGTAATGAACTGTGAAAAACATCTGGAGAGACCATTTTCTGTAAGGGGGATTCAATTAACTTTTTTTATTTTTTTTATTTCTCAAGCTTTTATCTTGCCCCGAGGAACTATTTTTATTACGAAATCGATTTTCTCTTCATAAAAATGGCATAAACATAGCCATCTTATTTCCAAGAGTTTAATTTGTATTCCCCTCATTTAAACTTAAAAGATTTCGTTGTGGTGAGTCTTCCTAGTCACTTATTTTGGCATTGTGATTTTTTTTTGAAACAGTCTCCATGGAAATCTTACTTTCCTATGATGTGAGTACATAATAGGAGACTCACATAATAAAGTAAACAGTCAGATAATTTTGATACTGGCATATATTAAAAAAAAATGCAAGCAAAATTGAAATGTTATGCTTTTTCACTTAAAGCCTATTTATTTATAGTTAATTAGAAAAAACAATTCTTTCCACTCATATTAAAATTAAGCATCTACTGCCCACTTACTGGGTAGAACCAGTCCTTAGGTTCTAAGGACATGCACATGAAGAATGTTAAGTAAATAGACTTGCTCAAGGACAAAATTTGCATGGACGGTTTCAGGGTCGAACCTGGGACCCTCTGATCCGCAATTAAACAGTTAGCTACTAGACCACAAATACTTTTGCTAATTACCAATTCTAAATTCTTTATTACATGCCTACGGCATGGTGCATGTGTTATAGATGTGTCAGCAAAAAGTGTAGATTCTGATCAGACAGCTCCTAGCTGGATTTAGCTGATCTGGATCCATACCATTTGTCCGTCTGACCAGTTTTTAACCAAGCAGGCTAAGAGTTGGCGCATTTTGTTGTCAGTTTTAATGGCACAATTCAATTATCCATGCATTTTTTTCATGTCTTATTTTGATATATGCACAACTGAATGAATATATAATTAAGTGATGAAAACAGTTTGGTTTGCACATTTTTGTGGGAACAATGAGGAAGATTGGTGACATAAAAATCATCTTCCTGGTCAGCTTACTATCTGATAGAATCCAAATCGAAAGTAGGTCCTTTTATTTGGAATCTTTTGACTTTAATTTATCATTTGGGGATGTTGTTCTTATTAAAAGTAAGTGCTTAATTAATAAAAATAGATTAGAAATAGTACATGAACATAGCATAAAAAACGAGTATTCCAAAGAAAGGGTCTACTTGCATTTAGTGAGTATTAAGGGGAGACAATTCACCAATGTCTCCCATTTAGTAAAAGCATCAGCTTTAGTTTAAGATGCTTTTTAAGTACTAGTTGAAGTAATAATTTAAGAAAAGATAAGATCTACTGATAAAGGAAGTTTATGGTCATTTTAAAGGTTGCTTTAAGTTCATGCCTGATGAATGATGAATGGTTACTCATGCTATAAGTTTGTGTCTCAGCCATAACTTTTTCTTACATGCATACAATTAAACTTCACCATAACATTCACTTAAAGGTGCATCCCTTGTACCATTTTTAAATGCAACCCTCAAGGTCAAGGGCATAAGGTAATGAAGGTAATTTTCTTTACATTGCTATTGAAGCTATGTTTTTGTATCTAAGTCATAATTATGCAATATTTTACTGTACTTCATGTAGATTCCCCATTTTTACAGAAAACTCACTTTAAGGTGTGTCAAAATAACATGCGTAGCCTTTAAAGATGGTATCCAACAGTTTGAACCATTTTTGTTTGTCGCTGATGCAATCAAGTCAACTATTGTTACCTGACAAGATCATGCAAAATGCTGTTTATTGACACCTCTTTGTCATTATCAAAAGTTATTTTCTCTCTGAGCCATGCTGATAAGTTCCACCTTGAGGTCAAGGTCATGAGCCAGTTTAAAGTCATATTTTGGTCATTACATACGTCAAGTTTCTTTTTAATTAAAGGATGACTCAGATATAGAGGAAATAATCAAGGACCAGTTTATTCAGTTAATATCAGATGCTGTGAGTCAAGAGAATAAGGAATATTAGCCTACAACAAAACAGGAAGATTGGTATATTCTGGGGGTTATTCAATAGTGAGGCATCCCTATGGGGATGAAGGAATATGGTAATTTCATAATCCTTTGACGTCATGAAGGCTAAGCTAATTGTGTACATCGGGCATCTCTCTGCCAATTAGGACCATGTGGAGACATTCTCTGTTATGATGACATAACAGAATAAAGACTGTTTGACAGTAATATTTAAAGCAACAACAACACATTTTGTCAAGTGGGCCCTTTGAAAAAAAGGTGAATCTTTGTTAAAGCTTGCTGAATATTTGATAAAACATTTAGTCTTCTAATAAAATATTTGCATTTATTTATTAACATGCTGTCCTAAAAGAAAATTATTTTCTGCTTTACTGGAGAGTAAAACAAATACATGTATAAAGCCCTTTTAAGCTGTTTTAACTATTTGAAGTTTTCATGTTCCTTATGTTCTTTATAATCCAAGGGGTGATCCAGAAATTCACTAAAAAACTAAATACTAGAAAAAGAAATAATCTTACATTATTAAAATTTGGTCCGAATTTAGATATAATTATCTATGTTTAGTAAACTTCTGGAAAGTTAGAAATTATATTCCTTATACATAATGCCATAGTTACCCATGCTTAAGATTTTGGCTCCAACCTTAAGGTAAAATCATTTGTAAACTTGTATTTAAGTAACTTAAGTACACATAGAATTGTCTTCTTTGCAGTTATAATATACATTATAATATCATAACTTTTAAACTGGATTATGTTGTTATACACAGTACAAAAGGATCCAGCTATTGACAAATCAGAAAGTGGCAGCAAACTTCTTCCCAAAATGTATGTCCCTAGAATATTTATTAATTGCATCTACAGTGACTGTTTTTTAGGAAATTTTTTAAGGTTTCATTGTAAAAGGTGAATGAAAAAACCTGATGTAAAGTAACTTCTTGGGGAAAACTGCATGATTTTAAAGAAATTTTCTGAGGGGAAGGCACCTGTAAATGGCTCCTTCTAAAGAAGGAAAAAAGCCCTGATAGTTTTCAGTTTTTATTTCCAGATCCTGTACTATTGGTTTGCATATTATGAAGAATGCTGTGAGAGCCATTTAAACTCTTATTGTTATAATTGTAAATATTCCATGCTAAAATATTGGCCAAAGCCTAAGTGACAGGATCAAAAGCCTTATTGCTGGAAACTCTGCAGCAAGTAGTGCAGATATTGAACAAACAACTCCTGGCAGGGAATTGGCTGATCTGAATCTGCACAATTTTTCAAGACATGTACATACATGCTTAGCAATATATGGGTTAAATAATTTATGTAAATGAATCATGTGTTCTTGATTTTTAGGTACAGGAAAATTGTCTTTGTATCAGAAATAGATTTCATGAACAAAAAAATGTATAGAATTCAGTTAATCATAAGCATACTTACCCAATATTACCCTGCACATCTAGCAAATTTTTATCATCTGTGTAGTCTGAGTCTCCTTAAGGTTCTTTGATTAAAAAACAACTACATGAGGAAAGCCTTCCTAGCTATTAAGTTCTGTTAGAGTTGTAAATAAGACTGCAGTAATTTGATATTGATTATGTGTAAATCATAATTTTAATATGAAATTAAAGTGATATGTTTCATTATCAGCTTTTTTTATTTAGTGACAGAAAATAACTTGACAATTTTGTGTATTTATTTTAATTAAAAAAGCAACCCCCACACACTCTATTATAGTATATAGTGTGGTTGGTGTTAGAAAAAAACAACTTCATCACCTAGTTTAATATCTCTGCTTTCTCTCTTTATTAAATAAGATAAATCATCCGAAATTTTTGTGAGGCTTACTTATGAGGAAGTAAATTTCAATAAATGAAAAATAATTTTGTATATGTAGAAACCATTATTGTGTGGGAAAAGAGTATTGTTTATTTTGATTTTTGGGACTTGCTTTTGTCAAAATGAAACCCCCCCACAACAACACAACATTTATCATAATACAATGCAAGCTTTGTAGTTTATAGAATAGAATATTTGTAGATAACTTTTATGCTATTATATGTACATAGGAAGTAATTAATATTCTACTGATATTTGTTAGAAGTGAGTTAAAAAATAGCCAAATTAAAGAAGAAATGCCATAATAAAATGCAAGCATAGTAGTTCAATCTTGTATGCTGTTATATATTCTTGCATGGGAAGCTACTAATATTCTATTGATATTTGTTAAAAAACAAGTTAAATATTATTAGTATATTTCGTAGGTGGAATGTCATTTTGTAAAAGAAAAAAGTTTAATTAAACACAGCAACAAATATCAGAATAAAATGCAAGTATGGTATTTTAACCTTTTATGTTATAACAATGTTCTTACATAGGAAGCAACAAATATTATATTGATATTTGTTTACCAAAACAAGTTAGTATTATAGTGTCATAATTTCATAACCAATGTACATATATGTAAAGACATATTCCACATACTGTATTTCCTGGCTATTTCCTGTTTATGTCATACTGGTATAATCTGTCGTACGCCCACCTCCTCTGACATGTTACTCTACATAGCAGGTGGTGTACGTACATGTGGTTATTAGCATGTGGTTATTAGAAACTGTAGACTTTTTGATTGGTTGGAACCCAGGAACTGATGGCTTTGTAATGTGTAATTAAATTTTCAGGAAAGTGTACAAAAAGTGAAAAAAAATAGCTTAACATGCAAAATTTAGAGTAGCTTGCCAGAAACAAATTTAATTTCATATTTCTTCATAAAATATTGGTGAAAGAAAAGTATAAAAGTGTAAATGAAAAGTGAAAAAAACAACCCCAAACCACATGATTTTTTTAAGCCTGCTAGTGTAAAAATAAAGTTCATTTTTTTCTCCAAAATATTTCTTGAAGGAAAGATTTTTTGTTGAATTTGGAAAAAAATGGTAAATTTAAATATAAATTAAAAAAAGTAATTTAATTTTATAGATAGAAGACTAGATGTTGTTTAGCTTTTCCTATGGAGAACACAGTGTAAGCTTTACATGCCAGTTCTGATTATGATTTCACTATACTAGTTTTTATTTATAAGGGATTAGATCTATCCCAAATAATTCTTCTTAACTTAATTTCTCACTCTCTATTGGTAAAAGTTTTTATGGTTCCTTTTTATGTTGCCATTATACATGTTTGATTTTTGGAACATTTACATTGTAGGTCATCCTGATTTCTGTGACTCTCAGAAGCTGACATTTAAGGAACTTCTACAGACATGATGAACTGACAGTTTCCTGGAAAAAAAAATCAATATAGCACATGTTAAGAAATGTTTGTAAAACAGTGTAGATCCAGATCAGCCATGCCCCTGTATGAGGTGTATGGTCACACAGAACCTGATAGCAGCTGTTACTTTAGCTGACAAGAAGTTATCTATCCTTGGACTTGTAAGGCTCAGATAATAACAATTTTTTAATTTGTTAACATCTACAGCAAGATTAGATTACACGTAGTATAAATAAGTTAAACAAACAACAACATTGGATGAAAATTAATCTGGATTCCCTCTAAAAAGTGCTTTTTGCAATTTTAGTCATGGCCTTCTCTGTGATGATTCTCTTTCGAAATAATGCTAATTGACATATATTTCTCTACCTTTTTATGTCAATGTAATTAGTGTTTAATATTACTTCTTTTATGTTCTGCTGTTTTTCTGTTTCCCATTTTAAAAGGCCGATATTACAGGAACTCTGACAGGATTTGAGGGGTCGCCCCTGGCCAAGTGGTAGTCTGTCGCCGACTTTGTAAGTCTACTGACTGCTTGGCCCTCACTGCAAGGGTGTGTGTGTCCTAGACGAGTTGAAAGACTTTATGTGGGAAGATCTTATAGTTGACCTGCAGTGCAGTGGTTCTACCTGGACATTTGTATGGGGTGTTTCTTCACCAAAAAATGTTGACTGTTGCTATAGTAACCATGATTATGTCGCTGCAGTGTACAAAACAGAATTGAACAGGATGACAGTTTTTCCAGGAAAGATTTTTCAGGAAAGATTTTTTAAATTTTTTTTTATAAATCTAATTATTTTATTTATTAATTAACATCCTTAAAAACAGCAAGAAACAGCATGATATTTACTATAAAAAGGAAGAAATAATTGACACAAAAATTCCTGATTTATTTAGTCTTGTATAGAAAGGCATTTAGAAAAAAAAAGATGTCAGCTAATAAAAGAGCTGACAGCAGAGAACCTCATAGCTGGGGACCTACAATCAGAAAGAGATGTGTGAGTGACAAGTTTTGTGCATCAAATTAAACCTAAATTTGATGTTGCAGACTTGATTTACCAGTTCTTTTTAAAATTGAAAGCTTGAAGGATGCACTAATAACCATTCTCATCTAATATAGTATGTGATTTCTATTGTTTAGTTATACTTGTTCAGGTAGGACCTTCACATGACTATGCATTATTAGCTTGCTAAACACATATTAAAACAATTTCTGCAAATATTGTAGGTCCAGATTAGTCAGGTCTCTGCTGAGAGCTGACCAGGATCTGCACTGTTTGCTGTGGAATCTCTATCAGTATGACTAGACACCTTTGCATGTCAGTGTTAAGAAGATGACTAAAAATAAGTCTGGGTTGATAACAAATGTGGCAATATAAGGGTTAAAACACCATTACTGTTGTGTTCTATTGGTGTTCTATCGGTGTGCCATTACTTGTATAAATATGAAACATAACAGAAAGGATGGCATTATAATGATGTTCATACATCTCTCTAATAACAGCAACACTCCACCAATCATTATTGATTAATTATTCTGAACAAAAGTTATATTATTGTACACCTTTTATTAATGAAAATCCATTCTCAGCTACATTTCTATAGAATTTGTATAAAGCACTGCTTCAGTAGAACTAACGGGAAGGATAATAATTACTGGATTAGAATTATATTCAAGATTTCTTTAAACAATCACCATTTACACAATTGTACTTGCTTTTTGACCTGACTTGGTGGTCCTCTTTAGGAATGTGAGGCACAAGGTTCAAATTAAAGTCCCAAGTTGACAACATAGCAAATTTTTAACAAATGGCGGTACAGCTGCTTTGCTTATTCTCAATCAAATGGAAGGTCAGTTCCATAACTGGTCAGCATTATGTGAGTGGGGTGATATCATGCTTGGTGTTCATGGCATGTGATCACTCTCACTGCTGAAAGTAGAAATAACTTTAAAGGCTTAACCTTTGCATTATATTTGCAGAAATATAGACTGAATTTTCATATTATATTTGTAGAAATTAAGACTGAAACTTAGAAGTAGTTGTAGAAAAACTTTGGATTATTAATTTAGAAATAACTGATAGTTGGTATTATGTTTTATCTAAAACTTTAAATTATTAATGTAGAAATAACTGATTTAGCAGTATGATTTATCTGGAACTTGTATGCTTTCAGTATCCAAGGTTGACAAGAAATACTTCCTTCCTTGATTTGAAGCTGGAATCTTTACAAAGTGCCTGAGGCTTCATAGGTAACAAAATATGCGCATACTTTTTTCTCCATTCATAGGCAACCATAAATAATGGATAGTGCACAAGTCCAATAATTTGTAACGGTTCAGTCGTGTCCTACAGGTACCTTTTATGTCATTATTGAAAAAATTGTACAGCAGAAGGCAAGTGAGAGAGAGTCAGCGAGAGTTCCCTGGCATTGGCAGTAAGAGTCGGTATGTGAGAACTGTGTACAGGAATTTCTGGATCTTCTCTTCTTGCTACAAGGTGTGGATGTAGGCAATACTTTTAAAGCATTGCAGTGAGACGCAAACAGTTATGATTGAAAATTAACTTGTCGCTCAACATAAGAAAATATGCAGCAAGGGTAGTATGTTTTCATCATAGACTGGACAAACACTAGTTACTTGGAATTTTTCAATTCAGTAAGCACTTGAGAGAAAAAAATGCTGTCATGTTTGGTAATTCTGTCGTCACCTTAAATCAAAAGATCTGCAGCAAGACAGAATATAACATGTTGTCATGAGAAACTGAAAGTGTTGTCATCATTTGACATTCACTTCAAATCAAACTTTAATAAGCAATCCAGTAAAATAATATGCAATGTGAATTTTTCACCATAAATATTCAGGGAACATGTTTTGCACTTATTGCTGGATTCAAACAGTAGACTTTACATTGTTTGCAAGTTTTTGGAGATAATATAGGTGTGTCTTGGGATTATTTTTTCTGTGGAAGGTTATACTTACATCATCATGGCTCTGGTGTTACATTTGAAGTATGCTGAAAACTTACCTGGTCGGGCAGACCGCTTAGGCAAGGTGTCCTTTAGAGGTGAGTTATTTCATTTTGTTCTTGTTAATAAAAAATATATTTTTATTGAAAATTGTAAATATGAAAAAACGAACATAAATTTCTTGTGGTATGTGAGTGTGTTTCAAAGACAAATAACTTTGCTGCGAATGAAATTTTTTTTTTTTTTTTTTTATACTTTTCTTCTTCAATTATAACTGTCAAAAAAGAAAAGAAAAAAGAAACAATAATTTAAAACAAAATTCGATGACAAAAGAATGTATAAGTGAAAGCATAACATGATATACTTTTACCATATCATACTTTTATAATACTTACACCAATGCAAAAGAAAATAAAGTGATTAAAAAATAAAAACGTTTTTGAAGTTTGAAACAATTAATTGTTTTGTATGTTTTCATGATACCCCCAGAATTAAATTTTGTATGACAATACATGATTCAGATGTTGCTGAGCAACCAATTCATTTATATTTGGACACTTACTGAATTATTCTCCAATTTTGTTGAATGGCCACACTGCCATGCTCTTAATAGCTGCCAATAATCTTGAATTGAATTAATAAAACAACTATGGAAAAGTTAATTTCTTCCTGTTGTGAATCAACAGTACTATTAGTTAATTCTCTGTTATATTAATGACTCAATTAAATATAATTATTTAATTAATTAGAACATATTTTTGATAATTAGAATTTCTACATGCAATAAATGCAGGAGTAGCAGCACCAAAAGCTGCCATTGATGTAAATTGTTTAGTTTAACTGATTGAACGTGTGTGGTTTTTTTTTACATAAATAAAATTTCCAATGAAATCGTTTAAGAGTAAGTGAATGAAATGTGATTACCTAAACTTCAATGGTACTTCTGTACTTACAGTACCTTTAAAAAGATTCTTGCAAAAGCAAAACAACAGCAGCAACAACACCACCATCAACAGTATTTATATCAATAAAAAGGTTATTAAATACAGGTATGAAGTTTTCTTTTTTAATAAAAAACATTTCTATGACAACCATCTGTAATGTATAACCGAGTATTTTTTTTTGCTGTATTTAAATAAAGTCACAATAGCACCTCCTGTGTACCTATATCTCTTGTTATGTGGCTTACAAGACAATTTGTTTTTAGTGACGTGGTGTTTATTTGATTAATTTTTCATCTAGAGAGTTTCACTGAAAGTGTTGTGGGCTTTGTGGTCTTAATTTGCTTAATTCAATTGCATGATTTCTGGTTTCCAGAATGCCTGACATGTGTGGTGATAATTTATTTATGCTTTGAAACTTGAAATTAAATCCAGACCACAGTTAGAATATATTTATAGATTTTATAGACTTCCATAGTGCAGAGTTTATTTTTTCAACATTTTGTTCATTTATTGGCATGATAACATCATACAATGAGAGTCACGTGCTTACAAAGTAAGCAATTAGTTTTGCACACCGACACATGATAGGTCTTTAGGACACCAGATATGATAAGATTTAACATAAATAAAGCTTAGTTAGGTTAAACTTAAACAAATGGGTTACACTATAAAAATCTTCAAATAATTTGAATAATAATTGAAAACAAGTTAGGATAAAAAAAACAACAGTAAAAATATACTCACATAAAATGATGAATAACAATATAAACAACAAAGTACCATAGAAGTGCCACCAATTACAAACACCACTTACAACCAGAAACATTCTGAATAATTATAAAAAAGAACCTTTAGGTTTCCAGGACTCTTCAGTGTATTCATCAGAATTGTTCTTGTACATTCCATCTACAAACTTTGCATTTGTATGTTAACCAAATAGATAAATGATACAGAAGTGTGATAAATCATATTTTTGGGGGGCTTGTTGAATGAACATGGACATTTGCTTTTTGAAATGGAAAATGATCAGCTTTTACAATTCATATTTTTTTCTAAGAAAAATTAATATAAAAAGTTATTTTAAAACATGTCACAGATAGGTACAATATTTTAGTACACTCTGTTGTGAAGTTCAACAGAAAAATAAAACAATATCTTACTATACAAAGTGCACTGTTTGTAATATTTATTCTGTTTATTTGATATATTATTTGTCTTTTGTGCTTTTTAAAAACTATTTTAACCCTTTCAATCATGCATGCCATTTTATGCCTTTGTAAAGCATACTCAGTTGTCACTTATCTTAGAATCTGCACAAGTATGGTTTATTTGTACACTGACTAAATCTAGGATCTATTATATGCTGAACTTAAATGTTTAAAATTACCTAAAACTGCTTTAACAATAAAAAAAAATTAACAAAGTGAGGAGAAATTTAAAAATCCTATACTTTCACTATGAATAAAAGTGTTAAAAAAACAGCATTTCTCTTTGCCTGAAGTGCTCTAAGTTAAAGGTATTATTTCTTTGTCTGAAGAGCTCTAAGTTAAAGGTATTATTTATTTCTGCCTGATGGGCTCAAAGTTAAAAGTAGCATTTCTTTTTGCCTGAAGTGCTCTAAGTTAAAGGTATCATTTCTTTTTTTGCTTGAAGTGCTCTAAGTTTAAGGTATTATTTCTTTGCCTGAAGTGTTCTAAGTTAAAGGTAGCAGTTTTTTGCCTGAAGTGCTCTTAGTTAAAGGTAGCATTTCTTTTTGCCTGAAGTGCTCTAAGTTAAAGGTAGCATATCTTTTTGTCTGACATGCTCTAAGTTAATGGTATTATTTCTTTTTGTCTGACATGCTCTAAGTTAATGGTATTATTTCTTTTTGCCTGGCATGCTCTAAGTTAAAGGTATCATTTCTTTTTGCCTGAAGTGCTCTAAGTTAAGGGTATCATCTTTGAATCATATTTCTCTGACACCTTGTTATTTAAGATGTTCTGTTTGAGCACCACTGAACATATGGCTATCCTCCTTGTGATGAGGCTTGACATGTGCATAGAGGACTGGAGTGTTTAAATAGTGAAAAAATAGGTGGGAAACTTTATGAAGTACAGCATTTTGTCATTACAACCTATCAGAAGCTTTGAATCCTTATAATGTTTTATTTATTAAATTCATATATGGCTACGGAATTGACCTTTTTCTGTCGCTAAATACTGTGTTTTAGCCTTTATGATCTTGTAGTGCAAACATCTAAATGCTCAAAAAGATATATATAACTAAAACCGTACTTTCATCGGGCATTTCCATTAAACATGCCAAAAGTACACGGTGTTGTTGGTGTTTTTCTGACCCCAGGCCAATTCTAGATTTGTGCTGTTCTATCCTTTAAGATAATGATCTTGTGATTTTTCTTCCTCTCTTTTGAGTCAGGCTTCCTTCATCTGCCATTGTTTAATGTTATTTACAAGTTAAGAGTCATGGATGAAAGTAAATGTTGGTCATGGGATAATATGAACGCTTAGGTAACTAATCGGAACATTTCGGGATTCAACAAATGTAATTTAAAATCTTTTATGACTCCCTAGTGCTAAAAGATTTGATTTTTTTTTTTCTTATTGACTTATCTGAAATAATGCAAAGAACTATGGACATACATCCACTACATATGTCATATAATGTATCTGAAACATTATTTGCACCAAATTTGATGAATAAAACTGCATACTGTACATAACTTTAATAACTAGTACAAAATCCTAATTGTTTGCGAATATAACAGCTACATAACAACGGTAAACAGGGATACTTATATACATGTAGGCTTTGCAACCAAAAAATACAGATCTTGATTTGCCTGTTTGGCAGAAAATGTTGAGTCAAATGATATCAGTCATGTCCCTTTGCTCGATCAGGATCTGCACTTTTGTTGCCAAAGTCTGATTAATAAGATTGGAGCAGGTTATGGGTTTGGTCTGTTACAAGTATAAAGGTTGTTCTAGTCTCCATTCCTTCAAGCTTTATGTAGTCTGGCATATAATGATTGAATTTGTGGTATTTTCTTATATTGCACTGAATCATTTATGGTTATATTGGTGGAGCTAATTATGGTGGAAGGATATCCAAGAGCTATGTCTTGGTAGCACCATCACAACATCACTGGTAAGCTGGAAAACCTTCCTGTATCTGAGTTGTCGGCCCTGCCCCATGCTTGATTCACGCAAGGGATTGAGGAGTTACAAGTCTGTGACTGTTCATAAACTGGCAACCCCCTATACAATTATTGTAAATGTACTACAGTTCTTTGACAATATTATGCATACTTTTTTTATGAAAGATTTTTTTTAGGGTTCGACCACTCCTAACCCATCTGATTCCAACCAATCAAACTGCAGCATCTTGATTTTCTAGTGAGTTGTATCAACAGCAACTAAGTTACCAAAGATAGACCACTCCAAAGCCCTCAGATTGCAACCAATCAAATAGTGGCATCTTATATTTCTGAGTTGTCTATAACTAAGTAACTAAATATGGTGTAAATGTGTATATGGGACACAGTAACGGGTAATAAACAAATATTGTGTAAATGTGCATAATTATAGCAGATGGCATACTAGAAATGTGTAAAGCAAACAAGATGTAAAATTATCAATGGTGTTTCAGTAAAATTTATAGGGGATTTATATGGTATGCAATATGATATTCACATTTTTCCTTATAACAATCAGACTGTTTAGAAACAGCTGTCTCTGAGACTGTTTAGAAACAGCTGTCTCTGAGACTGTTTAGAAACAGCTGTCTCTGAGACTGTTTAGAAACAGCTGTCTCTGAGACTGTTTAGAAATGGCTATCTCTGAGACTGTTTAGACACAGCTGTCTCTGAGACTGTTTAGAAACAGCTATCTCTGAGACTGTTTAGAAACAGCTATCTTAGAGACTGTTAAGAAACATCTATCTCTGAAACTGTTTAGAAACAGCTATCTCTGAGACTTTTAGAAACAGCTGTCTCTGAGACTCTTTAGAAACAGCTTTCTCTGAGACTTTTAGAAACAGCTGTCTCTGAGACTCTTTAGAAACAGCTTTCTCTGAGACTATTTGGAAACAGCTGTCTCTGAGACTGTTTAGAAACAATTTAAACAGCTATCTCTGAGACTATTTGGAAACAACTGTCTCTGAGACTGTTTAGAAACAGCTGTCTCTGAGACTGTTTAGAAACAGCTGTCTCTGAGACTGTTTAGAAACAACTATCTCTGAGACTGTTTAGAAACAGCTATCTCTGAGACTCCTTAGAAATGGCTATCTCTGAGACTGTTTAGACACAGCTATCTCTGAGACTGTTTAGAAACAATTTAAACAGCTATCTCTGAGACTATTTGGAAACAACTGTCTCTGAGACTGTTTAGAAACAGCTGTCTCTGAGACTGTTTAGAAACAGCTATCTCTGAGACTCCTTAGAAATGGCTATCTCTGAGACTGTTTAGAAACAGCTGTCTCTGAGACTGTTTGGAAACAGCTGTCTCTGAGACTGTTTAGAAACAGCCATCTCTTAGACTGTTTAGAAACAGCTATTTTTGAGACTGTTTAGCAACAGCTATCTCTGAGACTGTTAAGCAACAGCTATTATTTCTGAGTCTGTTTAGAAACAGCTGTTTCTGAGTCTGTTTAGAAACAACTATTTCGGAGACTGTTTAGAAGCAGTTATCTCTGAGACTGTTTAGAAACAGCTGTTTCTGAGTCTGTTTAGAAACAACTATTTCGGAGACTGTTTGGAAGCAGTTATCTCTGAGACTGTTAAGAAACAGCTGTTTCTGAGACTGTTTAGAAACAACTATCTCTTCTTTAAGTATTTAAAAAAACCCACATTATTCCAAGTTCCAACATGATTGGCAGTTATTACTTTGTTGAGATGTCTGGCATTTTTTCTTTTGTGTTCATCTATTAGATAGGTAATCCCAGATTTAATGCAGTATGTTTCTACAAATCTGCTATAATTTTGTTTGAGTTAATCTGAAGATGCTATTCAATAGAATGGTAATTATATAAGTAATTGTTACATGTTAGTTAAAAACATTTATTGGTATCTGAACACACTCTGCACCTTATGTCAAAATTCGACCATTCATAATTATATGAGGTGTTATTAAATTGCAGAATTCTAAGCAACCAGAATTGGTGCATGCAAAATTAAACCAAGAAGTTTAGCTGTTAGGTAATTTTGTATCTTATAATTCGACCTTAGATTTTATCATACATGCTTGTTTTAAATTGTGGTGGAATGAATGTTTAATACAACAATTTAAGGATTAATATTCTTGTTTAATTTCATCATTAATTGTGTAATATAGAAACTATTCCAGATATAAGTCTTATTAATGGAAGCATGAGAAACTTTAGACATTTCAGACATGGATAAACTGTCTGTCAAGAGACATTAGTTTTAATGAATTGATATTGTGCTATGCATTGGTAAATGCAGTCAAGATTAATATGGTGGTATTATCCTGTATAATTCGTTCTGAAATCTTCATTTATCAAACCATTGACATCATCGAATATGGTGTGTATTTTAACACCCAACTCTATATGATACTTTTGATACAACACTAAACTATGAAATGGTACACTTTATTCATTTAAACACTGAACTAGGTATTGCTCTTTTATTTAAACACTGAACTAGGTATTGCTCTTTTATTTAAACACTGAACTAGGTATTGCTCTTTTATTTAAACACTGAACTAGGTATTGCTCTTTTATTTAAACACTGAACTAGGTATTGCTCTTTTATTTAAACACTGAACTAGGTATTGCTCTTTTATTTGAACACTGAACTAGGTATTGCTCTTTTTTTTAAACACTGAACTAGGTATTGCTCTTTTATTTGAACACTGAACTAGGTATTGCTCTTTTATTTAAACACTGAACTAGGTATTGCTCTTTTATTTAAACACTGAACTAGGTATTGCTCTTTTATGTAAACACTTAAATATGTATGGCTCTTTTTTAAACCCTAAACTATGTATGGCTCTTTTATTTAAACAGTGAACTATGCATTGGTTTTTTTTAAAGACTGAACTATGTATGGCTCTTTCATTACACACTGAACTATGTATGGCTCTTTCATTAAACACTGAACTATGTATGGCTCTTTCATTAAACACTGAACTATATAATGGCTCTTTCATTAAACACTGAATTATGTATGGCTCTTTCATTAAACACTGAATTATGTATGACTCTTTCATTAAACACTGAATTATGTATGGCTCTTTCATTACACACTGAACTATGTATGGCTCTTTCATTACACACTGAACTATGTATGGCTCTTTCATTAAACACTGAACTATATAATGGCTCTTTCATTACACACTGAACTATGTATGGCTCTTTCATTAAACACTGAATTATGTATGGCTCTTTCATTAAACACTGAACTATATAATGGCTCTTTCATTAAACACTGAATTATGTATTTCTCTTTTATTTAAACACTAAACTTTGTATAGGTATTTCATTTAAACACTAAATTCTATATGGTTCTATTGCTTCATCTCTTCAGTACAATAGTTCATTGTTATATGACTTAATGTAGACATTAAGGCATTTTAGAAACTAAATTTCTATTACAAAAATTTCAAAATTTGGTTCAATGTATTATTTTTGCATCTTTATTATTTTGTGTAGATTACTATAATTTAGTTTACAGAACATTTATAGCTCATTTTGTAGTGAGCTCCACTTAGTCTAGTGTTGAAAGGTTGAGTTCCAGTGAGTGATGGCACTGTTTGTCCTCTCCATTTATTCTACTACATGAAGATCAATATTTCCATATGTTGTTTTGTTAAAATTATGGACACAATATAACCAAAGTTCTTTGCTGGTCCTTTTTTCCAATTCTTCAGGCACCACCAACAACCGAAAAAAGTCCCTATTTACAACTGTTATTTAAGTGAAGCATGGAAATATTGCAATAAAAGATAAATTCCTGAAAAAAGTCATTGAACAGTCTTTTACGCAAAGTAGTTAACTAAAAATAAATGGTCAGTTTTATTTTTCTTCTAATAATACCAATAAAAAAATAAGAATTTTGCCATGATAAAATATATAATAAAATATACGATATATCATAGCTTCTTTTTTTAGAACTACTTTGAACCTTTCAACTGGCTGTTCTTTTTACCTCCCACTTTAGTGTCCACGTTTTCCTTATGAACTTTTTATGGACATTAATATTTAATTCAATTTTAATTTAATCTTCAACAATTATCTAAGGATGATGTCATATCACACACCATTATAGTCCCAGGGCAATATTTGAAAAATATATAATACATTTGTATGAGTTTCAGTGTCACATTTCACTTATTAACCTGTTAGAATAAGAAAGATTTTAAGTTTGCATGATCTTATACCCCATATACATGTATCAGTTCCTTTTTCAAATGCTTCATTATTTAATGTCTTAGGCCTACAGCCTTTGACATCAAATTCCTAGGACTCAGAATAAATAACTGTGATATACTTGTATTTCATGCTGTGCCATGCAAATTTACAGTTTTGGAATACAGTTCTGTTGTACTGCTTAACACAGTCATAATCAGTATGAGTGCCCATCTGTCGCTGAATGTTTCGCCCCCTTTAACTCGGTACACCCTCTAGATGGTGTGGCAGCAGTTGGGATCAGGGACTACTTTTCTGTGTTTGCTTTCATGCCAGTTCATTTCATCTGAGCCAGCTGGAAGCTTTTTTTGCTTCCTTGGCTAGGCTTTGAACCGCAGACTTCCTTGTCTTGCCCTTTATTCCAAGGGCCCCAAATATCTTCCACAGTAAAATGTACATTCTAAGTATACATCATAATATCTTTAACAAACTTTTAACATTGCCAGTATTCTAAATAAAGTTCACAGAAAAAAAAAAATGATGTCTGCAAAACTATCTTTAGCCATTTTCCTAAAGTACAGAAATTTATTTCAGCTTGATTTTAATTCTAAATACACATATTTCAGGACATCCAACATTTAGCATTTTTGGCTTTGCTGTCTAGCCTTACTTTTTACCTATGTTGGGATGCTGACACAAGGTAAGCTGAATGAATATCAAAGTTACCCGCATTCATAGAAATAACCCATTGTATCAGTATACTCAGCTATACAAGAAACACACCATTTAACCAATGACCTATACACACACACACACTGTGTGCTAGTCTGTTTATTTTTTTTCGGCATGTGAAGCAGCATTTGGAACTCCTCTGCGATGACTGCCACAGCACTCCACTATTGTGGTGTGTAAACGGGAAACTTTTTATTGCATAGATTTAGATTATACATAGTATAGTCCAGGTACGGTAGGCCCCGGGTTCGATCCCGGGTTCGATCCCGGGCCGCAACATACCAAAGTCGTTAAAAATGGTAGTGGTATAGCTCCCTTGCTAACGCTCAGGCAAATATAAGGGTAGTTCCACGACTGGTTGGCCCGGTGTCAGGATAATGTGACTGGGTGTGGTATCATGCCAGGTGTTCACGGCATGCTATACACAGTGAAGGCAGCACTATATCTGCTTCAAGTGGACACCGTCTCCAGATAACTGAAATACTTTTGGTGGGACGATAAACCCAATAAACAAACAAAGTATAGCCTATTGATAACTTTTTGCATTGATTATTTTATAAAGCAGATGTTTTTCACTATTCTGCAAGATATTGAACAACACTTTAATAAGCAATGATAGAATTATCTTATCAAATTTTGGCATACTTTATTATTTTATTATGATTTAATGAGCGGACACATTAAGACAAGAGTAAGTTGTATCTATGCCATGTAACATATTATAAATGTAAGAAATTGTACAATCTGGTCGTGTCTTGGTGTATAAAAATGTTTTGTCTTTTAAAATAGCTGAACAATAAGTTATGTTAAAGTTTGGTAAAACCGTATACATAATAGGAGCTAAAACACTACACATTATAAAGCCTCGTAAATGTGGCATTTCTTTTTTAAAGATATTTCTTGTTACTTACTGACTTGCAAGATGAGTTCTATTTTCATGAAATGTTCAATTTGTATTAGACTAAAAATAATGATGTCACTTGATTATAGCACTATGTTTAAAGAAGCAATTTTAAAAACATTTAGAATAGCCTTGGACTTGTAAGGATACTTGGAAACAATTGCAATATATGCTCAAGACTTAATGGATTTATTGAAATTCAAATACATTGTCTATAGTACACTATGGGAGAAAGGGAAGGGGAAGAAATTAACTTGTTTTGTTACCTTAATTATTTTATTTTCCTCTTTTAAAAAAAAACAAGTACTGATAAGAAGTAGCATTCTTTTTTCTTCACAAGTGGCAAATTTAAAGACAGCTGGAAGAAATGTAGACTTGTATGGTTGTTTGGGAAGAATAACGAGAATTGCTCATGCCTGTCATAGCCATAATGGTTTTGGTGAAGTTCACTAGCCTTGTCTATGTAGCACACAGATATGCCTAGGGGAACAGTGGATATGTCAGAAACAGAATATTTTTTTTAACATATTTTTCCCTTTCCATAACAAATACTTGTTAGTAATTGTGTTATATATCCCCAAGTGGTTAATGTAAGGACAACTGTGAGAAACTAAAAACTGGTTTGAATGTTTGCCATATTTGAGAACAATTTACGATAATAGTGTCTGTCTCAGCCTTGATGATTTTGGTAAATTTCAACAGTGTGGGGCTATTCCATCTATAAAAATCCTTTGTAAATCTTTCATTTTAACTAAAATATTGTTGTAAAATATGTGTTTTAGCTTTTTCCTCAAAATGTTTTCCTTTTTTATAAAAACAAAATTACTAAACACTACACTTTTTCTTCCTCTAGCAAATTTGCCATTTTGGCCAATGTAGAATTGCTGGTTTCTTTAGTGGAGGAAGATCCTAGACATATATCTGGGTAGAACCACAGGCATACTGAAAGTCAGCTGGAAGACCTTTCCTTAAGTCTTTAATCCTGTCCAGGACTCAAACCAAGGTGGTAAGAGACTAATCAGAGTTGGTACAGTAAGTCACTATCTGCACAGTGTTTGTTACACAACTCTGTTTTTTAAAAAAAAAATACATTAGGACTTAAATTTGTTATTTTGCCTTTATGGACTGGAAACTTTTCAGTCAATAATTGGATATAAGTATATACAATGCCCCAATGGAAAATATGACCCAATAATGGATTGATGATTAGAAAAAAAGTCCTGTACTGCGTTTGGTTATCTGTTTCCAGAATGTGCACAATTTGGATGAGAAACAGTCATCTTTTGTACAATCTTCTTTCCATAACAAGTAAAGAGCATCCTTCAGTTGTCCACATTGTTCAGGTTTAGTTTTTGTTAAAACAGGAAACGATTCTCACTTGTTAAATGCTTTCTCCTTCATTATTAATAAAATGTTCTATTTCCCAATTTTACCAATTTCTGGTAAAATTAGATGACATCTTTTCTACAATGTTTTTCTCTTTTCATAATGCATGTGTAGCTGTGTTGTTTTACACAAGTGTTTATTTGGTAGAAATGAGAAACACACATCTTGTGGCAAATGATTTTCTTGTTTAATTTAAATGACCATTTAGTTTGACTTCTGTTTTCCTTGAGTGTCCTGTTTGTGTTATGATTTGATAAACATGACACGTTTTAGAAAAAAATCAGAGAAAAATATCACACAAAAAAGAAAGGGTATATTTTTTTTCCTCTTGTCAATGTTCTTTGTTTGTTAACCCTTAGCTGGCTACATTTGTTAATAACCCAGACTAATTCTGAGTCATTTAACATTGACATGCAAAGGTACCTAGATATATTGGAAGACATTTAGCAGTAAATAGTGAAGATCCTGATCAAACATTTCCCAGCCTCGAGCTGGCTGATCTAGATCTTCTCAATTTGCCAAAAATTGTATAAATACATGTTTAGCAAGCTAAGGGATAATATACCTAAAAAGCTGTGTTTTTTTAGCTCACCTGAGCACAACATACTCAAGGGGAGCTTTTGTGATAGCGCTTAATCCGGCGTCCGGCGTCCAGTGTCAACACTTAAGCTTGTGAACACACTAGAGGCCACAGTTTTTATCCAATCTTTGTCAAATAAATCAGAATGTTTGTCTGCATGAAATCTTGGATGAGTTCATTATAGGGTCACCTGGGGTCAAAAAGTAGGTCACTAGGTCAAATTTTAGGAAATACTTGTGCACACACTAGAGACCACATTTATAGCCCGATCTTCACAAAGCTTTGTCAGAATGTTTGTCTGCATGAAATCTTGGATGTGTATATTATTGGGTCACATAGGGTCAAAAAGTAGGTCACCAGGTCAAATCTTAGAAAGATTGTGAACACACCAGAGGCCACAATTATAGGCCAATCTTCATCAAACTTGGTCAGAATGTTTGTCTACATGAAATCTTGGATGAGTTCGTAACTGGGTCATGTGGGGTCAAAAATTAGGACACTAGGTCAAATCTTATAAAAAGCTTGTTAACACACTGGAGGCCACATTTATAGGCCAATCACCAAACTTTGTCAGAATGTTTGTCTGCATGAAATCTTGGATGAGTATATTATTGGGTCACCGGAAGGGGGGGGGGGGGTCAAAAAGCAGGTCACTAGGTCACATTTTAGAAAAATCTTGTGAAAACAGAGGTCATATTGATGGCACAATTTTCACCAAAGTTGGCTAGCATGTTTGCCAGTATGAAATCTTACATATGGTTTGAAGTGGGTCATGTGGATTCAGTAGGTAACTTGGTAAAATTCTAGAAAATGTTATCAACCCAGTGGCCACACTAATGGTCCAATCTTCACCAAAGATTTCTAAAGTAAATAACTCTTAATTATTTGATGCCAGATTTGAGCCTACTAAAAGCCTGTGTCATCAGGTGAGCGATTAAGGGCCATCATGGCCCTCTTGTTTCATAAAGGCTCAATATGTGTTAGAACAAGAATTTATCATTTATAATAGTTGTATTTATTATATTATTATTATGATAATGTTTCTGAACAAAGCTATTTTGACAAAATCTACAGTTATGCAATGACTGTTAAATGTCTTTGTATGGGATTAATAAAGCATCTAATGGTCACAATTGGTTAATTTCCCCATTATTTAAAATATTCAGTCAAAAAAAGCAAAACTTTGGTTAAGCACAACGATTATAGGAGTCCAGTAATATCTCTGACCACTATATCTTATGTAAACTTGCTGTCATTCAAATGTCTGTGTTGTTGTTTTTTGATCAAAAGCATAATGCCTTTAATTATGTTTTATCTGCTTTATTGCTCAACAACCGGCATGTATGGGAAGTTATTTTCAAGTCTCTGCTTGCTGTTTTAGACGTGTTGTGTATACCTGTATTTCAATAGGTATGCTGATATCAAGTGTGAATCATATGTTACTATATGTCATGTACCCTTATAAGATTAATGACAAAGTTAACAAAAGTAAGGACCAAATGAGGTTATACTTCATATTTACTTTTAACTAAACTGATCTGTGCAAAAAATATTTCCTCAAAAACATTTGTTTAATCTTTTTCTCAAATTTTATATAATTCAGCTAACAATATTATCAACATATAGAAAAAATAAATGTCCGTTTTAAGTTATCAACACACTATTTATTGCAAATTAATGTAGCAGCACATATAATGTTTTGAGTATTAAATTAAAATGTTCCATACTTCATCCTGAACATAGTTAACATTTTAAATAAATTTTGTTTCAATATTCAAGAAAATTATAATAGACATATTTCATTTTCAAAGGTAAATAGAATTACTAATTAAATGTATGTATGTTTAAATGACAAATGATTGAATGTTTCATAAAAATTAATAATTGCATTCTTCATTTAAATGTTGTGCATTTGTTATTATGCTATGTATAATTAAAATATAATTTCTAAAGTAATTTATAATTGAATTCCTTATGTTAATTTTTAATATTTACATGGTTAGACTCCAAATATATCTAATATTTCCATGGTAGAATCATTATATATTGAATATTTGCATGGTTAGAATCATAATATATTTAATATTTACATGGTAGAATCATCATATACACGAAATTGATGTTGTGATGTTGGAGGAGTGTTGAATTATTACACATATAACATGCATCTTCTTAATGTTTGGAGCAAAACTGCTGAAAATGGAGGACTTTTCACTTATATTGTCTGTAGATTGGCAGTATAATATTTTCTATGTGAGGTCTAATGAGTTTCATTTGAATAGTAGGGACACAGTAACATTTAGGTTCTTCCACAGCGACTTGTATTTATTTAGAGTTATAAATTCACCGCTTTGCATAAATTAGCATACATGTGAACTCCCATTTTTGGAGGGAGACTCGCTCTCTTAAGGCTCAAAATTATTTGAAAAGGAGGGGTGTTTTACCCATTTGCAAAAATCTCCCTACTTGGAAACATATCTTCCTTTGTTGTTTATATGAAAATAACAAATCTCCCACCTTGCAAGTGAAAATCTCTCTCTTTGGCCTCAGGGAAAGTTCACATGTATGAATCAGTGGGTTCAGAAATGTTAGACATTCCAGTCAAGTGGTCGTATTAACATCATTTACCGGATGTTCTCGCCACACAGCATTTTATATAGTACACCTTTTAATTGTTATCCCTTTTAAAATTATTTTATCACATATCCATGACTTACTACACAAGTATATCATTAATATTGATACAAAAATTCTGCATTATGAAAACTTAAAGCTTATGCAAGAAGTACATTGACCGTTTAAACAGCAAACTGAATGGATTGGATAATTTTTCCATTGGTAGCAAGCATACATGCTGAAATATCATAATCATAGAAATTATTTCCATCTCAAGATAGAACAAGAAAGAGCTAGGATGTGAGACATCCAAGGTGCCATAGAGAGCATGCGCTTTAAACAAGAAGATGACCATCTTGGGAACTACACACTCTCATACTCTGTTGATCAATTACATAAACATTTGGCAGTAACAAACCATAGCTCTGATGGGAAGTGGAGTATTTTTGCTACTTTGTTTGTTTACCTTGTTCTCTGCTACATCTGTATTTACAAGCTGCATTTCTATCATTGGTATACAATTAGTCAGTTTCTTTTGTTAAACAAAACCACCAAATGGCTGCTTTTATGCTACTTTTTATAATTGCAAGCTACACTTTATTGTTGCAAGCTACCTTGTTAAAACAACTCAACACTTAGTTCTCTTCTCTGAAAAGTGTCTCACTGACCACCTCCGACATCATGTTATTGACTGCTACACTATCGTCCCCATAAAAAAATACATTCCATAAGAGGTACCGCTCTCAAGAGCGGTGCCAGTGACAACAATATCAACATGAATGAGTGGGAAAATTGCACAATACACATATATTTGATCTTCTCACTACACTTACTATAGAGTAATAAATACTGTGCGTCATTTAATAGTTGTCTCTACACATAAATTCGTAAATCAAATGTTGCTTCCTAATATTTTGGCATGGCCAGGCAGCTGGATATTTTACTCCCTGCATCAATCAAAGTTACAAACACACTTGCTGCTTTACAACTGTCTTAACTCCAACTCATTTACACAAGGAAAGCAGGAGGGTGGGAGGTTTGTGTTTAACATGGAATTTTTTTCTTTCTAAAGTGTCAAAAGTTTTATGCATTTTTAACCAACTCTCAGGTTTTCGTTTCTTAAAATGACTTCTTGCATGTTAATTCTTCTCACATTTCTTTGCTCAGACAGCTCAGTCATAGTGTCTTATTGCAATGAGTTGACCAGTCTTTACAGATTCATAATAAACTGGATTTAAAATATATTTTATTTCAGTTTTCCATGTCTAAGATAATATTATGTGAACGATCATTGGACACTCTAAAATGTTAAGCATTTCTTTGGTGACATCATATAGAGACAACTTTGACTTAAGGCATTTTTTGATGACTTGGCACTAATTAGACCCAATTGCATTCCAGTCACCCTGAAACTGCTGTAGATAATTGACATTGTCATGGCTGCTTTATCAAACATGAGATGGATGATTTTATGTGTTATTCTCTTGAAATATCCAACTTTTAAGTCAATGGCTGCACAAGCAATGTTAGTCTCTAGTAAAAGTTTTAATGAAATCTGTGACATTTAAAATTAAAATATAGCATTTTTAATGTCAAATGTCAACATAATCAATACAAATCATTTTGTTGAAATGCTTTGTATACAGTATGAAGTGAAAATGAAAAATAAGCAAGACGTTGCTATGGTGACCATGCTTTTTCTCTCAAGACAAAAGACCCTGAATTACCTTTCAGAATTTCAAAGGAGTAATGAATTGATGTACCATATTCTAAATTTTCATTTACTTGCTAAGTAAAAGAACACTCTGTCACATATTCTTGAACATCTTTTACATTGATGGGGTCAAATTTCCTATTGGATGAAAAATAATGTTCTGTTCATACTTTAGACAGTAGGAAAAGACACAACATACATCTACTTCATTCGAAGCATAAAGTAATTATTGATTAAATGACTGATACTTTAGAGCTATTTGAATTGTATTTTATTAACCAGGTGTTCAACGAATAACCGGGTTATAAAATAGGGGTATGGAGATCAAAAGGGCAAGCGTGCGGGTGTGCGTGCCGGTGGGTAATAGCCATCAAACAGAGGGTTTCCTGTTAATAACTTTAGTTTGGATAAACCAATCTTACTGAAATTTGGATATAGCAAGCTTGCATGAAGGCCTAGCTTGGGATTGAATTTGAGGCCAGTCAGATCAAGGCCAGGGTCACCATTTCTAAAAATAGAAAAACAGTTTCCAGTCAATAACTGCAGTTCGAATAAACCAGTCTTGCTGAAACTTTGGATAAAGCAAGCTTTCATAAAGACCTAACTTGGGATTGGATTTGGGGCAAGTCCGATCAAGGTCAATGTCACTGTTACTAGAAATTGAAAAACAGTTTCTGGTCAATAATAAACCAATCTTGCTGAAACTTTGGATATAGCAAGCTTGCATGAAGACCTAGCTTGGGATTGGATTTGGGCCAGCTGGTTCAAGGTCAAGGTCACTGTTACTAAAAATAGAAAAACGTTTTCCGCTTAATAACTTGTGTTAAATTGTTAATTCGGTGAAAACTGGTTTCGTGCCACAGCCACATTTCTTATTTCATTATATTGAGATGCATGTAAAAGTTATATTTTGTTTTGCCAATAAGGCCTTTGTGGGAAATCATAATTTCAATCAAATTTGTTTATGCTTGGGTGATATTGTTTTGTTTCACATTTATGGTTCTTTATTGACAAGACAAACCATATCAGGTTCTGGTAATGGTGTTGTTGTGGAGCATTTATATACAGTTTATTATTGGTAACCAGTTAGACAATAAACTTTTATGCCCCAGTCATTTGAAGAATGGTAAAAGTGGCATACAGAGAGACTTGCCAGTCAGACAGGTTTTTTACTTTTCAATCAATGTTTATTTCTCTTGATAATAACTCTAAAACAGCTAAATTTTCTACAAATATGGTCGGTACATATCTGGAGATGAGTAGGATGTACAACAACCATGACTGTACCTGTGATATTTTAGTTCTTTTTCTCCTGTCAGTCCACCAGACTTTTTATCTGGAGAATCACATGGTTTGTGAAGTGCACAACAACCATAACTGTACCTGTGATATTTTAGTTCATTTCCTTCTGTCAGTCCACCAGACTTTATCTGGAGAATCACATGGTTTGTGAAGTGCACAACAACCATGACTGTACCTGTGATATTTTAGTTCATTTCCTTCTGTCAGTCCACCAGACTTTATCTGGAGAATCACATGGTTTGTGAAGAACAACCATAACTCAGCTTATTTAGTATTAATATGCATTAGTTGATACATGTACATGCAAGATCCAGCTTATTTATAAGACCATTGATATTTAATATATATTTAGTTTTGTACTAGCTTATCCTGTGTTGACAATATATTCAGTAGTTTCACCAGTTCCTTGTCTAATGGTTAATTAAACTATGAACACATAATAAACGTTGGTTAACTAAACTATAAACATGTAATAAACATTGGTTAATGAAACTATAAACATGTAATAAACATTGGTTAATGAAACTATAAACATATAATAAACGTTGGTTAACTAAACTATAAACATATAATAAACGTTGGTTAGCTAAACTATAAACATATAATAAACGTTGGTTAGCTAAACTATAAACATATAATAAACATTGGTTTATATGACTATAAACATATAACAAACGTTGATTTTCCAACTAGTCTGTTTATGTTTTTAAATATAAATTTTATTGAAACTTTCAGTTTATCGTGTCATAACATTTATTGACCTGTCAGGCTGTGTATGTGTGACAATTGTAAACGTCCCCTTGATCATGCTGAGAAAACCATTAATTTTCCCAATTATTTTGTCATGTGTCAGTTTCCTCATCTCTCAGTTGCAATAAAGGTGCTTTCATTTAACGACTTAATTAGGGGAAAACAATTGCAGTAGCACGTGGTGATGGGACCTAAAACATGGCTGTAATTAAAAGCAAGCTTAATTGATATAATAAATATACCATGAAATAGTGAAATAAGGAAGACCCTCTGTCCCGGAAGACCCTCTGTCCCAGTTGGAGAGAAATAGGAATATGTTTTTTTCTAATTATTGGGTTGAGAGCATTAAAACATTCATTCATTAAAGACAAGACCCCACTAGCAGTAACATTAATATCAGTTGTCATATTTTCTCAAGCTCAGATTTTAACTCCTCAGTTACAACTGACAATATGTTTGACAGCTAGTTGTTAATCTCAACAGCACTCTATATATTTACTGTAGCCATGTATTAATATGGAGTTGTAACATAATTCCTAAAAACATTGTCTGGGTGAGGATATTTGAGCTTTAATAAGTCTCAACTGAGATTTTCTTTCTGCTTTTTGAGCCAGCACTTAAATTAAAACCATCAGACCCAAGGGTAATACATTTGAGATGATAGTCAGATATTTGAAAAGCAGTTTTAATTTTAATCGGAGAAAAGCTTGATTTCAATTGGAGAAAAGCCGTAAGACACTTATAAAGGTGTTTGTATAATTATTTCTGAAATTACAAAATGTAAATTGTCTACCTCACACTTCAGTACTTTAACTGAATAAAAAGAAGTTGTTAGCTATCAATATAAAATATTATAGTTTTATAATATCATGGATGAGAATAGGCAGTTAAGATACCTTGATTCAAGATTTCTTTCTCATGCAAGTTTTTTTTCTCATGAAAGATTTCTTCTTTTTCATTCAAGATATTTATTTGTTTATTTGGGTTTTACGCACATTGAAACAATTGAAAATAGGTTAATATATTAAATGGTTTAAAAATGTATAATGGTTGCTAAATAAACAGTTTAGAAATTTATAACTTATTAAGAATATTAATCTTGTTCAAGCAGCAAACAAGTTTAGAATCCAACAATGTCCTAAACAGTTTGTACATGTTATTGACATTAAAATACTTCAATTGAATCTTTCTCATTCAAGATTTCTTTAACATTCAAGTTTTTTTTCTAATTCAAGATTTCTTCCTTATTTAAGTTTTTATTTCTCATCATGATTTTTATTCAAAATTTCTTTCTTATTCAAGCTTTTTCTTTCACATTCAAGCTTTCTTTTCATTCAAGATTTCTTTTCATTCAAGATTCCTTTCTCATTCAAGATTTTTTTTTTCTGAAAGATTTCATTCTCATTCAAGATTTCCTTCTCATTTAAGTTTTTTTCTCATCATGATGTCTTTCTCATAATAGATAGGCTGATTACATTGACAAATACAAATGCTAGTGCCATCAGACTGTGAACTGATTTAATCCCTTCAAGTCCATTCTCATTTTCTCAATGTGTGCTTCTCGACAGATAAATCAGTTCCTTGTTAGGTAACACATGATGAAACTGGTATAAACGTTTTAATACCACTAGATGCAGTAATCCAGCACTTGTTTGGTCACTATTGAGATACAGTCGGAAAGCCTCGGATAATTCACATTCATCCCGGATCTATGACAGGAAAACTCTACAAAAATAAACATGACGTATAAATATAATGTCATGAAAACAACAAAGATAAATGTTTTGTTAACTCTACTGAAAATGCAGTAACAGTTGTATATCTAGATGTGAACAGTTAAATTGATAAATGAAAGTTTATAGGATGAAATAATTCTATACACTACAACTATTGCTTTTTTGAAGAACATTTTTATTGCGGACACTTCTGCTGGCAAACAACGATCATTATTCTGTAAGTATCATTGCACCAGATACATCTGAAGGATGATTGTCCCAAGGTCGGAATTACCCTGGAAGTTCTGATTGTATTGAGAACTTGTGCCTGTTTCTGTCCTATATTAACTTGTCTGGTAGGCTTTTGTTGATGTCCTGGTAGACCGAAAAATGCAAAGTGATGTTTAACTAAATAAACCAAATATCGGACAGAAATGGACTGTATGCGAGATCAGGAGGTATAACAGATCAGGATAATAGGTCAGAATAATAATGGTACTAGAAAATAATTTTATGGCAGACGCATCATTATTATGAATGATTTCTTATTGATTTTATTCATTGTAGTAATTGTAGTATGTTGTAATAATTTTTAAATAAATATTCATAACTTTTTATTTTTATTGGAATCCTACCATTTTACATTCCATTCCACACATTTTAAGCCAAAACCATTTCATTCACATCACATTTCTTTTTTATTGTATTTTTATGTACCGCTAGTTGTATAGATTTTCACTTAAACATTTTTGTAACTTTACAAAATATACTTAAAATTGCAATGAAATTACAGACATCTTTGTAACCATTTTATTGCCACAACATAAATGTTCATCATTTGACACATGCTCGTTTTATTTTGTGTTTAATCATTCTGAATTCATTTGTATCAACTGAGTATCCAGTAGTGACCATTTTACATTCATTTGTCTTCCTTTGTTCTCTTGTTACATATATCCAGAATTAATACAGTTATTGTCCATTTTTATTTGGTGTTGAAATTGATCATGGTAGCTCTGGAGGCAGGCAGGTGTCATCTTCACCATCGGATACAAACATGAAGCAGTATTTTTTTATCTGTCCGTTTCTTGTCAGTTTGTTCAATCTTGACCTATGACATCCTGATATAAACCTATGTTTGTACCATACAGTGCATTGCTTTCTTGTTATTATTGTTCTTTTTAATTGCCACTACTTTCTTTTTCATTTATGTCAAACCATAGCTCCAAGAATATGTCATCACTTCACTTCAAATAGTTTGATTTCTTATAACTGCTTCCATTTGAGAAACTCCCCAGGAAGTGTGAGATTAGAGCTTTGTAAAACTGGTTTAAATTGGCCTCTTTGCCCACTGACCAATCCAAGGCGGTAACTGTTGGCGTTGCTCTGTTATATATGGCACAGGTTTATGTAACTGTTTACTTAGGGCTGGTTTGTGAATACCCTTTTCCTGTGCCTCTTTAAATTTTAATAATATGTTGCAATACTCATAGGACCTTGCCATATTTTCTTATCAACAGTTAAAATATTTAACACGATCTGATATTTTTTTAGTACATGTACCTTTAAGGCCATTCCATTAGAATAATCTGAAAAATAAGGTAACTCACAGTTGACAGACTGACTTCATTGATTATATTAAATAACATACTGATTAGCTCATTGGTGAATCTGTGTACATTAATAATGCACTTGGTACATCCACTAGCCTCTCACATCACAAGTCAACAGGCCCTTATTATACCTTATTTGTGCTACCATTGTCAGGCAATACAACCATTAGAATTCTGAGGGAAGATTATGGTTTGTAATCAGGCCACATTGACTGATTGAGAGCAATGATTTCAAGCCATTTGTCTTGATACCTTTAAGCCAAAAAGCTTGTTTATTCTCAATGTTTGAAGAATGAATTTGGATAATTTCAAGGCCCTCTAATTGGTGTTGGCTTACCTTTTATTTTGGTTAAAGCCTATTTTGAGAAAACTATTTAAGACATTCAATTCAAACTTGAAAAAGTTATTGTTCACCATCAAAAACAGAACCTTTTTATAGAGAAGTTAATCTTTTAAATAATTTTGATACAGTTATGCCTCTTTTTCGACTCCAAACTTTTTGCACTAATTAAAGATTTTGGGCGGTGTAGCTTGTGGCATTGGTCAGAGATATGAGACAGCTGAGTTTCAGAAGCATTAAGGATTGACACTGCCTTAATTTTCTGTAGCCAGTCTTCATGTATGGGGAAAAGTAGTGTATATACAAAAACAAACATGTTTGTAGTGTAGAAGGGGATCATTGATTGTGTCTTGGCATGCTTCAAATGGCAACATTAAGATTGTTATCTGTTAAAACTGTATGCTCCTGTGATTATATTGTGTAATGCAGATATACATGAAATGCAGATTTATTTATAAACAAGGCTGCGCTTGAATATCACTGACAAAAGGAGGGAGAAAATGTTATTAGAATAAATGTTCCACTGGCTATGAATTATTAGTATATATTGGGCTGAGATTTTTGCAATATTCTTCATGGGGCCTCACTGCCTTTTGTGGCCCTATACAAGCTTTGCAATTGGGATTAATATTTAGATCAAAGGGGTGTAGCATTGACAAAATAAATCAAGGCAATTGTTGCCAGGCCATTTAATATAGTTGATCTACCTACTAACTTCTAACTTGACGCTTATTTTGAACTTATTTTATTTTGGTTGCATCAAGTTCCAATTATGGGCAAATATTTTAGACATAATTTTAGTTAAAATACAATCTTAAGGCAAGTATTTTATTTTCAATATAATAGTTACTAAAATCAGATGTTATTGACTGTGTTGTAGGTTTGTCTCAATGTATAATCTACAGAAGAGTTGGCTGTTTGGCAGCTGTGGACTTTCCAGTTTGTTGCACATTCAAGTTTACCATTAAAAACTTTAAAGTCAACATTTAATACCTTTTATCGCAGTAAAACTTACACTGCTTAAACAGCGCTTTTAAGCACTTTGATTGTTAAGGTTTGTAAAATCTAGTATAATATCCTGCAGATAGTAAAATAGAGTGCCAAGTCTGCTGATGTCTCCTGTTTAATAACCCCTTGACATTTAAAGTTGTTTACTAGCAACTACAGTACATGCAAACATAATCAGACACGCTGCTTAGACTAAACAGCAAATGGTACAGACCCTGCTCAGACAGCTGTCTGTGAGACGGCCCTGATCAAGGTAAACACATTTTGCCGAATCCTGATCAATGCATGCACAGCAGGACAAGAGTTCAAACGTTCAACAATAGTTTTTTTATACATGTTTCCTCACCATTGGAGAGTATTGAGTGTTGCCAAGAACTTCTTGAGAGCTTTTACAGCAATATCTCGTTGCACTTAGCGGAAATATTATGGTACATTGTCTCAGACAAAATGATAAAATATTTCCTGAAAGCTGCAGTGGAAAGTACTTGTTGCATTGCAAACTGACTTTTGTAGTTAAATACAAACAAATATAATACTACTTGATCATAATTCTCATTTTTTTTTATTGATAAGCTCTTCAGAATGTCAGTTATAGTCTGAAAGGGTGCCCATTAGAGGAAACTCTTGAGAAGTATGCTGTATGTATAGTTTTTGACCCTCTATGACATCTGCCTTCCCCTTCTCCTAATTCTATTCTTAAAAGAAATTCATATCTGGATTACTTATGCAGGCAGGCTAATTTCTGCCATTGCGCACGTTACACACGTTCGTAACCTCAGTTTGAAAAATCGAAAAATAAAAAAAGTACCAAAAACCCTAAGAAAGTCGATGCCGAACCCGACTTAGGCATGATGTATTTTATTTCTGTGGTATCTACATGTGAAGTTATATTGTGTTTTAATGTTGTATTTTCAGTCAATACTAAGCAAAACAATGTATTTTTTTTTCTTTTCACCTTTTTGGACGAAAAGGCCCTAAAATGCACCTGAGTCAATATAGCAGGACAAAAATGGAGGGGGTCAGAAAGGGCATGCCCCTTGGACCCTACTAGTAATTGTGCGTAACTTCAAAAACGGTTCAGATATGCACCTGCCAGGACTAGTCAACAATACACTTCCATTCTTTTATATATTGGCCTTAAATTATTCTATTTGCATTTTTGCTTCATGTTCATCCAGCCACTTCTTCCGATATCATCCAGCTTAAAAATCTCCATGTCTGTAGATGTCATTACTTGTTTTGGTAAAGTTTTAAGCCAGTGATGTAGATAGCAAATGCATCTCTGTCAGGGACAGTAGCCGCAGTAGTGTATAATGACCATAATGTATTGGAGCTTTGTGTTCAGACAGTATGGTCTGCCAGCCAGACATTGCTGACCGATTGCTGACTGTATTTGACTGTATAACTCCAAGAGAGTATGAAGAACAGGTTTTCCAGTAGACATGTTATATTATACATTGTTATGTTGGGGGCGCACATGACCTAGCAGTTATAGGCACTAACTTGAAACTCCTCATCTCCTCACAAAATGGGTTTGAGGCCTGGTTGGTGTGAGAACTCTCATATGGGAGTTTTTTTTCCAGCTGACCAGCGGTGTGCCGGTGGTTCTACCCAGACATAAGTATTGGGTCTTCCTCCACCAATAATTATCTGGACATGGCCAATAAGACATGTGTTGGTGTGCTGTAACAAAAAAACAAGAACAAACAGCCTCCTGTATGTTACTCTAACCGGTAGCTTTCTATCACTTAATTTTACTGCTTTGGCTAGAATGTGTTGATCCAGATCAGCAGCTCCCTGCTGGTAGCTGTCACGATCTACAATAACTGATGTTAAGTCTGTCGTGATTTGTTTAGACACATTTGAATGTCTATATAAAAATTTAACTAAGAATTAGACGTGTTTAGACTAGAACTGGGCTAATTTGATCCATCACTTCAGAAAACAGTGGGCCAATGTCATAATTAGTGGGTCATTTAAAAAGATGGAAAAAAAAAACTCACCAAAACGATGTTTTTAGTCACAGACATCGCGAAAAACGTCACAATTTTTCAGATCACCCAAGCCACCCCCCACCATCACCCCCACCCCCAACCCCCCCCCCCCCCAGTCCCCCCCAAGCCCACCAAATGTATTAGCGTTTATTTGGGGAGCATCCATCAGTTCTACTGATTGTCTTCATTCCCTTATTGTGGAGAATAAAGGTTGTATGTGTTCCATGTTGTCCAATATTTTTAACATTAGTTCTAAATGATCCAATAGGTTAATTGAAAACATTGCACTATGAGAATGATAATACTCGATAATTTTTCTGATGATCCTTCCATATTTATATGACTATAGCTGATGCTATAAAATAACAAATGCCCTCTATGTACCTTGATATAATATAAATTTATTAATATTGTTCTATTTTGCACATGTTGTATAAATAATATGAAAATACATTAAATAGTAAAAAAAAGGTACAGCTAATAACACAACAACAGTGAGGTGAACTCATAGCACGCCAGCGTTATACAAATGACATCATGATAACCTCTGATATTCATTCACACTTTTTCAGCATAATCACCATGGATTTAAATGCATTTTCTATGTCTGTGTTACCATTCAGTGAAGGTATCACTGAACCAGTGACTTTGTATGATGAAACAAAAGTTTGTGTGTACGTACAAAGCTTGTTCGCATTGTAAAAGCGTAGACCTCGTAGAGCAGCCTTGATCTCTGGGAAAACTCTGAATTCCATGGGGGCTAGATCTGGACTGTAGGTTGGATGCTGGAGAATTTCGAAACCAAGTAAGCTGATTTCAAGGATGGTTGAGTCAGCCCTATGTCCCGGGGCATTATCTTGGTGAAATATTATGCGTTCTGGATCAAGATTGGGGCATTTTTTGTGCAATGCCTGCAATCAAGTCACGCCTGAGAACCTAAAGGGAAAACAATGTGTCAAACTTACCCCAAGTAAATAGTGATATGAAGCTGATACAAACTACTTTTTATCATTTCCATTATTTTGTTTGTTATTAATAGTTATAGTTTGAGCACCTAAATAATAGTAAAATAATGTTTATACAATATTAAACTGCCTACCTTCGAATAATAACTAGCGGCCACTGTCTGGCCATCAGATACTTGATGCTGTAGGATCATGCCCTTCCTGTCCATGAAAAACATGAACATGTGTTTCCCACCACTCTTCTGTACCCTAGCCTTCTTTGGGGGAGGAGTCCCGGGGTTTTCCATACACGGAACTGTGATTTCAACTCCGGATCGAAGTGCCAAAACCAAGTCTCATCAGTTGTAATTATGTGATCAAGGAATTCTTCACCTTCGCGCTTGTACCGGTGGACAAACTCGCTTGAGCAGCGAACCCTGGTTGCCAATTCATGATCCTTAAGAAGTCTCGGCACCCATTGTGCATACAATTTGGACATTCTCTTTTTTCAAAATGTTGTGTACTGTAGATGTAAGAACATCCAGTTCAGAAGCTATACTTCTCAGAGTGTGTCGTTATGGCTGTCCTTAACTCGACGTCGCCAGTGGACGTCATGATTGTAAAATTTTGGTTAGTGACAACGCTATGAACAAATGCGTATAATTTTCAAACGGAAACAATGATAACCGTCAAAATTTCTGGATACGCTGTCATAAACGTTGTTAGGCAGCCTATGTTTTCGCGAAGTTATGCGTTAAAGACATTGCCCTCAAACAAGATGTTAATAAAAAAAACATAGAAAAAATGTCTGATATTTTAGTGCTCCAGGTTCGCATATGCACATTGCCATAGACACCGATTATTTAGTGAATAATATAAAATAAATATGTTTTGCAAATGAATGTTTGTAAGAAAATGTTAATCAATGTTTACTGAAGCTATACTAAAAGTCTATGAACTTCTTGATCACCCCACGTATGACTAAAATAAATCTATCTCTAATATGTACAAATGCAAGATTGTTAACAAATAATATATTAAAAAACAAAACTAACAACTACAAAGTGCCCAAATAATAATGAACACTACCGGTACTCATATTAGAAGAAACAAGGACTAGGTCCTATGAGTATTTTAACATATAGTAAAATTATAAAAGCAAAGACATACAAATATAGTATACAAAATGGAGTTAGATGTAAATGTGGCAGAAACACCAAAACGAGACACTAATAGAGAAAACTTCCAATTGTCGCTTTGGAACTGTCACTCAGCAATAGGACCGACTGTTGTGCTTAAGCTGGTTTACCAAGCCCAAACCTAACATTTCCAATAAACAGACTGACAATAAAACTCTTGATTATGATAAAATTTGTATGTAAAAACAGAAATAATAAGTCATCCTTTCATTTGAGTCAACAGGCACAGCCTGAAGTTCATCTCAGGGGATTTATTCTCTTTGTTAAAAGCTATTGTGTTATCAGTGAATCATAAATATTTAATGAACTCGAAATGAATGAAAGGTCATAGGCTTTTGGAAAATGATGTTGTGAAGCTATTGGCTAAGTCTTAACAGTCTAGATGTCCTTGTAAGGTTTTAAATTGAAAAAAAATGTGTAAAGAATAAAATCCTGCCAGAAAAATCCTGTCCATTCATTTTAGCATAGGTGGACAAAACATCTCCAGTCAGTTTTCCACGGCAGACAAAATCCCTCCCATAAATTAAGGCAACTAAAATATCTCACGGAATGTTATAAGAAAAAAAAAAGTCTGTGTCAAAATGGAAAGTGTAAAAATTTTACTGAAGGGATTTTGTATGACTTTCGAAATGAAAGAGGGCTTTTGTATGCCTGTGTTGAAATAAACAGAAGAATTTTTCTGCCAATGATTTTGACCTTCCCCCATACAAAAAACAATGTATTGTAATATACATTGTATTTGACCATTATCATGCTTAGCAATACAAAATCCTAAGTGGCTTCAAAAACATCTTAATCCTTTACTAAGAACAAGGGCAAAGGTCACGGAACATGATACTAAGCAGAATAATTATCAATAGAGCAACAACAGTGCAGCTTCTAACCACACAGCTTTTCATTGAAGCTGGCTGATCAGGTGATCAACACTTATTGCCTTTACTCAAGTCATACTTAAGATCAGTTAAAAGTTGAGATGATCTCAATTAAGTCAGAGCTACAAGTGCACTGACTCGTGGATTACAGTGCTGCCATAATGTAGGGTTTTCTTTTAGTTGACCTGTCAGTGGTTCTACATAGTCGTTTATTCTTGGGTCTTATCTCATAAATAATTACTAGTTACACCTTAACAATCCTTACTATGCTGCTGTAATAACTGTTATATTGTTAGTGATATGAAATACCTTTAACAAAGATATACACCATTGGTGAGGCTTTGATTAAGACACATTATTTTGTGCTTTTTATTTTAGAAAATAATCTTGTAACAACCGAGAGATCATGCATATTACATTTATAATAATCCTTATACTATTTAACATTGTATAAATATTTGTATATTTGATATTTTTGTGATTTTTATAAATGTTCCCTTTGAACAATGTTATGCACTGGGTGCGATTAATAGGCACAAGATAGAAAATGGTGTGATCTTGAATTTCCTCCAATAAGCATGGCTTCAATATACATTTGGGCTGACCTTGCATCAGAAGGTCAAAAGTGACGTAAGACAGTTACGCCAAAAAAAGTGTCTGTTTTTTTCTTGCAGAATGCAATGTTCTACTGGAAGAGTGTACATGTGTATAACAATGTCTGCAAGAAAGAGCAATAATGAAAGACCTGAAAAGGACCACAGAAAGCATGCGCTTTAAGAAGGGGATCTTGACAACTAAAGACCCACTTAAACTGTGCAATTAATTACATATATATGTGAGAGTAAAGAATCATAACTCTGATGGCAACTACACTGCTACTTTGCTTTCTTTGCTTTCTGCTACATCTGTAATTACAAGATGCATTGTTAGCATTGGCATACTTAGTTTCTTTTGTTGAACAAGACTGTACCAAACAGCTGCACATACTTGTTGATGCCTGCTACTTTTTGTGTATAATTGCAGTCTATTGCAGCTACACTGTTGAAAGTCATTTCTTTTTTTCTGAAAAAGGTCTCCCAGAACAGCGGTTTCCCGTTATTGTCTTCTACATTGTCATCGTCATGAACAAGTGCATTCCATAAAAGGTACCACTCTCCAGGCAATGCCAATGAGACAGAACTACTGGGAGAGTATATTACTATGTCTAGGAGACAGTTCCCTGGCTCCGCATTGATCTGTTTATACCTCAGGGGACGGATCATTTAATACACACCAGTGAAATAATGGGCAATCAACGAGCTAATTAGTCTTTATTAGATTATCAAATTAAGAGAGAAACATATGTCTGTTTGGTACTTCAATTGTAGCCTTGAATAGCTTTAGTAAATTAATTTACACTTTTTCGATTAAGTTGTCACATGATTAGATGTTTAAATTGATTTTTTTGCAATATAGTATTAATTTTTATAGATAAATATATATAACTTTTTATAAATACCGCAGATTTTCTTTGAAAAGAATTGGTAGCCTATCTAATAATGTTTTAAAGGTGGTACCTAGCAGTTTGGACAATTTGTTTTTTTTCTCATGCAACCAGATAAATTATTGTAACCTGAATAGATCCTGTAAAATGCAGTTTATTGGTTTATTGGAAAAAGTAAAGCATAACACTCCACTTGTCAGTACACAATTGTATTTTCCATTCGAGCCATCTTCACAGTTAGCTATTTTTAAACTTTGAAAACCATGTGACCAATTACTTTCCAATTATGCTACATCATCATTCAATCTGTTTTTAGCTGAAATCCTAAACATGCTTATTTATAGATTATGGAAAGAATGTACATTAAAGCAATCTACTTCACAATTTCTACTTTCTAACAATTGTGGTAGTGTTGCAAACAGCCTTTCCTAAAACTAAATTTTTAATTTATGCAACAAATCTGCCCAAACTCCACAAACTGCGGTAAAATGCTGTTTTAGGAGATCTAATGGATACCACCTTTAATAACACAATATGTTAAAAAAAAGTACTTAATAAAATAACTACAAGCATTCATTAGTCTTTGTATTTTAAAATACATCGATCTTTATTGCCGAATGGTGATCTTAGATCTTTCTTAATTGAGGAGTAAGGAGTTTTTAGACTTTTGCCTGTGTGTAGCGACAAAACAACCTTTCAAATCACCATGTCAGATTTTATTGTGAATTATTCAGAAGTCTTAAAATTTTAAACTTATTCTTGACACTTTATGAATAAAAATACTCGCTTGAATTTGGGGGCGCCCCTGGTGGAGTGGTAGAGTTGCTGACTTGTAATGCCTCTGATTGCTTAGCCTCTCACTGCATGGGATCGAGTTCCATTTAGGGTGAAGGACTTTATGTTTATGGTATTCCAGCTGACCTGCAGTGTGCTGGTGGTTCTACCCAGACCTTTGTTTGGGGTCTTCCTCTACCAGAAATAGCTGAACGTCATTAAAATGATCATAATTGGTTGCTGTGATGAATTTCAAAAACAAAAGCAAACCAAACAAGCTTGAATTGAGAACCATTGAGGAAACATTACCATTTCGTATTTTTTCTGTGATTAAAGACATGAACATTACCTTTCTTTGGATATTTGTCTTGTTATTTGGTATCTGTAATCTGATATTGCATGTTTGGTGCGTTTACAATTCAGAACACGTCGGAAAAAAAGATGGTTTTGCAACAAAAAAAACGTCGATTTCGACCAAGTCCTATAAAGTTGCTTCATGATGATTGATGAAGTGTGTTGTATTGCTTCATCCATTTTTAAAAATTTGATCCTCTATCCATTAAATTTTTAGGTTTTCAATCAATGTTTTGCACAGCTTTACATGAGCTTATTGTTTTTTTGTTTGTTTTTAAAACTTTTTGTTGTCCCCACATGCATAAAAATACATTGCAGTAAAAAAATGGGAAAAACTGCCACAGTATATGTGAAAAGGATTACCATGTCACTAGAATGTAGCTGAGAATTCTCAAGTGAAAGTGCAAATTTTCATGATGTGTGGAAATACAAATAGGCAAAATTCCAGCAAGTCTGTCAATAAAGAGAGTCTATGGGGACTTCTGGGTGTCTTGTCAAGTAACAAAAACTGTCTAATCCTGGAGATGTCAGTGTTTTGAAATAAAACAGCCAGCATAGCTGAAAATAGTTGGGAGACATTTTATGAAACTATTTTCAATTATTTCATGAGAAAAGCACTTGATGAATGAGATTGTGTGTGAGGGGTTCAAGACAACAATGGTCATTTGTGCGTAGCCCCTGCGAAATAGAATCCGAGTTAAGTTGGAAAAGCTCGTAAAATCATGGATTCCAAGTTAATCCATGTTTACTTACTTAGACAAACTTGGAATATCTCGGACTTCAACTATTGAATCAAATTCCAAACAAATCCAAGTTATTCCGAGATAGCCAGTATTCAGAATATCATGGATTTTCTCGGACTTCTAGTCGAAGTTGGAAAAGGTTGGATTTACTCGGACTTTTAGGTTGGCTCCATAAACTATAAGTTGGAAAAACTAAGAAAAACTCGGACTTTTAAAACTAAACTAGGAAAAATTGGGAAAATCTTAGACTTTAGGCTTGAGCTGAAAATTGATTTTCATATTGTTAAAGTCCAAGAAATTCCAACTTCTGAAAAACTCAGACTTTTGGCACTCAACTCGGAAATACTGGGAACAACCTCGACTTTACCCTAGGGCTCATTTGTCACCTAAGTGTTTGTTTTTTTTAAACATATATTTTTACAGGAGCTCCAGACTCGTGACCTTCCGTTTATTTTGTTTTGCCATGTGTTTTGTTCCGGACATGATAAGATGAATTTATTCCCAATTCATATTAAGCAGGTATTTTTTTACTTTGATCACTTTAAATATGAATATTTGTGATTTGCCACTTCGTGAAAACATTGACGATTATATCGAACACAACAGTGATATCTAAATTATTCTGCACTAATAATCAAGCCAACTCTTATTCGATAGATGCAATTAATTGCACTGTGCTGATTCAACACAGGCAAAATGTGGCTTTATTTATCCGTGATCAGTATCTTGTCTATCATATCAGTGTCAGGGATCTCACTTTTTAATATCTGTGACAGCTGAGCTAGATGTCTGAAAATAAGGACAACCACTCACAACATGATTGAACTGCAAACTTTACATCATATTCCGCATGTAAAATCCTGAAGGTGATAAAGAATAAAAACAAAGCATCACAGAAATAATCACTAAAAGACGTCAAGTTTGAGTAACGCAATTTATTATTTATTCTCAGAAAATATTTTCATTTGATGCAAAAATACAGAGGCAGAAAGTGTCGAAACAAAGCTTAACAAAAATATTGACTAATGAATTTTGCAAACCTGAACTTTTCCATCTTATTTTGTCTGTGTCATTAATCACGCCCCCCCCCCCCCCCAAAAAAAAAAAAAATAACTAGCACAGTAATACAAGGTTCTACTTATTAAGGAAAACCCACAGCTGGTGAGATCTCGTAGGTTATAGATATGGACAAGATGGTCTTCCATGCATACTTGCAATAAAATCTTTATTTCATCCCACACCAAAACGCTCGCTTGCGACAAGCTCGTCACAAGTTTGCGACAAGTTTGCGCAAGCTTGCCGCAATCTTAATAAGATTGCATTTCTTAAATATTATGGTTGTGGATGCGAGCACGCTCGCTTGATTGGAAATTAAGGTCTCATCCAAGATTTTATACAGAACAACATTTTATGACATTCTGACCAGCGTCCAGGTTAAGATTGGATCAAAACGGTAGCCTTTAAAGTGTTTACGAGCAAATTGTTGATGCAGCTAGATGGACAGTTGGTTATGAGAAAAGCTCGCCTGAATGTGACATAAAATAGCTCCAAATACTAATTGCCAATTTTTTTTAACTTTATTTTGTCATTATTTATTATTAAACAGAGATCACACGTACAACCATATACAAAACAGTCCCAGACTTACTCTCCCTAGAAAGTAATTTGGTAACAATACTTTACTCCTGTCTTAAGTTCCTTATAGAAAATCCAAAAATATATTTTATAACATGTCTTGACGACAATTGATCCCTAAAACAATTCTAAACATATTCTTCCCATGAGATAGCTAGTTACCTACTTAACTTGATCAATCCTCAAAAAAGAAGATAATGAACAGGAACAAAATAAAATGTATTTAGTAACAGTGACTCAGTCCATCAAACTAATGGACAACAAAAACAATTCCAAATTTGGGGTCCCATAAACAAGCTAACTACCAAATTTGATATCAATATCTACATCTGATATCAATATCTAAATCCTGACTAGACATGGAAAGCAAACTGCTATTTTGAGTTACAGTGACCTTGACCTGACTGATCACAAAAGCAATATTTAACTATGTTATCATTTAAGACAGCTACAAAACATTTGGTAATAATAGCTCAGTAAAAAAATGATCCAATTCCAAAGAAGTCAGGGTTTTTTTTATAACTTTTTGTTGTTGTCTTTCGAAAACCTGGTCAAGTAGATCTACAGTCTAATATCTAATATGACATCAAAATTACAGAACAGACAGTAGGGTATCGTGTTAAAACCACTCTAACTTTATTGGGAATGTGAATAACACCATTTAATAATAAAAGTTTGAAAGTCGCTTTTACGGTGTTTCAGTAAAAGTCAATCGTAACTTTCGGAAAATAACCGAAGAAATCGCCGGGGGTCCCGATTTACAATAGCACATGCGCAGTCTACACTTCCGGCCGCGACAATTTTCAAAACAAAGATGAAAAAGTTGACTTTCCGTCACTGGACTACTAAGCAGAGGTGAGACATTGATCTACTTAAACAAGTATAAGAAGCACCACATTTTAAATCAGGTTTTCTGAACGTAGTAAGTTTAGTACATTAACGGTTTAGGCTCCGGGAATATTCGTACCACTACAATCTCGTACCGTTACAATTTCGTACCGAATTGGGAATAGTCGTACCACATATAAGATATATGCGTAAATGTTTAGTATGGAGATTGTATGTAACAACTTAAAGGATTTTATCTGCACTTAATTTTTTAAACATGTATTGATGGAAAGTGATACTTTTTTTGTAATATTGTAGTTGTTTAGACCGACGCAGTTGATTTTTTTGTTATTTTTTTTTCATTTTACGCACTCAATATTGTAAACATGTGATATTTTTGTATGTGAGTATTAAAAATGATATTTAATTTGATGACCATTTGTTTGATTTTACTGTCCACTCAGTTTTTGGTATCTGACGATTAGCCCTTAATGAATTATGATGAGTTTTGGCAATTAGATTTAATCCATTAATGAGGATTTTGCCATGTAATTATATCAAAAACCTCAATAAATGTAATCATTTATTCATTCAATGTTGTATTTTTTCGTTTTTTATTTTGTTTAAACAAATCAGATGTGATTTACAATTCGTTTATATATCTTTCACGAAGAAAAATAACAAATTAAATATTCTGATGAATTTCAAGTGAGATGTGACAACTATCTAATCAAATGTTAATTATCAATGGTACGACTATTCCTGTACCCAACGGTTTAGAATGCAAAATTAACTTTCAAATATTTTCGTCATTTTTTTCAGTTCCAACTTTTCACCTTTGTTTTTTCTTATCACAAACGTTTTCTGAATCCGTTGACTTTTCTATAAACATTTGTTATCTACTGTATATTTAATTTATGCTTCAGTTAAAGTTGATATGGTTCTGACAAGTTCGAACTTAAGACATTTTTGTAATATTGTTTATTTTAGAGTGACCCGATTAACGGTAATATCAAGTGTTAAAAAATAAATTTAGGTCACCGGTAATAGATATCTAAGATAACTTGTACATGATGGTTGAGCACATCATAAACTGTCTTTGCTTGTATGGTATTGCCACTCATGTAAAGTATTTTATTTTCTGTAACAACAGCCAGATGCAAGTGAACAAAAAAAGAATCGGCATTGCAGACTGATGTCAATAAGGAAGTCAGTGAAGAGCAACGCATGGATGACAGACAAAAGGTACAAAGATAACTGCAGCATTTTGACCATTTGTACCAGTTATTGTATTAATGTATTTGCTACCTTTTAGCATTTACAGTGTTAATCATTAATTGCATGGCACAGCTGTTGGTAAATGAAGTTGTCATTGTTGGGAAATCATGTTGTTTTGATTTTGTTTGTTTATAGTTACATTGCGCTGACACATTTATGGCCATATTGGTAACGTCCAAGTAATTATTGGTGGAGGAAAACCTCCCCAAATGAAAGTTCTCGCCCTGACCAGGACTCTAACGTGGTCCATGGGTTATTTTGCTTTCTTAACCTAAACATTCAAGTTGTATTTTACTGGTTAATTTTAAACTTTACAACTGTCTACAGCAATTAATTCTCTTATAATTTCAGGAGACGCTGATGATGACACCGAATAAGCTCAGAACCAGTGTGGAGCCAGTACCAAAAGTGTTTTTTAGAATTGTAGAAAAAATTTAAATAAAAAACTATATCAAAAGTGATTGAATAGTTGTTTTTCTGTTCTGAAACAAAATTTACAAATTTTTTATGCTCTAAAGGTAGGGTCTCTAAAGAAGCTAATCCTAATGCTAATGGCAATGTGATTTCAAATTCTGAGTCGGCGGTTAGATAATGTCATTTAAAACTCACTGTGATCATTTCAGTGTGCAAATATATTTGATAGATAAATGGCAGACATCGGAATCTAAGGTTTTCAAACGAGCCATCCCTACCTATAAAGTAAGTTTTTGAAAAATGTCTGATTCCTAGTTAATCTAAGTTTTTTCCGAGTTTTGCTAAAATGTTGGATTATGTTAGACTTCCTCAGATTTTGAATTGTCGGATTTTTGTTAGACTTTCTTGGATTCCAAGTTTATCTAAGTTTTTCCTAGAATGAGCCAGCGTCCAAATACCGCCAGATCCAAGATAATCCGAGTATGTGGGAATCCAACTTAAGTTGGATTTTCTTGGATTCCGTCTTCCATCAGAACTTGGAAAAAAGTTGGAATTCCCAGGAAATCCTAGGAATTCCTAAGAATTTTTCGCAGGGGAGGTTTCACAACAAAAGATTTAATATCGTAACAATAATTGGCTGGAGAATGTTCTAGTTTATGCCTAAAAGGGCAAAAACACATTATTTTGCTTAAATGGTTTGATCACTTGTAGTGAAACTGAGAAAAATTTAAAATAAAAAAACAATTTTTTTTTCCAGCAAATTTTTATTCTGTATGTTTAAAATGAAGCTTTTATGCAAACATTCTGCAATGATTTTGTGCTAATTTACTGCAATAAAACCATTCCAAAATTTAATTGGTGGGTTATTTTCTAATTCACAATGCGAGCTCAGATAATTTATAAGATAGTGTTGAGATGCATGTATTCTTGATACAGCAATGCACTGGGTCCAATCTATGGCACCAGCATACCTAAGTTGAAGCAATGATAGAACTGTAGCTCATTGTATGTATGTACATACAGGGTTCCATGACTGGTCATTTTGGTAAGTCAGCACAATGTGACAGGGTATGGTACCATGGCAGGTGTTCACTATCTTCACTGTAAGGGTACCACGATACTGGCTTTAAAATAACACTGTCTCCACATAGCTGAAACATCATTTATGGGTTCAACATACCTGCAACATACCTGCAAAAAACCTGCAAAAAAATCTAATCATTCTGAAAGTTCTATTGGCAATAAGCTCAAATTCTGCTCTTTCTAAACAAAGCATGGGTCAGAGTTCCAGTTGGGGACGAGAATTTTCATGTGGGGAGGTTTTCCAGCTAACCTGTTGTGCATCAGTGGTACTATCCAGACATTAGTCTGGGGTCATCCTCAACCAAAAATTAGCTTGTCATCACTATTATGACCAATATCAGTATTATTATGCCCCCACCACAAAATGGGGTGGGGGGGGGGGTGGGGGCTATGATGGATTCGCTTTGTCACGTCCGTCTGTCGGTCCGTCCGTCCGTCTCCATTATCGTGTATGCTCTATAAATCCTATACCAATTGAAGGATTTTCTTCAAACTTGGCTGAAGTGTTCACGTCAACAAGGGGATGTGCAGAACCCAAGTTGCCCATGTGTCAGCTCAAGGTCAAGGTCATAATTGAAGGTCAAATATCAAACAATCAAATATTAGACATTATGTCGTGTCCGCTCTGTAAGTCCTAAACTAACTGAAAGATTTTCTTTTATCTTGGCTCAAATGTTCACCTCAACAAGGGGATGTGCAGAACCCATGTTACTCTTTTGCCGTTTTTTATTAGACAATATGTCGTGTCTGCTCTATAATTCCTATACTAATGGAAGAATTTTCTTTAAACTTTACTTAAATGTTCAACTCCATAAGGTTATGTACATAACCCATGTTACCTTTGTGCTGGCTTAAGGTCAAGGTCACACTTGAAGGTCAAAATTGACTTAGAAATTGTTCTTAAATTTTAACATGTACTTGAGTATTTCTGAAATTAGCACATGTATTTGCTTGAAACTTAAAAGATATATGACGTATCACAAGTAAGATATGCAGGTCAAGTTTCATAACTCTGTATTGCATTTTGACAAAGTTATGCCCCTTTTTAAGTCTTTTAATTTACTTACAATCAATACTAGACAATATGTCATGTCTGCCCTATAAATTCTATACTAATGTAAGGATTTTCTTCAAACTTGACTCAAATGTTCACCCAACTGGGCAATGTGCAGAACCCATCTTACCCTTGTACCAGCTTTGTCAAGTACATTGGTGGGGGTATTAGTGTAACGCAATTAATAAACAAAGCATTAGATTTACCAGCCCCATTGTTGATGACTAACTATGTCTTAAAAGTTATCATATCACTTTGTGGCTTTGCATTAAAGATGTAACAATCTTGTAACATGGCTGTTTGAAGTACCATACACACTAAGGGAAATATACATTAATATTTCATATACCCCGAGGGTAATATACATACAGGGTAATATACATACAGACGTAACACATTCTGATGGAAAAAATATATGTAGACGTCACATATCCTGAGGGTAATATACGTACAGACGTCACACATCCTGAGAGTAATATACATACAGACATCACACATCCTGAGGGTAATATACATACAGATGTCACACATCCTAAGTGTAATATACATACAGATATCACACATCCTGAGGGTAATATACAGATATCACACATCCTGAGTGTAATATACATACAGACATCACACATCCTAAGGGTAATATACATAGGGATGTCACACATCCTGAGTGTAATATACATACAGATATCACACATCCTGAGGGTAATATACAGATATCACACATCCTGAGGATAATATACATACAGACATCACACATCCTGAGGGCAATATACATTAAGATTTCATACACCCTAAGGGTAATATAAATTAAGTTTTCACACACCCTGAGGGTAATATACATCAAGTGTCCACACAACCTGAGGGTAATATACATTAAGATTTCGCACACCCTGAGAGTAATATACATTAAGATTGCACATACCCTGAGAGTAATATACATTAAGATTTCACATACCTGGAGGGTAATATACATTAAGATTTCACATACCCTGAGGGTAATATACATTAAGATTGCACAGACCCTGAGAGTAATATATATTAAGATTGCACAGACCCTGAGAGTAATATACATTAAGATTTCACATACCCTGAGGGTAATATACATTAAGATTTCACAGACCCTGAGAGTAATATATATTAAGATTGCACATACCCTGAGAGTAATATACATTAAGATTGCACAGACCCTGAGAGTAATATACATTAAGATTTCACATACCCGGAGGGTAATATACATTAAGATTTCACATACCCGGAGAGTAATATACATTAAGATTTCACATACCCTGAGGGTAATATACATTAAGATTGCACAGACCCTGAGGGTAATATACATTAAGATTGCACAGACCCTGAGAGTAATATACATTAAGATTTCACATACCCGGAGGGTAATATACATTAAGATTTCACATACCCGGAGGGTAATATACATTAAGATTTCACATACCCTGAGGGTAATATACATTAAGATTGCACAGACCCTGAGGGTAATATACATTAAGATTGCACAGACCCTGAGAGTAATATACATTAAGATTTCACATACCTTGAGGGTAATATACATTAAGATTTCACATACCTTGAGGGTAATATACATTAAGATTTCACATACCCTGAGGGTAATATACATTAAAATTGCACAGACCCTGAGGGTAACATACATTAAGTGTTCACACACCCTTAGGGTAACATATATTTAGATTTCACATACCCTTAGGGTAATGTTATACAAATAAAGACTTTGGTTAAGGTCAATATATAGTTTTAAGGACCTGGATTTTGTGAAAGTGACCAAGGCGAGGTCAATATCAGATTAGCCAGGTCCACAAAAACTATATATTGACTGAAACATAAGTCTTTATTATATCACATACCCTATGAAATGAAAACGTTATTTATACAATATAGTGTGATACTTCACTATTTGTGGATTCTTTTTGTTCAATGCTTATTTTCTCAAAGTCTTCTCACATATTTTCCTCAAAAGATAATCAAGAAAAGCAGTCATTGAAATCGAGGTTGCACTTTTTTTTTTTTTTGATGATATATTTCCCCCTTAATGTTAGCAAACCTCATCAGACACATTGACAAACTGGCGATTTCTTTTACGAACACCATTTTACTGTAGCAACAGTGTGCATAAAAAGAATACAATTGTCAGTATCATGTCTTCGGTGCTCACGTGAAAACAATCTCGAGTCAATATCACTTTATAATAACTTGAATGTGACCAGCACTCGACCAATCAAAACACTTTAAATGCAAGTATCACACATCCTGAGGGTATTATATATTAAAAGCTCACACACCATGAATACAATATACATGAAGATTCCACACATCCAGAGGGTAACATTGATTAAGATTTTGCACACTCTGGGGGGTAAAATTGATTAAGATTTTGCACACCCTGAGGGTAATATATATTAATATTTCACATACCCTAAGGGCAATATACATTAAAATTTGTGGTTATTTCTTGCAGGAAATGCCATTTATTCTGATTTATTCATAATGCAACTTTGCAAAATATTGACATCTGACATTGGCCATGAGAATGTGTCGCAAAACACCAGATCACAACATTTATTCTGCAAAAATATATTACATGCACTATATGTTGATTGACAACCATTAAATTTGTTCATATGATCTAACTGTGGTTGTGTTGGCTGAAAGAAAATAACAGTGACTTTGGATCTTATTCCTTTGCGATTTGAATCGTGTTTTTATTCTGTATAATTTTTCTTGTAAATATTATTTCATGATAAGAGTAATATCGGGGCAAATCATCCAGTGTATTGCACATTGATGCCTGTTGATTCTTCTTTGTTAAAGTCTGTAATTGGACCATATTGACTTTTTGATCTTGTCTTTATTGGTCTGTTTATGCCTGCAGCCATATTGGCTTCCTGATTAGAGCGTAGATCCTTTATAATGTAGTCCCAGGAGAGATAATCTTCTGTGATGTGCTCCATTGTAGTCCAATCATGAATTCCAGGAACACACAAATATGGCAACAGACAGAAACTTGAGAGTGGCCATCCTATGTCATAACTCTTACCAATCTTGTTAGCTACTTATGCAAATGTCACAAGATGTTTGCTTACAAAATTACCTGCAAACGTTACTAGTTATTTGCTTATAACTTGGATTATAAGTATATGGGAAGGTTACTAGAAATTGGCTTGTAACTATATGGGAAGGTTACTAGAAATTGGCTTGTAACTACATTGGAAGGTTACTAGAAATTGGATTATAACAACAATGGAAGGTTACTAGAAATTGGCTTGTAACTACATTGGAAGGTTACTAGAAATTGGCTTGTAACTACATTGGAAGGTTACTAGAAATTGGCTTGTAACAACAATGGAAGGTTACTAGAAATTGGCTTGTAACTACATTGGAAGGTTACTAGAAATTGGCTTATAACTACATTGGAAGGTTACTAGAAATTGGCTTGTAACTACATTGGAAGGTTACTAGAAATTGGCTTATAACTACATTGGAAGGTTACTAGAAATTGGCTTATAACTACATTGGAAGGTTACTAGAAATTGGCTTATAACTACATTGGAAGGTTACTAGAAATTGGCTTGTAACTACATTGGAAGGTTACTAGAAATTGGCTTGTAACAACAATGGAAGGTTACTAGAAATTGGCTTGTAACTACATTGGAAGGTTACTAGAAATTGGCTTATAACTACATTGGAAGGTTACTAGAAATTGGCTTGTAACTACATTGGAAGGTTACTAGAAATTGGCTTGTAACTACATTGGAAGGTTACTAGAAATTGGCTTATAACTACATTGGAAGGTTACTAGAAATTGGCTTATAACTACATTGGAAGGTTACTAGAAATTGGCTTGTAACTACATTGGAAGGTTACTAGAAATTGGCTTATAACTACATTGGAAGGTTACTAGAAATTGGCTTATAACTACATTGGAAGGTTACTAGAAATTGGCTTGTAACTACATTGGAAGGTTACTAGAAATTGGCTTGTAACAACAATGGAAGGTTACTAGAAATTGGCTTGTAACTACATTGGAAGGTTACTAGAAATTGGCTTGTAACAACAATGGAAGGTTACTAGAAATTGGCTTGTAACTACATGAGAAGGTTACTAGAAATTGGCTTGTAACAACAATGGAAGGTTACTAGACATTGGCTTGTAACTACATTGGAAGGTTATTAGAAATTGGCTTGTAACAACAATGGAAGGTTATTAGAAATTGGCTTGTAACAACAATGGAAGGTTACTAGAAATTGGCTTATAACTACATTGGAAGGTTACTAGAAATTGGCTTGTAACTACATTGGAAGGTTACTAGAAATTGGCTTATAACTACATTGGAAGGTTACTAGAAATTGGCTTGTAACTACATTGGAAGGTTACTAGAAATTGGCTTGTAACTACATTGGAAGGTTACTAGAAATTGGCTTGTAACTACATTGGAAGGTTACTAGAAATTGGCTTGTAACAACAATGGAAGGTTACTAGAAATTGGCTTGTAACTACATTGGAAGGTTACTAGAAATTGGCTTGTAACAACAATGGAAGGTTACTAGAAATTGGCTTGTAACTACATGAGAAGGTTACTAGAAATTGGCTTGTAACAACAATGGAAGGTTACTAGACATTGGCTTGTAACTACATTGGAAGGTTATTAGAAATTGGCTTGTAACAACAATGGAAGGTTATTAGAAATTGGCTTGTAACAACAATGGAAGGTTACTAGAAATTGGCTTGTAACAACAATGGAAGGTTACTAGAAATTGGCTTGTAACAACAATGGAAGGTTACTAGACATTGGCTTGTAACTACATTGGAAGGTTACTAGAAATTGGCTTGTAACTACATTGGAAGGTTACTAGAAATTGGCTTGTAACAACAATGGAAGGTTACTAGAAATTGGCTTGTAACAACAATGGAAGGTTACTAGAAATTGGCTTGTAACAACAATGGAAGGTTACTAGACATTGGCTTGTAACTACATTGGAAGGTTACTAGAAATTGGCTTATAACTACATTGGAAGGTTACTAGAAATTGGCTTGTAACAACAATGGAAGGTTACTAGAAATTGGCTTATAACTACATTGGAAGGTTACTAGAAATTGGCTTGTAACTACAATGGAAGGTTACTAGAAATTGGCTTGTAACTACATTGGAAGGTTACTAGAAATTGGCTTGTAACAACAATGGAAGGTTACTAGAAATTGGCTTGTAACTACATTGGAAGGTTACTAGAAATTGGCTTATAACTACACGAGAAGGACATTAGACATTGGATTATAACTACTTGGGAAGGTTACTAGAAATTGGATTTTAACTACATGGGAAGGTTACTGTAAATTGCATTATAACTACATGGGAAGGTTACTAGAAATTGCATTATAACTACATGGGAAGGTTACAAGAAATTGGCTTATAACTACATGGGAAGGTTACTAGAAATTGCATTATAACTACATGGGAAGGTTACAAGAACTTCATTGAAAGGTTGCTTGCAATTGGTTTATACCTTTGTGCAATGTCTATGTTAAATTTTTGCTCAAGGGAGGCCATGGCTGGGCGATCAGGGTTGCTGACTCGAAACTCCTCAGCCCCTCATAGCATGGGTTCGAGTCCTGGTTGGGGTATAATCAGATACAAGTCTGGGGGCTTCCTCCACCGATAATTAGATGGACGTCACCAATGTGACAATATTTGTGTTGGTGCAATGTAACAAAAACAACACCTGCTTAAGTCTGATTAATCCTACCTTAGATTTGGAACTCTATCCAAATTATGACCAATCAGATGCCTGAGACTGATCTTGATCACAAACTTCTGTAATCCTGATTAGTCAGATTTTGAACTCTATTAAATTTATGACCAATCAGATGCCTGAGACTGATCTTAGCCTTGATCATAAAGTTCTTTTAACCTGATTAGTCAGATTTTGAACACTATTCAATTTATGACCAATCAGATGCCAAAGACAATCTTACTTTTAAGCTCAGAGTTTTGCTACCTCCAATTCTAATGTCCTAAAGTAACAAGTAGAAAAGATTGTTTCATGATTTTTATGGAGGATAGGCTTAAAGATAGTATCCAACAGTTTGCCTATATCAAATACATGTTATTAAACCTTTCCCTTGATTTGGGGAAACACATACTTAAAAAACACATATTTTTGTCTAAGTCACCACAATTTTGAACACTACCTCAGTTGTCAGTCAGAACAAAATAATAAAAAAAAATGCTCTAAATGCTGATTATTTCCAAAACTACAAATAAGTATGATAGGGATTTCTGCTAAAAATAGATATTGTCATCAGAGCAGATTATCTAGATGATGATATAAAGTTATCTCAAAAGTAAGTGGTCACATGTATTTTTTAATTTAAAAAATAGCTAACTGTGCAGTCTGGCTCAAATTTGAATAAACATTTGCGATGATGAGTGGAGAGTTATGCTTCAATTTTCACATAACTGTATGGTAATAATGGCATACCATGATAATTTTACATGTAACAATTATTGATTTGGTTGATTTGGTAGAAATAAATCATAGACTGTTAATACCACCTTTAAAATGTCACCTGTTGATCTCCTCAGGAACAGAGAACACTCTGCAGAATGTTCCAAGCTGTAGACTGCAGTCATACTTTACACCAGTCCTGCATTGATATAATAAACAAACAACAAATACTTTAACAGCAGAATCATGATGTTCATCCAGAATTTGTCATTTGTCATCAGGTACATTTCAAACTCATATGGTACATGTTGTTATGTGTGTATATAACTAATTACTATCTGAACTGTTATTTATGTGTACCGGGTATGTACATATCTAGTTATTATTTAAACTGTAATTTATGTATATGAATAAGAGTAAGGATAATATTGGTAATTTTTCCATAAGAATAAGGATGATATTGGTAATTTTCCATAAGAATAAGAATAATATTGGTATTTTTCCATAATAATAAGAAAAAATACTGGTAATTTTCCATAAGTATAAGGATGATATTGGTAATTTTCCATAAGAGTAAGGATAATATTGGTAATTTTTCCATAAGTGTAAGGATAATATTGGTCATTTTCCATAAGAATAAGGATACTATTGGTAATTTTCCCATAAGAATTGGGATACTATTGGTAATTTTCCCTAAGAATAAGGATAATATTGGTAATTTTCCATAAGAATAAGGATAATATTGGTAATTTTCCATAAGTGTAAGGATAATATTGATAATTATCCATTAGTGTAAGGATAATATTGGTCATTTTCCATAAGAATAAGGATTCTATTGGGTTTTTTTCCATAAGAATTAGGATAATATTGGTAATTTTTCACAAGAATAAAGATAATATTGGTACTTTTCCATAAGAGAAAGGATAATATTGGTAATTTTCCCTAAGAATAAGGATAATATTGCTACTTTTCCATTAGAGTACGGATAATATTGGTAATTTTCTATAAAAGTAAGGATACTATTGATAATTTTTCTGTATGAATAAGGATAAACCTTTACTGTTTCCCATTGGAAATATGACCAAAGGCTGCTAAATTGCCCAGAAACTCCATGAAAATTGTAAAATGTAGTTATCAGGTTTGCCACAATATTTTGATATACTGGTACATCACAGTATGAGGCTAGGCCAATTATTGTATTGTATTACAACTATAATTAGCAGCAATTTTCTTAATTGAGCTTATAAATTGTTTACAGGCTTTAAGGTCATTACATTTTTTTTGTACACTATTTTGAAAACCTTTTATTAAAAAGCTAAAAATAAAATTCTACTTTTGTCAGTTGCCTTTTTAAAGTCAGTCCTCTCTTACAGGCCATGATAGGGTGTCCCTAGGGAAGATTTGACAGAATCTCCCAAGTTGATTTTTATTTCTGAGCTGTCTCCATTCTCACAAGTGTGTTGATATGACACACTCTCAAGAAGACATCATTGGTGCTGTCTGCTCTAGAGAGCAGTGCCATTTATGATTTTTTTTATTTAGACAGTAATGTAGCAGTCAATAACAGGAAAGCTGTTTTGAACTGTTTTGTGAGACCCTTTTCAGAGAAAAGAACTGAGCATTCTGCTTGAATCCATTTGTAGCTGTATGCATTCATTTAATGTCACCGGCCGCAATAGCTCAGGTGGTAGAGCGTCGGCTTGCGGATCGGGAGGTCGTGGGTTCGATCCCCGGCCGGGTCATACCAAAGACTTTAAAGTCGGTAGTAGTGGCTTCCCTCCTAACGCTAGGGGCTAAGGGGACAGCATTACGCCTGACTCGTCGGTGTCAGTATAATGGACCGGCCGGGTTCAGTCCCTGGGCACCTCATAAGTGCCCCTGTGCTATAATGATAGAAATGTTGCTGCGCAGTATTGGCCAAAATGCCGGCTAATCCCAATCCCATTTAATGTCTTTGTCTCCTCTGTTAAATCTGTTGCTTGTCTAGTGGTGAATGTTTTATCAGGTAACAAAGATTAAGCATGTTTAAAACATGAATCAGATGGAATGAATATAGTCATCTGTAGTTGTCCCAAGGTTATCTGCTGTTTTTAACTAGTGCTGTCTGTATCTGTGTCTGGTCTTGTTCTTGATCAGTACCCATCTATCGATGTCTTGATGACCAAATGTGCAAATGGCAAATGGATGTTCATTTGATCAAACTAAATATTTAACGGAGATGACAAAATTATGTAGCTTGTACTTACAGATGTAGCAGACAAGAAAGAAGCTAGCAAAGATGTAGATAGTTCCCATCAGAGTTATGGTTCATTACTCTCGAATATATACAATGGCTCTACACTGTTTGATTCGAGAGTGTTTAGTTCCCAGAATATTTATCTTGTTTAAAGGGCATGCTTTCTGCGGTGCTGTTCATGTCTTATATACATGCTCTTTCTTGTCTATTAGCTTGTGCTGCTCTTGCTGTCTTTCTCAGCTGTTAATAGCTACAAATTGTCACATCCCCTTAACAACTGGCACAAACATAAACTACCATCTGCACAGAGTACTATATAGATACAAGAATAGATTCATAATGTTCACTATGAGAATTTTTAGTGCTAGTTCCTTGAAATTGCCAAATGCCCCTAGCCACCAAATGCCCTTAGCCACAAAATGCCCCTAGCCACCAAATGCCCCTAGCCACCAAATGCCCCTAGCCACCAAATGCCCTTAGCCACAAAATGCCCCTAGCCACCAAATGCCCCTAGCCACCAAATGCCCTTAGCCACCAAATGCCCCTAGCCTAACTGTTTTTATTTTTGCTCCATATTTCAGCTGAATAGGGACTGATTCCCTACCAGAAAGTTGCTTCTACAAATTTGGTGTGTATTGTCTCAGTAAATTTCTTAAAATGTCTTAATGAAGCTTGACAGCTCTGGGATTCTCATTGTTTGCTACAGCTGTCAATTTACCTTGGATATCGGCTCAGTAATGTTATGAATGATTCCTTCAGTTAAAAATCAATGCTTATTCAGTGCCTTTTTAAGCAATCTTTTGTACCATCATTTTTGATCCTCCTGAAGGGTTTTGAGTCCTTAATAATATCAAAATACACCCCTGGATCCCTTCCAGTCATATTTCAAGGCAAATAGAGTCACAGGGGTGGGGTTGTGGGTGTAGGGGTGGGGTGGGCGTGTTGGGAAATTCTGTCCTACACCCTAACACCCCTATATTGAGTCTTGAGTTTGTTAAAGGTTATAGATTTGGAAAGAATGAACATTTAGAACTATTCATTTCAAGTTTTGTACTGTCTAACAGGTGTTCAAAATTGCTTTTATTTAGAATAAAGTATAAGTTTATGCAGAAATTATGCCTAAATTCTGCAAAACTTGGAAAAATTTGTTATATAGGCATTTGCTATTGGCCAACTGTAGGATATTACCTTTAACAGTCAAAAGTTTTATGTTGATGGCATTGGTGGCTTTTACATTTATATAATTTAAAGCTAATTACAAAAATAGTGGAAAGCTTGTGGGGATTGTGTTTAAGGTGTAGCTCGACAATCCATTTTTAGGGTTTGATTAGTTAATACCTTTAAGTTAAGGTTACTTCTCAAATTGGCTACGATGGTGGTCTTTGGGCATAATCTTATAGTGGTTAGCTTTTTGTACGTCTTTGTTTATTTCTTAATGTATTGTGTTTTATTAATTTTTTGACATTATTTTCTCAGGGTCATAACTTTAGCGATTTGTTAAACCTTACAATTGTTTAATTTTGAGGAAATAAAGACTTAAGACAACAATCGATACAGAATTGTATTATAGTTATTAATATTTAATATGTGATAAGTACATAACAATATTCAAATTCAATTATCAAATCAAATATATATATTAAGTTTCGATACCAAGTTAATTAACAAACATAATATAATATACAGAGCATACCTTCCATTGCCGTATCAGTGATGTTTAACAATATCAATTCGTGTGGCAATTCTCCTCTTAAGATAATTAGCAAATAAGTTTATATAAACTTAAACCTTTGATTACAATCGATACATATAAATATGTAATTCAGTCAGTTACAGCTGAGCAATTATTTATTACTGTCCATTGTAAGTTCATAGCGAACAACCTTTCATCAAATCACAAGATTCTGTGATAATTAACAAATAAATGTGGCAATTAACAAACAGTTCTTATTACTTGCTGTCGCTAAGTAGAATCAGTATAAAGTTATTATGTGGTTCTTATAACAAATATTACAACGTATGTAACAGATTTGTAAAATACAGAAGTATAATAATAATAACTTATCTAGTATTTCTGTGCATCCAACAATTTTCCCAAACACAATACGTGCGCAGATTCCTGGCCTAGTTTAATCGGGCGAATGGGGAAGGCGATGGTCATTCGTTTGGTCTTAGTATATATACACAGAGGTGGAATTTGGGATAGTGGGCAGTAAAAACTGTGATGTAAGCACCATTAGTCATTGTTGTCAACTAATTGGGAGCAATGACTTTTTCCTGTTTGAACTTGGGCCATGTATATCTATCATTTTGACTACCGTGTAACGTCCCATACATGAAGTTTCCCTTTTTCTCGTATTTCATGATCTATCGTCGTGAGTGGGCAGCTATTTTATGCATAGTTTGTGTTTGTATAGTTAAGTACTTGACCACGTGACAGTCGTAGTGTTACACGGGTGAAATATTGTTGTGAGCTATACAACAGCTTTGTCTACCAGAAGTGGAACTTATCATTACTGTTTCCTTGGAAAATAACAATTTTCCTACATAATCTGATAAAATACATACATAATTATATACCGCTGGGAACATTGAAAGGTTGTTAGAATGTTTAGGTGAGAATTATTTTTTAGTCAGGCTGATTAGGTGAGCAATAAAGGTTATTATTCTTGGAGACCTTTTGTCAGAAGATTTTATCATCATTCTGTCTGGCAGACCATATGTAATATGGACTCCTGTGAACAGATCCAATTAAGGAAGTAATTAGCACTGATTGAGGATACTGAATGAACATTTGACATTAAAATAAAATAAAAAACCTAAATATCTAAGTTAAAAAAAGTTAGCTTTATGATAAAGTGATTTTTTAGGTTAATTCAAGAAAAAAAATCCTTGTATTTTTCATTATAACCGTATAAAATGATGTGGCGGTCACAAGTCTATGTGAAATTGGTAATTTTTCAACTCTTGACATTAGCAAACAAAACAGGAGAAAAAGAATCACATTTGCACTAGATTTTAACAAGTTCTTAAAAAATACTTTATATTTATTAAAAGAATAAATTTAATTCATAGTGTCTAATTTAATACATAAGTCCTAACAAACAAAACAGTATTATTAATAGATGATCAACTCAGTTAACATCACTGTTATGGTCAAAGATTATGTCTGTAGGTCGTTGAGATTCTGCCCACGTCTCCATTACTGCTGCCATCTGGTTTAGACATATGGTCATTTAGGCCATCTGTCACATGACAGAAGTTCTACTTCAGGCACGTTGGATACCACGTTTGTAATGTGTTCTAGGGACATACTTCTATACAGATTATTGTAATGTGTTCTAGGGACATTCTTCTATACAGATTATTGTAATGTGTTCTAGGAACATTCTTCTATACAGATTATTGTAATGTGTTCTAGGGACATTCTTCTATACAGATTATTGTAATGTGTTCTAGGAACATTCTTCTATACAGATTATTGTAATGTGTTCTAGGAACATTCTTCTATACAGATTATTGTAATGTGTTCTAGGAACATTCTTCTATACAGATTACTGTAATGTGTTCTAGGAACATTCTTCTATACAGATTATTGTAATGTGTTCTAGCAACATTCTTCTATACAGATTATTGTAATGTGTTCTAGGAACATTCTTCTATACAGATTATTGTAATGTGTTCTAGGAACATTCTTCTATACAGATTATTGTAATGTGTTCTAGGAACATTCTTCTATACAGATTATTGTAATGTGTTCTAGGAACATTCTTCTATACAGATTACTGTAATGTGTTCTAGGAACATTCTTCTATACAGATTATTGTAATGTATTCTAGCAACATTCTTCTATACAGATTATTGTAATGTGTTCTAGGAACATTCTTCTATACAGATTATTGTAATGTATTCTAGGAACATTCTTCTATACAGATTATTGTAATGTATTCTAGGAACATTCTTCTATACAGATTATTGTAATGTATTCTAGCAACATTCTTCTATACAGATTATTGTAATGTGTTCTAGGGACATTCTTCTATACAGATTATTGTAATGTGTTCTAGGAACATTCTTCTATACAGATTATTGTAATGTGTTCTAGGAACATTCTTCTATACAGATTATTGTAATGTGTTCTAGGAACATTCTTCTATACAGATTATTGTAATGTATTCTAGCAACATTCTTCTATACAGATTATTGTAATGTGTTCTAGGGACATTCTTCTATACAGATTATTGTAATGTGTTCTAGGAACATTCTTCTATACAGATTATTGTAATGTGTTCTAGGGACATTCTTCTATACAGATTATTGTAATGTGTTCTAGGAACATTCTTCTATACAGATTATTGTAATGTATTCTAGCAACATTCTTCTATACAGATTATTGTAATGTGTTCTAGGGACATTCTTCTATACAGATTATTGTAATGTGTTCTAGCAACATTCTTCTATACAGATTATTGTAATGTGTTCTAGGGACATTCTTCTATACAGATTATTGTAATGTGTTCTAGGAACATTCTTCTATACAGATTATTGTAATGTGTTCTAGGAACATTCTTCTATACAGATTATTGTAATGTGTTCTAGGAACATTCTTCTATACAGATTATTGTAATGTGTTCTAGGAACATTCTTCTATACAGATTACTGTAATGTGTTCTAGGAACATTCTTCTATACAGATTATTGTAATGTATTCTAGCAACATTCTTCTATACAGATTATTGTAATGTGTTCTAGGAACATTCTTCTATACAGATTATTGTAATGTATTCTAGGAACATTCTTCTATACAGATTATTGTAATGTATTCTAGGAACATTCTTCTATACAGATTATTGTAATGTATTCTAGCAACATTCTTCTATACAGATTATTGTAATGTGTTCTAGGGACATTCTTCTATACAGATTATTGTAATGTGTTCTAGCAACATTCTTCTATACAGATTATTGTAATGTGTTCTAGGGACATTCTTCTATACAGATTATTGTAATGTGTTCTAGCAACATTCTTCTATACAGATTATTGTAATGTGTTCTAGCAACATTCTTCTATACAGATTATTGTAATGTGCTCTAGGAACATTCTTCTATACAGATTATTGTAATGTGTTCTAGGAACATTCTTCTATACAGATTATTGTAATGTATTCTAGGAACATTCTTCTATACAGATTATTGTAATGTGTTCTAGGAACATTCTTCTATACAGATTATTGTAATGTGTTCTAGGGACATTCTTCTATACAGATTATTGTAATGTGTTCTAGCAACATTCTTCTATACAGATTATTGTAATGTGTTCTAGGAACATTCTTCTATACAGATTATTGTAATGTGTTCTAGGAACATTCTTCTATACAGATTATTGTAATGTGTTCTAGCAACATTCTTCTATACAGATTAGTGTAATGTGTTCTAGGAACATTCTTCTATACAGATTATTGTAATCTGTTCTAGGAACATTCTTCTATACAGATTATTGTGATGTGTTCTAGGAACATTCTTCTATACAGATTATTGTGATGTGTTCTAGGAACATTCTTCTATACAGATTATTGTAATGTGTTCTAGGAACATTCTTCTATACAGATTATTGTAATGTGTTCTAGGAACATTCTTCTATACAGATTATTGTGATGTGTTCTAGGAACATTCTTCTATACAGATTATTGTAATGTGTTCTTGGAACATTCTTCTATACAGATTATTGTGATGTGTTCTAGGAACATTCTTCTATACAGATTATTGTAATGTGTTCTAGGGACATTCTTCTATACAGATTATTGTAATGTGTTCTAGGGACATTCTTCTATACAGATTATTGTAATGTGTTCTAGGAACATTCTTCTATACAGATTACTGTAATGTGTTATAGGAACATTCTTCTATACAGATTAGTGTAATGTTTTCTAGCAACAGATGATCTCATTTCTTCACAAAGGCACACATTTTTGGTCTTCATGCTTGGCTTGTTTTAAAGAAAAATAACCAAACTGAAAAGCTCGCGATTCCTCATTTGTTTTGGTCCTTGTACTTTCATATTTTCTTGTATAATTTCTTATTGTAATCAACACACATGTACAATGATTGTAGTTTATATTGCAATGATTGGCATGTTTTAAAACTTTAATAAAATAAAAGGTACATTTTAAAACTTGTATAAATTTTAAGAAATAAATCAAAAAAGCACATAGGTCTCTAGTAGTTATAGGAGAAGCATCAACTGACAACCAGATCTGATAGCATCACTGCTATGACCAGAGGTTATGTCTATATAGAACATATTACAGAAGAATTGGAAGATGTATTTTTGTGCTATTTTGTAAATGAACCTTATTTTATTCAGATTCTGCCTACGTGAAGGGTTATAACAGAAGCATTTGTAAGTGATTTTGTTCACTTACATTACTGCTATGACCATTTACAAAGCTATTGAGATTCTGCCCACATCTCTTGCACCAACATCTTTTGTGATTGTACAGATACGGATGTCTGGTTTCATATAAGTGACCATTTACAGCGTCTGTCACATAACAGTTCTTCGTTTGGCCTGCTGGAATACAAATTGTTAGACCATCTTTTATATTGTATCAAAATAATGCAATAATACCCAATTGCAGATGAAAAAATATGGCAAGAATAATGGTCTAACATATAGTAGATGATACTGTTATTGTCTGAATAGAACATGTAACTCATAATTTTATTTTATACTGGCTTGTTATCATTATTAAGGTAGTCAGAACTAAATTTGATCATTTGTATGTTTAAAACAATAGGTTTAAGAGTAACATTTTCAGTCATTTTCTTTAATGTCAGAATTAGAGTATGAATTCAAGGAAACTTTTATAACTGTGAAATCGGAAAGGGTCATTTTTAAATGTTTTTTCTCTTACAAGCCTTTGGTCACAATTTGGCTCTATATTATCACAGCCAAAACTACCAACTCCACAACCAAGAACCATCTCTACAACCAAGTACAAACTCATCTTTATAACCAACAACCAACTCTACAACCAACACCTTAATCTACAACCAACAACCAACTCTGCAACCATCAACCAACTCTACATGCCAAACCCCACAGACCAAATTATACTTAAATGTTTGTTATATGCTGAAGCTGTGTGTGCCGGTGGTTCTACCAAGACATCTGTCATGAATCTTCTTCCACCAATAAAAACTGGAAGTTGCCAGTATGACCATAATTGTGATGGTGCAATGGATGTATAAAAAAAAAACCAAATTATTTTGAAGGCATTCAATCCACTTGCTTTAAAGGTGGTATGCAACAGTTTGCCTAAATCAAATGCATTTAACAATATTTTTCCACTGGTTTGAAGGATTTAGGCATAATTTCTGTATAAACTCGTTCCTGAGTCAAAGTAAAGATGATTTCGAACGCTAATCATGTTGTTAGACAGTACTCATTGTGATAAAATAGTCAAATTTTCATTCTTTTTTTTAATCTATAAATACACACGATAGTGATCTCTTCTAAAATAGATATTGACGTATACACACGATAGTGATCTCTTCTAAAAATAGATTTTGACGTCAGAGCGGACTACCTGGACAAGGATTAAATGTCTCAAAAGTCAGTTGTCACATGGTTTTCTTAGTTTAAATGTAGCAATCTATGCAGCGTAGCTCAGATAGGAAATATCTGTTTGCAGTGACAAGAAGGGGTTTATGCCTGCACTGTTCACACATAGGGCAACACTGAACGACATTTTGCAGGACCTTTTTAGGTTACAATGACTTACTTGGTTATTTGAGAATAAAATCTTTGGTCCAAACTGTCGTATACCACCATTTTGTAGTTTTCTTATGTACTTGGAGTGGGAGGATTTTCCAAAGTAAGCCATGAATGGAAGAATTACAGCATGGCTTGAATCATAAAAGATTTCAGGATTAAGAAAAAGCATTTTTGTTTGGCACAAAGGAAACATATTTCCCTTTTAGTTAATCTTATGGGTTTTTAGATGTTACAAGAGAGCCATAAAGCTGGGGATGTCAGAAACCATTCTGCCACCGTGAATTATTCAGCAACAGTGTTTGCCATCTCAGTAATGGAGTCCATGGGGACCTATTGGGTCCAATCCAACAATACTTTGTAGTGTTTATCAGAGAAACAACAGTAGCATAGCTCTTAGCAAGGCTTCCAGTGAAGGGTTTTCAGCAAAACTGTGTTTGGCAAGTGCAGAACTTTTTCAGATGCCATTATATAAATTTTGAGCATTGTTGTCTTTTGCTCAAGTAAGACCTACGTCTCCTAGAGAAAAAGAGTTTAGTTCAAAAAGTGTTTGTTTTATTTCAAAACTAGTTGTATGCAAATTGAAGTACAGTCTATGTAATCCCATTCATTTCTAAAATAAATTTTCCTAAGGTTACGCAAGTGTAATAGACAATATACAGAATTTTATAATTAATGCAACAAATGTGTTGTCTACTTTGATGTTGATGTTTATGCCAAATTTTAAGATAATTCTCCATCCAGTTTTAAATTCATAGATATTTTTTTTCTTCTAAAATTGATATATAAGGCGTTTTCTTTTAAGAAATAAAGGAACTCCAAATATAACGTTATATCCTCTTTCGGAGAAGTGTGTTGCTATTGAGTATCGTTTGGAAAGAAATTATAGCATTAGACAAACCAATCAAACATGTTACTTAATTGGTTTGATTTAAACTATCCCAAATATGTAATTAATTGTTTACAAAGTCATGTTGAGGTTGATTTTTCTGCTGAATGTATTAAAAAGTCACTGAGCTTGTGATAGCCAAAACAATTTTTTTCAGAGTTTTGGTTGATGCTGCAAAATATAAAATAATTTCGCCACATGTTATTGTTTTTTTATTTAGACTTTGAATTTATCAAGTAATTAATTTGTAATCAAATTAAGCAAAATAATTCACTTAAACTTCATTTTTAAAATAAAAATTAACTAAATATCTTTTATTCTACATCTGGTAGAGTGATGCAGAAAAAAATGTCAAAGTGAAAAAATAGGAAGAAAAAAAGTTAACCATGTCATGATGTGTGCTAATACCGGGATTCAAACTCTCAACCCCCAGTTATGGAGCATTTTAACCCTTATTTTGGTACACTTTAATTGAAGGTACAGCATTATAGTTGCCCTCCCTTAAATGTATATTTTGCTTCATGAAATGTTTTCTTGAGGATAATTAAGTACTAACTGAGGTACATGTATTTTTTTTTAAATTGTGGCCATAACAATGGTGTTTGATTTCTTGCAGTCAGCTCTGGTAACGTTTATGTTATTTCAAAATATGTTAAAACACACAAATTTAAAATACAACAATTTCATCACAACTGGTTTTGGAGTTAAACAGTCAGTGTGTACATTGTATACATGTAATATATAGTAAATTGCCCTAATTTATGCTATTGTTTTTGTATTATCTGCTAACCAATTTAACATAAAATAACATTTTCTATCTCCACAAGACAAAAAGTAGTTTTATGTAATTAGATGTTTTGATTCGAAACACGAGGCTGTCACACAGTTAAAATCCTGTAGCAGTCAGTTTCAATGTTAATGTTAACATCCTGCCTATTTAAATGAGGTACAAATATGATTTTAAAATGCAACATTAAATGAATGGCTAATTTTCTAAAAAAAAAGATCATGCATTTATAAAGTACCCAGATCCCTTGCATGATGTTACTAGTGTATGGCAATATTGATGTTTCTTGTGTGAAAAAATGCGTCAACCAATGTTGGTTTGTGTTTATGGCTTTCATGGCTCTGGTTAGAACCTTCTGGTACCTGATGCAGAGGCTTTTCTAACTGCACTACATTGGTTTGTCAAACAATTGTTTTTATCTTTTATTTTTTTGGTACAGTCCAAAAAATTGAAAGAAGGAAATTAAAACCTCAGCCTAAGATTTTGTTGGTCAATATAAACTGGCAAATATGCGAGAACCATAGCTCTTTGCAAAACAGTTTGTAATATCCAATAAATCTTATCTACTCCTTTTCACTTAGACAACCAGCAAATGCCGAAATAATGCCGTTATGTGTAACTGTGTAATCCTTAGTCAGCTAAATGTTGTTTAATTATTTTTTTGTCTACGAAAATAGGTCAAATAAATCAAGATTCTTTTCTCGGGATTTTTTTTTTTTTAAATCATATATAAATAGATCCTATATTTATAAAGAAATCACATATAAATAGATCCTATATAAAGAAATCACATATAAATAGATCATATATAAATGTATAGAAAACACATATAATTTGATCCTATATAAAGAAATCACATATAAATAGATCCTATATAAAGAAATTACATATAAATAGATCCTATATAAAGAAATCACATATAAATAGATCCTATATAAAGAAATTACATATAAATAGATCCTATATAAAGAAATCACATATAAATAGATCCTATATAAAGAAATTACATATAAATAGATCCTATATAAAGAAATCACATATAAATAGATCCTATATAAAGAAATCACATATAAATGGATCCTAGATAAAAATTACATATATATAATTCCTATATAAAAAAATCACATATAAATAGATCGTACAGTGTATATAAAGAAATCATATGTTAATAGATCCTATATAAAGAAATCACATATCAGTCAGTCAATGATCAATAGATAATGTATCATAGATAAATACATCATCAGTAGATAATATAGATCAATAGATCAACAGTTATCTACTCGCATTAAAAAATATCATATCATTATATCAGGAAATCGAGTCTTCTAATGAATGAAAGAACCCAGAGATGCTACTGTTTCATTCACCTTTGTGACCGATCTAGTCTTGTATAATTATCCAGGAATCGTGTGAAGATACAAATTATGATGCTGTCCTGTTCCCTTGAGTGTATGTGCTTATAAAAGGCTGGAATTGTCCTTGTTCCAACCACACCATTGTTTCTGCATCAATCAATAGATCAGAAAGCATATACCTGCCATTAACCATCCAAAGCTGGATCAATATCATTGTGGGAGTGCCACCGCCTGATCAACTTTATGATTAATGAAAATATGGTGGAGCACCACTTAAGTCATTAAACACACTTAAAAAGTGGCCTAGTGTCACTTAATTGGGTAAAAGTTCTTAAAGGTGGTATCCAACAATTTGCCTTTATCTAATATATGTAGTAATATATGATTTCTCTTTAGGGTATTTGTGCATAATTTCTGTAGAAAAACATCATATTTTAGTCTAAGCTTTGACTATTTTTCTGCAGTATCTCAACTTTAGGGCAGCACTAAAACTCAATAATCAACACTTAAAATTTCATTCTTTTCAAATCATAAATAAGAATGATAGAGTTTTCTGATAAAAATTGACATCGACATAACAACTGATGATGTGGATGAGCTAAAGTGAGTGGTTACTTGTTAACTGTGCAGAGTGGCTCAGATAGGAAACACATATTTGTAATGACGATTGAGGTGTTTTGGTACTCTTTTCAGACAGATGTAGGACATCAATAAAAGCATATTGCAAGATCTGTTCAGGTAACAGTAGCTTATCAAGATGTTTAATGAAAAAACTTTGGTCCAAACTGTTGGATACCACCTTTGAGGGTTAAATATGGGTTTTATGAGTTTTTTGTAGAATGGTTTAAGTAAGTGTAGTATATTCAGGGTTCCCACAGAACTGGGAAATCGGGAAAAAGCTGGGAATTCGAAAATAAACACTCCCGGTCGGGAAAAGACCTTATATTTGACATGATACGAAAAAAAACGGGAAATTATCGGGAAAACTGTTAGTGCATTTTAATAATCATAAGGCATTTTAACTGAATTTGATTTAAAAAATCAGAGTATTTGTTGGCATACATTTGTAAACTCCCATTAATATTTACCGCAAAACTCTTGAATGTTCACATTCATAGTCCTTGAAAATGGACAAAATAACTGGAAAAAACCTGGAAAAGACCTTGAATTTTTCTCTTCAGAAATTGTGGGAACCCTGTATATTGGTCTTTGAAGGTTTAATCTTAAGGAATGTGAGTCAAACTAAGTTTTAAAAGATACCCATATGGTGTTCCAAAAGTGGCATAACACAGTTTTGGGTCGTTATATTGGAATATCAAGAAATTTCAGACTCTTCAAAAGATAACATGTTCCTCTTCATTATGTGATCTTGACTCTTCAACAGATAACATAAACCTCTTCATTATGTGTACTTGACTCTTCAAAAGATAACATGTACTCTTTATTATGTGTACTTGACCCTTCAAAAAATAACATGTACCTCTTCATTATGTGTACTTGACTCTTCAAAAAATAACATGTACCTCTTCATTATGTGTACTTGACCCTTCAAAAAATAACATGTACCTCTTCATTATGTGTACTTGACTCTTCAAAAAATAACATGTACCTTTTTATTATGTGTACTTAAATTGATGGTTTAAATAAGTATTGGCAAAATGAATACTTAGATTTTTAATTCTTCAGATTCACAGATTCAGTTTTAATTAATTTATTCAACCTAAATAGAACTGATTTTGTGTATTTCATATCGTAAGAATGTGTCTGATATTTTTTGTTATTAAGCCCAATGGGAAGAAAATATTCTACAGATAGATATTTCGCACACAAAATAAATTGTGTGATAAATTATGATATTGATCCGGCCATGGTAATTTTAGCACTACTGATACAATAGTAGACAGTTTATGAAAACAGATCCTCATATTAACATACATGTGAACTCTTCCGCTTTTTGCTTTTCGAGGGAGACTCCCACTTTGAAGGTTCAAAATTATTTGAAAATGAGGGGTGTTTTACATATCTCTCTACTTAAAAACAGATAACTTCCATTTTGTTCATATGAAGATAACATATGAGAGATGATCCAAAAGTTGTGTCACTGCCTTTATAAAATATGTTGTAATAACATTACAACAACCAAAGTCGGCTTACATATTAATGAATGTATTACAGAATAACAGGTAAAGTTTGATCTACATAAACATAATAGTTTATAAATAACAGGTAATTACATAAAGCACATCAGCAACCAGAGCCGCACACAAATGACGTCAGCAACGTTACTTTAAAATATCACAATACCACAATGTCACTCCTTCTCAAAATATAGTCCACCATACTCGATACACTGTCTGTGCCTCATAACCCACTCCTGGAATACATTCACAAACCACTCCGAAGGCAGTCGTGATAGTATGCCATTGTCTGTAGTTGACGTAGATTCTCAAAATCGCTGAGTTCGCCCTTCAAGTAAGGAAATAGCTCGAAAGTCACACGGAGCTAAGTCTGGACTATATGCCGGATGGGTAAGTGTCTGCATTCCGAGGACATCTTTGTTTAGTTGATTCTCTTGGGCTGTATGGGGAGTGGCCTTGTCATGGTGAAGTATACAACTGCTTAAATCCGTGTAGAAGTGGTTCCTCTTCTTGAGCAGCGCCATCAGCAGATCACCCGTCAAGACCTTGAACGAGAAATTATTATTTTGAATAAGTATGCGTGTTATTAAATACACATATTGAATACATGTAATCTTAATTAATTATTTTTATTTTAGTAGATAATTTGCCTTTGTATGTCTTAAACTAAACCAAACAAACTTACTTTACCTTTGAATAATATGTGGCGTTGGAAGGTCTAGCCCATCGGTACGGTGTGGCTGAGAATAATTCCCTCCATATCGAAAAACACAATAAACATGTGTTTTCCGATTGTCTTCGTCACACGTGCCTTCTTTGGAGGAGGGGATGTGTCTAGTTTCCACTGGTTACTTTGCACCTTTGTTTCAGGGTCATAGTAGAAAAGCCAAGTCTCATCTACAGTGATAACATTGCGCAGAAACTGATCGCCTTCTTGACTGTAGTGCCTTAAAAACTTTCTAGATACTTTCACGCGTAAAACCATTTGTTCTTCTGTCAGCAGTCTCGGCACCCACCTAACGCTTACATGTCTCGTCTTCAAATCTTCAGTTAGAAGGTGTTGTACACTACCGTATCTGAATCCTGACTGTTCAGAGAGATCTGGAATGGTTACGCGCCGATCCTACTCAATACCATCGGAAACAAGTTTGACGGTTGCATCATTTTGTATTGCTGGCCTTCCGGTCCTTGCATGATCATCCAGTGGCTCATCTCCCTCTTTAAAACGTTGAAACCATCGGTATACTAGTCTTCTGTTCACAGAGTTTTCACCATATGTTGAATTAACCATATTTATCATTTCTAGTGGCGATTTTCCCAGTTTGAAACAGAAAAGTAATATGGCATGTTTTTCAAGTTCTGACATTTTCGTTCAAACGGATATTAAACAGTTATGCCTAGAAAACGTATACATGCACTGAGGTCATTAAAACTTTTACTTCTGCTTACAATATGAAATGATGTCAAGTCAAACAGGATTTGTCTGCTTTCCCACGTTTTTTTCTTACATTTTTAAACATTTCTTTATTCAACAGGGAAAAATGTTAATCTGAAAAATAGGCGTGTGGCGGTTAGCCGGTAATGGGTCTATCAAAACATGGGTATAGAGGGCTATAATGGTTGAACTTATAATATTGTTGAATATAACTGAAATCATGTTTGTCTATTTGTATATACTAAATATTAAACAATTGTACGTCAAATTATTGCGCTAGCGAGGCAGTGAAAAAACTTTTGGATCATCCGTCGTATCTCCCACTTTGCAGGTGAAAATCAGCCACTTTGGCCTCAGAAAAAGTTCACATGTATTTATTAAATATCAGCACAACCATAGACCAGAGAAAATATATCTGATGATGTTTTTTAAAATGAATTCCAGGCTTCGCTTCATATCAAGAGTTGTGTCCAGTTTTTTCCATTGCACAATTGTCTGTCAGCATATAAACTTGGAGATGGTGTCTTTAGGGATATGTTATAGAAATTGGTGAAATGATCAGGTAGTTGGTCATAGAATGCCACTAGCGACCTTTTCTACTCAAAGGGGCATCTTTGGCATGGTGGTAGAGTGGCCGCTTTGTAACTCCTCTGAGTGCTTAGCCTCTCACTGCATGGGTTCGAGTCCTAAGGTTATAAAAAAATTCTTACATAGATATGCACTTTACCATGGAGCTTCATAGTTTACATTCATTTGCTTAAATTTCAACTAGATTGGAGGGATTTTTTTTTCAGTACCTTCCAGACATGCAACTTAATCTAATAACCAGATACTTGGAATTGCAGCAATAATAAAACTGCTAATATTCGCATTGAAAATGCAAAATATAGAAGATAATGTCTAGTAGTATGATGGTCTGGTTGTTGATGCATGGTGCTGTCTACCATAAACAAGAATGGCAGCCATATTTGCTTAAATTGCAAGTTACTTATACCAGACAATGGCTTTACTACTCCCCAGAGATCAGTAATTCCAACTTTAGTAAAGATAATATGCAATACAAAAACCTCTTGCCCTGGAGTAATGCATCTGGCATTGCCTTATAAAAAAATGTAAAAATTCCGGAAAAAAAATATATTTGATGCTTTATCGTAATAACAATCATATGTCATTTTGAATATGTGGTTTATTTGTCAGTGGTACACCACGCAAGCCTTTCAATGAAAAAGAAATAGAAATTATGACTTGAGACTGATCCAGTCATGGAATATGTTTTCCTAGCACCATTTATGTTTAAATATGGTACTGATACCATTGCTGTCTTGATAAGCAAGTATATGAAGTGATGTTCTGCATAAATTTTACAATTCTGTATATTGTCTAATACACTTGTATTACCTTAATGTAATTATTATTGACCAAGGAATTTTTTATCCTGATTTGTTAATATGAGTGAGTAAATTAGAAAGGAAAATACACAGTCCAGAAAGGCACATGTCCTGAGTTAAGCTTCTGGCAAAGTAACTGAAAAATTAAAAGTTGCTTTTAATGAAGATGTTTTGTTAGAAATCATTTTAACCATTCCATTGTTGAATGTCTATTTTGACATTCCCATCAGCAGAAGTCTATTTTGACATTCCCATAAGCAGATGTCTATTTTGACATTCCCATCAGCAGATGTCTATTTTGACATTCCCATAAGCAGATGTCCATTTTGTCATTCCCATCAGCAGATGTCTATTTTGACATTCCCATAAGCAGATGTCTATTTTGACATTCCCATCAGCAGATGTCCATTTTGTCATTCCCATCAGCAGATGTCTTTTGGCATGCTCATTAGCAGATGTCTAACAACATTCATTACGTCTCTTCAAGAAGAAACGTAATGAATGTTGTTAGAACTTGTGACCCAAACTTTTTTTCCATTCATTTAATGATATATGATGTTTACTTAGTGACTGCCAACATTGGAATAATACCTACTCAATAAATTGTAACATAAAATTACTTTCCCAAATTGTGTATTCGATGTAAATACTGCAAAAACGTTTTGCTTTGAACTAACAGTGCATGAACACACCAAACACACCTATTTTTTTCTTCCCGTTGATATTAGCTTCTTGCATGTGTTCGGTTTTGCTAGAAGCTGCCGTGTTTTTTTTTGGACAGTTTTACGTGGTCAATTATGTCATGTTGACACTGAGGCCTGTGCTGTCATAAACCAGTCTATTAGTCTATTAATAGAATGCCTACTTTCTGACCATGTGGAAAAAAGATAAATTAATTACTTTTTTTATCATTGGAATTAACGTCAATTTCACATATGAACCATATTATGTATAGAAGCTTATGGTTTTATGCCCCATTTTGTTTATGAATTTGGGGCTATATGGAGTTCACACAAGTTTACATGTCTCATTCTATTTCTGTTTAAGCTTGATAACATTAGTTATAGTTTACCTTTTTTCTTAAATTTTAACCAAAGGTGAAAGGGCAATGAGGCAAAGTGTATTGCTCATAAAGGAAAATTGTAGTTTTTTTTATAATATTAAGAATTGACATAAACAGCAGCATTGTTATACATAATAATAGTAACTGACATTTACTACTTATTTTAAGTTCTGGAACAAGTTCTTGAATCAATTATTTAAGTTCGACTCAACTTTATGAAGTTCTGCAACGAGTTCTAGAATCACAAGTTTTTGAACTACAAGTTCATCATTACCATTCTAGAACTACACATTTTCAAGAACCACGGTTCAAGAACTCTTGGTTCAAGAACAAATGTTCAAGATGTTTTTGAACTTCAAGAACTGTTCTAGAATTGTTTCTCAGTTCTTGAACATTTTTTGCCATGGCTGTTGTGCCTCATTTTTATCCAGATATTTGATCAGGTCTGTATAGTGTCTGTGGGTGGCCCCTGGTGACTGTCAGAAATGATCACTTGTCATGTGCATACCAATACATCGTCTGCTTAGAACAAACATATTTTTTATTTATGAATACATTGCACCATAAAACAGTGACATGTACATGCACCTTGGTTAAAATACAGAGTATATATATCTTATAAAAGTCTGGCAGAAGGTGTGTTTATTTTCATTGTGCACTAATATTAGCAGCATACTTTTCAAGTTTCTCCTTTCATTTTTTGTTTTTGAAATACATCACAGTGACAAATTATGGACCAGTGATTACCAGCCATTTTGCTGGAGAAAAAAAATGCAGCCCAATGTCTGTTTAGAACCAAGGGTGCACCACAGGTCAGCTGGAAGACCTTCCCACATTGAATCTTTTGCCCCAAGTGGGACTCCAAATTATGCCATGAAAGGCACAGTTGTCAGAAGAATTACAAGTCCGTGACTTTACCACTATGCCACTAGCATCTCCATGTGAACTATATAGGGGGGAAAATATTCATTATGTAGATGACACAGTTATAACTCTTCTCAATAGAACATTGTCCACGCCACCTTATAATGGAATAAGATGCGTGACATCCTGGGTATGGGAGGGTGTGGATGGTCATGTAATTACAAGTAACATGCATAGAATTATGGTTGCATGTATGGTGTAGTTTGTCGCACTATCATGATATTGTCCGTATCTTGCTGAAGGTGTTGATTGGAAAGTTCATAAAATCTACCAAATTAAGCTTTGTCTCAAAAAATGTTTGTAAATCCTGATGTTATTTTGTAATTTATACACTTATTTTAAGCATTGTAGACATTAAAAAGCAACATTTTAAACAGTTTATCTAGCAAATGCTTCACCCATTACAGTTCAAAGTTCAATGCATAATTTTCCTTGTCATAATCCATGTCATATTTGATCATAAATGTCATGGACAACGTTGACTTGATGATGATTATGTGGGAAGATGATGATTATGTGGGAACTCCAAGATGTCCTCCTAATGGAAAAAACTCCGTGCCAGATATTTGATCTTGGACATTATAACATGCAGTTACAGGTTTGCACTGTTGTTTTTGCTTATAGATACCAGCTTAAAGTTATGACAAGTTCTTTGTTTAGTCACATTGTTGTTTGTACTCGCTACCATTTGTAAGGATGAATGTTGACAAGATAATGATTATGCGGGAAGTCCATGGTGCCCTCTCATGGAATAAATTGTGTGACTACCAGAGCCTTGGAGGTTATTGGCTGTCATGCAATCATAGCTTTATTTAATCTTTCCCACTTATATTGTAGTTACTAGTTCTGGCACAGAAATCTAGAGAGATTTTTCTCATAGCAACAGCATAATAATTCAGGGGAAAATTAACCAATAAGAGTCGGGGTGAGAACTTTAATGTGGGGGAGGTTTTTCAGCTAACCTGCCGTGAGCCGGTGGTTCTTCCCAGATATAAGTCTTTGGCTTTCCTCCACCAATTATTAGCTGGACATCACCAATATAACCATAGTGATGTCAGTGCAATGTAACAAAAAATAACAACAAAAAACAACAACAAAAACATATGGTTCCCTAATTAGTACAAAGGTCTTTTTGTCTTCCTGAGCATATTGTCAAAGGTGGTTTCTGAAAGTTTGAACCAGACTTTTTTTCTCAAACAACCATATAAAATATTGGTCCTTGAAAAGAATCTGCTAAATGCTGTTTATTGATGACACATCTATGTAAAAAGTGTAGCTTACACCACACTCATCATTACAAACATGCATTTTCTTTCTGAGCCATTTGAAATTTGGAAAAAATAAACATTTAGAGTGATTTTTCACAATCTTGTACTGTCCAACAATTTAAGGTATTGTAGTTTCCAAATAACACCACAGCAATAGTTTATGCAGAAATTATGCCAAACTTAATTTTTTATATTTGTGTAACTGGATTGGAGAAAGTGGGTCTCCACTGGGGTTTAAACCACAGACCTTCCCAGTACTTGTGGGTCACTTTACCAGATGAGCTGTAGAGGCTGTGTGAATGAACTACCAGTGAAACTGTATTGATATAGGAAAACTGTCAGATACCACCAATATCACCATTATCAAGTCAGCCAGATTGAAGCCTACATTTGTACTTGAAAACTTGTCTGAACAACATAGGCTATCATTTAAAAGCTACTATTTGATACATTTGCTGGTTTGTGGTGCAATTTGAGACAATTTTGTGCCCTTCTTCTTTTTTGTGAATGAAGATCTATCTGTTTCCTTAATTTCAAGAAAAAACACAGTGTAATTAAAAGAAAATGTTGTCTCAATTTTCTTTTTAAATGATGGTTATGATACTAATTAAATTGCAACCATTATAAATCATGTATTCGCATTTTACCATACTGGAAAAAACAAACAACAAGAACAACTACTTTTGTAAAAATATGGGGTGCAAGCCTGGTGCTTGGTTGTGATGACAGCCTAACACAGGGGAAGAGTCACGATAGAAAAAGGCTTTGGAACAATGTACATCTAAACTTATAAACCAGAATTCCTTATGCAAATCGATTATCTCTCTATGTTAGACTTGGTTTAACCTGCAAACTGATATTACCTAATAATATTCCACATTCCTCTGTGACACATTATAACCTTGTATTTGTTGAAAACACCATTTGGGTGGGGCATACTCTATGTTAAAAGGATGAAGGATGTTTAGAGCAAGGTATGTGTTAAATATGTTTGGATTGAGTAAACAACACTATTTTATAATTTGATGAAAACACCCATCTACAAGACATGATAAATCATCATTTTTAGCCAATATGTTGTCAGTTGCCTATCTTCCAGGCATGATTAATCCTCATTTTCAGCCAATATGATTTCAGTTGCCCATCTTCCAGGCATGATAAATCCTCATTTTCAGCCGATATGTTTTCAGTTGCCCATCTTCCAGGCATGATAAATCCTTATTTTCAGCTGATATGTGTCAATGGCCTATCTTCCAGGCATGATAAATGCTCATTTTCCTCCAATATGTTCCCAGTTGCCTATCTTCCAGGCATGATAAATCCTCATTTTCAGCCAATATGTGTCAGTTGCCCATCTTCCAGGCATGATAAATGCTCATTTTAAGCCAATATGTTTTCAGTTGCCCATCTTCCAGGCATGATAAATGCTCATTTTCAGCCAATATGTTTTCAGTTGCCCATATTCCAGGCAAGATAAATGCTCATTTTCTGCTGATATGTTTCAGTTGCCCATCTTCCAGGCAAGATAAATGCTCATTTTCAGCTGATATGTTTCAGTTGCCTATCTTCCAGGCATGATAAATGCTCATTTTCTGCTGATATGTTTTAGTTGCCTATCTTCCAGGCATGATAAATGTTCATTTTCTGCTGATATGTTTCAGTTGCCTATCTTCCAGGCATGATAAATGTTCATTTTCTGCTGATATGTTTCATTTGCCCATCTTCCAGGCATGATAAATGCTCATTTTCTGCTGATATGTTTTCAGTTGTCTGTCTTGCAGGCATGATAAATGCTCATTTTCTGCTGATATGTTTCAGTTGCCTATCTTCCAGACATGATAAATGCTCATTTTTCTGCTGATATGTTTCAGTTTCCTCTCTTTCAGGCATGATAAATGCTCATTTTCTGCCAATATGTTTTCAGTTGTCCATCTTCCAGGCATGATAAATGTTCATTTTCTGCTGATATGTTTCAGTTGCCCATCTTCCAGGCATGATAAATGTTCATTTTCTGCTGATATGTTTCATTTGCCCATCTTCCAGGCATGATAAATGCTTATTTTCTGCTGATATGTTTTCAGTTGCCTGTCTACAGTCTTGCAGGCATGATAATTGCTCATTTTCTGCTGATATGTTTCATTTGCCTATCTTCCAGGCATGATAAATGTTCATTTTCTGCTGATATGTTTTCAGTTGCCTATCTTGCAGGCATGATAAATGCTCATTTCCAGCTGATATGTTTCAGTTGCCCATCTTCCAGGCAAGATAAATGCTCATTTTTAGCTGATATGTTTCAGTTGCCCATCTTCCAGGCATGATAAATGCTCATTTTCTGCTGATATGTTTTCAGTTGCCTATCTTGCAGGCATGATAAATGTTCATTTTCTGCTGATATGTTTTCAATTGCCCATCTTCCAGGTATGATAAATGTTCATTTTCTGCTGATATGTTTCAGTTGCCCATCTTCCAGGCATGATAAATGCTCATTTTCTGCTGAAATGTTTCAGTTGCCCATCTTCCAGGCATGATAAATGCTCATTTTCTGCTGATATGTTTCAGTTGCCCATCTTCCAGGCATGATAAATGCTCATTTTCTGCTGATATGTTTTCAGTTGCCTATCTTGCAGGCATGATCAATGTTCATTTTCTGCTGATATGTTTTCAGTTGCCCATCTTCCAGGCATGATAAATGTTCATTTTCTGCTGATATGTTTCAGTTGCCCATCTTCCAGGCATGATAAATGCTCATTTTCTGCTGATATGTTTCAGTTGCCCATCTTCCAGGCATGATAAATGCTCATTTTCTGCTGATATGTTTCAGTTGCCCATCTTCCAGGCATGATAAATGCTCATTTTCTGCTGATATGTTTTCAGTTGCCTATCTTGCAGGCATGATCAATGCTCATTTTCTGCCAATATGTTTTCAGTTGTCCATCTTCCAGGCATGATAAATGTTCATTTTTTGCTGATATGTTTCAGTTGCCTATCTTCCAGGCATGATAAATGTTCATTTTCTGCTGATATGTTTCAGTTGCCTATCTTCCAGGCATGATAAATGTTCATTTTCTGCTGATATGTTTCAGTTGCCTATCTTTCAGGCATGATCAATGCTCATTTTCTGCCAATATGTTTTCAGTTGCCTATCTTCCAGGCATGATAAATGTTCATTTTCTGCTGATATGTTTCAGTTGCCTATCTTCCAGGCATGATTAATGCTCATTTTCTGCCAATATGTTTTCAGTTGCCCATCTTCCAGGCATGATAAATGTTCATTTTCTGCTGATATGTTTCAGTTGCCTATCTTTCAGGCATGATAAATGTTCATTTCCAGCTGATATGTTTCAGTTGCCTATCTTCCAGGCATGATAAATGCTCATTTTCTGCTGATATGTTTCAGTTGCCTATCTTCCAGGCATGATTAATGCTCATTTTCTGCTAATATGTTTTCAGTTGCCCATCTTCCAGGCATGATAAATGTTCATTTTCTGCTGATATGTTTCAGTTGCCCATCTTCCAGGCATGATAAATGCTCATTTTCTGCTGATATGTTTTCAGTTGCCTATCTTGCAGGCATGCTCAATGCTCATTTTCTGCTGATATGTTTTCAGTTGTCCATCTTCCAGGCATGATAAATGTTCATTTTTTGCTGATATGTTTCAGTTGCCTATCTTTCAGGCATGATAAATGTTCATTTCCAGCTGATATGTTTTCAGTTGCCTATCTTGCAGGCATGATCAATGCTCATTTTCTGCCAATATGTTTTCAGTTGTCCATCTTGCAGGCATGATAAATGTTCATTTTTTGCTGATATGTTTCAGTTGCCTATCTTCCAGGCATGATAAATGTTCATTTTCTGCTGATATGTTTCAGTTGCCTATCTTCCAGGCATGATAAATGTTCATTTTCTGCTGATATGTTTCAGTTGCCTATCTTTCAGGCATGATAAATGTTCATTTCCAGCTGTTATGTTTCAGTTGCCTATCTTCCAGGCATGATAAATGCTCATTTTCTGCTGATATGTTTTAGTTGCCTATCTTCCAGGCATGATAAATGTTCATTTTCTGCTGATATGTTTCAGTTGCCTATCTTCCAGGCATGATCAATGCTCATTTTCTGCCAATATGTTTTCAGTTGCCCATCTTCCAGGCATGATAAATGTTCATTTTCTGCTGATATGTTTTCAGTTGCCTATCTCGCAGGCATGATAAATGTTCATTTTCTGCTGGTATGTTTCAGTTGCCCATCTTCCAGGCATGATAAATGTTTATTTTCTGCTGATATGTTTCAGTTGCCTACCTTCCAAGCATGATAAATGTTCATTTATTGCTGATATGTTTCAGTTGCCTAATTTCCAGGCATGATAAATGTTCATTTTCTGCTTATATATTTCAGTTGCCTACCTTCCAAGCATGATAAATGTTCATTTATTGCTGATATGTTTCAGTTGCCTATCTTGCAGGCATGATAAATGTTCATTTTCTGCTGATATGTTTCAGTTGCCTATCTTCCAGGCATGATAAATGTTCATTTTCTGCTGATATGTTTCTGTTGCCTATCTTCCAGGCATGATAAATGTTCATTTTCCGCTGATATGTTTCAGTTGCCCATCTTCCAGGCATGATAAATGCTCATTTTCAGCAAATATATTTCCATCATTAGCTGTTCCACTGTCCTTGGTGGCTCACTGGTTGAATTGACAACACTATTAACAAGCCAGGCACGTCAACAGATCGTTGAAAACTTGTCTGAATGAGATTACAACATACTTCCACAATCTAACATTCACCAGCCATTTAAAGACATAGTTGCAGGTCTCTGGTGCAATTTTTATGTCATTTGTGTCATGTCCTTTTTCATGTAGTCAAATAATACTTGTCAACAAAATGATAACAAGTGAGGTCTGCAGTTTTAAAATTGTTGATTATTTAATTATAATATCTGAAAATAAATATTAATGAATTGTAAATTGTTTCTTATTATTTATCTTGTTATGCTGTGCTTATTCCATCAAATGAATGATGAGTGTTTTCAATATTTTTCTTTGTTTTGGTTTTTGGTGTTCATATATAGAATTTGAAAAATAATTTTGTTTTTGTGTGATATGTCCCAGAATAATGCCTGCCATTCATATGTGTACCAATCTAATCATGATGGCCTGAGTGGTTACTTACAAGTCATTTGAGCAAAATGCTGTGCATTATAATGTGATATATCATGCAGAAATAACATCTATTTCCATTCTGATAATGTTCACTTGACAATGAAATTACAAAAAGGATACATTGTGTTAGTTTATTTTATTACTCTCAGTAAGATTTACTTTCCAAGTGTTCTTGACATTGTCAAAGTGTAGCTGATGTTTGTTTTTTTTTAAAATATGAAACATCTTAATAAATTACTGTTTACTTATTATAAAGAAATTACTTATAAAAGTCTCAAAGCATCAGTATAAAAAAATGTGACCAAAAAATGTGCTAGACCTCTAAAACAAAATTGGAGCACGGGAATTAGTCGTTGGTTTTACCCTGCATATCTAGAGAAATATTCAAATACTGTCTTTATGTAATATATTTTGTCATTTGTTGTAGAATAGAAAATATTAATAGTTTTCTCTTTATTATAACCCCCACAAAAACAACAACAAACAAAACAAAAAAAAAAAAGAAGGGAAAAAAAAAAGAAGAAATTGTAGGAACTTTATTTGAGTCAAGATGGAGCATTGGTCAGTTGTTTGGTTGGTCACTCTGTTGCTAGATGAGAATTGTCCCACTTTTTTCTCTGCTACATGCAGTATTGGTCAAATACTGCTGGTTCTAATTGCACATCTTTCTTTTATGTTCTCCCTTCCCCAATAATAACATGATATCACCAATATGACCATAACTGTGTAAGTGTGATGTAACTTATAAAACTGATTAAAGACGTTACTTTGTTACTTGTTGGCTTCTTGTTGAGTTTAGTAACTTATTGTTACTTGTTGGCTTCTTGTTGAGTTTAGTAACTTATATTTTACATATGTAAGTTAGCTGGAAAACCTCCCCACATGAAAGTTCTCGCCCTTGACAGGGACTCAAACCCACGCGGTGAGGGGCTAAGGAGTAACATGTCACGACTCTGACCACTCCGTCACAGACATCCCTATGGCCTTTAGGTTGTAAATGCATGCTTCAATAGCAAGATCAAACCTTGCTACATAATAACAGTAATGTACTTTACAATATTGCATTAGAACATAATAGCACTGAATTATTTCAGTGGTACTTTACAATATTGCAATAAAACATAACAACAACTTTACAATATTGCAATAAAACATAATAGCATTGAATTATTACAGTGGTACTTTACAATATTACAATAAAACATAACAACAACTTTACAATATTGCAGTAAAACATAATAGCACTGAATTATTTCAGTGGTACTTTACAATATTGCAATTAAACATAATAGCACTGAATTATTTCAGTGGTACTTTACAATATTGCAGTAAAACATTATAGCACCAAATTATTTCAGTGGTACTTTACAATAGTGCAGTAAAACATAATAGCACTGAATTATTACTGAGACTGAAATTTTTTTATGTTGCATTGAAATTTGACAATTCACTTTGAAGCAAATGTGATTGCTCTCAGGAAGATTTGAGCCCTTGCAGACTGTTGCAGTGATAACATCACAATTCTATTTATGTTAAATGCTGTCTTTAAATTTAATGCCTCTTTCCCAAGAAGAGACAAGTCGCTTGAAGCTTCAGCATTGTTATACTTAAGTCATATAGTATTAGAGATAACATATCATTTGTACTAGAGATTGATTCAAATATGATCCATATATCAGTTCTACTAAGCCTGTTTTTCATTGGAAACAATAAATAAATGAATGAATAAAGAAATAAATAATTAAATTAAATAAATAGGCATACATTACATATTCTAAAAATTGAATAGTATGGAATAACATTGAAAGATCTTCTTTCATTCATCTCCTGTTTGTATGTTATGCTAAGTCTTGCTAATAATGTCACTTTTTTACATAAATATGTTTTAAAATATCCAAATATTCAAATGAAAAATATACCAATAAGCTTCAATATATGTTCTTACTAGCTTTAATTGTATATTCTTGCCTTAAGATAGACTTACAAGCCGGAAAAGCTACAACAACCCTTGCCCATAATTATATTAATATATGGTAAACTTCATGATATTTCTTTAAGAAAAGAAAATTCTATAATAATGCTTAATATATAGTATGCTTATTGACATAATATGTTTTACTTGTTTAAGGTCAATCAGGAGCTATGTTGATCAGCCATCTTGTGGAAAAAAAAAAAAAATCAAAAAGGTGTTCATGTTTACTGATCAGTGAAACTTATATCAAAGAAAGAGAAAAAATGAGAAAACATGTTCTTAACACAGCATATTACACAGCATATTACACAGCATATGCATATTACACAGCATGTTACACAGCATATGCATATTACACAGCATATTACACAGCATGTTACACAACATGTTACACAACTGCTGTTCATCCCATAAGGCCGCATAATAATACTGTACACAGCAATGTTTGTTTTTAGATGACAAACAAAAAAGAACATTAAGCATTCAAAATGTATTTTAAAGTTATATATGGTGATATATATCCATCATCAAATTTGGTGCAACTGACCTTTACATGTATAACTGTTATAAAGGCTGATTGTCTGTAGTTATTTATGTTATTTCAAATGAGTCAATAATTTTCTTTTTATAAAACTTTTAAAATCTTTGAGCACTAGAGAGTGAATTCCGAAATGTTCTAATCAGTTATCTAAGCATTCCTATATAATCCCATGACCCACATTTACACTCTTGTCCATCACCCATAATTCATAAGTAACAATAGCAGAGAAAGGAAGCCTGACTTGAAAGAGTGGAAGGCAAGCTTTGTCTTATTCGGAAAGAAAAAGAAAATCATTATCTCATTGGATGGAACAGCACAAATCTAGAATTCATCTTGTGTCGGAAAAACAGAGATGACACTGTTTGCTATCAGCGTGTAGTGCTCTGCAATGATCAGCTATGGGGATGAAAGCAAATGTAATATTTTAATATATATATATAATTTTATTGGTTAGTGAGAAGAATAAACGTTATATTTTACTCATTTTGAGCATTTCATCATTCTCACTACAAGATCCATTTGGCTAACACGCTGTATTTGGCGACAGAAAATGATCCACTCCAAAGCCGTTTTTCCTTCAAACATAGCATAATGTTATATGCTAATAACAGCTTTGTCTTAGAGAAATAAAAAGAAAGAAAAAATAATAAGCATGCATGATAAATTCTAAACATAGCATATTTATATGCTGACATGATAGTTTTGTTTAAGATAAACAAAACAGAAAGCAGTAAGAATGACATGATGCATTTGTTTTCAAGAGAATTAAAGGTCCATTAGTGGGGTCGTTGTTGATCAGTCAGATGTAAAATGCAACATTTTGAATAAAGCAACGGTTTGAATAAATGCATGAGGTATGTTGCATTCAGTTGTTATGGAGCTGTAGGCAGTAACTGCGTGTGTTGCTTTACATTTTGATTAAATATTTATCTGCCATTTATGGAACCTGCCTTACAATTGTATTAGGATTGTATTGTTGAGATTCCATTGCAGACTCTATTATCGTTCAAACAATTGCTGTCATACAACCTCTTATTTAGCTAAGCATGACTAGAGATGGGAAATTCAAGGAATATATTTTTTAGGTCTCTCTAAATTGATTTTATGGAAGCAAACAATTTATTTGTCAGTTTGTCATTAGTGCAAATACAATATCAGTCGTGTATAAAGTGACCCTATCTGATTTGGCCAAAACACTCCATATATTTTATTCCTTTAGCATTGTGCCAAAAATATACAATAATATCTGATTACATATAACAGATATGACATCAAAGATTGAGTAAAATGAGTGAAAAGGAAATTTAAACTAAATAAATAGGCATTAGGGGCAATTGTAAATAGTGATACACCACTCCTCCTTTTAAGTGGCGTTAGGGTCTCTTAAGTAGTGATAGGGTCCCTTTTAAGTGGAGATCAGGGCCATTTTAAGTGGCATTGAGGGCATTTTAAATGGTGATACAACACCCCTCCTTTTAAGTGGTGTTAGGGTCTGTTAAGTAGTAAAAGGGTCCCTTTTAAGTGGAGATCAGTACTATTTTTTAGTGGTGTTATGATCCCTTTAAAATGACAAAAAAGGTCCCTTTCTCAGGCAATAGGGTCCTTTTTAAGTGGTGATAGGGTTCCTTTTCAATGGAAAATAGGGTCTCTTAAGTAGCTTCCTCACTCCTTAAATGGCAGTTGGATAAGAGGTGATAACTATTTTGCAGTCATAAATAAATTTAAATCCATTATTTACAAACCCATTCCCGCTGAAATGAAAAATTCCCAATATATGTGTATTGACTTGTCAAGAGGATGTTTTCAGCAGTGAGATGTACATCTTTGATATATCTTTGTCAAAATGTGAATTTATTTTTATATTGAATCAACTGGAAGCTTACCTCTGTCTGCTATTTACTTCTCTCCAATTACCTGTTGCACTGGTTTGCTATCGATTTTCCATCCAAATTTTGCTTCCATTCACTAGCTGCTGATGTCCAAGTATTTTAACATTAACTACCGGCCCTTTAGGCATAAATTTATCAAGTTTCTGCAAACATTATAGATCTAGATTAGTCAGCACCTGCTGAGAGCTCTCCTTTTAAGATCTATGCAATTTAATTGCTTTTTCTCTAACACAGTCTGTTGGCATGTTGCATATAATTCTCTTACAGTAAGTTAGGGTTATTAGCAAGTTAAGCAAGGTCAGGGTTTAACATGCAGGTATAAAACATTGTTTACTTTGATGCTTGGTTACATCAATGGCAGACAAAATTGGCCTTTCATCTAGTGGTTTATAGATGATTGCTGTGTTCAATATCCCCCTAATGTTACATGGGCCTTTGTTGTTATTTGCTGGCATTGGAAAGGGTTTATTTGTCATCATAGTAAAACTAGTAAAAGTGCACATCATTGTTTTGGTCTTTTGATGATGTTTGTATGAAGACATTAATGCTAATAATTGTTGTAACTAGAGAAGTGAGTCATTGAGTCATGAATGTACATTGTATTTATTGAAAATCATTAAAATGAGGCATCCAACTGTTTGCCTATATCTTATACAAGTAGCAATATCCTTATGTTGTTTTGGGGACTTTTAGCATGATTTAAGCATGAACACATACAAACTACCTAAATTGTTAGATAAAACAAATCATGAAATAACTTGCTGTAAATGTTCTTTTTTTTCCCATATGTATAAATAAGCATGGGGATATATGCTAAAAGTAGATATTGACATCAGATAAGTATATACTTGATCTCGAAAGTAAGCAGTCACATGATTGTCTTGGTTTAAAAAATAGCTAACTGTGTGGGGTGGCACGGATAGGAAATATATGTTTGTAATGAAGACTGGGCATTATGCTTCACTTTTCACATGGGTCTAGGACATCTGTAAACACTATTTCGCTGGACCTTTTCCAGGTAACAATAATTTGATCGTTTGAAAGAAAAAAAATTGGTTCAAACTGTCAGATACCAACTTGAATCCCTTGTATTAATGTGTGCTTGCTACACTCCAGGGTTGTCATTAGGAGGTGGCTGGCGGCCCATTTGACCGCCTCAAATGGAAATCAGGCCGCCTCAAATTTGGAAAAAATAAAATGAAAATCGGTCAAGAGCATGCATCCGGACCCCTCTAGCAGCCCTTATCGCCTTCGGCACTCGCATAGCCTAGCCTCCTCAAAAGTTAATTGAGCCTGCTCAAAATATTTCTAGTGGCAACCCTGCACTCATCGAAAGTGCTGCAAACACTGTGGTATTCACTGCTTCAGAAGAATAATCACATTTTGAAATAATTATAAATCAGTGTAGATGAACTGCTGTATATTATTTTGTGTAAGGTAACTGTCCCTTCTCAAACTACACAGATTCGACTTCATTGTCACGAACATAAACAGAAGGTTAAGGGTCAGATCACTATAGCATAGCGAAATGTGACTGGTGTGAGGAGTGTGGTGAGAGATGTGGTCACTGAGTGCATAACACATACCACGTTTCACTTGATACTGTATTTCTACATATATGTATTTCTAGATGGTGGTTTATTTATAAATTCATTTTCCATTAAGTGTTGCATTTTATAATTACATTTGCATCTAGTTTAAACAGGCTGAACATATCAAGGTAAACATTTGATAATTCTGATACCTGATTTAAACTGTATGATTGCCTTTCATTTTAAACATTCTATTATCGGCGATGTGCTGGAGCACGATGCCTATATATGGAATGCTTACTGAAATTTGCACATGGGGAAAGTTTGTTTTGCGGACTTTCTAACCCAAATTAAATATGGGTCTTATTTGGTAAATGGCGTTCTATTTTATTTATACATTTTTGTCTTTATTTTTTTTGTTTGTAACATTCATGGAAACATGTCAGACAAAGGGAGATTTTGGTTTATTTTTTCTTGTGGAAGAAAGTAGAATTACTTTTTGTCATGCTTGGAATAGATGAATTTAAAATCAGTAACAATGTTTTCACTGCTAATGTAGTAAAAAAACCAATTAAGTTATTTATATTCAAGTTAAATTAGAGACTGTTCTGACTTTTGTTAAGATAATAACTTGTATTATAGTACATGTGTATGGCACTCTGTCTATCTTTCTGTCTGTCCATCTATCTGTCTGTCTATCCATCTGTCTGTCCATTCATCTGTCTGTCATTAGGAATTTTCTTTTTCATTTAACTTCTCCTTTATTACTTACTGGAAATTCTTAACATTTTAAAAATAATGTACAATGATTTATGTTTTTTGCATGAAGGTGAGACAACTCAAATTGAATTGTTTATTCAGGAGTTTTTTCCCTTTGTTACTGGCTTGACCTTTGGATTTATAATGCCCCCCCCTTTTTGCAGTGATCTTTTTATATCTTAAGCTTAAGGGCTCTATTTTTAAACAATTTTTTTTTTTTCACCGTATCTCCAAATTTTATATTTTTGGAGACATATTTATAATTTCTAAAAGTGACATTATCTAACTAACAATACTAGGATTGAGAAATATTGTACAAATATTGTTCAAATTAGATTTGAATTAAATCCTGATTTTCTGTTCTGGTTGACATTTCTTTGTAATTCAAAAGAATGTTGTTCTTTATCAATGGCAAGATCTTCTTACCAGAATAAAAAAACACTAATGTTATTCTTTCATACAAACAAAACCAGTCATTTAAAAGTTTTATAAAGGGTGTGGAGATGGGTGACACCTGTGGCCAAGTAGTTAGAGTCGACAACTTATACCTCCTCAACCCCTAACTGCATGGGTTCAAATCCTGGTCAGGATAAGAACTTTCATGTTTGTTTGTGGGGGTTCCAGCTACACCCAGGGTGTGCCACTGGTTCTACCCAGACAAGTCTGTAGTTTTCCTCCACTGGTAATTAGCTGGATGATTTCTATGTGACCATAATTGTGGTGGTGCGATACAAAAAACAAAAACAAACAAACAAACAGGTTCTATTTAATGCTAACATAAACTTTAAATCGTTTTGTTGACATTTCGTGTGACAATGTCGATACATTCACTTGGTACAGCCAGAAGTTGTCCATCCTGTACAGATGTAATGGGAATCACTTACAGATATCGCCATATCCAAAATTCTAAACAATTAAGACATCATGACGGGATATTTCCATAAAACCAACTTTTGAAAAACATATTTGACAGAATTTTTTTTATAAAAATACAATCATTGTTGACTAACTCTTGTGGCATATCATGACCATGTAATTTAGTTTATAAACAATTAATAACAATTTAAAATTGTATTTATAAAATAAAAGGCTATTTGGCATCAACATAAATACAATGACAATCTTCATTTCATGAAAAATGTTGGATCTCTTCCTTCTCTTACCAATTTAGATGTTTCTCACTCAATTTTATCATCGAGTCTTTTCTCTTTCAATCTAAAACACTGGACACTCATGTCTGAACCTGATTTCAATTACGGCAATCCAATGAAGGTCTATTCAAGCATAGTAAAGGGTTGGTTTGAGTGTAGATTTGGGTGGTAAACCATTAATTAGAGCTGTTACCATTCCGTTGCCTGACCCAGATGCTGATTCCGAAGATCTAATCACCATGTTGTTCTGGTCGTCTCCTCATAAAGTGGTATGGATTAGATTTCTAGACCAAAACTGTGGTCCATCACTGAAATAGGGTGATACTTGCAGAATATGTTATCTAGATTAGATCCAAAGCAATAATGAGTCAATACTAGAAATAAAATAATTGGATCTTGTATACAGATACTGATATGATAAAATAAGTCCTCTGCGTCTGGAAGTGTAGTGGACTTAGCTAGCTTACAATCTCTACAAGTGATATAAATTTTGTTTTAAAACTCTTTTTCAAAGTTTTTTAGATACACCACAGCAACACAGTCATAGTCATTATAGTGATGTCCAGCTATTTTAATAGAGGAAGACCCCAGATAAATTTCTAACTTGGTAAGATGGTAAGCTGGTAGACCGTCCCACATTAAGTCCTATGCCCCAATCTAAGACTCAAACTCATGTGGTGAGAGGCTGTGCTGTTGTCTTTTATGAAAAATATTTTAAAAGAGATTTGTGGATATGAATATATGTAGGAATATGCAATATTGATTCTCTAAAAATATTGATGGTATATTCTATTATAATATACAGTTTATGCTTGATAAAGTTGATTTAAATAATTTGTTTTTAAGTCTAATTTATTAGTGCTTAGTTCGTAAGGAAAAAAAAATATGTTGTTTTTTAGGATACATATGTTGCCAATTATATTTCACTACAAATTTTGTTCTGTGAATCATCACTCCAACAGAATAGTCCATTTTAGTCGTAGTTCTTATAGTCACCTTGGAATTTCTGTCATATGGAACCAAGTCATGTGACATCCATTGCCACTCAGCAGGAAAATGGTGGCGAGTACAAGCTGCAGCATTCTAATGCTTATTCATATATCGATCATAAATCCACATTTTTGTCCAACTTACTACCTGATCCACTGATAAGATTTAACATCAGCACTATCCTTACTTTCTTTCGGGGAAACAAGAGTCTATTTCAGAGCAATAAGGGAAAATGCCTTTCAGTTGATCACATCTGATCATATTCAGGTTTTGGAAACTAGAAACTCTATCGATTTTTGTTTATTTTTTATATTCAAAACAACAAATAAATTTTAATGACAAATAACATAACATAACTTTACTCTTTAATATATGTGGTCCTTCTCATTGGACTATTTCTTATTTTCCTATACATACAAATTGCCTTATGTGACTGGTCTGACAGTAGCAGTGCATAGCATGAACTTGCCTATTTTCTCTGCTCTGTGTACATGTTTACTCATCAACATAAACTAGAGTGGCGCGGCCAACTTTGTTTCCACCCAGTTTTGATTGGATGATGAGGCTGGAAAGACTATCGATCTGAAATAAATAAAGCCTACTTGTAAGCACTTTCTAATATATGGCATGAAAAGATTTTTTTTTTTTTTTGACTTGAACTTAAAAAAAATGTTTTGACTTAAAAATAAGACATTTTTTCAAATCTTGAAGTATTTCCTTAGATATAAGAACATTTCTTGAATTTTATTCATAAAACCATTAAATCTAATAAATTTCTTAGATTTTTTCCAAATTTAAGGAAATTTTTAAGTAAAAGAAAAATCCCAAAGATTATTTGCGAATACTGCTACTGATGTGTTTGCACAGTACACAATTTGCTTGAGATAGGTCTAAATTTTGAGATGGCAAGGCCGAACATTAAAAAAAATGGTTGAGCTTACAAAAGAAAACTTGTATAATCAGGCAGGCCTTATAATGTCCTTGTAACATCAACAATTTGCAAGAACAATGGAGTGGCATAGTGGTAGAGTTGCCAATTTGTAACTCTATGACTGCCTGTGTGTTTGAGTCCCATTTTGGGGAGAAGGACTAAATGTGGGAAGGTTCTTCCAGCTGACCTGCGGTGCGCCTGTGGTTCTATTCAGACATTTATCTGGAGTCTTCCTCCTTCAAAAAGCTGGACTTAGTTGCTGCAATGTTTTTATAAAAACAAAAACAAGAACAGTGTCAAATTATGGCCAAATGATAATGGGTCTTACATTAGTGAATACTTCCTTCTCACAGATGAAAGGAAACTATATAGATTTGTCTAACAATTATAAATGTATTTTAATTGTTATATTTTATATCATTGATGTGATTGATTATACCAAAAATCGTTGTCAAAATACAAAAACATTAATTTCAATTTGATTTATGTTTGTTCAAATTTGCTTGTTTGTGTCACCTTTGATGCTGTGTGTCATTAGTTTCCTTGTAACAGTTATTGAATTACTTGGTAAATAGAGCATGTGCACATCCTGAAATTGGTTGTTCTGAGAATCCAAACAACAGTTCAGCAGAGAGTCTATCAAGATGAAGAAACAAGCACTGCCAATTTGATCTCTAGTCATACTCAATGTTGCCTTTCTATTCTCTGCCTAACAATTGCTGCATCATCATCAATACTGTATAATTCTGGATATTATCAATGTTAGTTCTGTATATTGTTAATGTTCATGCAGCTGATTTGTTCAATGTTTGTTGGTGTCGATGTCAACAAACATAGGAGGCATAGTTAAACTATCTCCATTGATCTGTAAATCCTGCTAGGCACACAGTTATAACACCAACAGTACAAGTGAATCACTAAATGAATAATTTATATTGTTCATTGACTCTTGAAAGTTCATAAATTTTATTAATGAAAATTATTTTAAAACCAATTTACTATCCTGAATGAGAAGTTATAAATTACAAACACCGTCTGTTCATGAATGAGGGACTATAACTTGGAAGAATTATCCTTTTTTAAATAAGAAAATAAAAAAATAATCAATATATGTTGTGTTTATGTACATTATGATGAACTAAAAGTGAATTTGTGATCACATTTGATTAACCTCCGACATTTATCTGATAATAAGCTGATTGATATTATAATGAATGATTTCTGATCACACTCATTAAACTTCTGCCTGTAACATTGATAATTTACTAAGTTAAAAAAGTAACTTCATAACTTATCATGTACACTGTAGGTTTTGCTTATTGGCGTTTTTGCTGAAGCGCGGCGCCCTTTTATGGAATTTGGCAATAGGCTGTTGTTGTTGTTATCGGATCATTGGTAACTCCCATCACAAGTCTATTAACAAGAAATGGCCGAGGTGTTGCGAGTGGTTATTTAAGGCATTTAAGATTTGTAACACTTCAGTTTCATACTACATTAATTTTATAACCTATCAATTTTGCCAACTTTGAGTCACAACGGTAAACAGGCTTTATTCTCCCCTGTTAGCAGTTCTATACGAGGATTGTAAGATTTTTATTCATTCAATATTTTTTAAATGAGTTTCATAAAAGATTAATTGCTTTAATAAAAAATGAATTGTTTTATACATTTAGACAAAATACAATACATATGATGCAGTATGTACTATATACATGTGATGGCCAATTGTTTGAACATATATTAAGCTCACTTTAAGTCAAAGTACTCATCGGATGTCTGTCATTGTCAAATTAGTCAAATAATTAAATCTTTTCAGTAGACCTGGTACCATAATCAGTAGAGCAGAGATCCAGGTAAGGGAGACCACTGGTTCGATCCCAGGCCACGACATGATTTCAGGCCACGACACGATCCCAGGCCACGACATGCCAAAGTGCTTTAAAAAAAGTAGTGGTATAGCTTGTTTGGTTAAGCTCAAGCAAATATAAAAGAAGTCTCGCAACTTTTTGACCCAGTGTCAGGATAATGGGATGGGATGGGATGAGATTAGCTGGCATTTTTGCCGATACTGCGCAGCGATGTCAGAATAATGTGACTGGGTGTTGTATCATAACAGGTGTTACAGCACTATATCTGTTTCAAGTATACACCATTTCCGGATAAAGGAAATATTGTTTGTGCAACAATACGCCCAAGAAAACAAACAACTGGTAGTAATCAGTCATCATGTTAGTCTTTACCTTTCAACAATAAGGCAGTAATCCATTATCAAATTATTTATTTAAGTACTTTTCAATAATTAAGTATTTAAAGTTCAAAACAATACTTTCTATCATCACACATATCAAATAAATTAATAAACATGTCTAAATACCAATAAAGCAACACCAAGACGTCATACTGGAAATAATAGTAAAAGAGCTCAATTATGGTCAATGTTTTATTTTTCTCACAGCATTTTCTTTTATGCAAATCATAGCATTTAAGATAGAACAGACTGTATATAGATAATAACAAGTTATATTCTACTTTTAAGCTACTGCTGGTACAGACAAATTTACAGTTCACTTCCAGGTTATTGAGTGTATTAATCAATCTGGTACTATGGCAGCCAACACATCACGCTGGGAAGTCATATTGTTGACACCAATAACCCTTGCAGGTATATATTTATACACCTGGGTGGAGTGGAACAATACGAGGTAAATTTCTTACTTTAGGAAATTGGTGGCCACCTGACCTGGGTGTCAGGATAATGTGACTAGAATGTGGAATCATGCAAGGTGTTCACGGAATGCTATACACAGTGAAGACAGCAATATATCAGCTTCAAGTGGACACTGTCTCCAGATAAGTGAAATACTGTTGGTGGGACGATAAACCCAATAAACAAACATAACCCTTAGAAAGAAGTGAAAAACATAATTTTTGGGACATGAATACTGTATTATGTCTACCTTTATGGACACATTCGTTGTTGATCTGATAGTTGAAACAAAGTATTTTCCAACAGGAGAATGGCTGTATAACATGGTATTTGAATCACATCTCAATATACATACAAGTTTTAAATTTTAATGCTGTCATAGAAACTTCCATTATGAAATGATTTTTTTTAAAATTCTGTACATCCGGTACTAAAGTGACTGTCTATAAAATAATTTTTAATTTCTGTACATCTTAGAATGATTTGCTAATTTTGATTGCATAAAAATTGGTTTGTATGCATGGGTCGGTTTTAATTAATCGTTTACTGCCAAGAGTCTACATGTATCAGTTTTGGCACTCTATGATGTATTAACTGTCTTAGTGTCAATAAACCTAAAATACAAAATGTCTCCTGATCGATATTTTCTAAACTGGTATTTTCTCATTTTCTAATCTAAGAAGAATGCCAAATGGGCCCAAAGGTCAATAAAGAGTTTAAAGAGAGTGTTTTACAAAATATGTATAAAAAGTAAAAAATAAAATAGTTAAATGAATACAAGAATTTATTCCTTGTTTTTATAATGACTCAATATAAAATGAAAAAAAAATCTAATAATATAGAAAACATTGACTTAGTGTGTAAACTGCAGTCAAAGCAAAGAATAATGAAAAATAAACTTAAATGACAAGTATAATGTTGATACAGAAATTGTTGTTTATGTAATGACAAAAACAAACAAACATTAAGACCACAAAAACAAACACAACCTAAGTTAATAACTAATCATTACTGTGCAATGTTGTACATGGTTGATTATAGTAGATTCTCTAGCTCCATTATGTCCCTTTGCTCCATTGTAGATGTTTTGTAAAGAAATTAAACTCTTTTGAAAACATTGTGGGTAGAGTTGTCCCTACAGTATAGGGGGCTAATATAATAGGGTACTACCCATGCTGGGTACAGCTGTATTTGGGTATACATATTTGGTAGACTGTATAAAGTGGGTAGCTGTTGAATAGGGTTATTTATAACCCATCTAATACCACATAGGTATTGAACTTAGTATATCTGAAATAGAAATTTGACAGTGTTAAAATGTGCGATTAGAACATATGGTAGTTGGTTATTTGGATTTTAACAAGATTTTATGGTGTTTATGTGTGAGAGTATATCTGTTTATAGAGAATTATATATGGAATAGTTTTTATTTTGATTTTTTTTGTGAAGAGCAGATTTTAAAGATAAGGACATTAGATATGTTCAGGTTTCAATTGTTACAATTGTAAGTGAAACAATCTTTGTTCAAAATTGTCATTTCAAAATCTATGGCTATAAATTATATACATGTTTGTGAGAAGTATCTATAACTTGAGATTACTTACCACCTAAATGTATTGCAGATCATATCATTAGAACATAATTACAATGTGTTTGATTGAAAAACTCATTTTAAGATGTGAACATGAAATTAAGGATTAACCACCAAGTTTTCTTAGTTAATAGTGAAACATAAATGTTGATTTAGAACTGAAAAACATGCTTTAGAAAAAGTGTTAACTGTTTTATTACATTAGTGAGAAGCTAAAGGATTATAAGCATTGGTTTTACTGCCTAGAACCAGGGCAAGAATGGCACATCTGAAAATCAACACAAAGCTAAAGAACTTGACACTCCACCTAAAGTATGGGAATGATGTACCGAATAACAAACAGTTTGTGGCTCGATGTTCCTTCAGAGGTGAGAAAGTTTCATGTATGGAAATGGGGGTTCAGTATTTGTGATACGTAGCGTCAACTCGATTATGATTATAATGGCGATGTCTAGATATTTAGGGTGAAAGATGACTTTCAGACAAATTGTCGGATATGGGTTTAGTTTTTGTGAACCATCGCAGCAACACAAATATAATCATTATAGCGATGATTAGATATTTTGGGTGAGGAATACCCCCCCCCCCCTGTTTGCATAATGTATAATTATTATTTTATGAGAAAATTGGTTGTTAAAATGAAACAATGACTATGGATTCAAGAGAAATATGCTAAACTTGTCATCAGATTCGTTTGAAATGAGGTGTCAGTATTTTTAAACTTACTCATAAAGTATGATATTATGTAAAAGAGTTATGTTTAATTATTTAAATATATTTCCTTCATTGTAGTTAATATAATTATAATGTTCTAGTCTTGAACATATGTCATTGATTACTGACTAAATTGTGATTTATTAATACTGTTTTCAAAATGTCTAAGAAAATTAATTTAGGATTTGATAGAATCTCTTTTTCAGTAATATTATGAAGCTATATATTACACTCTACAGCCACTCAGTAATAGTAAATATTATCTTTTCATAAATTTTACAGTGAAGGCAAAAGTTTATTATGATGTCTAAATTGGTAATAGTTGTATGGCCTTGGCAATTGAACTTAGAAAGAACAATAACTAAATATTAATTAATTAGAAGCTTGTCTAAATTTATAATGTAATTTAGTAGTAAACACTATCTGACTTAGTAAGCAACTTCTTATAGCATAATTAAGCAATGCTTTTGAAATATTAGAATAATTAAGCAATGCTTTTGAAATATAAGAATAATTAAGCAATGCTTTTGAAATATTAGAATAATTAAGCAATGCTTTTGAAATATTAACAGTTTAATCCTGCTATGTCAAAGTCAGTGTGAACCTTGAAAAATACTTTGACTTAAGATGAGAAATTGAGATACAGAACACCTGGTTTGGTCAACTATTTACAAGCAATATTTTCACTATACTTGTATTGCTGTGTTAATTTAAAACTTACAGCATGTAATTAAAAAGAACAATGATTTGGTTGTTTAATTGCAATATTTCGATCATAAAAATTGAATAGATAATAATAATAATATTAATAATAATAATAAAACCATGACAGTATCAGTTATTGACATAAATTATAATACAAAGCCTGCTCAGACAGTATATTTAAATCTTCATTCCCCATTCATGTGTGCTTCATTGTAAGTCTGTTTTCCTTAACAAGTCACATGGTCAGCATGAAGCCATGTCATAACCAGTTCTCCCATTATTAACAATATTTCTGCTAGGAATGGTCGTACAAAAAGTTTTATGCATTGAAAACTGTTGATTATAATATCCTCAAAATGTCTGCCCTCACCAGAAAAAAAAGACAAATCAGGTATTTATCAAGCGTAAATGCTGACGATTGCTCATCACACTTTGCCATTACAAAATAGCAATCATGAAATCATTCCCGTCTATTTCTGCCAATAATCTTTGGATAAAACAAGGCTTATTTAACATAAGCCATGAATAAATGCTTCTACTTAAGCCGAAGTGCAGACACAGAAGACAAAATACAGCTTAACTGCCCATCACCTTTATTTTAGGACACATAAACACCTTAGTAAGCTAATTGGATTTAGTGAAAGCAGTTAATTTAGTCAATAAACCCAGACAGGATGTGAAAACATGAGACAGGGATGATTAATCACTTTGTGGCAAAGTTTTGTCTTATCAGAATTAGTTTTAAAAGTTCATTTTTGTACCCAGAAATATAAGGGACGAATATAAAACTTCAACATAAATTTGTCTAGAGCAGATTTTCATGTCGAGAGTACGCCATAATGAAGTATGTTTTTTGTCTGTGTTTTTTTCCCCCACCATAATCTAACATCATTTTGACTAACTTGCAGTTGCTGGCACAAGATCAGCACTAAAAAATTTCAAAGTGACTCTTATTGGTTAAAATTCCTGATAGTGCCAGGTGCTGATGCAAAAAAGAAGCCTATCACTAAATGAACTACCTTCACAGAAAGTATTTACATAGGTTTATTTATTGTCGCTTGCTACCAATGTAGACCATGTTTAACGTAGGCCAGTAACAGTAAAAAAGCAAGAATAAGTCAGAATATGTTAGTCACCATTTGCTGCATCCAGGCTGGCCCACTAGACTGCAAACATGGCATTTCTTTCTAGCTTATTTTGTACAAGCAAATATTTCTACATAAAAATGATGAACAAATTTTGTGTGTTGGAGCCTCACCAATGCCACATTTTTTTTTTCAAAAGATATTTCTTGTTTAATAAAAATGTCACATTATGTCAAATTGTGGCCTTTTTCTGTTAGGATTAGGGAATTAAAGGCTGCAGTCACATTATAGCCGCATATTTTGGCCCTTTTCTTTTAAGATTAAGACATATATAGGCGTAGTCTGATTGTTGGCTGTTGGTATTTTGAGGAAGTGGTTACAAAACAACTGTCAATAGGTATGTAATTATATCCAATTTAAATGCAGGACATGTGACAGATGCATACTCGGCATACAAATTACAGGTAAATTGAAATGAAATATTCACCAGATACCAACAAAAGTATGAAGATGATTATCACAGGCAAAGTTACGCAGAAAGAAATTGGTAAATATACAGCCAGGGTGTGTAACTGTGGCTGTCTAGTTTTTAAACTGGAGTTTAAGAGACATAAATGATAATCTTGTCCAAGAATATTGTAGAAGCTGAACAACAATATTTTACTACAACAGATAAGGTTGTTTTCAAGCTCAGGAACGATCATAATATAAATGATATCATGAGCCATTTTTTGCCTTTTTGTAATTTTCAAGAGTCTCACACTCCCTTCTTCTGCACTTATTTAGTTGTTGTTGCTGATTATGTTTATTCATTTTGTTACATTACTGGCTGAGGTAAGATGTGTCCACGGGAAGGTGGGTGGCTGGTGAATGAATTTTTGACTAGATATGTATTAAGACATTTCCAAAGCGATCATCATTATAGAGAAATAAATAGTTCATTACAAGTTGTCACAGCTTTTTACAGTAATGTTCCTTTTTTTTATCAAATTTATTCTAAACCTTTTTCCATATTGTTGTACCCTTCGTGACTTGTATTAAATTGCAAATTTCCTATTTGACATAATTCTCTTCTAATTTTCATAATATTTATTTAGTGTGAAAAATATTTCTTAACCTAAGAACTGTGTTCTTTTGTTAACACTACCTTATGAGAAAAACAACAATTCTTTTATGTCACATGTCAAAAAAGTTTGTTGAACTGCCGTTGTATATATGAAAAAGGAACGTTTGTATTGTGCTATTATTTCATTTTTTCCATTTAGAGGTGATGTCCAAACGTTTGGAACATAATTTTTATTTTTCTCTTATGCAAACAAATCAGTCAATGTTACCTGAACAACTGCAAAAAATGTTTATTTGTGTCCTACATTAATGTGAAAGTAAAGGCATAATGCACCACTTGTCATTACAGAAATGTATTTCCTATCTGAGCCATGCTGCACAGTTAGCTATAACAAACTTAACAAAACCATGTGATCACTTACTTTATCACATGGTCATCCAGGTAATCAGCTCTGACATCTACCCAGACATTTGTCTGGACTTTTTCCTCCTCCAAAAACTGTTGGAAATTGCCCGACTGATTGTTTGTGGAACACAAAAATAAATCCAAAGTCAAAGAATATTTTATTCTGCCTCTATTAAAAAACAAGAGTTATTTAGTATGTCTAGCATATAACAAAATATCCACTGTTCAAGTTCAATTGTTGTCATTTTTTTACCAAAATTTTCTATATGCCAAAAAATTATTCACCTAATAATGAGTACTTTAAACTGTAAACAGAACAATGTTAAGCACTATTTTATGTTATAATAAGTCAGTTGTAATTGTTTATGGAAAAAGTTTAAGCATTTCAAAATCTAGCCTAAAAATCAGTTTTATAGAAGGTTAGGTTTAGACAAATACACAATGTAAATTGTTCCATAGGGAACTGAAGTAATTCTATTTTTTCTAAAAACACTCACACTCAAATTTTGGGAGAGGAATTGTTTGTGTTTAACTCTTAAAAAGGTGATTTGCTGAAAATTTGAGTGTGAGTGTTTTTCAGGCAAATAGTGTAGAGCCAGATCAGCCAACTAACTGGTATCTGATCAGGATCTACACTCTTTGTTACATTGTGCTTATTTTTAAGTATATTTGACCTTACATGTTATAATGATTTATACTCAGGGGGGATAATCATTGGAAGTAATGGCTCTGTAACAGGTGTCCATACCAATAAGTGAGGACCTGGACTGACTGATACGGGCCAAGACAATATCAAGACCTCCAGATAAGGACAGTATTCTTTATGCTAATTTAATTATTTCTTGGGGGCGCCCATTGCCGAGCGGTTAAGAGTCGGCGACTTGAAACTCCTCAGCAACTAACCATGTGGGTTTGAGTCTCAGTCGGGGTGAAGGCTTTCATGTAGGTTTTTCAGCTAACCTTCAGTGCACCATTGGTTCTACCCAGACATAAGTCTTCAGAAGTAATTAGCTGGATGTCGCCAATATGACAATAATTGTATCTGTGTTATGTAATAAAAAATAAAAAACAAAAAAATCAATAATTTCTCCTTCAAACTATATGTTGTGGGTACACATCAGAATCCTCCCAGTGAGACACTATAAATGAGTACCCACAATAATATGTTAGCTTGAGAATTATGGGATATATCGCACAAAAAGTAAGATATAACGTAAGCCAAATAAAGAAGAAAGGGTTTCAACAAAATGCAGCATCCTAAGGTTTTCACCTATATTTTACATAGGTTGTATAACAAAACTAAATGCCTTTTTAAACATTTATTGCGTACTGTATTTCACCTAGATTTATGACCGGTAAGCATCATCTAATGTTTTTTCCCCAATCTTTTGAAAACCACCCTAGAGTAAGAATTTCAACACTCGAAACGCAAGACATGTTTTTAATAAGTTGTATCATATTTTATCAGCCAGGTGTAAAATTTATACCTCAAACTTTATAACCTTAAGTAAAAGTACATGTAAATATGTACACGTAAACAAACATACCATGCACACTGCCACACAAGTATATAAACTTACAAGGTATGCCCTAGATTAAAGCAAAGAACACATATTTAAGTAGTACGTTTGTTAAAGGTGGTATCAAAAATATATTCATTATACATCTTTGTAAACCATTGTTATCTAGGAGATCTCATAAAATGCTGTTTATTGATGTCCTACACCTGTCGGAAAAATGAACCATAAAGCCACAATCATCATTACAAACATGTATTTCCTATCTGAGCAACGCTGCACAGTTAGCTATTTTTAAACCAGGAAAAACCATGTGACCACTTATGTTTTAATTCATCCACATCATCTACAGTGACATTGATGTCTATTTTTAGCAGGAATTCCAGTTGTTCTTATTTACAGATATTGTTACATATATAAGATGTAGGCACACTGGCGGATAACCCCTTTAAGTAGTTTACTTGGTATATTTTTTGCACATCCTGTTCAGCTTTTTAATGCTATCATCAAGGCTAGACACATCACTGTTAGTAAATTAACTTTGAAATTTTAGGGCCCTGAATAGAAATGGGTGGATATTTTATGTGCAATATAAACACATTAAATGCAAATCATGGTTATTGTGTTCTGTGCATATTGTGCCTAGCTTTAGTTTTATTACTGTATTTGCAAACAGATTGGTCTGTATTGAATTTATTGTGTTGCGTTTATGGTCCCACAAACAGGGGTTCAGTTAACTGGAGATAATGTCCATTTAAATAGATTGTAGTGCTGCCTTCAATGTGTTTTGTATGCCATAAACACCTGGCATGATACCACACCCAGTCACAGTATCCTGACACCAGGCCAACCAGTCTATGAACTACCCTTATATTTGCTTGAGCTTTTGCAAGGGAGCTATACCACTATAATTTTTTACAACTTTGGTTTAACCCTGGGCCCCCAGTACCTGAAGCTGATGCTCTACCGATTGTGGTACCCGGTCAGGTGCAAACAGAGAGTACCCTGGCCAGAGGTATCAAGTGCCCTGACACCTGTTATTCACTCCTAACCTCATTATAGCCTTGACTGGACCTGGTAGTGCAATCGGTAGAGCGTCAGCTCCAGGTACGGGAGGCCCTGGGTTCGATCCCGGGCCGCGACATACCAAAGTCGTTAAAAATGGTAGTGGTATAGCTCCCTTGCTAACGCTCAAGCAAATATAAAGGTAGTTCCATGACTGGTTGGCCCGGTGTCAGGATAATGTGACTGGGTGTGGTATCATGCCAGGTGTTCACGGCATGCTATACACAGTGAAGGCAGCACTATATCTGCTTCAAGTGGACACCATCTCCAGATAACTGAAATACTGCTGGTGGGACGATAAACCCAATAAACAAACAAACAAATCATTATAGCCTTATGACAGGGCAGTTTGTGTTGATGACTTGGAACTCGTCCACACCTCACTGCATGGGTTAGAATCCTGGGCAGCTAAAACATTCAGAAGACAAGAGGTCTTCCAGCTGATATGTGGTGCATCAGTGGTTCTATTCAGGTCTATGTCCTGGGGAGTTCTTTTACCAATTATTTTCTAGCTGTCAACAATATGTCAATTATTGCATCAGTGCTTTTTAACAAAAAAAAATAACAAGACAAATAACCTGTTTATCCACATATTGTTTAATGATATGTACCTAGGAAATGAGTTTTGGGGTTGATAGCTATTTTTAAGTAAGAATTACTAAATGCTTAGAACTTATCAGTAACCAATGTTACAAAGCAGTACAATTTTTAAACTATATATATTTTATATTGTACCTCCATTAGAATGATGTTTCTGTTTAATTTTGTCTTGTACACAAACTGATGGCTAAAGTGTAGGATGTTTCTAACCCACTTACATTAGTTGGGTCATTTGAACTATCTGTGGATTGAGATTGAAGACAATCTCCAATGTGTCAGAACCAGACTGAATGACCAGTCTGTGTGGAAGTGCTCAAAGATTTATCAGTACAGTGTACTTTCAAACAATGCTGACAGTTAAACATTCTGCACAAATGCTTCAACTTTTTCTTGTTGTTTTTTTCTGTTTAATTTCATATGTGGTTGCCTGGGTTTGAACTGGGTCGTTTACCAGAAGCTAATGCTCTATCTCTTGCATGTCAGGGCTTTTTTATTGTCCCAGCGCAATGGGCGTTGCGTCTATATGTAATAATTCCTGGAAATTAGATTGTAGTTTAAAATGATGCTACATCATAACCTTTTGCTCGAAGTTGTTGATGTTCCATATGTATATGTATGTTTTGTATAATATAAATGACATTTATTATAACAGTGTACTATGTCTGTTATGCTCTGTTCTGTTGTTTTTATTTGTACCTTTTCCCATGCATCCACATACAATTCTTTAGTGCACATAACTTTAGGACATGAATTTAACACATTTTTTTTTAATCACATCAAGGTTTGGCTATTTCTTGGTCAGTTTGTTGTTAGGCGAAAATGTTCCATTGTTGAACTGGACCTTGTAGGTGACCTCTCTTGTTAATTTTATACATTTAATATTCTGCCTACATGTGCTTTGTCACCAGTTATTCCAGAGTCTGCAGTAGTCTTGGTACATTTATCTTCCAAAACTTTGCACTATATTTCAACAACATTAATTTACATGTCAATCCCATAGATGGGCTGTTTAATGAAAACTTAATTTGCAGTATCCTTGATAAAACACAGATTTTCAGGTTATCCAATTTTACGAGGTTTCTCATGTGACAATTTCTTAGGAAATCCTTATGAGATTTGCTGCCACAGAGGCTTAACTGATCACTCCCTAGCAATTTAAATTTCTCAAGCCAGCGAAAAAAAGACCTTTATTTAATCTAAGTAATTGAGATTTTGTATATTTTGGGTCAAATCCTGTAAGTTTGTTTAAACAGAATAATTCAATTTGTCAAATGAACAAATATACCAGAAACTGTTGTTGTTTTTTGCTAAGAAAAAAAAGCTGAATAGACTGAATAAACTTATATGGAATTCATTTTCATATACGGCAGTTTTGAAATCGTAAATTATTTTGCTGTTGGAAAAGGTGCCTTTATACAAAATTGTTTGTTTGCATTTTAGCCCACCAGAGCACAACATGTGCAATGTGAGCATTTCTGATACCCCCTCTTTCTTTTCACGCATTGTGAAGTGTTAACAATTGGCTTGTGAACTCTCCAGAGGCCACATTAATGATCCAGTCTTCACCAAACTTGTTCAGAATGTTTGTCTGCAAGAAATCTTAAATGAGTTTGTAACTGGGTCACACCGCATTATCTGGAAATGGTGTACACTTGAAGCAGACAAATTGCTTCCTTCACTGCATGCCATGAACACCTGGCATGAGATCACACCCAGTCACATTATCCTGACACTTGGCCAACCAGTCATGTAACTACCCTTATATTCCTTGAGCATTAGCAAAGGAGCTATACCCTTATTATTTTTTATGACTTTGATATGTCGCGGCCCGGAATCGAACCGATACCATGAGCTGACACTCTACCGATTGTGCTACCAGGTCTGGTCGTTTAGAAGCAAAGTTGAAGTTTCGAAGATGACTAAGTATAAGTAAGTGTTAAAGACAACATTAGCAACCTGAGAGTTAATTTAAGTTAACTTAGTTAAGTTTACTTTTTTCTTCTTGCTAATGTTAAAAGAGATTGGCAATAAAATAACTATCTTTGGATGTCATTTAAAATGTACAACATTTTGTTAGAAAAAAAAGAGGAAAAAAGTAGTCTCTTTCTTAATAATAAAACTGCACCTGTGAAATGATCACAGTCTAAACATGTTTGAATGTATGTTAAACATGGTCAACCATGTTTTTTGAAATTTGGTTGACCACAAAATGGATATGTTTTAATCATGTTTGACCTGTTATTGTATTATGTTCATTGCTGCATTGTTGGCCATGGTCAACCATGTTTCAAAATCAACACCGTGGTTAATCTTGTTTCATGGTCCTGTCCATTAAATCTTTAAAGTGTACAAATTCCAGACAAACAACATAAACATCTAAATTTATTGCATATTAAGTTAGAACCAGACACTAGTTATACCATGCAATGTTTATTAACTGATGTGGTAAATGTTTAAGACTGACAGTGTTCCATGGTAAATAAAACACATCTTTTGAACACAGTCAGACCATAGTCAAATCATTGCTGATCATATTCCTAATAGACCAGAGTCAAAGCTAGATTGAGTCAACCTTGTTTTGAACATGGTCAACGATGTTGTGACCATAGTCAGCATGAATTGTCCATAGTCAACCATGTTTTGACCATTGTCAACCATGTTTTGACCATATTCAACCATGTTTTGACCATTGTCAGCCATGTTTTTACCATAGTCAACCATGTTTTGTCCATAGTCAACTATGTTTTGACCATATTCAACCATGTTTTGAACATAGTCAACCATGTTTTGACCATAGTCATCCATTTTTTGACCATAGTCAATCATGCTTTGAGTTAAGTCAATTATGTTTTGACCATAGTCAACCTTGTTTTGTCCTCAGTCAACCATGTTTCAACCATATTTAACATTGTCAAACATTGTTCTAAATTCACAATTCATAAGGGTGGTGCTTATAATGGAAACTGATAACAATTGCTTCGAAATAGAACTGACAAAACTGAGGTTTTGCTGATGTAATAAAATCCACATGAGTGTCAGAATCCCATCCTATCATCAATAATTATGACCTTGACAAACTGATTAGTATCTTGTCCTCAGGATTTTGATTTAATGCCATCTTAATTAATGTCATTAGCCTTAGGTAGAACTTTTTTCTGTTATAAGCCCTTCTTGATGTTGATTGACAGGGGTCAGGCAGTTTAAAAGTGTTTAAATCATTCATGTGTGTGGGTGTGTGTGTGATTTTTTTTTTCTTTTTTTTTTTTTAAAGCCAACAGCTTCATATCTAGATTACTAATGAAAAGATATTGCTGGTTTAAACCAGAAAGCATCAATTTGTATTTTGGTGCAGATTTTTGTTTATATCTAGAATATCAATAAACAAGGTATCCTTGAGCTTAAGTCCATGTAGAATGTATGTTTAGTGTAGAGACCTTATCCCTTTACATGCTGGAACACCATTCATTGCATGAACAGGAAATATATCCCACTCTAATGTCAGCAATTACAGGGTAATATCTGTATTATCAATGAAAATTACATACTTTATGCTAAATCTGGTGCTTATGGTGCAGTTTGTCGGCTTTGGCTTCAGGCACTATATAGGTGCTTGATGGGTTTAACCCTAGGCAGAGACTAATAAAATGTTTAAAATAGTAAACATTATATATGGTGTGGATTGAAGCTCAGCCAAAATAATAATCAGATTATAGGATCTGTTTCACTACTGTCTAGAAAAGTATATGGCAATATATGAAACTGAGTTATGTCAGGAACGAGAAAAGACATTTATCTAACAGATAATTATGCTTATCTGTCTCACTGACTAGAGAGTACAGATTATAGTTACATACAAGATTTCCAATATTATGAAGAACCTTTCTCTGGGAATATGATATGCTACTTTGGCTCAGAGAGAATTCTCAGCTACTATCTTGGTCAGAATAGTTCTAGAACAAAAACATGTCATTTGAACAAAATAAGAACAGGATTTTATACTAATCTGTAATCCTTTCGATTTCAAGGTGCCGCTAAGAGTTTTTAATCAAAAAGATGACTATCCTGGGAACTAAACACTCTCTTACACTGCTGACTAATTACATAAATGTTTGACAGTAATGAACCATAACTCTGATGGGAAGTGGAGTATTTTTGCTACTTTGTATGCTTTCCTTGTTCTCTGCTACATCTGTATTTACTGGCTGCATTTCTAACATCGGTATACTCAGTTTCTTTTGTTAAACAAAACTTCACCAAACAACTACATTTTTTATGCTACTTTTTATAATTGCAAGCTACACTTAATTGTTGCAAGCCACCTTGTTAAAAAAACGGAACACTTGGTTCTTTTCTATGAAAAGTGTCTCACAGAACACCTCCGACAACGTGTTATTGACTGCTATGCTATCATCCCCATAAAAAAAATGCATTCCATAAGAGGCACTGCTCTCAAGGGCGGCTCCAATAATTTTTTGTTGTTAAGTGATATGAAAATTCTTCGCTTGTGTAATTATGGGTGCAGTAAGGTTATTTCACATCCAGTAACATTATCCAGTCACTGAGTCAACAAGTTCTGGAGTAACCTTTTTAAGTTTGTTTTAAACAACAAATGCTATGTCACTTTCATTTTACACCCAAAAATGTAATGTTTTTTTGCAAAGGGGCATTCATTTTATGAAAATCAGGTTCTCTGTGCCTGTGGACACCATTTTGTCGGGGCTTCTCCTACAATTTTGCGTTAATTGTTATGAAAATTCACAAGCATCATTGTACCGAAGGACCTGCAACTGTTCCTTTCATTACCATCAAATGAAAATGGTTGGGAGTTATTTATCAAATAACCTACCGTGCGAGCGAGAGGTAATACTTAGCCTTATTTTAACACTAGTTAGTTATCGTAGTGTGACATCATTAGGTATGTGTAGTGTATATGCTATTTCTTGGTCACTTTGTTGTTGCCGTTTTATGAATTTTGTTGGTCAATTTCATTTTAATTAATAAAAAAATAACATTTTAGTCATGTTATAAATTCTAGTTTTAGTTTGAGTCTTAAATAAATGTCCCTGGGAATTAACCCCTGGACCTTCAGTTTTCACTTCTGTTTCTCTAAGTACTGCACCCCAGGCCTTGTTGATGTTCTGAAAAATTAAATTTCCTCATATTTAAATGGTAAAGAAAAGTAATATTTGCAATAAAAACAACAGCTTGTCTGCAGCTCTTAGAATATGGCTATCATACATGTATATTGCAGCATCATGTGACAGTATCTCTTGGCTTTATTTTATCCATAATAATTCAGATAAAATTGCATCGATCTTTTTTTAGACATGATGAAAGTTGACATTTAGAAATATTTTATGATCGCTAGCATGTTGTGATCTATTAATGCAAGAATAATCTGGCAGACACATTAGTTTTCATACTCCACAACAATTTAAAATTGCCTGTAGTTTAGAAATTATACTAGAAAAATTACCAATATTTGTCAAGTCCTTTTTGTTTATATAAGAATGTTACTCTAATCTTTTAAATTACAACTCCTTACTTTTCTTTTGTTTAAATTTTTGCTATATAGTTGTTGTAGAAAAAAGAGATTTTCTCATTTTTTTAAATTTATAAGAGACTGCCACATGCACAGTAAATTGTATTTGATTCGGATAATAATCAGTTAAAGTGCTTGACCACTGACTTAAAAAAAAGCTAATTAGAAGTAAAATACAGTCGAACTTCCGTTATTCAAATTCGGGTTGTCCAAGGCCGAGTCATTGGTCGGTCTCGATTTTTTCCTTATGTAATTTAATGTAAAAAACCCTACAATTATTCGTTTGCATTAATCAAAGTTTCATTATACAAAATCATTTTTTGTCTTTAACCAACAGTTTTAATGCTACCTTCACATACCTTATCCAAAGCCCAATCAAGTCACCGGTCTACCATTGTGTCCTGTCACCAGTCATACTGCGAAGGGAGGCTAGGGTACCCAGATCAGATACAATTTAATACTTTGTGAATTAAATTACTACATGTATGTGCTTGTAACCATTATGTATGTTGCAAATCATTGATGATGATAATATGCTCGCGTCTATTCAACAATGCTTGGTTACTATTTTGAAAAGAAAAAAAGCAAACATGATGCTCATTCTGTTATTCATTTCTTTTCCAACAATTAACTTTCCTTGTGTTTCACTGTTAATATATATTATGGTATATACAATGCTCCTTGTACATGAATGCAGACAACATAAATTAAAATGATGGACTCCTAGTAGAAAAATTGTGTAAGTGAAGGTAATTTGGATTATTCCAACCCATGCATACCTACCCACAAGGGAGATAACTTTTTTATTTCTTTTATTTTAAAAATATGGAATCTATTAAAGAGATGTAAACATGCTAGCCATTGAAAAAGGAAGGAAAGAAAAAAATGTAATAAATAAAAAAAGTTGTAAGTATTTATTTTATTTTTTAATTTTGGGTGGGGAAGAATTTTAATCCATTGTATGGCCTCTTGTTTGATTGTCCAGTGTTTAAATGTCTATGCCATAGAGTCTTGGTATGGTTCTTGGTATGGTTCTTGGTATGGTGTATGTATGGTGTTTTAAAATTCTATAATTTATTAATGATTTGGTCAGTCTAGTGAACATTCTCTGTTTTATTTGTTTTGTAACAATGCACTGACACAAATAGGGCCATGTTGGCAACATCCAGCTAATGTTTGGTGGAGGCACACTCCATTTTTATCTGTGAAGAATCTCTGGCACACTGCAGGTCAGGACATTCTCTTGTGACTGGAGTGTTCTTAAATTGTGTTAACATTTACAAAATTTCATGGTCTCATAACTGTTTAGTAGAAATAAACTTCTGCTGAACATCTCAGGTATTTCTGCACTGAACTGTTGACATTGTGTTTTATACCGATATTTCAAGATGTGACAGGCAGAATGTGATCCATTAAGTCTGTCTTGTTTGTAGAATTTAACAACATGTTTTGATGACAACAACATGCAATCTTTGTAAAAGTTTAAATGTTTTGTGTGCATATATATCATTAATTTTGTTTTGTTTATTTCAACAGATGTAAATTCTGAGTTCTTAGTTTTGTGGCTTTTAACAGTTGTGACAGTATAAAGATGAAAGTTTGTAATATACTTTGAGGCAGTAATATGTATGTCTTTAACATTGAAGAAACAACATATTTATATAAGATGCTTTGCTTTTTACCTGAAAAAGTGTTGTCTTTTTATATTGTTAATAGAAAACAACAACAGTATAGCAAAGTATTAACATAAGAAAGGTATATTGAAGGCAATGAACCACATAATTTACTGCAATTTTCTTGTAATTGGTAATAAATTATACAATTACTGTTTCAATTAATGTTGTTTGTTGGGAGTTTTTATTCCACCAACAAATTTTAAGTTATCTGGAATCAGTGTACACTTGTAGCAGATATAGTGCTGCCTTAACTATGTATTGCAAATACAGAACTCTTTAAAAGACTTCAGTATATCGTGGCAAGGTTTGAACCCAAAGAATCCTGTACCTGGCATCAATACTCTGCCGATTGTATCTCACTAGGTGCATCTCAAGTTGGCGCGCTAATAAACATCAACTTTCTGCAATTCATTATGTTGTTTCCATGCTCAGAATTGATGATAGTGGAAATAATTTTATTAGTCAGCTTTATCTTTGTGTAGCGTTCTGAACCATCACACTCCCTTCATCAGCACTTGTTTAATTCATGTTGGTGACCATATACATTAATTCTGTAACATGACGCAACATTGAGGAAAGAGCCAACACATTGGAGGCAGGGTTATAATAACATTGAAAATGCAACAACTTTATATGAACACTGGACAATTACCATAAAGCCTGAAAACATTAAAATTCTAACATCTGAAGATGCGCTGATAAAAAGGATAGTGAACGAGGATATGGAAATAAAGCTGTGTCTTTAAAACTTCCCCTCCCCACTCCTCTCCCCTGAGAATAATATTAATAGATATATATTACAGGTAAATAAGTGCTAATGCATGATACTCATGAAAATTAAACAAAGCTAAAGAATGGCTCAGATTCGTGATATTATTTCCAATATCATCATGTTTCCGTTTTCATCTACAGGTTGTAAACTTGAAGAGCAACTAACATGGTGTTTGGTTAGTTTCAAGTATATTTTTAAATCACCTTAACATTCAATTTCGCGAAAAAGTCTAAAATGGATTATCTTAGCTAGGATTGGAATGCTGAGTTAAACTTATTGTCTATTCAGTCTAGACAGAGGCTTTATTTTTGTTTTATGTGAGAACTTCTCTAGAATAAAGTGACTGTTTGTATTTATGGCCAATTGTTGAGATGAATCTGAAATGAGGCTGAGAAAAGTTTTTAGCTTTAGAGGCTCAGTTGTGTTAATTATCTCAGGATAACTGACAGTTTGTTAGTGAGACATTAAATCCAACAAACTGTATTTATAAATAATAGACTTCAATTCCATCCAATATATGGATCAGGGATTTAATGGTACTTCACAGTCTGACTGTGCCACGGTACATTGTCTCATGGTACGGTAGACAATATTTAATATCTATCCTGCAAGTTCATAATGCATCAAGATTGGTGCTACTGTGCATATAATGTCATAAAAACATATAAGATATACAGACTGGTTCATTTTACCCCCATTTTCCCTCATGAAATGCAATGTTTAAGGAAATATATAAAAATTTTAGAAATCACTGTCAACAACATAGGCACTCAGTAGCTTTAATTGCCGTTTTTTGTTTCCAGTTCAGATGGTATTGAATGATGATATATTATTTATATGGGAGTTTGGCAGTTGTAAATTTGTATCTTGGAAACAACGGACATGCTAACTAACTATCCTACTCCCCACATTTAATATCATGTTACAGAAAACTTTTAATATTTAAAAAAATCTGAAATAAACTAAAAACAGGGTTTCTATGGCAAGTCATTCTAGGAAATTGCCATGGCAAGCTATGGTTTAATGTATTGTCTTATTAATTAGAAAATAATTCAGAAACATTTTAAGTATGATACAAAATTGTGTTTGATGTAAAGTTAATTGATGTACCTTTATTCCAGGAAATATTTTTATATCCTCATTATAAAGGGTATTCAAATAATTTTGACAATATTGCATCATTTATTGTATCAGGCTGAAAGAATAAGGATCCTGCTGCATTCATGTTTTCTTGGCCATATTGCCCTAAAATTCATTACAACAATTCAAAACACAAACAAAACCTATAACAAAATATGGATAATAACTTGAGCTGTTGTAAGGTATTTATTATAGACACAAAAGCATGGAGAGCTATGCCTATTGATGGCTGAGTGATGCCTGTTATGGGTACATGCATTGTTCATAAAGTGAGGTTAAATTGTCGTTTGCATGGTAAATGCACAGTATCACATTTCCTGTGCATGAATCAAAGTATTTAAATTTCAAATTTCTGTTACCTGGCATACAGTTTTAATATAAACATTGTTAAATGAAAAAAAATTGGACTTTTGGATATTTTACACCAAGCATGGGTCTGGCAGATTGTACACTAAGCAAGGTCAAGATGGCCTAGCAGATTATACGCCAAACAAGGCTAAGATGGCCTGGCATTTTGCATAAGAAATCAGACACTTGCATTCAAAATGTGACAATTTTTGTTGAAGGTACCAAAGAGTACATGTTTGTACAATATATATATGTATGTATACAATGTATAATACTGAATTATTATATTATTATTGAATATTGTCATTTTGTTGTAATCATAAAAAATTGCAATTAAAATTTGCATTAAATCTGTTTCGAATCCCAACCAAACATAAAATCATCCTTTGCTTTATAATTATTTTTTAATGGATGACATTAAACAGAAAACATTATTCCATTGTTCAAACATAGTCGAAATATAATTTCACAGATTCACAATTATGTACAATGTCGCTCTAACCAAAAGTCAACATAGCTTGAATACATTTTAATTGGCACTGCAACATACCAAAACATTTCTATTCAATTTAGCTAAATTGCTGATTGGATAATCAATTAAAGTTGGACTAATTAAATTGGCAATCAATTGTGTCTAGCCAGGAGAAAAACAGATTGAAGCTAGAGGTACATCATACCTCTTATCCTTGAAATTCTACTTATGTTCTTGGGTAGAGTCAGGGTTGAAGGTCTCATGTTCTTGGGTAGAGTCAGGGTTGAAGGTCTCATGTTCTTGGGTACAGTCAGGGTTGAAGGTCTTAAGTTCTTGGGTAGAGTCAGGGTTGAAGGTCTCATGTTCTTGGCTAGAGTCAGGGTTGAAGGTCTCATGTTCTTGGGTAGAGTCAGGGTTGAAGGTCTCATGTTCTTGGCTAGAGTCAGGGTTGAAGGTCTCATGTTCTTGGGTAGAGTCAGGGTTGAAGGTCTCATGTTCTTGGCTAGAGTCAGGGTTGAAGGTCTCATGTTCTTGGCTAGAGTCAGGGTTGAAGGTCTCATGTTCTTGGCTAGAGTCAGGGTTGAAGGTCTCATGTTCTTGGCTAGAGTCAGGGTTGAAGGTCTCATGTTCTTGGGTAGAGTCAGGGTTGAAGGTCTCATGTTCTTGGGTAGAGTAAGGGTTGAAGGTCTCATGTTCTTGGGTATAGTCAGGGTTGAAGGTCTCAATGTTCTTGGCTTTAGTAAGGGTTGAAGGTCTCAATGTTCTTGGGTAGAGTCAGGGTTGAAGGTCTCATGTTCTTGGGTAGAGTCAGGGTTGAAGGTCTCATGTTCTTGGGTAGAGTCAGGGTTGAAGGTCTCATGTTCTTGGGTAGAGTCAGGGTTGAAGGTCTCATGTTCTTGGCTTTAGTCAGGGTTGAAGGTCTTATGTTCTTGGCTTTAGTCAGGGTTGAAGGTCTCATGTTCTTGGGTAGAGTCAGGGTTGAAGGTCTCATGTTCTTGGGTAGAGTCAGGGTTAAAGGTCTCATGTTCTTGGGTAGAGTCAGGGTTGAAGGTCTCATGTTCTTGGCTTTAGTCAGGGTTGAAGGTCTCATGTTCTTGGCTTTAGTCAGGGTTGAAGGTCTCATGTTTTTGGGTAGAGTCAGGGTTGAGTGTCTCATGTTCTTGGCTAGAGTCAGGGTTGAAGGTCTCATGTTCTTAGCTAAAGTCAGGGTTGAAGGTCTCATGTTCTTGGCTTTAGTCAGGGTTGAAGGTCTCATGTTCTTGGCTAGAGTCAGGGTTGAAGGTCTCATGTTCTTGGCTAGAGTCAGGGTTGAAGGTCTCATGTTTTTGGGTAGAGTCAGGGTTGAAGGTCTCATGTTCTTGGCTATAGTCAGGGTTGAAGGTCTCATGTTCTTGGCTAGAGTCAGGGTTGAGGGTCTCATGTTCTTGGCTAGAGTCAGGGTTGAAGGTCTCATGTTCTTTGATAGAGTCAGGGTTGAAGGTCTCATGGCCTTGGCTTTAGTCAGGGTTGAGTGTCTCATGTTCTTGGCTTTAGTCAGGGTTGAGTGTCTCATGTTCTTGGCTTTAGTCAGGGTTGAAGGTCTCATGTTCTTGGCTTTAGTCAGGGTTGAAGGTTTCATGTTCTTGGCTAGAGTCAGGGTTGAAGGTCTCACCTCTTGGGAAGAGTCAGGGTTGAAGGTCTCATGTTCTTGGGTAGAGTTAGGGCTGAAGATCATATGTTCTTGGCTTTAGTCAGGGTTGAAGGTCTCATGTTCTTGGCTTTAGTCAGGGTTGAAGGTCTCATGTATTGGCTAGAGTCAGTGTTGAAGGTCTCATGTTCTTGGCTGTTGTCAGGGCTGAATATCTAGAGTCAGGGTTGTATGTCCCAGACTTTGGACAGTGTGTGAGGCATTTTTTATGATTCCCATACTCAGGGAAAGTAGCAGAAGCACACAAAAAAAACTATGGCTGTTAGCACAGACTAAAAGCATTATTTGATTCTAGTCATGCTTCATTTGTTAACCTTTACATGTAAAGTGTGTTTAAACTAACGTTAAAGCCATTACCTTGTGAAATGAATAAAAACGTCATCTAAGGATTCTTTTTAGTAGAATGCTTCACGCATCAAGGCAGCTGTTTCAAACAGAGTAGTTGTAAAGACACTTAGCAAGGCTTCTTTAAGAAGAGAGTTGAGGAGTATTGTTACTCATTAGTAATAACAACTTGTTATTCTGCCTTATTTCCTGTCTGCTTCATTGAAAGTTAAGTCCTTTTTAAGGCAACATAGCTTTGTAGCTCCATAAGTTGTTTAAGTTCTTCTTTTTTAACAAATTAAGTTTACTTTTGGTGGCAAAAAACGAAAAAACTTAGCTCAGTTGCCAGTGGCAAAAAACAAAAAAACTTAGCTCAGTTGCCAATGACAATATATAACAATTTTAAGACTTTTTCTATAAAAGTTTTTAGTAATTTGAGATTAGTATGTAAACATAGTGTCAACAAAATACCACCCAAAGGGCAACAAGAGTGCTTTGAATAATCTTGATAATTGACTTTTTTGTAGATTTGCATAACAGGTAAAATAGAATTATTGGTAACTTTTACAATCATTGTGTATCCATGCCAAAAGTCATTTTATAGTGTTCTTCATTGATAACTTCTACATATAAAAGTGTTGTGCCAAAATTTTATGTTTATTATACACTTCATTGGAAGCTTTGACATATACGAATATCCGGAGAGATAGACAAAACCCCACCCGAACGAAATCCCTTCTGTTTATTTAAACATAGGCAGACAAAGTTCCTCCTGAAAATTTTCTAAGGTGGGCAAATTTCCCCAGTAATTTTTTTTTACATATTTTGCAACATTTTCTGTTGACTCTTATAAATATCATCATAATAGCACAGGATTATAAAAGACTTACATATTTTAGTTTAATTTACAGGAAGGATTTTGACCTACACTAGATTGTGGTATGTTTATTACATTCTATGTACTTCCATGATAGTTAACTATATTAAACTTAAATGGTTAAAGTAAAGAAAAAATACATAAATAAAGATAAAAAATAAGCTCTTGGTACCATGAAACAAAGAAATGAAATGAAGGGTCTTAATGCATTTAAACATTTTGTAAGATGTTCATCTTTTAAAAAAGAGACAAATAATAGAGGAAAATAGCGATTGTCACATTTATGTAGGAAAAAACAATATTTATTTTTTAAGTCTCATTTTTTAATATCACATAAAATCTTCAATGATGAAAAAAAGGAATGGAAACTTTGCAGTGGGCTTTTGACACAAATTTGTATTGCAAAGACACACATTTATATTGCAAAGACAAAATCATATTGTAAAGACAAAATGATATTGCAAAGTCAAAAATATATTGTCAAGACACAAATTGATATTGCAAAGACACAAACAAAATTATATTGCAAAGACACAAATTTATATTACAAAGATGCAAGTTTATATTGCAAAAACAAATTTATATTACAAAGACACTAATTTATATTACAAAGATGTAAATTCATTTTGCAAAAACAAATTTATGTTACAAAGACACTAATTTATATTACAAAGATGTAAATTCATATTGCAAAAACAAATTTGTATTACAAGGACACAAATTTATATTACAAAGATGCAAGTTTATATTGCAAAAACAAATTTATATTACAAAGATGCAAATTTATATTGCAAAAACAAATTTATATTACAAAGACACAAATTTACATTACAAAGATGCAAATTTATATTGCAAAAACAAAATTTTATTGCAAAGACACAAATTTATATTACAAAGATGCAAATTTATATATCAAAAACAAATTTATATTAAAAAGACACAAATTTATATTACAAAGATGCAAATTTATATTGCAAAAACAAAATTATATTGCAAAGACACAAATTGATATTACAAAGTTGCAAATTCATTTTGCAAAAACAAATTTATATTACAAAGACTCAAATTTACATTACAAAGATGCAAATTTATGCAAAAACAAGTTTGTATAGCTAAGATACAAGTTTCATTATCTTCTGGTGGAACAGAGGATGAAAAATTGAAGTTCAAGCAAACTTTGACCCTATTCAAGCATTTTCAAGGTGTATTTGGCATTTCATGTCTCTTGTAATCTGAAGAAAGGGAAATGTATGAAGACACACATAAATCATACCTGTCTTCAATATGGGGACGTAAGCTTCACTTATCACACAGTTCTGGGGCATAAATGAGCAGGATTTTGCATGTCCTTTTTGTGTCGCCTGACCAGGCGACATAAAGGGATTACTTTGTCGGCGGCGGGGGCGGCGGCATCGGCGTCCGTGGCATCCGGATTTTCTTGTCCAGAGCCTAACTTTGTCACCGTAGGTCTAATTGAATCCAAACTTGGTATGCATGTTTCTGGCAATGACTCGAAGTGCGGCACTTAAGAACCCTAACCCTATATTGTTCCGTTTTTGAATTATTCCCCTTTGATTGATTTTTTCAGAGCATTTCTTGTCCGGAGTGTAACTTTTTCACCGTAGGTCCAAATGACTCCAAACTTGGTATGCATGTTTCTGGCAATGACTCAAAGTGCAGTGCACATGAATGGTAACTCTACCTTCTTTCGTTTTTTAGTTATTCCCCTTTGAGTGATTTTAATAGAGCATTTCTTGTCCGGAGCATAACTCTGTCACCATAGGTCCAAATGACTCCAAACTTGGTGTACATGTTTCTTGCAATGACTTGAAGTGCAGTGCACAAGAACCATAACTCTACCTTGTTTCATTTTTGAATTAAACCCCTTGATTTTTTTTAAAGCATTTCTTGTCCGGAGCATAATAATGTCACGACATGTTCAAATGACTAAATTCTTGGTTTGCATGTTTTTTGCAATGAGACAATTAAAAAAAGGTTATTTTATATGTGAATTTTGTGCAAATACATTGCTAATATCTGTACAACAAAAAACTAATTAACATTTTTTATGTTGACTAACAAAATTTTCGTCAGGCGACACATCCGACTTGCGGAGTTCTAGTTAGATAACACAGACTTATTTGGTTATTTCAGAAAAGAAAATTTAGTCCAAATTGTCAAATACCCACTTTAAGAACTTAGTTGTCTCTTAATTGCACCTTGGAAGATTTATTACCAACCTTATATAGTATACCAGTCTTAGTGTGGTTAAGTGTTGTTGAGGTAGGAAACTCAGGGATTCCTTATTTAGCTTGGTTTAATGCCTGATAATAAAATACAACTGGAATGTATATAAGAAACCTGATTTATAGATATGACAGATATATTATAAAATGGACCACAATACTTGAACGTCACTGTACTTGGTGAGATTTACTAGTTTCATAACACCCAAAATGACAACCAGTTTTATTTTCAAAAGTTTCAAGTACAAAATGATGTAATGAGAGCATTGTTTAAACTGTCTTAGGTCAGCTGAAAAATCATCAGGTTTATATTAGTATATCCACCTACACTCATATGGTTGTTTTAGTTCTATTCTTAACTCCTTAGTTGGCACATTATTCATGAATTTAATCATAAATAAACCAAGTTTATTTCCATCCCTCAGACCCTATTTAGCACCTTATTTATGCATTTGCTCATAATTACTATGTTTAGTTCCATCATTAATCTTTAATTAACATCTTCATGCACTTAATCATAATATAACCTGTTTGAATAATATTATGAAATATATATTATATATCAATATCACACAATAACATCATGTGCCGGCCAGTTACTCCATGTTTTCACCATGTTTGAGTTAATGTTGTTTTATATGTTTATTTTGTGTTCAAAGCAATAAAATATTTGGACTTGTACGTATTCTTTATCCTCATCCGTTATTATCATCTTATTCATGCAACTTCATGATTATCATACTACATACTGTCTGGTTGACATTGATAATGGATGTGACATAATAGTTGATAAGATTTTTTCAAATCAATTTAATTGACTACAACATTCCAAATCTACTTTATGACTCGACCATTAATTAGCTGAAAAGATGTCCATGTCCACCCACACATTTCTAATCCCTTCCCGCGGTGGCTCCTTATTAGTGCAACTAATCATGAAATATATCACAAAGTACATCCCCTGGAAACATAGATTATGTTTATGATACAAAAGTCGTGTTTTTAGAATGATAAACCCCATAAACAAAAAATAGTCCTGAAATGGAGTGAAGAATAAGACATACATATAACTAGAGTTAACTTGTGAGATTTACTGCCAAGATAATCCAGTCTTCCTGTCTACAGGGTTGTTTATTTTTTATTGTTGTCTCAGCTGTCAACTGGGATTCCTTATTTGGCATGGTTTGATATAAAAGTATGATTAACTTGAAGTTAAGCATTTGTTAGGTGATATATTTACAGCTTGATGTTTTAAATAATTAGTTTATTGCCTCATAATTGTCCATGATTATAACCATAACAACATAAGTAAGCTCTCAGGAAGTGTGACATTAATGCACTGTAAAACCAGTTTAAGCACCCCATCTGTCACTTTTGCAACTGACTGTTCCAAGGTGGTAACTTTTGAGTTTGTTCAGTGATTCATCCCACAGATTTATTTCAACTTGCATGTGAATACCAATGTTCTGTGCCTTTTCAAATGTATATGTTGCGATGCTTGTAGGACCGTGTCATATACCATTATTGTTATTGTGTGTATGTATATTTTGATGGAATGAACCGTTTTAATAAATAAAACAACATAAATAAATTGACTTTTCTTTGTAGGGTCTGGAAGTCATTTCCTGTATTTGTATTTTGTATTTTTATCTCACCTGAGCACAACATGCTCATGGTGAGCTTTTGAGATACTGCTTCGTCCGGTGTCCTTTTCTGTAATCAACATTTTAGCTTGTGATCATGCTAGAGGCCACAGTTTTTATCTAATCTTCATCAAACTTGATCAGAATGTTTGTCTGCATGAAATCTTGGATGAGTTCATTATTGGGTCACCTGGGTCAAAAAGTAGGTCACTAGGTCAAATTTTAGGAAAAAACTTGTGAAACCAATAGAGGCCGCATTTATTGGCAAATCTTCATTAAACTTGGTCAGAATGTTTGTCTGCATGGTATCTTGGATGAATTTGTTATTGGGTCACTTGAGGTCAAAAAGTAGGTCACTAGATCAAATTTTTGGAAAGGCTTGTTAACACACTAGAGGCCCCATTTATGGCCCAGTCTTCACCAAACATGGTCAGAATGTTTTTCTGCATGAGATTGTTTGTCTGCATGAAATCTTGGATGAGTATATTATTTGTCTGCATGAAATCTTGGATGAGTATATTATTGAGTCACGTAGGGTCTAAAAGTAGGTCACTAGGTCACATTTTTGAAAAAACCTTGTGAAAACACTTAGAGGCGACATTGATAGCCCAATCTTCCCCAGACTTGGCCAGAATGTTTGCCAGTATGAAATCTTACATATGGTGGATCATGTGGATTCAGTAGGTTATTTGGTAAAATTCTAGAAAATGTTATCAACCGAGTGGCCACACTTATGGTCCAATCTTCACCAAAGATTTCTAAAGTAAATAACTTAATTACTTAATCTTAATTACTTGATGCCATATTTGAGCCTACTAAAAGTCTGTGTCAGCAGGTGAGCAATTGAGGGCCATCATGGCCCTCTTGTGTAAATACGTCACAGTGACATTTTTTGAAGAGTTTAATAACCTTATTAAAGTTAATTGTTACTTATTAAAGTGTCATATACTGGATTTTCTAAAGGACAACCCATATTTTCTCCCAATTAGTCATGAATGTTATCATATTTGTCATAAATATTTGGAGCTTTATAACTTCATTAACATGTTGTGCACAGGTATCTTATCACATTAAATAAGAACACATTTCTGCTGAAAAATAATCTTACACAGTATAATTCTGTTTGATATTTAGAAAATACAATTAGTCTGGCAATTTGCTTGCATTCAGGATAATTATCACTGAAATGATGTAAATTTGGTCGTAAAGTTGTTATAATATCTTTTCTTACAGCAAAGTAAGCCTAATTTAATCCTTAAAAAGCCCTGAGAATTAATAAACTGTGATTTTATGACCTCAGCTCATCTTTTCTAGCTTTCTTCATCCATTCCATAATAACAAATTTAATTATTTAGATGCAATTTTTACTCTCTTGTAAGGTGAAGTTTAATAAAGAATCATAAAGGGATCTGAAGTAATGAGAGTTTAATAAACTGTCAGCAAAAGAGAACTGTTCAGATTTATTGGGCAGTCCGATAACTCGGTTACTTCCCTTGAATTCAAAGGGAGGCTACTCTCCTGGGGACTAAGTGAAAAAAAAAAAGATGGCGGACAAGGACAAAGAAATCAACGAAGCTTGTGTAAACAACTAAGAATTGGACCATTTCAAGCTAACAGATTTGAAGAAGTACCTGGCGAATCGTCGTTTGACTAGATCCTGAAGGGAATATCAGCTAATCGAGCGAATTATCGGCGTTCACAAGCTAGATATTACTGACAATTATGAATTGAAAAGGAGACACCAACTCGAGAAGAATTAGTAACACTCCACCCTCCATTAACTGGTAACAGGTCGCCCTTGATCGGTAACAGTTCGCCCTTGATCGGTAACATGTTGCCGTCGGATATTAGTGTATACGTCAATCAAAAATGTATGCTTGTTAACTTATCTATAATTATTTCGACACCTTTCACATCAAATTGTATTTGTTTCCATCGGCTTCATATGCATTATGAGTACTTCGGATATAAGTGTACCATTTCCACGCGTTAAATGAAGGGGGAAAATGACGTCAAGTAAAGTTTATACTTGATTTAATTTGTCATATAGTGTATCATATGTAATATTTTATAAGATATGCATACAAATACAATTAGTTGGTTGCCGTCTTAGTCGACTTTTTCATACTGTATTGTGATAAAGCTAGCGTACGTTGCGAGATTGAATCACTGACTAGTCTATTAATTGCAAGCACTTATATACGTCTATGACGGCAAGCATCAGTTAAGATCATGGTGACTAATTATCAATCAAAATTAGTGCTGACGCTATCATCACAATAATGACTAGGCAAAAATCAATTAACAATCACACACTGACCAATTTATTAATTTTAAATTTTATATACGCCTATGTCGGTAAACATTAATCAAGATCACACTGACTAATTATCAATCAAGATTAGTGCGAATGGTAACATCACAATAATGTCTGTAGGCAAACACCAATTAACGTTCACGCTTTTATGTGCAATTATAAGATAACTGCATACTCAAGTCATCTTGAGTATGACAACCTTATTAAAGTATTTGCAACAAAATATGTATGCAACTAAGTAACATTAAAATCCTTGCAACAGCGGAATTTTATTTAAATATACAATTTGAAATAAATAAACCACGTACACAGTATAATTATTATTTTTAGGTCGCAACATTGCATTTAAATCACGGAACAGTGACAGTTCGTATATTGTACTGGGAGGATCAGATTTTTTTTCTTTGGTTAAAACAATTTTAAAATATGAAAAATAAAAATATAATAATTTACGATGCTAATAATACGGTGTTTATAATAATAAAGAAGGAGACAAAAGAAGCATAAATTTAATGTGAATGGTGTCAAAATAATAAAAAATTAATAAGTTTACATTCTTTTTACTTAATTTCTTAAAGATTTTTAAGGGCGAAGGGTGGCGTATACACTTATATCAGAAGAGCTCATAATGTATATTAAGACGAAGAAAACAAATACAATGTGAATGGTTATAAATAAATTAACCAATTTACTTTTTTTCTCGATGTATACACTTATATCCGAAGGCGACATGTAGCAAGGGCGAACTGTTACCTATCTCGGGCGAGCTGTTACCAATCAAGGGCGAACTATTACCAGTTAAGGGAGGGCGAAGTGTTATAATACCATCAAAATGCGTCGCAGCCGCTTGTTTTGAGGAAATCGATGCAATGAAACAGTTCTGTTTTCGACCACCTTCCCGCTATAAACAACACCTTTACATATTCAGCAATATTTCGGCGATTTCCATGTTGGTTTTGTTTCTTTCTTTAATCAACTTTCCATATCACTTGATGTGTGTGTTATACACGCTGATAAAATTTCTACTTATACCCCGGAAGTTTTAATGCGCATGCGCATTCGGAGAGTACTCAAGGGAAGACAACTTAGTTATCGGACTGCCCAATTAAAAAGAGTTAGAAAGACCTAATCATAGAAATAAACAATTAATTATTAAACAAAGTTGCTTTAATAGAACAGTTCTAGTAACTATTTTACAATTTTAATTCTATAATGCTGAAGCCTTTGATGGTCATTTTTTACACTGTTATGGCAAGAATTTGTGACAATTTCTTCTATTTTAGTACACTATTTAAAAAATAATAAGTCATTAAAAATGGTAGTGGTTAGCTCCCTTGCTTATGCTCAAGCATATATAAGGGTAGTTCCACGACTGGTTGGGCCGGTGTCAGGATAATGTGACTGGGTGTGATATCATGCCAGGTGTTCACTGAAGTGTAGGCAGCACTATATCTGCTTCAAGTGGACAGCATTTCCAGATAACTGAAATACTGTTGGTGGGATGATAAACCCAATAAGCAAACAAGCAAATATTTTTATTCACGCATATTTAACTTAAGTCTAATGAAAATATATTTAGCCTATATAGATTGAAACAAAAATTAATCTGTACCAACAACAGCACATACTGCAAATCTAGAAATGAACCTCTGTTGATGACAATTCAGAAATAAGACACTATTAAGAGCCATATATGTCATAAAATCTTCCCTGCTAACAAGTAGTGCATTTTGTAAGCTGTCAATAATAGATTTTCTGGAGGTATAATTTCTGTGACAATTCCCATTAGACAGGGTGTCGGGAGATTGAGACCCTAATTATGGTCATCAGGAGTGGTCAGCATCTCCGAACAGCAACGATTATTATCTCTCTTGCTTGTTTTCATTTTATATATTTGTTAGTTTGATATATTAATTTTTATTTTGTCATTTTTTTATTTCTTTTAACTCATCATTTACATCGCCCTTTAAAATATTGTACAATTGAAATTACTGAACACTTATTCTCTAGTATTTTAGCAGATATCTGATTTATAACAAACCTTTTGTTCTGTATAATTGAATTATATATTTTGTCTTGTGTATTTGTATCTTGGGTTAGAAGCCTTATTTACTGCAATAAAATCATTTGAATTTAAATTTGATCACTGTCTTATCTATTGCAAATACAAAAGTATTACAAGGTCCAATTAAAAACCAAGTATTATTATATTAGAATTTAAACTAACATTAGACGAAGGTACAAACATGCATGTTAGCACAGGGGCAATAACTCCTGCTATAAGTAACATACCGGTTACAAAGTAGTAGATACAGATAATTTCTTGCAATTGCATTACAAGGTTATATATGTTCAAACAACAAACTTAGTTGATATCCAGCTATTTTTTTTGTTTGTAAAATATAAAACTCAAATAATTATTATTTAGCTTTTTTAGACATAACCAAATACACCACGACAAAAATAGCTTTACTTTGAGTATGCTAAATCAGAAATAAACAGCAAAGAAATAACTTTGCAGAGCTCTGATTGCTATAAAAAATGTGCTTGCTTACAAGTTTGTCTTGTGAGCTGTCCAAACTGGATTTCCTAGAGGTCCAATGTCTGTGACATTTCTCATTAAACTGAGTGTTTGAAGGGACCGCAGATATTGTGGTCATTGGTAGACATTGTCAGCAGATGTGGTCATAAAGGACTGCTGCTGCTGACATTAGAGTCAGTTTAAATAAATACAATGTACTTCCTAGAAGGGACTTCTGCTTATGCTGAGGGTAAAGACTGCTATAGGTTTACTGAACAGTCAAACCTCGGTTATTCAAACTCGGTTTGAGCGAAGCTGGGGCATTATTTGAAATCATTGGTTGGTCACGATTTTTGCCCTATATAATTTAATGTAAAAAGCTCCCGATTATTTATTGCATTAATCAAAGTTTCTGCTTTATTTAAAGTCAATTTCGATCCCCAAAAAACAGTTTAAATGCTATCTTCATCTATTTTATCCAAAGCCCGATCGTGTCACCAGTCAACCTTTGTGTACTGCTGCAAGTTGAACTGTGAAGGTAACATCTAGTTACATCAATGTTTGGCTTCATAAATTGGTTGGTTAAAGTTGCTAATTGGATGTGCGTGCTGATTGACAATCAGTTACAATGTATAAGCAATTACAAAGTGCACTCCATTTTAAGATTGTCTTGTAAGCACTGTGTCTCACAGCGGTATTGTAACCTGTCAGGGTCTCACAGCGGTATTGCAACCTGTCAGGGTCTCACAGCGGTATTGCAACCTGTCAGGGTGGATAGTTATTAATGCTTACCAATATCATCATTATCTCAATTGAGAAATGGCAAGCATAGTGGTTGAAATCTTAGCTGAGCAATCTAGAGAAGGCACCCAGCAGTTGGGGGATACCTAGATCAGCTGTTTTTTAATACTTTGCGATTAATACTATGTGCTTGTAACCATTATGCAACATATGTTGCAGTTTGCTGACAATGATAACATGTACAGGTCTATTCGAAAATGCTTTATATATACGTGCATAAAAATTGATATGTTGTTATTATGGAAAATCCTGTATATCCTATTTTTCTTTTCTTTTCCAACAAGTAACTTTTGTGTTAGAAATGGTATGCTATATACCTTGCTCCTTGCACATTATCACAGAGAATTATGTAATTCAGATTGGCAGACTCCTCATTGGAAAATGTTGTAAGTGAAGGCAATTTGGATTGCTCCCGCCTATTTATATATAGTTCAAAGTAAATTGACCGTTCCAGCAACTTGGAATAACCGCAGTTGGTATATATTTAAAGTAAACCAGTTTTTAAGTAGCACACATGCTTAATGTCCAGTATGGTACTTTTGCCAATTATTTCTAACATATAGTTAAGCTTGAAAGTAAATTCCATGTGTTATACTTATTATAAATCTTCTAAAATAACTGAATGTAATAAATCAAACAAACAGTTCCAGAAATACATCACATCATATACAGTAACTTTGCAGAAACCCCTCGTAAATCCTGATGGATAACAAGTTTTTTGTGCCATGTAATAATTTCTGTTTGATTGTTCCTTAGGCTGAGGTGGGGATCCAGGAGGTCCTAATTATGGTCATCAAAATTTGACCAAAATTTTTAGGTCAACATGGATGGCTGTGATAAAATATTTTCAGAGGCTCGAGAAAAAGTTGCATAACTATAAAAACAACCATAACCACGACTGGTATGCATAAGAATAAATGGGTTAATATAGATAACAAATCAACTTTCCTGTCCTTTGACTTCTTCAAGCTTTTGATAAATTATTTCAATACAATCAATTAGCACGTTTGTCTTTTGTCTTCTCTGAGATTTTGATAAATTTATTCAATACAATCAATCAACATCCCCATCCTCTTCTTTAATCTTTGTATATGTTAATTCAATACTACAAATCAACAAATTTTCCTTTGTCTTCTCCAAACTTTTGATAAATTAACTCAGTACAACAAATCAACATCCCTGTCCTTTGTCTTCTTTGAGCTTTTGATAAGCTTTTGATAAATTAACCTAATACAACAAATCAACATCCGTGTCCTTTGTCTTCTCTGACATTTTGATAAATTAGTTCAATATTACAAATCAACATTCCTCTTTTTTGTCCTGTCTGAGCTTATAAATATTAACTTGTTGATTTCTGTGACTGCTTTTTTTGTATTAAACTAATTTATTTCACAGCCTACTTCCTGCATTCTAATGAAACAATTATCATCAGGAAGTTTCGCTGGAGGCAATTGAACTGGTCTGCATAATCAGTTTTTGTCATGTGTCCTGCATAGGTCTGCCAATCAAGCAGATTAAGGATAAAATTCCTATAATTTATAATGTACATGGGCTGATCAGCCATTGCACTGTAACATTTATCTCCATGAAGCTTGACTGGAGGCTGTTGAACTGGTCTGCACTATGGTAACAGCCTTCTCATTAAATCCTCACATAGTTTTTAAAGAGGTTGCATGTCAGAACGGTGTTATTATTGGCGCCACTCAGGAGAGTAGTGCCTCTTATGGAATGCATTTTTCATGGGGATGATAGTTGAGCTGGCAATAACAGGACAGCGCATCTTTTCTGTGAGACCTTTTTCAGAGATAAGAACTGACTATTCTGTTTTTTAACAGCGTAGCTTGCAACAATAATGTGTAGTTTGCAATTATAAATCAAAGGCTGAAACAGTCACAGTGGCATTGTGCAATAGAACTACTTAAACAGGTGTCAAAAGCTGATCATTATATACTGACTAATGAAGTAGATCTAAGTGATTTAAAAACACCTGTACTTCTGTACCTTTAAGTACGAGATAAAATCATGTGACCATGTCCTCGTTTTGTAAACAAGAGCAATCACTAATGACACAATCAATATTGAGTTGTTTTTGATGTTAAAGATTCCTCAGTATACTGCACACACCTATGTGAGCTAGCGATTAAACTGAATATTTAACATTTCGAGTCTGCTTTGGAATTGTCAAAATGGCTGCCTCTTTTCTCGCTCTTTCTGTGCTGTTTAGAATCAGCCTCAATGAGTTTCCCATGATATTTTGTAAGCGGACAATTCCATTATGGTGCATTGAGTTTATTATTCTTGTTTGAACCTGTGTTCTCACAGTATTCTTCTTTAACCATTTCCACTTCCACTACGCCAGGGAATTTCAACGGCTCATAGCCAAAAGTTAATAACGAAGATACATCGCTACACAGTTTCCAGCATATGTCTGCTGCAACTCTTACGCCCCCCCCCCATGTCATAATCATTAATATACAGAGCTATTATATCAGTGGTTCTAGCCAATTTTGTTTGTTACAAATGTGTTACCAAATCAAACTTTTCAAACAGATGGAGACATATTAAAACCATGTGTCACAAATGTTTCTTTCTGTACAGGTACATTTGCAGCATGAAAAAGTGACATGCTACTATACCAAGTCACATCATGTAAGTGATGTGCTTGTGTACAGCGTATTTATTATGAAATGCTTGCTGAAAGTGAAACATGGCATACTTGGTTTTACAGAACAGCTGGGATTTCCTGGTATTGCTTGCTGAACTATTGTCTCCATAAAATGATTTATTACATGATTGTCCTTGTTTTCCATTCAACACAACCATTACATATTTTCTTATATTTTACTAGCGTAATACAGCTTTTTAATTGATGACATCGTCAACGTCATAATGCAGATCATTCCATACAACTATTTCATCAAGTATTGTTAAAATTTTATAATATCGTATATTGGCATCTAAAATCATGTGATAAAAAGAATCCGACACTTTTGATTTATTACATATATTTATAAAACTCGTCCAGGATAAATGATATAAGCTCCCCATGAGCTCGCTTACTGTCACCTTTCCTGAGCTCATTTAATGAATGTTTGTATTAAATAACAACTCATGTCAGATCCTCTATGTATTCAATAAGTGGCAACAATGTCCTGGTCACATGACCAGTGAGGAATGGTTTACCTGATTTCTGCGTGTCATTTACCCATCCCAGGAGAACGACAGTCTAGTGCCTTCTAATTGGCATAGGATTGCCATTTGTGATATGTCACATAGTATGTATACATGTGAACTCCTTCGCATTTAGAGGAAGACTCCTTCTTTTAAGGTTCTAAATTATTTGAAAATAAGGGCTGTTTTAAACATTTAAAAAATCTCCCTACTTAGAAACAGATAACTTCCTTCTTTGTTTATTTGAAAATAACAGATCTCCCACTTTGCAGTTGAAAGTCTCCCACTTTGGCCAGTCAGAAAAAGTTCACATGTGGAATACTGTAACAACATGTTCTGAAATGGACAATGTTTCACAGGGATTATTGACCTTAAGAAAAGCACAAGTTAGTTTATACAATAAAAAGAAGAAACTTTTAAATGAAGTTATATTTTGGGTTGTAACTTGTTTGTTTGTAAAATAAGTCTGATATTGATTATGTTGCCTGTGTCATAATAGTATACATTACATATATGTACCAGTAAATTTTAAATTAGTCAGAATCTTTTAAGTCAATTAAGTCAATATCAATTGCACAATGAAAAACAGATACAAAAAGCCTGACTAAGAAAGTAGGTCTCCTTTGTTGTAATCTTTGGTCAATTTTGAGGGCAGATTTTTGCCTTGTATTTTTGTCTTGTAAAAACTTAGCATCATCAAATACTGGCTCCTTGAAAATCTTTTCAAAGTTGTAATGAATGTTTCTTTTAAACAAATTGCTTAATGTCTCTAGACATAAATACCAACACCCAGCTTATCACCAAATTGTATATTATATTTTAGCAACTTGTATATGCTTAAAATGCAATGTCAAGGCAATTTGTGATTTTATAAGGCAAAGCAATTGTAGAAGATAAGAAAAACTTTTCACCTGAAAAAAATCTTGGTCCAAGTTTTATTGTTATTTCTTGGAAATAAAATGTATGTTTCAACATGCTTGAAGTAGCAGATATGTACTATCATGAGGGAGTTTATATTTTATGTAATCACACAAGTAACTGAAGCAATGAGACTACCAGGGCACATTAAAAAAAACAACTGCCATAAGCATAATTAAAATGTAAGCTTAACTTTTGTATTTTACTTAACTAAATACCTGTTTTATTGGCTTTTTGTGTAATATTTAATGAAGGTTAAGACTAAAAGCATCTGCATGTATAACTTGCTCAAACAAACACAAAACATGTACATGTACACAACAAGAACGATATTTAAAAAGATATGCAGCCTTGGTTATGCTTTTTATCATCAGGCATGCCTGTTACTGGTGGGTGTGTAATATGCATCATAGATATATGGTATGTTCTAAAATATCTTCCAGAGAGTTGCCCTCAGGTTGGCCTTGTGTCAGCTTTTGTAAGTTTGTTAAAAGTGAGGTTATAGACAGCTATGCCAAAAAAACATTGATCTAGAAATTACATGCAGTTAGTGTGTTTTAAATTTCTTCAAGGTGTCAGCAATTTATTTATTTTGCAATACATGTTAAGTTGCTTTATGTAATGCTTGTTTATTTTTTATTTCAAGTAATCGATGGACAACCTTTTAGGTGCTGAAGTAAGCAGTGTCAGATAAGATACAAGAAACATCACATCAAACAACAAACATTCATTCAGTCTCTTTACGACTTTGTTGACTTGACAGTTGGTATTAAATATTTATATTCTGTTCATGACTGATCAGAGAAAGCCATTGATTTCTGTTGTTCAGGCATGTTCCAAGAGTGACTCCCCACTATAGGTGGCTTGACCTTACACCTCTCATAAATGTCTTCTGGGAGTCTGCAGATCTTACCATCCTGCTTCATCCCTTTCTTCTATAGTACATTAAAACCTCGCCAAAGGGCCATCTGCTAACTGGGACACTTTAAAAAACCCAACAACATGTGGTCCTCTCTAGTGAGGTTTTACAGTACATGATTGTATATGGGTTTGAAAAATCACTGCATTTCGTTGATTTCTTTGAAACAGTTCTAAAGTATTTTTAATAACATACTTATGCATTTAATCATAGATCCAAAAATAAACCAGGTTACATAGAGAGAAAAAATGTGCAGCCAGTCTGGGACTCGAACCCGGGACCCTTTGCTAACAGGGTGAATGCTCTACCGATTGAGCTAACCAGACCATATACACATTCTCTCCCTATCATGCGGCTACATATGCCCTCGGCAACCTGAAATTAATCCTTGAAAATACACAGATCATAATTATGCTCTACATGCAACACATAAGCACTTCTCAAACACTTGTACTGTAAATACCACGAGTCATTTATGTTGGGTACCAATGTAATATAGGGAGAAAAATGTGGAGCCAGTCCAGAACCCTTCACTAAAATGGAGAAAAATGTGCAACCAGTCTAGGACTCAAACTCGGGACCCTTCGCTAACAGGGTGATTGCTCTACCGACTGAGCTAACACTATTGTGAATATTCTTCTGAAGATCTGAGAGATAATTGTGTATATGTTACAAAGGCATAGACTGGCATATGTATGGATGGAAGGATCTTAAAACTATTGGGTACATAGAACACTGGATTGTACCTTTATACTATGATACTATGATTCCCACAATAGCTCAGTTGGTAGAGCGTCGGCTTGCAGATCTGGGGGTCATGGGTTCAAACCCCAGCCGGGTCAAGACAAATACTTTAAAGTTGGTAGTAGTGGCTTCCCTCCTAACTCTCTGGGCTAAGTTGACAGCATTACGCTTGACTTGTTGGTGTTAGTATAATGGACCGGCCGGGTTCAGTCCCTGGGCACCTCATAAGTGCCTCTGTGCTATAATGATAGAAATGTTGCTTCACAGTATTGGCAAAAAAGCGGGCAAATCCAATCCAATACTATGATGCTTGGCAACTATCCCGTTATGGGGATTTATGCATTGTGAAATACTTGCAATGCGTATATAGATAATAGAAAAGATATTAGTCTATATTTTATTATTACAAATAAGCATTTATGAATAGCTTGTAAAGTGTCTAATGTGCACACAGGAATTATTGTCTTTATGCAGAACATATTAACTTCAATGTTGACAAGTAGTCCATGTCCAATATCCTATGAGCATATTCACACAGAATGGTGGTTTGGTTTAGTTTGGTGATGACATGTTCACTTTATGTAATGACCTGTAAGTTAATCATAACTTCTAGCATTTAAAAAAAAAAGTTTTGCACAAAAAGACCATTTAAATATTTTTCTAAATGTTTTCTGGGTTCTAAAGTCCTTTTGTTGACTGATCGTTCTTAGGTTTTAACTGTTGGATTTACTCTATATTTGTTATTTTTTGTGTCAATACTTTTTGTCAGTCATTTTAACATTCAACTTGCATGTTTTCTCTTGTATTTTGTTAATCTTATCAGACCATGTTATATATTCCTATTAATCAGTAAAATAAACATTGTGTTGTTATGGTAGAAAAATTATTGTCATTTAAATCATATCAGCCATTATTTGGTGAGAATTTCAATCATTGTCAGCACACTGTAGACAAGCTGGAAGAGCCCTCTATAAGTTTTCGGCCTGGCCGAGATGTAAACCAACATGATTAGGAGCTTAGTAGTTATTATTGTTGACCCAATATTGGCCATGGGGGTCTATAAATATTCATCTGAGACATAATCTTGCCTTTTGTCTTTATTTTCAGGAGTATCTCACTACACAAAGATTATCGAGGGCTCAGATGACAGCATTTGGTTTGACGAAACCTTTCAGTGGCCTGTGGCCCGGCCCATTGAAAGAGAGGAATACATTGATATCCAACTATACAACTACAACAAATACCTCAGCAACAAGTAAGTAATATATCTTAATACAGTCTCATTTCATGATAGTGGTCTCTCCGCAAGGCTTTTTTTCACTGCCAGGGGAAGGGACCCAATGCCCTATAATTTTGGGGAAAATAGCATGATTTATTCCTAATGGGAGAGTGAAAAAACCTGATGTAAAGTTACTTTTTCAAGAAAACTGCATGATTTTAAAGAATTGTTTTGAGGGGAAGGTGCCTGTAAATGGCTTTAACTAAAGAAGGAAAAAAGGCCCTACTCAGTTGACTTTACATTTTACTTCACTATTGGCTTTATTCTCAGTCATATACAAAAAGCGATGGATGGTGCTGGGAAAACATACTTAATAATAAAAATAATAATAATAAAAATAATATTATTAATAATAATAATAATAGAAGAAGTAATAATAATAATGATAATACAAATAACAATAACAATAAGAATAACAATCAAACATGTAATAATAATAATAATGACCATAATAATAATAACAATAACCATACTATTTATTCAAGTAAAAAGATCCTACATAAAACCCCATAGATTACTCAAACCAATATAACAAGAAATATTATAAAATACAAGGATGATCCACATAATCACAGTTATGACATATATGCGTGTTATAATGAGATAAAACAAAGTAAATAAATCATGATATTAAATCCTAAAACCTAGGACCTGAATAACCTATGTATATACCTATTAATACACCTTGGTGAAAAAGAAATCGGGGTTAATTTCTATTCGAGGAAAGTACATGTACAGCAAACCAAAAAGAATTTGAACTATTGACTTTGCATTGCAATCAAGTTTTCATTGTCATGCAATTGTGCAACAACTTTTGCTTTAAATTTTTTTTATCAATTTTAAAGAATACATACTGAACAGTAAAAATTTAATTTATTATTAAAATTAATTTATTATTAAAATTAATTTAATACAATTTATATGTCTACATCATCTATAATCTATGTGTGCATGGAATGTGTTTTTAAATCAAATTAGGATGGCTGATTACAAAAAGGCATTGTTTATGAAGAAAAAAATACCATGAATAAACAAAGAAGATGTGCTATCTAGGTGCAGCTAGACCACTAGTCTTTGTGATATTCAAGGTACTGAAATAAAGTGAAAGATTGACAATGTTGGAAGTGTATTCGGTAGCAATTCACCTTATCCATAGATTTAACCTGTCTGTCAGTGAGAAAGCAAATACTTTATAAACATGTTCAATACTGAAGTTGTACAAAGTCCTATGAGCATTGCAATGTATACCACAATTTGAAAAGGCAAAATGTTAAGGTATTCAAATGCAAGCCAAATGTAAAAGTAAAAACAAATCTGTGATAAGTCATTAAACCCGAAGAGCAAACCAACAGGTTTGTGAAAAATATCAGTATGCACGCTTAGTATTGTAAAATCTGGTTTCAGTTTCATGTGGTATGTACTGGAATATTCAGACACATTAGCCATTAAAAGCACATCTATTTGTAGGTTATATAAGGAAATATGACAAAGGTCCTATGAACATTGCAACATATACCTCAATTTGAAAAGGCACTGGACACATGTATTCACATGCAAGCCAAATATAAAAGTAAGAACAAATATGTGATGAGTCATTTAACACAAAGACCAAGCCCAGTTACCACCTTGGAACCATCAGTCAGGCAAAAGGGCCTGACTGAGGTGCTTAAACCAGTTTTACTGTGGACCTCTAACCTCGCACAAGTGGCAAGCAATGTGAAGAAAACTGATCTGTTTGAATAAAAAAATAGTCCAAGAGCTGATGTTTTCTTAGATAAATTACAACATTGTAACACGAAAGGAGTGACGTAATTGAAATGTAATGTCCACATGGAGTTTAAAACAGAGAAAAATTATTTCTGTTACTACATGAAATCGTTGATTGTAAATGAAATTAAATTTCTGAATCAAGATAAAAATTGATCAGAGACAAAGTTGTAGCATCCTGTTCATATGTAGATGGAATTGAGGAACCAAAGTCCAGTGACCATCAATGGAAAATATGCATAGCAAGCAATCTTTATAGGATGAATTAAATGACAACATAGATTACATGCACTGGGCAATTTTTTACCACTGCCCCACTGCACTGCTAACAAAGTTGTAATCAGCCTGATTGCATTCTAATTGAATCTTTTGTCAGATTACAGTAGGCAAATATATTCTCTATCTGTTGCTGTGAAGAAAGTTTTGCTAAATATGTACACAAAATGAAAACTATTTTGCTCATATACTTATTTCATGGAAACACAATCATGTGGAAAGATTTTACAACACCATTTCAAATGACAAATAATAATTTGGTCTAGTTTTTTTTCACCCAAATTAGGAAAGTTGAATTGCAATTACCAAAGGCATTGTTTCATAAAAATATTTCCATGATTATGTTAAAGTTGATTGTTTTTGTGGTGGGGATTGATCATTACTTTTGATGAAGTTCAGGATTAAGAATGATAAATTGGCAATGTTTGAAGTGAATTGTGCCAAAAGTATTGTAACGCCATTGCCACACCATCTCTTTAACAAGTCTCTCTGAATGCGCAAGTTACAGATTTACTTGAGAGATTACTCCTGAGCTCCAAGCACTCTAGATGTTCATCAGTGACACACAACAAAACAAAACCAGCTTAAGTTTTAAAAGCTTTGATTTTGTATGTATCATATTTCAGTGGTTATTTTATTTTTAAGTTCACAGTGCATATTATTTACATAAAGTTCCATTTTTGATATCATTTTTAACCCTTTACTTGCTGGAAGCACTATTTGGGTAGGGTGGAGTCTGTTTTATTTTAACCCATTAATTGCTGGAAACACCATTATGGTGGTGTTTTAGGTTAACCCTTCACTTGTTGGAAAACTATGAGGGTAGGGTATGTTTTATGATAACCCTTTAATTACTGGAAACACCATTTGGGTAAGGTTTGTTTTATGATAACCCTTTAATTACTGAAAACACCATAAATGTGGAGTCTGTTGTCTGTAAATGGGATGATTAGGGTTTCCTGCAAGGAAAGGGTTAATGGTCTTGAATTAAAGGGGCTTTCTTCTCAAAATTATGCTACATGTATTGAATAAGTAAAGGCATTGTAAGTTGTAGCTGAATTAGTATTCATGAATTCATGAATAAGTTAAAGAAAGGGTCACTGTCTTCGTAAAAAAAAGCCTCCTGGCCTTAGTATATTAAAAAATTAGGGAACATGGATCTGCAATGTTCTAAGTGTATTGTGAAACTAGTCACATCATGTCCAGAAGTCTGTCTGAATCCAGAAGTAAACCCTTTCCAAACAATGCCAGATGGTATATTTAGATTGAACCATTTATCATGTAACAATATGTAAAATGTATTCCATTTCTTGTGCCATGCTACAGTTTCCTGTTGTCTCACAGAAAAGAAGAAAATTAATGTGCTTTGTAAATAATAATAACAATTAATGCTCTTGATTTATTTGCCTGCATTGACAAAGCACTTGATGCTGTTGTTGTTGTTTTTTTTAACTTTTCTCCATGTTATTAGTTTACAATTGTTTTTTTAACTTTATAATAGAATATCATAAATACATCAGAATGTTGAATAGTCAAATAAAAGTTGTTTCTTAAAGACAAGTTATCCATTTAGTTGTCCTTAATTGGTTAGACAAGATAGTATAATTAAATCAAATACTGAAATAAAAGAGTCAGATACAAGTTGAGATACACATTTGTAAAGTTATTTCAGTTCTTTGAATTTTGTGAAAATGTTTGTCATGTTTGTAATATGAAGAAAGTAAATTTTTACAATACAGAAAACCTATCCAATGTGTTAACTGTAGAAACTCAATTTCACTTTTCTTGTGAGTTATGAATAATCTTTATTGAGACAAAATAGTTTGAACTGTTAAAAATCTGCAACAAATTCAGGTAATTCACCATCCTAAAACTGGACCTGGTAGCACAATCAGTAGAATCGACTCTAGGTACAAGAGGCCCCGGTGTTGATTCCTGGCCACGACAAACCAAAGTCATTAAAAATGGTAGTGGTATAGCTTCCTAGCTAATGCTCAAGTAAATATAAGGGCAGTTTCACGACTGGTTGGCCAGGTGTCAGGATGATGTGACTGGGTGTGGTATCATGCCAGGTGTTCACGGCATGCTATAGACAGTGAAGGCAGCACTATATCTGCTTCAAGTGGACAATGTCTCCAGAGAACTGAGATACTGTTGCCAGTGTTGGCGGGATGGTAAACCTAATAAACAAACAAATTGACCATCCCTCAATTTTGATGTTCAAATAAAGTAGTCCCCAGGCGGTCTCTCAAAACTCTATTGTCAACATCATGCAGCTGGAATGGAGGCAGAGGCAGAAAAATATTTCCTTAGGCATGTTAATGAGACATTTTACTTGAGGCTACTTTATCTAACTGTATTAAAAAAACTAGCATTTGTAAATAAATAGAAGACAATGAGCAAATAACACAAACAATTTATATACAAGAATAATTTGTATAAACAGATATTTTATAAGGCACATAATTGAAAAATGCATTTTATAATATAAACTCGACAACAATATTTTTGTAACAAATTCTGTACATAATATTATTTGTTATGTTAATGCATATATATGTATGTATATATATATATATATATATATATATATATATATATACCGGTATATATATTTAAAAAAAAATAAATATATATATTAAAAATATAGACTTACCTTCTTGTACTCTTCTACTCTTCTAAACAGGAATTCTTTGAAAAATCAGGAGGTTTTTTTTTTCTACAAAACAATCTACACATAATAAAGTCTCCCAAAATTTCCCAAGTAAATGAAGTTATTAATTGTCACTGTAATGGGTTGTCTGCTCATGGTAAGAAAAAAAATCCTTAGCATCCAATATCTGTCTTGCTTAAGTCAATTTCTTGAAGCAATTTTACTGAATCAGTGGTACTAAATGCAGACCTTTTGCTGATATACAGAATAAATATTGATATATTTAGACTATAAAAGGACTAATTTTGAGAATCTAAAAATTAATGCCTTAAAAAAAAAAACAATGTCATATATGCAGTGAAGCTCTCTGAGATATTTAAAAAGACAAAATGCACTGAAATATATCCATCATTTCATTATAAATCATAAGCCTAATTTCAGATTGTGTTTACCAGGCCTAAAGCAAAAATCTTTCTGGACACCATAAAACCATACCGACTCCCACGAAAATACTTTTAGCATTATTCGGAGTCAATATTCTATTGCTCCAATGCAGGTCTGGAAAGGATCATTCTATGATAAGTTACATGTAATTTTGTATGCTTAATATTTATCTGGAGACAGTGTAGTAACTATTGTTTTATATCCTTTTACATTTTTTGATAGTTTTCCTGAAAGAATGATAGTCCTGATAAATATATGTTCATGCTGTCATAACATATTTTAATGTAAAAAGATCAAAAAGGCTTATAAAATATAAAGACTTTTTGAATATGATTATTTAAGCCTGATTAAATATGGATAGTTCAAGGATATTGGAATATGAATAAAAGGCAAGTTTTGTAGAACTGATGCAATAGGAATAATATCAGCCAGGTAAGATACAGGATGGTGGTCCTTCCTTAAAGTGTCCATACCAAATCCAGGGGATCTCAGAATGAGAGGAAATTATAGAGGAATAAGCCAAAGGTCCATAGTAGCCAAAACTTTAAGGATGACTCCCATCCTACTCCGTCCAGAGATTGACAAGAAGCCCAGGGTTAGTTCAGATGGGTTCTGGATGGGCTGATCAAGTCTTTGTCAGACCCCTAGCACTCAGAAAGATCATTTAAGGCACACAAGCCTACCACCATTATAGCCTGATTGATTTTCACAAGGCATGTGATTGGATACACCGAGGAAGAATGCTGCACATTCTCGACGCATGCGGGATGCCAGAAATGCTCTGTCAAGGATAAGGTTGATGCATATAATGTACATGGACATCAAAGAGAAGGTCATCATGCCTAAAGGTGGGACAGATGTCTTAATCAGCAGGACTTGTTTACATTATTGTCCTTGACTATGCATTAATAAAAGCAACTGATTGAAGAGAGGAACAGTTAGGTCTATAGATCAGGCAGAGAAGAGGCAGAAAATGTCCAGTCTAATACATTACACACCTGGATCTTGCTGACGACATAGCTTTCATATCTGCAGAGTTACTGCAGGCACAAGCACTAAATACATTACACACCTGGATCTTGCTGATGACATAGCTTCCATATTCATAGAGTTACTGCAGATACCAGCACTTAATACATTACACACCTGGATCTTGCTGATAACATAGCTCTTATATCTGCAGAGTTACAGCATGCACAAGCACTTAATACATTACAGACCATGATCTTGCTGATAACATAGCTTTCATATTCATAGAGTTACTGCATACACAAGCACTTAATAATAACAGACCTGGATCTTGCTGATAACATAGCTTTTATATTCATAGAGTTACAGCAGACACAAGCACTTAATACATTTCAGACCTGGATCTTGCTGACGACATAGCTTTCATATTCATAGAGTTACTGCATGCACAAGCACTTAATAAATTACACACCTGGATCTTGCTGATGATATTGCTTTCATATCTGCAGAGTTGCAGCATGCACAATAACTTAATACATACATTACAGACCATGATCTTGCTGATAACAAAGCTTTTTATATTCATAGAGTTACTGCATGCACTAGTACTCAATACATTACAGACCTGGATCTTGCTGATGACATAGCTTTCATATCTGCAGAGTTACTGCAGGCTCAATCACTTGAGCGATTTGAAATAGCCTGTTTTTCTTGCAGTGAAAGCTTAAAAGACTTAAGTCCTAGTATTTAATCAGAAACTGCTTTAAACATCACTTCCATGGTTTGTTTATTATTGGAGATACAAGACATTCCTAAGATTTCAAACGCCTAGACTAAAGAACAACAGCACAGAGGTTGACATGACGGCCGATTATGGCATGGAAACCATTTAACAAAACTGACAATATTGTTATGTCCTAGCTTTTAGGTGCTTCGTAAAGAGAATGTCTTAATATTAGGGAAGCATAGTTGTTCTCTATTTCTTTATAAATAAATTTATCAGGATCCACACATATGTCAATAGTAGTACTATGTTTTTAATGAAGCTTGATGTAGGATTGCTCAGGCTTGAATCATATTACAAATAATATAAATAGTACACATACAACAGTTATATCAATATTATTATTATCCAACACCTTATTTCTTTGGCATCTAAAATAGAACAACACATTTATTTGGCACCTAAAATAGAAGTTCAGTCAAACTTGTGGTAGCGATCATATGTTAAGAGTGGTCTTCCGGCTGTAAGTGGTCAGTTTAGGGCATCCCAAGCAATTTGTCCTTTATTCAGAAAGATATAATGAAGTCCCTATATGTGTACTAGAAAAAAACATTTTTACACACCCAAGTGCTGGTTTATGCAAGGTCACCATTTTCCAACGCTTAGCTCTATAGATTTGTCTGCAGAACTGTTTAATTCCCTTGTAAAAAAAGGCCGCTGGTAAATAAAGTTATAGCACAAATTCGACAATTGTGATGTTTTGTGTGAAAAAGGAATAATCTTACACAAGTAACTAAAGGTATAGTTGTATAACTATGCAAGTGTTGACTTTAAGCACTGAAGGGGACCTTCAAACAATTTCAGCCAAGATTTAGTCAAGAAAGCTGAGGCGGGCAATTGACTGGCCACGCTTCCAGAAGAAGCTACTTCCAACTTTATGCCATGAGTACCTGACAGCTAAAGCAAAGACAGGTTAGACTGGTAGGCACCTTCATTGTCACATTGGAGGGATATGGGACTAGAGATAGAGGAGCTGTCGGCCTGCATGCAAGATAGAAAGCAATAGATGGCCATTGTCACACTGGAGGGATATGGGACTAGAGATAAAGGAGCTGTCGGCCTGCATGCAAGACAGAAAGCAACAGATGGCCATTGTCACACTGGAGGGATATGGGACTAGAGATAGAGGAGCTGTCTGCCTGCATGCAAGACAGACAGCAATAGATGGCCATTGTCACACTGGAGGGATATGGGACTAGAGATAGAGGAGCTGTCTGCCTGCATGCAAAACAGACAGCAATAGATGGCCATTGTCACACTGGAGGGATATGGGACTAGAGATAGAGGAGCTGTCTGCCTGCATGCAAGACAGAAAACAATAGATGGCCATTGTCACACTGGAGGGATATGGGACTAGAGATAGAGGAGCTGTCGGCCTGCATGCAAGACAGAAAACAATAGATGGCCATTGTCACACTGGAGGGATATGGGACTAGAGATAGAGGAGCTGTCGGCCTGCATGCAAGACAGACAGCAATAGATGGCCATTGTCACACTGGAGGGATATGGGACTAGAGATAGAGGAGCTGTCGGCCTGCGTGCAAGACAGACAGCAACAGATGGCCATTGTCACACTGGAGGGATATGGGACTAGAGATAGAGGAGCTGTCTGCCTGCATGCAAGACAGAAAGCAATAGATGGCCATTGTCACACTGGAGGGATATGGGACTAGAGATAGAGGAGCTGTCGGCCTGCATGCAAGACAGAAAGCAACAGATGGCCATTGTGGTTTGTGTGAAATGAGCTCAAAATAATGATGATGATAAAAATAGTTTGAAGCTGTTTAATGTAAATACTTTATTACTCATCAAATATGGATTGTTTAAGGCTTAATATATGAAAAATTCAAGGCTGCTGAATCAAATAATTTATTTAACACAATTTTTTTAATTGGCTTGAATTAAACATTTAATCAATTATAGCTTGCGAGCATCAATTATTTAAGAATTATATTTATTTAAAATTACTGTCAAGACATACATTATTGAAGGTTAAAAACATGAATTAAAACTATATTTATTTCAAATAAGTATGATGTTAATATGTTTCAAGTGCATGTTGCAGGAAATGGATTATGACCATATTGACAAATATTGTATCATGGACAATTTTGGTCAAAGTCATCATCAACATGTAGTAAATGGTGACCACTATTAAAGAAGTCAAAAACTCCTCAGCTTTAAACAAATTGGAAAGGCATTTTTTAATAAACCTTTCATCTAGCAAGATGTCATCCTATGTTTGGCTACATATTGTTGTCTACAAATGATTTAGAGTTGTTGTGTGTTACCATCAAGTGGAGCTGAAAGTGTTTAAAGTATTTGTTGTTGGTTATGATTTACCAAAATTAATAATGGCTACATTTATCCTGTGTATAACATCTGTGTGAGAAAAAGTGTGCTATGCTTAGTCAGAATGTATAATGGCTACATTTCTCCTGTATATAACATCTGTATGAGAAAAGTGTGTTATGTTTTACCAGACTTAATAATGGCTATATTTATCCTGTGTATAACATCTTTATAAAAATTGTGGGCTGATAAGCTTAACCAGACTTAACAATGAGTGATTTATCCTGTGTACAACATCTGTATGAGAGTAGTGGCTGATATTTTACGAGAATTAACAATAGCTATATTAGGCCTTTGGGTAACATATTTCTGTGTAATTATTCGATGCTGCTGTAATTTTTCAGGTTGGTGGGCATCTTCCGTATGATTCTTCAGGAACTGGTAGAGGTAGGCAATGTCAAAATCTCGGACTGTCTCCTGGATGCCAACAATGTCGCCATGAAGGTATGTTTTATTTCCATAGCATCATCTAATGACATAGTAAATTCCACTCTTGAAGCCAGGTACGTTTTATTGCCATAGCATCATCTAATGACATAGCAAATTCCACTCTTGAAGCCGAATGATCCTGTACATACTAAATGCATACTGAGTAATCAGGGTTGAATACAACAACAAGGCCCTAAACCACCACCTTGGCAGAAACAAGTGTTAACTCTCATTCTGCCTATGTGTACCTCCAAGGAATGTTTATTGTCAGTGATAGATTAAGCTGGGATGTATTAGAACAGTTATAGAGCCTTAAGTTAGTCTTAAAGGCGATATCCGACAGTTTGCCCATATCCAATACATGTTATAATATGTTTCCACTTTTTTAGGTAATTTTGGCATTATTTCTGCATAAACTTATATATAAATCTAAATAAAGACACTTTTGAACACTACCTATATTATTAGACAGTACATATTGCGAACAGTATCACTCTGAATGTTCATTTTGTCCAAATCTATGAATAATCATGATAGTGATCTGTGCTAAAAATAGGTATCGACTTCAGTCAATCTGAATGACAATATATTGGAGCTATGTGTGTATGTTTATTTCCAATATGACAGAACATGTGACATGTATACAAAAATATGTCACTATTGCAACATTTATTAAGGTTAGGAAAAGCAAAAGAACAAAGGTATTAAAAAAGCGAGAAAACCACAGAGACAAGACATTTAACAAAAAAAAGTGAAACAATAAAATAATACAGATAATTAGAAAACCTTATTTATTTCAATCATTTGTTACATTAGTTCTACCTTTCATTTTGTATTTCCTTTGAATTAAGAGATGATGCTGATTGCATGTTGATGATGATTGCAGAATTTGGCTGATCTAGGCAGATAAGCTCCAGCTTTCTCATTAGCCCTTAGTTGTAACATTTAGAGCAATAACTTGTAATAAATTCTTAGTTATTTTAGCATTGCCTTGATATTAAGACATTTCAAGAGAGACTTATATCTAGCTGCAAACAGTGTAGATACTGATCACACAACTTCCAGTGGGAGCCGGTTGCCAGGTATCTGCACTGTTTGCGTAAGCCTCATCAGTAAATTCTAAGCAGGAAAGAGGTAATGAAGAAGGTTGTTAAACAATGCTATCGCAGACTCTTTGTGATTTGAATCACTGATCTCGCCTTTATCAGGAATTGTGTAATGAATTAAAAGTGTAAAGTAGGGACTTCACACTCTAATATCAATAATAAATTGGTATTTATACAGAGACTATTCCTGTTTCAGGAACTATTTGCTGTTGTCTTTAAAATGAAAAATGCGTTTCGTTTTGCTTTTTCTTCCTTTGCTTACATTCATAAGGAAAATTCTTTTTTTTGGTAACAAATCTTTCTTTTATTTTAATAGTGTTTGATGCATAAAAAATATATTTTTTGGCAATGGTTCTTCACTGTTGTATTGTAAAACATGCTTTCATGCCATGACATAAGTTTTCAAAAAACTGAAGTAATTTTGATATACTGCTTGGAAAAATCTCAGTTTTACATTAATATTAGTATAAGGTTGACAAGTTGTGTTCCTTTCTTACACTTTTCACAAAATACTTCATTAAGTCTTGGTATCGTTTAGATTGCTTCATAAAATAATGGCATTGTTTAGAATACTTATAAAATCATGGCATTGATTAAAATACTTCATCAAATCGTTGTATTGTTTATATTACTTCATAAAATCATGGCATTGTTTGATTACTTCATAAAATCATGGCATTGTTTAGATAGCTTTATAAAATCGTGGCATTATTAAGATAACTTCTTAGAATCATACTGTTTCGATTACTCTATAAAATCATGGCATTGTTTAGAATACTTCATAAAATCATGGCATTGTTTAGACTACTTCATAAAAAACATGGAATTGTTAAGCTTGTTTTGTTTAAGAGTCCCATTATTGTTATATACCCCTAGCTCCAACCAATATCACAGTTTTGAGGCAAGGAATACTGCAATCAGGGTGTCTGCTTGGCCATCTGTATATATGTTACATATATATATATATTCATCTGAACAAGGAGCAGCTGTTCATTTGCCCTTGGCTTACAATTATAACTTAAGAAATAAAACCTCCTTTCTTCAATTTGTATACTTTTGACGCAGTTTGAACTTTGTGATTGCCTAAGCCAACGATTGACAAATTTTAAAAAAGCAGAGTGAATTCAACATTTAAGTAGTTAAATCTAATCAATACATAGTTGTTTTTTACAAGGTTTTGAACATGTGAATATGCACATGTGCTAATAACTTTAAAGGTGGTATCAGTCCTTTTGTCTATATCAACTGTATGTAACAATATCTTGCCCTTGTTTAGGGGAATTTTAGCTTATTGTCTGCATGCACAAATCACATCATTCTTTCCAGTCTTTAAATAAGTAAGATGGGGGTTTCTGCTGTAAATAGATATGTGCATCAGTGAAGATTGCCAAGATAATGGTATAATACGATCTCAAAAGAAAGTGGTCATGTGGTTTTCTTAGTTTAAAAATCGCAAACTGTGCAACCACACTCAGATAGGAAATACATGTTTATAGTATGGTAGAGGGAATTATGCTTCACTTTACACATATATGTAGGACATTAATAAACAGTATTTTGTGGGATGTTCATTTGGTTATTTGAGAGAAAGAATGGTTTCAAACTGTTGGATAACACCTTTAATTAGACGTTGATCACTAAATAAATGTGAACTGTGAATTTAAATAGCAGCTTTCTAGTCATGCAAAAATAAGAGTGCATTTCCAGTAGATGTCTTTGATGTGGCCTTAAAAAGCACAAAGAAACAGAGATCTGTGAGTAATTTCTAAGGTTGTGCAGATTGTTCAAAGAGCTTTCGATTAATATCTTAGAAGACAGCATGATTTGTTATTGCATCATTCAGTTAATGTAGGATTTTGCTTCAGATATTGTTGACATGTTACATGTTAACTTAGAAGCTGGTTTAAACATGGAAATAATATGCAATTTTATGCAATGCTACCTTTATTTTGACATTGTTTTTCCTAACACTTTGAAATGAATAAGGGATATTCACAATTCTCGAAATTGATGAAAAACCTCATCAAAAAGCCATGAAACCAGTAATTTATTCATGGAACATTTTACATGGTGTAAAGTTAGAATACTATATTACCCTATTAGCCTAAAACACCAATTATTGGTCGTTCTACGAAGATGAAAGCGGGGAAAACTAATCCTGTTGACATTTCTTAGGTGTGATGGTGTGCACGTGACATACACGAGAGCCTCCAATGTGTTTGTTTGGCACTTCCTACTGCTGTTGAAAACACTGTCATATATTTACAAGTACCAGATAGAAATGCCCTGCGTGCTTTACAGTTATGAAGTCCTGGCATTTTGTTAAAACATAGGGCACTTAACCGACTCCTCTAATTTCATTTGATGAAATTAAAATAAATTTTATTAGCCGCTATTTGTTTACAGATTTCTAGACAATTAAACGACTTTACTGCCATTATCATGTGTTTCTGATATGGCAGGGAATAAATAAGCTGTCAGCTTTCTGCTTTAGTAACATACTGACATCATCTTACTTTTCCACCCACTTCTCATTGTGGTAGATAAATTGATTTAAACAATTTAATTGTGTATATTTTATATCGTGTTCGACAACATTTCCCTTCCCACTTTTTGATTTCATAATTTTGTTATCCATCACTGATATAAGAATAGGTTAATAAGTAAAGGTTTAAATTACCACAGATATTTAAATCTAAACTACCTTTCGACAAAGGCATACAGGGTTAATGCAAATGTGACAAAAAAAACACAGAGACGAGACATAACATGCAATAAGAAAAACCAGCAGTTATCGCCTTGGAACTGTCAGTTTTCAAAAGGACTGACTGGGGTTCATTAACATATATCTCACTGACTGAACATTTCTCTGTATATCACCAATAAGTCATTATGAAGTTCTGGTGGCACACTATTGAGTAAAATCGAGCTTGGTCTATTTCGAAGGCACGCTAAGACACCAATTGTTGCAATCAAAAAGAAAAACTCCAAAAATTATGTATTTACCAAACAAAACCAATTAGTGATCAATTCTTCCACTTGACCTTAATTGGAAAATGTATGCAAGACAATTAAACAACATGTTTAATTAATTAAGAAAGCAAGAGTTACTTTTTGTTTAACATTAAATATTTATGCAGTAAGCTTGAATGATGCATATTGTATGGGCATGTTGGAACCATATCGCAGTTGTTTAAAGACCTTTATCTCCATCCTTAAAAATGATGACATGAATTTTTTGAACATGTCATACAGGTTTTTTTTTTTTAGTAGCAAATAACCAGCTATAAAAAATGCATTTGGTGACCAGAAAATCCCCTGCTGATCTTCCCCAATCTTGCCTATTATGCCTTTGTTCTCTATCACATGATTATTTTCTGCTCATCAGCAAGTTGAGATACGATGAATAACCAAAAGCCTGCTTCATAGGTAGCAGCTGATATTTCTCGCTTAAAATTATTTTACTATAAAAGTATTTTTTTTATCGTCTTGCATAAGTAAGGCATAAGTAATGAAGATCATGGGGGGATTTTACATTACAGGTGTAATTCCTTGATTGGATATTTACACCTTTTGGTATAATTCATTTTGTAACATGTTTATTGTATTGTTGCATCAATAACTATTAATATCATAATATGAATATCAACTAAAAGTTATAATTTTAATTTACAAATTGACAAAGCTGTCAAACCTGTCAAATATCAATTAATTCTTTTTTTTGTGTTCACTTTACATAATTGACATGATGAATAACCTGCAGTATGTAAACAAAGAAAAAAGATGTGAATAAACATAGAACCATTGGTATGATCAATGATTTCTTGTCTGCATATTAATTGTGCTTTCTCTGCATGGGTTGCTTCATAGTTTCCCTTGAAATTGTTTATTTATACCATGCCATGAGTTTTATATCTAAATTTTTATATTCACTGCATTGCTGCTTCATGCTAATTCAACCAACCAAACAAAGTTCCAACTATTCCTAGCACTACAAAAAAGTAGTTCTATGTATTTCCATAAAATGTAGAGCCACAGTTAACTCATGTAGCAGAATCATCAATTGTTTACATTATTATGCCTGGCCAGTTTACATCAAGATGCAAATGTGACTCTAAAATGCAACAGTTAATGGACATCAAATTTATAAATAAACTAAACTCAAGAGCCAGTAAAATACAACAGCTAATTAAACATGGTACATGTGATGTAACCAGTGACTACATCTCTTGTCCTAATCCTTACACTGGTTATGTTTCTGGTATTATTGGTAGTAGTATGACCACAGACATTTTTAGAACATTGATTCCATACTTAAGCATTGTAATAATCTGTAATCTGACCCTTATCATTCTCAGCTTATAAGCATTATGTCCACAACATTAATGTTGTGTATTTTGAGGTGGGACTTGCTATCATTACTATACAATAGTTTATCTGCACAGCTAATTGTTGTGAAGCAGTGAATTTCAAAGTGCTTACAGTGTTTTCTTTGGTCATAGCGTAAACCAGACAAATGGTTCAGATGAAAGAACAGTCTGAATGAAACATGCCTGACATTTGCCATCATGTCTACCTATCACGACATTGTTTCGCCATTTACTGGTTAAATACATATACATCAATTTTGAACCTTGAAAGTTAATACAATCTGGATAAATATTTGATCTACCATTTCAAGGCTGTCGCTGTTGTGTTTTCTCTGTTTCTGTTCTCTTGTCAAGGTGTTTATTCTCACCTTAACATTTAATTTGCATACAGAATAATACCTTTCTTCTAGTGCTGGTTAAACTTTTAAACACATGTTATAATACTCATACTTGTAGGACCTTGTCATATAATCCTACTGCAGAAGTTTTAAATGTAAACTATAGCAGTGAAATCCACCTTAAATTACATTTGTAAACTGTCTCAAAAAATGTAGTCTCGTGATTAACAACAAATTGGTGGATAAAATTATTGCCAAAGAAAATCGAAATGATTGTTAACATGCCATGCAGGAGAAAGCTTGGTTTATGAATACATTGCAGCTACCAGTTATGTTCGTTATAGTGACTTTCAGCTAGTTTGGTGTAGGAAGACTCCTGATAGTTGTCTAGGTAGATCCACCGGCACACTGCTGGTAAGCTGAAAGACCATGTCACATTAAACCTTTCATTTATAGTATATTCATATGATTTTGAAATTGTACTTGTTTTAATTTTCTTTAGAATGTTTTAAAGTATTTCAAATACATGTACAATGTATGTTTCATTGTTAATTTGTAAATCCAAGGTCAAACCAGTCTACAAATAAACCCTTAGTAGTGCAGATTCTAATAACGATAATTGTGATTGTTCCTTTGTCTAGAACAAGACTCCATTCCATGCAGTGAGAGGCATAGAAGTCGGATGAGTCTGTTCATTTTAGGAACTTTCCTGTCTATTGAAAACAACAGTTGTGTCTATTCAGTGGTCTTGTTCTCAAGATAGAACACAGGCCAGACTCATCAAAGACTGTTTTATTATTCCTCATGGAACAAATGAGCAGCTGGCCCCAGGGACTTGCTACAGGATATTACAAGTAATGAGTGGCCAGAGAATATTTCATGGAAAATAATTCAGTCCAAAAAGTGAATTCATAAAAAAGTGAGTTCATAAAAAAGTGAATTCATAAAAAGTTCCTATGCCCATACATGTATATAGCCTGCTATGTTCTTGGCACAGTATTCGGCTTTCTCGTCACAGTTTGTGTTTATAATCTGGTAAAAAAAAAAAAAAAAAAAAAATTGGGTTACTGTTTGAGTATGTCTAGTGCAGTTTTGAATGCTTATAACAGATTAAACACACAAGAAGTATATGGAGTTGTAAGAATCTGCTGAGCCTCCCATTCCATAGCCCAGCGACTGCTGACAGTTTTATGGTCTTACTTGCAATGTAATGGGTTTTATGGGTATATTATTGGGATATTTTCAAAGATGTAGGAGTAATTTCCATTTAAGATTTCACAATCTCCTGGCAAGTGTAGAATAACATAGAAAACTAGAAACAACTTGGAACAAACGCCACTGATAAATGTGTCACTTTTTGTGCCAGCAACCTTCGTTCAGAGCAAAACATTTAACGGTGATCAATTTCATTGGCACTAGATTTAATGAAATTTCTTGCAGCATAATGCGGCCTACATATCCTGTGTTCATGCACAACATTGATAACTGCTGATTTAGTTGATGCCAGATTGAAAAAAAAATCAATCAGAAGCATTGATTGAAGTAGTGTTGAATCGATTTTCAATTGTCATTGAATAAGTTCTGTTCACATGCTTCACCATTATAAATTCAAGTATATGTCACACCATATATGTAAATGCCAATATAATATGTGTCAAACAATATTTTTTTTCATGATTATAATACAAATTTTCTTACTTTTTTATCATATCTATGTAATGCAACAAATTGTATTACTTTTTTATCATATCTATGTGATGTTCCAATTAAATGGTTCCTTATTCCTCAACATTGTCTAAAAAAAGCACTCTTGAGGTGATGTCATACTTCTTTTCACATTTTTTATATTGCCTGAGCACAACGTGCTCGAAGGGAGCTTTTGTGATACCGCTTCGTCCGGCGTTCATCTCCGGCGTCAACATTTTAGCTTGTGAACACACTAGAGGCCATAGTGTTTATCCAATCTTCATCAAATTTTTTTCTGCATGAAATCTTGGATGGGTTCATTATTGGATCACCTAGGGTCAAAAAGTAGAACTCTAGGTCAAATTTTAAGAAAAACTTGTGAACACACTAGTGACCACATTTATAGCCCAATCTTCACCAAACTTGGTTACAATGTTTGTCTGCATGAAATCTTGGACGTGTTCATTATTGTGTAACGTGGGGTCTAAAAGTAGGTCACAAGGTCAAATCTTAGCAAAAGCTTGTGAACACACTAGAGGCCCCATTTATGGCCCAATCTTCACCAAACTTGATCAGAATGTTTGCCTTCATGAAATCTTGGATGAGTTCATAACTGGATCACGTGGGGTCACTTAGTAGGTCACTAGGTCAAATCGTAGAAAAAGCTTTTTGACATACTAGAGACCACATTTATAGCCTTATCTTCACCAAACTTGGTCAGAATGTTTGCCTGCATGAAATCTTGGGTGAGTTTGTTATTGGGTCACATGGGGTCAAAAAGTAGGTCACTAGGTCAAAACTTAGAAAAAGCATGTGAACACACTAGAGACCACATTCATACCCAATCTTCACCAAACTTGATCAGATTGTTTGTCTAGATGAAATCTTGGATGAGTATATTATTGGGTCATGTGGGGTCAAAAAGTAGATCACTAGGTCACATTTTAGAAAAACCTTGTGAAAACACTTAGAGGCCACTTTGATGGCCCATTCTTCTACAACCTTGGCCAGAACGTTTGCCAGTATGAAATCTTACATATGTTTTGAAGTTGGTCATGTGGATTCTGTAGGTTACTTGGTAAAGTTCTTTAAAATGTTATTAACCCCAGTGGCCACACTAATGGTCCAATCTTCACCAAAGATTTCTAAAATAAATCATTTTTAATCACTTGATGCCAGATTTGAGCCTACTAAAAGCCTGTGTCATCAGGTGAGCGATTAAGGGCCATCATGGCCCTCTTGTTTTTTTACTTTGTTTATTTTCAGGTAGGTTATTGATAAAAACTTTCGAAGTTATTTACTTTGGTCCTCTAGCACAATGGATTAAAGAACTTGGATTGGTAAAAAACCAGCACAGGGTTATGGCCATTTTTCCTTATATGGTTGTACATATATAGAACATCTTTGAGGGAAGCCTATGGCTTAGTGGTAGAGTCGCCAATTTGTGACTCCTCTGACTGCTTAGCCTCTCACCACATGAGTTTGAGTCCTAAGAAATTAACTTTTAATAATTTTTTCTTGATATTAAAAGTATTATACAACAAATACTAAGTTGTCCACGGACAATTTAGATGAAAAACTCCCCTTGTCTGACAATGAAATAACCCTTGTCAGGCAAGTGAGGCATGGCATTTCTGCATGCCGGGCTTTTATTGGTATGGAATCATATGTTATTAAACATCAGATTTTTTGTAGAAAGATATACCTTTGTATCTTGATTCCTACCATGACTTGGATGGTGACATCTAACTCAGTAATTCTGTCTTAAGCAGAGTGCTTAACCCTTAGCTTGCTCATTTTGTAATAACCTAGACTTGTACTTAGGCAGGGGACGCCTGTAGATAGATTTGTAAATTTGATTTGTAACTCCTTTGACTGCTAAGCCTCTCACTGCATGGGTTCGAGTCCCAATCAGGGCAAAAAACTTAAAGTTGGAAGGTCTTCCAGCTGACTTGGGTTGCGCCGGTGGTTCTACCTAGACATTTGCCTGGGGTCTTCCTCGACCAAATAGCTGAATGTTGCTACAATGATCATAATTGGACACTGCAATGTATTTCAAAAACAGAAACATACAAATATATTTTCTTAGTCATATCCCTACTTTATCACGCAAAGGTGCCTAGACATAATGCTAAAAATTTAGAAGCATATAGTGCAGATCCTGTTCAGAAAACTCACCTTGATGCTGGCTGATCTGAATTTACACTACTTGCCAAAGTCATATAAATATGTGTTTAGGATGCTGAGGGTTGTACATAGTTTTCTTTAAACTTGTAGAAGATTTGTACAGATTACAGGTTCCTGATATATTATTGAACCATTTTAACATGCATCTTTTAGAATTTGCAGGGAACTGATTAAGGGTGTTAAAAATATATGTTGTCCATACCATAACTATGAAGATAAACTACAAGAGTTACAAATGTGCCTTTTCTCAGTTTTGTACTGTGTCTAATGTGATGACCCTAAAAGGACTGGAACTGGAGTTTTTAGACAATGTTTTTGTATATGTTAGTTTGTAAATGGTTGCAAATATTAAAAATAAAAGGTCTAAAATTAGATATTAAATTGATGGATTGAAAAGTATCTCGAGGAATTACAGACATTGCAAAATGAAAAACAACAACAAGAACATAGAAATGACATATAAGAAATATTTATTTGGTGAATTGTGTTGTGCAAAACATTTACAACTACAGTCCTTGGCACATAGAAGGTCATATTTAATGTCATTGCATCTCTTGGGGGCATAATTTCGATTCAGTGAATTTCATTTCTGCTAACACTCATCCTTACTTTATAAATAAATGAGGGATTTCCACAATTCATGAAATTGATGATCAAAAGGCCATTGAACCATTTATTTATTTATGAAACAAGCTGCAAGTTGTTAGAAGATGATAATAATATTTCTCAGCTAACATTAAGGAGAGAGTTATTTGGGATTGGAAAATGATGATAATATTTCCCTGCTAACATTAAGGAGAGACTTATTTGGGATTAGAAGAAAATGATAATATTTCCCTGCTAACATTAAGGAGAGAGTTATTTGGGATAAGATAATAATATTTCCCTGTTCCCTGCTAATATTAAGGAGAGAGTTATTTAGATTAGAAGATGATAATATTTCCCTGTTCCATGCTAATATTAAGGAGAGAGTTATTTGGGATTAGAAGATGATAATATTTCCCTGTTCCCTGCTAATATTAAGGAGAGAGTTTTTTGGGATTAGAAGATGATAATATTTCCCTGTTCCTGCTAATATTAAGGAGGGAGTTATTTGGGATTAGAAGATGATAATATTTCCCAGCTAACATTAAAGAGAGAGTTATTTGCGGTTAGAAGATGATAATTTTTCCCTGCTAGTATTAAGGAGAGAGTTATTTGGGACTAGAAGAAGATGATAATATTTTCATAGGTAGGATAATGGTTTGAACAAACTGGACTCTCCACTTTTTTTCATTGACACTTTCTGCAGTTGTTAATACCATTTTGTCTAATTTTTATGGGACAAAATGGAAATGCCTGGCTTGTTTTGTCCCGGCACGATGTTTCTAGGAATAATGATTGGCAAACATTACTGTTTGTTGATATTGAGATTAATATTTTCTCTATTCAGATATGTCTTTCAATTTCTTTTTTCAATTTCTAATATGTTTAGTTTTAGGCTATTTAATGAATTTAATGAATTTTTAACCATTTGTTGAAAGCTAGCCTTTGCTTTTTAACTTGATTAATTATTGTTATTAATACATTTTTTCTGTATGTCCTTTTTAGTTCAATAGATTTTTGAGAGTCAATGTTTACTATGGAAACATTTGAATGCCAGCCCTCTGGTAACTGTTGATTTTTTATTTTATTTTATTGTATCATGTTCATGCCTCAACATCCTTTTGTCACATTGTAAATATTGACAAATTATTTTTGATCATTTGTGAACAATTTACATTATTGACAAGATTCATCACCAGCAGTGAGTAAACAAGGGAAAAGTTATGAATAAACAAAAAACAATGGGAATGATCAATGCTTTTTGGTTTGCATACAAATACTGCATTTTGTGCATGAGTTGCTGCATATAGAATGAGAGACATTAATGAATGGTCTCCCCTGAATAATCCCTGTCCTTTTATTTGTTTTGCTCGGTTTTTATGCTTGTGCTCTATAGAGTGTATGTTGAATTATCTGCCTTTGATGTGATACCCAGGTTAACCATCATCAACAAACACTTACAATTTCTTTCTTAAATACAAATTCTCTGTAAGTATGTAAATAGATTTGAAGCTTATATTTATGCAAAGGTAAGAAATTTCACTGTTTTAATTGCAATATCTACAAAAGAGCAGGTGATAAAGTCCAAGAAATTCAACTATAAGGACCTACCTACTGATTGGAATACCCTGGATATTATGTAACAAGGGAGACAATTTCTATTTCACCAATGTACCCCATTGTTGTGGTGCATTGCAGTAAAATTTCTGCCCAGTGGACACATGACTAAAATTTGATGATTTAACAGTTTTGAAATATGGCTTATCTCCATTTTAACCTTGTTTGGTTTTGAAATGCATTACAACATCCAGTTATGATTATTATAGCAATATCCAGCTGTTTTGGTGGAGGAAGACCCCAGACAAATGTCTGGGTAGAACCACTGGCACACCATAGGCCAGTTGGAAGATATTCCCACATTAAGTCCTTAGCATGGAAGGGGACTCAAACCCACATGATGGTAGGCTAAGATGTCAGATTTTGACCTCGTCCAAATTTGGCTAAAATTTGACTGATTAGTGGTGTGCCCGTAAGTGTGGTCATGTTTCTCATTGAATAAAGAAGTCAGGTAGTTTGTACTCATGAAAATTGGCCTTAAATAAGATGTGGTCGCTTTATAGCCATAGTCATTAGCTGGCATTTTACTGTAGTTCTAAAAAAATAATAGGATGTAAAACAAAAGACAGTGGCACAATTAAAATCCTGTCACAGTTCAAACTCATTAAATGTGTTCATTAGTATAGCAAGCGTATATAAACTTGGTGCACATGTGATTGTAAACTGCAACACTCATTTAACTTCCTGGAGCACATGTTAGAAAACAGCATCCTATAAATCATGGTATGTATGATGTAACCAGCATTTAGGGTGATAGCGACCTAGTCTCCCACGGGAAATTGGGTCAGTCAGTTTTTAAAAAAAGTATAGTCCATCTAACAACAACAACAATATATATGTATATACAGCAGCAGATTAATATATATTTTTTTATCTTTTTGCTATGGACAATGGTTATGCAATCTAGATAGTACAGAGGCCAGATTCTTTAAGGCCTGGCTAATTATGGTACAAATGAGCAGCTGACCGTAGGGACTTGCTACAGGATATTACACATAATGACAGGCCAGAGAACAATTCCTGGAAGATTATTGTTGGGGAAAATTGTACTCATAATATAACAGTATATATGTATTGAAATAGTTCTTGGTATAGTACATTGCTTTTTTGTGTTATTCAAGGGTTATGTTGATTTTCTTTGCTTGGTTAAATTACATTCTGCTTCTGAATTGTCTCTTGTTTATAATAAACATTCACACCTCTTGCAAAATCATTTTGCCATCGTTTTCAGCATTATTTATAAAAATTGAAAAATTAACATATTTTGGTAAAATAAATTGCATTAAATCTTTTTTATTTTACAAAAGAATTATATTTCATTTACTTAAAAATCAAGAATAAAAAAAGAATAAAAAAAAAGATAAAAATGGCAGCATTGAGTGTTCAAACGGGGCCAAAGCAAGAAAGTAACCACTGAACTACCTAGACAAATACTTCATTTTTGTCATTTATAAATGTTGTTTGTTTAATATTGACAATCGTTTGAACATGTCAACCTTTTGTTAGAAAAACTGTCCAAAGATGTGGTTACATCACATGTACTACGCTTCACTAGATGTTGTATTTCTATGTACTTTACAGGGTGGTTTGTGTATAAATTTGTTATTTGTTAAGTGATGCATTTTATCGTCACATTTGCATCTAGTTTAAACAGGCTGGGCGTACTCATGTAAACAATTAATGATTCTGCTACTGGAGTTCAGGGCTGGAAAAATACAGTAGCCTGACAACCCGGACAAGTCAATATGCAGTTTCGGGCTTCTGTTCATTGATCATTAAATTATTCCTAGACAAGTCATAAATCGGCAGTCGGACAAATGACAAATAAACAGCAATTAGCAATGAAAACAATCAATTTCACTCCAGGAGCATTTTTCAACAACATGTAAAGGTGGTACATGTACACGCACCTGTCCAAAACAGCCAATCACCATGCAAGATACATGTATATATATATATAGTACATACATATATGCTTCTAGACAAAAAATAAACAAAACAACTTTGTTAGTTGTAGATATGACAAATGTGCTGTTGTGTTTGTTAAATGAAAATGAGGCAGATTTTCGGTCAAGTCATTTTTGTCAAGGTTACTAGTCCAGGACTAGTCATAAATAAAAACAACAATTTCCAGCGCTGGAGTAAAACAGTTTGCCTTTCATTTACATCTTATTGTGATAAAATGTACAACTATTTTTGCTGCGCTAGGAATAGTCTGCATTCACCTCAAACAGTGACACTGTATTCAGTGCTTGTGAATATAATAAAAGAACAAACAAGCTAAAGGAATTATATGTTTATGGAAGTTTTCTCTATGTAACTCATCATGCAATATAGCACAATGTCACCAAGCATACTTGCACAAAAACATTTTTTTTTTTTGCCTCACATATCACTTCAGAATTTTACTCATTCAGGCATTTGCACTGTAGTTACAACACAACAATGATGCACTATTGAGAAAGTCTCACAGATATAATGCTGCCTGCTATAAAATGTACCTTTATGCCAATATAATGGCAAAATAAATCCACTTTTATTGCTTTAAGGCCAATTTTATAGTAATTGTGGTTAACCTATTGGGATGTTTTTAAAGATTTAGTAGAAACATCCATTAAAGGTCTCGACAGCATGCTGGCAGCGTGAGTTAATACTGGGAACTGGAAAAGGACTGATGCACATGATAGTGTTACTGATAACACTGTCTCTGTTGCAGAAATAAATGCACAGCATGTGTTATTTGTTAGCGACCAACATAGTGGGCAGTAGATTAAATGTCATCAATTGGAGCAATTTTAATACTTCTGCCTTGTATGATTGATATTGACATGTTGTATTCAAACATGTTACATCATTGGATAAATGCAACCTTCCTTTTATTGGTTTGGAGGAAAATGTCCAGATTAATTTGCCCCTATGTATGAGGTATAAAGGAGGTATATTGGCATCATGCCTGTCAGTTGGTTGGACGGCTGGTCAGAGCATTGTGTAGAAGATACTTATCCACACTATACCTCAGCTATCAGGTCTCAGATTTCAATAAAATCTTGACTGTTAATTTCCAAGCCTTTTTACACATATTATTGGCATGTCATGACTGCTTTGATTTTAACAGAGTAATGGCCCTTTGTTTTAATTGCTGTAGCTATGGTAAAGCAGTATAAGAAATATTCATCATTTTCTTTTTGTTTGTAAATTAGTAAAATCAGAATCAATAATTGGAATTCATCTGCATTTTGATCAGTCTTTAATTGAATAAATGCAGTTTGGTTTACTGTGTATGTTTTATTTAACTTTTTGCCTAATGAAACAAGCGCAACTGAAAAGTCTGTAAAATAACATACACAGTCCAATATGTCATACCTGTACATGACATATCAAAACTCCTCTGACCGTTTAGTCTCTCACCGCGTGGGTTTGAGTCCCATTCAGGGCAAAGGACTTAATGTCAGAAGGTCTTTCAAATGACCCGCATTGCGGCAGGGGTTCTACCAAGACAATAACTGGGGTCTTCCTCCACCAAAATAGCTGAATGTCACTAAAATGATCATAATTGGTCACTGTGATGTATTTAAAAAACAAAAACAATCTTCTGCTTTTCCAACCCCAAATATGCACTTCCTGATGTCTGCAAGTAAAGACAGCCTACCTCAGCATTAACATTAAGTGTATTGCCTGTAATATCTCCCGGGTCTAGGTTTACAATGGCATGGACTATTTTGTGGATTGTTTGCAGACACAGGATGTTGCCGAGTCCCGGGAGAGATACTGAAACTACTGATAGACCAGAGATCATGTGGGTGTGGGTGTCTGCAACATGTTTTTTGAAGTAATTTTGCATAGCAACAGAAGAATGATCAAGATTGATAAAAATGGTGCCATTAGAACATTTTATCACAATAGTCCACGTTGTAGTGATGCTTGCCATGAATTCACAATGGCAGGAGAATGTTAGAATATTTCAGAACATAAATCTATGACCAGGTTTTGATCTTAAGCTAGATGTTGCTGTTTTGCCATGGTATCTTTGGATAAGCAGACATTAACGGCTTCAGAAAACTGACCAAAAATAGTTACTCACTTGGTTCTGCTTCAGGTCTTCTTGCAGCGATGAATGCATCAGTTGACAAGAGAGCATTGATGTAAAGAATCAAAGGTTGCCGCTGAGGTCCAATACAAGAATGGGGCAATTTTTCCTTACATACACATATGGTACTTTAACAATTTTAAGTGACAGATAATGAAGTAGTAACATTTCAACAACAAACTAGTTCAAATATTCACCAAGTTGAAACATTACCAAAAAATTCAATGCACAAAAGCGCTGTACTTCACTTGTTTATAGAACAACATGTAGCCATCCATAAGACTTTTTCGAGAACAATTGCATATATATGCCACATACAAAAAGATAATAGTGCTTTCAGGAGTCTTTACTTTAGCATTAGAAAGTTTAAGAAATATTAGATACTTAACTCCTTAGGGTCCATGCCAGGGTTGTGAAAATACATTGACAACAAAAAGATTAGCAAGTAAAATACATTTTGTGGGTTCATTGGCATCAGGTTATTAGCATGGGTGTTGGTGGTGGTCTACTGTGTAAATAATTATATGCAGCTAGAACCACAAGGTCTCCAGTAGCTGAGTGGGTAGATTTACATCTGTAAATAAGAAAAAGTCCTATCAGAATTTCCACAGATATTTAAATCTAAACTACCCCTAGACAAAGGCAATCAAAGTAAATGTAAATGTGACAAAAACACAAAGACAAGACATAAAACACACACAAAAAAGCCAGCAGACTTGCAACTTCACCACAAAAGTTTGAGTACCAGTCAAGTGAACATTTTCATGTTAAAAGGCCTTCTAACTGATATTTGTGATCAGGAAACTCTGCCCAGACATTAAACTGTGGTCTTCTTGCCAGGACCTACTTGCATTTAGGCATTATTCAGGGGAGAATATTCATTTATGTCTCTCATTGCAAGCTGCAATGTTAACATGGCTTACTCAGTTTTCATAAAAAAAATATTCTCCAAAACAGCTGCAAATACCTGTTAATGCCTGCTGTATTACTTTTTGTAATTGCAAGCTGTACTATTAACTTCAACATACTTGTTTTCTAAGCAAAACATCATGGACAACATCTGCAAAAACCTGTTAATGCCTGCTGTATTACTGACACCTTTTTGTAATTGCAAGCTGTACTATTAACTTCAGCATACTTGTTTTCTAAGTAAAACATCATGGACAACAGCTGCAAATACCTGTTAATGCCTGCTACTCTTTTTATCATTGCAAATTACACTATTAACCATCACATTCTCGCTTCTTTTCTCTGCAAAGGTCTTCCCGAAGAGCTGCAAATTCCTGTTTTTGCCTGTTCCTCTATTTTCCTAATAAAAGTGTTATTCTATAAGCGGCACTGTTCTGAGCCGTGCCAATCACTATCTCTGCATTGATTGATTGTGAAAGGTTTTGACACTTTGAGCCTGACTGTATACTATTGTACCATATATAATTAAACAGTAGTGTGAGACATTGACACTTTCCAAGAACTCAGCAGATGATTCCTAGAATCAGACAACACTGTATATAAATGGGGTGTCAGTAGACAGCTATGGATTATATAACTTAACCATTATGTGGATATTCAGTATTAGCAGATTTAAGTTTGTTTTGTTTTTGAAATACATCGAGTTAAGTTATGATCATTATAGTAATGTCCTGCTGTTTTGGTGGAGGAAAACAAAAAAACGTGTAAGTAGAACCACCATCACACCACAGGTCAGCTGGATGACCTTCCAGCATTAAGTCCTCGCCCCAAATGGGACTCAAACTCACACTGTGAGATGCTAATTGGTGAGAGGAGTTAAAAGTCGGGCACTCTACATTAGCTGATTTATATTTGCTGACTGTTTGATAACTTGCTATCAAGTACTAAATATTAATTTGTTGATAAAACTCAGAAGTTGTAAATATGAAAAAGGAAGAAAAAAACACAAAATTTAATAAAAACAAACAAAACAAAATGCTTAGTTTTTAGGGCATCGAGCGCAGCTCTCAGAGCTTATAGGGATCATGCTGTGTTCACTTTCTGCACCAAACAATCATGAAGTAGTTCGTAGGCGGATTAATTGGTGTCGTAGCTCCAACAATAATTGTTGTTTTTCTATTCATAACATTTTCAATATTAATGATTGTGGTTGTATCTGTTTGCTAAGTAATTGAATGTCCAAATAAAACTTGTGCTAAAATTTCACAAGAGCATTTATGAGTGAATGGCTTTGATGAAAGAACAGACCTAATATATATTAGGAGTGGTAGGTGTTGCAGCAGACATCCATTGGAAAACATGTAGAGTTATATCTTCCACATTAAGGTTAGAAATTCCTTAGCATTGAGATAGTGGAAATGGTTAAAACAGTAAACTGTGAGAACAGAGATTCAAGCCAGAATAATAAAACTCAATGTGCCATAATGGAATTGTCCGCTTATTAAATATCAAGGAAAGCTCATTAAAGGCTGGAAATGTCAAATATTCAGTTTAATCAATACCTACAATGGTGTGTTATATTTAGCAATCTTTTAACACTAAAAATGACTGAACATTGCCTGTGATATTAGTGATTACTAGTGATTACACAAACAGGAAATGGTCGATTAAGATTGTTGACATTTCTTTGAATTACATGTGGTCAATGTGACAATATTGATGCATTTGAAAAAAATGAAAGAACAGCTTAAATGAACAAACACTTACACAGCCAAAAATTCAGGTGAAGCCATCATTATGACTCCATGTCATATGTTAAATGAATTGCTATTTTGTGACCACATGTTTAATACCATTCTACAAAAGGTGGAAATTTTGAAATAATAATGATTAATCATCAACAGAATCCTTTCTGCACTTTTGTAAATATATGTTAAAGATATTACAATGTATTTTTCTTGGTTGTAACCTTTTAATGATAAGTTAATTTTGAATGCCTATTGATTAGTGTTATGTATGAATGAATATGAAAGCAGAAACCAGAATCTTCAAGTCTTTTTGTGATTTCAGAAAACAGTTATACAGTAATAATAGTGTGATAATGCCAGAAAACACATAGATCTTGGTTAATTACATTAATTCACTTTGGAACATTTTCAAAACTTTTTCTTATTTAAAATAATAAAAGGTACAATTTTAATAAGGACTTGGGAAAACATGCAGGAAATATTATTTTAACTGCCCTGTCATCTGTCCTTTCTTTGTAAACCTGTCTACATTATTCAGAATATTGATTACAGAAAAATGACATCCTAAGAGTTCAGATTACAGATGCTGAAGTGCAGGTTCTTTTTTAATCACCTAGATCTGCTTTATTAGTTTTTATATCATTTTGTTCAGCTTTCAACACTTGTTAAAGTAGACAAGAAACAGAACTACTTAAACCTTTTTCTTTATTTCTGGCATTGTATTTTAGAAGTACAGCAATTTATCAAACTTAGACTACATATCTTTGCTATTGATAATATAATGTGCCATTTCATGATATCAGGTTTAGCCAAAATCAAAAATACTTTCCACATTGACAATTGCTCTGCACTTCATCTATGATGGATTGTATTTTTTAAGTATACAATTTACATCATTTTACCTTACCATCTAGAAATATAACTTTCCCACTCAAAAGTATTAGTGTCTATTCATAATATGATAAAATCATTCTTAGCTAAAATAGCAAATAATAGTGTAGGTGATTATGGAGTAGACAGTATAATTATGTAATTATGTCTGTTTTTGTTGGATTGCTGATGTATCTGTAACTATGGTTATGTTTACTACAGAATGGCTTGATGGATATGGTTAGATTTTGCTGGCTTCTTTGATAGAAAACAGATACCTTAAGAGAATAAGCTGTGGTTGGTAGTTTGTGTTGATATTGTGATGATATTGTTAGGAAGAGGAGTCTTTGCTACCTCCTTACAGTTTAATGATAGAGTGTTTAATGCATTAAAGGTGGTACCTGGCAATTTGGACCAAAAAATTGTTTAGTTCTCAAATAACCAAATAAGGCATTGTTACCTGAAAAGACCTTGAAAATGCTGCTCTTTTATGCTCTAGATCGGTGTGAACAATGAAACGTAAATCCCCATTCCTTATTACAAACAGGTATATCCTATCTGAGCCATGCTGCAGAGATAGCTATTTATAACTATGAAAACCACCTGACAACTCACTTTTGAGGTTACATTGTATCCTCATCCAGTTAATCTGCTGGGAGGTCTGTATCTATTTTTAGCAGAGATCACTATTGTGCTTATAAATAGATTTGGAATGGTTGAATTTTTTAGAGTGTTTTTTTTCGGTGTAGCTGTCTAACCTCACTTTTGACCTACTTACAAATGCTGACTCAAGGCTAGCCTGAATGAATATCAGAGCGATTCCCATTGGTAGAAATTCCTAATAGCATCATATACCGTAGTGTTTCTAATAAACGTCCTCGGTGTGGCAATATATAGTTATTTATACAGGTATTTAAGTCATAAACAAGTCTATATCAATGAGTGACATTAATGAATAGTCTCCCCTGAATAACCCCTAAATGTAAGTAGGTCCTTTCATTTGTTTTACTCGGTTTTTATGCTTGTTCTTTTTGGAGTGTGTGTTGACTTCTTTGACTTACAAGTTAACCATTATCAACAAACACTTCCATTTTCTTTTTTAAATTACAAATCTCTATAAGTATTTAAATAGATTTTAAGCTTATATTTGTGCAAAAGAAATTTCACCGTTTGTAACTGCATAATCTACAAAAGAACGGGCGATAAAGTCCAAGAATTCCGACTATAAAGGACCTACCTACTCTTTGGAATACCTCGGATATTAACAAACAAGGGAGATAATTTCCAGTTTACCAATGTACCCCATTTCCTACAGTATTATTGTATATAGTGTATAAAATGTCACTTGATCCTACATTTGTTTAAACATCATCTCTGTCATATGCAGCAAAGCAGACCGTTCACTTCCGGCACGATCTAACTACTTCGTAACTTTAAGTGCCTATTACGTGAGAATTATGAGGCGCAGATGGAGCGAGCGACTAGTTTAAAAATGTACACCATTTTTATGCCATTCTTCTCACAAATTTATATTCAATAGAAACATAAACACGATAAAAATGTGTAAGTGAATGCTTCACAAACGCCGCATAGCCTTTTAAAAGAAATTTCTTGTTTTTCCTTTTTTTTAATTCGACGCCGTTTGTCTTTTTAAGGACATTTCTTGTTCATGATGTGTACTGTCTAACAATGTAGGCAGTGTTCAAAACCATCTTTACATATACTAAAGTACGAGTTCATGCATAAATTATGCTGTAATTCCCCAAAGCAGTGCTAAGGTATTTTTTACATTCATTTGATATAGTCAAACTGTCGGATACCATCTTTAAAATTCAATATACAACTATTTATACACAAGTAAATGTTGACGTAACGTTTTCTTCTGCAGTGACATCTCACTTTGTATGCCGACATCTTTTCCCATTGTAATGGCCTGACTGTATGTGTGATTTACAACATTTTCCTGCCTCCATAGGTCATCATCCTGGCTGTTGATTAGTCTCAGCAAAACTCTGCAATATTTCCCAATCTGTAATACACTGAAAGAAGATGCATTGTAACTATCCTTATAACACCATTGTTGTTGAGTCTTGGTTGAGTCTAGGCGACTGGAGATGGTATTTAATTGAAGCTCATATAGTGCTGTTTCACTGTAATTATAGCAAGCTATATATACCGGTATATTCCTCATATGATACCTCACTTTGTCACAACGAAGTTTCTGTCATACTGGCTCTCCATCTTTTGTCTCATTGTGCATAAAGTACTTTTGGTAGGTCAGCAATGTTCTTCTTTAAAAAGTTATGGATCTGGCTTCACTTGCAGAATCCTTTCTCAGTAGATATTTTGCTTAAGCTCATATATTGACTGGAAGAAAACTTACTACAGAGACATAATGTTACAGTCTCTTATTTTCCTATACCATTAAATAGGAAGGTTTATAATTATACGCATAATGTAAATTAGAGTTTGAGCAAAATCTCAACTGAGAAAAGTTTTTATAAGTGGGACCAGGGCAGTACCCATAAAGAATCTTAGCTTATATTTCCTAAAATTTGGAAAAATACTGAGAAATTTTTCATGATTAGAGTAAATAAGTTTAAATCAGAAAAAATAACTAAGATTCTTCATGTATACGAGCCCAGTGCTACAAGTTACAAACACTATACATCCAGCACAAGGTGGCATTTCAAAGAAAAAATATCATATCCAGTATAAGATGACATTTTTCTTCATTTTAATTTCTTATATTAATAGGTCTATTCCTCCGAGAGCATTTTTAATATTGCCTGGCTAGATTGTTAGATATTAAATCACATCTGTTAAACTATGAATTTTTTGTAGATACTAATAGAAAAAAATTGCTGTAACATCAAAACATTTTCAGCTGTTCACAAAGAAATTCTGAAAATGTCTGAAACAACAAAAGCTCAATACCTGTGAAATTCAGAGCGATACAATGAAACCTAACAGATTTTGAGCCATGCTGATCCTATTGAAATAGATTGTAACAAATTAACTATTGTTGTTGTTGTTTTTGTACATTTTGGTACAAGTTTGATCAAGTTTTTGGACCTTAGTTATGCAATCTAATCCATACAGTAAATTATAAACATTACTATAAACAATAATTGCATTCAGTTTTAAGCACAAGGTTGGAACTCTGGTGCCTTAGATGCCTTCTGGACATCTATGCTCTCCTTTGTTGGTGACATGCTGAAGCATGATGCCTATATATGGAATGCTCACTAAAATTTGCTCATGGGGAAAGTCTGTTTTGCGGACTTTCGTAAGCCTGATAAAGTAAGGGTTATATTTAGGTACATGGAGTTCTTTTGTATATATTTATTTTGTTAATTAATTTATTTATTTTAATTTTTCTTTGATGTATGTACAAATTTGTTTAGGTCGTTTGCTTCCCCTTTTCATGTGCATGTCTGTCAAGGCACCCATACCAAAACTGGACTGTAATGGTCTAGACATCAGTTGTGATGACACTTGATTACAGTCTGGACTGTAATGGTCTAGACATCAGTTGTGCTGACACTTGATCACTGTCTGGACTGTAATGGTCTAGACATCAGTTGTGATGACACTGGATCACAGTCTGGACTGTAATGGTCTAGACATCAGTTGTGCTGACACTTGATCACTGTCTGGACTGTAATGGTCTAGACATCAGTTGTGATGACACTTGATCACTGTTTGGACTGTAATGGTCTAGACATCAGTTGTGATGACACTTGATCACTGTCTGGACTGTAATGGTCTAGACATCATTTTTGCTGACACTTGATCACAGTCTGGACTGTAATGGTCTAGACATCAGTTGTGATGACACTTGATCACTGTCTGGACTGTAATGGTCTAGACATCAGTTGTGATGACACTTGATCAAAGTCTGGACTGTAATGGTCTAGACATCAGTTGTGATGACACTTGATCACTGTCTGGACTGTAATGGTCTAGACATCAGTTGTGATGACACTTGATCACTGTCTGGACTGTAATGGTCTAGACATCAGTTGTGATGACACTTGATCACTGTCTGGACTGTAATGGTCTAGACATCAGTTGTGATGACACTTGATCACAGTCTGGACTGTAATGGTCTAGACATCAGTTGTGCTGACACTTGATCACTGTCTGGACTGTAATGGTCTAGACATCAGTTGTGATGACACTTGATCACTGTCTGGACTGTAATGGTCTAGACATCAGTTGTGATGACACTTGATCACTGTCTGGACTGTAATGGTCTAGACATCAGTTGTGATGACACTTGATCACTGTCTGGACTGTAATGGTCTAGACATTAGTTGTGATGACACTTGATCACTGTCTGGACTGTAATGGTCTAGACATCAGTTGTGATGACACTTGATCACTGTCTGGACTGTAATGGTCTAGACATTAGTTGTGATGACACTTGATCACTGTCTGGACTGTAATGGTCTAGACATTAGTTGTGATGACACTTGATCACTGTCTGGACTGTAATGGTCTAGACATCAGTTGTGATGACACTTGATCACTGTCTGGACTGTAATGGTCTAGACATCAGTTGTGATGACACTTGATCACTGTCTGGACTGTAATGGTCTAGACATCAGTTGTGATGACACTTGATCACTGTTTGGACTGTAATGGTCTAGACATCAGTTGTGATGACACTTGATCACTGTCTGGACTGTAATGGTCTAGACATCAGTTGTGATGACACTTGATCTCTGTCTGGACTGTAATGGTCTAGACATCAGTTGTGATGACACTTGATCACTGTCTGGACTGTAATGGTCTAGACATCAGTTGTGATGATACTTGATCACTGTCTGGACTGTAATGGTCTAGACATCAGTTGTGATGACACTTGATCACTGTCTGGACTGTAATGGTCTAGACATCAGTTGTGATGACACTTGATCACTGTCTGGACTGTAATGGTCTAGACATCAGTTGTGATGACACTTGATCACTGTCTGGACTGTAATGGTCTAGACATCAGTTGTGATGACACTTGATCACTGTCTGGACTGTAATGGTCTAGACATCAGTTGTGATGACACTTGATCACTGTCTGGACTGTAATGGTCTAGACATCAGTTGTGATGACACTTGATCACTGTCTGGACTGTAATGGTCTAGATATCAGTTGTGATGACACTTGATCACAGTCTGGACTGTAATGGTCTAGACATCAGTTGTGATGACACTTGATCACTGTCTGGACTGTAATGGTCTAGACATCAGTTGTGATGACACTTGATCACTGTCTGGACTGTAATGGTCTAGACATCAGTTGTGATGACACTTGATCAAAGTCTGGACTGTAATGGTCTAGACATCAGTTGTGATGACACTTGATCACTGTCTGGACTGTAATGGTCTAGACATCAGTTGTGATGACACTTGATTACCGTCTGGACTGTAATGGTCTAGACATCAGTTGTGATGACACTTGATCAAAGTCTGGACTGTAATGGTCTAGACATCAGTTGTGATGACACTTGATCACTGTTTGGACTGTAATGGTCTAGACGTCATTTGTGCTGACACTTGATCACTGTCTGGACTGTAATGGTCTAGACATCAGTTGTGATGACACTTGATCACTGTTTGGACTGTAATGGTCTAGACATTAGTTGTGATGACACTTGATCACTGTCTGGACTGTAATGGTCTAGACATCAGTTGTGATGACACTTGATCACTGTCTGGACTGTAATGGTCTAGACATCAGTTGTGATGACACTTGATCACTGTCTGGACTGTAATGGTCTAGACATCAGTTGTGATGACACTTGATCACTGTCTGGACTGTAATGGTCTAGACATCAGTTGTGATGACACTTGATCACAGTCTGGACTGTAATGGTCTAGACATCAGTTGTGATGACACTTGATCACTGTCTGGACTGTAATGGTCTAGACATCAGTTGTGATGACACTTGATCACTGTCTGGACTGTAATGGTCTAGACATCAGTTGTGATGACACTTGATCACTGTTTGGACTGTAATGGTCTAGACATCAGTTGTGATGACACTTGATCACTGTCTGGACTGTAATGGTCTAGACATCAGTTGTGATGACACTTGATCTCTGTCTGGACTGTAATGGTCTAGACATCAGTTGTGATAACACTTGATCACTGTCTGGACTGTAATGGTCTAGACATCAGTTGTGATGATACTTGATCACTGTCTGGACTGTAATGGTCTAGACATCAGTTGTGATGACACTTGATCACTGTCTGGACTGTAATGGTCTAGACATCAGTTGTGATGACACTTGATCACTGTCTGGACTGTAATGGTCTAGACATCAGTTGTGATGACACTTGATCACTGTCTGGACTGTAATGGTCTAGACATCAGTTGTGATGACACTTGATCACTGTCTGGACTGTAATGGTCTAGACATCAGTTGTGATGACACTTGATTACCGTCTGGACTGTAATGGTCTAGACATCAGTTGTGATGACACTTGATCAAAGTCTGGACTGTAATGGTCTAGACATCAGTTGTGATGACACTTGATCACTGTTTGGACTGTAATGGTCTAGACGTCATTTGTGCTGACACTTGATCACTGTCTGGACTGTAATGGTCTAGACATCAGTTGTGATGACACTTGATCACAGTCTGGACTGTAATGGTCTAGACATCAGTTGTGATGACACTTGATCACTGTTTGGACTGTAATGGTCTAGACATTAGTTGTGATGACACTTGATCACTGTCTGGACTGTAATGGTCTAGACATCAGTTGTGATGACACTTGATCACTGTCTGGACTGTAATGGTCTAGACATCAGTTGTGATGACACTTGATCACTGTCTGGACTGTAATGGTCTAGACATCAGTTGTGATGACACTTGATCACTGTCTGGACTGTAATGGTCTAGACATCAGTTGTGATGACACTTGATCACTGTCTGGACTGTAATGGTCTAGACATCAGTTGTGATGACACTTGATCACTGTTTGGACTGTAATGGTCTAGACATCAGTTGTGATGACACTTGATCACTGTCTGGACTGTAATGGTCTAGACATCAGTTGTGATGACACTTGATCACTGTTTGGACTGTAATGGTCTAGACATCAGTTGTGATGACACTTGATCACTGTCTGGACTGTAATGGTCTAGACATCAGTTGTGATGACACTTGATCACTGTTTGGACTGTAATGGTCTAGACATCAGTTGTGATGACACTTGATCACTGTCTGGACTGTAATGGTCTAGACATCAGTTGTGATGACACTTGATCACTGTCTGGACTGTAATGGTCTAGACATCAGTTGTGATGACACTTGATCACTGTTTGGACTGTAATGGTCTAGACATCAGTTGTGATGACACTTGATCACTGTCTGGACTGTAATGGTCTAGACATCAGTTGTGATGACACTTGATCACTGTCTGGACTGTAATGGTCTAGACATTAGTTGTGATGACACTTGATCACTGTCTGGACTGTAATGGTCTAGACATCAGTTGTGATGACACTTGATCACTGTTTGGACTGTAATGGTCTAGACATCAGTTGTGATGACACTTGATCACTGTCTGGACTGTAATGGTCTAGACATCAGTTGTGATGACACTTGATCACTGTCTGGACTGTAATGGTCTAGACATCAGTTCTGATGACACTTGATCACTGTCTGGACTGTAATGGTCTAGACATCAGTTGTGATGACACTTGATCACTGTCTGGACTGTAATGGTCTAGACATCAGTTGTGATGACACTTGATCACAGTCTGGACTGTAATGGTCTAGACATCAGTTGTGCTGACACTTGATCACTGTCTGGACTGTAATGGTCTAGACATCAGTTGTGATGACACTTGATCACTGTCTGGACTGTAATGGTCTAGACATCAGTTGTGCTGAAACTTGATCACTGTCTGGACTGTAATGGTCTAGACATCAGTTGTGATGACACTTGATCACTGTCTGGACTGTAATGGTCTAGACATCAGTTGTGATGACACTTGATCTCTGTCTGGACTGTAATGGTCTAGACATCAGTTGTGATGACACTTGATCACTGTCTGGACTGTAATGGTCTAGACATCAGTTGTGATGACACTTGATCACTGTCTGGACTGTAATGGTCTAGACATCAGTTGTGATGACACTTGATCACTGTCTGGACTGTAATGGTCTAGACATCAGTTGTGATGACACTTGATCACTGTCTGGACTGTAATGGTCTAGACATCAGTTGTGATGACACTTGATCACTGTCTGGACTGTAATGGTCTAGACATCAGTTGTGATGACACTTGATCACTGTCTGGACTGTAATGGTCTAGACATCAGTTGTGCTGACACTTGATCACAGTCTGGACTGTAATGGTCTAGACATCAGTTGTGATGACACTTGATCACTGTCTGGACTGTAATGGTCTAGACATCAGTTGTGATGACACTTGATCACAGTCTGGACTGTAATGGTCTAGACATCAGTTGTGATGACACTTGATCACTGTTTGGACTGTAATGGTCTAGACATCAGTTGTGATGACACTTGATCACTGTCTGGACTGTAATGGTCTAGACATCAGTTGTGATGACACTTGATCACTGTCTGGACTGTAATGGTCTAGACATCAGTTGTGATGACACTTGATCACTGTTTGGACTGTAATGGTCTAGACATCAGTTGTGATGACACTTGATCACTGTCTGGACTGTAATGGTCTAGACATCAGTTGTGATGACACTTGATCACTGTCTGGACTGTAATGGTCTAGACATCAGTTGTGCTGACACTTGATCACTGTCTGGACTGTAATGGTCTAGACATCAGTTGTGATGACACTTGATTACAGTCTGGACTGTAATGGTCTAGACATCAGTTGTGATGACACTTGATCACTGTCTGGACTGTAATGGTCTAGACATCAGTTGTGATGACACTTGATTACAGTCTGGACTGTAATGGTCTAGACATCAGTTGTGATGACACTTGATCACTGTCTGGACTGTAATGGTCTAGACATCAGTTGTGATGACACTTGATCACTGTTTGGACTGTAATGGTCTAGACTTCAGTTGTGATGACACTTGATCACTGTCTGGACTGTAATGGTCTAGACATCAGTTGTGATGACACTTGATCACTGTTTGGACTGTAATGGTCTAGACATCAGTTGTGATGACACTTGATCACTGTCTGGACTGTAATGGTCTAGACATCAGTTGTGATGACACTTGTGACATATCCTCCACCTAGGATCTCTTATTCATTTTGCTGCTTTATAAATGATTGGCAACTTTCAAAACAAGGGTTTTGTGCCATTTGACATGTGTCATGTGTTTTTATTTATATTGTTGATTTTGTAAGTAAAGTTCTTTTTCGCACTGGACCTGGTAGCGCAATAGGAAGAGTTCGGCTCCAGGTACAGGAGGCCCCGGGTTGGTGACATACCATAGTCATTAAAAATCGTAGTGGTATAGATCCCTAGCTAATGCTCAAGCAAATAAAAGGGTAGTTCTACGACTGATTGGCCCAGTGTCAGGATAACTTGACTGGGTGTGGTGTCATGCCAGTTGTTCATGGCATGCTATACATTGTGAAGGCAGCACTATATCTGTATCAAACAGACACTGTTTCCAGATAATGGAAATACTGTTGGTGGATGATAAACCCAGCAAACAAACAAAGAAACTAGTTCTTTTTCATTTAATACTGCCAGTTCATTGAATTATGTCCATGTATATTTCTTACGAATTATCTAAATAGCTTTAACCATTCAGTGTTAGTAACATATCATCTTAAATTCTAAGAGCACATTAGTAATTTTCAATTACTTTGAGCCACAATTGGACTGAATTTATAGTTTGACTGAATTTATAGTTTCATTTTTGTTGTGTGATAACAGTTACATACTGTCTAGGTAAGGCTGTGTAAATCAACAGATAGAATCACTTGCAAAACACTTTAGGGAAAATGTAAATAATACATCCATTATTTCTGCTTTTCTTTAATGGTTTGACAGCTCTTGGGACTGTTTCTGTAAAATGCTGTTGTAATTGTATTATATCAGATCCAGAAATACACAGTAAGAGAAACACAGAATACTTTCTCATTTTAAATAAATGTTGAATGTTATATTTCGAAAATTGTAAAACTTTTGAAGGGAACTGAATGCCTTTGAACTATCAAGTGTTTTCTGTCTAAAAATTGTACAATTGTTGAAAAAATGCCAAAAGATGTTGTGTTACAACAAGATTGCATTTGATGATTTTATGCTCCCTGAATAAAATCAGGCAAGCATTAATTACTGTGCTAACCCTCAAATGCATGTTTGTGTCAGGGATCTTCAAATTATATGGCATGCGTGTTTATTAAATCAAGACGATGTGCATGGTCATTCCAAGGTTCTATGGTGAAGTAAATCAGTGTCCAGCCGTAACAGTATTGTTTATTTGCAGATGTTCAAATTAATTAGCATATGAGATTTTCACATAAAAATAACCAATATTCTGCAAATTCACGTTACTACTTTGAAGGCCAGGGTCACATTGCAATATTGAAACCATAATTTTGTTTTTTACTGGCAGATTTTCTAATTTTTAACACATTGGAGTACCACATAAAAATGATCAATTTTAGTCACTACCTTGAAGGTGACAATTGCAATGCAGTATTGAAGGGAATCTCTATCCGGCCCATAACTTTGTTGTTACTAGAGGGATCTTCATATTCTGTGGCACAACTGATCTTTAAATCAAAATAATGTGTCTTGTACAAAATTTGCATAATTACTTTGAAAGTCACGGTCACAATCTGACCTTCAAAAATTATTATTAATCCTGTAATTTTGTTGTTTGTGCTGGGATTTTAGAATTAGCTAACATTCAAGGATCTTCTATCAGTTTTATTGTTGCACTTGTTGTATATTTTTATTTTTTTTACTTGCTTTCAGTTCTAAAATTTCAGATATCTTTTTAATTCCTAAATATACTATAAAAACTTTAGAATGTGCTAAAGTAGTCATCAATTAAGTTGATAATATACAATCTTCAAAATAGGATTATGATATATCTTATAGAACTGCATTTGAACATTAAGTGAAGCAAGATCCAGACAATGTGTTTATATTTTCAGACAACCCTGACCTTTGAGCTGACCTACAATGCACCTGATGGTTCTGTGGGCATGTGGCAGCGAGGCGGCTTCGAGCCAATCAAATATGATGAACTGCGGATTCGGTTGACTGAAGAGGAGAGAAACCAGCTCAACATTGATGCAGGAAGTATGAGCGCACATGACAGCAGAGATGGCAGCAGTCGACGAACAAGCAATGCAACAGCTGGGGAAGGAGACGAGGATGCAGCCTCTTTACATTCAAGCCCCAACAAGTCGTCAGTTCTAGGATCACGTCTCAGCATAGCCTCAAAGACATCTGGTGGAAAATCACCTAAAAGGTAAATAAGTCATGCTTAGTCATGGATTTCAATCCACAATAATTATCTTCATTTTGTATTTAGCTACATGTCTGTATTTTTGCATGACCCTTTAATGTTCCAACTTTGAGCTTAAAAATAACATTGAAACTTCTGAAAAAAAAAAATATATTTTGGATTTGTTGGTATGAAAATTGTGATTTGGGCTTAAGTCGTGACTTAGACTTAAGAAACATTGGTGAATACAAGTCTAAAAATGAGTATCTTTTTCATCATTCTTCATCATAGGTCATTTAACATCCTTGTTCAAGTATTCTGGATTGAAAGGCTCCCTTTGTCTGCCCTCCATCTCTCTTGATCAATTGTATCTTCCAATGACAGAAGTAGGCTTGTCAGGTCCTGCATGAGGAATGTTTGCCGTGTTACCTTACCGTTGGGAAATGACAGTTGGTCGCATTTTTTTCTACATGTCTAGAAATCATGTTTGCAATAGAAATAAGTGTACTTTTTAACACGCTTAAATTTTTATACTTCACACCATTGCCATAACTTCACATGCTTATGGGACAGCCTGTCATGGCTGTCTTGCTTTTCAAAAGAAATATTTTGCAATTTTAGAGAGGCATATTTTCATTCAGGTTCAATGTTTTCTTTCCAGGAAGTTAAATTTCACTGAAATAAAATCAACTATGCTGTGATAAAATTTCTCTCCTAAATCCAGGAAATTATTCTGTCTGAAAACAGTATGTAATCATATTACAACTTGATGTAATGCAAGAAAAGACATCATTGAAAGCATAGATTTCTATTTCCTTTTTGTTGCAAATCCAAACACTTTGTCTTTGTAAATTAAACATAATATCAGGGCTATTCTACAGTATCATAAACACAGTGCAGGCTTAATAAACAACACAAACTTACATTTTAACATTTATTTTATTACTGTTTGTATTGGCACCAATGTTAGTGGGCAGGTGCTAGCCTCCAGGATGTTCTGACACTACTCAGTGTCAATGCTCTACAAAATTCTGACATATTTTGGAAGATTTAATGCTTTTTGGCGCTGCTCTAGAGAGCAGTACCGGTACTGTTCTTCTTGTGGAATGCTTTTTTTTTTGTGGATAATAGTGTTGCAAACATTAACAGGAAATCGCAGGTTTTCTGCGAAAAAAATTTCAGAGAAAAGAACTGAGTATTCCACTTCTAACAGTGTAGCTTGTAGCAATAAAGTGTAGCTTGCAATTATAAAAAGGTAGCAGGCGTTAATAGGAATTTGCAGCTGTTTTGCCTTGTTTAACAAATGAAACCGAGTATACTGATCGTTACAATAGATCTTGTGGTTACAAATGTAGCAGACAACAAGGAAGAAAGCAGAGTGGGACATAGTCAAGTTCCCATTATAATTAATGTTTATTACTATCACATATTCATGCAATAAATCAACAATTTAAGAGTGTTTAGTTCCTTGGTTAGTCATCTTGTGTACAGTGCATGCTTTCTGCGGCGCCTTTTATATCTCACGTTCATGTTGGTTCTACTTCACCTATTGTTCATGTGTACAGCAGTATTGTCAATGTGAATCCTGCTGTCTAGCTGTCAAGTATAAATAATTATTCCCCCTTTAAGATGATTGGTTTACAATTAAGATAACTTATCTCCCCTTTTAGAACATTAAATGACATTGGTTTACAAGTCTTTATAATTTATCTTCCTTTCTAGAAGATAATGACATTAGTTTACAAGTCTTAATAGTTCATCTTCCCTTCTAGCAGATAAATGACACTTGTCACCTTATTGTGGATGCCAAAAATATTCTCCCTTGTCAGATAACGTATCACGTAGTCCAGAAAAAAGTAAGTACCACTATGTCATTTTAGTGGAACCCTGGTTCCTAATCACATTTTTTTATAGCTGTCATTACCAACATTAGCATATAAACTTTAAGGAGTGTAGCATAGTGTTGATGAAGAAGTTGTCCCCTTGTCAGACAAGGTCTATGCTAGTTCAAAATAGTAATTAGCCCATTGTCCCTCTAGCAGAACTCCGGGTCTTTATTGCAGGTGTGTTTTGTTTTTTTAGATGTCATTACAAACAGTGGCTTTTCTTACTTTGGCATAAATATTGATTATATTAAATAATTATAAAATCAATTAAAGCACTTTTAGGGTTATGTTACATAAATATTATCCTTGATTTGTCTTTTACAGGTTGTTATCTAAGTATTACAAGGCAACTTTTGCTCAAACAAGTACAGTCTTAAAAACCATGAAATCCAAAGGAAAGAACCTTCTTGCTTAAAGGGAGTACTAAAGGAAGGCTATTCACAAATGTCACTTGCTGATTCCATTGATGCAAAAGAGAAAAAAAATCCAAGCCTATTTTTCATTTAATGAGTCTTTCACCAACATATTAATGTCATATGTAAATATGGTTATGTCATGAGTAAATTAGATTAACTATACATATAAAAAAAAGAAGTATGAAAATAATTCGAAGAATAAACAATAACAGAATAATGATTAAATAATGGTAGTTTATTGAGAAATATTTCTGTTATGTCCCTAGTTTTATGGACTTCATGTCTTACCATTGGTAAGCAAACCATTTAAATCACATCAAAGAATGCCCCAAAGTATGCTCATAAAAATTTAGAAGTCAGGTTTCTTTTTTGTTTTGAACACTTAACATGAGGAAATGAGTTTTAATAACATTAAATTATTTTGTCTGCAATTTTAGTAGACAGCCTACAAAGCCTAATTGCTCAGTGACGTGATCCAAGGTTGCTAGTGGGCTCTTTTGGCCTTGTCAGCAGTAAATTGAAAGATTATTGAAGTTTTAAATTATTTGAGTGTTGTCCTCTTTGAGTTCTCAAATAATGCAGATGCCTGCTATTGTCTGCAGGTCTCACCTTTTCTGAACAAAAACACTGGGTTCGGATTTGAAATTACAAGCACCCAATTAAACAAATCACCAATGACAGCATTATTGACTTCCATTAAGCAGTCACTGAGAATGCATGCGGAAAAGATGCTAACATTTAATTTGATTTAATATGAAGTTAATTGAACCAATTTATAAAACAGGAAAAGATCAACCTGCTATATTCTTGCAGATATCTTGGCCTAAGATCATATATCCCTGAGCATTAATTTTATTGACCAATTTGTAACATGTAAAAAGGATAAAACTGCTAAAATCTTGTAGATATCTGGTTCTAGGATTATATATATCCCCTAGCAGTTGTTTAATTGACCAATTGTGACATGTTAAATGGATAAGACTGCTTAAATCATTAAAATATCTAGGCCTAAGATAGTATATCTCCAAGCATTAATTTTATTGACCAATTTGTAACATTCAAAAAAGGGGTTAGACTGCTACAATCTTGCAGATATCTTGGCCTAAGATCCGATAACTTTGACATTAAGTCTTTGACTGCTTTCTAGGCTCCTATTGTCCAGAATATTTTTTTATTCAACCAATAAGATGCTTAAAATTTTACTAAGGCTCAAGCTCAAAGTTTTATAATTAAAGTTTTATAAGTTTTCTTATCTTGGTTAATACAATTTTTTTTAACTTAAACCAATTTTTGTTATTAATTTAGTACAATTTGTATGATGGTAGGAGACAATAATTTTGCAAATCTGACAGAAAACAAATTACTGTAAAGTAGTATTAGATTCATTCACATTGGGAAATCATGCTTTGAAGGAGTATGTGCCATTGTCAAATAAGACTGGAACGTTACTTGTAAACATAATTTTCTTAACATCAAACTTCATGATTGAAGGTAATTTTATGTTTATGTTTCAGTGTGGGAGATTAACAAGGGGTTAACTCCAAACTGTTGAACCTAATGACAACTGATGACTAATAAAAATGTTATTTTGAATAATAGTAATTTGAATATTTAACAATTATGTTAGCTCAACAAATGAACATTTGTATTCTACAAGCTTTTATAAATGCTTGTCATTATGCTTTTTTGTTGAAATGAAACTGTTTTATTATTGATAATTATAACAATTCATCATTATTTTTTAGTAATATCACTGAGATTTTTGTCATACTTTTAACTGTTTTCATTAATTGTGCTTGTAAATTCACTGAGGACTAAAACTAGAGGAAATTCATTATATTTAACAATAATTCATCTAATTTAACAAAACAATTAACAGAAAGATCATTCTTTTGTTATTTATAACAGCATCACTTGATTTAGTTTATTAATGCAATGACCTGTCATGATGATATAAATTATTTAGTATTTTGTTAAAGCTTTCTCCAAACCAACAAAATGCAGAGGTAACATCTGATTTACATTTAAATTTTCACAAAAACGGGCCCTTGCTTTTTAACAATCAGCATGGCATTGAAAAATGCACCTGCAAGTGATTATAGTATTCCATGAATTTATAATTGATATGTCAGTTGACAGAATATCATCTGTATTTGTCAGAAAATCTTTTGACAAGATGCTTAAATCAGCTGTTGTTTACAATATTCAGTCTATGAAAGCATTTGGCACATGCCTCATGAAATCAACAATGGAAAATTATTTTAAAATTCGACAAATCGAAATAACAACATCATTTTATGTCGGTGCTCCCTTTGTGAAAATCAGAACAACATTTCCAGTTATATTCAACTCAAGTCATGCAGAAACTTATGGCTGCAAATTGCTTGGAAAATGAAGCTGCTCATCTGTAACTCTAAAATGTATTGAATATGGATATATTGACCTTTCGAGATTATGGAACTCTGGATTGTGTTGACCTTTTGAGATCATGGAACTCTGAAATGTGTTAACCTTTTGAGATCATGGAACTCTGAAATGTGTTAACCTTTTGAGATCATGGAAGTCTGAAATGTGTTAACCTTTTGAGATTATGGAACTCTGAAATATATTGACCTTTTGAGATCATGGAACTCTGAAATGTATTGACCTTTTGAGATCATGGAACTCTGAAATGTGTTGACCTTTTGAGATCATGGAAGTCTGAAATATATTGACCTTTTGAGATCATGGAACTCTGAAATGTGTTGACCTTTTGAGATCATGGAACTCTGAAATATATTGACCTTTTGAGATCATGGAACTCTGAAATGTGTTGACCTTTTGTGATCATGGAACTCTGAAATGTGTTGACCTTTTGAGATCATGGAAGTCTGAAATGTGTTAACCTTTTGAGATTATGGAACTCTGAAATATATTGACCTTTTGAGATCATGGAACTCTGAAATGTATTGACCTTTTGAGATCATGGAACTCTGAAATGTGTTGACCTTTTGAGATCATGGAACTCTGAAATGTGTTGACCTTTTGAGATTATGGAACTCTGAAATGTATGGACCTTTTGAGATCATGGAACTCTGAAATGTATTGACCTTTTGAGATCATGGAACTCTGAAATGTGTTGACCTTTTGAGATTATGAAACTCTGAAATGTATGGACCTTTTGAGATCATGGAACTCTGAAATGTGTTGACCTTTTGAGATTATGGAACTCTGAAATGTGTTGACCTTTTGAGATTATGGAACTCTGAAATGTGTTGACCTTTTGAGATTATGGAACTCTGAAATGTATGGACCTTTTGAGATTATGGAACTCTGAAATGTGTTGACCTTTTGAGATCATGAAACTCTGAAATGTGTTGACCTTTTGTGATCATGGAACTCTGAAATGTATGGACCTTTTGAGATTATGGAACTCTGAAATGTATGGACCTTTTGAGATTATGGAACTCTGAAATGTGTTGACCTTTTGAGATCATGAAACTCTGAAATGTGTTGACCTTTTGTGATCATGGAACTCTGAAATGTGTTGACCTTTTGAAATCATGGAACTCTGAAAAAAATTGACCTTTTGAGATCATGGAACTCTAAAATGTGTTGACCTTTTTGTGATCATGGAACTCTGAAATGTGTTGACCTTTTGTGATCATGGAACTCTGAAATGTGTTGACCTTTTGAGATCATGGAACTCTGAAATGTGTTGACCTTTTGAGATTATGGAACTCTGAAATGTATGGACCTTTTGAGATTATGGAACTCTGAAATGTATGGACCTTTTGAGATTATGGAACTCTGAAATGTGTTGACCTTTTGAGATCATGAAACTCTGAAATGTGTTGACCTTTTGTGATCATGGAACTCTGAAATGTGTTGACCTTTTGAGATCATGGAACTCTGAAATGTGTTGACCTTTTGAGATCATGGAACTCTGAAATGTGTTGACCTTTTGAGATCATGGAACTCTGAAATGTATGGACCTTTTGAGATCATGGAACTCTGAAATGTGTTGACCTTTTGAGATCATGGAACTCTGAAATGTGTTGACCTTTTGTGATCATGGAACTCTGAAATGTATGGACCTTTTGAGATCATGGAACTCTGAAATGTGTTGACCTTTTGAGATCATGGAACTCTGAAATGTGTTGACCTTTTGAGATTATGGAACTCTGAAATGTATGGACCTTTTGAGATTATGGAACTCTGAAATGTATGGACCTTTTGAGATCATGGAACTCTGAAATGTGTTGACCTTTTGAGATTATGGAACTCTGAAATGTGTTGACCTTTTGAGATTATGGAACTCTGAAATGTGTTGACCTTTTGAGATTATGGAACTCTGAAATGTATGGACCTTTTGAGATTATGGAACTCTGAAATGTGTTGACCTTTTGAGATCATGAAACTCTGAAATGTGTTGACCTTTTGTGATCATGGAACTCTGAAATGTGTTGACCTTTTGAAATCATGGAACTCTGAAATAAATTGACCTTTTGAGATCATGGAACTCTAAAATGTGTTGACCTTTTGTGATCATGGAACTCTGAAATGTGTTGACCTTTTGAGATCATGGAACTCTGAAATGTGTTGACCTTTTGAGATCATGGAACTCTGAAATGTGTTGACCTTTTGAAATCATGGAACTCTGAAATAAATTGACCTTTTGAGATCATGGAACTCTAAAATGTGTTTACCTTTTGAGATCATGGAACTCTGAAATGTGTTGACCTTTTGAAATCATGAAACTCTGAAATATATTGACCTTTTTGAGATCATGGAACTCTAAAATGTGTTGACCTTTTGAGATCATGGAACTCTGAAATGTGTTGACCTTTTGAGATCATGGAACGCTGAAATGTGTTGACCTTTTGAGATCATGAAACTCTGAAATATATTGACCTATTGAGATCATGGAACTCTAAAATGTGTTGACCTTTTGAGATTGAGAAACTCTGAAATATATTGACCTTTTGAGATTATGGAACTCTGAAATGTGTTGACCTTTTGAGATCATGGAACGCTGAAATGTGTTGACCTTTTGAGATCATGAAACTCTGAAATATATTGACCTTTTGAGATCATGGAACTCTGAAATGTATTGACCTTTTGAGATTGAGAAACTCTGAAATATATTGACCTTTAAAAATTACAATAATCTGAAATGTGTTGACCTTTGGAGAATATGAAACTGAAATGTGTTGATCTTTCGAGATACCGGACCTGGTAGCGCAATCAGTAGAGCGTCGGCTCCAGGTATGGGAGGCCCCAAGTTCGATCGTGGGCCGCAACATACCAAAGTCGTTAAAAATGGTAGTGGCATAGCTCCCTTGCCAACACTCAAGCAAATATAAGGGTAGTTCCACAACTGGTTGGCCCGGTGTCAGGATAATATGACTGGGTGTGGTATCAAGCCAGTTGTTCATGGCATGCTATACACAGTGAAGGCAGCACTATATCTGCTTCAAGTGGACACTGTCTCCAGATAACTGAAATACTGTTGGTGAGACGATAAACCAAATAAACAAACAATCTTTCGAGATTATGAAACTCTGAAATGTGTTGACCTTTTGAGAATATGAAACTGAAATGTGTTGACCTTTTGAGAATATGAAACTGAAATGTGTTGACCTTTTGAGAATATGAAACTGAAATGTGTTGACCTTTTGAGAATATGAAACTGAAATGTGTTGACCTTTGAGAATATGAAACTGAAATGTGTTGACTTTTTGAGAATATGAAACTAAAATGTGTTGACCTTTTGAGAATATGAAACTGAAATGTGTTGACCTTTTGAGAATATGAAACTGAAATGTGTTGACCTTTTGAGATTATGAAACTCTGAAATGTGTTGACCTTTTGAGATCATGGAACTCTGAAATGTGTTAACCTTTTGAGATCATGGAACTCTGAAATGTGTTAACCTTTTGAGATCATGGAAGTCTGAAATGTGTTAACCTTTTGAGATTATGGAACTCTGAAATATATTGACCTTTTGAGATCATGGAACTCTGAAATGTATTGACCTTTTGAGATCATGGAACTCTGAAATGTGTTGACCTTTTGAGATCATGGAAGTCTGAAATATATTGACCTTTTGAGATCATGGAACTCTGAAATGTGTTGACCTTTTGAGATCATGGAACTCTGAAATATATTGACCTTTTGAGATCATGGAACTCTGAAATGTGTTGACCTTTTGTGATCATGGAACTCTGAAATGTGTTGACCTTTTGAGATCATGGAAGTCTGAAATGTGTTAACCTTTTGAGATTATGGAACTCTGAAATATATTGACCTTTTGAGATCATGGAACTCTGAAATGTATTGACCTTTTGAGATCATGGAACTCTGAAATGTGTTGACCTTTTGAGATCATGGAACTCTGAAATGTGTTGACCTTTTGAGATTATGGAACTCTGAAATGTATGGACCTTTTGAGATCATGGAACTCTGAAATGTATTGACCTTTTGAGATCATGGAACTCTGAAATGTGTTGACCTTTTGAGATTATGGAACTCTGAAATGTATGGACCTTTTGAGATCATGGAACTCTGAAATGTGTTGACCTTTTGAGATTATGGAACTCTGAAATGTGTTGACCTTTTGAGATTATGGAACTCTGAAATGTGTTGACCTTTTGAGATTATGGAACTCTGAAATGTATGGACCTTTTGAGATTATGGAACTCTGAAATGTGTTGACCTTTTGAGATCATGAAACTCTGAAATGTGTTGACCTTTTGTGATCATAGAACTCTGAAATGTATGGACCTTTTGAGATTATGGAACTCTGAAATGTATGGACCTTTTGAGATTATGGAACTCTGAAATGTGTTGACCTTTTGAGATCATGAAACTCTGAAATGTGTTGACCTTTTGTGATCATGGAACTCTGAAATGTGTTGACCTTTTGAAATCATGGAACTCTGAAAAAAATTGACCTTTTGAGATCATGGAACTCTAAAATGTGTTGACCTTTTGTGATCATGGAACTCTGAAATGTGTTGACCTTTTGAGATCATGGAACTCTGAAATGTGTTGACCTTTTGAGATCATGGAACTCTGAAATGTGTTGACCTTTTGAGATTATGGAACTCTGAAATGTATGGACCTTTTGAGATTATGGAACTCTGAAATGTATGGACCTTTTGAGATTATGGAACTCTGAAATGTGTTGACCTTTTGAGATCATGAAACTCTGAAATGTGTTGACCTTTTGTGATCATGGAACTCTGAAATGTGTTGACCTTTTGAGATCATGGAACTCTGAAATGTGTTGACCTTTTGAGATCATGGAACTCTGAAATGTGTTGACCTTTTGAGATCATCGAACTCTGAAATGTATGGACCTTTTGAGATCATGGAACTCTGAAATGTGTTGACCTTTTGAGATCATGGAACTCTGAAATGTGTTGACCTTTTGTGATCATGGAACTCTGAAATGTATGGACCTTTTGAGATCATGGAACTCTGAAATGTGTTGACCTTTTGAGATCATGGAACTCTGAAATGTGTTGACCTTTTGAGATTATGGAACTCTAAAATGTATGGACCTTTTGAGATTATGGAACTCTGAAATGTATGGACCTTTTGAGATCATGGAACTCTGAAATGTGTTGACCTTTTGAGATTATGGAACTCTGAAATGTGTTGACCTTTTGAGATTATGGAACTCTGAAATGTGTTGACCTTTTGAGATTATGGAACTCTGAAATGTATGGACCTTTTGAGATTATGGAACTCTGAAATGTGTTGACCTTTTGAGATCATGAAACTCTGAAATGTGTTGACCTTTTGTGATCATGGAACTCTGAAATGTGTTGACCTTTTGAAATCATGGAACTCTGAAATAAATTGACCTTTTGAGATCATGGAACTCTAAAATGTGTTGACCTTTTGTGATCATGGAACTCTGAAATGTGTTGACCTTTTGAGATCATGGAACTCTGAAATGTGTTGACCTTTTGAGATCATGGAACTCTGAAATGTGTTGACCTTTTGAAATCATGGAACTCTGAAATAAATTGACCTTTTGAGATCATGGAACTCTAAAATGTGTTTACCTTTTGAGATCATGGAACTCTGAAATGTGTTGACCTTTTGAAATCATGAAACTCTGAAATATATTGACCTTTTTGAGATCATGGAACTCTAAAATGTGTTGACCTTTTGAGATCATGGAACTCTGAAATGTGTTGACCTTTTGAGATCATGGAACGCTGAAATGTGTTGACCTTTTGAGATCATGAAACTCTGAAATATATTGACCTTTTGAGATCATGGAACTCTAAAATGTGTTGACCTTTTGAGATTGAGAAACTCTGAAATATATTGACCTTTTGAGATTATGGAACTCTGAAATGTGTTGACCTTTTGAGATCATGGAACGCTGAAATGTGTTGACCTTTTGAGATCATGAAACTCTGAAATATATTGACCTTTTGAGATCATGGAACTCTGAAATGTATTGACCTTTTGAGATTGAGAAACTCTGAAATATATTGACCTTTAAAAATTACAATAATCTGAAATGTGTTGACCTTTGGAGAATATGAAACTGAAATGTGTTGATCTTTCGAGATACCGGACCTGGTAGCGCAATCAGTAGAGCGTCGGCTCCAGGTATGGGAGGCCCCAAGTTCGATCGTGGGCCGCAACATACCAAAGTCGTTAAAAATGGTAGTGGCATAGCTCCCTTGCCAACACTCAAGCAAATATAAGGGTAGTTCCACAACTGGTTGGCCCGGTGTCAGGATAATATGACTGGGTGTGGTATCAAGCCAGTTGTTCATGGCATGCTATACACAGTGAAGGCAGCACTATATCTGCTTCAAGTGGACACTGTCTCCAGATAACTGAAATACTGTTGGTGAGACGATAAACCAAATAAACAAACAATCTTTCGAGATTATGAAACTCTGAAATGTGTTGACCTTTTGAGAATATGAAACTGAAATGTGTTGACCTTTTGAGAATATGAAACTGAAATGTGTTGACCTTTTGAGAATATGAAACTGAAATGTGTTGACCTTTTGAGAATATGAAACTGAAATGTGTTGACCTTTGAGAATATGAAACTGAAATGTGTTGACTTTTTGAGAATATGAAACTGAAATGTGTTGACCTTTTGAGAATATGAAACTGAAATGTGTTGACCTTTTGAGAATATGAAACTGAAATGTGTTGACCTTTTGAGATTATGAAACTCTGAAATGTGTTGACCTTTTGAGAATATGAAACTGAAATGTGTTGACCTTTTGAGAATATGAAACTCTGAAATGTGTTGACCTTTTGAGAATATGAAACTGAAATGTGTTGACCTTTTGAGAACATAAAAATCTGAAATGTGTTGACCTTTTGAGAATATGAAACTGAAATGTGTTGACCTTTTGAGATCATGAAACTCTGAAATGTGTTGACTTTTTGAGATGATGAAACTGAAATGTGTTGACCTTTTGAGAATATGAAACTGAAATGTGTTGACCTTTTGAGAATATGAAACTGAAATGTGTTGACCTTTTGAGAATATGAAACTGAAATGTGTTGACCTTTTGAGATCATGAAACTCTGAAATGTGTTGACTTTTTGAGATGATGAAACTGAAATGTGTTGACCTTTTGAGATGATGAACCTGAAATGTGTTGACCTTTTGAGAATATGAAACTGAAATGTGTTGACCTTTTAAGATGATGAAACTGAAATGTGTTGACCTTTTGAGATGATGAAACTGAAATGTGTTGACCTTTTGAGAATATGAAACTGAAATGTGTTGACCTTTTGAGATGATGAAACTGAAATGTGTTGACCTTTTGAGAATATGAAACTCTGAAATGTGTTGACCTTTTGAGAATATGAAACTGAAATGTGTTGACCTTTTGAGATGATGAAACTGAAATGTGTTGACCTTTTGAGATGATGAAACTGAAATGTGTTGACCTTTTGAGATGATGAAACTGAAATGTGTTGACCTTTTGAGATGATGAAACAGAAATGTGTTGACCTTTTGAGATGATAAAATGTATTAAATGTATCAACCAGTATTATGGAACTCAGGAATAGTTTAAAAATATAGAAGTGCAGAATAACAAAATATTTTCACTGCTTCATTTGACATTACGACAATTGATCAGACACTTTAACTTCAATTAAAATCAAGGGCAATTTTCTTTAATTATTCAGAAAAAAAGTATTTGGTTGATTGATATGTAAGTCTTTATATTATTCATTACATGTAAATAACCAACCCTTTTATTTACTCAGTGTTTACTGAATTTCTGTCACCATCTTCCTTTATTTCTGTCTTCATGATTGGACAGACAGTTTTTAATAATTATCCCTATGCCGGACCATGATATATATTAAAAACAAAAGCTAAGTTTGTAGATACCTGAAAGGTTGTATGATGATATGTGGAAGGCTGTCCATCTCAATTCTTGCTGGACCTCAATTAAACTTTACAATTGTGCACTCCTTTGAGAAAACTTCCCCTTGGAATTGATGGTTTGAATAAATTATTGATGAAAACCTGATTTAAATGATGACGAGACTTGGATAACAAGTAGTTTCTACAACTCAGGCGTCTTTCATCATGCATCCATCAACATTATTTAAATACATCAACATTATTTAAATAAAATCTTCTCTGAAACTACTTGGCCAAATTCAACTAGACTTTAACAGAAGCTTCAGATAGCAATGGGAATGAAAAGTTGTTCAAAGAATTTGGATAAGTCAAACAGCATAGCTGTAGTAGCTTGTCCAGTTGTTTATATGACTATATAGTCTATATATAACTATGACATTAAACTACAACAGCTTTAGCCTTGATATATGACTATATAGTCTATATATAACTATGACATTAAACTACAACAGCTTAAGCCTTGATATATGACTATATAGTCTATATATAACTATGACATTAAACTACAACAGCTTAAGCCTTGATATATGACTATATAGTCTATATATAACTATGACATTAAACTACAACAGCTTAAGCCTTGATATATGACTATATAGTCTATATATAACTATGACATTAAACTACAACTGCTTTAGCCTTGATATATGACTATATAGTCTATATATAACTATGACATTAAACTACAACAGCTTAAGCCTTGATATATGACTATATAGTCTATATAACTATGACATTAAACTACAATGGCTTAAGCCTTGATATATGACTATATAGTCTCTATATAACTATGACATTAAATTACAACTGCTTAAGCCTTGATATATGACTATATAGTCTATATAACTATGACATTAAACTACAACAGCTTTAAAGCCTGGATATATGACTATATAGTCTATATATAACTATGACATTAAACTACAACAGCTTAAGCCTGGATATATGACTGTATAGTCTATATATATAACTATGACATTAAACTACAACAGCTTAAGCCTGGATATTTGACTATATAGTCTATATATAACTATAACATTAAACTACAACAGCTTAAGCCTTGATATATGACTATATAGTCTATATATAACTATGACATTAAACTACAACAGCTTAAGCCTTGATATATGACTATATAGTCTATATATAACTATGACATTAAACTACAACAGCTTAAGCCTTGATATATGACTATATAGTCTATATAACTATGACATTAAACTACAACGGCTTAAGCCTTGATATATGACTTTATAGTCTCTATATAACTATGACATTAAATTACAACAGCTTAAGCCTTGACATATGACTATATAGTCTCTATATAACTATGACATTAAACTACAACAGCTTAAGCCTTGATATATGACTATATAGTCTCTATATAACTATGACATTAAACTACAACGGCTTAAGCCTTGATATATGACTTTATAGTCTCTATATAACTATGACATTAAATTACAACAGCTTAAGCCTTGACATATGACTATATAGTCTCTATATAACTATGACATTAAACTACAACAGCTTAAGCCTTGACATATGACTATATAGTCTCTATATAACTATGACATTAAACTACAACAGCTTAAGCCTTGATATATGACTATATAGTCTCTATATAACTATGACATTAAACTACAACAGCTTAAGCCTTGATATATGACTATATAGTCTATATATAACTATGACATCAAACTACAACAGCTTAAGCCTTGATATATGACTATATAGTCTATATATAACTATGACATTAAACTACAACAGCTTAAGCCTTGATATATGACTATATAGTCTATATATAACTATGACATTAAACTACAACAGCTTAAGCCTTGATATATGACTATATAGTCTATATATAACTATGACATTAAACTACAACAGTAAAGCCTGGATATATGACTATATAGTCTATATATAACTATGACATTTAACTACAACAGCTAAAGCCTGGATATATGACTATATAGTCTATATATAACTATAACATTAAACTACAACAGCTTTAGCCTTGATATATGACTATATAGTCTATATATAACTATGACATTAAACTACAACAGCTTAAGGCTGGATATTTGACTATATAGTCTATATATAACTATGACATTAAACTACAACAGCTTTAGCCTTGATCTATGACTATAAAGTCTATATATAACTATGACATTAAACTACAACAGCTTAAGCCTGGATATATGACTATATAGTCTATATATAACTATGACATTAAACTACAACAGCTTAAGCCTTGATATATGACTATATAGTCTATATATAACTATGACATTAAACTACAACAGCTAAAGCCTTGATATATGACTATATAGTCTATATATAACTATGACATTAAACTACAACAGCTTAAGCCTTGATATATGACTATATAGTCTATATATAACTATGACATTAAACTACGACAGCTTAAGCCTTGATATATGACTATATAGTCTATATATAACTATGACATTAAACTACAACAGCTTAAGCCTTGATATATGACTATATAGTCTATATATATAACTATGACATTAAACTACAACAGCTTAAGCCTTGATATTTACTTAAGATGTTTATTGGGTGGCCATCACTAAGTTTAAGAATATTAATGTGTAAAAAACACATGGTTATCAGATGTGTGGCCATGTTCCAGCTAGAACTATAGAACTAATATTATAGTTTATTATCAAGGCTTTTTTTTCACTGCCAGGGGAATGAAAAAACCTGATGTAAATTTACTTTTTGGGGAAAACTGCATAATTTTAAAGACATTTTCTAAGGAGAAATCACCTGCAAATGGCTCCTGCTAAAGAAGGGAAAACAAAGCCCACATTATAAGCGACTAGTCAGACTATATCTCCTAGATAAAATTGAAACTGGTTGTCCAAATGATTCTGCTTTACTTTCTAATTACCAATATATCAATGATTCATGTTTTTTTGAAAACTATTTTTTCACAGCTATGACACCCAGATGAGCTAAAAAGGGCCCTCTTGTTATTTTATTTTTTTGCTCAGGATGGGATGTAAATGTTGTAAGAAAATAAAAAGAACAAAGCAAATGTCATGAAATGTTTTCATCAAACAAATGTATGTAAAATGTCTCTGCCTCCCTTTAAATCTTTCGCAAACAGAACAGATTTTGTTTTATTTCTTCCAGTTATATATAAGTATGAAACATGGAGAATATAAGAATCTCTTTGAAATAGAAGCATGGGAAACAAAACACAAGAAATTTACAGTCTAGCGGATAATGTGTAAGTGTTGATGCAATTGATTGAAAAGCCTCCTCTGGTTTCCTCACTGTCTTCACTTCAAACACCTTGCCACACAAAGTTCCACGACTAGTTGGCCAGGTGTCAGGATAATCTGCTTCAAGAGGACACTGTCTCCAGATAACTGAAATACTGTTGGTGGGACGATAAATCCAACAAACGGCACCTTGCCGCAACACTTGCATGGCTTGTGCATAAAAACCTTTATATATCACTCAAATGCTAACAGCTCAAAATTTAAGATTATTAACAAGCAAAATATTTTATTTATTTAATAACAAGCAAAATACTTTATATACACACATATAATATACTTTTGACATTTTATGTTCTATTTTTAGAGGATTCCTCCCAGTCTATTTTTAGATATACCACATGACATTAGATTCCATATTTTAAGTATTTCAGTAAATGAGATCTTCTATTTTTTATCCTGATAAAGACCCAATGTAGAATTGAAACTAGTAGATAATAAAACATGTTTTTTTAGAATTGATGTTGGTTGTTTGTTCCACTTATTAACTTTAATTGTTTTGAACAAGCTAAATAATCAACATTACAATTCCTTTAATGCTTTTACTCCAGCCAGTAATTGGTCACATGCAAATGAACAAGAAAATTGTTAATTGCTGTTCTGCGACGGCAAGTTCTTGCCTCGCCAAGCTCACTGAGCTTGGTGTCAGTGACTGTTTTTGATGTTTGTTCTTCGATTCAAGTGTTAGAATAATACTAATAGGTGGAAAAACATGAGGTCACAAAATCACTTCATGTTGAAAGGCATTTTTATCCTAAAAGAATTAAAATCCAAAATTGTATGCATACATAGATATACAAGGGGATAAAATGATTACATTTAAAAAAAAAATTCATCTCAGTCGGAAACAGAGTCAAGAAATTTTTCAATTAAAGGTAAATGTTATTATCTGGTTTAAAAAAATGACTCCAGTGACTCACCTGGAAGGTTTTGCTGTGATAAAATGACGTAACCCATTCTGTCATAGGAAATTTTAACAATTCACTTGATTTTGTTGATTTTCTTTGAAACCGTTTTAAATATTTTTAAACACATGCATTTTCAGCATATAATTATATAACCTAGATTAAACTAGTCTACAAATAAACTCATAGTTGTGTTGATGCTGCTGAAGACAAAAGTTAATAATTGTGAATGCTTTAAAAAAGGCATAAAATCACATATTCATGAGCAAAAGGGTTAACCCAAAACACATTCAGGAAAATAAGGACTGATACAAAACCAGATCTGCTTTGAGTGTTCTTTAAAAGCAGATCTGGTGTGATATAGACAGACGGGACACAATAATGAAAATGAATGGCAGCAATGGATAGTGAAATCTTTTAATTACCAATGCATCTTGAAATAGTGCAGAATAATTAGCTTCATCAATGTGCAATCAATGATGGTTTTGTAGTTATAAAAGTGGTGGTGGGAATAAGTAAGCTGATGTTTGTTTGTGCATGTCAGGTCTTCTTGATTTAAAGTATCTTCTAAAAAAGGATATGTTGTTCCAAACAAGACAACTTAAGTCCTCAAAAGTTTGATGGAGTGAAGCTTAATAAAGATAACCAAGCGGATTTAAAACCAAATTTTACAGAAATTATTGCTTGTTTCATTCATATGGACGTTTAAAATATCAAAGAAACTTCTTAGATTAAACTGTTATTTGAAAGAAACTTAAAGGAAAAAAATACATATATATCTAAGGCTTTGTTTTAAGGAAATTTCTTAATCTGAAATAATAACTAAGATTTTTTTATGGATAATCTTTGAGAAGTTAAAATCCCATAAGAGAGTCAGACCTGTAGTGAGTGTGCTTTACCGCTTCATTTGCTCAACCTTTAGGGTGGGGTATGTTACATATCATGTTAAAGGTGGTATCCAATAGTTTGGACCAAAATTTCTTTTCTCAAATAACAGGTATTTCCTATGGGAGCCAGGCTGCAGAGATAATTATTTTTAAACATAGAAAACCTGTGACCACTTTCTTTTGGGATCACATTATGTAGTCATCCAGATAATCAGCTCTGGCGTCGATATCTATTTTTAGCAGATACTGCTGTCAGGCTTTTTGTACCATTGGAAAAAAACAAATTCACAGAGATGTTTGTTCACAGTTAGGTTCTGTCTAACAATTCAGTTATTATTCAGAAGCATATTTATTGAGACTAAGGTATGGTTTGTACAAAAATATGCCTAAATTCCCCAAAGCAGTGGTTCAGTATTGTTCAATATGTATCTTATAAAGGCAAACTGTCAGATGCCAACTTTAATGGTGTGGGCTATTGACCTTTTCGAAATTACGAAATCTCGCGCAATCTCGCTCCACGAGATTTGAGGTCAGGGGGGTTCCATTTATGTGCTCATGTGTAAACATAGAACAGCTTACTTACTTTCGTTTTTTCTTCACACACAAAAAGAGGGTCAAAGTGAATAAAAATGATACACCAAATCATCAGAACTTGTATTTATAAGTTTTAAATAAATTTTACTCGCTTAGATAATTTTATTTTGCTATGGGACAGAACGATTTCTGCTGTGCTGAAGGTTGTAACCACGAGAGATCTCGAGGTGCCACATGCAATTTTTACAAGATTCCTAACAATAAAAAGCTCAGACCTTCTTGGCTGACTAATTGGAGAAATGGATACGTTGTCATTTAGCCTTTAGTTCCATTCAAAATTTAAATTACCTTCCAAATTATGCCATTTTGAAGACCACCTCCCTTCCCCCCATCGCCAAGTCAAGGAAAAAATGGTTTAAAGTGCCAAGTATATTTTCCCATAGACCAGCGGTAAGAAAGGCCTCAAGATGACAATCGAAAGATAACATAAAAACTATGCCTGGTAAGCTTATCTTTTTTGATTAGCACCCCCTCCCCCACCCAACAGGCAAAAACCAACCAGAAAACCCTCTTTTATTAAGGTTATTTTGATTTCAAATAAAGTGAATTGTTTACATGACAAACAGAATTTTTATTAGAAAGTTTCATGTAAATGTGGGCTATATTTCCAGTTTTTATGATGGTGTGGGCTATGTTTCTAGCTTTTATAATGGTGTGGGCTATGTTTCTAGCTTTTATAATGGTGTGGGCTATGTTTCCAGTTATTATAATGGTGTGGGCTATGTTTCTAGCTTTTATAATGGTGTGGGCTATGTTTCTAGCTTTTATAATGGTGTGGGCTATGTTTCTAGCTTTTATAATGGTGTGGGCTATGTTTCCAGCTTTTATAATGGTGTGGGCTATGTTTCTAGCTTTTATAATGGTGTGGGCTATGTTTCTAGCTTTTATAATGGTGTGGGCTATGTTTCTAGCTTTTATAATGGTGTGGGCTATGTTTCCAGCTTTTATAATGGTGTGGGCTATGTTTCTAGCTTTTATAATGGTGTGGGCTATGTTTCTAGCTTTTATAATGGTGTGGGCTATGTTTCTAGCTTTTATAATGGTGTGGGCTATGTTTCCAGCTTTTAAAGGGTTAATAACAGATCTGATGTGATACAACCAGATGAGAACCAATAATGGAAATGAATCGGCACGGTGGCTGTTGGAATTTTTTTATTATCCATGCATCATACAAAAGTGCATTTGAATTCACTTCATCATCTTGCCAACAACACTAATGTTGTTTTGTCTTTATTAAAACACTGGAAATGCTCAGGATACTGGATAAGTTTATGCATGTTGGTACAAAGGCTTTTGTATGTTTATTTAAAAAGAAAGAAAATATTAAGAATTTTATTTCTTCATCATATTATTGATAATCATTATTTTACTAGTTGTGCCTTGGTCCATGTTTTGTCAATTAAGACGGCAAGGTACACTGGAAAAATATCCTGTTTGTATAACAAGAAAACCATAATCTGGAAAGAGAGGCTTGGATCTTTGTCAGATATGAACCTTGCTTTAACAAAATTTACTTTGCCATGTTTCATGCACTTGAGAACATTTTGGTATTGCGGTGTGAATGATTAATGAAACGTTGGCTTGACTGATGAAGGAAGTAACACAACAGGAAGTTTCTACAGCTTGGAGAACTAATTTGCTGTCAGCTTGTCAAAATTTTATGACAGCAACTTCGGAATAAATTTAAGTATTCCTTGAACGACACTACTATTTTAGGAACATTGCTATAAAACAAATATTTCTTAACTAAACTGAGGTATGTAATAATTTTAAGGCTCTGCTATTCATAAAGATTTTTTTTAATCATACTTATTACAGGCTCTGATCAGTCATTTATGTAAAAACTTGTTTATTGAAAAGTTATTAGATATTTTATTTAATGTTGATGCAGTCAAACTTTATTTAATTAAGGTTTAAGTTGTATTTTTTATCAAAGAGTATAATTTATACTTAGAATACTGCATTGTAGTGCTAGCAAAGATGCCATTCCAATTCATTAAGAGAATAATTACCTTAGCAAGCAAGAGCGATCAACATAATTATTTGGTGCAGAAAATTAAGTTACTTCAAAGACACGTGAATTTTCACTGTTATCAAAATGACCTTAAGTTGGCTTCACGTGTCTTAATGTAACACCATTTATTAACAAATACTTACTCAAGATGTTATTGTCCATTGGAGGTATAAAGTAAGTGCATGAAAAAAAAACAGATACAGAAATCATTTTTGGCGATGCACTGGAGCATACACCTATATATGGATTGCTCACTGAAATTTCCACACAGGGAAAGTCTGTTTAGCAGACTTTCACAACCCTGATAAAATAAGGGTCCTTATTCGGTAAACGGCATTCTTTTCATTCTTTTTATGTATTTTTAACTCACCTGAGCACAATGTGCTCAAGGGGAGCTTTTGTGATACCGCTTCATACGTCGTTCATCCTTAGTCGTCCGTTGTTCGTAGTCAACATTTTAGCTTGTGAACACACTAGAGGCCACAATTTTTATCCAATCTTCATCAAACTTGGTCACAATGTTTGTCTGAATGAAATATTGGATAAGTTTATTATTGGGTCACCTGGGGTCAAAAAGTAGGTCACTAGGTCAAATTTTAGGAAAAACTTGTGAACTCACTAGAGACCACATTTATAGCCCAATCTTCACCAAACTTGGTCAGAATGTTTGTTTGCATAAAATCTTGGATAAGTTTGTAACTGGGTCACGTAGGGTCAAAAAGTAGGTCACTAGGTCAAATCTTAGAAAAAGCTTGTGAACACTCTAGAGGCCGTATTTATAGGCCAATCTTCATCAAACTTGATCAGAATGTTTGTCTGCATGAAATCTTGGATGAGTTCCTTATTGGATCATGTGGGGTCAAAAACTAGGTCTCTAGGTCAAATCTTAGAAAAAGCTTGTGAACACACTAGAGGCCACATTTATAGGCCAAACTTCATCAAACTTGGTCAGAATGTTTGTCTGCATAAAATCTTGGACGAGTTTATTATTGGGTCATGTGGGGTCAAAAAGTAGGTCACTAGGTCAAATCTTAAAAAAAGCTTGTGAACACACTAGAGGCCACATTAATAGACCAAACTTCATCAAACTTGGTCAGACTGTTTGTCTGCATGCAATCTTAGACTAGTTCATTATATATCATTTTTATTGGCTGTGAAGGGGATGTAGGAGTTGGCAGCTTCCCTCCAGAAAAAACTTTATGTCTACAATGACCATCATTGGTTGCTGCATTGTATTTAAAAAAAATCTTATCAAACTATACAACTCTGGATTCAATATAGTGGACATTAGCATAAGGATCAAGAACCCAGACCTACTGACTTACTTTTCTCAAGGAGGGCAAGTCACTAGCGCCCTGGGATGGTTACCTCACTGGCTACATCACTTTACATTGCTGATTACATTGTTGGTTACAGCATATGAGAGTCAGAATACTGTCATATTACATACTCTGGAGGGGAAGAGTCAGAGTACTGTCATATTACATACTCTGGAGGGGAAGAGTCAGAGTACTGTCATATTACATACTCTGGAGGGGGAGGGTCAGAGTACTGTCATATTACATACTCTGGAGGGGAAGAGTCAGAGTACTGTCATATTACATACTCTGGAGGGGGAGGGTCAGAATACTGTCATATTACATACTCTGGAGGGGAGGAAGATTGCTGTGTGTTTGTACTTCATGTAAAATCTTCACTGCAGAAATTACATGCATTTCAGATCACAGTAACCTCTGCTATAATGAAGTAAAAAGGACACAGGGTTTGATGAATGCGAGTAATTTGATAGAGGTTTTAAAATATATACTCTAAAAAAATTATTCTAATGATTAAATCTACGGATTGTTTACATTTAAAAAATAAATTGTTTGGATTTTATTACATTTGAATCATTGAAAACATATTTACATTGACACCAATATCAGTGTACACAAGCAACCACAATGGTCACTTTTCAAAATGACATGTTACTAGTTGACAGCCAAAACATAACCTATGTGGGGAGTGTGGTTCATGTAGTAATGCATTTAATAATTACATTAACGGTAGCATCTCATTAAAAATTCTGGACATATTGAACATTTTAATGTTTTTTTGTTTTTTTTTCTGCTATGAAATTTAACTGTATGACTCTGTCATTAATTTCACATCAATTCTTAGGAATATTTAGAACTACTTTTTGTCTATCTGGAGGCAAGAATTGTCTTAAATTGTTAGGTTGGTAGCTTTCTATGTAAAACAGTAGCTCTGTCTTCAGTGCTGACACAGTCAATACACAGTGAGTATGAAAGTCTAATACAGAACCAGACTTGATGTGATAGTGCTGACACAGTCAATACACAGTGAGTATGAAAGTCTATTACAGAACCAGACTTGATGTGATTGTGCTGACACAGTCAATACACAGTGAGTATGAAAGTCTAATACAGAACCAGACTTGATGTGATAGTGCTGACACAGTCAATACACAGTGAGTATGAAAGTCTAATACAGAACCAGACTTGATGTGATAGTGCTGACACAGTCAATACACAGTGAGTATGAAAGTCTAATACAGAACCAGACTTGATGTGATAGTGCTGACACAGTCAATACACAGTGAGTATGAAAGTCTAATACAGAACCAGACTTGATGTGATAGTGCTAATACAGCAGATCTGGTACAATAACGACAGATGAGGCACAATAATGAAAATGAAAGGCTACAGAGAATGTTTGAATCTTCTAATTATCTCAGCATTATGAAAAAGTACACATGAATTTGTTTCATCAAAATTGTCTTTAGTTAACATGGTAAATACTTGTTACTGAGTTCAGAAGATAAATGTTTGTTTCACCAACTCGTTACTCTAATTTTGTTTTTAAAAATAAATGTCAAGTAAAATTGAAATATGGCTAATGATGACATAATGTAATGAAGTTAAGATCTTTGTTCTGTCAGTTCATGCATTTATGTAATCTATTATTCTATTCATTATGGCTTCAAAATATTTCAGTATTTGTAATAATTCAGTGTTTGCAAAAAGCATTTGCTTATGAGCAAAAATATGTCTGTAGATTTAAAATATTACCATAGAATCTTTTTAACTCCTCAAAATTATATTTGTTTTCTACAAATCAAACAATCCTTATTGATATATTACAGTTTATGGTAGACTTTAAGACCTTCCCAAACCTAAATCCAAAGATTAATAAAGGTACGCAGCAAGACTGTGGACAGATTACTACTAAGGGTGTGACAATCTTACTTCAGGTTGCAGTTACATTGTGATAAAAACATTTGCAATCTTTAAATTACCAAAAAACCAATGAAGGTGTCTGTATTTTGTAGCTTTTATGTGGATATAAGTTTCTTGTCATGTTGAAATAGGAGATCATCAGTCTTAATTGATGTTCTTAATTGACAGATCAAAAGAAGAAGTTTAACCATGCCCTTGACATGTTAAAGGTCACAACAGTCAACAAGTAAAGTGTCATATGCATGAAATATGAAAATATTGACAATCAAGTGCAGCTTTGTCTATAATGCAGTTAAATGTTGCAGGTGAGCAAGCCATATTCTCTGAGTACGTAGAACTCATTATTAATACATTAATCCAGAGCATAAAAACACTGTATTATCATTAGGTCGCTGATAATGGCAACACTATATTTATAATTGGTTTTGGAAATGCATATCGGATGACATTACATCTTTGAGAAGCAATAGTTTTTTATCCTCCCCGAATGAAAATTCGGGGGAGCATATAGCCGCCGCCTTGTCCATCCATCTGTCCGTCCGTCCCGCATTAGTGTGTGGCCCATAACTTCGTTATTTGAAGTCGCATTTTAAAATTATTTCACAGAAATGATTGTCATATCAAGACAATGTCTCAAGTGCAAAATTAGGGAACATGTACCTACCCTGAAGGTCAAGGTCACAGCATGGCCTTGAAACAATATTGTGTCCTGTCCATAACTTTGTTATTTATTATTGGATTTTAAAATTATTTCACAGAAATGATCACCATACTGAGACGACATGTCACATGCTACATTTGGGTCGCTTCCTTGAAGGTTAAGGTCACAGCATAACCTTGAAGCAAAATCATGTCCGGCCCATAACTTTGATATTTGCAATCATATTTTAAAATTATTTCACAGAAATGATCATGATATCAAGACAAATTGTCATGCTAGAAATTTGGGTTGCTACCATAAAGGTCAAGGTCATGACCTTGAGGCAAAATCGTTTCCAGCCAATACATTTTAACGTAAGTCAACCTTATTAAATAATATACACAATGAATTGTATTTCTTAAATTCATTGCCATTGTTAGTATGATCAGTTCCATTGTTCCCCAAGTTAACACAGTGGTTGAAATAGCCATTCCCTTCAGCCTTCATAGGTACAGATTTCATTATGTCTGATTTTATAGCACCACTCCATTTACAAAATTCAACTTCATAGTTACACAGCAAACTGTTTTTGTGACAAAATACCCATTTGGGGAGCATCACCCGTCTTCGACAGTCTTTTCTTTCTTATGGTAATTATTATTCTACTTCAGCTGTAAAAGAAGACATTGTTATATGTAAATAAAAGTGTTCTGTTTCTATTGTTTGTTCTGAAGAACTTCTACATAAATGATAAAAATAAACTTCAGAACTGTCAAAAAGTAACAAGGAAACACCTACACATATCACTTGTCAAATTCTTATTTTCAAATTGCAGGTCTGCACGAATTTGACTACAATTTCTTCAATGTAATATTTTTGATTTAATATTTTTCTGTAGAAGATGTTTTCTTTTTTAATAATAAGTTTCACAGTGCTGATCTTTTTTACAACCAAAACAGTACAGCTGCTGCACTGGTTAAGTAGATATTGGTAATAACTGGAAATGCCTTGTCATAGAAATTAAAAACAGTCATAGACATTCTCAAATTAATCAGTGCACAGCACAACCATTGTTGTAAACAATTTAAAAAAGAAGCAAATGAAAATAGTACTTAATGTTAACTATGCAAAATACGCTTAGCTTTCTTATATATTATTTCCAGCGACTTTGTTGCTTTGCACAAACTATGTCTTGTAGTATTTGATTTGTGGTTGTACTACATTTAGTGGATAATTCAAGCTTTTGTTCTGTGTAATGCCCTGTAATATTTTTGTATGCTAATAAAATTGAAACAGTCAGCAATACTTAATTTATCTGATTTTAAGAAAGCTGATAGACTTTACTGATTCAACATAAACTTTTTGAGGATTTTTTAGAAAAGCTTTTTACATATGTTTTACAAGTAGTTAGCAAACACCAAACAGAAAATAAATAAAATGTTAATATAGCCATACAATCTTTCAGCTGACGTGCAGGAAGCAGGTGGTTCTACTCAGATAGCATGGCTTAAGTCTTCCTCCTCCATCAATAATTAGCTAGACATCACCAATAACTTAAGCTGGATATTGCTAATATGTCCATAATTGGATGTAAGAAAAAACAAAAAACAATAATTGCCAAAAGAAAATGTTATTTGAACAAAACACTACTGTTCAAACTTAAAAGAATATGGTACAGAACACTGACCAAAACAATATTGATTGACATCTCTCATCTTTAGGCCTGACTTTAATTTAAATGTGATAAGCACCATTTGAAACCTGTCACTAAAGTTATACATTTTTAAACTGTGTAATATAACAACCTGTTTTCAGTGTTCACATTATTTTAATCTATAGATTTTTGTATTTCTTCTCACATATTTAAATTTTAACCTGATTATAATCTATTCAAGTTAAACTTCATTGTATTCTGGGGCGTATAATCTATCAAGTGTCGGTGTGCCATAAAACCCAAAATACAAAATACCGAAACCTGTTAAAATCATAACTAACCGGTATATCATTTTGAAATGGAAACAATGTGTCAGTCACAATGTATAATAAAACTCCATAAAACAAGCATGTACTAAGGTTGGGATGGGATTTGGGATTTGCCGGAATTTTTGCTGATACTGTGCAGCAACATTTCTATCATTATAGCACAGGGGCACTTATAAGGTGCCCAGGGACTGAACCCGGCCAGTCCATTATACTGAGCGTTAGGAGGGAAACCACTACTACCAACTTTAAAGTCTTTGGTTTGACCCGGCCGTGGTTTGAACCTGCGACCTTGATCCGTAAGCTGACGCTCTACCACCTGAGCTATTACGGCCGGTGTACCAAGGTTGTGTGGTGACATTAGTAGAGTACTACACAGACACAAGAAGTCACGGGTTTAAATTGTATAAAAGCCAAGCATTTTTTATTTTATTTATTGCACTTATGTCTTTTTCTTTCTTTTTCATATAAACAGCTTCTGAATATATCAACAAATTAGTATTTTAGTGTTTTTTTCATACATCTGACCATTTAAAACTGATTTGGATATAACTGATATAGTGAAAATAGTGAGCCTGCCAGGGAAATGAAGGCTTTTGTGATTTAGAAAGGGTTGTGTGTGACATTTATAAGTAAAGTAAAAAATCTTTTTAAAATAAACTTAATAAAAAAAACTCTGCTGCTGATAGATATAGTCTTTGGCAAACATAAAAATAGATTTCTTTTTATTTTATAGTATAATAATTTTATAATAAAATAATGTTATGATTGAGCACTTGATCAGCTTTTTGTAATCTTAGGTTGATCAAAGTTGAAATGTTTGGAAAAGATTTTTTGACTGCTTAGGCTTAAGCTAAAGGCTGTCAACTGCAATAAATGTCAACGAAATTGTAGAAATTGATGCAGAACGAAAATGGTTTTGCAACAGGGGAAGCTGTTCCTAAATTGTAAATGTGCTGCTTCATGGGAGATTAAGAGAATAATTCTGCGGATATTCGGGGTCTCTTCAAACGATTTGATGGATCTTAAACACTCCTATTGAGGAAATGCTATTTTCTCTGCTACAGAGTAAAATTACAGAGAATTAGCAAAATGAATCTTGTTGAAATAATTGTATTTCTTTATGGAGATAAAGTTACAGATGATTGCTTTAATTTGTGCTTGTCTGGGCAGGGAGTGTTAAGAAGGGATGGTTGGACATTGAGATAATTAACTGTTTCCTGGGCAACTAACTTAATTGTGTTGCAGGGAATAATGGCATGTTCGTGTTATTTTCTAAGGTTGTGAAAAGAGTACAAGTTTAGCAAAAGGTTGAAGGTCATCTGATATATGGAAATAGTTGTCGTTGGTTCTTTCTGCATGCATAATACGTGTTCAGGTCAAGGGGTGAAGGTCACTTGGCATAATATATGTTAAGTGATATCATTGAGGCTTTCTGCAAGCAGGATAAATGTTTGTCTCAAGGGGTGAAGGTCACTTGGCATAATATATGTTAAGTGATATCATTGAAGCTTTCTGCAAGCAGGATAAATGTTTGTCTCAAGGGGTGAAGGTCAGAAGATTTAGATGAGGCAAACGTGGCACACCTCTCCCACCTAGAACAATTCCAAACATTAAAATTATATATGACTTTAATTTAATAAACCAGCAAGAAGATTGTACATTATAAAATGATACTTTAAAAAACACTGTCTAAAAATTTAGACACATGATGTAAGAGAATGTTTCTTTTTCTCTAAGAGACTGCAGATGTTGTTTCTGCTATTATTCACTTAACTAAATCAACAAATGTTGTAAGATGTATACCTTTAGTTGATAGGCATACTGTTTTATATCATACCACAAAATATGAAATATGCCTTCTGTTCTGTAGTTTTCAATGATTGTTCTTTTTATCTGTCATCTTTAATTTATGTAAACTATACATATCTGATGTTAAAAAAATTAAAACCATTACTGAGTGACTTAAGAGTTATATTCATTCCAGGCAGTTATGTTAATGTTTTCTTCAAATTTATATTGGGTTTATAGTAAAATCTTAAAATCTAGGTCGAACTGTTCTAGGCCGAACTGTCCTAGTCTGGAATGTCCTAGGCTGAACTGTCTTAGGCCAAACTGTCCATGGGCCGAACTTTCAATGGGCCGAACTGTCCTAGGCCCGAATGTCCTAGGCTGAATTGTCAGTGGGCCAAACTGTCCTAGGCCGAATTGTCCTAGGCCGGAATATCCTATTCTGAACTGTCCTAGGCCGAAACGTTCGTGGGCCGAAACGTCCGCTCACCATCTAATGTTTGCATTGTTTTTCATTGAATATCTGAACTGGTCTATACTTTTTTAATAATAATAAACATAACTAAATTAATAACATTTCTGTTTCTAAATTTGAGTTTACACTTTTGACATTTTCTTCTGTATTTCAGGTTGTATTATTTTGCTGAAACTCTTTATATTGTGCATCAGATTTATTTCCTTTTTGTTTTTATTTACAGAATAACTTGGATTTTTGTTGTTAACCTTACCATCACCTTAAATTCCACAATCTTAACTTTTTATTACAAGTACAATTTGTGGCTTGAAAATGGTTGATATTTTAAGGGTCTGGTGTGAAGTTTTTAATTTGGCATACATATTAAATGTCTTTTAACATTATCTACTTGTACATAAAAATACAGCAAAAACAGACACATAAATTATATTTCTCTCTTACATAATTAATCTATAATTATTGTGTTGTCATGTTATGTTGAGGTACATGAAAAATCTGGTAAAGTTACTGTGTTAATTTTCTTTTCAAAATCATAGAATCTGTGGAAAGCAAATATCCATTGTAGATTTATTTGTAGGTATAGTCAAGTATATGTAGATATAATCATGTATTGTAGATATAATCAAGTATTGTAGATGTAATCAAGTATTTGTAGATATAATCAAGTATTGTAGATATAATCAAGTATTGTAGATATAATCATGTATTGTAGATATAATCAAGTATTGTAGATATAATCAAGTATTTGTAGATATAATCAAGTATTATAGATATAATCAAGTATTGTAGATATAATCAAGTATTGTAGATATAATCAAGTATTGTAGATATATAATCAAGTATTGTAGATATAATCAAGTATTGTAGATATAATCATGTATTGTCGATATAATCAAGTATTGTAGATATAATCAAGTTTTGTAGATATAATCATGTATTGTAGATATAATCAAGTATTTGTAGATATAATCAAGTATTGTAGATATAATCAAGTATTGTAGATATAATCAAGTATTGAAGATATAATCAAGTATTTGTAGATATAATCAAGTATTTGTAGATATAATCAAGTATTGTAGATATAATCAAGTATTGTAGATATAATCAAGTATTTGTAGATATAATCATGTATTTGTAGATATAATCAAGTATTGTAGATATAATCAAGTATTTGTAGATATAATCATGTACTGTAGATATAATCAAGTATTTGTAGATATAATCAAGTATTGTAGATATAATCAAGTATTGTAGGTATAATCAAGTATTGTAGATATAATCAAGTATTTGTAGATATAATCATGTACTGTAGATATAATCAAGTATTTGTAGATATAATCAAGTATTGTAGATATAATCAAGTATTTGTAGATATAATCAAGTATTTGTAGATATAATCAAGTATTGTAGATATAATCAAGTATTTGTAGATATAATCATGTACTGTAGATATAATCATGTACTGTAGATATCATCAAGTATTTGTAGATATAATCAAGTATTGTAGATATAATCAAGTATTTGTAGATATAATCATGTATTGTAGATATAATCAAGTATTTGTAGATATAATCATGTATTTGTAGATATAATGAAGTATTTGTAGATATAATGAAGTATTTGTAGATATAATGAAGTATTTGTAGATATAATGAAGTATTGTAGATATAATCAAGTATTGTAGATATAATCAAGTATTGTAGATATAATCATGTATTGTAGATATAATGAAGTATTTGTAGATATAATGAAGTATTTGAAGATATAATGAAGTATTGTAGATATAATCATGTATTGTAGATATAATCATGTATTGTAGATATAATAAAGTATTGTAGATATAATCAAGTATTGTAGATATAATCAAGTATTTGTAGATATAATCATGTATTTGTAGATATAATGAAGTATTTGTAGATATAATCAAGTATTTGTAGATATAATCAAGTATTGTAGATATAATCAAGTATTTGTAGATATAATGAAGTATTTGTAGATAAAATGAAGTATTGTAGATATAATGAAGTATTGTAGATATAATCATGTATTTTAGATATAATCATGTATTGTAGATATAATCAAGTATTTGTAGATATAATGAAGTATTTGTAGATATAATGAAGTATTGTAGATATAATCAAGTATTGTAGATATAATCAAGTATTGTAGATATAATCAAGAATTTGTAGATATAATGAAGTATTTGTAGATAAAATGAAGTATTGTAGATATAATGAAGTATTGTAGATATAATCATGTATTTTAGATATAATCATGTATTGTAGATATAATCAAGTATTTGTAGATATAATGAAGTATTTGTAGATATAATGAAGTATTGTAGATATAATGAAGTATTGTAGATATAATGAAGTATTGTAGATATAATGAAGTATTGTAGATATAATGAAGTATTTGTAGATATAATGAAGTATTGTAGATATAATGAAGTATTGTAGATATAATGAAGTATTGTAGATATAATGAAGTATTGTAGATATAATGAAGTATTGTAGATATAATCAAGTATTGTAGATATAATCAAGTATTGTAGATATAATCAAGTATTGTAGATATAATCAAGTATTGTAATCAAGTATTGTAGATATAATCATGTATTGTAGATATAATCAAGTATTGTAGATATAATCAAGTTTTGTAGATATAATCATGTATTGTAGATATAATCAAGTATTTGTAGATATAATCAAGTATTGTAGATATAATCAAGTATTGTAGATATAATCAAGTATTGAAGATATAATCAAGTATTTGTAGATATAATCAAGTATTTGTAGATATAATCAAGTATTGTAGATATAATCAAGTATTGTAGATATAATCAAGTGTTTGTAGATATAATCAAGTATTTGTAGATATAATCATGTATTTGTAGATATAATCAAGTATTGTAGATATAATCAAGTATTTGTAGATATAATCATGTACTGTAGATATAATCAAGTATTTGTAGATATAATCAAGTATTGTAGATATAATCAAGTATTTGTAGATATAATCAAGTATTGTAGATATAATCAAGTATTTGTAGATATAATCATGTACTGTAGATATAATCATGTACTGTAGATATAATCATGTACTGTAGATATAATCAAGTATTTGTAGATATAATCAAGTATTGTAGATATAATCAAGTATTTGTAGATATAATCATGTATTGTAGATATAATCATGTATTTGTAGATATAATCATGTATTTGTAGATATAATGAAGTATTTGTAGATATAATGAAGTATTTGTAGATATAATGAAGTATTGTAGATATAATCAAGTATTGTAGATATATTCAAGTATTGTAGATATAATCATGTATTGTAGATATAATGAAGTATTTGTAGATATAATGAAGTATTTGAAGATATAATGAAGTATTGTAGATATAATCATGTATTGTAGATATAATCATGTATTGTAGATATAATAAAGTATTGTAGATATAATCAAGTATTGTAGATATAATCAAGTATTTGTAGATATAATCATGTATTTGTAGATATAATCATGTATTTGTAGATATAATCATGTATTTGTAGATATAATGAAGTATTTGTAGATATAATGAAGTATTTGTAGATATAATGAAGTATTTGTAGATATAATCAAGTATTGTAGATATAATCAAGTATTGTAGATATAATCATGTATTGTAGATATAATGAAGTATTTGTAGATATAATGAAGTATTGTGGATATAATCATGTATTGTAGATATAATCATGTATTGTAGATATAATAAAGTATTGTAGATATAATCAAGTATTGTAGATATAATCAAGTATTTGTAGATATAATCATGTATTTGTAGATATAATGAAGTATTTGTAGATATAATCAAGTATTTGTAGATATAATCAAGTATTGTAGATATAATGAAGTATTTGTAGATATAATGAAGTATTGTAGATATAATGAAGTATTGTAGATATAATCATGTATTTTAGATATAATCATGTATTGTAGATATAATCAAGTATTTGTAGATATAATGAAGTATTTGTAGATATAATGAAGTATTGTAGATATAATCAAGTATTGTAGATATAATGAAGTATTGTAGATATAATGAAGTATTTTAGATGTAATGAAGTATTTGTAGATATAATGAAGTATTGTAGATATAATCAAGTATTGTAGATATAATGAAGTATTGTAGATATAATGAAGTATTGTAGATATAATCAAGTATTGTAGATATAATCAAGTATTTGTAGATATAATGAAGTATTTGTAGATATAATGAAGTATTGTAGATATAATGAAGTATTTGTAGATATAATGAAGTATTGTAGATATAATGAAGTATTGTAGATATAATGAAGTATTGTAGATATAATCAAGTATTGTAGATATAATCAAGTATTGTAGATATAATGAAGTATTGTAGATATAATGAAGTATTGTAGATATAATGAAGTATTGTAGATATAATGAAGTATTGTAGATATAATCAAGTATTGTAGATATAATCATGTACTGTAGATATAATCAAGTATTGTAGATATAATCAAGTATTGTAGATATAATGAAGTATTGTAGATATAATGAAGTATTGTAGATATAATGAAGTATTGTAGATATAATCAAGTATTGTAGATATAATGAAGTATTGTAGATATAATGAAGTATTGTAGATATAATCAAGTATTGTAGATATAATCATGTACTGTAGATATAATCAAGTATTGTAGATATAATCAAGTATTGTAGATATAATCATGTACTGTAGATATAATCATGTACTGTAGATATAATCAAGTATTGTAGATATAATCAAGTATTTGTAGATATAATGAAGTATTGTAGATATAATCAAGTATTGTAGATATAATCAAGTATTGTAGATATAATCATGTACTGTAGATATAATCATGTACTGTAGATATAATCAAGTATTGTAGATATAATCAAGTATTTGTAGAGATAATGAAGTATTGTAGATATAATGAAGTATTGTAGATATAATCAAGTATTGTAGATATAATCAAGTATTGTAGATATAATGAAGTATTTGTAGATATAATGAAGTATTGTAGATATAATCATGTATTTGTAGATATAATCGCGTTTTGTAGATATAATCAAGTATTTGTAGATATAATCAAGTATTGTAGATATAATCAAGTATTGTAGATATAATCAAGTATTTGTAGATATAATCATGTATTGTAGATATAATCAAGTATTGTAGATATAATCAAGTATTGTAGATATAATCAAGTATTTGTAGATATAATCAAGTATTTGTAGATATAATCAAGTATTGGTAGATATAATCAAGTATTTGTAGATATAATCAAGTATTGTAGATATAATCAAGTATTGTAGATATAATGAAGTATTTGTAGATATAATGAAGTATTTGTAGATATAATCAAGTTTTGTAGATATAATCAAGTATTTGTAGATATAATCAAGTATTGTAGATATAATCAAGTATTTGTAGATATAATCATGTATTGTAGATATAATCAAGTATTGTAGATATAATGAAGTATTGTAGATATTATCATGTATTGTAGATATAATCAAGAAATGATCTGGTTATGATGGTGACAGTGATGGAGGGTTTTTAGCATTGTGTCTGTTGTCTTGTTATGATGGTGATAGAGGGTTCAAGAATTGGGCCTCTTGTCTTTTTATTATGGTGATAGAGGGTTCAAGAATTGGGCCTCTTGTCTTTTTATGATGGTGATAGAGGGTTCAAGAATTGGGTCTGTTGTCTTGTTATGATGGTGATGGAGGGTTCAAGAATTGGGCCTCTTGTCTTTTTATGATGGTGATGGAGGGTTCAAGCATTGTGCCTCTTGTCTTTTTATGATGGTGATGGAGGGTTCAAGAATTGGGCCTCTTGTCTTTTTATGATGGTGATGGAGGGTTCAAGAATTGGGCCTCTTGTCTTGTTATGATGGTGATGGAGGGTTCAAGAATTGGGCCTCTTGTCTTTTTATGATGGTGATGGAGGGTTCAAGCATTGTGCCTCTTGTCTTTTTATGATGGTGATGGAGGGTTCAAGCATTGTGTCTGTTGTCTTGTTATGATGGTGATGGAGGGTTCAAGCATTGTGCCTCTTGTCTTTTTATGATGGTGATAGAGGGTTCAAGCATTGTGCCTCTTGTCTTTTTATGATGGTGATGGAGGGTTCAAGCATTGTGTCTGTTGTCTTGTTATGATGGTGATGGAGGGTTCAAGCATTGTGCCTCTTGTCTTTTTATGATGGTGATGGAGGGTTCAAGCATTGTGCCTCTTGTCTTTTTATGATGGTGATGGAGGGTTCAAGCATTGTGTCTGTTGTCTTTTTATGATGGTGATGGGGGGTTCAAGCATTGTGCCTCTTGTCTTTGTATGATGGTGATAGAGGGTTCAAGCATTGTTTCTGTTGTCTTGTTATGATGGTGATGGAGGGTTCAAGAATTAGGCCTCTTGTCTTGTTATGATGGTGATGGAGGGTTCAAGAATTGTGTCTCTTGTCTTTTTATGATGGTGATGGAGGGTTCAAGCATTGTGCCTCTTGTCTTGTTAAGATGGTGATGGAGGGTTCAAGAATTGGGCCTCTTGTCTTGTTATGATGGTGATAGAGGGTTCAAGAATTGTGTCTGTTGTCTTGTTATGATGGTGATAGAGGGTTCAAGCATTGGACCTCTTGTCTTTTTATTATGGTGATAGAGGGTTCAAGAATTGTGTCTCTTGTCTTTTTATGATGGTGATAGAGGGTTCAAGAATTGGGTCTCTTGTCTTTTTATGATGGTGATGGAGGGTTCAAGCATTGTGCCTCTTGTCTTGTTATGATGGTGATAGAGGGTTCAAGCATTGGACCTGTTGTCTTGTTATGATGGTGATAGAGGGTTCAAGAATTGTGTCTCTTGTCTTTTTATAATGGTGATAGAGGGTTCAAGAATTGGGTCTGTTGTCTTTTTATGATGGTGATAGAGGGTTCAAGAATTGGGTCTGTTGTCTTTTTATGATGGTGATAGAGGGTTCAAGAATTGGGTCTCTTGTCTTGTTATGATGGTGATAGAGGGTTCAAGAATTGTGTCTCTTGTCTTTTTATTATGGTGATAGAGGGTTCAAGAATTGTGTCTCTTGTCTTTTTATGATGGTGATAGAGGGTTCAAGAATTGTGTCTCTTGTCGTGTTATGATGGTGATAGAGGGTTCAAGAATTGGGCCTCTTGTCTTGTTATGATGGTGATAGAGGGTTCAAGCATTGTGCCTCTTGTCTTTTTATTATGGTGATAGAGGGTTCAAGAATTGTGTCTCTTGTCTTTTTGTGATGGTGATAGAGGGTTCAAGAATTGGGTCTCTTGTCTTTTTATGATGGTGATAGAGGGTTCAAGAATTGGGTCTGTTGTCTTGTTATGATGGTGATAGAGGGTTCAAGAATTGTGTCTCTTGTCTTTTTATGATGGTGATAGAGGGTTCAAGAATTGGGTCTCTTGTCTTGTTATGATGGTGATAGAGGGTTCAAGAATTGGGCCTCTTGTCTTTTTATGATGGTGATGGAGGGTTCAAGAATTGTGTCTCTTGTCTTTTTATGATGGTGATGGAGGGTTCAAGCATTGTGCCTCTTGTCTTGTTATGATGGTGATGGAGGGTTCAAGAATTGGACCTCTTGTCTTGTTATGATGATGATAGAGGGTTCAAGAATTGGGCCTCTTGTCTTGTTATGATGGTGATAGAGGGTTCAAGAATTGGGTCTGTTGTCTTTTTATGATGGTGATAGAGGATTCAAGAATTGGTTCTGTTGTCTTTTTATGATGGTGATAGAGGGTTCAAGAATTGGGTCTGTTGTCTTGTTATGATGGTGATAGAGGGTTCAAGAATTGTGTCTGTTGTCTTGTTATGATGGTGATAGAGGGTTCAAGAATTGGGTCTGTTGTCTTTTTATGATGGTGATAGAGGGTTCAAGCATTGTGCCTCTTGTCTTGTTATGATGGTGATAGAGGGTTCAAGAATTGGGCCTCTTGTCTTGTTATGATTGTGATAGAGGGTTCAAGAATTGTGTCTGTTGTCTTGTTATGATGGTGATAGAGGGTTCAAGAATTAGATCTGTTGTCTTTTTATTATGGTGATAGAGGGTTCAAGAATTGGGCCTCTTGTCTTGTTATGATGGTGATGGAGGGTTCAAGCATTGTGCCTCTTGTCTTGTTATGTTGGTGATAGAGGGTTCAAGAATTTGGCCTCTTGTCTTTTTATTATGGTGATAGAGGGTTCAAGCATTGGACCTCTTGTCTTTTTATTATGGTGATAGAGGGTTCAAGAATTGGGTCTGTTGTCTTGTTATGATGGTGATAGAGGGTTCAAGAATTGTGTCTCTTGTCTTTTTATGATGGTGATAGAGGGTTCAAGAATTGGGTCTGTTGTCTTTTTATTATGGTGATAGAGGGTTCAAGCATTGGGCCTCTTGTCTTTTTATAATGGTGATAGAGGGTTCAAGAATTGGGCCTCTTGTCTTGTTATGATGGTGATAGAGGGTTCAAGCATTGGGCCTCTTGTCTTTTAATGATGGTGATGGAGGGTTCAAGAATTGGCTGTCTTGTCTTGTTATAAACTCCTGATTCGAAAATGTAAATTTAAATGTAATCATAGCTATTTGGAATATTTTCTATAATCTTTCCTGCCTCCTGGTAGTCTGATAATAATCTGGTTTGAAAATAATTCATCTTGTGGGATTTAATTTTTTTTTATTAGCTTGTCACCAAATTAAAAATAGAATCAGATAGTGACAGTGTTTCTTGGTAAACAAGGGAAATAGTTTGCAAAAAGTGATTAAAAACAAACAAAAGGATTGCATGGGACCTAAAGCAGCTATTATGCAAATGATCAGTTTGCTATTGCGTGGGGCTGGCAGAGCATAGTGTTGTTAAGTCATGGCTTCTTATAAAATGAAAGATGATGTCATTTTGTAGCTGTTTCTGTAAAGGAATGCCATTTATCACAAGAGGATTCTTAAAACTTGGTAATTTTTTTTTAATTAAAGATTTCGATTTGTCTCAATTTATATTTTATATAGTCTTAGACATACTAATTGGTTAGATATTATTTTCTGTTCAGTAAATTTTGCAGTGTTTCGATACCATTCATAGATGTCCTTGTACTATATTTTGCAGTTTTTCAGTACCATTCATAGATGTTCTTGCGCGATATTTTGCAGTTTTTCAATACCATTCATAGATGTTCTTGCGCCATATTTTGCAGTTTTTCAATACCATTCATAGATGTTCTTGCACTATAGTTTGCAGTTTTTCAATAACATTCTGAGATGTTCTCGCACTATATTTTGCAGTTTTACAATACCATTTCTAGATGTTCTTGACTATATTTTGCTGTTTTTCAATACAACTTATAGATGTTCTAGATAATATTTTGCAGTTTTTCAATACCATTCTGAGATGTTCTCGCACTATAGTTTGCTGTTTTACAATACCATTCCTAGATGTTCTTGACTATATTTTGCTGTTTTTCAATACAACTTATAGATGTTCTAGATAATATTTTGCAGTTTTTCAATAACATTCTGAGATGTTCTCGCACTATATTTTGCAGTTTTACAATACCATTCCTAGATGTTCTTGACTATATTTTGCTGTTTTTCAATACAACTTATAGATGTTCTAGATAATATTTTGCAGTTTTTCAATACCATTCAGAGATGTTCTTGCACTATAGTTTGCAGTTTTACAATACCATTCCTAGATGTTCTTGACTATATTTTGCTGTTTTTCAATACAATTCATAGATGTTCTAGATAATATTTTGCAGTTTTTCAATACCCTTCATAGATGTTCTTGCACTGAACCTGGTAGATTAATAGAGTATTGGCTTTAGGAACCAGAGGCCCGTATTCATTCCGTGGTTGTAACATACCAAAGTCATTAAAATTGGTTATGGTATAGCTCCTTTTCCAAAGCTCAAGCAATTATAAGGGTAGTTCCACGACTGGTTGGCCCGGTGTCAGCATTGTAATGTTACTGAGTGTGGTATCATGCCAGGTGTTCACGGCATGCTATATGCAGAGAAGGTAGCACTATATGTCCTTCAAGTGGACACCCTCTCCAAGTAACTGAAATACAGTTGGTGAACCCAACTAACAAACAAACAAACATGTTCTTACTTTATGAATAAAAGACCAGGATTTTTTTTGTTGAAAAATATAGCTGTCAACATTCAGTTGTTGATTACGATGGCATATTGTCTCTTGAGGGACCCTTAACTTTAAACTGGTGTGAATTTATTAAACTGGTAAAACTCCTGGCTTCTTTACAAAGCAGAATTGTTTTCTAAAAATAAAATTCATTAGAAAAAATCTGATGGGCTTTAATCAATCTTACTGATTCACCAACATCGCCAACAATGTATGCAATCTGTGTGGCCAATTTCAGAGTTCTGTAACAATTCCAAAAAATTTGCTCCAATGAAATCATTTTAATGAATGAAATCATGTGTCTAGTCTTTAAGACTTGTGTTCTTTCTAAACTCTTTGCTAATGCCTTGCTCAAATGCATCATAGCTTTTGTTTGTTGTTGTTGTTGTTGTAACATTTATCCAGAAATTTCACTATCTTTAGCTTGGAGACATATGTTTTACTGTGGATATTAGGCAACATTAACTGTTACTCAGTGAATAGTTGGTATCGTATTTTATGAAAATGATAAATGAATACATGGCAAAAATACTTAAATTTATATCAATAATATGTTCTTAAAATCAAGGTTAGCATGTAACTACTGCTTTGTAGCCTGTAGACTTGCCAATATAATTTGTTATTAAAGTATGTGGGTTCCAATCCAGCTTTAATCTTAATTTTCATTTTTTAAAAACAACCTTAGTATATAAAATCCTCATTCACATGAAAATTGTCCTGCACCTCTTGCGTGTAGGTATAAATATATTCTCATCCATTGTTTAAGTTTGAAAGCAATTATATTTTTGTGCATCTCTGGTTACTATGTTACAGAGAAAAACAAACTTGAAACATTTATGTTTTAGAGATAAGCTTACTGTTGTAAATATTCCTTTGTATTATTAGCATCAGTAAGACAACAAGGTGAATCCCTTTATCGAAAAGGTATTTCACTTGTAATTTACAGGTATATTTATTTATGAAAAAAGATAATAATAAAAAGAGATAACAAAGAAAGTTAAAAAAAGTATCACACTCGGTTATATCATGACATAGACTACTGTCAAGCTACTGCTTGTTAAGCCGACTTTACAGGTTACCTCTGGTCATTGGGTGTGTTCGTTAATCCATACTATGGCAGCTGTCACATGATGCTAGGAAGTCAACTTACTGACCCAAATAACCTTCGCAGGTACCCATTTATGCCAATTTATACACCTTGGTGAAGTGGAACAATTTGAGGTAAATTTCTTGCTTAAGAAAATTAGCAGCGATCTGACCGGGGTTCGGACCCCATGATCCAGAGTTGTGCATCCTGCCACTGGACTATTCTACTACTCTCTTGACATATACAATAAAATTTAATACGGAAGTATTTCTTGATTAAAAATATTGAAACATTTACCTATTAAAATAGTTTTAAACTTAGATAAAACTGTAGATAGCATAACTCAGAAAATGTATAGCTGACCATCTAAACATGTGATTTTCAGATTAGTGGACGTATACCCTACATCTGTAACTCCACATATCATCGCTTTCTAATTTTGATAAACATATTGTGATTTAAACAACAAACAGTGATGATTATCAAGCAGTGGTATTGAGCTGTGATTGAATTCTGTGTTGTTTTCAATATGTTATAAACAGAAACATGGAACATTATTTTTAGAAGAAATCCTCATTGCACTTGTTTACAGATTTGATAAGAATCATCATTTAAAGCGTTTATGTCATTTGTACTATCTAGCAATCAATGTTGTGTAAAAATCGCCATTATTTAGACTAGAGCTTGAGTGTATACAGTAATTATGTCTAAATTCCCCAATATAACGTTAAGATTTCATTCATTGTATTTTATAACAAAACAGAAAGCATTTTGAATTCCTTGATAATGACTGCCTTACTACTTTCTGCCTCCACCATTTCAGTGAAATTTCAATTTGTAGATTGAAAAGTTTTCCTGGTAGTTGCTTAATAGGAAGTTAACATTGTGGGATTATAATTTGTAGAAAACTTAAGAAGAGTCTGTTCATTAATTAATTAATATTTTGATTGGTTTGCATCACAGGGACAAACAGTCTAAAAGTTTCACCAGCGAAACGCATCCATTAAATCCATTTCTTGTTTTTCCCCAAGATGACGGCAAGTTTAAGTGAAATTGGCTGAAATACAACCCTTGGCCTTTCCAGACAGACTTAGATGGCTGTATGAAGATTTTAATGTAGAAACATATACCAGTTAGGTCAGGAGACACAACAAGTGGCTGGATCTTGCAGGTTACTAAGTGAAAAAAGTTGGATGATCACAGAACCATGCTTGAACTTTCTGCACTATCAAGTTGACATGCTCTTGGGTGTGCACTGTGTGCTTAATCAGAAGCTTCATTATGATGTCTTTTTTATGTATATATCTAGCTGGATTCCCTAAACTAGGACTAGATTATTTTGAACATGCTGCCATGACTAGTATATCTTGTCACACTTATACAAACTTTCCAAACAATCCTCTATATCTTACTATAACACTTCCATAATAAATCAATGGAAAAATTTATATGGAGATTTATACAGATTGTCGATTATCTGGATTTTGAAGTATAACAGGTGAATATGATATGTTGTTTTTACTTCAAGAAGACACTTGAAAGGAATCTAAATATAATGGCAATTTGCAATCTAAAGTTAATCACACTTCCGTTCAGCCACTGTCATGACAACATAATTTAGAAAGATCCAAACATTGATGGAAAGCGGACTTTTTAAGTAGAACTTGCCATATTGAGTGTGAACAGAGAAACACTTGTGTTAAAGCAACTAATTCCATGTGACGCTTCAACTGATTGATGACTGACAGGTTTGATTGATAAACCAACTGACCAGAAATAAAACAATGGTGCAGAAACACTTCACTCTTGGTACATTACTTAAATAAGTTCTTATGTGCACTGCTCTTAACACTGAACAACTCACTACCCTTTAAGGTAAGTGATACCACTTACGATAAACTTGTTTGTTATCCAAAATCATTGAATAGTTTGGGCACTTTTTCAAAAGTATCTTGTGATGCTTGTAAATGAGTGCTCATGGTGAGCTATTGTGATCATCTGGCGTCATCCGGCGTCATGCATCCATCATTTTCAAACGACAACTCTTCTGAAATGGCTGGGCTAAATTCAGTTAAAACTTTCGCAGAAGCTTATCAAAGCCAGGGTTGTGGTCATTTTCCATATGGCTATATAGGAAAACTTAGAAACTACAAATGCTGGAGCCTTGATGATTGGTATACATGTTCTGGGTGACCCTGTATGAAGATTGTTCAAATGATTATGATCCATCAAAAAAATGGCTACCAGGGGTATGGTTATTTTCCATATATGGAAATATAGGAAAATTTAGAAAATCTTCTTGTCAGAAACTACAAGAATTAGAACCTTGATATTTAGAACAGATGTTCCTAGGTTGGCCCTGTATGTAGATTATTTAAAGACTTCTGATCCATAAAAAAAGTGGCCGCCAAGGCGTGTCTTTTTTTCTATATATGGCTATATAGGATTACTTCTTGTCAGAAATTGCATGAGCTAGAGCCTTGATGTTTTGTAAACGTGTTCTTTGGGTTGCCCTGTATGGAGATCATTTAAATGCTTCTGATCTGTCTGAAAATATGGCCGCCAAGGGTGTAGCCATTTTCCATATATGGCTATATAGGAAAACTTTAAAAATCTTCTTGTCAAAAACTACAGGAGCTACAGCTTTGATATCATGGCCCTTTTGTTTGAAATACATCACAGTGAACAATTATGACAATTATAGCAACATCCAGATATTTGGTGGAAGAAGACTCCTGACAAATGTCTGGGTGGTTTCATTGGTTATAACATTGTGTTTTTTTATATTGATTTTTGGATGGAAATGGGAAAATAGGTCCTCAGTTTAGTAGCTTCCAGATTTCTTGGCATATGGTGTCATGATAAATGAAACAATACTCCTGTTTTACAAACAGTAAATATATTTCAGCCCTAGACAAACAGTGTAGATCCAGTACAAACTATCTGTTCAAGATATCTGCACTATTTGAAATTCAGACTCATAACCGGGTAGCACTTTATTTGCAGGTATTCCTTGAGAACAAAAAGTAAACAATAAACATGCCTTATTGATGATACTTAGAGTTACAATTTACATTGGGCTCTATATATTATGCAACCAGTTATATATTATACAACCCTCTTTATATTATATTATGCAACCAATTATACTATGCAGCAAATTGTAATAGGCAGCAATAGTATTAGGCAGCAAATTGTAATAGGCAGCAAATTGTATTAGGCAGCAAATTATAATAGGCAGCAAATTGTAATAGGCAGCAAATTGTATTAGGCAGCAAATTGTAATAGGCAGCAAATTGTAATAGGCAGCAAATTGTATTAGGCAGCAAATTGTATTAGGCAGCAAATTGTATTAGACAGCAAGTTGTATTAGACAGCAAATTGTAATATGCAGCAAATTGTATTAGGCAGCAAATTGTATTAGGCAGCAAATTGTAATATGCAGCAAATTGTATTAGGCAGTAAATTGTATTTATGCGACAACTGTTATTATGGAACAGATTGTATTATGCTGAATAAGAGACTTGTGTTCATCCAGGTAGTTTCAAATATTGAATATCTGGAAAAATTGAAATAGAAATTGAAAAAAAAAAATCAAAAACAAAATAAATTAGTGCCTATGCAACTATCTTCTTGAGACCCTTGCCCTAAACAAGCAAGGGGATGTTGTTTGTTTTTTCTAATAATAATTCTGTTTATTATAACATCTATACATTTTTATATTGCCCCTTTCCTTAAGCTCTATTTGAAGTCATTTTTTCTGCATTTTGGCATCAACAACATACATTATTGTATTTTATTGTATGCCAGTGTCAGTAATGACAAAAAAAATAAATTTTCTGGATAGATGAATAAAATAGTTTTAGGTCAATAAAGAAGAAATGTTGGTTTTAAAGGTGATATCTGACTGTTTGGTCCAAAAATCTTTTCTCAAAGAACCGAATAAGTCTTTGGTGCCTGAAAAGGTTCTGCAAAATGCTGCTCATTGATGCCAAAGATCTGTTTGAACAGTCAAGGATAAATTTCCACTCATCATTGGGAACAGGTGTTTAATATCTGAGCCACGCAGCAGAGATAATTATTTTTAAACTTAGAAAACCACATGACCACTTACTTTTGTATATGCATAGTCATTAGGTTAATCCACTCTGACCTCAAAGTCTATTTCTAGCTGAGTCCAATATCGCACTTTTAATAGCATTGGAAAGACTGAGCATTTAGAGTATTTTTATCTCACTTAATATAGTCTAACAAAAAAGTTAGTGTTCAAATTCGTTTTCATAATGACTAAAGTATGAGTTTTATGCAAAAAATATGACCAAATACCTCAAAGCAGTGGTTAAATATTGGCTTGTGTCTTTAATATAGGCTTACTGTTGGATATCACCTGTAAGGATTTCAATAATAATTAACTTCCATTTAGAGTGCAGTCTTTGGATTTCAGACATGAACATGTATGACTTTTTACTGTTTTGAACTACATCATTCTTGCCATCATTTCTTGTAGCAATCTGCTACAACTTTGCTGCAAAATGAAGGTAAAATCTCGTTACTTTTTTTCCAAAGCAACACCAAGTACATGTACATAGGAGATTGCTGCAAGGCCCTGACAACTAATAAATATGTAACAGAAACCAGCAATTATTGCAGCATTTGATTTATAGCTGAAGCAATTTGTAGTGCCCCAGATTTCTTTTAATTAAGCAGCCAATACCTGTTTTATAGGCAGCCGAAAATTGTATACCGCAATAAATTGCAAACATTGGTTTAGGAAAATGTTAAGCTCTGTGTAAATTCTGTGCAAGAATGGCTGGACTTTTAATTTTAACTATCTGAAATTTATTTATTTAAAACAAAATATTTTGAAAAAGTTATTTTTAGTGAGTGGTGTTAAAACACATAAGGCAAAGTAGTAGCAATTTTCACAAGTTATAAACAATGTTTGAGAAGAAATTTAGTAATATTTATGGAATTTATTATGACCCAGATATGAAATATATGATGGCAATATTGGAGTCAAGCCATAGTTTTGTCAGTCAGTCTGAATAATGTTTCTTTGTTATATTTCTTAAATAAATGAGGAATTTAGTCTTTGCTATTTCTTGGCATCCTTTAAGATTATTGTATTTTTGTGTGCAAGTGTGCATGGGTTCCCATGTGCAGGTGTATGTGCATGTGTACATGTGTGTGTGTGCCGTAGAAACCATGAAACACTCAGTTGTTTAAAGGCATAAATCTTCACCCTAGTGGAGACCTTGCTTATTTCTGAATTATTTTTTAATTTAAAGAAAAGATAATATTTACTTACACAAGTATCATAAAATGCAATATTTTCTTTAATAATTCATGACCTTCAAGATGTGTGTTATGTCCTTGACATCCTTCTTTAATATTGTTAAGGTTCCATTGCCAGTTCAATACATTGTATCAGTGCTATATTTAACCCATTTCTTTTTTACACACATGTCTTATCGAGTGCTTGTCAGATGAGATAATGCTAACCATTACCAAAAAATGTCTCTTGATAGTAAGTTGGAGAGAAATTGGGCCATTTAATCATGCTGGTAATTTCAGTGAAATATAAGCAATAGCTCAAAATTGCAATGGTTCCTGGAGCAATTTGATTACCCTTGAAATGTGAAGTGTGATGTCTTTTTAAGTCAAACATTTTGGAATTATCTTGTTTAATTTAATAGGAAATTTATGTATCTAATTCTAAGATAAAATTTGTTTCAGGATTAAGGATTTCAGTAGTCAGTATTTGAATTTATATTGAACAAGCAGAAAACTGCCTCAGCATTTTGCCAAACTTTTGTATTGATTTAAAGACATATACATGGACAATATTTTTACCTTTTTCATCAATTAATTTTGTTCAATCAATATTAAAGATTTAGTCTAGAAATTATTCCAATTTATGAAATTGTTGCTTAATTCAATGTTTCCTATTTATTACTGCAAAAGAATATCATATTTATGCCAAAATAATTGTAACAAATTGTTGATGAATTAATCTGATGTAACTATGTGTAGGGGTCACTCAAGCTATCTACAGTCCTGCTTAGCTTGTGTTCTCTACTCATCTATTCATTTGCTTTTTGAAAGCGTATGTTTTGGTGTTTTCTGGGGATCAAAATCCATAATAGTTACATGCACCATGTGCTGTGATCTATACAAGTTAAAGCAATAATAGATGTCACATATGTTCCTACCCCTGTGTAATGTGAACCTTGAATCATGCTTGACCGGTGTTAAACATGGTCAAAACATGGTTGACTGTGGTCAAAGCATGATTTAATGGTCAAAGCATGGTTGACTATGAACAAAGCATGGTTGACTATGGTCAAAGCATGGCTGACTGTGGTCAAAGCAGCATGGTTGACTATGGTCAAAGCATGGCAGACTGTGGTCAAAGCATGGTTGACTGTGGTCAAAGCATTGTTTACTGGTCAAAACATGGCTGACTGTGGTCAAAGCATGGTTGACTGTGGTCAAAGCATGATTTAATGGTCAAAGCATGGTTGACTATGGACAAAGCATGGTTGACTATGGTCAAAGCATGGCTGACTGTAGTCAAAGCATAGTTGACTGTGGTCAAAGCATGGTTTACTGGTCAAAACATGGCTGACTATGGACAAAGCATGAATGACTATGGACAAAGCATGCTTTACTATGGTCAATGCATGGATGACTAGGGTCAAAACAAGGTTGACTATGGACAAAGCATGCTTTACTATGGTCAATGCATGGATGACTAGGGTCAAAACAAGGTCGACTATAGACAATTCATGTTGACTATGGTCAAAGCATGCTTTACTATGGTCAATGCATGGATGACTAGGGTCAAAACAAGGTTGACTATGGACAATTCATGTTGACTATGGTCAAAACAAGGTTGACTATGGTCAAAGCATGGTTTGACTGTGGACAAAGCATGGTTGACTTTGGTCAATGCATGGATGACTATGGTCAAAACATGGTTGACAATTGACAATTCATGTTGACTATGGTCAAAACATGGTTGACTATGGACAATTCATGTTGACTAGGCTGTTCACTCTGGCTTTGACTCTGGTCTATTATGACTATGATCAGCAATGATTTGACTATGGTCTGACAGTACAAAAGATGTGTTTTCTTGACCACGATACACTGTCAATCTTAAACATTTACCATCTGAGTTAATAAACATTGCATGGTATAACTAGTGTCTGGTTCTAACATTATTTGGAATAGATTTTTATTCTGTTTTCCCTCGCATTTGTACACTTTAAAATTGATGCACATTCAAGAGTCTTTGTTTGACCATGATTTGGGGTCAACAGTTATTTCTAGATCATGATGATGAATTACTTTCATTTACAAATATTTTAAATATTTGACATAAAAACACGGTGTGTTTCTTTGTCATAATAAATATATATTTCACAGTCGGTTTGTGTTGATGTTTTTCCTGTAGGATGTATTTTCCCTGCCTGATAATGATTCATGGTCAGTAGTCATTTTGTCCTTGTGCGCCCATGATTCATAGTTGACAATAAAGTAATGAATTTCTCTTAGGAAAGTGACTCTGAATCACAAATTTAATTGCTTGACCAAACCTCACAGTAAATCAAAGACAAGTACCATGAATAGGAGAAACTTATTAGGCTTCCCGACACAGCAAGCAGTCTTTCACTGGAATCATGCTTGAGGACTACAAAAATGTAGGTTGTCTTGTTCTAGATTTTGTGTTTTGTTGCGAATTAGTGAAATGTGCAATAGCAATAGTTGTTTTTACTTGTCTTTTTAAGAGATCTTATCTTACAACCTTGAAACACCAAACTAATATTAAAGGAGAACCAATATTTAAAAAGAAAGGTAATTAAGAGAAGCTATAACCATCCAGCAGGGATGGCCAAAACTGAACCAAGACCGAGGTACTTCAGTTATCTCAAATGTACAACACTATTCTTGTATCATGTGAGATAGCTTGTTCATGTGACACCTAGTGAACAAAATTGGCAAGGTGATATAGTCTGTGTGAAACAGTTAAAATATTGTTAGAAAATATGTCCTGAGTTTATGGATATTTCTCAACAAAACACATGAACAACTATGTGACTTGTATGTTGGGAGATAGTTCGTTATTGCGTTAAGTACTTCAGTAATGTTTAAGCAATTATTTTATTGCTCATAAAGAATATATGTTTGTTTTTAACAACAAAAAATCTTCTAAAGGAATATTGGGGCTGAATAAATTGATTATTGTTACCATAAATTAATAAAATAAGTCAGTATTACAGCAACATTATCATGTAGAAGACAAGTATATTGCAAGGCAGTTATTTTTTCCTTTTCATTTATCCATTATTTTCAGAGCATGTATGTGACTTAAGCTCTGATTGCAGGCATTGGGCCAGTTCTGTACAAAGTTTGCAATCTTTGGGTTATTACATGTGTCCCATAGGACAAGTCATATAAAAGACAAGTATATTGTATGGCTGTTATTTATTCCTTTTAATAAAAAATTATCCTTTATTTTCAGAGCATGTATGTGATTTAAGCTCTGATTGCAGGCATTGGGTCAGTTCTGTACAAAGTTTGCAGTCTTTGGGTTATTACATGTGTCCCATAGGACAAGTCATATATAGAAGACAAATATATTGTATGGCTGTTATTTATTCCTTTTAATAAAAAATTATCCTTTATTTTCAGAGCATGTATGTGATTTAAGCTCTGTTTGTTGGTATTAAGTCTGTTCTGTACACATTTTGCAATTTTTGCCTTATTGTACATATGTCGCTTAGGACAAGTCATATTATTCACTATATTCTGAGCATGTATGTGACTAATGTTCTATTTGCTGGTGCCTGCATTTTTCTGTACACGATTTGCAATTTATCCCTTGGTACATTGCCAAACAGCCTTCGAAAGTCCCGTTGTTAAATATTTTGCCATCTGTATGTTTTAGTATGCGTCAGCTGACATCCGTGATGAAAATGATGTTGGCAAAACAGAAGACAACTGGAATGGACATAGAGGAAAAACAGTCCCTCATAGATGAACTGGAAGCAGGTACAGTCAATATAACATGTTTAAAAAATGTAACTTGTTTAGTCTTACAATTATAAAAGGTGGTAACCAATTAGTTTGACTTCATTAAATACATGTTACAATATCTTAACCCTACTTTGGGGTATTGGAGCAAAACTTATATTTAAACTCTAACTTTAGGCTAATTGAAGATCATTTTGAACAATACCTCAATTAGTAGACAGTAAAGTTGTAAAATATACCAATTTAAGTGGTAATTCCTTAATATTCTATGGATAAGCATGATATGGATTGCTGCTAAAATAGCTTTTACAATCAGAGCCTATTACCCTGATGACGATATAAAGTGATCTTGAAATTAAGTGGTCACCTGGTTTTCTTAGTTTCAAAGTAGCTAGCATTGCTGACTGGTTCAAATAGAAAATACCTGTTTGTAATGATGAGGAGGGAGTTTTACTTCACTTTTCACATATACGTAGGACATAAATAAACCACATTTTGTAAAATCTTAATATATTAGTATTGTTTGTTGTTTTATTTAGGGGAAAAATTGGTCCAATTTTTCAGATACCACTTTTAAACTGAGAGCGAGTTAATTAGTCATTTCAAAGCTAAAGGTGATGGAAACAGTTTGCAAATGTTATTCTTGTCTAGTCTTGCTAATGCAAGTTGGTGTATATAGGTGAATTGTACATACATACCGCATACTATATTTTAATAAATGTTTGTGATATTTGAATTACAAGTACTGTTGCTCTAAAAATTACAGACATTGTACAAACCTCAAACTTTTGGTTCAATGCATTATTTTGAGAATTTAATTGTTGATGCCACCACAAGTCCTTGCATATTTAATATGCAAATGAGAAGTACATTAATGCATGAGATGCAAATATTTTCTTGCATCATGTGCATGCTTTCAAACACATTTGGCTCATTGAATGGATTTGTGCTAATGTTTTATGCAGTTTTCTCCTAGAGTTAAAACCCCATACTTTTTACCATTACTGTTTGCCAGAAATATCTCTATTGCTATGATTAACATTGAAGGTAGCATAACAGTTGCCTCTTGTGTTCTCTTTCAATATAAAAATAAAGCCAGTAGAGAGAGAATGAATAAGGGGTCTGATTAGCTCAGTTGGTAGAGCATTGCCCTGTAAACAAAGTCTACTGGGTTTGAGTCTAAGACTGGCTGTATCCTACTTGCAGGTGGTTTATGGAAATAAGAGGACAAATTTCAAGTTGCCAAGGGTCTGTGTAGCTGGTGGATAGTGAGAAAATGGTCTGGTTAGCTCAGTCGATTGAGCATTTGCTTTGTTAGCGAAAAGTCCTGGGTTTGAGTCCTGGACTGGCTGCACATTTTTCTCCTATTTTACCTAAAAAAAGATGTGGGGGTGCTATTGGCAAAGTTGGTGGATTTTTTTTTCAGATTGTTATGCATCAGAAGGTCAGCAAATAGCAGTTGTATTGTCCATTTGTCCTTGTGTCTATCTGAATGTCAATCCTTTTCATATCAATGTCTCAGTCATAATTTACATATTATTTACAGTATTTTCATCGAATTTGTCATCATACAAACAAATTCATCATCATACACACATACACTAGAAGTTGTGGTGCATATAATATTTGCTGCAAGTGTACTACAAAGGTCATGGTCATATTAAGGGTCATTGCATTTTAGAGGCATAAGTCAATTTCAATGACCTTTTTTTAACAAATGAAATTTTTTCTTGTTAGCATTCACTTTTCAGACAACTGTAGCTAAAACTTGTTTAATAAACAAAGCTGTCAGTGTCACCTTAGCATACAAAAACAAGAGCTGTTTCTAAGAGTGTTTTAGCTATCTTTGTCAACATTTCAAAAATTCTGGCTATTTTTAGATTCTCTTTAAAATTTATGAATATTCATAAGTGCTAATTTGCAAAATTGACATATGACCATAATGGACATTCAATAACCTTTAATTGAGAACCAGTTTTATACTTCTAACATCATTTTTGGAGTTGTTATAAGCATTTTTCTAAACATACCCTCCTATCAAAATTTCATGATGGTTGTCATGGAAACCATTAGTTTTCATATAGCCCAAATGAGGTTATTTTGAGTACATTTGAGATTCTGTTTCAAGACACCCTAACAAACATTTTGGTACCCATGAAAAAGTCTAGTGGGGGTGCAAGGTAACCATATCCAGCTGCCGGACTATATTGCTTCTTTGTTGCTAAGGACACACATGTACAAAGAAAAGGTGTATGTTTTGTAATGCATTTATTGTAACCCAAGCTTTGGTTGTAACTTAAGTATAAAATTTGTGAACTACAAAAGGAACACATGCCTCTGCCGAAGGCATCAACTGCCTCCCTTGTTTCTTATCTGTTCAATGACATTTTTCAGAATTATAGCAAAGGTTAGGTGACATGTTCCAAATTTACAGCAACCATCAAAAGTTCAGTGACATGTTCCAAACTTAAAGCAACAATTACAAGTTCAGTGACATGTTCAAAAATTAAAGCAGCCATTAAAGGTTCAGTTACATGTTCCAGAATTGAAGCAACCATCAAAGTATCACAGAATTGTTCCAGAATTGGAGCGACCATTTAAGGTTTAGGGACATGTTCCAGAATTAAAGCAGTCACAGGAAATTTAAAGCATAAATGACATTAAACAAAGGCCCCCATTCCCACCTGAAAATTGTGCTTGTAAATTTAAATATCTTTTGAGCATTGATTTGAATTAATTATACCAAACCAATAAATGTTATCAACAGTTCTCATGGTTTTGAACTTTTTGTGTAGACTGTTTGACTTAAATGAACTTAGTTATGAATGGACTTTAAAATCTGAAGTTTTCTTGAAAGCATCAAGTCATATTATAAAACATGGAAGAATTAAATAAATTAATAAAACAAACTTTTCCACTGTTATCATATTTTTTATAACATATTGACATTGATAATGAATTGATATGCAGCATATATTTTTATTAAATGCAAGATTAAACTTTTGAAAAAAATAACATTTGAGAGATCATGTCTGCATTTACTGACATTGAGGCTGGTATGTAAGTCAATGTTGGCTTCATTATTATTTTATGAACATGTCTTATGCCTTGATGGTTTCCTCCAAAATATACAAAGAAACCATTCTTTTCATCTGCGTCAGTGATAACACAATGACTGATTAGTTCTTTTTGTTCAATAAATCTCTATACACTAGTAACTGAATGTGGCAGGAAAGAACATTCTGACAAGACATATTGCTCTCTCATTTGGAAAGTTCTCAGTCTGGCATTCATAGGTGTTCTTGACGAGGGATCACCAGACAGTCAATGGTTTCTTAATCTACAGTTTTATGATTTTTTATTCTGCCAGAGGCAGAGGAATATTGTTTTGACATCCATTCATCTGTCCATCTGTCCTGGCCGTTTGTTACTCTTTCCTTTCAAAAGCCATAAGGCAGCAGTTCTTGGAATTAGACAAAACTACAAATCAGTAGAAAGGTTTGTAATAATGTGACAATGATTCACTTCAAATGTTGAGACATATCTCCACTTATTTATTGGATTATTGCTCTTGGGTTAAAAACAGAATTTGACACTTTTATTTCCGGTAGCCGTAAGTCAGAAGCGCTATGTTGGATAAAGTTGACACTTGGTAGAAAGATAGAAAGATTTATAATAATGAGAAAATGGTGCTCACCAAATGTTGTGACAAGTCACTTTCTAGAAATGGAGTTTATTCTCTTTCCCTTCACAAAAACCTAATATATTGTGCACTTTTTTTCTGGAGTTAGAGGCCAGGAGGGCATTGTTGGATTTAGAGTTCATGTAGTAATGTCATAAGTTTTATTAAAATAGGAAATAAATGCAAGTTGAATGTTTTGTCATTTTTCTGTCTGTGAATGGATTAATGGTCCTTTGAATATCGAAAAGAAAAGATTTATTTTACATGTTTCTGGAGCCATGAGCCAGTAGTGCTTTTTAAAAAATTTAAATGAAGCTTGTAGAAAAGATTTATAATATTAACAAAGGGATGCACATTGCATGTTGACATTTTAAGTTCTGTAAATGAAGTTGCTGGATTTTGATTAAAACAAAAACACATCATTCATATCCACATCTCGTTTCTGGAGTTATAAGTTTGTTGTGCTGAAAAGGGTTTTCATGAAACTTCATAGAAAGATTTATTATAATGTAAGAATAAAACATGTTAAATGTTGTGACTTTTCATCTTCTTTTACTGGAATAATGAACCGATGATTTAAGGCAACACAAAAGGTATGATTTAGTGCAATCTGGATCATAACTCAGTAGTGGATTGTTTACCTGATACTAGATTGAAAGAGTTATAAAATATAAACATAATGCACTTTGAATGTTGTTATAATCAATTTTGGAATTTTTTTAAACAACATCAAATGCTGTTATATTTATACCCTCCTAAGAGAAAAGGTGGCATATTGTTTTGCAGATGTCCTGGGTTGGCCACTTAATTTTTGTAGTGAGCACATGAGCCAACAATCCTCAATCTTGGTAGGAAGGTCATGATGACCCCTATTTGTTTTTGCGTTAGTATATAAGTATAGGTCCTAACATTCGTAGATACATGTATAATTATACTTTGTGATTCATACCTGGAGAATGCAGGACCACAATCTTTAAACTTGTTTCTGATGTTATTGTTGAAAAGGTCAAGGTCATAGCAACCTCTTTTGTTTCCATTCAGTATCGTACAAACACATGGGCCAATAATTATCAACTTGCAAAGGATACTTTCTTGGTTTTTGGGTCAGTGGCAAAAATGTCAAGGTCACAGTGACCTTGAATCTGAATTTTGTTTGCACTTGGTTTCCAGAGGATAACATAAGCCCTTAATTGTTCATTCTGAAACTTGCAAGGGACATTTGTATTATAATTACTCCTATTGGTCAATTGCACAACAGTAAATAGGTAAATAAGAAAAGGTCCTATAAGAATTACTACATATATTTAAATCTAAACAACCTCTAGACAAAGGCAAACAGGGTAAAGGTAAATGTGACAAAAACGCCGAGACAAGACATAACACAAAAAGAAAAACCAGCAGTTACCACATTGGAATGGTCAGTCCTCAAAACGACAGTGTTCTTGAACATGACTGGTTTTGACTAATATTTAATAAAGGAATGATTCTAGATTTTTAAACTTTGTAAAAACATTAGTCATGATAAGTAGATACCCCTATTGGTTTAAGGTCCAGGTCATAGTCATTTTGCATGTGTTTTTTTGTTTATTTTCTAATATATGGAGGCCTATATTTACTTGCACCAGTTGCCAAAAAATATCTTGAATTCTATGCATTTTACTGCTGGAGATACCGATTCAAGGAATATCTTATTTATTTAAGTGTTCATATATTCTACTTCATTTACTTTAAATTATAATACTTGACATGGAGTTATTGAAATGAGTTGCTTGCCATTGATATGTCATCTCTTTGGTCTAATATAAAGCTTGCTGTCAGTACCTTATGAAACATATAAGTCCTTTATAAGGTTTTTGAAGCCAGTTTATCTTGATTTTCACATTAAAATAAATCTGTTGTTGTTTGATGCTAGATGGCAGCCTGGATGCCAAGGCAGCAGAGGTGGCATCAATGTTGTCAGGTGCAGCAGGAGAGAAGGATGTTGAGTATGACCAGAACAGTGAGGGGTCTGCAATCATGGGCCACTCTGGAATCAAAAGGTAATATATCACTTAAACACCGACACAAGTCTCATCGCTCAAACTTACAGTGATACATCACTCGTACAACAGTCATACAACAGTCATACATCACTCATACATCACTCATTGAACAGTCATACATCACTCATACAACAGTCATACATCACTCATACAACAGTTTACATCACTCATACAACAGTCATACATCACTCATACAACAGTCATACATCACTCATATAACAGTGATACATCACTCATACAACAATCATTCATCACTCATATAACAGTGATACATCACTCATACAACAGTCATTCATCACTTGTTCAACATAGTCATACATCACTCATACAACAGTCATACAACTCTTATACATTACTCATTCAACAGCCATACATCACTCATACAACAGTCATACAACAGTCATACAACAGTGATACATCACTCATACAACAGTGATACATCACTCATACAGCAGTGATACATCACTCATACAACAGTCATACATCACTCATACAACAGTCATACAACTCTTATACATTACTCATTCAACAGCCATACATCACTCATACAACAGTCATACAACAGTCATACAACAGTGATACATCACTCATACAACAGTGATACATCACTCATACAGCAGTGATACATCACTCATACAACAGTCATACACCACTCATACAACAGCCATACATCACTCATACAACAGTCATACAACAGTGATACATCACTCATACAACAGTGATACATCATTCATACAACAGTCATACATCATTCATACAACAGTCATACATCACTCATACAACAGTCATACTTGACTTACACCACTTATACAACAGTGATATATCACTCATACAACAGTGATATATCACTCACACAACAGTCATACATCACTCATACAACAGTCATACATCACTTATACAACAGTCATACATCACTCACACAACAATTACTCATTAATTCTTAAATCTTAGAATTGCTCACCATATCCCCAAAAAGATTCAATGAAAAAGTTTGTTGAAAATTAACTGTGGAGATATTTTAACCATCTAATAAATTTAACCATAACACCATATTACAACTCAAAGGATTATTTGACATATTCAGTGTTTCAGTTTGGACAAAAGTTACATTTAAAGATATATTTTTTCCCCTAAACAACAGATCACATAGGCTTCCATTAATCTTGTACTGCTTTCCTTTGAGAACACATAATCACTTGCAATTAATGTAATTAAAATGATTATATAAATCAATTGGAACACCTTGGGGAATTCTGTCCTCACTACAATCATCCCTGGGATGTATCTGGTGCAGTGATACTTACAGAATCACAATCGTTTTGTTTTCCAGACCAAGGATACGCCATAAATATGTTCTTTAAAAAAAGCGATAGGTGTAGTGTACAGAATTATTTCATCCTTTAAACTTTTCTTGATCACTTTAACACTTCACATCTTGTTAGATATACAACTGTTACTGAATTTTTGTTAGAGATAATAAAATGTTTATATTTGTTGTTGTGATTACTTCATAGGCAATGACCTGTTTATTTTCATGGGGTTTTACGTACATCCGAGCGATGATTCGTGAATAATCCGGATGTTTCGATTGTATATATATATATTTTTTATTGTAATAAATTTTCAGTTATATGTCTTTATGTATGTATGTCTGGAAAGAACATTGTTTATGATAGTTTAGGTATTTAAATGATGATGACCTGTGTTATAGGAAAGCCAAGACCCAGCACATGGAGTCTGTGTCACTGAAAGCTCAAGACTTTCAAGTGTGTATAACCATCATTGAGGCACGCCAGCTGGCAGGATTGAACATGGACCCAGTGGTTTGCTGCCAAATAGGGGACCAGAAGAAATTCACAAGTGTCAAAGAGTCAACCAACTGTCCATACTACAATGAGGTAAGAGGCTACCCCACAATGTTATTTGCAAAGAAAATGTTGCAAAAGTCATTTGAAAATTGCCATTTAAAGTTTAAATAATTCCTTTCAAACCACTTACAATTAAAATACATTCAAAATGATATCTAAGTAATGAATTTACAGAACAAAACTTAGTAAGTTAAGCTTTGACCTTCCAAACCTTTTTTGTTTCTCTTCCACTTAATACCTATCAGGAAAATGTTAAAGATAACAATAAACATGACCCAAACAATTTGTTGTACAAAGTAAAATGAACATTAGCCTTTTGTTTTTCTCATCTTTGCTTTTCAAGGTTAAATGAACCCTAACTTTTTTGTTTTTTAATCTTCACTTTCCAATGTTAAATGAACTTTACATCTATCAATTGGCTATAAAGGTGATACCCAACAGTTTGCCTATATTAAATACATGTAACAATATCACTCTCCAGTTTTGGGGAATATGGACATATGTTCAGCATAAACTCATATCATTTAATCAAATTAAAGATGATTTTAAACACTTGGTCCACCTCATATGTAAGACACTACAATTCAGGAAATAATTTTCTCAGGATTTACATTTTTTAAAAGTTTTTCAATAAGCATTATGGTGATGTCTGCTAACAATAGATGATGATATAACATGATGTTAAAAGTAAGCAATCCATGGTCTTCTAAGTTTGAAAGTAACGATTTTTGCAGCATTTCTCGGGTAGGAAATACACGGTTGTAATGGCAAGTGAGGTGTAAGGCTTCACTTTTAACAAAGATATAGGACATAAATTAACTGCATCTCATGGGATCTTTTCAGGTAACCATAATTTTAAAATTTAGATCTGAGGAAAAAAAACCTAAATTGAAAAAAACACCTGTACAAAAGGCTGTTTTCACAGAAATCTATAATGGTTTTCTTATAAAATAACAGCTCGGTTTCCATAGATTTCCCTGCAGTGTCATTTCATTTGATTTGTTGTTCTAAATCTGTTTTTATAACAGTGCCGGTCCATTGTCCTTCTTGAAGCTATAATTTTTCTGATACAGTGGCACTTTACAAGCTTCCTTTTTATTTTTTATAAATATGTCGCAGCGACCAGTTATAGTGATGCCTTGCTATTTTGGTGGAGGAAGACCCCAGACAAATGTCTGGGTAGACCCACCCACACACTCCATGTCAGCTTCCAACATTAAGTCATTTGTTCCAAATGGGACTTGAATCCACTCGGTGAGCTGTTAAGCAGTCAGAGAAATTACAGTTCTGGAGACAATCATTATGCTTTGGTGTCCATTGTGGGCTTCTTCAAAGCCATACTAACTCCCATGAACATATTGTTTTATATTCTACTAATCAGTCTTTATTAAATGGCTTGTGGCTGAAAAGTAATACTATAAATCATACATTTTTGGTAAAGTAAATTAACTTTATATATGCTAATAGAAAATCTAAAAGGAGCTCAAATAAAAAAAAGCTTGGTTTTGTATGATTCAAACACAGGATCTCTTGCATGTCAGTCCAGTGCTCTACTGCCTGCCCCGACTGAATCTATTTACATTCCTGTTTAAGTTGTGTTATTGTGCATGTTAACTGGCACAATGTTTACATAAATATTGCAACATAAGCTATATTATCATTTTGACTTACTTTAACATGTGTTTATCACTATGTTGCAATTGTAGTTAGGCACAAAAGATTTTTGATCGTTTTGTACAGATTGTATTATTTATCCAGAGATATTATGGCTTTAAAGTTGACCAGGGGACAATGATATATTCATTCCCCCATCATCACATAGGTTGAATCTTAACTAAGAGCAGGGGTAAAAAAAATTGAAACAGTACTCATAATGCATTACGAGTTACTCGTCCTGCAATGACATTACTCACCCTTCAATTAGGTATAAAATATAAAACTCATTTGCCATGAAAATAAAAATATTCATGATTTTACAGAGGAATTTCTGTAAAAAAAATAAATTCATTTGTAACATTTCATGGAGGAAACATTGATCAAACCCATATTTTATTGACACTGATAGATACCGGGATATTCTAACATATCGGATGCTGACACAAAGCATACCCAGCTGCATATCCGGTTTGATTTTTATACAGATCTCTGAGGTAGTTTGAACAAATATTCTACAACGGATTCTCTAAAGTAGAAAGTGATGCTCATTTTTCCATTGGAATCTAGTTGTCCTGCAGGACGACTCGACTGTGAAACTTCCTGTCCTGTCAAATTTCCACCTTTAATTATGAGTAGATGAATGGAATTTTTGACCCCTAATGAGCTTTCCATTGTTCTTATTGTTCCTGATGGTTAAATCACAAATCAAATTGTAAATGGCACAGTAATCTCTTGATTGGACCATTGGGACCAATGTTCTCTACATCCCCATCACATTGATTGTTGAATCCTTACATGGTGCTATAAATAATTGGTATAAAGTATATACAAAATGCATTCTCTTCGCATATGGTTGGAAATTCTATAACACTATTTGTGTATGTATGTCACATTCAGTGACATATGGTTGGAAATTCTATAACACTATCTGTGTATGTATGTCACATTCAGTGACATATGATTGGAAATTCTATAACACTATCTGTGTATGTATGTCACATTTCAGTGATACGTCCTGTATTATTTATCTCCTTGCTACAAGACAGATCATAAAAGATTTATTTGGCACATAATAAAACAGACAAAATGGGTAAAAATGTAAAACAAACAAGTATCTGTTGCCTGTGAACTGCAGGTGTTGTCTTCAGGTATACAGTAATCTAATCATGAAGGACCACAGTGATTATGTACCAAGCATCTGGATGAAACACCATGAATTATTATACAACAGTCATACATCACTCATACAACAGTCATACATCACTCATAAACAGACATACATCACTCATACAACAGTCATACATCACTCATACAACAGTCATACATCACTCATAAACAGACATACATCACTCATACAACAGTCATACATCACTCATACAACAGTCATACATCACTCATAAACAGACATACATCACTCATACAACAGTCATACATCACTCATACAACAGTCATACATCACTCATAAATAGACATGCATCACTCATACAACAGTCATACATCACTCATACAACAGTCATACATCACTCATAAACAGACATACATCACTCATACAACAGTCATACATCACTCATACAACAGTCATACATCACTCATAAACAGACATACATCACTCATACAACAGTCATACATCACTCATAAACAGACATACATCACTCATACAACAGTCATACATCACTCATAAACAGACATACATCACTCATACAACAGTCATACATCACTCATACAACAGTCATACATCACTCATAAACAGACATACATCACTCATAAACAGACATACATCACTCATACAACAGTCATACATCACTCATACAACAGTCATTATACAAATAGAGGCTTGTGATGAGGTCATTATATAGTTTTAAGGACCTAGGTATTGACACAATCTGAGAACATCACATTAGCCAGATCCACAAACCTATATATTGACCGTAACATAAGTCTTTACTTGTTATAGCTCATACCCTATGATTTTAAGCTGTATTAGTGTTGTTATTTTTGTGTACAACAAGCCATTCCAACATACAACATTCCAAGATGTTGATCAAATTCTCGAGCATCCATTTCAATAATGTCTCCTCAACAGATAATCACAAAAAAGTATTTACTGTTATGGAGGTTACATTTTTGTTCATTTTGATGTTACATTTTCCCTTAATGTTACCAAATCATCATCAGACACACTGGCAAACTGTCAATTTTTTTTACCAGATATCATGTTAATGTAGCGTAAAAAAGAACATGATCGTCAGTATTATGTTCTCAGTGCACACTTGAAAACATTTTTTGAGTCAATGTCACTTTATATTGACTCACAAGATATGTAATATAATGTGATATAAATAAATTCTGTTTCCATTCAAGCACCTTTACTTGGCTCTAAAATTATCAGTATTTGAAAAAGTAGGGACATACATGTGAACTTTCTCTGAGGCCAAAGTGGGAGATTTTCTCTTGCTTATAGGGAAATTATTTATTTTCTTATAAACAAAGAAGGAAGTTATATGTTTCCAAGTAGGGAGATTTCTTAAAAAATGTTTAAAACAGCCCTCAATTTCAAATAATTTTGAACCTTAAAAGTGGGAGTCTCTCTCCAGAAGGTAGGAGAGTTCACATGTACATTGTATGTAACTATGTCACATAGGTAAATTACTAGTAAATGTACAATAGTGGAAAGCAGGCAAGCCTTCTGTTACAAGAAACAGTATTGTATTTCAGAATTTTGTATGATGTCATTTGTTTTTTATTTGTTGTAAAATACCATAGAAAATCAGCTTCTACATATGATGAAGAAAATAATATAAAATTATGTTGAATGTTTATACATCACCATGAAATAAATTTTACAAAAATTGTATTTATACAAAACTGGATCAAGGTTGAAAATTTTATTAGAAATGCTAATGTGATAGGTTTTACTGTGCATATATCAGGAAATGTTGCACAGTACAATAATTCTATTTTGTCAACTGTGTTAGAATTCTTTACAGAAAAACATAATACATAACTTCAATGGTTGCTGATGAGCTAATCTTAGTTTAAACATATTTATTTATAATCGATTGGGAAACAAGTTGGGTTTATTTCAACTTATTTTATTCCCTCTCGACTGCCCACTTCCTGGGTAGAACCAGTATTCAGGTGCTGAGTACCTGGAACAATGTGCAGTAAATAGTCTTGCTCAGGGACTAACACGTCATAGTCACTTTCTGGGTTCGAACCCGGGACCTGTCGATCTGGAGTCCAACAACTTAACCACTAGACCATGGGTGCACACTTAAAACAGATACTCTTAAACAGTGCCTCATTAAAATTCATTGAGAAAAGCAGCAAATAACCTTATTGTTTAATTACAATTTGACCCTTTGCCATCAAACTAAAATTTGGCCATCTGATTTTATACAACTTGCAAAGACTATATTATTATCATACATATGTCGGTGATACTTCTCAAAATACATTTTTGTATTTCAGTATTTTGTGTTCGACTTCCACATGGCTCCTGCAATGTTGTTTGACAAGATTATCACCTTGATGGTACGTATCTGTAAAGCTGTGTCCCAAATTAATTTGAACTTTTCATTGTTATTTATATGAAAGGATGTTCCATGAATTGGATTAAGCCATATGGCTAGAAATCAAACAGCAATTTATTCACTCAATTCCAGGCGGGAGCTCCTAGAAATTGTGTAATCTGGATTTTCACATTTTGCTTATTGCCTAGGATTAATTTGTTCATTGCTGTAATACATAGTATTATATTTCTGTTTTCTTACCCTCTTTTTTCTAGAGACACCATTCATCTAATTGTCATAAAACATTCCTCACCCTAATGGTGTTTCCAGGAATTAAAGGGTTTATTGATTAGATAAGCCTCACTATATCAAATTCACTGTTCAGATAAAATTAACAATAAATAGAAGAAAAATACCTGCTGAAAAATAAATTGAAAGAAGATAAGATCATAGTTTTAATCTGAATGAATTAAAACTGTCAAAAATCAGTATTTCTTTCAATTACATTTGAAGGTCTTTGACATATCATTATCAGCTATTTATTTATTTCTTTTAATTTATCAAAAGACTTTTTTTTTTCTAGGTAAATTCTGTCATGTATATAATCATAATTTGAATCATATACAATAGGTTTTTACTGTCTAAGTGCAAACTATATTGATATTTCTAAAAAAGTATTTAATGATATAATTAAATATACAAATACAACTAATACAATATTAATTACAATATAATTAAGTATATAATTAAATACAGTAAAAAACTCTTGTAGAAAACTTCAAAGGCTAATGTAAATTCTTCATTATATTTGATTGTTCATACCTTAGAGGGTTTATTGATTGTTCATACCTTAGAGGGTTTATTGATTGTTCATACCTTAGAGGGTTTATTGATTGTTCATACCTTAGAGGGTTTATTGATTGTTCATACCTTAGAGGGTTTATTGATTGTTCATATCTTAGAGGGTTTATTGATTGTTCATACCTTAGAGGGTTTATTTATCAACACTTATTTATAGTTACCTAGTTCGGTAAGATAGTGTTGTTTTTTTCTACAACCTGATCTATCATACATTCCACTGTCAGTCTAACTATATTTTATAAGATAACGGAGATTACATAACATTGGAACTTTTTCATGTTATCTGTCTTGACAAATCAACAGGTTTTATTTAAACATGAATTGATTGTATTCTGTCCTAAATTTTTTTGCAGTCCATATCACACTCTTATGATTTTCTGCAAGAGCACACTGTTGATATTGTCATTGAAATTAACTCAGTTGGGTATGCTATTATTGTTTGTATTTTTATCTCATGAAAGTGCACTTATTATTAGTTTTATCTTGTTTTCTATGTAAATTACATATGTGTTATATGCCCAAACTCCCCTTTTATGATAAATGTAATAAATATATAATCAGAGATTATGTTCATGTGTGTTGTAGGTCTCATGTTGTTTCTGTAAAATATAGCCAAATGCATAAATAAATGTATTTAAAGCTGAATTTTTTTCTCCTCGGACAAGGTATTTGTTTCCATTTTTTAAATAACATAAATCCGCAATACTGGCACAAATTATCAATACTTAAATAACATAAGATAGTTTATTATTTTTTATTGATTTATTTGTGCCATAAGTGGAGCCATTTAATGTTTATTATTTTTGTTGATTTTTTTCATGCCATGAGAGCAGCCATTTGACAAAAAACAACAAACAACACTGATAATGTTTTTCATCATAGGTTTTATATTTACAGACTTTATTTAAAAGACCATTGCAATTAATATAACTTATGTCAGATAGAAAAACCAAGTAATTGGTTTGTGTGTAATTATTTGTCTTTGAAGATAACACACTAATGCAAATAAGTAAAGCACAAGTTTGTGTATTGAAGAAATCTTAAAAAAATGAAGAAGAAAAAAAAAGCAAAAAAATTAAGGCTCACTTTTCTTTTTCAGATACATGCCATAACTTGCTGCTTATGTTTTAAAGATTTTTTGGGGGAGATTCACAAGCTCTGTATTCAAATTTTCATGCAAAAAAAGCTAATTTTCATGTGTTCCAAATTATTTTCATTCCAAATATTTTCCTTAACTTGCTGCTGATGCTTTAAGACTTGTTTCCTCCACAGGCTCTACATTCCCGCAATTTTTATAGCTCAGGGAAGATAATTGGCGTGTTCAAGTTCGATGTGGGCACCGTGTATGCCATGCCGGGTACTGGTGCTTTCTGCACGCACCCCCATCTATTTGGGTCCCTTATTTACTGATGTCTTCCATTTTGGGTAGAAACTGTTCTTGGACGACAACTAAAAAAGTTATGGAAAGAGTTTCACTCTTAATTGATCAGTAATAAGCATACACACTGGACTTCTGGACTTAGTTTATAATGATAACAAAAAATGCTTATCTTAAAACTGCTGGCTTTGATTGGATTCTCTGTAGGAGCTCTAGATAAGAGGAATAAATTAAAATATGATTATTGTTACCATTTATCACATAATTCTTACCCAAACCCTACAGTGTGGGTACCCGTTGAAATTGTCTTAGCGAGACGAGTGTGATGAGTACCAGGTTTAAAAGGTTCTAAGGAGAAATGAAGGATTTAGCTCTCTTTTATCGGATTCCATAGTCTGTCACAAAAAGCACTTGCTACCTAAGAATTATTAAAAGAATGATCATATATGTCAGTCAATCATGCTTTCTTACTCTATTTTTTATTATACTCCTAAATAGGAATGATATGGGGGATGTATTGGAGCCACATCTGTCTGTCCATCTGTCAGTCTGTCAGACCTTCAGGGCTATACGGTACCTATGTTAGTTTAATGATTGATCAAATTTGACATGGGTTATAAATACAAAGCCTAAATGTGCTTATGTTGGCACATAATGACAGCCTGATTTAAACGGAGTTATGGTACTTTTGAATTCTTATAAACTATGACAAAACAGCCTTTGTGGATATTTATCATCTTTGATGATTTCTTAAATTGAAGTGAAACTCCTTAAAGAAAAAATCTCAAATTTCTTTGTACTGTTTCTACTTATTTCCATTGTGAAAAAATAGATTGTGCATATACACTCTAGTACCATGAACAGTTTCTATTCTGTATGTTGTGTAAGCTTTCAAATTAAAAAATCCCTTTGAAATATCATATAACAATGTGTAAAGCTGCTTTTGTTTGTATGCCTTTGACTAAACATGAACCATCTGTGTAAAAAGATATACAAAATACTTTTTAATATATGTAGATGTATATTTATTCATGAAAATTATGTGTTTACTTACACATACTTTTTACTGGAAAACAAAGCAGAAGACACAATGGCTTTCAGCAGTATGTTGTAGTGAAGAAATCTCTCAAGCAACATAAGTGTTACAAAATATGACATTTCAAAGTGATATTTGGTAAACTTTATATTTTTACAGATTCCTTTTTACAATATTTATGACAATGAAGCATTTTCAGTGCAACTTTTATGTACACAATCATGTACCTGTAAACATGTAATGCAGGTACATACATTTGAAATGGTAATCTGCCTTCATTTATAAGTACAGTGCAACAAAAAAAATACTTATTTAAATGCGGAGTAAACTGACTTGCTGAGGTTATTGAGAACAAAAATTACCAGAGGGTTGAAAACTTTGTTTGCATCTTGTTGCTTAATTGCTTAATTGTCTATGAATATTTATTGGATTTGGGATATGGCATATAGTAAATAATTGCATGCTGTGTCATTAATATTTGACATATTACCTTTTTTATGTAGATTATTTTTACAAACCATAATGTTTATTAACCTGTAACCTGCTGCAAACACCATGCACCCAATTAAAGGGGTCACCCCTGGCCAAGCTGGTAGAGTCACTGACTTGTAATTATTCAGCTCCTCTCCACGTGGGTTCGTATCCAGGTCGGGGGAGAACTTTCATGTGGGGAGGTTTTCCGGTTAACATGCGATGCGCCGTTGGTTCTACCCAGACGTAAGTCTGGGATCTTCCTCCACCAATAATTAGCTGGACGTCGCCAATATGACAATAATTGTGTCAGTGTGATATACCAAACATAAAACATACCCCACCCAAAAAGTGTTCCAGCATGTCCAGGTTTACATCATGTATGCTTAATTGTATATATCTGCATCATTGCCTTTTGCACCTTTAGGCCATTAGCATGCATGGTGATCTGGAGGCCATTTCATCAGTAGTGTAAGAACCAATTTATAGCCACAAAACTACGCAAGTATCTGTAAGAATTTCAATAAAAGTTCATAATTTGATTCATATGAGATGTGCTTAATCCTTCAAATCATTTATAAAGTAATAAGCACTGACTGCCTGACAGATAAAAAAAATAAATATATATATATATATATATTTGGCTTAGGAAAGAAAATAGTTTTATTGTCCTTGAAATTTTGATGAAATGGCCCACAGACTCTCATTGTCTTGATTCATTATTTCACTTTTTTCATTATAATGCATTACATCCTTGTTCATTATTTCATTTTTTACTAAAGTGTATTACACCTCTATTTATTATTTCACTTTTTTTTCATTACAATACATCACACCTCTATTCATGATTTCATTTTTGCATTATATTGCAGTATTCCCTTATTCATTATTTCATTTTCATTATAATGCATCATTTCTCCATTAATGTCCACATTCATCATTTGCTGGACAATTCCTAGTTTACTTACGCATTTCTTACTGGTGTCCATCTATCATAGGTTGTAAGAACGTTGCTTATTTAACCATTTCTCACTGTGCTTACCTCTCTGTATTTACCTGGCTGCATGATGATAGGTGTGCCAGTCCGGTAGGATCCTTCGCTCCAACAAGCCCCTCGGTGTTTTTAAGCTGGATGTGGGGACAGTGTATGCAGTTCAAGGTATTGGTCGCATGTCCATGTCTCTCCTCACCCAACAGCAGCGCCTGGCCTAACGGTCATTACACCAAGGCTGCTGGTGCCTCCCAACCTGTGTATTCCTCTGTAGATATACTATATAATCGTACAATTGTGCACTTGCCACATGGAAACTTTCGTGTTTTCCCCCAACCTTAGTTTTCCCCTCTGTAGTTTTAGTGTTTACTTGTAAAGCTTTGCATGTGCATTTTTTCACATGCATACTAATTGTATTTCCCTACTCGAGTTTTTATTTATACATTCATATATAACTATGACATGTTTCTATGTGTTATATTCATGCTCATGTATTCTCTAAGGGTTTTTCTTTATATATACGTGCAGTCATACATGTAGAATACTTTTTCCATCTCTCTATCTAGTCCTATAATACCTTCTCTATGTTAATGTGTGGTCATATAATAAATACAGTCAACTCTCTTTATCTCAAATTTCAAGGGACCGTAGAAAATAGTTTGAGATATCCGAAGTTTGAGTTATCCGAATTTAAGCATAGTTTGTGTAAATCTTAAAAATCTTACCTGCTCTAACCAATCTTATTTTTTTATTCAATAATCAGTACGTGTATTGTGGGTAGGTAGTGGAAGAATGATAAAATCACAAACGCCACCTCTCATTTTATTTACAAGTTGAGAAGGCCGTGTCAACAAGTTCTCAAAAACTGTTACAACAACAAGTACAAACTGAAACACTTTAATCAGCATTAATTGATTAACGAAATTGTTGTTCATTAAATCAGCTAATTAAATAATAATCGATTAACCTCTTCTCTAAATTACATGACATCCTGATTGCCGATAATTGGCGATAAAACTCACGCCCAAATCTTTGCGAGTTTCACGGTAGGTGTGAAAATCACTATTGTTGCCGTTTTGCATCTTATAGCAATTTGAAGTTTGAGATAGACCAACTGATTTAAAAAGTTTTATACGTCTGGGGACAAAGAATTAGTTTGATATATCCGATAATTTGACACATCCGAATTTGAGTTAAGCGGAGTCAAACTATATAGAAACTATAGGGAAAAAACGGAACCGTAGAAAACAGTTTGACATAACCGGAAATTTGAGATAACCGATTTTGAGATAACGAGAGTTGACTGTATAATGCTAATACATGTTTGCATGTGCTTTTTTCACATGCATATTAATGTGCTCTTCATTATGACATATATACTTTAAATATTTAAAATACAATTTGCAATTTTTCTATTAATGCAATATCTTCATTAATAATTAGATCTATCATTTTCATAGTTACAACAGCCTGGTTATTGAAGCATTATGTTTATATACCATTAATAGTACAGTTATAATAATTGATACAATTATACAGTCTACTGTTCCTCTTGGGTTATACATATTTTTCTGTTTCCTTTGGACTTTTTTGGATTCCATTCATACAATAAATGTAGTAAAATTTCCTGTTGTGTACATTGCTGGCAGTTCATTTCTTTTTATGTCAAATACTGCTGACATGAACATTTAAGATATTAATGTAAACTGCACATGCTTCATAATTAAAATCTGGTATTTATGAATCATTAGATATATTCTGTTGACAAAAAAGTAAACATTAAATCTCCTGCAACATACTTATGCAAGGGAAACAACTCAGATTATATGTTTAAAACTAAACCAGCAGAGTTCTCTACCTTCTGTCATTTTCAGACTGGTTGGTTTGTTAATAAAATTAAAAATACTGGTTTTGATAACTGAATATTCCAAAAACCCTGTCAGTCAAAACAGCTGAATAAAAGTGTCATCCCCCATCCCTTGTTTATAATCAGACCAATTTATTTTTCTCATGTATTTATTTAGAATGACCAAAAATATTAACCCACCTTAATTAGGCTACATTCATTCACATGACGAAATTTATTGTTTTAAATAATATCATATCAGATACATTGAATGCCAGTATCACTACTTCTACTTCTTATTTTATTAATTTTTAAATATAGTACAAAATTATGTGTAAGAGTTGGCTCCCAAGATTTTAAAATGCGAATAATGATCCCCCTAATAGATTGACATAATTATCTAAGTATTGATATACAGAATAGTTATATTATTCAGGTTAACAGGTCATCATTTTCAGTCCAATACTGATTGACTACTGATTGGGGCCTGGTTTCAGTCCAATACTGATTGACAACTGATTGGGCCTGGCTTCAGTCCAATACTGATTGACTACTGATTGGGCCTGGCTTTAGTCGAATACTGATTGACTACTGATTGGGGCCTGGCTTCAGTCCAATACTGATTGACTATTGATTGGGGCCTGACTTCAGTCCAATACTGATTGACTATTGATTGGGCCTGGCTTCAGTCCAATACTGATTGACTACTGATTGGGCCTGGCTTTAGTCCAATACTGATTGACTACTGATTGGGGCCTGACTTCAGTCCAATACTTATTGACTACTGATTGGGGCCTGACTTCAGTCCAAAACTGATTGACTACTGATTGGGCCTGGCTTTAGTCCATTACTGATTGACTACTGATTGGGCCTGGCTTTAGTCCAAATGAACTCATAAGCCCAGGTTGAAATCTGTTTAAGTCAAAACATAGGTTACCCTGAACTTTGTTCTGGTCTCAATGTATAAACAAATGTGTGTCAAATTTGAATGGTATGAATCAGTAGCACTGGACTGCCATACACAAGGTCCCGCATTTCAATCCTACAAAAAATTAAAAGTTTTGATTTTATGACATTTGTTTGTTTGTTTTCATATTCACAGCTTCTAAATTTTATCAACATTTAGTTTTAATATTAATTTACAACCAGAGACCATTTAAAACTGTTTATGGATAAGTTAAAAACAACCTGCTTTCCCTAGAGATGTGTGGCTTTAACATCACTTTAACTTATAATTCAAGAAAGCTTTCTGGAAATAAAGCCAAAACTACAAAGTTAAGTAAATATGTCACGATTATATCTTTCATTATATCTTCAATTATATCTCTTAACAAAGTAAATTTTATTGTTTTTTGCCCTGAAAAGTTCCTGCCACAAATATTTCAAGTCTCCTTAATAAGAAAAAAGAGAATTTGGTCTAAATTGCCTCTCGGAGAAGTAATGACAATTTTCCTATTTTATGTTGTCAATTATTTGTCTGATAAAGGAGCTTAGCTTTGTCATCTGTCTGTAGATTGAACTAAAACACTGCCTTGAGACATTGGGCATTATGTAATCTTCAAGCCATAACTGCAACCTGGTTCTTAAATCTTCACCATTCAGCATGAATTGATCAGGCTTAGAAAAAACAGATATATCCAGATCAGAAAGCCACCATCTAACTGGATCTACACTATTTTTTTTAAAAAATGAAGAGAGGAAAATGTTTATTGAACTTGTACAGTTGAATGTTAAAATGTATACTGAAAAAAAATATATATCAATAAATTTGCTAGGGATGATGTACAAACTTTATTTTGCTCTTATTTCCAATTGTCATTCTACAAGTACAGGTAGATATAGTGCTACTATTCTTAACACATATTTATGAAGCTGTTCCTTAATTCCTTCTTAGCACATAAAACTTTTTTTTTTCAAAGTAATTTAATAAACTGAAGATGGTTTAAGAAGACCTTTGGCCAAGGCAAAGCATAAAAAGTGGTAAAACAATTACTAAAACTTAATTTATCAAAATCATTTTTTTAAATAAATAATTGAATACTGTTATAATAATTTAATTACTATATCAGTGCAATTTACTAAAAATAAATAATCATTGTTGAATAATTATATAGACTCATACATATATATTAATCTGTTTCAACATTAAAAAAAATGTGTAAATAAGATCGTTGTTCAGCTTTTGAGTGAGCTTTTTTAATGCACAATCTAGGGAAGCAAGGTCCCTTATAAAATTTCAAATTAAGAAATTAGTATATAACAGTAAATTAAGTTTGGGAAATAACTTTATGTAGTAGACTATGGGAAAAATCGTACCATGATCCCGTGTCCAGCACACTTAAAGTTCTGGTCTCAAATAATCGGTTACTATGGTAACCAAGTCTGGTTTCCTACTGATCTGTTCTTATCTTCTTGGACACTGATTACTCTAGAGGAACATACGGTGTTTATAGTTTCTTGAGATGCAAGATGGCAGAAATATTTGATTGGATTTAAGAATTTTAGTGTTACTGTTTATATTGCGAGGAAAGAACAAACACTTGCATTGACATGTATAGGTGTGAAAGATTGCTGCAGTGTTCAATTTATTCATCTGTTTCAAAGGAATTTAGTTGGAGATATTGTGAGGATAGGTAAAGAATGGCTTTTCTTTGGTTGAAAAGGTATGTAGCTGATATATTTTATTTAATAACAAATGAACATGTAAATGATGGTAATATTTTATGTAAGAACATGTAAAACCTTTATGCAGATTTATATGTTAAAGATGGTATCAAACATGTTGATTGCATGATCTAATCAGCTTTTACACTTGAGCTTCATCATAAATAATATAATGATAGGTAAAGAATTGGTGCAATTAAAAAATTAAAAGGTGGCAGCAATCACAATGAAAAATTTGATTTGATTTTAATTTATAATGGATAGTTATTGTTAATATTACGGAAAGGTAAGACTTTGGTTTTGTTGTTTTCGTAAGAGATGGCAGCAATCCTAGTTAATGATTGGGTTTAATTTTACAAAGATAATCCACTGTAAATCTTATGAGGCTAATATTTAACATGTATTTGGTTTTATATGAGAAAAGTGTCTAATGTTTGATTTGATTGGCTTTTACAACCTGGTGTCATAATGTAAGGATGATATAACCTATACGCTGTGACTTATTGGATAAATATGACACTTTAATAAAAATTTGTCTGCAGGCACATGAATGTTGGTGAACTGGTGTTAACAGTTAACTATTTGTTAAACTAATTGTCACTGCTGGTCAGCATTCATTTAAATTTATGCCCTGAGGCACACATGACTGAATGGTAGAGTTGCCAAGTCCTGGCTACTCTGTCCTTCACTGTGTGGGTTCAAGTCTTGGCCAAGCTACACCTGATGTGGGACAGTCTTTCAAATGTCATCATTATTCCTCCTTTAAGAGTCTATTGAATGTTGAGACATATTTAACATTATATATAGATATAAAGTACAAAATTAATTTGTCACGATTTCGACTTTAAAATCACAAGCTTAAAATTGAACTAGGGCAACATTATGGACTAATAAAAGATGCTCGAGTTTGCTTATATTGTCAACAATATAATCAGATATATGTTTTTGACTATGAGTTTCATGCATTCTTTCACTGTTCTAAATACAATGATTTAAGACGTTCCTTCTTAGTTAATTGGCATGTAAATGGAACTGATATACAAGATTTCTGCAATCTATTATCATCACAAGATACGAATGTTATTGAAAATGTATCTATTTATACCTACCATCTAATCAACGCAATTGAAACTATGTGATTATTATTCATTTATAATGACACAACACATAACTTCATAACTTTGTATATATTATTATATATGCTATGTATTTTGCGCCGATGGCCTTTGTTTACCAAATAAACTTTCTGTTCTGTTCTGTTCTGACCTGCAGTATGTCACTGATTCCACCCTCTATTGTGTAGAAACAATTCTAGGATGTCTACATTACACAGAGCCATGTTTTGAATTAATGTTACTCTTACACAATATTTTGTTTTATTTTTAATGCATGTTGACATCTTTATATATTGTCTAAAATGGGCATTACACAGGTATGCTTATGAACTATACCGTTAGAATTGTAAATAAGTTTGTTGTAATTTGTGTGTATATAATAAGTATTTTTATGATTAACAAGCTTTCAAAATAAATTCTCAAATATCCCTTGACTTTCATTTATTTTAACAAGGTATCAGACTTTTACTTAATTCCCATCATCACATGTTTGTTTCATTTCATTTTTTTTAATTCACTTGTCTTCTTATTTTGTAAACCGTTATGTTTCATTACATTGAGATTATAATTACAATATACAGTTATATTAAAATATAAAATTATACAAGTCTTTGTTCATCTCCTCGTCGTTTAATTTTACCATTACTCAGAGCTTGCTTCTTTAGATACTGTTCTTAATAGTAATAATTAATAGTAATAACCTTTCCATAACTACTCTAGATTTATTTACTGTTATTTTATCCTTTAATGATACAAACTAACAGGATATATCCAAAAGCTAAACGTATACTCCCCTGTATAAGCCTTGCATATTTCAGAAAAAAATATATTAATATATTGTTTCATTTATTTTTTAGGTTTATAATGGATATCATTTATAGATATTGATATTTGTTCATTTTGTTAATGATACTTAGTTGTGGAAAGTTTTAATACAATTTTGACATAATTAAATACAAAGGTGATATGATGTTTCAATGTTTTTGTTTAATATTTTATGTAAGAAGGACTTCATATTTGTATTAAGTAATTGAGAAAGACAGAGCTTGCCATTTGTCAGAATCCTGTATTTTAATTAACAATGTCACCACTTTGTGGATTACGAACAATATTATTGGTTGATGTATGGATTGGTTACAACATTTCAGACCAATCCGAATAGTTCAGATGGGTAGGTGTTAAGGAAGAAGAAGTAACAATAGTACAAATACTTGTTATGTAACCATGTTGTTATTAAGAAATTAAAGAGTAAAAAATAATTAACCATTGTTTATTACGCATAACCCGCAGAAGATTCGCCAAGGATCAAAACATTATTAAACAGTAGAGTTTTGTTTCGATTGTAACCCCTGTTTTTTTATTACAAATTGGAAAACTTTATGCAACCATTGATTGTATTGATAAAATACAATATTTATCATGTTTAACAATTAACATTAAAATATTGCATGTTACATATAGGAACAAGTATTTCGTATTAATCCAATTAAAAAGAAGTGCATATTTGACAATGACTTAATTTGAGTTTGAGTTTATACTGCAGCATTGATACATATGCTTATTAGGTTTCTATTTTCTGTCATTAGATCACCAGTTTTACCATAAATGGGCAATGTTGATGGATCCAGATGACATGAGTGCTGGGGTCAAAGGTTACCTCAAGTGTGACATCGCAGTCATTGGCAAGGGAGATTCTGTCAAGGTCAGTAAGTGGGGTCATTACAGGGTGAAGGTTGCTTGAAGAGGTAATAATTATGTCAAGGTCAGTCAGTGGGGTCATTACAAGGTGAAGGTTGGTTGGAAAGGTCATAATTATGTCAAGGTCATTCATTAATGTTATAATTATGTAACGATTATTTAAAGGTCAATATGTGAAGGTTACAGTTTTATCCATTAAGAATACCCCTCACATACTTATCTCAGATTATGATGGGCCAAGATGAACCTTATTGGGTCATCATAGGCTATGTTGGATCATGCATGGTATGTCATGTCTGTAAATTTTGTAAATATGTCAAGTTCACTTGAACAGGTCAGTGAAATAGTTTTTCTTAATTGAAAAACCTCACATACTGATAACAGGTTATAATGGGTCTAGATGAACATTGTTGTGTCAGTACTGACCATGTTGAGACAAGATAGGACATGTTTGTAAAATTATTAAATATATATATGTCAAATTCACTTGAACAGGTCTATGTACGAATGTTACAGTTTAGCCTATTATAGAAACCTCTCACATACAGATGATCGATTAAGCTGGACCGAGATGAACCTTGTTGTAGTGTTATACAGAAAGTATGATGGGTCCTGTAGAGCAATCAGTAGAGCATCAGCTTCAAAACAAAAACAAATTTTTTGGATCATGGTATACACTTCTATATGGACCATGATAAAATGTGTAGGGTCATAATGGACCTTGATGAGTCCAGATATGCCTTGTTGGGTCACTATACATTAGGACATTTAGGTGGTGCAGTATATGCCATAGAAAAATATATATAAGTTCAAACAACTGTTAACTGTTTAGAAAACAGAGGTTGTGGGTTTAAATCCCTATATGAGAAACCTTTTTACTTCCTGTGTTTTCCCTTTGGCAGTTATTTCTGTATGACTTGTATCAGATTTAGGAAGAATAATAATTTTATATTTAATATTTCTGTAAATATTTATCAGATAATCATGGTATTATTTTTCATAAATGTGTTCTTGGTTTATTCAAAGTCAAAACACCAAAATCATTCCGTAAAAAAGTGGATTCTTGGTACAAAAACCATCCAGACTGCTGTAGCCTGTTCGCCAGTATTGATATATATGTATCAGCTCTCTGGCATGATGTAATGGTAAATGATGAAAGAGATGTTTGTATTAAATCCGCTGAGTATCCGCTACAAACCCGCTTATCAAAGGTAAAAGGAAGCTCAGGAGACATATTATTTGACTTTTATCACAATTTGTAGCATGCAGACAGTCCTATAACAATTTGTAAGCAATTTATATGCTCAGTTTTGTCAAGGCCATTGATCTATCGCTTTGGTAGATATATGGCTGGCATGGTAATAGTTGCAGACATTGCTCAGACATATGAACTCTCCTGCTTTTAGAGGAAGACTCCCTCTTTTAAGGTTCAAAAGTATTTGAAAATGAGGGCTGTTTTACACATTTTCAGAAATCTCCCAACTTAGGAACAGATGACTTCCTTCTTTGTTGATATGAAAATAACAAATCTCCGAATTCGCTTGTGAAAATCTCCCACTTTGGCTATTGTGTATAATTTAATAAAGAACTAGCTACATTCTGTCAAGGTGTTTAATTCTTTAAATATGTACAATGTTTTACCTGTATTTTGGTTATGTTAGTATTGTTGTAAACAGTTTATTAATATATAGTAATAAAAACCTACAACTATTTGCATGTAGCTTCTCTGCTCAATATTTGGGAAATAGATAGTTTCCATGTGATGTCATCAACACTGATAAGACAGTTTAAGGCAGCCATCTTTGTGGGCAGAAGCTAATGCAGGCCGAAATCGGGAAATATGTGCTGTATTAAACTCACAACTGTGTTTTTATTTTTCAGTCTATTTTACTGAATTTGATATCAAATTAAGAAGTTTTTATAAAGCATTTTAAATATCAAAACTGTATTTTGATAGTATAAAAGGTTAAATAAATACAACCGAAAATGATACACTGTTCATTTTGTTTTAAGTATGAGGCAATAGTTTTATTTATTTCTCTGTATTAATTCTGTGTGCATTTATCAATTGTAAAAATGTTGTATTCTAAAAATATGAATTTCAAGAGCTTTCCAATGGTGTATAGCTTTTAATTTTCGGACCACAAATGAAGAAATAAAATTTACCCTTCTATACAATTCATATGAAAATCCCTTGAAGTTACCATCAAAGATGGCTGCCAAGATAAGGGAATTTCACTGATGTGGAAACTATCTATATCTCTGGCACCTCTTATGGAATACAATATTTTATGAAGACTGTAGTGTAGCAGGCAATAACAGGAAATCCACAGCTGCTTGGTTATATTTTCTTTGTTCAGAAAAGTAAACTAACTGAATATGCTGGGTTTCAAACGTATCTCACAAATTATTAAAAGAATAGCAGGCATTAATAGGTGTACACAGCTGTTTTGCAAGGTTTGTTTAACAAAAGAAACCAAGTATGCTGATGTTAACAATGCAGCTGGCAACAACCAAAAGATTTGGCAGCAAACAAGGAAAAAAACACAAAGTAGCAGATATTCTAGTTCCAGTTAGAGTTACAGTTTATAACTCTCCCATATTTATGTAATGAATCGATATTGTAAGAGAGTGTTAGATTCCCAGGATATTTGTTTTCCTGTTTAAAGCTTATGTCTCACATCAGTGCTCTTTCTTGTAATATTTTCTTTTCTACTTTCCAGGTTCCCCCAAGGACTGACAAAGATGAAGATGACATTGAGGCGTAAGTAGAGTATCTATTTTCTTAAAAAGAATTTTTTTCAGTGTTCTAAAATTTAAAGTTACAAAAATGATTTTGCTCAACTCTGCTCCAACACATCAGGATATTATGTCTAAAATCTTATGAAAGAATGATTTAGCTCATCTCTACTCCAATACATCAGGATATTATGTCAAAAATCCAATGAAAAAATGGTTTAGCTCATCTGTACTCCAACACATCAGGATATTATGTCTAAAATCTTATCAAAGAATGATTTAGCTCATCTCCACTCCAATACATCAGAATATTGTAGGATACAATGGTGAAATCCTATTTACACCCTCCTTAATTTCAAGGTTTCATGATTTATTCACTGGACCTTTTCAAACAAGTTTAAACTTATCAGAAAACTGCAATTTAATTAACCCCTCAAACAAGTGCTCACAGCAAGTGAAGGGAAGACTAATGTTTGTAGCATGTGTACTAGAGTGAAGTCACTAGGTATATTATTAATGTTTTAATAAGCTGATTTTTGCAAACATATATTTTATATGGGTATAAAATGACCTATCACACTGCAAAGCAGTGACTGAATGCTGTAGTTTGCACCTCCATGAAAACATTGCTTTGTTTTTTTGTTTATTGGATTTATAGTCCTACCAACAGTATGTTAGTTATCTGGAGACAGTATTCTCTTAAAGCAGACATCATGCTGCAGTCACTGTATATAGCACTACGAACACCTGGCTACCACACTCAGTCAAAATATCCTGACACCAAGACAACCAAATGTGAAACAACCCTTATATTTGCTTGAGCATAAAGTATAAGCAAGGGACTTATTCCATTGCCATTTTTAACGACTTTGGTATTTTGCGGCCGGGGATCAAACCTGGGGCCTCCCATACCTGGAGCTGACTCGCTACCTATTGATCTATAAGGTCTGGTAGGCTGCTTTTTAATCAAGTGGCAACAATTGCTAAGTAAGATGTACAGTGCATTGACTTCAGCTCCAGGAACCTAAAATAAATTGGTGGCCTTTATCTAACTCAACTTACTCAAGATGCTGGTAATTTTTAACAAGTAAATTGCAACTCATCTGACATATGGAGAAACAAACTATGCTAATACCAAAATAGAATATTGAACATATGCTTTATTGAAAACTTTAAGAGTTAACAAATAAATTACAATATTTTTTTTTTTTAAACTAAGCACCTTTATCACCATTTATTTGATTTTGCTATGTTTTTCTCATTTTTTGTTCTCTATATCTTATCTTATACAGTAATCTTTCTTTGATTTGACCCTTTTTTTCTCAGAAACCTATTGTTGCCTGACGGTGTGCCGGCTGATCGTCAACGCGCCAATTACCTGGTGAAGATCTACCGTGCAGAAGGGCTCCCCAAAATGAACACCAGTGTAATGGCCACTGTCAAGAAAGCATTTACTGGGGAGAGTATTGACCTGGTTGACCCTTATGTCAAAGTCAGCTTTGCTGGACATACAGTAGGTGTAGCTGCCCTAGATGGCCTATAAAACCCCAAATAGTTTCTGTTATTTTTTTCTGTAATAAGTAATATATATTGGAATACTATTCAAAAAGGTTCATGTAATGTTTTCAGCAAATCACATTGCTTTTTCACCTTAAACCAGGTGTTTCTTTTTTCATTTTTACTTTTAGTTAAAATAGCAACATGTGTCCTAAAACTTTTTTTCTCATTTCCACTTCCAGAGTGGCCTATAGTAGTCTCTCCATACTTCTGTCTATGTCTATCCTACTGTCCGTGTTCCATTTCTGGCCCATATCTTCAATATTTTTATTATAGTTGTTACAGACATTCACTTGCAAGTAAATCAGACATTTAAAATGTTTAATTATTATGGTCAATGTCATATTTAGGGTTGCAGCATCTCTGGGGGCATATGACACTTCCTGTTCTTAAAAGAATTTAATAATCAATTAGCCATCTAGCAATTATTTATAACAGAAATCCAATTCTTTTTACAGATTCTTGTTTTGTGTCAGAATTATAAAATTTTATAAAAAAGATAATAATAATATTGATCATTGCTTGTTTCACATTATCCATGAGTGAATTTAACAAAGTGTACTTAACAAAGAAACTGCTGGCTTCATTTTAATGATTATTTATGCATTGTACTGGTGAATGTTCAGCAGTTTAATTGTATTTATTTTTGTGCAATTCTATTAGCTAAAAATAGTTCTGTTTTTTGTTTTTGAGATCGCAGCAACCAGTTATGATCATTATAGTGACATCCAGCTGTTTTGGTAGAGGAAGACCCCAGACAAATGTCTGGGTAGGCATGACAGGAATACTTTTCCGCATTAAGTCCATTGCCTCAAATGGGACTCTAACCTATACTGTTGGAAGTTCAGCAGTCAGAGGAAAAATCAACGACTCAACCACTATGCCACAGGCACACTTTAGCTTAAAATAATTGAATATAATATGATGCTTTTTTATGGAGCATATAAACGACCTCTTTAAATGAAAATACTCATACGTACTTAAAATGACACATCTGCCATTGCTTGCCCAGGGTAGAACCAGCGTGCGGAAAGGATCATATGAGCCTGTGTGGAATGAGGCTGTCATATTCATGGAGATGTTCCCGCCATTGTGTCGACGGATCAAAGTTCAACTGCGAGACAGTCACCGTGTCAATGACGATATCATTGGTACACACTACATCGACCTGGCAAAGATTGAAAATGAGGGAGAGAAAGGTAGGTCAACTTTAGTTACAAAAAAACCTTACCTGCTATGAAATGAACAAAACCCCTTCTGTTCATTTTAGCATAAGCCGGCAAATTTCCTCCTGTAAATTTTCTAAAGAAATTAATTAAATTATTACAACTAAGATATCATGCAAAGTTTCATTTTCATAAAAAAAATCTTGTGGTGTTATGATTAATTTACAAAACTGAATGGTGCAAATAAAAAAAATATTGCAAAATGTGTAAAATTGACAGGGTGGATTATGTCTTTCTTGGAAAGTTGACAAGAGGGATTTTGTCCACCAATGCTAAAATAAACAGAAGGGATTTTGTATTAGAGGAATTTTGTCTGTCCCACCACATCTTTATATGCATTTATCTTCTTTTGTGTGATTTGTTATTTTACTGACCTGTCTGATATACCTGGGAAGGTAATTACTTCTGTACATTTCAGGTTTCATGCCAACATTCGGTCCAGCTTGGGTGAACCTTTATGGTTCCACTCGTGTCTACAGCTTGCTGGATGAACACAACCATCTGAACGATGGGTTGGGGGAGGGTGTGTCTTATCGAGGCCGTCTGCTGATTTCCGTACAGACTGACATCCTGGACAGCATGGAGGGAGGTCCTGCCACCGTGGAGGTGGAGCCAACACTGCCTGTATCAGAGGTGAGTGTGATGTATCTATGGTCACAAATGTTGTAAGGGGTATTCTTCACATGTAAATAAAAAACTGTCAATTATAAAATTACCCATCTTGGAGACAAATTGGGCATGTTGAAGAAGTATCTTCTTTTTAAAAAGAAGTTAAAAGGAAGTACTTTTTGGCTTGGTGTTGATTAAAATAAAAAATGTCATATAACTGAATCTTTTCATGTTAAAAAACGGGAACATTGATTGAAGTGACTGACATATAAGTTATATCAAACTAACAATATGTCAGCATTTTTTTTGTTTGAGATGTGCTTGTAGAAAAATAGGAAAGTGTCATCAATAGCAGTCCTTTCTGAGCATTGGTTTGGGCTTGGTTGGGTGAAAAAATAAAATGTTGGAAGGTTTTCCGGCTGACCTGAGGTGTGCTGCTACTGCTTCTTTCCCCACATTTGTTGACTTTCTTTAACAATGTTATCTGGACATCACAATGCTTAACATAATTGTGTTGAGAGATGTGTTTCAAGATCAAATCAAACAGTCATTATTATTTTTTTTTTCTTCCAGAATGCCCCTGGTCGCCCTGAAGAGTACTTCCTGTTTGGATGTTTTGTAGAAGCATCAATGATTGACAGGAAGGTTGGAGACAGAAATGTACACTTTGAGATCAGTATTGGTGAGTTATAACCACTGTCTTGCAGCAAATGGGTGGTCTGCCCTTGGAGAGTTAAGCATGTTTTGATGACTGAGACAAATGGTGTAGATCCAGCTTAAACAGCTGTCAGATCAGAATCTGCACTAGCTGCTAATGCTCTAGCAATGCACATTGAAGTTAAATGCAGCTTAGAGCTAAATATGGGTTACTGAGAAACATGCTTTTAACTTGTGATATTTAGTTAGTGGCTAATTATCAACCTATTAAATAAATAATAAATTCTACAAAAATGTGCTCTAAAAATGGTTAATTTGTACCATATATGTTACTATTAGTACTGAAGGCTGCCTAAGGAAGCAAAGTTATAATAGTATCCTTTCTTTATAGGATGATTTTACAAACAGTGAAATAGTAGAGCCATTCACTATACTAGTAAATGAGTAAAGAAGCAAAACACTTCCTTTTTGTATTTTCATCATTTCATGTCATGTGTATAAAGGTGGTATTCGACAGTTTGGACCAAATTTTTTCTCAAATAACCAAGTAAGTCATTATTACCTGAAAAGGTTCTACAAAATGCTATAAATTGATGGCCTAGGAATGTTTGCATACAGTGAAGCATACATCCCCACAAGTCATTGCTTAAAGTACTTACTATCTGAGCCCTTGCTGCAGAGATAGCTATTTTTAAAATAAAAACAACAGCATGACAACTTACTTTTGAGCTCATGATATATAGCCTTTCAGGTTACTCGCTCTGACATTGATATCTATTTTTAGCAGAGATCGATTTAGTAAGAGTGGTAATTTAGAGTGATTTTTTTGGCAATGAGTACTGTCTACAATACCGTAAGTGTTCAAAATTGTCTTTACGTTGACTTAAGTAAGAACAAGTGTATGAGTTTATGCAGGAACTGTTGGATACCACATTTAGGATTTCTATGTTAGTCAATTTGCCCTATTTATTGTAAAATGTACATGGGATTAATTATATTTTACAATAAAATGTTTGATAATTATGGGAGTATTTATTTATTTTTCTGTGTATATTTAGGCAATGCTGGAAATGTATTGGATGGTTACAACCCACCATCGAAGCGACAGCAGTCATCAAGTTCTGATGAGAGTTCTGAAGAGGGAGAGGGAGGCGAGGACACGCCCAGTGACCCTGGGGCGGCAGATCTGCCCAAATGGCAGAGCACAACACCCCCACTACGTCCAACCACACGGGATAAGATCTACTACCATATGCCATACTATGAGGAAAAACCGTGTGTATATGTTAAGACGTGGTTTGAGGATCATCGCAGGAGAATGTACAATACAAACATACTGGAGAAGATTGCAGATAAACTGGTGGGTGAATGAAATGTTTGTGTAAATTTACTTCCTGCAAAATTATTTATTAATATATCATAACAAGTTTGTTTTTACATGAAAATAAATGTAATAAAGACTTGGTAATTACAAAAAGTCTCTATTCCTTTTTAGTAAACACAATTGCACTTTTCATTGTTTAACTACATAATTCAATAAAAATGGAAAATTAAGTTATTATTCAGTTCACTTACATGAAAACAGCCATGCATAAGCTACAAATGCTTACATTTATTTGAATAGATGGTGTACACATTCTCAAATAAACATACAAACTATACCAAAGTTGGTTCTTTAAATCTTGTCAAATTGAAATATTCATAAATGAGAATTATAGCAAATGTAAGACCATTACAGATCCTTTTTATTTGCTATTTGATAGTATTGCTTAACAGATTTTATGATAGACACTACCCTTGTCAAGGGAATCATTTTCATTTCTCTCGACAGGAGGATGGGATAGGGGAAGTGAATGAGATGCTCAATCAGGAACAGCCCTTTCCGGAGAAGCGACTCCGAGGGGTGTTTGAGGAGTTTGGTTCGTCCTGCTCCAAGTTTGTGTCTCTTGTTAAAGGGACAGGTGGAGGCGCTGCTACAGGGAAGACTAAACTAGACAAGGAGAGACACAAGCTGCTCGTCAGGGAACTGGTATCTATAATTCAATCAAGATATTTGCTTAACTTATATTGCCTTTGGTTATATGATGAAGGAATTATTGGCTTTGACTGTTTTTTGTGTTGTTTTTTTTTCAGAAAAAGGTCAAAATTTAAGATTTAATTTGTTTAAGACCTTTTTTATGACTTGAGGCATAATCTTCCTAGAATTTTTCTCAAAGAGAAGCTCACATTTGTAGTCAAGGTCTGAAGTTGATGACATTATTATCAAAAGTATCTTTTAAACTGATAAGATGTTTGAAAACGTTCCTTTGGTCTCTGCTTCAACCTTAGTTGTGAGCCATAATCAAGGTCTAGTCTCTGATTCAACCTAAGTTGTGAGCCATAATCAAGGTCTGTCTCTTATTTGACCTAAGTTGTGAGCCATAATCAAGGTCTGTCTCTGATTCGACCTAAGTTGTGAGCCATAATCAAGGTCTGTCTCTGATTCTACCTAAGTTGTGAGCAATAATCAAGGTCTGTCTCTGATTCTACCTAAGTTTTGAGCCATAATCAAGGTATGGTCTCTGATTCTACCTAAGTTGTGAGCCATAATCAAGGTCTATCTCTGATTTGACCTAAGTAGTGAGCCATAATCAAGGTCTGTCTCTGATTTGACCTAAGTTGTGAGCCCTAGTCAAGGTCTGTCTCTGATTCTACCTAAGTTGTGAGCCATAATCAAGGTCTGTCTCTGATTCTACCTAAGTTGTGAGCCCTAGTCAAGGTCTGTCTCTGATTTGACCTTAGTTGTGAGCCATAATCAAGGTCTGTCTCTGATTTGACCTAAGCTGGGAGTTACAACCAAGGTCTGTCTTTGATTTGACCTAAGTTGTGAGCCATAATCAAGGTCTGGTTGCTGATTTGATGTTAGTTGTGACTCATAGTCAAGGTCTGATCTCTGATTTGATTTAAGCTGTGAGCCATAATCAAGGTCTGGTCTCTGTTTCAACCTTAGTTGTGAGCCATAATCAAGGTCTGGTCTCTGTTTTAACCTTAGTTGTGAGCCATAATCAAGGTCTGGTCTCTGTTTTAACCTTAGTTGTGAGCCATAATCAAGGTCTGTCTCTGTTTTAACCTTAGTTGTGAGCCATAATCAAGGTCTGGTCTCTGTTTCAACCTTAGTTGTGAGCCATAATCAAGGTCAATCTCCAGTGTTTTTTTTCCCCTTCTTTGAGCGGGTCTGGAAAAGGGACACATTCACAATTGACTTATCTTGACTGATCTCTAAATATTTACCTAAAGTGTCTATTTTCAACTAAATTTCACAATGGGCAAAATTTTCCCGCTAGTCCAAAATTTTGGCTTACAAAACAGCTTTAAATTTTAAAAGGTGAAATAACATGTACTCCCCTCCACCCCCCCCCCCCCCCCCCCCCCCCCCCCCCCCCCCCCCCCCCCCCCCCCCCCACCGCCGATCTCTATCATCTGATGGTTCACTTGTCAGTCAAAGATGTAAATCTGATCAAATCATTGCATATAACAGGACCAGATGTCAACAATGGCCAGGACAATGAAAGCCACAACAGCCAAGAGTAATCTAAAAGACAAGATGAGATCAGCCTCACAGTTCCTGCAGAAGATCAGGAGTTTGATGCAAGAGGTAATAAATATGTTCTAATGAACAAATAAGTGCCCTGTCTCAGAGGTGAAATATAGAGCTAATTCAAGTGATTCAAATTCCTTAGCCAAAATTGGCTGAACCTGATCTACCCTTTTAGCTTGTGTCTTTTCTATTTCATATCAGGGGAATTATTGATAATTGTTTGTTTGTATTTGAGATATTTATTGCCCAATTATGGTCATTTTATTGACATCCAGTTTTTATATGTAAAGACCCCAGGCAAAGGTCTGTGTAGAACCACCAGTGTACCACAGGTATGCTGGAAGACCCCAGGCAAAGGTCTGTGTAGAACTACCAGTGTACCACAGGTCAGCTGGAAGACCCCAGGCAAAGGTCTGTGTAGAACCACCCGTGTACCACAGGTATGCTGGAAGACCCCAGGCAAAGGTCTGTGTAGAACCACCCGTGTACCACAGGTCAGCTGGAAGACCCCAGGCAAAGGTCTGTGTAGAACCACCAGTGTACTACAGGTCAGCTGGAAGACCCCAGGCAAAGATCTGTGTAAAACCACCAGTGTATCACAGGTCAGCTGGAAGACCCCAGGCAAAGAATTGTGTAGACAAACCAGTGCACCACAGGTCAGCTGGAAGACCCAAGGCAAAGATCTGTGTAGAACCACCAATCCACCACAGGTCAGCTGGAAGACCCCAGGCAAAGATCTGTGTAGAACCACCAGTGTACCACAGCTGGAAGACCCCAGGCAAAGATCTGTGTAGAACCACCAGTGTACCACAGCTGGAAGACCCCAGGCAAAGATCTGTGTAGAACCACCAGTGTACCACAGGCCAGCTACTGGAACCCATGTGTTGTGGGACCATGGAGTCAGATGAGTTACAAATCCTTGACCCTACCCATTAGGCCATGGGCACCTTAAATAAACATTGGTAAACTTTGCACCAACACTATTCAATGCAAAAATATCATCTAGCTGTTATTTATGGAGAAAAACAGCACAGACAGATATCTGGAAGTTTTACTGTTTATATTATGGTGATAATAATAATGAACTATATTGGCCTACTCTCACTTCCCTTTTCTAGCCCCAGCATGCCTTGCCAGATGTATTCATCTGGATGATCAGCGGCAATAAGCGTATTGCATACCAGAGGTTACAGGCACGAGACCTCATCTACTCCATCGTAGACGAGGAAAGAGGCAAGGATTGTGGCAAGTTAAAGACGCTGCTACTCAGGGTAAGGATATTTTTGTCATTTATTTTTATCTCCCCTTGTCATTGAAAATGGATCTATTGTCATGACCCTCCCATTGGCTCTCGCGTTGAATGGTTAACCTTTTTGTAAATTTCCTGTACTGAAAAATATGGAGCATTCTGTCATCTCAAAGATATAAATTGGAAGCTTTTCCATGTTTTATAATCAAACTTTACAAAGTTTATTACTTATCAGTTGTCTGATCATTTTTTCTTAACTTGAAAATAAATTCACTAAATATTAAAAAAATACTGTTTGAATGTTTTGTTAATTGATAAGATATTTACTTGCATTTAGAGACAGTGATTTTATAGAAGGTCACAAACTTACATTTTAATATTTTTTAAATGTAAAAGCCAGTAAAAAGAAGGTTTGTAAAGGAATATACATATTGTATAAGTGCATATATTAAAGAAGATATCATCTATTTACCTTTAATAATAGATAATCATTAATAGATAATTATGTTTATAGTAATAATAATAATAATAAATTGTTATTTGAATCTTTTTAAAATCCAGTCCCTCAAAGTTTCTTTGTTGTTTTAACAGTTCCTTCAAATGAATGTACAGGACAATTTATATTTTTTGTAAAAAGACTGGAATAATGCAGATTGTAAGCTTGAATAATAAAATAAAACTTGAGGACCTGGCTTCACTGTGAGATTTATTTATTTAGTTTATAGTTTTGGCATTATGACAGACCAGGAGATATTACCATTAAGACAAGAAGAATATAAATCTCTATATAATCCTCAGTTGCCAGGAGAGATTACCATTAAGACATTAAGAATATACATCTATATATAATCATCAGTTGCCAGGAGAGATTACCATTAAGACAATAAGAATATACATCTATATATAATCATCAGTTGCCAGGAGAGATTACCATTAAGACATTAAGAATATACATCTATATATAATCATCAGTTGCCAGGAGAGATTACCATTAAGACAATAAGAATATACATCTATATATAATCATCAGTTGCCAGGAGAGATTACCATTAAGACAATAAGAATATACATCTATATATAATCCTCAGTTGCCGGGTAAAAAAGCTAGCAGCCAGGCTGGTTGGAACATCCAGGCAAAGTTACAGCTGTACTTGTGGTTAGGCCTCACAAAACACAAGAAAGACTACCTTGCGGGACTTCCAAATGGCTACGAGGAGTCTCGTGCCGTAAAGATGTCCACTAAACCCCAGTGTGTTCCACCTCCCAGTATCACGTATACAGGTACTAACTAGAGTTAACCAGGTTTTTATACCTTACCTAAACCAGAGGGATGTTGGTTTAACCCTTTCATTCATAGTAAATAGTTATGATTTTGAAACTTAATCTATAATTTTATTTTATTTAAAACAGTTTTAAGTATTTCTAATACATGTATGTTTCATCAGTTCATAGTGAATCCATGATCAAACCTGTCGACAAATAAACCCTAAGTAGTGCAGATTCTACTAAAGATAAGACTGATAATTGTGATTGCTTCACAAAGGTGTAAAATGGCCATGAGCGAAAGAGTTAATGTTGTCCATCTGGCCTACCATGTCCCTGTCCTTCGGCTTCATTATTTTTTTTCGGAGCACTACGTCAATAGAGGGACTTATCAGTGTGGGCAAATTTTATGCCTTTTTAAGTTATAACCCATTTACTTTAGAAAAAGTATTGATTTATTACTGAAGATTTATTTGAGATATTGGGCGCGCAGTTGTGGACACCTAAAATACATTTTTGGGCAGGGAATATTTGTGAAACAAATTTGCTTGATCTAATTTTGATTTAAAAAAATACATCTCACCAACCGTGTAATAGACTTTATGCCATTAAAAACCTTTATTCATTTCCCTGTTGGGAGCAGTTGTTTTGTCACAATTGTTTTTCTGATATTCCCAGCAACAATGTAGTTCAATATAGTGTACTATATTAAATAACTTAAATTAATTTTATGTTTTACTATCTTTTAGATGCATTTGTTTCTGTCAAAAATTATCCTTGTTTAAAGGCTACTTACATTTATAATGCAACATGTAAATATAATTTTTTGTTCATTTTCTGTATGTTCATATTAATAAACATGTATTATTTTAAAAAGCTTGGAAATGTTTAAACCTTTGGCAATCAATATATCAATTTAACAGAGAAACAGATATTCCAACTTCGATGTCACATGTATCAGGCCCGAAGTCTTATTGGTTCTGATGCTTCTGGGCTCTCTGACCCGTTTGCAAGGATTGCATTTGGCGACCAGTCTGTGTGCACACAGGTGATTGAAGAGACGCTCAGTCCAACTTGGGATGAAATGTTGATCATCCATGAGGTGACAATGTATGGCCTGATGCAGGAGATCGCAGACAATCCCCCTACATTGATTGTCGAGGTGTTTGACCAAGATAAAGTGGTAGGTATCACTCACTCCTCCTCTGGCCTTGCAGTTGATTGGTGTTCACCTCTCATCTTGCCCCACCCCTTGCTGTTGGTTGGTCATTGCCACCCATCTTGCCCCACCCCATGCAGTGGCTGGTGATGCTCACCCCTTGCAGGTGATTGGTGTTCGCCACCCAACTTGCCCCACCCCTAGCAGGTGATTGGTGTTCCCCACCCAACTTGCCCCATCACTTGTACTTGAGTGGTGTTCACCACCCAACTTGCTCCACCCCTTGTACTTGAGTGGTGTTCACCACCCAATTTTTCCCACCCCTTGTACATGAGTGGTGTTCACTACCCAGCTTGAACCACCCCTTGCAGGTGATAAGTGTTCACCGCTCAACTTGCCCCACCCCTTTCAGTTGATTAGTGTTTAATCACACTGTTGCATTGTTACTGCATACCTCTTGTAAGTCTGCCTGTTTTACAACTATTTGTATTTGGCACTATGGTAATGCATACCCCAGTAACCATGTCTTTGCTGTAAATTGCAAGGATTGCCTTTGTCATTTGTTATCAAAGTCTCTATATGTGCTTGTATGTTTTTTTGTGTGCAATTTCAACAAATCCAGAAATGTTTGTTTATGATTGTGTTTGTGTATCATTGCTTGCTTGCAATCTGCATACAATAAGAACATAGTTTATAATGCATTTCCTTTTTTTTGTAAGAGAAAAAAATCAATAAATGCTTCTGCATTGCAAATTTTGTTTGGAAAATAATTCTGTTTTTATTTGCACAGTGTTGCAATAATGAAAATTGCAGCTTATTTGGATTATCGATGTTAATATTTATTTTTACAAAGTGAGAATTTACTTTTGTTTGCAAAGTAAACTGCAATGTTTATCTTTTCTGTATTTAATAATCTAATATCAGACATAAAGCTATGATGATGTTTTGATGTAATCTCATTCATTGATTTCTGTGAGTATTACAGAAAGACTTTAGAGGCTATATCAGTGATATGTAATTAATGCTACAGGTTGTACTTTAGCAAGATTTTTAATTGTTTCGGACAACTTAAGTGATTAGAATTACATCATGTTTTCAGAAACTTTTAAACAAAATTGGCTCATGCTTTCATACATGCATGCAGATGTTATTTTTGAATTAAGGTTTACAAGATTTTTCATATTTTTACATTAAATTTTTTTTTTGCCCTTTTGCACTTGCAGTATTTTTATTTTATGTTTAAAGGTCTTTTTGTGTATTATGATGTGATTATATAATTAAATTTTTTCATTAATATCTTTTATTGTCTCTTAGTGTATTCAAAATTGGCATCTGCATAAAATGTTTTAGGAAATATCTCAATGTCATTTATGTATGCTTGAATGTAATATTACTGGCTAATTATTTGATGTACTTAAACAATACTTAACTTCTTAGTCACAAACTCTCTACAGTCGTTGTTATTAAAGAGGGTCAAATGTCATTCTGTGGGAACAAATTAGACTGTTAAATATTGTATAACTAAATTAAACAATTATTGTTATCTACATTATTAACAAGTCACAGGCTTTGGCATTTCTTTCGGGGGTGGGGGAGGAGGGGGGATTGACATTGATGTTAGTGATTATAGAATTGACCATATTGAAAAGAACATTATTTTATTTTTACTTTTTGTAACATTGCACCGATGCATTTACAATGTATAGTAATATTGCAACATCCAGCTTATTACTTGTGGAGGAAGGTCATCTGGAAGACCTCCCCATTTAAATGTTCTTGATCTTACCGTGACCTGAACCCACATGTTCAGTGACTGAAGAGTTACAACTAGATGATACTCACCACTCACTAACAAGATTACCTGTTAGTAGTGAAGATAATGTGTGATTTTGTACCCACCTCATCAAAAGATGATATTACTTTCATAACTCCAATGCAAAAGTCATATAAAAAGGGAAGATACTCTTACCGATCTTAATAATTGTTAATGCTAGTAATATTTTAGATGAAAGATGCTTAATCTAGAATATCAGTGATGGTTACATACTATTAAGGCCATCTGCCACCATTGCTTTTTACCATTGCTCTGTTTTGTAGTAAGACAAGAAATATTTAAACATAAGAATCAAACATAGTTGACCTCATTTTTAATGTTTTGTCATTTACACCTGTATGAACCCGCTTTCCTTTTAGAAAACTGTAGAAATTAGGTTTATTTGCCTTTCATGTTTTATGAAATTTATTCGCAGGCCTTTGTATTTGCAGACATTTAATAGATAGATTATGTTAATTTTTCTTGTACATGTTGTGATCTTTCTTGTTCCCCCCATGCTAGGAGTACCTGGGTTCCAATAACAAAAAATGGGTAATGACTTGACGTGACCACGTAGACTTAGATCCTACCCCTCGTCTGGTCAGGTCCATCATATAGCGGACACATAAAACTAGAGCTTAGACATATTTATTTATCGTCAATCAGAAAACAAGTTCTTACACCTTATGTCAATCAGCCTGGACTGCCCACTTCCTGTGTCGAACCAGCACTCATTACCTGAAGCAATGTGCAATAAATAGTGCTTCTCAAGGACTAACTTCTCGTGGTCAGTTTTGTGGTTTGAATTTAGAATCCTCCTATCCCAATCCAAAATCCAATGTATTTACAGCTGGACCATAGTTGCCCATAAACAAGGGCTGACATCTTGTGCATTCAAATTTATCTTGTTCTATAGAAAAGATTACAGTGTACACAATGTAAACATGAAAAGATTGTATAATTTTGCTGTTGAATAAAATGCCTTCTCCCCTCTTTCATACTTAGTTCATACACATGCTTACATTTGGACTGCAAAATATAAGCTGTTTTAACATGACAACTTTTCTTAAATTTTGAAATCCTTTAACAGCCCAGCCTTTTAATAGCAACTGCTGATCAAAGAAAAGATCCAAGTTTAAAGAACTTTATGTAATCTACAGAAAATTTAAAAAACAACAACACAACATATAGGTTAATTCTCATAATTTTCACATATCTACAAAAGTGCACTAAATTTAGTAAAATCTATTACCTTAACAATAAAACTAACTTTTAGCAGATGTACAAAGCACACTGCTGTATGATGGATCCAGACCACATTTATGATTGATTATATATTGTTGTTTTGCTGTCTGTTGTCTCATGGTTTTCGCACTCACTCCAAGAGCTTGGATAAATCTTGATGCCAAGAAGTGCAGTGCACAAGAACCATAACTATACTGACATTATTTTTAGTTACCTCCCTTGGTTCTTTTTTGCATGGATAATAACATGAAAACTACTTAATAGATCCACCTAAAACTTGGTATCAAGGTACTTGGTGGTGAGTAGAAGTGCAGGGTACAAGAGCCATTTCTTTACCAATGTTATTTTTGTTACCTCCCTAAGTTTGTATTACATTGTATTAATGCAGTGCACCAGAATGTTAACTCATTTTTTTACTGGCTTATATACCTGTGTTTAGCGTTTGTAGGAGCATGACATTTGATAGTCCTCAGAGGTGAACTTTGTGTAAATGGACATTTTATTGTCATTAATGCATTATTTGAATGAAAAGTAAGTATTCTATAAAAGAAATTTTTATATCCCTGAAGGGTGGCATATATCAACAGCACTGTCAGTTTGTCTTTGCATCTGTCTGTTTACCAATTCCTCCACGTCCACATCTGGCCCAAAATGTTTACAGTACTTTAATAAAACTTAACCATCTTCAAGACGCTTGATGGTCTGTCACGCATAATGTTTACAACTGCAACCATAAAAGATCAAAGTCATATTTAAGATCAAAATTAAGACATTTAATTGGACCTTAAAAGTCCCAAACACCTATCCAAGATAAACATCAAGCTTAGAGATCTCAGTGGGGAGGATTTAAATGAATAAGTAAGTGGAATATCACAGTGAGGAAAGTCACAATGGACTATGAGTCACACCTGATGCACATGTGATGCATGAATTTTCAATTTTAACATTTAATGTCAATGTCATATTGAAGGTCATGTTTAGGGTCATTCTTTATAAATGGCTACTCATGTTTTAAGTATACATGTACTAGTGTTTTGGTCTTGATATTGCCATTTTACTGGTAGTATATCAAACTCAAAGTATCTTACTGACATACACATTTAGACGCTAATACCATTTGCAAGTCCAACCCTTAAGGTCAAGGTTATATTCAAGGTTTATGTCAAATTCGTGAACATCCTATGTTTTTAAATGAATATATACTGGCTAATACATTGTAAATGATTTATTAAGAATATTATGTCAAGTCAGTAGAATGCCATTTTAAAAATTGTCTTTAGTTATTTGTAAATATGTACCTTCTGTATATACATTTATGTGTAAAATAATAAAATGTTATGTTTTGATTTTAGTAAAAAAAAATTGTTTTTTGTTTGTTATGTGTTTCTGTCAGTATTGTAGAATAAATGAGTGCCTGCTGTTTTTATCATCCACAGTTTCATCATCTTTATACATGTAGATACTTGAAAAAATTAAATTCACTTTGCTAATTTTGCTCAAATACAGTTTGGACATTGGTCTATTTTTCAAACCATAAATACATGCATCTTTGTTACTGTAATTTTATGCAGACTTTGTTCTTCTTTAAACCTACACCTCTGGAGTTAACTTTTCTATGGTATTGAAACAGCTCAATGTATTTGAGGTCACATACCAATCCAGATAAAACTTTGTTGCAAAAATTAACAGATTTTGAATTCCATCAATCAATATGAGTGTATAATGTGTATGTTTTAAATTATTGTACATTTTCTTTTACTGATAATTACCATTTCTTGTTGTTTATACAATGATTCCAAAACTTTGCCACAATATTAAAATATTTGCTAGGAAAAGCTACATGTTCTGCAAAAAGTAGCCACTGTTTTCTCACAATGTCTTCTCTGCAAAAAGTTTGCAGTACTGGGTAACACATATACTTGAACCATTGAACATCTTGGAGATATTTTTCAGTATTAACCTTTAGCTTGCTACATTTTGTTAATACTCCATGCAAAATTCTCCGGATTTTTTGCTGTAGTATATGTTACACGTCTGGGTTGATATACTTATAAACAGAGATTGAGAAGCGAATAGCGTAAATCCTGATCAAACAGCTTCCAGGAAGCTGGCTGATCAGAATCTACACTTTTTGCATAAGCCTTCTAAATATGTGAATAGCAGGCTGAGAATCAAAATAATTTGTTTTTGTTTTTTTATGGTATATGGTTGATTTTATTTGGTTTTGGAGAACATACCAGCAACATAATTACGATGCAATCTGGACTCCAGCACAGATGGTAGGAGAATGAGCAGTCAGAGGAGTTGGCAGTTCTGCCATGGGCACCTCTCCTTTTGCATTTTTATTTTGCTAACAAATCTATAGATTCTTTTGGTAAAATGCTGTCACAGTTACAAATTTTTGGCAATAAATAATAACTTATTTATTCATTTTATGTATGCAAGGATGTTGTTTTCATACATTCACTGCTTAATTGAAAATCTTATTTTTAAAAATAGCATAATTAGAGTTCTTTAGTTCAGTCTATTATGGTTTGTACTTGTTAATCCCTCACAGTTGCCATTTTCCTGGGTAGAACCAGTGTTCAGGTACTGAAAATCTAAAGCACTGTGCAGTAAATAGTTTTGCTCAAGGACTGTTATGATGTGGTCAGTTATGGTGTTTGAACTTGAGACCCTCCAGATCCAAGTCTAACATCTTAACCCCTAGACCATGGAGGCTCACATCCTTGAATGTATCTTGGGTCTTCCTTCACCGACATTATCTGAAAGTCATGGTAATATCCCTTATTGTGTTGATTGACTTAATAACTTTCAGGAAAAGTTTACAATCTATGCATGTCTCTCCAGGGTAAGTCAGAGTTCATTGGGCGTGCTCTGTGTAAGCCAGTGGTGAAATTGAGCGAGGAAAAATATGAGGGCCCCAAGTTTCCACCGCAGCTTGAATGGTGGGACATCAACCGAGGCCCTGATAAGGCTGGAGAACTTCTGGCGACCTTTGAACTGCTACAAGTAGGTATCGAGGGTCTGCAAGAAGCTTGACTTGAGTCCCTTTCCAACATCAGTCATTTTAAGTGTTGTGTGATCATGTCCTTAAATAGTTGGATTTGCTTAATTAATAATTTTATTATATAGTCAGATTTTTTCATAATATGTATGTTTTATGTTAACATTAACTCATTTGTATATATTTATTAAATCTGTAATAGTTTTTTAATTGGAATAAAAGGAAAACACATATATTTTACTATGTATATATAGTTTAGTCTTAATGCAGCTTAATGCTTATTCATATTAAAATTATAAAGTGCTAGCTTGAAAAACATAAAATATCTGACTGAACTAAAAAAGTAAAAGCATAACTAGAAGATTTTTTGCTAAATTTCTAAGAAAATATGTTTTAAAAAAGGTCAGAAAGAAAAATGTTTTACATAAAATAGACACAAAGTATGACATACTTATTAACAAAGTAGGACATACATGAAAGCACCAGCATAAACATTAAAATATGAAACTGCTAAATGTATTTTTTTTAAAAGCCATGATTTATAGTATGACTAATGAACTAAATGGAAACAAAATTCATCCTATGTTTTATTATTGTGATTAAGTGAATTCATTCTTTTAAAAATCAACATCAGCTCACGTTTGTCTGATCACACACTTGTGATAGTTTTCACTTTCTGACCTTTTTTTGTTTTCAGAATTTTGATAATTTGTAGATACATCTATAAGCTTTTTGTATTAGAATTAAAAGTGACTGCTTTTGATATTGTTACTCAAGAAAAGAAGCATCTTAGACATAAAAACTGAGGTTTTCAAACATGTATTTGGCTTTCAAATAGTCGCTTTAGTAATGTTGCTTCCACAGACTTTGTACAACGAATATATATTGTTTAATAAATGTTAACTTGCTTTAGTTCCATTGTTTTGTAGTATTGTTGATTTTGTAGATCTAGAACTGCCTTGTATATATTTGTTCCCATGGTAACCAGTGTTTAATGTTGTGCCTTTAGTTTCCATTCGACGAAGCTGAACTTGACCTGGCCACCCGTACACCTCCCTATGCAAAGAAGGCATCACGGGTATAAAAACATTTCACAGCTTGAAAACAATTAACAGGAAAACCTAGCATCCTGTAGCAAAAAAAATTAACCTTGGCATACATTAAATGACTTAATTAAGAAGTAAGCACTTTTGCAAAGCACTTAGTGCTTCGCAAGCCAAAGGGCACATACATTTATCTGAAAGCCATCACTAACATATATAATGCCTTACTGGGATTAGGTTAGCACTAAGTGCTCACCCTGTCAAGATTTTTTTTATAACAGTTGACCTTGACCAAGGAAATTATTATCATCTTTACTAATTGAATAAAGGACAGAAATACATCTGTTTGAATTGTCACTTTTTGGGGTCTTTATATTTATATGGATCTATTTTTTTTTTTAAGTATTTTAAATTTTTGACCAGAACTTCTTACTTCTTGCCAACCCATTTTTTTTGTTGGTGGAGGGGGCAGACAGTGTTTAACAAATCAAAAGAATTAGAATAGTATATCATCAAAAATTGTAAATTGTAACAGTTCATTATTAATTTATCAAAAACAACTTCCCTAAAGGCATGCCATAAATGATAGACCCTAATAATCTAATAAGTAATTAAGAAAAGGTCCTATAAGAATTACCAAAGATATTTAAATCTGATCTACCTCTAGACAAAGGCAAACAGGGTAAATGTAAAAGCAACCAAAAAAAACAGAGATAAGAAATAACACACAAAATGAAAAACCAGCAGTTACCACCTTGGAACGGTCATGAGGTTGTTTTCTTTTTAGCAATTTGTCAGGGTCTGTACTGTTTGTAGCGGTAATATCTTAAAGCAAGATGCTGGGTTTTCCAAACATTTTTCAATAGTTTTCATCTTCATTTTGCCAAGCACTAACCAGTATCTCACTTCACCATTTTGTTGAAACAGCCCAAAAATCTTTAGATCCACACAGAAACTTCTGTCCAGCTACTGTGGCAGTTTTTGTCAATGTTTTTATATCCATGCACTTGTATTTTATACCCATCTTACAAACATCCCACCAGCCCTGGTAGCCTGATAGGTAGTGCAATGGTTTCAATGACTGAAGGTCTCGGATTCAAATCTTTACATTGGCATGCTTTGTCTGAATAATGTTGGAGATAAAGCTCACTTGTTTACCCTCAGGAAGTTACATGGTAAGATCCATGACTGGTCATCCCAGTGTCATGACCATGTGACATACATATGGTGTCATGTCAGGTGGTGACAGACATGATATCACAGTGAAGGCAGCATGTAAATAGGTTTATAATCAACACTTTCTCCAGACAGCTGAAAGTGTGTTGGTGAGACACTTATCATCATTGCTACAATGTTCAAACAAAGCAATTAAGGATGGTTGACCATTGTTATACCAATATAGCGAACCAGGTGCTTCTGGGTATTTTAACCGTCATCTTATTACCATTTTCAATAATTTTTTACAAGTTAAGAAATAACATATAAGTATCCTGCACATAATAATTCAGTACGCCAGGTTGCTGTAATAATCTCAATATCTGAAAGAATATTTTGTCATTTGACTTTCCCTTAGCACTGCTTGAGACCTGTTCATTTTCTTATATTTCTTGTCAATATTTACTAAGTTGTTGATGTGTTACAATTTCTCAGTCATGACCTAATATCTAAAGAGGAGAATGATATTCATTCTATTTTGAAGTAAAGAAACACAAAGTGGCAATATGCATGTCATGATAAAATACCAAAAAAATATCTTCATTAAAAAAAATCAAAATGTGTCCTTCATGTTTCATATCTTTGATAATTACAGAAAGCATGAGAAACAAAAACAGTTTTTGACAGTTAATTGCATTCAGTTAATTGCATTCAGTTAAAACTTATTGTAAATAAAATTAACCTTTTTCTATATCAACAATTTTGTTTATATGTGTGCTACATTTTTCTTGGGAATCTGACAAAAGCATGCTCAAATAAACCTTTTTATCACATAACCTCCGCACGAGCGTGAGGTAACACTCATGCGTTTTTTTGGTAACACACTTGTTAGTTATCGTAGTGTGACATCATTAGGTATGTGTAGTGTATATGCCATTTCCTGATCTCTTTGTTTTATACATTTTGTTGGACAATTTCATTTTAATAAATAAAAAAATAACATTTTAGTCATGTCATAAACAAATATTTTCCCTTTTTAAGGAAAATGGTCAAGTAAAGAGTGGAACTTTTTTTAAGCGGATTCTCCCAAACCAAATTACACCTCAAGGCCAACTGTTCCTACTACAAAAAGATTAATGCATTGTAAACAAAAAACGGCTGATGTTTTGGTTATGTGATAAATAGAATCTGATATTCGTGTTCATTAGATGCTGAAAATATTCAAATCCTCGTTACTTATCATTTCATCTAACTCGTTAAATGTTATCAGTATCTAATGAACACTCATATCAGATACAATATTTATTTCATGTTTAAAATAAAATATTTTTTTTCAGTAGTGAAATACCATGTGTAGTTTAGAATAATATTCAGACATATCATGATAAGCATTTTTAATGCCATGTTGCTTGTTTGGCAATGGACAATGAGGCACATATTTAACGACAAGTCTTTAATAAGAATGGCTCAAATCATGGAATCCAGGGCACACACATTTCAAATATGTCTAAAAATATTCATGACACTTTATAGGTGGTATCTGATATTTTGCCTTTATCAAATACATATTACAATATCTGGACTGGGTTTAGAGTATTTGCACATAATTTTGCAGAAACTCATACTTAAATCTAAGCAAAAGATTGTGAACACTACCTCAATTGGCAAGAGAACAGCTTGTTAAAATCACCAAGTCTGTAAATACCAGAAAGTTATTGAGATATCTGCTGGAAAAACAACAACATCAGCGTTAGAGTGGATTACCTGGATGATGTTATTAAATGACTTGAAAACAAAGTGGTAGTGTTGTTTTCTTAGTATAAAAATAGCGAACTATGCAGCATGGCTTAGATAGGAAGTATATGATTGAAATGACTATTGGGGTGTCATGCTTCACTTTTTCACATAGATGTAGGACATTAATAATCAGTAATTCAAAAGATCTGTTCAGGTAACAATAATTTATTTGGTTGATGAATAAAGATTTTTGGTCAAACCTGTCGGATATCACCTTTAATGTTACTCTGAAGAAAAGAGAGAAAAAATCACATATTTACTACCTACAAATACTTTAGTTAGTTTGGAAATGCTGACTTGAGTAAAAAATGGGTCTTAACCCTTTTATTATTACTGAACTCACCTTTAGGGTGGGGTGTGTTTGATGTTTATGGAATAAACACTGTTGGTAAGAAATAGCCACAGTGTGTGCCTTATAAACCCCCAAAACGAGGCTAATAAAGTAACCTTGACATTCGTACATTTATTTACAAACTCCAAAACAGTATCACTGGTCTGTGTGTTGTTGTTTTTATGCCCCTCAAAGGGCAAGCATATAGTCACTGCTTTGTTTGTCCACCCATCCCATCCATTTGTCTTTCTGTTCGTTTATCCGTCATAATTTTGTCTGGTGCATAACACAAAAACTGCAAGATGAAACTTTATAGGCAGATAGATCTATATGAGACGAAATGCAGTGTACAAGAAACATAATTCTGTTTTGCATTATTCAGGAGTTATTGCCCTTTGTTATTTTCAATACTTAAATTTGTTCAGAGCATAACAAAAAAAACTCATAAGATTTATCAACATGACGCTTCATAGGTAGATAGATCTCAAGGAGGAGAAGTGCACTGTACAAGAACCATAACTCTGTTTTGCATAATATTAATAGTTAATTTTTTTCCTAAGCATTTAAAAAAAGCCCTTTTATAACTAGCATCTATTGAGAGAGCATCCATTGGTTGTACCATTTCTCTTGTTTTCTAACTTTCTGTTACATGTACAGGTCTATGATAGAAGTCTCTCTGACACTGTTGTTTTATTCCTGATTTAAAACTGTTATCAAATGATTAATTGCACTGCTATAAAAGTTTAAAGCATGGCCAAGTGAATTAATTTTTATTTTTATTCAAGCCATATAAACTCTTACTGTATTTATTCACAAAGATCTGCCACTATATTGCACTTTGTTTTTGATAGATTCTGCCATTTGGGGTATGACTTTTTTATTTTTTTGTTCTTTTTCCTCCAACATTAATACAAATACTACTTAAAAAATAACATTTCACAAAATGATGAACTTCAACTAAGAATAGTATTTTTACCAACTTACACATGTCTGGTACTTTTATCATTCTTACCTTAAGAGAGACTAAATCACTAAACTTTAGGGTGTGGTTCTTTTTACTCTCCTGTCAGTGGTTCTGAATGGTGATGAAAGACGTTTTCAGATTATTAGTTCTATGAGCTCTCATTCCCTTTTATTTTTTGTATTTTTCATATAAAAATATTTAAAACCGATGAAAATAATCATTCTGTATATTGATTTTATTTTTTTTATTTAACATCAAGGAATTGTTGTTAATAAATTTAATTAAAAAATCAAAAATTTACATGAAGATAATATTTTTTTTCTTTAATGTACACATTTTTTTAATTATGAGAGATTAAGACAATTCATAGTTGATAAGGTTTGTGTATTTGATGTGTCTTCATTTATAATGCTGCTTATTTTTTGTTTCATCATCTTCTAATGTTAGAAATTAAAATATGGTTATATGTTCTGTCACTTTCTTGTATTAGAAATTAGAATATGGTCACTTGTTCCATCACCTCCTTGTATTAGAAATTAGAATATGGTAATTTGTTCCATCATCTTCTAATATTAAAAATTAGAATCACTCTGAACACTCTGAACACTGTTTTAAAAAATTCTCTAAAATTTATTTTGCACTGCTACTTAAACATGTCATGTTTATTTTAGTTTGAATAAGCTCAGGTAGTATTTTGTAGTCTGTGTTATTTTAGTGTAGGCTCAGGTAGTTTAGTGTAGTCTGTGTTAGTTTGGTGTATGCACAGATAGTTGGGTGTCATCTGTGTTAGTTTGGTGTATGCTCAGGTAGTTTGGTGTAGTATGTGTTCACTTGGTGTATGCTCAGGTAGTTTGGTGTAGTCTGTGTTAGTTTCATGTAGGCTCAGGTACTTTGGTGTAGTCTGTGTTAGTTTGGTGTAGGCTCAGGAAGTTTGGTGTAGTCTGTGTTCACTTGGTGTAGTCTCAGGTAGTTTGGTGTAGGCTCAGGTAGTAAAGTGTAGGCTCAGGTAGTTTGGTGTAGGCTCAGGTAGTTTAGTGTAGGCACAGGTAGTTTGGTGTAGTATGTGTTCACTTGGTGTAGTCTCAGGTAGTTTGGTGTAGGCTCAGGTAGTTAAGTGTAGGCTTAGGTAGTTTGATGTAGTATGTGTTAGTTTGGTGTAGGCTCAGGTAGTTTGGTGTAGTCTGTGTTCACCTGGTGTATGCTCAGGCAGTTTGGTGTAGTCTGTGTTCACTTGGTTTAGTCTCAGGTAGTTTGGTGTAGGCTCAGTTAGCTTAGTGTTGGCTCAGGTAGTTTGGTGTAGTCTGTGTTAGTTTGGTGTAGGCTCAGGTACTTTGGTGTAGTCTGTGTTAGTTTGGTGTTGGCTCACGTAGTTTGGTGTAGTCTGTGTTAGTTTGATGTAGGCTCAGGTACTTTGGTGTAGTCTGTGTTAGTTTGATGTAGGCTCAGGTAGTTTGGTTTAGTCTGTGTTAGTTTGGTGTATGCTCAGGTAGTTAAGGGTAGTCTGTGTTAGTTTGGTGTAGGCTCAGGTAGTTTAGTGTAGTCTTTGTTAGTTTGATGTAGGCTCAGGTAGTTTGGTGTAGTCTGTGTTAGTTTCGTGTAGGCTCAGGTAGTTTGGTTTAGTCTGTGTTAGTTTGGTGTAGGCTCAGGTAGTTTGGTGTAGTCTGTGTTAGTTTGGTGTAGGCTCAGGTACTTTGGTGTAGTCTGTTAGTTTGATGTAGGCTTAGGTAGTTTGGTGTAGTCTGTGTTTACTTGGTGTATGCTCAGGTAGTTTGGTGTATGCTCAGGTAGTTTGGTGTAGTCTGTGTAAGTTTGGTGTAGGCTCAGTTAGTTTAGTATAGTCTGTGTTTGGTGTAGGCTCAGGTGGTTTGGTGTATGCTCAGGTAGTTTAGTGTAGTCTGTGTTAGTTTTGTGTAGGCTCAGGTAGTTTGGTGTATGCTTAGGTAGTTTAGTATAGTCTGTGTTAGTTTGGTGTATGCTCAGGTGGTTTGGTGTATGCTCGGGTAGTTTAGTGTAGTTTGTGTTAGTTTGGTGTGTTGGTTTAGGTTTGTAGTTTTGTGAAGGCTCATATAGTTTGGTGTAGCCTTTGGTAGTTCAGTGTATGCATGTGTAGTGTGTCTTTGCCTTAGAAGTTTGCTGTAAGCTTAGGTTGTTTGGTGCCATTTTTGGTGTAGACTAAAGTAGTTTGGTGTTAACTAGACAAGTTTTCATAGCCTCAAGTCTAAGCTCAGGTTGTTTGTCCTTGCACTGGTAGTTTGGTACAAGCTTTGATGAAGACTTGAGAAGTTGTAGGTTTGAGCTGTTTTCTTAGGTAGAAGTTTGGTGAAGACATATTGTTTGTCAAGGTTCTGGTAGCTTGTTGTCGGCTTCGATAGTTTGGCGTAGGCTTGGGTAACTTGATGTAGGATGGGAAGTTTGGTGTAGGCTCATGTAGTTTGGTGTAGGCTCAGGAAGTTTAGTGTAGGCTCATGTAGTTTAGTGTAGGCTCATGTAGTTTGATGTAGGCTCATGTAGTTTGGTGTTGGCTCATGTAGTTTGGTGTAGGCTCATGTAGTTTGATGTAGGCACATGTAGTTTATTTTAGACTCAGGAAGGTTTGTGTTGTGTAGGCTTGGGTAGTTTGTATGCTCAGATAGTTTGGTGTAGGCTAGGATAGTTTGGTCTATGCTTGGATATTTTGGTGTAGGCTAGAGTAGTTTAGTGTAGGCTTAAGTAGTTTTGCATAGGCTCAGGTAGTTGTGAAGGCATGCCTACTTTTCTTTAGGCTCAGATTGTCCAGTTGTAAAGACAGTTTGATGTCTGGTCAGGTAGTTTGGTGTAGGCTGTATTTGTTTGGTATTGGCTCAGGTAGTTTAATATTGTTAAGTTTAATACGAGGTCAGGAAAGTTTGTTGTAGGCTCTGGTAGTTTGGTATAGGCTAGACTAGTATAGGCTTGGGTAGTTTGGCATACACATAAATAGTTTTTTGTAGGCTTAGGAAAAGTAGTATAGACTTGAATAGTTTCATGTAGGCTCAATTATATTTTGGTATAGGCTGGGATGGTTTGGCATAGGCTCAGGTAGCTGTGGTGTATGCATGAGTAGTTTGGTATAGGCTCAGGTAGTTTGGTATAGTCCCAGAAAGTTTGTTTAAGGCTTAGTAGATTGGTATAAGCTAGGATATTTTGATGTAAGCTAAGTAGTTTGGTATCGGATCAGTTAGTTTGATATAAGCACAGGTAGATTTGTATAGGTAGTTTTGTGTGCGCGTTGGTACCATGTGTGCTGGACTAACTTCATCTAATATTTAGCTCTTAATCTGGTGCACTTGTGAATAACCCATATTAATTTAGGTAAAGACTTAACAGCAGCGATCTGACTAATCTTACTCTACACTATTTGCCTGTATCTGACCAAGTAATGTTAAACAGGCTTAAGAGTAAATGAACTACCTGTCTTACAAATATCATAAGAATAAATAAGTGGTCTGGTTAGTTCAGTCGGAAGAGCATTTGCCCTGTTAGCGAAGGGGTCTGGGTTTGAGTCCTGGCCTGGCTGCACATTTTTCTCCCTATGTTACATAAGAATATTCATTTAAATCAGTACCTTGGTCTCATAAATACAGGCATATCAGCTTACAGTAATAAGTACTGGTTCAAACCTTGTGAAGAGCAATAATTTTTATAACAATGATTAATGAGAAAATGTAAAAAATGACCAGTTATGATGTTATTCCATTTAGTTTTTTTATTGTAAGCTAAAAGTGCATCAAATTATTTTGTAACATTTAAAAAAAAGATAAAAGTTTAAATGTGATAATATCAAACAAAAGTTATATTGATATAATTATAAGTTTTTGCATTATTTTTTCATGAAAAACTACATAGGTTTCATATATAGACATATTAAGGCTTTATATCATTTTCCCTGCAAGATTGTTCTAACACTTACTTTTATCAATGTTTGATAATATTATAAAGATGTGGTTTAATATTGAAATTGTGTTTCACGGTAATCAGGATGGGATATTCTTACATTATACTGTTTTGGTAGTTTTTTGTAAGCTAGTAGGTTTGTGCTGTTTATGCTGACACATCTAAGCACCAAGTATTACTCTTTATGCTACAAGTGTGTGGACAGTGGTGTTTAAATAGACAGATTTAAGCACCAGGTGTGCCTCTATTATGTAAGTGTGTGGTTTCTGGCATTTCATCTAGCAGGTTTAAGCATCATATGTACCTCTCTATGCTGTAAGTGTGTGGTCTGATGTGTTTCAACCAGCAGGTTTAAGCACCATATATACCTCTTAATACTGTAATATGTGGTCTGAGGTGTTTCAACTAGCAGGTTTATGCACCATATGTACCTCTATACAGTAAGTGTGTGGTCTGAGGTGTTTCAACCAACAGGTTAAGCATCATATGTACCTCTATATGCTGTAAATGTGTTGTCTGTCGTATTTCAACTAGACAGTTTAGGCACCATATGTACCTCTATATGCTGCAAGTGTGTGGTCTTTGGTGTTTCAACTAGCCGGTTTAAGTACCAGATGTACCTCTATATGCTGTAAGTGTGTGGTCTTTGATGTTCCAACTAGCCAGTTTAAGCACCAGATGTACCTCTATATGCTGTAAGTGTGTGGTCTTTGGTGTTTCAACTAGCCGGTTTAAGCAGCAGATGTACCTCTGTATACTGTTAGCTGGCTGTTTGTGGTGTTTAAAGTAGTTTCTTTATATACCTCTTTATACTGTAAGTGTATAGGTTTGTTTGCCTAAACAGGTAGGTTTAAGCACCATATGTACCTCTTTTTATTGTGTGTGGTTTGTGGTGGTCCAACTGGCAGGTTTAAGCAGCATACATGTATATACCTCTGCATTACTGTGTTTGGTGGTTTTGAAGCTAGCAGGTTTAAGCATTGTTTCCTTCTGTAATCTGTAAGTGTGTGGTTTGTCCTTTTTAGGCAGCCTTTTAAGTTTTAAGCACCATAATTTCCACAGACTTTACAACTGTTTGTGATAATGGTGTTAAAGACTGCAGGTTAAAACACCATACTCTGACAACTGAGTGTTGTTTTTGCATGTTTAAGCCCAAATATCTAAAGCACCATTTGTACAGTATTTTTGAATATTTGAAACTATGTATCACATACAATTATGTACCTCTGTATAACTGTATGGTTTGTGGTGCATTAAAGCTGGCTGTGTTTGGAGATCTGGGTGGCCAGGACCTGCCTCCCCTTGATATGCCCAGTGAACCAGACCTCAAAGACAGAGGACCCATTATGCCTGTACCCAAGGGCATCAGACCTGTACTCAGCAAGCACAGAATAGAGGTAGATGACATTTTTTCAACAATTTTACTAGGCCAGATATAGGCATCATGTTTTATTTTAAATTAATCTAGAAGTTTTCCCCATGCAGCTTGCAGTTACAAATAATATTGGTTGTTGTTTGTTCATCACAATTGAATATATTGGAGTCACTACGTCTGTCTTTTGGTCTTAACACCCATCTGTAGACGAAATTTGACAGCAATATTTCTCAACTATTCATCATGATGACAGATGGGCGATCAGTCCAACCAATGGACATGATAATCATATTAAGTCGCTATGGTAACCGAATGTGGAATTTTCATTGCTACCTGTTTGTACCTCTTCTTTAAGACCAAGCCAGTTCAATTAGTTGATCAGATATTTGACTGATGTTGTTGTCTGGTATAAATGAAACTTTGCATGGGCTGTCAAGACTTCAATGTCGGTACCCACTTTTATTTATACTGTTCTGCTTTATGGTGGCAGTGGGATTAGTTCGCTGGTAAAAGTTCATTTTCATAAATATTCAAAGCAACCAGTGTTTCAGTGAAAATTCATGTTACATTCTATGCTACTCTTCTATTGAAGTTAAAACCCCCACTATTTTTCAATGTCATGGTGATTGCACTAACATGCAATGTTTGTTTGCAAATTGTATTATCCAAATTTCCATGCCAATCAATTGCTTCTTGCATATATTCACGACAATGAAGTTTTTCTGGCCAAGTAATCAATGGTTTATGTATGAGGTGATAAGTGAATACGGTACTTACCATGGGTTTCTACAATGGCCAAGGCTTTCTCAGGCATTTCTGACTGTAACCATTTACAGTAACTCTGGCAAAGCAATATCGTGGGGCGTCTCCATGTTATCAGTTTAGTTCTGTAGTATAAGTGTATGATAAATCAGTTCTCCAAGGGTATTATTTTCATTTTAACCCAGATATCATAACAAAATATAATACCATTCACAACCTTCCGTTTTGGGGGTGTACATTTTTTTATTTATTTTGATGTCACTTGTACTGTCTGTCACCATAATATTTTGCACCACAGGTTCTGTTCTGGGGCGTGCGTGACCTGAAGCGCGTCCAGCTGACCACGGTGGACAAGCCTCGCATCGACATCGAATGTGCAGGACATGTTCTGCAGTCTGCTGTTATCCTTAATTGCAAGAAGAACCCTAACTTTAGTGTCCCTGTCAAATATTTTGATGTGGTATGTTCAATATACAAGACTTTATTTAGTCAATTTTTTAATTTTTTTTTTGTTGAATAAATTGTAGCAACCATTTATGATCATTATAGCAATGTCCCGCTTTTTGGTGGAAGAATACCCCAGACACTTGTCTGGGTAGAACCATCCCTGCACCGCAAGTCAGCTGGAAGGCCTTCTGACGTTAAGTCCTTTGCCCTGAACACAACTCAAGCCTTTTGTGGTGATGGGCTAAGCAGTCAGAGAAGTTACAAATCATCTACAATACCTCTACACCATGGGCACTCCTTCATTTAATCGTTATAACTGCTGTGTCAACACTTATTTTAACCAGAACACCTTGGCCATTTCTTCGAAACAAACTTGGATGTAGTAAGGGACAAGATGCAATTTGTATTATAAAATAAGTAGTTTCACTTTATTTATTTTACATGTATCTTGATAATCTTGTCTTCAGTGGAAAATGTTCATGATAAAACAACTTAACATTTTATTTTTTTGTACGTACTGCATATATATTAGATATAGTACTTTTATTGCATAACTTAATGCAAGAGATGTAAAAGTATTACTTTTTTGCATGAATAATACATGCTTAATTTCTTGGGCACATAAAAAAATTAAACATTCAAATTGATTATCTTGTGAAGAGGCTAAATATGCACATAGTTTCTTGACATAAGTGTAGAGTTTGAATTGCATTCTGTTTTGTTTTTCCAACAACCAAGCATTTAGAGTGTTTCCTGTACACAAAAAATAAAAGTTAACTTTGGATATAATGTTCACATTTGTTTAATTTTATGTATTTATTTATTAATTTTTGTACTTTTTTGTTGTGCAGGAGTTACCAGAGAATGAGATATTCTGCCCTCCAATCACTATCCGAGCAGTGGACTGTCGTAACTTCGGTCGCTATGTCCTTGTGGGTACCCACGTCATCAATTCCATCCACAAGTTTATGTATGTTCCAACCACTAAAAAAGCCAAACAAGCCTTGCAGAAGCTCTTCCCAGGTAACTTGTTTTAGGAAATGGACTCTACAGTAGTTAGACATTGCAATGGTTGGACTCGGCAGCAGTTGGGTAGTTTTTGAACTCTGCAGTGGTTGGACTATACAGTAGTTGAGTTGTTGGACTTTGCTGTAGATGGGCTCTGCAGTAGTTGAAGTCTGCAGTAGTTGAAATCTGCTGTAGTTGGCCCTTACAGTTCTTTCAATCTGCAGTTGTTGGACGCTACAGTAGTTGAGTAGTTGGACTGTACAGTAGCTGGACACCGCAGAAGTTTAAATCGGCAGTAGTTGGCCCTTACATTTGTTAGAATGAGCCGTGGTTGGACTCTGCAGTAGAAGGACTCTACAGTTGTTGGACTCTATAATAGATGGACTTTTCAGTAGTGGGACTGGGCAGTTGATGGACTTTGCAGTAGTGGGACTGGGCAGTTAATGGACTTTGCAGTAGTGGGACTCTTGTTGTACTCTGCTCTGATTGAACGTAATTGAAGAAGTTGGACTCTGCCCTAGTTGGACAGTTGTAGTTGGACTTTGCAGTAATTGGAGTCTGCAGGAATTTTAAATCTTCTGTATTAGGACTCTACAGTAGTGGGTTTCTTCTGTAGTTGAACTCTGCAGTAATTGGATTCTACAGTTGTTGGACTTAGCAGTAGTTGGACTTTGCAGTAGTCAGACTCTGCTGTAATTAGACTTTGCTATAATTGGACTCTGCAGGTCATTGGACTCTGCAGTAGCTAGACTCTGCTTGCTTATAATTGGACTCTGCAGTAGTTGGACTCTTCAGTAGCTAGACTCTGCAGTAGTTAGACTCTGCAGTAGTTGGACTCTGCAGTAGTTGGACTCTGCTGTAATTGGACTTTGCTATAATTGGACTCTGCAGGTCGTTGGACTCTGCAGTAGCTAGACTCTGCTTATAATTGGACTCTGCAGTAATTGGACTCTGCAGTATCTACACTCTGCTTATTATTGGACTCTGATATAATTGGACACTGCAGTAGTTGGACTCTGCAGTAGTTGGACTCTTAAGTAGTTGGACTCTGAAGTAGTTAGACTCTGTAGAAGTAAGATTCTGCTATAATTGGACTCTGTAGAAGTAAGATTCTGCTATAATTGGACTTTGCTGTATCTGGACTCTCCACCAGTTGAAATCTGCAGTAGTTAGACTTTGCTGTAACTGGACATTGCTGTAATTGAACTTTGCAGTAGTTGAACTCTGCAGTAATTAGACTCTGCAGTTGCTAGACTACTGTAATTGGACTACTGTAATTGGGCTGCAGTTTCTCGACTACTGTAGTTGGACTGCAGTAGTTGGACTCTGCAGTAGGTGAAATCTTCAGTAGGTGGACTCTGCTGAAGTGTGTGTATGTAATTGTGAAAGTATTTTTTGCTGGCCCTTATATGACCATTGACCAAAGACACTGAAGTCCCCTTGACCATTGTGGCTAATGTAGGTTAGGCATTAGTTGAAACTGTTTTGTCCCCTCCAGGTAAAAAGCCAGATGCACCCCATGTAATCCACACTGGTCCTATGTCGGTGAAGACGTCAGATGTTGTCATCAATATTGATGAGCATGCTCCTCTTATCATCAAGAAAGAGACCCAGATAGTTGTGGAGTCGGTAAGTTTTACCATAAAACATGCAAAATGCATACATTCTTTTTTTTACCACATTTACAAAATGAAAGTCCAGATGAACTTTTTTCATGGAAACTTATTAATTTCTTTCTCAGCGCCGTATGACCTATTTAGTGTCGGTGTGCCGTAAAAGCCAAAATACATAATTTCTTTGCACTTTTTTTTAACCTCTTTTAAAATCTGTCTATATCTTATTAATTTCTTGTATTTTTTGTCTTTTCAAAATATAAAAAAGCTATAAAACTTACCTTGATCAGCCAGGCATTTGTTTGTGATGTTGACTTCTCATTAATACCATGTATGGAAGATGTCTCAGCTTGAAGTCTTCTGAATCAATTTCAATGAGTTGAATATTAACCTGTTACTTTCTGGAAACACCATTAAGGTGGGGTGTGTTTTCTGTAAATTGTGAAAATGATGTTTCCAGCAAGTAAAGGGTTAATAGTGTTTTGTAGGCTGCGCATGATTTGATGTTTAAGGTGGTATCTGACACTTTGGACCAAAATTTCTTTTCTCAAAATATCAAATAAGTTACCTGAAAATGTCCTGCAAAATGCTGTTCATTGATGCCCTAGGTCTGTGTGAACAGTCAAGCATAAATCACCACACATCATTGCAAACAGGTATTTCCTATCTGAGCCAGGCTATAGAGATAGCTATTTATAAGATTAGAAAGCCACATGAACACTTACTTTTGAGATCATATTATATCGTCATCCGGGTAATCCACTCTTGATGTCAATAGTTATTTTTAGTAGAGACCACTATCAGGCTTTTTATACAGCTGTAAAGAATACACATTCAGAGTCTTTGTGTTTTTTTGTAATTAGTTTTGTCTAACAATTTAGTTTGTGTTCAAAATCCTATTTATTTAGATGATGGGTTTGTACAAAAAATAGGCCAAAATTCGCAGAAGCAGTAGTTCGATATTGTTATATATATTTGATAGAGGCAAACTGCTGGATACCACCTTTAGGTTAATAGGATATTTTTGCATCAATTTATAATTTATCTATGTAACTTCCGAGTCTACCTAAATATATTTACAATCATAAAGTGATGAAAAAAAAATTCCATTATTTAATATTTAAAAATTAAATTTAAATATAGATAAAGTGATATATATTTTCCTCAAATTAAATTCCAGGAAGCTGATCGGAAAGAGAGAAAAGAGGCTGAGAATACTAAAAAGAAGAGGAGAAAGTCCACAATAGATGATGAGGAATTGGACGAGGAGGCTTTAGACTGGTGGAGCAAGTATTTCGTTTCCTTGGAAATGCTTATTCTGGTAGGTCTAGACCACTGACTGCCAGATAGACATGTCATTGTAGTGTCGAAAATGTTTTTATGGGTTGCAACACTAAATAAACACTTTTTTTTGTTAAGTTATCTGTTATTTTTGCTCATTGCTGCGCTTCTTCATTTATAATATCGAAAAATTTCAGACAAAATGGTCAAAATCACAAATCTATGTCCTAACTTACGCTGTTCAGAGTTTGTGTCAAGAAATCATACTGTTCAGCATATGTGTCAAGAAATTACACTGTTCAGAGTTTGTGTCAAGAAATCATACTGTTCTGAGTTTGTGTCAAGAAATTATACTGTTCAGAGTTTGTGTCAAGAAATCTTACTGTTCAGCATTTGTGTCAGGAAATCATACTGTTCAGATTTTGTGACAAGAAATCACACCGTTCTGAGTTTGTGTTAAGAAATCATACTGTTCAGAGTTTGTGTCAAGAAATCATATTGTTCAGAGTTTGTGTCAAGAAATCATCCTGTTCAGTGTTTGTGTAAAGAAATCATACTGTTCAGAGTTTGTGTCAAGAAATTGTACTGTTCAGAGTTTGTATCAAGAAATCAAACTGTTCAGAGTTTGTGTCAAGAAATCATACTGTTCAGAGTTTGTGTCAAGAAATTATACTGTTCAGAGTTTGTGTCAAGAAATCATATTGTTCAGTGTTTGTGTAAAGAAATCATACCGTCAGAGTTTGTGTCAAGAAATCACACTGTTCTGATTTTAGGTCAAGAAATCATACTGTTTAGAGTTTGTGTCAAGAAATCATACTGTTTAGAGTTTGTGTCAAGAAATCATCCTGTTCAGTGTTTGTGTAAAGAAATCATACTGTTCAGAGTTTGTGTCAAGAAATTGTACTGTTCAGAGTTTGTATCAAGAAATCAAACTGTTCAGAGTTTGTGTCAAGAAATCATACTGTTCAGAGTTTGTGTCAAGAAATTATACTGTTCAGAGTTTGTGTCAAGAAATCATATTGTTCAGTGTTTGTGTAAAGAAATCATACTGTTCAGAGTTTGTGTCAAGAAATCGTACTGTTCAGAGTTTGTATCAAGAAATTATACTGTTCAGAGTTTGTGTCAAGAAATCATACTGTTCAGAGTTTGTGTCAAGAAATCGTACTGTTCAGAGTTTGTATCAAGAAATCATACTGTTCAGAGTTTGTGTCAAGAAATCATACTGTTCAGAGTTTGTGTCAAGAAATTATACTGTTCAGAGTTTGTGTCAAGAAATCATATTGTTCAGTGTTTGTGTAAAGAAATCATACTGTTCAGAGTTTGTGTCAAGAAATCACACTGTTCAGATTTTGGGTCTAGAAATCATACTGTTTAGAGTTTGTGTCAAGAAATCATACTGTTCAGAGTTTGTGTCAAGAAATCGTATGGATATGTAAAAGAATGGTGGCAAAAACAATGTAGATTAAAAAAATTAATTGAAAACAGCAACAGATTAAGACTTTTCCTAAATCTTTGACATTGTTTAGGTTGCACATACATTAAACATAAACAACATTCCTGTGTTCAGAAAAGTGTTGCAACCCATATAACATTCCCAAAATCTTAAATTCGGACAGAAGCCATAGAATTGTTAATTAAACAGAGCTGTTGTCACAATTTAGTTGTAGAATCAGTCTATTTATCTGCTAGCACAACAAGAACGCCACTCTCTGTCGTGAATCAGTTTTTTTTTCCAGCAAATACCTTTTGTTGTAGCTAGCAACGAACATGCATGGGTGTATTTCCTAGATCCAGGAAACTGTGTACAAAGGCCATATACATGTTTTCCCAGCATGTTTGTGCCAAGCTTTCACTTGAGCTAGAGCATTTTCTATCACATCATGATCATGTAGATGTTTGCTGCCCATGAACAAAGATAGAAAACTGCTTCTCTCCCCATTTTGGCACGACCACAAAAGTTGTTTTCAAGCTTTCACCTCCACCCACCCCTGATCAGGTACACTGTTTTAGAAATATCATCATGGAAACAAAATGTGAATTTCAGATATACTGCTTTTGAAACCAGCAATCAGTGAGGCAATAATGAAGCTCGTTACTTTATTTTCCTCCCACATCTGTCTTTTTTTTAAAAACCTTTTAAAACAAAAGATTAATAATGATAAATAATTTTACAATATTTATTGTGCAATTTTGAATGTTCAAAACATTTATTCAGGATAAATGTATAGAGCAGAGTAGACTGTTTACTGAGTAAGGTGTTTACTGCAGGTGTTTACTATATCTGCCCACCCCACAATATAAAATTCTATGTCCTTTCGTCAGTCTTTCGGTCAGTCTGCTGTAGACGAAATTTAACCATGAATTTTCTTAGCTACATTTGGTCAACTTTTAAAGAAACTTAACAGAACTGGTAAGTACCAAGCCTTGTTGTTCACAAGCATATCATACTCGGCATGATTTAAACATGAGTTGTGGCCCTTGGTTATATATATATATATTGAGTATATTGCAGTTACTGTGGCAGTGTCAGAGAAAATGCATCATCTCCTAGGATAAGGCTTGTTTCCCTAACATGACTTCCTTTTCTATTTACATACATGTGAACTCTCCCACTTTTGGAGGGAGACTCCCACTTTTAACAATCAAAATTACTTGAAAATAAGGAGTGTGATACACATTTTCGGAAATCTCGCTATTTGGAAACCAGTAACTTCTTTCTTTGTTTATATGAAAATAACAAATCTCCCACTTAGCAAGTGAAAATCTCCTACTTTGACCTCAGAAAAGTTCACATGTATGTAGTTATGGTTTCTTGTACCAGAGGTGATAGTTTCTAGACTGGTTTACCTGGTGACATTAAAATGTGGTTTGGTCTTGGTGTGACACTGTAGGTCTCAGTCGGACCAAAATATATGCAGTGATCAACCAGAATGGCAATGACTTAAAATTAAAAATCGAGATATCTCCTACATCTTCTGACATTCACAGGTAAATCTTCGCTAAAAATATAATTAACTTGACAACACATAGCTAAATTCTTCCAGTGTACCATGCACTACATACTTTATAGGGCCATGGTCTCGCTAGTCCATAATTTCGTAAAATTCACCCATGCATTGCATCGACATAATGTTTTAAGTAAAGATTAGCTGTGCGGGTCAGGAGACATAACTGATATCTCAATTTTAACAAAGCCATTGCTGATCAATATGGATGATCACCATGAAATAAAAAACAACTACAGTTAATGATAATAGCCACCCCAATTGGGAACATATCGCAGGATTTATGTTTATTATCCTGATATTATGATGGTCTAGTCCTTTAAGTATAAACAGATAGTAAATTATAATTTGGGGGATTTCCCAATGAGAATTGATCTTAACCAGTTTAGGATCTTTTTTAAATGTTTATTTCAATCTTTTATTTTAATGTTTCCTAGATAAATATTTTTACAAGAAATATCCTTTTTTTCATATGTATATATTAGTATTTTATTAGAATACCTACTTTTAAGTAGTTTTTTTTCCCACTTTTTTCATTCTTTGGTTATTTTATTGACAATTATAGAAGTTTTAAGTTAGAAGCTCAATGTATAGTAGGCCAAGGCTTTGTTATTATTCTCCAATCACGTGTTTTGTTTCCGTGTAGGACCCAAGTGAGACTCCTGATCAGGTAACCATGGCAACTGTAGGATAGCAAATACCATTGACTATAATTTTTTACATTCTTTAGAGGTCCTTCGAATGTGCTGGTGAAGTGTTGTTAAGTTAAAAATATCACAACATGCTTATGCTTTCATGGAAAAGATACATAATGAACAAGTATACTTGTCTCTTGTAAGTTTTGTAACTATTTCTGAGTGTCACCTAGACAGGAAAATAGCTTTTAAATTCGATGCATTGTGGAGTGATGGAAAAGGTGATATTTAGGTTCTTTAAAAACAATTGACATTTCCAATAAAATATACCATTTGCCTTTATTTAACATTTATTTGATCTCTTATTATAGTAAAGTTCGAGTATAAAATCCCATTTTTACATACATGCCACATTTTTAGAAAATTGAAACAGTTGGTGATTTAAAATTTTATTTTTTATATTTTTATTATGACACAATTAAAAAAAAATAATGATTTATTTAGAGAAGAATATGTAGATTATCCAAGAAATGCATTTTGTGTAATTTTTAACACAGAATTAAACTTTGCCATTACGTTTTCTGGGCCTTGATTTGTTTTTCTACTTTTATTGGTACCTTTTGCATCATTGGAATGTCTTTGTCTGTTTGACCAAAGCCTGAGTAATGTGCAATCCGTCCTGTGTAGTTTTGGAATGCAGAAAATTGATATACACACCTTTTTTGACACAAAAATATCAGAAATTGTCCTTTTGTATTTTCATGTTAAATTTCTATAAATATATTTTTGTATCTATACTTTTTATTATATTTATATTTTACCCCATTCTGTGCTTGTTTATGAAGTTGGCTGTTTCATTAACTGCTTAAATTAGACAAAATAATTTGGATATTAGTTTAATATTTTATTATACTTTTGAATTTTTAAATATGTTTTCTCATAAATGATTGTTAATTCAAATGCACTTAAGTATTTGGCATATGTAATTTTAAAAATATTATTTATAACTGTTATTTAAAAACATTACATATAAACTAAGATGTACTTACTTCTATTTAATAATTTCACTGAAATAAACCTTCAAATTTTTCAATCATTTAAAAAAAGCAAACAAAAAAAACACTGCTTCTTAACTGGACACAATGGCAAGACATTGAATGCAATACAGAATTTCTGTATATTGCTAATATATCTTTTCCAAATGAAGAAAGGTAACTCAAGGTCTAAAGCAATATCAACATGAGAGGAGTAAGTTCCCTTCAATTGTAACTGAATTGGCCGTTTGCCCAGCAGAATCACTGTCTTAAGACCTGATCAGTCCCTAGTTGCATGGCTTCAGAAATGTAACACCCTTGCTGTGCCTGAAAACAATGAATAAATCTTTTACTTTGATTTATCATGAAACATTTTTTTTAGAAATTTTACAATATATTGTTACATGTGGATGTACTATTATAAATTTTTGCATGAAAACAAAGTTTAATTATCCTTGGAATAAAAAAATATCTTTTTTTTTATAATATATAATTCTTATGCAATGTTTGTACAGATTTGGTCCTAAAAAATTTGCTTCTGCATTCATTTGGACTCTCTCACTTTTGGAGGGAGACTCCCACTGTTAACGTTCATAATGATTTGCAAATGAAAGGTGTCTTACATGTTTTGAGATATCTTCCTCTTGGAAACGGATAATTTTCTTCTTTGTTTATATGAAAATAACAAATCTAACACTTTTCAAGTGAAAATCTCTAACTTTGGCCTCAGAAAAAGTTCACATGTATGCTTTTTGAAGTTGGTGCATAGATAAACCATTGTATTATAAATATGTGTACATATAATTAAAGGATTAAAACTTTGTAAGATGTAAGATATAATATGGATTTGATTTTCATGATCACTAAAAGTGCAAGTATTGTTTCCTATAGTTTCATAACATTTAAAAAAACTCTTTGTCCATAGTTGTTGATATTGTTTTAGATGAGTTACCAAAATAATTTATTGCCCTTTTAAATCTTTTAGCACTGCCCAGTCATAAAAGATTTTTTAATGATTTCAGCCAAATTCCGAAATGTTATAAGTTTCGAAAGCATTCAAAATTAATGCATTAATTACTCAAATCTTGTATACATGTCACTATCAAGTAATGCCACATATCACTGCCACTCGTCCAATAGGAAGCATCCAGTCAAGTAAATATACATCAGCTGCTATGTTTTTATACTTCATTTACTCCAAAGGTATATATTCTGGTAATTTAACTATAATTCTGAATAGATTTTTGTATATCATTAACATCCAAAATAAGGTTTTTATCTTCTTACTTGTTTTTGGGTGTTAATGGCTATAGAACAATATGCAACCCCAGAATGTGCAAGTGATAGTATCCCTAAGCCAATTTATGACTTGCAACACAGCTTCTGGAACTGCCATTATACTTATTGCATATTATGTTGCTTACTAAGAATGCCCCATAGGGGATGACAACTCTAAATATCACTTTTATAGATGCCATCCAGCTTTTACTATAATTTGAAACAGTAGAATAATTAACACCAATTTGAAATTCAACATAAAAGATTGACTGCCACAGATGGGACTCCAGCAGCTGGCCTCTTGATAACCAGTCAGGCACAGTGCCTCAACACCATAGCGACCCGCAGTTCTAGTCCTGGCTGTGGCTGTCAACTTTTACTGTCATTTTTGAAACATTTATTACATAGATAATAGTTATACAGTTAAAAATATACATAAAACATCTAAAACATTTCTCTGCTAATCTTTCTTTTTTTTGCTGATTCATTTGGATGTACACAATCATTATATGTTGTATAAATGCACAAATGCACAACCTTCCTGTATTGGTACACTGGGCTTATCTTTCTAATAATAACTACATCTACGGAATGCAAACTTTTTTTGTTCAAATGACCTTCATAGAATTTTCTAACTAAATTTTGGCAAGAATCAAGGATATTAGTTATTGCAAAGATGTAATTTTTTTCTTTTAAGTATTCCCTAAATAAAATTGTGTAACTCAGATTTCTAGACTCCCACTTTTAAGTTTCAGAATTCTTTTTAAATGAATGATGTTTTACACATTTCCAGAAAACTTGAAAACAGAATATCTCCCTTCTTTGTTTATATGAAAATAAAAAATCTCCCATTTTGCAAGTAAAAATCTCCCACTTTGGCTTCAGGGAAAGATCACTTGTATGCCACATTTCATTGCAATTTGGACATAAGCAACTGACAGTTGATTGCTGTTTCTCAGAAGATAAGGAAACACATGTATGACTGGCCCAGTATACTAATTTAGACCTTTAGTATGATGCCTGAATATCCCTTAGGAAACATGTATTTGTATCTTTATTCTAAGGGATTTTTGCATGTTTCATTTGAAGTTTCTTTTTTTTTGTTTCTTCATTTATTTATTCTTAAAATTGAGTAAGTGTGATAAAGTGTTTAGTTTTTAAACTGTAGAAGAAAGTAGTAATAAAAACAGGTAAAAGTGAAATCTTATCTGATTAAAGCTGATATTCATGTATAAATATCCCGATTTTGTGCTGTTTGTCCCTCTCCTGTTTTTTGATTCAGTGATTCAACTTCTGTTATTTACAATACAAAAAATATTAAAAATCAGACTTTGCCATCTTACAGACATACACTTGAAGGTGTGTCATGCATATATTTACAAGTGCAGTCATTATAACTTCAAGGTCATTGTCAAGGTCATATACAAGAGGTCATTGTCAAGGTCATATACAAGAGCATTCCTTATTAATGTCTACTATGATTTAAAATTATATATATCAGCTAAAACTTTGCTTTTTTAACAAATATTCACTGTGAACATTTAGCGAGTGGCATAGTGATGGGATAAAATATTTAAAAAACATTATTCCAAGTATTTGCTATAAAAAATAATGACCTTATTCAAAGTACTCATAATTGTGTTCTTTGTCATTTAAGCCAATTATGAATGATAAAAATTATGATTTATTTACTAATGCTAAAAACTTAGCTTGTGTCTTGCTTACTAAATATGTATTTCCATGAAAAATTAAAGTGCACATGTCAATCGCTTCTTCTTTCCCCTATGTTAATATCAAGTATGATAACAAATATTTATTACTCTTAAAAGTAAATGCCAATTCTTGTAGGGAAACAGCAAATCATTCTGTATTACTCAGAGTGTGCCAGGTAAAGATCATGTCAACTAAGTGATAATGGACTAATGCACTAAACTTCATGCGCTATTAAAAAAAAATACATTGTAGCACTTAGTATAATGTGTTATTTGTTGTCATAAAAAATGTTTTGTTTATATTTTGTTTAAATGATCTAACAAAAGTACTAAATGCCAATTACACCCCTAATATAAGGAAATGCATCATTGAAAATAAACATACAAAGTTGCAGAAATTGTAAAATGCAGTGGAAAAAGTTGAGTAAAATATGGATGAAAATAGTACCCATTAATACAAATCATTAAGTATACCAATGACTGAGAATGTTTTTGTTGTGTAGGAACATGACAGGAAGAAGCGAGGTGAGATGTATGGTGACCCTTTTGACCTTGACAACACCATCACTGACCTTCACCCCAGCCCAGACCAGAAAACTATGCCCACCTCCACACCATATGGTGCCATCACTAATGGTGACACAAAGCTGCCATCACCAGAAGGTAAGATTAATTGAAACTCAACAGCTTGGAATTCTTATTTTTAAATGTTTTTGTTCTTAGTTGATTGAAAACTTCTTTCTATTTATATTACATGTATAACTTCCTGACATCCTATAGATCTAGAGTGACTGTTTCATAGATGGCTGGAATTGACAGTTTTCCATAAAACAGATGCCTTAATTATTAATAAGGTATATAAACTGAACAAGTTGTCAATCTGTTTTACATTCCTCTGCTGTCAAGTTTATTTAAAAAGGCTTCTTCTGCTAAGCCCCTGCTTGGAGTTGGGTTTTTTTTAATCACTGGAAAGGTTTGTTGTTATTCTCCCTAGATAAAGCAATCTCAAAATTGCTAAAAGAACCATATTGGAATATCTTTTTGTTGATGTGTTATTTTACATGGGTAAAGCACTAAAAACTGTATTCCTACTCACTTAATTACATATAATTATCAGTCTTTATATGAAAAATGTAAAAAAAAGTTCTTTTTAAAGTGCAAAATGTCCCTATATGCTTAGTATTGTTAAAAATAAGTTCTTATACACATAAGCTAAATATAACTTTTTCTAAGATTATATTATAGGCTATAATAGACTAATGCCAAAAATGGTCCTGACAAAATGTGGTTTTGAGCTGGAAGGTTAGTGAGAAAAAGAGTCACGGGTTTGGATGTGGGATTAGGAGATCCAAACCCTTCGGTTACTTATTTTAGCGGAAATTCGCTAAGACTCGTTACTGTCAAAGTATTTCACCCTCAGGTCTACTGTTGCAGATCATGTTAAGAGCAAATGTTTTAGGAGACCATTTCAGTTCTTTTCCATAGGTGGTCTTTTAATACAGGTTGGACATTAACTTTTTTTTATATATATTATAAATTGTAGACAGCCTAAAGTAATACAGTGACTTTCTCATGGGTGATTGGAAATTTTTTTTCCCCCATAAAACTGATTCCTCAACTATTGATAAATTTTTAAACTGAAAGTATGATTACCTTATTTTATGTTAATTTGTCAAATTCTTGCACCCCAGATAAGACTTGTTATGAATAAACCTATTCTAAGTGGAAAATTTATTAATGTCTCAAAATTATAATAAATAACTAACACTTCCTTCATCTGCAATTTGACTAAATTTTTGTATTCAGATTTTGAAATTTTCTCTTTGTGCTATGATGTCCTTATTTCACAGTGTGAATTGTATATTCTTTGACTTTTTCAAGCTCAAAAACATAACATATCTTTTAAGTATTATTTTTAAAGAAAGCAGATCTTGTTTCAATATGTTTAATCTCAGTTTATTTTGATTTTGCATTTTTTTTACCATAAAAAACTATAGAATGTGCGCAGTTTTTTTTTTGACAGATTTATTTAATTAAAGCCAGAGTGCACACATTCTATGAGCTATTATTATAATTTATTCATAAAATAATTGGCATAATGTTTAAGTCCATAATTTAAATGAGATAACTACAAAAACACAACAATTAGATTGTTGCCCTGTTTGGATTTTTTTTTACAAAATATTTACAGTAGTTATAATAAATAAAATAACAACATCTATTCTTTGATTCAATGGATGGGAGTGACTCATAGATTGGCAAAGGGAACACAAATGGATTGATGAGTTGGGGTGACACAAAGATCAGCAAGGGGAACACACATGGATTGATGGGTTGGGGTGACACAAAGATCAGCAAGGGGAACACACATGGATTGATGGGTTGGGGTGACACAAAAATCAGCAAGGGGAACACACATGGATTGATGGGTTGGGGTGACACAAAGATCAGCAAGGGGAACACACATGGATTGATGGGTTGGGGTGACACAAAGATCAGCAAGGAGAACACACATGGATTGATGGGTTGGGGTGACACAAAGATTGGCAAAGGGAACGCACAATGTTTGATGGGGTGGGGTGACACAAAGATTGATGAGATAAAGCACATGGATTGGTGTGGGTGGGGTGACAAAAAGATTGATGAGATCAAGCACATGGATTGATGGGGGTGGGGTGACACAAAGATTGATGAGATAAAGTACATGGATTGATGGGGTCGGGTGACACAAAGATTGATGAGATCAAGCACATGGATTGGTGTGGGTGGGGTGACACAAAGATTGATGAGATAAAGCACATGGATAGATGGGGTGGGGTGACACAAAGATTGATGAGATAAAGTACATGGATTGATGTGGTGGGGTGACACAAAGATTGATGAGATCGAGCACATGGATAGATGGGGTGGGGTGACAGAAAGATTGATAAGATAAAGTACATGGATTGATGTGGTGGGGTGACACAAAGATTGATGAGATAAAGCACATAGATTGATGTGGGTGGGGTGACACAAAGATTGATGAGATAAAGCACATGGATAGATGGGGTGGGGTGACACAAAGATTGATGATATAAAGCACATAGATTGATGTGGGTGGGGTGACACAAAGATTGATGAGATCAAGCACATGGATAGATGGGGTGGGGTGACACAAAGATTTGTGAGATCAAGCACATGGATTGATGGGGTGGGGTGACACAAAGATTGGTGAGATAAAGCACATGGATAGATGGGGTGGGGTGACACAAATATTGATGAGATCAAGCACATGGATTGATGGGGTGGGGGTGACACAAAGATTGATGAGATAAAGCACATGGATAGATGGGGTGGGGTGACACAAAGATTGATGATATAAAGCACATAGATTGATGTGGGTGGGGTGACACAAAGATTGATGAGATCAAGCACATGGATAGATGTGGTGGGGTGACACAAAGATTTGTGAGATCAAGCACATGGATTGATGGGGTGGGGTGACACAAAGATTGATGAGATCAAGCACATGGATAGATGGGGGTGGGGTGACACAAAGATTGATGAGATAAAGCACATGGATTGATGGGGTGGGGTGACACAAAGATTGGTGAGATCAAGCACATGGATGGATGGGGTGGGGTGATGCAAAGATTGGTAAGATAAAACACATGGATTGATGGGGTGGGGAAACACGAAGATTGGTGTGATAAAGCACATTGATTAATCAGGTGGGGTGACACAAAGATTGGTGAGATAAAGTACATGGATTTAATGGGACAGGTGACACAAAGATTGATGAGATAAATTACATGGATTGATGGGGCGGGGTGACACAAAGATTGGTGAGATAAAGTACATGGATTGATGGGGTCAGGTGACACAAAGATTGGTGAGATAAAGCACATGGGTTGATATTGATGAGATAAAGCACATAAATTGATGGGGTGGGGTGACACAAAGATTGGTGAGATAAAGCACATAGATTGATGGGGTCGGATTACACAAAGATTGATGAGATAAAGTACATAAATTGATGTTGTAGGGTGACACAAAGATTTGTGAGATAAAGTGCATGGATTGATGGGGTGGGGTGACACACAGATCGATAAGATAAAGCACATAAATTGATGTGGTGGGGTGACACAAAGATTTGTGAGATAAAGTGCATGGATTGATGGGGTGGGGTGACACAAAGATTGGTGAGATAAAGCACATAAATTGATGTGGGTGGGGTAACACAAAGATTGGTGAGATAAAGCACATAGATTGATGTGGATGGGGTGACACAAAGATGAATGAGTAAATGCACATAGATTAATGTGGGTGGGGTGACACAAAGATTGATGAGATAAAGCACATGGATTGATGGGGTCGGGTGACACAAAGATTAGTGAGATAAAGCACATAGATTGATGTGGGTGGGGTGACACAAAGATTGGTGAGATAAAGCACATGGATTGATGGGGTAGGGTGACACAAAGATTGATGAGATAAAGCACATGGATTGATGGGGTCAGGTGACACAAAGATTGGTGAGATAAAGCACATAGATTGATGTGGGTGGGGTGATACAAAGATTGGTGAGATAAAGCACATGGATTGATGGGGTAGGGTGACACAAAGATTGATGAGATAAAGCACATGGATTGATGGGGTCGGGTGATACAAAGATTGGTGAGATAAAGCACATGGATTGATGGGGTAGGGTGACACAAAGATAGAGGAGGGAAACAAATGGATTGGCTGGGTAGGGTGACGAAAGATAGAGGAGGGAAACAAATGTATTGATGGGGTAGGGTGACAGAAAGATTAGTGAGATAAAGTACATGGATTGATGTGGTGGGGTGACACAAAGATTAGTGAGATAAAGTACATTGATTGAAGGGGTCAGGTGACACAAAGATTGGTGAGATAAAGTACATGGATTGATGTGGTGGGGTGACACAAAGATTGATGAGATAAAGCAAATGGATTGATGGGGTTGGGTGACACAAAGATTGGTGAGATAAAGTACATGGATTGATGGGGTGGGGTGACACAAAGATTGATGAGATAAAGTACATTGATTGAAGGGGTCAGGTGACACAAAGATTGGTGAGATAAAGTACATGGATTGATGTGGTGGGGTGACACAAAGATTGATGAGATAAAGTACATTGATTGAAGGGGTCAGGTGACACAAAGATTGGTGAGATAAAGTACATAGATTGGTGTGGGTGGGGTGACACAAATATTGATGAGATAAAGTACATGGATTGATGGGGTGGGGTGACACAAAGATTGATGAGATAAAGTACATTGATTGAAGGGGTCAGGTGACACAAAGATTGGTGAGATAAAGTACATGGATTGATGTGGTGGGGTGACACAAAGATAGAGGAGGGAAACAAATGGATTGGCTGGGTAGGGTGACGAAAGATAGAGGAGGGAAACAAATGTATTGATGGGGTCGGGTGACACAAAGATTGATGAGATAAAGCACATAAATTGATGTGGTGGGGTGACACAAAGATTGATGAGATAAAGCACATAAATTAATTGGGTGGGGTGACACAAAGATTGGTGAGATAAAGCACATGGATTGATGGGATGGGGTGACACAAAGATTGGTGAGATAAAACACATGGATTGGTGGGGTGGGTGACACAAAGATTGATGAGATAAAGTACATGGATTGATGGGGTGTGGGTGACACAAAGATTGGTGAGATAAAGCACATAAATTGATGGGGTCGCTTGACACAAAGATTGATGAGATAAAGCACATATATTGATGGGGTCGGGTGACACAAAGATTGATGAGATAAAGCACATAAATTGATGGGGTGGGGTGACACAAAGACTGGTGAGATAAAGCACATGGATTGATTGGGTGGGGTGACACAAAGATTGGTGAGATAAAGCACATAAATTGATTTGGTGGGGCGACACAAAGATTTGTGAGATAAAGCACATGGATTGATGAGGTCTGTTGACACAAAGATTAGTGAGATAAAGTACATGGACTGATGGGGTAGGGTGACACAAAGATTGGTGAGATAAAGCCCATGGATTGATGGGGTCGGTTGACACAAAGATTAGTGAGATAAAGTACATGGATTGATGGGGTAGGGTGACACAAAGATTGATGAGATAAAGCAAATGCATTGATGTGGTCGGGTGACACAAACATTGATGAGATAGAGCACATATATTGATGGGGTGGGGTGACACAAAGATTGGTGAGATCAAGCAAATGGATTGATGGGGTCGGGTGACACAAAGATTGATGAGATAGAGCACATAGATTGTTGGGGTGGGGTGACACAAAGATTGATGAGATAGAGCACATAGATTGATGGGGTGGGGTGACACAAAGATTGGTGAGATAAAGCACCTGGATTGATGGGGTCGCATGACACAAAGATTGATGAGATAAAGTACATGGATTGATGGGGTAGGGTGACACAAAGATAGAGGAGGGAAACAAATGGATTGGCTGGGTAGGGTGACGAAAGATAGAGGAGGGAAACAAATGTATTGATGGGGTAGGAGTGACACAAAGATAGAGGAGGGAAAACACATGGCTTAATAAGAGTTGTGGGGACACAAAGATTGATGAACGACAGTGATAGATTGATGGACTTGGGGTGTTTCAAAGATTGATGAGTATAACACAAACATAATAAGAAAAACATATCTTACAGACCCTGACTACAATCCTAAAGAAGCAAAGAAGTTTGAAGAAGAGTTAAAAAGGTTGGAGAAGAAGCAGGAAAAGAAAACTCTGAAAGGGACTGCGAAGGCTGTCAGTCTGGCTTCCAAATTGTCCCCAAAATCACAACGAAAAAAGGACCTTCTTCTGAACTCAACAGCTCAACTAAAGGTATAAATATTGATAAACTTTTCTAATTATTGTACAATGCACCTGTTTTTTAGTACATATCAAAGATAATAAAATATGACAACAGCTTTTAAAATGTTTATGTAGAACATTAAAAAGATTCATTAAATTATCATTTCTATAAATTTCAAGTTCCAACACTTTACAGTGTAAGGAAAAGTCAGATAATAAATTAATTTCAATAAAATGATTTAATTGTATTGTTATAGCTTTCTGTTTTTAAAATTTTATAAATTATGACATTGAATAACAAAACTCAAAACTGTTATTTAAACAAAGATATAGAGAGTATCAAATAAGGATAAGGAATGTAAAACAGGGGGTGTGTGTGTGTGTAATGTTCTAGCTTTAATTTGTCCACTGATTGTAATATTTTTATTTTTGCTGGTCACTTGAGTTCACTAAAAATATGTTACAATCAATGATGTGCTATAACCCTAGAAATTAATTTCATGTTGAGATTTGTAAACATTTCGGCAATTATCATGAGCGTCTCACCCAGGTCATCATTGATGCCTGTTAAATGTTTTTATAAAGTCAATTTCTGGAATTTCTTAAAAGAACATCTCTTTAAATTTGTACCTCTTGTTAACTATCAAAAAAAGAAACCATTTCAGTAGGGCAGATAACCCAAACTAATTTTGGCAGAGTTGTGCCCCTTTTTTCTTCAAAGAAGTTAAAGGTAACATTACACATGTACAGTAAAACCTCTCTAAGGGGGACATCTGTAGTTCTTTTTTAAAGTGTCCTATTTAGCGAGGGGGTCCTCTTAGTGGGTTCATACAAATCAATTCATTATACTGCTGCTTATATCTAAGTTTTAATATTATATTGTCTTCGTGTTGTATTAAAATTTAAGTGTATGTATTGTGTCATAGTTCACTTGTATTATATTGTATTAGTATTTAAGTGTATGTATTGTGTCATAGTTCACTTGTATTAAATTTCTTTTTTATGTTTTACAGTATATTTAAAAATATATGAATTTAGTCATTTTTCACTAGGATATAATTAAACATAAAAATAAAGTAGTTTGTTTTATTATGTATTAATTGCTGTAAATGAAATTCAATGTAAAGGTCAGTCTTGAAAGAAAAGTAAAGAATGCTTTCTTAAATTTTATGCACCCTAAAAACATCAAGAAATGGAAAAAAAACAATATCCATAATGGAACTGTGAAGATACTCAAAGCTTCTTTACAACTTATGATCCAATGTCAGTTTTTAACATCAAACAACTTGCCTTCTTCTTTACAACTACCTTAAATGAATTGGCAAAGTTGTAATTTGAAGTCGTAAAGTATACAAACAGCCTTGTTCACTTGAACGGTGTTGGCAGGCGCGATAAACTGATTAACAACACTTGGATAAAACTGGACTCCATGGTGCCATCCCATGTAGCGAGCATTAAGGAAGGTGTGAATTAGTTAATTGGTTTTAAAATTAAAGTCCTGGGTCCCGCTTAGCAAGAATTTAGAAAGGTGTGCATTGGTTAAATGGTTCTGAAATAACTGTCCCAGGTCTAGGCTAGTGGAGTGTCCCTCTTTCCATGGTTGTGTGACATTAAAATAAAGAAAGAAAACAACAGTTCTGGAAAAAAGTGTCCCACATAGCGGGTTGTCCTGCATGGTGGGTTGTCCTGCTTAGTGGGGGGGTGATCCTTTAGCAGGGTGATCGTTTAGCGGGGTGGTCCTTTAGCAGGGTGATCCTTTAGCATGGTTTTACTGTACTATCCAGCACTGAGGAGCTTGCTGTCTACAGATGGCGCTTGTTAAGTATTTTCTTTCTGTGAATAAATATTGATGTCAAGAACCATAAAAAAGCCTACCTTTGAGTCTGATCTTATTGAAATTGATAATACTCCTGTGTTAATTTTTGCAGATCTTATTGTAATTGATTATATTCCTGTGTTAGTTTTTGTTGAACAAAACCCTTTAATGCATGTTGCTTTGGATGAAAATGTTACACCGTCAAAATATTATTAACCAGCAAATAATTTTCAGCTAAAAAGAGTATTTTTATAATAAAATGGCCAGTCCAGAACAAGAAATCCTCTGCATCTTTATTATTCTAACTGATGATATAACTCTGTGTGCAGCAAACATGTGGTAAATAATTTCCTACAATTAATATTTAATTTTATTTACGCTTATATAAAGGCAGTGTTCAATCTAATGTGCGCTCATGGCCCCTAAAATATGCTTTAGGCCCAACCCTAAGCTTGGTATGACCCAATAGGACGTACCCGAATCGAAAAGTAAAGTACACATCTTTTCATTTCTTTTTGTCCCCTTCTGTCATATGGTAAGCTTGTGTACTCATTCCACTAATGATGATGGCCTTTGCTCTTGAAATTTGTTAAAACCCTTCATTATAATATTGTATGGTTGCTGTTGGTATGGTTCTAAACTGAGGAATATATGAGGTGCATCTCAGATAAAAGAGTCTCAATCAATTTCTGAGCTAGCGGCATCATCCTCTAATCTTAAGCCCTATTTTTGCCAGAAGATGTGGGTTTTGTCAGTGTGATAGCAAGGATTACAAGCATTAGTTAATTTATGAAGACCAAAGCCTTTATCTGAAGTGTATAACATTTATATCAAGCAATAAGAACACATTATCAAAGATTTACTCTTGAACATCATGTATTCTGCAAATCATATTCACGCTCTCACTGATATAAACTGGAACAGACTTTAAAACAGTTGTGCAATAAGTTTTTGACAAAAATGAAACAGCTTTTTAGTTCTATGTGATCTGTTTATTGTGGAAGGTGAAGATTCTTAGCCTACTGAAGCTGCTGGTATGTCACTATGCTGGTTCATTAAGTCAGGTGACAGTGCCATATACGAGTCGGAGAGAGCTGCTGAGGAAAAGCAGGATGTAATTTGTCACACAATTTGAATCAGACATTGGCCTCTGCTAGTGCTGTGTCTCTCATTTGTAAATAACACAAGTGTCTTTAACAAAAGCTGCAAGTGATATTTCTAAATTTAAAGACCTTAAATGACACTTTTAATATTATAAGGAATCTGTTTATAATTTTGTTTTTGATTTTATGGTCCCTCTTATATCTGCTCATCATCTTATTTTAGAGTCTGAACCTGTTGGGCCCCCTTTTGTAGTAAATACAGGTTGAACACATTAAACTATATAACTTGTGTGATATTTGAAACCTATGTATACAGTCAGTGGAAGGTTACTCCAATTCGACGTTTTGCTTGGGTGAGGAAGGATTACCAGAACGATCAGTGTACGATGCTTCACAGGCTGTCTTTAAGGTGACTCAACATTTAACAGGAATTACTATCGTGGCGGGTTTTTTGTACTCATATTGCTTCCTTATAACATTTTAACATAGTAGCTGACTTTAGCTTTATAACTTAATCTACTAATCAGAAACTTCTGTATTAATTAAACATATCATCCTTATATCAATAACATATCATGTGGCTTCCTTATATCAATAACATAGCAATTGAAATATGAAGATCTGACTTGGTATCTGTTTTTTCTCTCTTCTCAGAAACTTTCACAGCATTCTTTACAAGAAATTAATGTACCTTTCTTATACCATAATATATATTATTAACATAGTGTATGGAACACAATGATCTTGGTTTTATAACTTTATCTACTAAACAGAGTATTGTACTGCAAGTCACTTTGAGAAAAGATTACATTGTTTTGTATTTCTTATTTTTTGAGGGGAGGCGGCAGGGGGTGTACGAAAATAAAGATAATATTGATGAGTCTATTCAGTAAGTCAAAGTTAAAAGCATATTTCTTGTCAATGTCACACAAAATTTACCTTTAATTGGTTGGGAAGGCAAGCTTGTTCATGAGACATCACACAAGCTTTGCTCTGATTCTCTTTTTCATTTAAACCATAAATTACTAATCGCTGGGTTTTGAAAAACTTTTTTGGGGAAAATATCAGACTTGTTTTTTTCTCTGATATATGTTTTCTGAAACCTGGGATCTTGTTGTAATATTTATTTTGGTTTGTTTTGTTGAGAAATTTATGCTTTACTTGTCCTTAACAGCATTTCAAACAATTCCATGAGTTTTATATTAACAAGGAGTCCTTTGTTTGTCTTTTTCTTAAATTTGAAAAAAAATAAAGAAATTTCTTAGACATTTGGTTGTATGAATAAAACTTAAGTAAATTTCTAATTAATAAAATATTTCAAATTTAAGAAAAGTTCTTAGTTTGAGTAAAAAAAAATAAGATTTTTTTGATACAAGCCTAGCAAGGTTAACGAGATTTAATTATATAGTGGACAGTGGTGTTGTTTTTTTATGCTCATACTGCTTCCGTTTAACATAGCATCTGGAACACAGAGAACACAGCAGATAATGATTTGTTAATGATTTGTTAAAGGTGGTATCTGATAATTATTTGTTAATGATTTGTTAAAGGTGGTATCTGATAATTATTTGTTAATGATTTGTTATAGATGGTATCTGATAGTTGTTTGTTAATGATTTGTTAAAGGTGGTATCTGATAGTTATTTGTTAATGATTTGTTAAAGGTGGTATCTGATCGTTATTTGTTAATGATTTGTTAAAGGTGGTATCTGGTGGTTGTTTGTTAATGATTTGTTAAAGGTGGTATCTGATAGTTGTTTGTTAATGATTTGTTAAAGGTGGTATCTGATAGTTATTTGTTAATGATTTGTTATAGATGGTATCTGATAGTTGTTTGTTAATGATTTGTTAAAGGTGGTATCTGATAGTTGTTTGTTAATGATTTGTTAAAGGTGGTATCTGGTGGTTGTTTGTTAATGATTTGTTAAAGGTGGTATCTGGTGGTTGTTTGTTAATGATTTGTTAAAGGTGGTATCTGGTGGTTGTTTGTTAATGATTTGTTAAAGGTGGTATCTGATAGTTGTTTGTTAATGATTTGTTAAAGGTGGTATCTGATAGTTATTTGTTAATGATTTGTTAAAGGTGGTATCAGGTGGTTGTTTGTTAATGATTTGTTAAAGGTGGTATCTGATAGTTTGTCTTTATCATATACATGTATATCCGTTTGGGGAAATCTGGGCATTATTTCTATATACACTAATATTTAATTTTAAGCAAAAATGATTTTAAACACTACTTCCATTGTTAGACAGTATATAATTATCATGAAATATAAATATTGTAAATAGCCTGTCTTTCCTGATCTATAAATAAGCATGATGGAGATATTTGCTAAAATTAGATATAAACCTGACAGCCATTTGCCTGGGTGATGATGATGATCTCAAAATTAAGTGGTGGCATGTTTTTCTTAGTTTAACTATAGCTAACTGTGTAACGTGGCACAGATGGGAAATATTGTTTGAATCATGAGTCAGAATAGTATGTTTCATATTATACTTAGATGTAGGATGTCATTAAGTAGAATTTCACAGGATCTTTTCATATAACAATTATTGATTTGGATTTACAGAGAGAAAAAGATGGGGGTTTGAACATCTGGATACCACCTTTAACATAAGATAGCATAAGAATGTTATACAATAGTTACAAAGGTGATCCCATAAATGGACTTGTTTTAGCATCTTGATAGTAAATAATGCACCATTATTACCTTAGCTTTATCAATTCGTGCTTAAAAAAGATAAAGAGCAAAAACTGTCTCACTTATGAATGAATTACTATTGCTATGTTCATTCAGAAATTGTGTTTATTTTTCAAATTTCTACTAGAATTGTATTGTTAAAATCACATATTTTAAATAAAATATCATTAATAACACCTGTCCCATCCTGTCATGTTGCTAAGACACCAGAGATGTTATTTTATATAACAAAAACACATTTATGTAAGTTTAGATTTCAAACAAGCATCCACAGCCAACAGTTTCAACTAACACTTCTTAACCTTTTTGAAGCTAATATATATTATCCAATTTCTTATCTTTTACTATATTTCTTATGTATTTATGGTTGATGGCACTTTTTCAGTATATAAGTGATGGAAAATTTTCACTTAGTATTACTTAGGTATTTGTGTACTGTAATAGACCTTTTTAATTACTAGTTATCTCTTCTTTAAATAAACTGTAACCTCACAATGTTACCTATTGACAGTTGCTCAGAATAATTGCCTAATGAATATTATGCTATATATACATGTATGTATATTAGTGTAGTAATTCCAATTTTAAACCAACAGCATTTCCATTCTCAATGTGCCAAGTTATTTTTCCTGCCTGTTCCATTTGAGAGTAAAGTTATTGTAAAAAAATAATTTAGCTTTTTTGTATTGTACCTAAAGTATACTTTAAATAAGAAGTAGATTATTGTTTTGCGTGATATAAATATATAAGTATATTATACAAATAAAGACCTGTGTTAAGGTCAATATGTAGTTTTAAGGACCTGGGTAATGTAATATTGACCAAGGATGGAGTCTGAGGTCAATATCACTTTTGCCAGGTCTGCAGAACTATATAGTGACTGAACATAAGTCTTTATTTGTTATAGCAGATACCATATGAAATTATGCTGTGATATCACATACCCTATGCTGTGATATCATATACCTTATGCTGTGATATCACATACCCTATGCTGTTATATCATATACCCTATGCTGTCATATCATACCCTATGCTGTCATATCACATACCCTATGCTGTCATATCATATACCCTATGCTGTCATATCATATACCCTATGCTGTCTTAACACATACCCTATGCTGTGATTTTACATACCCTATGCTGTGATATCACATACCCTATGCTGTGATATCACATGCCCTATGCTGTGATATCACATACCTTATGAAATTTTGCTGTTATATCACATACCCTATGCTGTGATAGCACATACCCTATGCTGTCATAGCACATACCCTATGCTGTCATATCACATACCCTATGCTGTGATATCACATACCCTATGCTGTCATAGCACATACCCTATGCTGTTATATCACATACCCTATGCTGTGATATCACATACCCTATGCTGTCATAGCACATACCCTATGTTGTTATATCACATACCCTATGCTGTGATATCACATACCCTATGCTGTCATAGCACATACCCTATGCTGTCATATCATATATTTCAAAATGTTAATCTACTTCACCAGGGATCATTTCCTCAAAGTCTGTTCTCATATTGCTCCTCAACAGATTATTATGAAAAGCATTCTCTGCAACCAAGGTTGCATTCTCTGCAACCAAGGTTACACTTTTTGTTCTTTTCAGTGTTTCCCCTAATGTTTCCAAATCATCATCCAACACACTGCTGATTTCTTTTACCAGATGCCTTGTTAATGTACTTGTAGCAACAGTGCGTATAAAAAGAACGCAATTGTCAATATTTTATATTGACTCACATGACCAGTGCTTGACTAATCAAAATGTTTTAAATTCAAAGGGTATGTGATATTGCAGAATAATGCACAGAGCTGCAATCAGATGTGCGGTAATCTAAACATGAAGACTAAAGACCTGGATAACTAAAACTTATTTCTATTTGAAAATAAAATATTATTAAGTGATGCAAATATGTCAATTTATTTTAATATTTTTTACTTTATTTTACATTTGATGTGTTTATGACAACATATAATGATAGAAAACATCATTTCTTGTTTATTCTGTTATTTGTTATTAAATTCCATGGTAAATTAACACTTGTATATACGTCAGGAATCCTAATGAATACACATAAATAAAATATCATAATAATAATTAATATTGAATAAACAATACCGACTGCTCTGCTTTTAGTTATTTCACTAAAAAAGATAGTAGAAAGTCACCTTTCTTAACATTGCAACAATTTATAATTGAATACGTGTTAAGACGTTAGCAGCAATTAGTAAAAAACTATTATTACTGCATTTTCTATTTTAAGTGGATAGACAATTACCGCAGGTGCTGTCTAGATTATGTTTAAATAAAGTATATTTTTAAATGTCTCCTGATATCTCAGTTATATTTTTTTGGGTATCAGTTGTTTGAAATAAACTACATGTGTATCCAATTTGCATAAGTTGAGGAGCCTCAGCACGTTGAACTCTAGAAGTTCTAGGTATTGTTGAAATCAACTGAGTGCATCTTTGTGAAATATGAATTAATGTCACTCTGTGACATATATAAGTGTGAATCCCATAAAAGTAATACCTTTAAAGTACTTACTTATAAAAGTATATTATTACGCTGCTTTCTAAAAATTAGGGTTATATTTCTAAATGTCACTGTTATAGTCATTATTTGTCTTGTACAATGGAACAGGAGACTATTTAACAACATTTAAAAATTGACATAAAAAAAAATAACCTCCACAGCAGGGAATTGAACTTCCATCCTCTTGGTTACTGGTCATGCATGCTATTACTACCACCACAGCAGCCAGCCTCTTGGTTTCTAGTCAAGCATGCTATTACTACCACCACAGCAGCCAGCCTCTTGGTAACTGGTCAAGCATGCTATTACTACCACCACAGCAGCCAGCCTCTTGGTTTCTGGTCAAGCATGCTATTACTACCACCACAGCAGCCAGACTTGGTAACTGGTCAAGCATGCTATTACTACCACCACAGCAGCCAGCCTCTTGGTTACTGGTCAAGCATGCTATTACTACCACCACAGCAGCCAGCCTCTTGGTTACTGGTCAAGCATGCTATTACTACCACCACAGCAGCCAGCCTCTTGGTAACTGGTCAAGCATGCTATTACTACCACCACAGCAGCCAGCCTCATGGTAACTGGTCAAGCATGCTATTACTACCACCACAGCAGCCAGCCTCTTGGTTTCTGGTCAAACATGCTATTACTACCACCACAGCAGCTAGACTTGGTAACTGGTCAAGCATGCTATTACTACCACCACAGCAGCCAGCCTCTTGGTTACTGGTCAAGCATGCTATTACTACCACCACAGCAGCCAGCCTCTTGGTTTCTGGTCAAGCATGCTATTACTACCACCACAGCAGCCAGCCTCATGGTAACTGGTCAAGCATGCTATTACTACCACCACAGCAGCCAGCCTCATGGTAACTGGTCAAGCATGCTATTATTACCACCACAGCAGCCAGCCTCTTGGTTTCTGGTCAAGCATGCTATTACTACCACCACAGCAGCCAGCCTCTTGGTTACTGGTCAAGCATGCTATTACTACCACCACAGCAGCCAGCCTCTTGGTTACTGGTCAAGCATGCTATTACTACCACCACAGCAGCCAGCCTCTTGGTTTCTGGTCAAGCATGCTATTATTACCACCACAGCAGCCAGCCTCTTGGTAACTGGTCAAGCATGCTATTACTACCACCACAGCAGCCAGCCTCTTGGTTACTGGTCAAGCATGCTATTACTACCACCACAGCAGCCAGCCTCATGGTAACTGGTCAAGCATGCTATTACTACCACCACAGCAGCCAGCCTCATGGTAACTGGTCAAGCATGCTATTATTACCACCACAGCAGCCAGCCTCTTGGTTTCTGGTCAAGCATGCTATTACTACCACCACAGCAGCCAGCCTCTTGGTTACTGGTCAAGCATGCTATTACTACCACCACAGCAGCCAGCCTCTTGGTTACTGGTCAAGCATGCTATTACTACCACCACAGCAGCCAGCCTCTTGGTTTCTGGTCAAGCATGCTATTATTACCACCACAGCAGCCAGCCTCTTGGTAACTGGTCAAGCATGCTATTACTACCACCACAGCAGCCAGCCTCTTGGTTTCTGGTCAAGCATGCTATTATTACCACCACAGCAGCCAGCCTCTTGGTTACTGGTCAAGCATGCTATTACTACCACCACAGCAGCCAGCCTCTTGGTTTCTGGTCAAGCATGCTATTATTACCACCACAGCAGCCAGCCTCTTGGTTACTGGTCAAGCATGCTATTACTACCACCACAGCAGCCAGCCTCTTGGTTTCTGGTCAAGCATGCTATTACTACCACCACAGCAGCCAGCCTCTTGGTTTCTGGTCAAGCATGCTATTATTACCACCACAGCAGCCAGCCTCTTGGTTACTGGTCAAGCATGCTATTACTACCACCACAGCAGCCAGCCTCTTGGTTTCTGGTCAAGCATGCTATTACTACCACCACAGCAGCCAGACTTGATTACCAGTCAAGGTGTTGTGGTAGCTTGCTTGAACAGTGGAACTTGTGTTGAGGGTGTTATAGAAATAAATCTTCATGGAACGTAATTTAATTTTTAGACTAGCAGCATATACATATATACACACACATATAATTTATACATGTATATATATGCAATGTAATGTGTTTTAAATATGCATGTATTAATTTAATGGATGTATTCAAAGATAGATGCCTTATTAAAGTGTTAAGTTTTCAAGAAAAAAAAGTTTGATTATTATACTTCTTATTACAATCAATTTCTCATTCACTGTCAGAGATATTCACTTCAAACATAGAACACTACTATAAAATGCAGAACCCATTTCAAAATGTCAGGTAATCCTACAATGTCTTTTTGCACAGAAATGCCCATTTTTCTTTTCTTTGTTCAGCATTGGACAACTCAACTAGAAGATTTACATTGCCATGATTTTCAACATTTTCATTTTTTACATGTACATATTAAGGAGTTACTTTTACTTTTTTTATCATTTTTTTTTAAATATCAATCGTTAATACAGGTTTTAAGAATTCTAACTTCATTTTTTCTTTTTTTTTTTCATATGCTGATGCTTATATGTATCTATTATGTAATTATACTACCGGTAGGTATTTCTTTGTAAAATTAAATGGATTCTTGCTTTCTTTGTTTCATTTGTGTACATTAATTAGCTGCATTTAGCTTATCAATATATCTAATTCTACCATGGGAGAAAATTAATTTTTGATCCAAAGTGTTGCATCTAACTAAAAATTGGTTATGTATAAATAAAAACAATGTGAAATGCATGTAGATATGCTTATCATAAAAATATGTGTTCTCTTTTTTTTCTATTGCAAATTTTAAAAAAAGAATTAAATATGTGAATTCATCTAATGTAAATACATGTATTCAAATATGTCAATTTATCCATGAAATATGTAATTGTCTTTTACCTATATTAGTTTAGAATATGCAGAATTCATCCATGCATGTAATCGAACTGTTACAGATTTTCCCCAATGAGCTGGAATGTCAGAGTGAGTTCAATGGCTTCAAGGATTGGTTGCACACATTTGAGTTATATCGAGGCAAGAACATGGGCAATGAGGTCTCCGACGAGGGAAGGATCGTCGGAAAGTTCAAGGTACTGGACGTTGTTTTGATTATAAAAAAAGAGTAAAAAGTATAAATTTGAAACAGAGTGATGTCAGAGCAATTTCAGTCTATATGGGGACTATTTATAATATGTAAGTGTAGGGTTCTGGATTTTGTTTTTTGTTTTATATATAAATATAAAGTTGAAGCAACACAATATCTGGAATTTTTCCTTTTATAAGCATATAAAGTTGAAAAACACAATTTCAAACATATAAGTTTTAAGGTACTGCATTATTTTTGCAAACCTATAAAGTCGAACCAACACAGTATCAGTTTATATGGGGTCTGTGGGTTATTTATAACATTTAAGTTTTAAGATACTGGATTTTTTTTCATTTAAAACATACAGTATTTTGGGGGCTTTAAATATTCACCACGATTGAAGTCCATATGGTGTCAGTTTTATTAACTAGAAGCTCAGGATTTGCTACTAAAAATAATTGTACCATTTAGATTCTAAGCACTTTTTTAATAAGTCATGTGAGTCTTTTAAAATTGGACAGACCAAATTTCTTTTTTCTTTGAAATGTATGATATATATTTTCATTAGTTTTTAAATGCCAATTATGGCACTAATTATAAATTCAAGATGTTTAACAACAATTTTTAAAAGGGCGTATTGTTTTGTGATATTTATACCCCCACAAATGAAGTTTGAGGGCATTTATAGGAGTGAGCTTTTAGTCAGTCAGTGGGTCTGTCTGTCGGTTTTCATTGTTTCCAGATAATAACTCATAAAAAACTTGACAGATTTAAACATTTTTTTTCTAAACAGATGTAACATCATAAGATGCAGGTCAAGTACTACTGGTGAGGTCAATGTCAAGGTCACTTTTGCTAAACTAGAAAAATGGTTTACAGACATTAATTCATGAAAGGCTTCACAGAGTTAAACAACTTTTGGTACACATATATAACATCACAAGATATAGGTCAATTTTGACATTAAGGCTGGGTAGGTCAATGTCAACATCACTGTTACTAAAAAATATAAAAAAGCTTTCCTGCTGAATAACATTAGTTAGGAATAAGATATTGTGATGAACTTTGTTGCATAGGTAGCTTCTGTGAAGGCAACACTTGTGATTGAAAATGGGGTCAAGGTCACTGTTACGAAATAAATATTGTAATGAAACGTGCTGTCTAGAAAGCTTCGGTGAAGATGACATTTGAAATCCAAAATGGGGTCAGTGGGATTAAGGTCACTTTCCTCTGTTACTAAAATAGAAAAACAGTTTCGGAATGATTCCTCATGATAGGTTTCGAAAATTTTAAAATGTTTAGTACAAAGCTGTAATATCACAAGATACAGATCATCTTTAAGACCTTTTGGGTCAAGGTCACTGTTACTAAAAAAAGAAAAAATCCACTCAATAACATAAGTTAGGAATGAGATATTGTGATAAATTTTGCTGTATAGGTAGCTTCTGTGAAGACGACACTTGGATTGAAAGTCAGGCGGGTGGGGTCAAGGTCACTGTTACTGACACTAGAAAAATTAATTTTGCTCATCATCTTTACTTAGAGATAATACTTAGGTATGAGATATTATTATGAAACTTGTTGTACAGGTAACATCTGAGAAGGTTATGCTTGGGATTAAAGATGGGATAGGTGGGGTCAGGGTCACTGTTAAATGTGTCTGTGTTTCTTGTGTCACCTTATGCCATAGATTCTAAGCTTATCAGTTCCAGTATCAAGCATGTGGGAGTATTAATCACCTTTAATGATAGTTCTAGTTTTTTTTATTGAAAATGTAACCTCGAATGAAATTTTTCATCTAATTGTATCTTGTATTTTTCAGGGATCTTTGAAGATTTACAAGGTCCCCCTGCCAGCTGATATTGAAGACAAGACTATCACAGGCGGCGACCCCTCCTATGGACTATTTCAGGGTCTCCCTGGCAATGACCCCATTAAGGTCCTTGTTAGGGTCTACATTGTCAAGGTCAGTTCAATTAAAGGAGACAAAAATCATTTCCAACAAAATGAGAACACTTTTCGATAGAAGTATTTTCTAATTACTGAAATCCAGATATCTTCAAATAACTTTTTTTAATATCATAGTACCAAGTGATATGTGTGGTTTTTTGGTTTTCAGGATTATAGTATAAAAGTAATTATGAAATTTAAAAAAAATAGACAAAAATGGTCCCACTTGGATGAATAGAGCCTGCTCACCAAATCAAGCGCAACTTTCAGCAGAATTACAATACCTATGTTGATATAAGCCATGTACGCAAAGATGTCAAGCACAGATGTCTAGCACAGATGTCAAGCACAGGTGTCAAGCACAGATGTCAAGCACAGATGTCAAGCACAGATGTCTAGCACAGATGTCTCATGTTACCAAGTGTCACATTACAGCAATGGAATAAAAAAAAATAAAGGATAGCTAAACACATATTTCATTTTACTAGCCATTTTTAGTAAATTATTAATTTCCAAATTTTAGTAATTTATTAATTGAAAATGTATGAAACAAATTAACAGATGTGCGAATGTCTCCGTCTTCACTGTTGCAAAGTGGCTGCAGAAGTTCCTCCCTATACTTGTTACTACACTATAGTTGCATTAATGTTAGCCATGTGTGTTATAAGACCTAGTGCAAAACCTGTATGCACAGATCTTTATTTCTTAGTACATTTCTGGTGAATTCTTTCAGATTCATATTTTATCAATTGTCCTAATACTAAACTTTGCATATTTGATATTGAATGATTTGGACCTCATGCTCATGGTTGCCATGGTATTGTAGGGAAATGACCTTCACCCAGCTGACATGAACGGCAAGGCTGACCCGTACCTGGTGATCCGTCTGGGTAGTACCACCATCAACGACAAGGAAAACTACATCTCTAAACAGCTCAACCCTGTCTTTGGAAAGTAAGTGTCACACCTTGTTATGTATACTTACATGATACCATCATAGATGTATAAAATGTACTAACACTATAATTATCATAAGTATTATACTTCTAGCATCTAGCCTGGTTAACTTGGTTCATGATATCCAACATTGAAAAATGAGCATCTAGTATAAATAACTTGCTTCATGATAATTATCCAACCTTGAAAAATGAGCATCTAGCATGAATAACTTGCCTCATGATATCCAACCTTAAAAAAATGTGCATCTAGCAAGATTAACATGGTTCATGATATCCGGCATGGAAAAATGGACATCAAGTCTACTTAGCTCCTGATATATAACGTTGAAAAATGTTCATTTAGCATGGTTAACTTGGTTCATAATGTCCCAGATAGATAAATGAACAAACCTACATCAAGAAGGATCACCAAGGTTCTTTATATCCTCTGGTGACAAATAAACAAGCATGCTTATATAGTAAAATATGTTCACAATATTCTAGATTGGGAAAAAAACATGCATCTAGCATCATTATTTTTACAAATTCAATGTGTAAAAACTATGAGAATCATTATTGTGCTCAGTTGTTTTTGTGTCCTTATTCTTTCTATTAGTTTTGTATGGATGTAAAGATATTTCGTGAATTTTTTAAAGACATTTTGTTGTCACCTGTCACATGATTCATTTGAGAGTTTTTGCAGTTTTTGCATTTTCTAATCAAATTTCTTCGATAAAATGCTGTAGATAATATCTCCTTTCTTCCCAAATTCTAGTATAATCAGCTCTTCCTTGTTTCCAAACATTCTTGGACAGCAAACAAACATAAAAAACAGGAGGTGCAAGTGATAATTTTCATAATAGTCCGCAAAAAAATGGTGCTTATCAAGCTTGCCTTTTCAAAGTGAGTTTATTTTTTTTTTAAAGAAAATAATGCCTTGTACTTGGTGTGTTCTTTTGCATTCTGTCAGTGGGTTTATAAATTGTATAATTGACATTGACAATATTGAAATGAATCCCTTGCTCAACTGACAAAGTGGTCATGTCTTTTGAAGCTTATTAAGGTGGGATTAGCTCTGTGATATACCCTGCAACTTTGTTCCTCAAGATGGCAGCATGCAGGGTATATTCCAGCACTGGGAATTTATTGACAAAATTAAATTTTTGTCCGACCGCCACTCCTAAAATATATTGATGGGTACTTTGCAATGAACTCTATAACCATCGGCATATCATCACAATTGTACTAGTGGTAGATCATCATCAGGATCAGAAGGTTTGTCCATTGTGTCAAATTTCTGCTTTCCTGAAGCCATTGTTGAGGCAATCATCAGAAACCACATCCCATACTGTCATTACCCACAAGGAATGGTCACCATCTGTCATCCATGATTCCCAGCAACTTTGCATTACTTTTTTGAAAGACCGGTTCACACTGATATCCAATAGTTACAACAGATTTGTTAATCCTCCCGGGATTATTGGTGGCCTGCTGTTTAGAGCTCGAGTTGCTTTATTGGCCTCATCCGTTATATGCTCTCGTTTCTGTCCATCACCAAAAGGGCATAGTGCTATCTAAAAAATCCATTTGGTCACTTTCCGTAGCACTCTGTCAATCATTTCTGCATGACATCACCATTCATCCAGCCTTTTTCATTCACCTCGACCACAGTTCCTTGGAACGTGTCTTTTTGCATTGTCTTTCTCTTAAACACAAGCATCGGTGGTAACTTTGTTCCCGCAGCTGTCACCCCAAGTACAGCTTTGAAACTCAACTTCTCGTGGCCTGTTTTGCTTATGCTAACGGATGAGGCTCCCCTTTTCTCTACTATACCATTAAGAGGCAGGTCGAATGTCAGTGGTTCTTCATCCATGTTGATGATGTGGTCGGGGGTGATACTGAGTGATGCAATTTTTTGGCTCAGAAGCCTTAAACGCTGCCAGCCTTTCTTCTGCATCTTTGGAGAGTGTCTGGTAAAGTGTGGTCCTTGTTCGTATGCTTCTTGATCTTCTATTTCTTGAAATGGAGGCACCATGATGCACCACCCTTGAAGTCAACGATGCCTTCTTCTTTGGCCATCTGAATTGCCTTCAGCCGAATCTGTGTAGTGCCTCAGCTTGCACTTCGTTGCTCATGGACTCACATCTCTAGGGCTGCCTCTTGTTCAGGTCACCTTGGTTTCTGTCCTCTGTTGCCCTTCTTCAACAACTTCATTTGAAGAAGCGTATCTTCGATCTTCCTCCAATCCCAAACTGTCTTTTTATCTACTGCAATTTGGCAAGTGGTGGGCTGATTTCCATTCTCTTTCGCATAGCTGACTAGTTCTACCAAAAAGCCGGCATGTTGCTCTTCCTTGAAGGCATCTTGGAAGTGATGCTGAATCTCATTTTGGGCAAAAATATATACCTCATGTTATATGTTGTTTGCATTTCTGTTTTAACACATATGTCACTGATAATTAGGCTGCACACTTACATCAATCAATCCTCTTTAATTGGTGCTTTTGTCTGTAACATAAAATTAATGCACATTAACTTACAATCTTTCTAATTCCACTGCACAGCAATTAAATTTTTACACGTATCAGTCAACCATGCCCTGATTATTTTAATTAAATATTTAACAAGGAAACATCAAAATAAGTCCCCCAACCTATTGTACCATCCCATTATTTATAAATAGCTCTCACTTTACTGACAAAAGGTTAGTTGTTGTTTTTGTTGTTATAGAATAGCAAGGCGAGAAGGATTATCGATCGATATATAGATTATGGTGTTACATAGCACCTGTGTAGATCACGCTGACTTAGTGTGATACAGTTGACACACGTTTGACCTGGGAATATGGTGTCTTTAAACATTAGTTATTGGCAAATATGACGCAGGTTATATTCCACTGCGTCTTATATTTTACGAAAATGAATAAAAACATAAAAAAAGGCTATGCGAGGTATATACCAAGCAGTGATATATTCCGCAAAGCACGGTAGTTAACTTCCGCTGTTTGTTTCTCTTTATTCGTGTATGAAATCCACTGTGCTATATTTTTGTTATTTTCTTATCTCCCTTGCCTTTGTCCACCAGATTTGCCTTAACTGGTGTCTGTAGAATAAATGCTATTGAACACACATGAACCACAACACTTTCGGTCTTTTATATACTTCAGTTAAATAACGTGCAAGATCCATGTCCAAATAAGACTCTAAATATAACATTAATTTTTTAAATTTTTGAATGGCTGTTTTTCCTGTTTCTAAAAAAAATTCAGGAAGCAAAACCTGTTTTTACTGGTTCAATTTAATCTAGACTGTGGAACAAAATTTATAAAACGAAATAAAATCTAGTGATGGTCATGAACTACATGTACCAATGTGTTACTTTAATAATCTTCGGCATAAATCACATCAAAGCATTTTGAAGAGAAAAATGAATCAAATTATGTTTTGATTTAGTACTTTGCTAATAAAATAATTACAATATTTGATATATGTAGGTCAAATTAGCCCCCATCATAGGTGTAAAAACATCTTCATGTGATAAAAGATTTGGAAAAGTTCAATATAAAGATTTGAAACCAACATGAATTAATTCTAAAATCTTTGCAAACTCTTTGATAAAAGCATTACATGACATGTTAATAATTGCGAATTTTTTGTGATTGGTTTCTACTCACAGAAATGAGATTCTTTGTTTCAGAACATGAGTAGTGGTCACGAAGTCTTTTTCATGTCTACGTGCTGTTTTATCCTCTTGATTTAATTAATGGACAACACATCTCTGGCATGTCCCTGTAGTTAACTCTTAATTCTGTGAAGAATATTATTCTTTTGAATTTGTTTTAAGTTGTATTAACTTAAAGGCATTGAACATGGCCTTCTTTCGCGTATCCACCACCCCAAGGTGACACCATGCTGTGAAATCACAGCTGGACACTTGATTAGATTATTATACACAGAGGTGTCATAGGTGAAGAGGTCATAAAATAATTAGTCACACTTGATGCACAAGGACTAACTGCACTGCCATTGGTCGGTAAGGCTATAATCCCCTCCCCTTTCTTGATACCACTGCAGCATGAGGGTGTGTCCAGCCTGGTAGACCCAACCCACCCTCACTACCTTCCCCAAACCCAATAATCTCCCACTGTGATCACAATGTAAAGCAAGACAAGGTCACATTCCAATTTTCAATGCCTTTAACAAAGGTATGTGCATCTTAATATGTCAAAACGCTGTGTCACTATATACATTGTAAGTGCTGCTATTTTAGAGAGTCACATGACTTGTCTCTGATGTCACTCATGTAGGGCACCTTGTCACAGTTTTGTTCAGCTTTACTTACTTCCAAATGCATGTTTAACCAGTAGAATATACATCTGTATACACTAAGCAAAATTAAGATTATAATTGCCTAGTATTCTGATTGTTGTTGCATATCTAAGGTAGAGAAATCTCAAACTGATAGGAAGGATTAAATCGGTGAGAAAATGCAATACCTTCTGTGCATCTCCATCTACAAAATGGAGGGACCGAACCAACAATATGATTCTTAACATAGAAAGTGACCTCCTGCAGCTTCAGTCACCTTATACTACATGCATGACACATTACAGCTAGCAGATATTCAGGATTTGTGCCTACGCATTGTAAAATAATTCCATGTACATTTTTTTTTTCTTATTAGTTTTCAAATAAATGTTTTTGTACACTAAACAGGCATCAGCATCTTATTATGGACCAATTGATTGCGAGCATTTCTGTAAGTACTCTGTACCCATTAGCGCTTTCACCGAGACTGATAGGCGAAGACTGATAGGTGGAGCCAGTGGCTGAGCAGTTAGTCGCCATCTTGTGACACCTCAGCTTCTCACTGCATGGGTTCGAGTCCCAGTTGGGGTGCAAAAGGTTCAACATGGAGATAAGCATGAGGTCTTCCTCCACAATAATTAAATTGGCGTCGCCTATATGACCATAACTGTGTCGGTGTGATGTATCAAGTAAACAAAAAACAACAAACAAACAGGTTAATAGTTCAGTCTGGTGTTCACACATTGTCAACAACAGACAGAACCAACAAGACTGCAAATGTGGTTTAATTACTTAAGGAAAAAAACGTTGAGAATACTTTTATTATTTTCTAACATTGGATACTTGACAGTAATTGAGTGTACTAAGATCATTTTTAAGTTTCAGTCTTGTGATATTTGTTTGCTGTCTCAATCTATACATAGTGGTTTTAAATTCTCCCGCATGTATTTTTCTATAAATCTAACTGCTACAGTATTGTTCACCATAATGGTTGTTGTTTTCAGAATGACCTTGAGAGAAATATTTCAAAACATTATCGGAATAAAAGTCGCAATTTCTCAATTTTGCACAAAAAGTGCATAGAAATTAAACACAATTACAACACATTTAACACTGGTAATTAAAGTTATCAACCTTGATTTTTTAATTGGCCAGTTTTTATAGCACAGGCATTTTTAATACACTCCTGAAGGTGATTAGTTAATGAAAAAACAACAGAAACACAGCATGATAATAATTGTTATATTGTTAGTGTTATTTTTAATGTGTTTGCACAGCAGTTCTTAGCAACAGTTACTTAACCCTACACTTAAATTTTGAAATGAAACATCTTTATTTTTAGTTTGAATATTTATGAAATAAGTTTAAAAAACAACAGCAAAAATAGAATTACAGAACACAATGACATGTCAAAACATCACAAAAAGGCTCAATTTGCCAACACTCTTTGAGTAAAATTAAAGAAAGGTGGCAAACTTGGAACCTTTTTTGTCCACACTGTGTCTCTGCAGTCTGATTCTTAATTCTGATAACACCAGTCTGTTCTTAATGTGTTTGGCAACTTAAGGTATAACAAATGTTATGCTGCACCACCGTGGTAACTTAAGGTAGAGCAAATGTTATGCTGTACCTCCATGGTAACTTAAGTTAGAGCAAATGTTATGCTGCACCTCCATGGTAACTTTAGGTAGAGCAAATGTTATGCTGCACCACCGTGGTAACTTAAGGTAGAGCAAATGTTATGCTGTACCTCCATGGTAACTTTAGGTAGAGCAAATGTTATGCTGCACCACCGTGGTAACTTAAGGTAGAGCAAATGTTATGCTGTACCACCGTGGTAACTTAAGGTAGAGCAAATGTTATGCTGTACCTCCATGGTAACTTTAGGTAGAGCAAATGTTATGCTGCACCTCCATGGTAACTTAAGGTAGAGCAAATGTTATGCTGTACCTCCATGGTAACTTAAGGTATAGCAAATGTTATGCTGTACCACCGTGGTAACTTAAGGTATAGCAAATGTTATCCTGTACCACCGTGGTAACTTAAGGTATAGCAAATGTTATCCTGTACCACCGTGGTAACTTAAGGTATAGCAAATGTTATGCTGTACCTCCGTGGTAACTTAAGGTATAGCAAATGTTATCCTGTACCACCGTGGTAACTTAAGGTATAGCAAATGTTATGCTGTACCTCCGTGGTAACTTAAGGTATAGCAAATGTTATCCTGTACCTCCATGGTAACTTAAGGTATAGCAAATGTTATGCTGTACCTCCGTGGTAACTTAAGGTATAGCAAATGTTATCCTGTACCACCGTGGTAACTTAAGGTATAGCAAATGTTATGCTGTACCTCCGTGGTAACTTAAGGTATAGCAAATGTTATCCTGTACCACCGTGGTAACTTAAGGTATAGCAAATGTTATGCTGTACCTCCGTGGTAACTTAAGGTATAGCAAATGTTATCCTGTACCTCCATGGTAACTTAAGGTATAGCAAATGTTATGCTGTACCTCCGTGGTAACTTAAGGTATAGCAAATGTTATCCTGTACCACCGTGGTAACTTAAGGTATAGCAAATGTTATGCTGCACCACCGTGGTAACTTAAGGTAGAGCAAATGTTATGCTGCACCACCGTGGTAACTTAAGGTATAGCAAATGTTATGCTGTACCTCCATGGTAACTTAAGGTAGAGCAAATGTTATGCTGCACCACCGTGGTAACTTAAGGTAAAGCAAATGTTATGCTGCACCACCGTGGTAACTTAAGGTAGAGCAAATGTTATGCTGCACCACCATGGTAACTTAAGGTAGAGCAAATGTTATGCTGCACCACCGTGGTAACTTAAGTTAGAGCAAATGTTATGCTGCACCACCATGGTAACTTAAGGTATAACAAATGTTATGCTGCACCATGGTGGTAACTTAAGGTATAACAAATGTTATGCTGCACCACCGTGGTAACTTAAGGTATAACAAATGTTATGCTGCACCACCGTGGTAACATAAGGTAAAACAAATGTTATGCTGCACCACCGTGGTAACTTAAGGTAGAGCAAATGTTATGCTGCACCACCGTGGTAACTTAAGGTATAACAAATGTTATGCTGCACCACGGTGGTAACTTAAGGTATAACAAATGTTATGCTGCACCACCGTGGTAACTTAAGGTATAACAAATGTTATGCTGCACCACGGTGGTAACTTAAGGTAAAACAAATGTTATGCTGCACCACCATGGTAACTTAAGGTATAACAAATGTAATGCTGCACCACCATGGTAACTTTAGGTAGAGCAAATGTTATGCTGTACCTCCATGGTAACTTAAGGTATAACAAATGTAATGCTGCACCACCATGGTAACTTTAGGTAGAGCAAATGTTATGCTGTACCTCCATGGTAACTTTAGGTAGAGCAAATGTTATGCTGCACCTCCATGGTAACTTAAGGTAGAGCAAATGTTATGCTGTACCTCCATGGTAACTTAAGGTAGAGCAATTGTTATACTGTACCTCCATGGTCACTTAAATTAGAGCAAATGTTATGCTGTACCTCCATGGTAACTTTAGGTAGAGCAAATGTTATGCTGTACCTCCATGGTAACTTAAGTTAGAGCAAATGTTATGCTGTACCTCCATGGTAACTTTAGGTAGAGCAAATGTTATGCTGTACCTCCATGGTAACTTAAGGTATAACAAATGTAATGCTGCATCACCATGGTAACTTTAGGTAGAGCAAATGTTATGCTGTACCTCCATGGTAACTTAAGGTATAACAAATGTTATGCTGTACCTCCATGGTAACTTTAGGTAGAGCAAATGTTATGCTGTACCTCCATGGTAACTTAAGGTATAGCAAATGTAATGCTGCACCACCATGGTAACTTAAGGTATAACAAATGTAATGCTGCACCACCATGGTAACTTTAGGTAGAGCAAATGTTATGCTGTACCTCCATGGTAACTTAAGGTATAGCAAATGTAATGCTGCACCACCATGGTAACTTAAGGTAGAGCAAATGTTATGCTGTACCTCCATGGTAACTTCAGTTAGAGCAAATGTTATGCTGTACCTCCATGGTAACTTTAGGTAGAGCAAATGTTATGCTGTACCTCCATGGTAACTTTAGGTAGAGCAAATGTTATGCTGTACCTCCATGGTAACTTCAGTTAGAGCAAATGTTATGCTGTACCACGGTGGTAACTTAAGGTAAAACAAATGTTATGCTGTACCTCCATGGTAACTTAAGGTAGAGCCAATGTTATGCTGTACCTCCATGGTAACTTAAGTTAGAGCAAATGTTATGCTGTACCTCCATGGTAACTTAAGTTAGAGCAAATGTTATGCTGTACCTCCATGGTAACTTAAGGTATAGCAAATGTTATGCTGTACCTCCATGGTAACTTAAGGTAGAGCCAATGTTATGCTGTACCTCCATGGTAACTTAAGTTAGAGCAAATGTTATGCTGTACCTCCATGGTAACTTAAGTTAGAGCAAATGTTATGCTGTACCTCCATGGTACCTTAAATTAGAGCAAATGTTATGCTGTACCTCCATGGTAACTTAAGTTAGAGCAAATGTTATGCTGTACCTCCATGGTAACTTAAGGTAGAGCAAATGTTATGCTGTACCTCCATGGTAACTTAAGTTAGAGCAAATGTTATGCTGCACCACCATGGTAACTTTAGGTAGAGCAAATGTAATGCTGTACCTCCATGGTAACTTCAGTTAAAGCAATTGTTATACTGTACCTCCATGGTAACTTAAATTAGAGCAAATGTTATCCTGTACCTCCATGGTAACTTAAGGTAGTGCAAATGTTATGCTGCACCACTGTGGTAACTTTAGGTAGAGCAAATGTTATGCTGTACCTCCATGGTAACTTTAGGTAGAGCAAATGTTATGCTGTACCTCCATGGTAACTTCAGTTAGAGCAAATGTTATGCTGTACCTCCATGGTAACTTCAGTTAAAGCAATTGTTATACTGTACCTCCATGGTAACTTAAATTAGAGCAAATGTTATCCTGTACCTCCATGGTAACTTAAGGTAGAGCAAATGTTATGCTGCACCACCGTGGTAACTTAAGTTAGAGCAAATGTTATCCTGTACCTCCATGGTAACTTAAGGTAGAGCAAATGTTATGCTGCACCACCATGGTAACTTAAGTTAGAGCAAATGTTATCCTGTACCTCCATGGTAACTTAAGGTAGAGCAAATGTTATACTGTACCTCCATGGTACCTTAAGTTAGAGCAATTGTTATGCTATACCTCCATGGTAACTTAAGTTAGAGCAAATGTTATCCTGTACCTCCATGGTAACTTCAGTTAGAGCAATTGTTATGCTGTAACTACATGGTAACTTAAGGTAGAGCAAATGTTATGCTGCACCTCCATGGTAACTTAAGGTAGAGCAAATGTTATGCTGCACCACCATGGTAACTTAAGTTAGAGCAAATGTTATCCTGTACCTCCATGGTAACTTCAGTTAGAGCAATTGTTATGCTATACCTCCATGGTAACTTAAGTTAGAGCAAATGTTATCCTGTACCTCCATGGTAACTTCAGTTAGAGCAATTGTTATGCTGTAACTCTATGGTAACTTGAGGTAGAGCAAATGTTATGCTGCACCTCCATGGTAACTTAAGGTATAGCAAATGTTATGCTGTACCTCCATGGTAACTTAAGGTAGAGCCAATGTTATGCTGTACCTCCATGGTAACTTAAGTTAGAGCAAATGTTATGCTGTACCTCCATGGTAACTTAAGTTAGAGCAAATGTTATGCTGTACCTCCATGGTACCTTAAATTAGAGCAAATGTTATGCTGTACCTCCATGGTAACTTAAGGTAGAGCCAATGTTATGCTGTACCTCCATGGTAACTTAAGTTAGAGCAAATGTTATGCTGTACCTCCATGGTAACTTAAGTTAGAGCAAATGTTATGCTGTACCTCCATGGTACCTTAAATTAGAGCAAATGTTATGCTGTACCTCCATGGTAACTTAAATTAGAGCAAATGTTATGCTATACCTCCATGGTAACTTAAGGTATAGCAAATGTTATGCTGTACCTCCATGGTAACTTAAGTTAGAGCAAATGTTATGCTGCACCTCCATGGTAACTTTAGGTAGAGCAAATGTTATGCTGTACCTCCATGGTAACTTAAGTTAGAGCAAATGTTATGCTGTACCTCCATGGTAACTTAAGGTATAGCAAATGTTATGCTGTACCTCCATGGTAACTTAAGGTAGAGCCAATGTTATGCTGTACCTCCATGGTAACTTAAGTTAGAGCAAATGTTATGCTGTACCTCCATGGTAACTTAAGTTAGAGCAAATGTTATGCTGTACCTCCATGGTACCTTAAATTAGAGCAAATGTTATGCTGTACCTCCATGGTAACTTAAATTAGAGCAAATGTTATGCTATACCTCCATGGTAACTTAAGTTAGAGCAAATGTTATGCTGTACCTCCATGGTAACTTAAGTTAGAGCAAATGTTATGCTGCACCTCCATGGTAACTTTAGGTAGAGCAAATGTTATGCTGTACCTCCATGGTAACTTAAGTTAGAGCAAATGTTATGCTGTACCTCCATGGTAACTTAAGTTAGAGCAAATGTTATCCTGTACCTCCATGGTAACTTAAGGTAGAGCAAATGTTATGCTGCACCACTGTGGTAACTTAAGTTAGAGCAAATGTTATCCTGTACCTCCATGGTAACTTCTGTTAGAGCAATTGTTATGCTGTACCTTCATGGTAACTTAAGGTAGAGCAAATGTTATGCTGCACCTCCATGGTAACTTAAGGTAGAGCAAATGTTATGCTGCACCACCATGGTAACTTAAGTTAGAGCAAATGTTATCCTGTACCTCCATGGTAACTTCAGTTAGAGCAATTGTTATGCTATACCTCCATGGTAACTTAAGTTAGAGCAAATGTTATCCTGTACCTCCATGGTAACTTCAGTTAGAGCAATTGTTATGCTGTACCTCTATGGTAACTTGAGGTAGAGCAAATGTTATGCTGCACCTCCATGGTAACTTAAGGTATAGCAAATGTTATGCTGTACCTCCATGGTAACTTAAGGTATAGCAAATGTTATGCTGTACCTCCATGGTAACTTAAGGTAGAGCAAATGTTATGCTGTACCTCCATGGTAACTTAAGTTAGAGCAAATGTTATGCTGTACCTCCATGGTACCTTAAATTAGAGCAAATGTTATGCTGTACCTCCATGGTACCTTAAATTAGAGCAAATTATGCTGTACCTCCATGGTAACTTAAATTAGAGCAAATGTTATGCTATACCTCCATGGTAACTTAAGTTAGAGCAAATGTTATGCTGTACCTCCATGGTAACTTAAGTTAGAGCAAATGTTATGCTGCACCTCCATGGTAACTTTAGGTAGAGCAAATGTTATGCTGTACCTCCATGGTAACTTAAGGTAGAGCAAATGTTATGCTGTACCTCCATGGTAACTTTAGGTAGAGCAAATGTTATGCTGTACCTCCATGGTAACTTTAGGTAGAGCAAATGTTATGCTGTACCTCCATGGTAACTTAAGGTATAGCAAATGTTATGCTGTACCTCCATGGTACCTTAAGTTAGAGCAAATGTTATGCTGTACCTCCATGGTAACTTAAGGTAGAGCAAATGTTATGCTGTACCTCCATGGTGCCTTAAGTTAGAGCAATTGTTATCCTGTTCCTCCATGGTAACTTAAGGTAGAGCAAATATTATCCTGTACCTCCATGGTAACTTAAGGTAGAGCAAATGTTATCCTGTACCTCCTTGGTAACTTAAGGTATAGCAAATGTTATGCTGTACCTCCATGGTACCTTAAGTTAGAGCAATTGTTATCCTGTTCCTCCATGGTAACTTAAGGTATAGCAAATGTTATACTGTACCTCATTGGTAACTTAAGGTAGAGCAAATGTTATGCTGCACCACCATGGTAACTTAAATTAGAGCAAATGTTATCCTGTACCTCCATGGTAACTTAAGGTAGAGCAATTGTTATACTGTACCTCCATGGTCACTTAAATTAGAGCAAATGTTATCCTGTACCTCCATGGTAACTTAAATTAGAGCAAATGTTATCCTGTACCTCCATGGTAACTTCAGTTAGAGCAATTGTTATCCTGTACCTCCATGGTAACTTCAGTTAGAGCAATTGTTATCCTGTACCTCCATGGTAACTTAAGTTAGAGCAAATGTTATGCTGCACCACCATGGTAACCAGATAAACAGTATCATAATTAGGGTTAAAATGCTTCAAAACTGAGGTTGAGGGTTTGAATCCCGGTGTGGGCACACAAGGTCAACTTTTGTTTCTTTCTACTTTTTTCTCTTTTGAAAATTATTTTACATCACTCTACCAGATTAAGAAGGAAACATGTGTAATTAATTTTTATTTAAAAATGAATTTCAATTGTATGATTTGTGCTTAAAATGACTCATTACCTGATTTATTAAATGTCTAAAAAAATTGAAACCATGTGGTGAATTAATTTTTAAATACATTGTTTGGCTATCAAGAGCTCTGTGATATTTTAATAAAGCATGGTTAGCTGAAAAAATGAGAAAATCATTCTTAAACGTATTGGGTTTGTAAACAGTTAATATTTGGGATAGTTTGAGTCCAACCAGTCAAGTAAACATGCGTGATTCAAATTGGTTGGTTTACCTAATGCTATAATTAGTTTCCAAATGATACTCTAGCAAAACACTTCTATTAAAGAAGATATAACATTATATTTGGAGTTTTCTTATTTCTTAAAAGATATCTTGAATTACAAATTTAGAAGAAAAAATATAATAATAAAAGCAAGGAGAATTTTCTTAAAATTTTGCATACAAGTCTTCATTTAGGTATACAACATAATTTATTAGTAGTGTTATTTGTCAAATTCTTTATATTTTCTATTACACTTACTTAACCTTGTGGCTGAGATACTGTTTATTGACAATATTTGATCTACCTCTGGCTTTATCTGACAAAATATAAAAGTATTTATACCTCCAGTCAGTTGTAACTATATGGTGGAATCTGGACAAGTTGGAAATACAGGACCGAAATTGTCATCTCCAACGTATACTGAAGTCGTACAAGGCAATGAAGTGCTGTGCGGGATGTAGCAAATGTCTCTGCCTCTTAGATAATTCATTCTTGGTCATTGTGCACATACTAATTACTATGTCTGTTTAAACCCTCCCTTTTGGCTTATAAGTTGCTGAACAGAATGACCTCCGTATTCTTATGCAGTGTTGCTCATAAGACACTGAACAGAATGACCTCTGTATTCTTATGCAGTGTTGCTCATAAGACACTGAGCGGAATGACCTCTGTATTCTTATGCAGTGTTGCTCATAAGACACTGAACGGAATGACCTCTGTATTCTTATGCTGTGTTGCTCATACATAAAATGCCATTTTATGTACATTCACACTATAAATCACAATCACTTAACAACTTGGTTAAACAGATTACAGTATTATTAGTAGCATTTAAAAAAACACACTTTTTCTGCTCCTCAAAGGGCAAGCATGCATATAGTCACCAGTTTATCTGTCCCATTCAATCATTTGTCCATCCATTTGTCCATTCGTTCATCTGTCCATTCGTCATTTTTGTCTTGAACACGAAACCTGTAAGAGATGTCAGCATGAAATTTCACAGGCAGATAGATCTTCATGAGGAGAAGTGCATTGTACAAGAACCATAACTCTGTTTTGCATTAATTAGAAGTTTTTGTCCTTTGTTATTTTTAATACTTAATTTTTTTTTGGAGGGTAACAATTTTCTCATTCAGACAAATGCTAATATTTCCTTTTATTCCCCTTGAAACAGCAATAGATAGATAGAAAGCTGTCAAAAATGAGAAAATATTTTTGTTTATAAAAAGGATGTCTTGTTAGTGGATTTAAAGGGGTATGGGTGATGAGTGAAAGAAAAAGAAAATGCGTAATACTTAAATCCTTTCTGCTTATTTTTACATATATGCCATCGATATTTGAATTTTTTTTTGTTCATGCATATGAAATATATATATATATATATGTGAAATCTAATGATAAAAAAAACAACAAAAAGAACAAAAATTTAAAGCATGCTTGGACACAATCAATGCTTCTAGTCTATTTCCACATCCATATTGTTTTTGGCCTTGCACGAGTTTCTTTGGGTATGAAGACTCAAGAGTGGAAAAGGTCAAGCTATGTGGATCAAATTATTAGCTTGCATCATTCTGGACTGCCTTGCATGTGCAACACTGCCACCTAAAAAACAAGTAGCCCACTTAAAATTTTGGTAACCCTACACTAGTGGGCTTATGTTAAGAACAATTCTTGACTATCAGTATTTCTTCATGTAATGTTGATATTGAAACATTAATATATTTTTGTTTGATTTATTAAGTGTTTGGTTACTGGTTTAAAAGAACAAAATTGATGATTATTGTAAACAAATGATCAAAATGCTTGCATAATTGTGGAATTGCTACTCCTTTTTGTTTTTTGTAACTTTTATGATAATTTTAAATAAAATTTAATTGACATTGGCAAACTGATGTTGAGAGGGGTTTCATTTGATAGCAAACGGCCGCAATAGCTCAAGTGTCGGCTTGCAGATTGGGAGGTCGCAAGATCAAACCCTGGCCGGGTAAAACCAGACTTAAAAGTTGGAAGTAGTGGCTTCCCTCCTAACGCTTGGGGCTATGGAGATAGCAGTATGCCTGACTCGTCGGTGTCAGTATAATGGACCGGCCGGGTTCAATCCCTGAGCACCTGATTAGTGCCCTTGTGCTATAATGATAGAAATGTTGCTGTACAGTATTGGCAAAAATGCTAGAAAATCCCAAATCCCTCATTTTGCCATCTTTTTATCTTTACAGTATTATTACTTAATAAAAAAACGTGCAACTTAAAAGCAAATTGATCCTAGCTTAGCAAAGAGAGTAGTCCATAATCTTCCAGCTATTGCATGAAGTAGAATGAAATTACTCTGCACAGTTATGAAGTGACTTTCTCCCCTCTTTCAGAAATAATATGATGATAAAGTAGTGACAATTACGATAGAACTGTCAATTGGATTAAGTACTCAGCACTGTTTGTTGATATTCAGTTTCAAGCAATGTGATGAGAAATCAAGTCAGTAGTTTTTGGATGAAGGACAATACAGTAGTGTGCATTATTAACAAATTGATAAAAAAAGGTCCCTCAAAATTATATAAAACAGACGTAAAACATAACGGATAACACAGTACAAGATCAGTTTATAATGCCAAAAATATTTTAACATGAAACATATTTTCTTATTTGTTGACTATCATTATAAATTTGTTGACACTTGTCCACTGAGTGTCACCAGAAAATGATACATGCCTCATCTTAATTTTATTTAAAAAAATCAAGGTAGATAAAACATACTATTCATCAATTATTTCCAATATATTTGCTTGGGTTATTTCCCTTGTATTAAGAAGCTCAAGCTTGTGGGCATTTTTGTTAAAAAGTTTTTCACAAATGCAGAAATGACTGGAAATGCTTTCTTAAATATTTTTTGTATGCTGAAATTATTTTATTTGTTTCATTTTGCAAGTCAATGAAAGACCTTTGATTTAATAACTGTTTGTCCTTGAATCATGCATAAATCTCCTTACCTTTGAAGTTCAAATTTCCTCGTGCATGCTTTGCCAAATTGCTTTTGAACTTTAATTAGCTTAAATACCACCACAATTACAATGGATCTAATAAATCCCCTATTAGCTATGATTTATGTTTCAACATTTATTTCATCCACAATGATGTGCAACCTATTTTTTTAAACTACCATATTATGTTTCACCATTCCATGAATTCCCCACTCTTTCAACATTACAATTGCTACTATTAAATTCTGTCATTTTATCAGTTAGACTTTGCGTGTTGTAAGGAAGGGCAGACTAAACCTTTACAATGTGGAGACCTTTAAATCTTTTCTACGTTGTGGTTTTGAATCGCTGAATGTTGCAGCATGTAAGATAAGGATCAGATGTCCCTGGATTTGATACATATCTTGTCCAGAGATCACGGCATTGGTCACATGACTACAATGGTGTCTGACGATGCATCATGCCAGTTGACAAATTTTGAGTTGTAATTGTCTCATTGTGGAATTGGTAAATTAAATCATTAAAGATGGTATAGGACAGTTTGGAACTTTTTTTTTTCAAATTACCAAATAAGTCATTTTTATCTGAAAAGGTCCTGCAAAATTTTGTTCATTGATGTCCTAGATCTGTGTGAACAGCAAAGCATAAATACCCACTCCTCATTGCGAACAGGTATTTCCTATCTGAGTCACGCTGCAGAGGTAGATATTTTTTAAACTCAGAAAACCACTTGACAGCTTACTTTTGTAGTCCGCTCTGACATTTGTAACTATTTTAAGCAGAGAACATTACTGTGCTTGAAATCCTTAAATAGTGACATGACATCAAGATTTGGAATCCAGGGTTGAACATGACATATTTTCACATGCTCAGCAGACAAATAAGTTTGTCTAGTGCTGTCATACTTGTCCAATAGTTGGGCAAATTGTGCTCAAGAAGGAGGGATGGTGATGTAGAGGGAAGATGTTACTTATAATTTCTTTGTTGTTAATCAAAAAGGCAAGATAATTATATATTTTCTGTAGTGGATTTATCCTGCATGGGAATTGAACCACCTCCATATAAAACATGACATAACACAAATCAACTAATAAAGAACGACTTTGTATATTTCACAATCAATTGCAATACAAACACCTTGCACACTTCAAAATACATATCTGGCAAAAAAAAAAAATGTTTTTCGGATTATGGCTTATAAATTTGTTATCGCTTTTACCAAGTTGTGTTGTTAACAATAAAACATTGGGTATTTTTTGAAAACCAATACAAATGCCAAGACTGATAAACTTTTTCCTTTCCTTTTGCAACTTTTTACCAGTCTATTAATTAAAGAAATAACTATTAAATTGTTGAACAATTGTCACTCCTAAAAAATGATGAACATAAAATTAATAGTTTTAAAATAATATTTTTGTGAAATAATATGATTTTGATGAATAAAGGTTAATGTTAATAGCAGTAGCAGTGGTGGTTGTGGTGGGGGTAGTAATATTAGTGGAAGTAGTAGTAGTAATAGTAGTAGCTGTAGTTGTAGTAGTAGTAGTAGTTGTAGTTCTTGTTCTTATTTTTGTTCTTCGGAAGAATGTGAAAAAGGGGAAGACAAATTCAAAAGGAAGAAGAAACGAGAATATGTATAAAAAGAAGAAGAAGTGGTGGAATAAGGATCTTTACACTTTTATTAACTCCATTCTCTAGAGAAAGGGAGGTCGCCATTGGAATGGTAGAGTCACAGACTAAACATGGGAAGTTCTTCCTGCTGACCTACAGTGCGCTGGTTATTCTACCCAGACATTTGTCAGAGGTGTTCCTCCACCAAAATAGCTCAATGTCGCTATAATTATTGCGTTCCTGCAATGTTATTCTTAAAATAAAATTTTGGAATTCTTACCACAACTACACAAATATATGATAAACACGAAATACATATTTAAGGAAACAAATGTTAACTATTCAGAAAATCAGCATGTCCATGTGAACGTGTGACTTTCTTTTGAAAAAAATTATCTTCATTTCATTGTACGCATTTAAAAATGTTGAAATCTTTGGTGTTAATAGTTGCATTTATATCTGAATACTATGATAGTTTTATTAAAAAAAACAAGAGAAAATACAGTGTTACCCAAACTTTCATGCAAACCACAGAAAAAAATGCAAAAAGTGGGCAGCTACACAGCAAAACAAAAAACAATCCATGTTGTGCAATCTGTTGTGGCGTATGATTTCCGGCCATCACATGAAAAAGAGCTGCACATATCTGATCACATCTTTAGCCACGCAGATGCAAGTTTTGCTGCCATACAACTACGTACTACCATGCATTACTCTTGTAAAATTGAAAGATGTCACACAATCATCAGGTAATAATGTGCGTTTGGTACCCTTTCTGGTCCTGGTATGATTGTAAGACATCAGCGTACGGTTTTATTTTATAGCATGACTTTTGTGCTCAATTTCACAATAGACATGGGCTAACTTGGATGGCATTCTAACTTAAATTTACTTATGTTTTCTCTTTACTTACCGAATTAAGCTTGCCAGTGAACTCTGTTATTAAATTTTAATAATATAAATCTAACTACTGTGTGTGTTTTATGGGATACATCATTTAGCGGTAAATTAAAAACCTTTGCTTTATTTCTTTATGGAGTGAGACTTCCAACAGCGTTAAGCAGTTTAGAAGTAAGCACATTGAGAAGGCAGATTATTATATTTATTATAAAGTCTGCAGACATCAGGTCCAACAATACCGATCTGTCACCACATGACTGACCTGAGCAGGCTATCATTGTGCTCGCCTTGAATTCATTGATGTGTGCAGTTCTCATGATCACCATCACTATATTTATAACAATACATAAGGACATTTTCAGGAGTAGCACCTTCCCATCTTTTTTTCTTGCATGCTTCTTATAGATATTAGTTTTTATTTTCGAGTAATTCAGTATTTGCATTACTTTCATAAAGAAAACTAGCATAGCATTCGACCATCTACGCAAATATTTAGTATCAAAAATTTAAATCCATTTTTAAATAGTTTTAATGAAAATGAAGATACATGGACATGTTAGCAATTTTAGCAAATTTTATGCATGATGGCCATATAGTGGCGATAGTAAAGCTGAGTTAGCAAACAAAGAAGGATGGCGACCCTTCGTTAGCATACAATTCTCTTCCTAATATCCACTAGAATATATGTGTCAAATTGAAGTAAATTTCTCCACAACACGTAACTATAGCATATGTCTTTTAATTTTTTAAATAATTAATTTTAATTAATTAATTATTGTTATGTTAAAACTAAAGACCTTTGTCGACAAAATACATGTATATTCAATGTATAAGCAATATTTGTTATATTAGAAGTAACCAATATTAATGCCATGACAAACGTGCCATCGTCACATTATTTTGTCACATCATATTGCCACTTTTGACGTAACGGTCATTACACAAAAATGATCATAATAAAGTTATTTTGAGGGAAACTATCAAAATTCTTTTTGAATATAATTGAACAGATTTTGATCTTATAAAATACCAAAATCTTGAAATCAATGCTCATATGTATAGTGATATGTATAAATATAAGTTGTTTTAACATAGTTGTTAATATAATTTCAAATAGTCAGCACAAAAATACTCATTATATTAATTAAATATTTTAGCACTGCCCAGTTATAAAATAATTTAAAGGATTTTGTATCTTGAAATATTTCAATTAATTACAAAAAACATATGTATTCTCCTTTGACATATGATTGCGAGTTCAATTCTAATAATGGTAACACATTCTGTACACATTGCAACTTAATAATAATTTACTACCTCACTGTCAATTCCCCTATAGGTCAATATATCAAATCCTGCCATGTTTCTAAACTAAACAAAACAAAGGTTAAAATTGTGTGTGTGTGGGGGGCGGGGGGGGGGGGGGGGTGTGGAGGTGGGGTTAAAAACATCTGCTCACAACTATCCTTTAGGTTAAATCACAACATTGAACTCTGACTTTAAAAACATCAAGTTCACACTTTGTTTTCTGTTCCTCTTTTCAACAAGTTATTGCTTTATTTTCTGTTTTACCAATAAAATTTTATATAACTTTTGAAATTGTTTTATTTGTCAATTTATGAGATAAGCAACTAAAGAATAGCAAAATATAAAAAATGAATAATTTTCCTTAAATAAGGTCATATTCATTTTCTATTATATATTTCTATTATATTATCTCCTTGTACATGTATATCAGAAAGCTGATACTTGCTGTAAATCATCTTTATTGGGAATGTCAAAGATTAGTGACAGACTGTTTAACCCAACTTACAGAATTGTTCAACTACACAAGTCTCAATGCCTTGGTCAACAACTGTGCCACTAATTTTATGAATGATCAGATTTTTTTTTTATTTATTCCCCATCAATTCATATCTGCACAAGCATTTTAATATCCAAAGATAACATCAAACAAGTGTTTATTTCAATCAGTTTGCATGTTTGATTAAACTTACTGCCATCAAATGTGTAGCCATTGTGTTTGTAAACAATAAGCAGAGATACTACACCATGTGTGGACTGGTACACAAAAACTTGCTTATTTTGGAACCTTTGTTAGCCAGATAACCATGAACAATGAGAACCAATCAGTGGAATGCTGGCTCTATGGTGGAGCCATTGGTTCTTTAAGACAGAGGGAAGTGAAGCAAACTTATCTGATTTTCTGGGTGGGCTATTGTGCTGTTTCACTAAGCTTATTCAAAGTCATGCATCTAATCTAATAAATGTACATTATGCTTGTTGAAAGAAAGCACACCCACACCTATCCCCCAACACACCCACCTACCCTCACCATATTTAGCACCCTTCCTTCACCATATAGTACCACCTACCCTCACCATATAGCACAGCCTACCCTCACCATACCCCCACCATATAGCACAGCCTACCCTCACCGTATAGCATCACCTACTCTCACCATATAGCACCACCTGTCTTCAACATATAGCACCACCTATCCTCACCATACCCTCACCATATAGCACCACCTACCCTTATCATATAGCACCACCTACCCTCACCATATAGCACCATGCCACCACCTACCCTCACCATAGCACCACCTACCCTCACCATATAGCACCACGCCACCACCTACCCTCACCATAGCACCACCTACCCTCACCATATAGCACCACCAACCCTCACCATAGCACCACCTACCCTCACCATATAGCACCACCTATCCTCACCATACCCTCACCATATAGCACCACCTATCCTTACCATATAGCACCACCTACCCTCACCATATAGCACCACCTACCATCACCATATAGCACCACCTACCCTCACCATATAGCACCGCCTATCCTTACCATATAGCACCACCTACCCTTACTATATAGCACCACCTACCCTCACCATATAGCACCACCTACCCTCACCATAAAGCACCACCTACCCCTACCATATAGCACCACATATCCTTACCATATAGCACCACCTACCCTTACTATAAAGCACCACCTACCCTCACTATACAGCACCACCTACCCTCACCATATAACACCACCATACCCTCACCATATAGCACCACCTACCCTCACCATAGCACCACCTACCCTCACCATATAGCACCACCTACCCTCACCATATAGCACCACCTATCCTTACCATATAGCACCACCTACCCTTACTATAAAGCACCACCTACCCTTACCATACAGCACCACCTACCCTCACCATATAGCACCACCTACCCTCACCATATAGCACCACATACCCTCACCATATAGCACCACATACCCTCAACATATAGCACCACCTACCCTCACCATATAGCACCACCTACCCTCACCATATAGCACCACATACCCTCACCATATAGCACCACCTATCCTTACCATATAGCACCACATACCCTCACCACCTACCCTCACCATATAGCACCACATACCCTCACCATATAGCACCACCTATCCTTACCATATAGCACCACATACCCTCACCATATAGCAACACCTACCCTCACCATATAGCACCACCTACCCTCACCATATAGCACCACCTACCCTCACCATATAGCACCACCTACTATCATCATACAACACCACCTATCCTTACCCTACAGGACCACCTACCCTTACCATATAGCACCACCTACCCTCACCATAAAGCACCACCTATCCTTAATGTACAGCACCACCTACCCTCACCATATAGCACCACCTACCCTCAATGTACAGCACCACCTATCCTTAATGTACAGCACCACCTACCCTCACCATATAGCACCACCTACCGTCACCATATAGCACCACATATCCTCAATGTACAACACCACCTACCCTCACCATAAAGCACCACCTATCCTCAATGTACAGCACCACCTACCCTCACCATATAGCACCACCTACCCTCACCATATAGCACCACCTACCCTCACCATAAAGCACCACCTATCCTCAATGTACAGCACCACCTACCCTTACCATATAGCACCACCTACCCTCACCATATAGCACCACCTACCCTCACCATAAAGCACCACCTACACTCACCATATAGCACCACATACACTCACCATATAGCACCACCTACCCTCACCATATAGCACCACCTATCCTTAATGTACAGCACCACCTACCCTCACCATAAAGCACCACCTATCCTCAATGTACAGCACCACCTACCCTCACCATATAGCACCACCTACCCTCACCATATAGCACCACCTACCCTCACCATATAGCACCACCTACCCTCACCATATAGCACCACCTACCCTCACCATATAGCACCACCTACCCTCACCATAAAGCACCACCTATCCTCAATGTACAGCACCACCTACCCTTACCATATAGCACCACCTACTCTCACCATATAGCACCACCTGCCCTCACCATAAAGCACCACCTACACTCACCATATAGCACCACATGCACTCACCATATAGCACCACCTACCCTCACCATATAGCACCACCTATCCTCAATGTACAGCACCACCTACCCTCACCATAAAGCACCACCTATCCTCAATGTACAGCACCACCTACCCTCACCATATAGCACCACCTACCCTCACCATATAGCACCACCTACCCTCACCATAAAGCACCACCTATCCTCAATGTACAGCACCACCTACCCTCACCATATAGCGCCACATACCCTCACCATATAGCACCACCTATCCTCACCATATAGCACCACCTACCCTCACCATAAAGCACCACCTACCCTCACCATATAGAACCACCTTCCCTCACCATATAGCACCACCTACCCTCACCATATAGCACCACCTATCCTTACCATATAGCACCAGATATTGCATTTACCACACAGCTTTGGTAATTTTCTGAGACAGTGAAGCCTGGTCCATCTGTGTTATAACAGTGTGACAGAACAGAAGAGAAATTTATATTGTAAATAAATGCCACCAGCCATAATACAATGTGGTGATACATAGATAACAAAGAGTTGACAGTGTTGAATAACATTGTACTTTGAGCTCTGTATTATTGCTGAACTTGAAGGCAACTCTTTTTGCCTCAAAAATACAATGAATCCGTAGAAATTAGTTTGTTTTATCTACATGTTCATTAATCTTCTAATGCCATAGTAAGTTTACATGAAAAATTTATAGCGAACACTTCATTGGATTCCTAATTACAAATCAAATGTGCTAGCACTAACCACAGTTGTTGTTTTTAATTCTTTTTCTTTTAAACATGTTCATCAGGACTTAGTAAACTTACAAAAAGGATGCAAAACAAAGGATGCAAAATGGTAATTATCTTTGTAATTACGAAATCATGCTCAGAAGTAATTATATTTTTATAAATGAAACTTTTCGTCCAGATAATGAAGAGGTGTGTTCGATAGAAAAAAGGATAAAAGAAAATTGAGGCAATTTTAGATGGCTGTATTTATGACTTGAAATAGATCTTTCGGAGGTGGGTGTGGGGGTAGAGGTTCATTAGGGATGTTGTTCTAACAAAGGTCGCAGGTGTGGTTATGAGAATCTTGTAATGTGACTATCTCCATTTACTTGCATGTTTGCAGTGGTCTTTACTCCCTCTTGTACATATTTGTACATTGATCTATTAGGGTGTTTTGTTGTTTTTTTTGAAGTACATCGCAGTGGCTAATTATGATCATAATAGTGGCTTCCAGCTATTTTGGTGGAGGAAGACCCCAAACAAATGTCAGGGAAGAACCACCAGTGCATCGCAGGTCAGCTGGAAGACCTTCCCACATTAAGTTCTTCACCCTGAACGGGGCTCTGGTGAGAGACTAGAAGTTCAGAGGAGTTACATATCGGCAACTCGACCACTATGTTAAGGGCGCCCATAACCTATTAGTATAGAGAGCATTGTACTGGTTCCAGAATTCACAACTGTTCAACCTTGCTTGGAAGAGGTTTACTGTTGCCATCCCAGTTCCTTAACCTTTTCCATTGGCTGCATGTAACTAAAATTAATTATTGTTTAGTTATTGGTTATCTACTGTTATAAGAAGAAAGGTGTATGATATAATGGAAATGTTTAGCAAGAATTTTTATTGACATAACTATTATGGTAACAAATCCTTTTTAGTATCATATTCCAAAGCCAGTGACCCCAATGTCCTGTGACCCTCTTATCTTCATCCTTATAGGTTTTAGTTAACCTTTTTGAAAGGGTCCGTAGGTTTTAGTTAACCTTTTTGAAAGGGTCCTTAGGTTTTGGTTGACCTTTTTGAAAGGGTCCTTAGGTTTTGGTTGACCTTTTTGAAAGGGTCCTTAGGTTTTGGTTGACCTTTTTGAAAGGGTCCTTAGGTTTTGGTTGACCTTTTTGAAAGGGTCCTTAGGTTTTGGTTGACCTTTTTGAAAGGGTCCTTAGGTTTTGGTTGACCTTTTTGAAAGGGTCCGTAGGTTTTAGTTAACCTTTTTGAAAGGGTCCTTAGGTTTTGGTTGACCTTTTTGAAAGGGTCCTTAGGTTTTGGTTGACCTTTTTGAAAGGGTCCTTAGGTTTTGGTTGACCTTTTTGAAAGGATCCATATGTTTTGGTTGACCTATTTGAAAGGATCCATAGGTTTTTATTGACCTATTTAAAAGGGTCCATAGGTTTTGGTTGACCTTTTTGAAAGGATCCATATGTTTTAATGTTAATGTTTTTGAAGTGTCCAGCATTTAATAAGTTGAGCCTGGTTCCTAGTGACTGTTCTTTTTAGTTATATTTGGACAAAGCTAAGATCTTGCAAAAATTGTCACATGCATGTACTGGAACAAAATTGTACTACACCTTTAGTTATAAAAAATGGTACTATTTGGCTTTTGTATGAAGACTTGGTGATGGAGGGATTACTGTAGTTACTTAAGTTTTTGTTAATATTTATATTCAAGAGTCATCCAATGAAAGATGAGCCTATGGCAGAGCAGTTAAAGTCACTGATTTGTGACTACTCAGTCCCTCAATGTGTGGATTTTATTCCCGGATTTGATTGCCAATAGGGATAAGAATGGGAAGGTCTTCCAGCTGACCTGCAGTGTGCTGGTGGTTCTACTCAGAGTTTATCTCCCTAACCATCAATGTAGAGATCATCATTTGTCCATATAATTGTTTCAATTCCTTGTTACATAAAAAAAACAAGAAAGCAAACATCTTATTAAAAGTTTTACTGCATTTATATCTAAAAGAAAATTTATTGCACATGTAAGTTTCATGGTTAAAAATCTTGAATATAATGCGTTCTGTGTTAAATAATAGTTGCTCATCTGGGGGATGACCGTAGTACTGGTTGCTAAGCAACCATAAATAAATACATCTGACTTGGCAATTGGAACTCTTTGGGTAATTTCGTCCTTGGGACAGCCATCCGTTGGATGTATCTGGTGCAATGATGCTTACAGAAACACAAATGTTTTGTTCGCTAGAAGAAGAATACATCCTTCCAAACTTCTTCAAAAAAGCAATACGTGTAGTGTTTAAAATTATTTTATCCCATAGACTTTCATTTATCAGTTTAACTGTTCACATCTGTTAGATATAAATCTGTTGCTGTATTTTAATTAGAGATAACAAAACATTTATCTTTGTTATTTTCATGCCGTTAAAGGCAACACCATGTTTATTTTTCGTGAGGTTTTCCCATCATTGGCGACGCACTGGAGTGCACCACCTATATATGGAATGCTGAAACAAATTGCACATGTGAGCGGATGTCCTCGGATATTCTCCTTCTATCTAGAGAATGATCGAGGGAAAATGGACAATTCCGGCAGTTTCGCGATTTACACATTCCCAACGTATGGGGTCCTATTTTAGTAAATGACGTTCTTTTTATATACAACTACAGAGAGTATGCAGTATTATTATATTTCAAGTTGTTCTTTGTATTAAAATGTTTATAAAACTTATAAAAACTATTGGTTATTCCCTTAAAATTTACTATTTTATCTATTTCTAAAAATAGATCGATAGCGTCTGTAGTGGCACATTATACAAAATATCAATTTTACTCTCCTGCAGATGACAATCGTGGAATAGCCCAGTGGTTATGGACTTGTTCTGATGTTAACGGTCTCCAGAGATTGAATCCCATCACAATAAAAAAATTAATAAATTTTTCTGTGACTTTTCTTCTTTGTTTTTACAATAAATATAACAAGCAAAACATTTAAACAGACAAAAAATATTGATCAATAACAAATGTTAATTATTTTAATTATTGATTTGGATCATTGATCAGTTATTGGTGACACTATAAAAATGAACTTGCGAGCGGACCTCCTCGGCCATTCTCGTTCTCGCTAGAGAATCGGCGAGTGAAAACGGGCGAGGTGTTCAAAATTTCGGAAGTTCCACAATTTACACCTTCTCAACATACGGGTCCTAACTCAGTAAATGGTGTTCTTTTTATATTTATATTAGTTGTATTTATTCTTTGTTTGTAACTTCCACACAACTGAGGTATTTTTACTTTTTAATTTTCTAAAAATTAATGTACATCTGATGGTTATACCTGTTAATGAAGACATGTTTGTCCCTTTTTAAGAATTGTAAATATAAGTAGCCTTATATACCAGAATTAAATTATTCCAATGATTTTAATGTTTAATTAATAATTTAAATCAGTCATCTCTAAATTTCTAATAAATCTTAAGTTTCATTGTTTCGTCGCCCTTTGATGCTTCGCATCAATATATTTGAGGGATGATTGGTGAATTATCCGAGGCATTCCGATTGCTGACTTGGTTGACCATCTGGTCTTTGAGGCTTTCTTAGTCTGGTCAAGCTGCTGATATGGTATTTAAACAAAGTCATTAAGTGATTACGTGCTCACACCAGTAGATTATGCCTGCTTTTGTAATTTGAATAATTTGATATAATTTGTTACCTCTTAGCAAGCTATTTGTGAATTTATAAGACTTAAGCAAATAGTGTAGGTCCTGATGAGCCATCTTCCTGCTGGAAGTTGTCCGATCAGGATCTACACTATTTGCTGCTCAGTCTCTGTTTGTAAGTATATTAACCCTGACATGTAATATGTATAAAATAAATTTTAGCATGTTTTTTTTTAATTAAGTTCAGCAAGCTAAGAGTTAAGTTGCATCATCAGGTTACTGGCCATATTTGTAAGGTACAAATGTATTAAAATTTTATAATGGGACCATTAGTATCTCGACTCATTACACATGAAATCATGCTTGCCAACTGATGAACATTGACTTGAACACAATCATCTGTTTAATGCCTTTAATTGAACCACCAAATGTATAAATAATTTCATTTAAACATGCACTCTAATGAGCACAGTACTGTTTTGACCAAAAAGGTAATAAATAAACTTGCACATAAAACATTTTCTTGTCAGCTCTTAAAGGCAATGCAGTTAACATTCACAGCTGTGCACTTTTGAAAGTGCATTTTAATCAAGAGCCATTAATGTCTTTTAAATGCATGTCATTAATTAGGCACAGCTTTAATCCATGTGTAAACAGTGGGCATAATTAGCTCTTAGCCCGCTTTGTATTAATTGGTTAGGCTTTTGTAAATAGTGTAGACCTAGATCAATCGACTTGATCAGAACTTTTATTTGCTCCTACATCTATGTATGTCTCAGAATCTTTGCTTGAATCATAAAAACTAATAATTTTAGATGAGTTTATGACAGATTTAGTATAATAAGGGTTATGCAATGGTTGCCATGGTTGCAAGGAGGGGTATGATGGTCAGGATGCATGCTTGGGCCAATCAATGAAAAGGCTCAGGATGTCTGCTGTTAGTTATCTCCCTTACACTGTTTTCTTTCATTAGATCTGTCAATAGAAGAAATTGATAAATACAAAGCAAATTGTGTAGTTCTAGATCTCTTGAACTTGAAAGGTTATAAATAAAAGGGGTCATAACCCTGATTAATGCATGTAACTACAAACTTTAGGAGGGTTTAGCAGTGGTCATGCTTGACTCCTTGGTTTCAGAGCAGAAACTGATCCAACCTTTACAACTAGTGAAGATCCACATCAGCCGGGTTGTTTGTTTTATATGCTATTTTGAGCTTTGTTGCAATTTTTTTTTCTAGTTTAAAGGTGATATCCAAAGTTTGCCTGTATCTAATAAATGTAACAATATCAGGCATCTGTTTGGGATATTTTCACAAAATTTCTGCAGAAAAATTACTAGTTTAGCCTAAGATGTGACGATTTTCAACCGTATCTCAATTTTAGGACAGTAAATCTGGTTATTCAATACCTAAAATGTTCATTCTGTTCAAATCTATAAATAAGAATGACTGGTATTCATGCTTAAAATAGACATTGACATCACAGCAGATGATGTGGATGAGTTAAAACAACATTGATCACATGGTTTCTTTAGTTAAAAAAATTAAAAATGGCTAAATGTGCAGCATAGCTCAGGTAGGAAATACCTGCTTGTTCAGGTAACAATGGTTTATTAAGATGTTTAATGAAAATTTTTTTGGTCCAAATTGTCAGACACCACCTTAAAATCTTAGCTTGCAGCTGGTGATCATCATATGCACTTGGTGAACAATATAGAACCAGATCAGCCACATTCTTTTGGAAGTTGTCAGCTTGCAGCTGGTGATCATCATATGCACTTGATAAACAATATAGAACCAGATCAGCCACATTCTTTTGGAAGTTGTGGGATATGGAGCTGCACTATTTGCCTGTTGATGTTTTTTGACTCTGTACATTCAACTTCTTTACATACCTGTTAGCAAAGAGGTTTAGAAAAAGTTTGTGCTATTATCCAACTACGTTTATTTATAATTTAAACAAAATCTAAGGTATTTGCTAGAAACGACATGCAAAGGTTACTTGATGTATTGCTACTGATTCTGCAGCAAAAGGTTTAGATCATGATTAAACATCAGGAGTAGTGATCTATTAATGCCTGCTTTACCTTTCGGCTTTCTTTTCAAAAGTCAGAAATGTGAGTATAGTGACAAATGTAAGCATAGTGAAAAATGTGACCATAGTGACATCTTTGATGTGACCATAGTGACAATTGTGAGCATAGTTACAAATGTGAGCATAGTTACAAATGTGAGCAAAGTGACAAATGTGAGCATAGAGACAAATGTGAGCATAGAGACAATTTTGAGCATAGTGACAAATGTAAGCCTAGTGACAAATGTGACCGTAGTGACAAATGTGACCATAGTGACAATTGTGATGTGACCATAGTGACAATTGTGAGCATAGTAACAAATGTGAGCATAGTTACAAATGTGAGCATAGTGACAAATGTGAGCAAAGTGACAAATGTAAGCCTAGTGACAAATGTGAGCATAGAGACAATTTTGAGCATAGTGACAAATGTAAGCCTAGTGACAAATGTGACCGTAGTGACAAATGTGACCATAGTGACAACTGTGATGTGACCATAGTGACAATTGTGAGCATAGTAACAAATGTGAGCATAGTTACAAATGTGAGCATAGTGACAAATGTGAGCAAAGTGACAAATGTGAGCATAGACAATTTTGAGCATAGTGACAAATGTAAGCCTAGTGACAAATGTGACCGTAGTGACAAATGTGACCATAGTGACAACTGTGATGTGACCATAATGACAATTGTGAGCATAGTAACAAATGTGAGCATAGTTACAAATGTGAGCATAGTGACAAATGTGAGCAAAGTGACAAATGTAAGCCTAGTGACAAATGTGAGCATAGAGACAATTTTGAGCATAGTGACAAATGTAAGCCTAGTGACAAATGTGACCGTAGTGACAAATGTGACCATAGTGACAACTGTGATGTGACCATAGTGACAATTGTGAGCATAGTAACAAATGTGAGCATAGTTACAAATGTGAGCATAGTGACAAATGTGAGCAAAGTGACAAATGTGAGCATAGACAATTTTGAGCATAGTGACAAATGTAAGCCTAGTGACAAATGTGAGCATAGAAATAAATGTGAGCATAGTGACAACTCAGAGTATAGTTACAAATGTGAGCATAGTGACAAATGTAAGCCTTGTGACAAATGTGAGCATATTGACAAATGTGAGCATAGTAACAAATGTAAGCATTGTAATATATTTCAGCATATTTATAAATGTGGGCCTAGAAACAAATCTGAATATAGTAACAAATGTGAGAATAGTAACAAATGTGAGAATAGTAACATAGTAAAAGATGTGAGCATAGTGACAAATGTGATGTGAGCATAGAGACAAATGTGAGCATAGTGACAAATGTGAGCATAGTAACAAATGTAAGCATTGTTATATATTTTAGCATGTATATAAATTTGGGCCTAGAAACAAATTTGAATATAGTAACAAATGTGAGAATAGTAACAAATGTGAGAATAGTAACATAGTAAAAGATGTGAGCATAGTGGCAAATGTGATGTGAGCATAGTGACAAATGTGGCATATTGACAAATGTGAGCATAGTAACAAATGTAAGCATTGTAATATATTTCAGCATATTTATAAATGTGGGCCTAGAAACAAATTTGAATATAGTAACAAATGTGAGAATAGTAACAAATGTGAGAATAGTAACATAGTAAAAGATGTGAGCATAGTGACAAATGTGATGTGAGCATAGAGACAAATGTGAGCATAGTGACAAATGTGAGCATAGTAACAAATGTAAGCATTGTTATATATTTTAGCATGTATATAAATTTGGGCCTAGAAACAAATTTGAATATAGTAACAAATGTGAGAATAGTAACATAGTAACAAATGGGAGCATAGTGACAAATGTGATGTGAGCATAGAGACAAATATGAGCATAGTAACAAATGTAAGCATTGTTATATATTTTAGCATGTATATAAATTTGGGCCTAGAAACAAATTTGAATATAGTAACAAATGTGAGAATAGTAACATAGTAACAAATGTGAGCATAGTTACAAATGTGAGCATAGAAACAGTAACACAATGTAGCAGACAAAGACTATGTTGTCATGCACCCATGTTGCATGTCCTTCTGTCATGCATATGTAACTCTCTGCTTATGTAATAATTAGGAACGGCTGATGATGCAGGGAGTGTGTAGGGTGGGGTGGGGGAACAATGACTTCCTATTCTTTGGTAACCTAATTACTGGCCATAAATGGGTGAAACTGAATATCAGTTTGGGGACCATAGAGGCTGACTTAATTATATGATCAAATGTCAATTACTGCACCAGCCTGTGATTGAATAAATGAACAAGTGCAGGCTGCAGCCAGTAGTTTGTCCAATGTTGCACCTTGATGATGATTCTGTATATAGTACTGAATTGTCTTATGCCATAACAGAATGGTCCATATGGCTTCCGGGGTCTTCTGTGGCTGAGTGGTTAGAGTCTCAGACTTACCAATGGGATTCAAGTCCCAGTTGAGACACTTTTATGTGAGATTTTCCAGCTAGCCTTCTGTGCAACGGTGGTTCTACCCTGACATTAGTCTGGGGTCTTTCCTCACTAATTAAAGTAAGCTGGACATCGCCAGTTTTATTATAATTGTGTTTGTGTGATGTAACAAAGGACAAAAAAATAATAATAATAATAAAGAGCAAATGCCTTCTTTCATGTTCAATAATAAATAGTATTTGCAGTTTTACTCTTTAAAATAAGTTATTTTCTTTCCAAATTTATTCCCATTATTCATTTGTTTTAATAATGACTATTATAGAGATGCTGTCAATTATTATTATACTATTATTGATGATGCAATAGTTTCCTGCCAATGAGATGAGAAGATGATCACCAAGGACATGGACATCAAAAACTTAAACTACCATAAATTAGATTGCAGACATTCATAGATTGGAAATTATGGCTTTCTTTAAAGATGTTTTTAAATGTCTTACTACCTATATTTTTTAAAGTTTGAAAGCAGTGCTATATCACATTCTTATTTAATCACCACAATAATTTTTTAAACATGTAACTGTTAGCACCTCTATTTTAACAAAAATCCTTACAATTGTATAATTGCACTATCTCTTACATTTGGCACATAAAACTGTACCTCTATAACCACCTTTTGACACATGCACTATTGCACCTGTTACTGGACAAGTACCTCTATGATAACTTTGGGCACATGTAAATGTACTTCTATAACAACATTGGGTACATGTAACTGTGCCTCTTTAATAACATTGGGCACATGTAACTGTACCTCTATAACAACATTGGGCACATGTAAATGTACCTCTATAATAACATTTGGCACATAAAACTATATCCCTATAATATTTTAGACATATGTAACTTTGCCTCTATCTCAACATTTGGCACATGTAACTGTACCTCTATCATAACATTGGGCACATGTAACTGCACCACTATAATAACATTGGGCACATGTAACTGTGCCTCTTTAATAACTTTGGGCACATGTAACTGTACTTCTATAACAACATTGGGCACATATAACAGTACCACTATAACAACATTGGGTACATGTAACTGTACCTCTATCACAATATTGGGCACATGTAACTGTGCCTCTAACAACATTGGGCACATGTAACTGTACCTCTATCACAACATTGGGCACATGTAGGTAACTGTACCTCTATAACAACATTGGGCACATGTAATTGTACCTCTGTAACAACATTGGGCACATGTAACTGTACCTCTATCACAACATTGGGCACATGTAGGTAACTGTACCTCTATAACAACATTGGGCACATGCTACTGTACTTCTATAACAACATTCGGCACATGTAACTGTACCTCTATCACAACATTGGGCACATGTTACTGTGCCTCTAACAACATTGGGCACATATAACTGTACCTCTAACAATATTGGGCACATGTAACTGTGCCTCTAACAACATTGGGTACATGTAACTGTACCTCTATCACAACTTTGGGCACATGTAACTGTACCTCTATCACAACATTGGGTACATGTAACTGTACCTCTATCACAACTTTGGGCACATGTAACTGTGCCTCTAACAACATTGGGCACATGTAACTGTACCTCTATCACAATATTGGTCACATGTAACTGTGCCTCTAACAATATTGGGCACATGTAACTGTACCTCTATCACAATATTGGGTAATAATATAATAATAATAATAATAATAATAACTTTTATTTAGAGTCGGCATATATAGACACAACAAGAAAACATAAGCACTGATGTGCTTTTGACCGACATATATAACAGTATCAAATAATGCAGTATCATAGAGCATGCACATTAAATAAGTAACTTAAAAGACATACAAGAGACAAAAATACGTAGAACTGGCTAGTAGAACATGATGAGATGAGGTTATAATGGAAAAAAAATAAATAAATAGCAACTAAAAATATAGTATATAGTAAAAAATAGCAGTAGCAGCATTAAAGCATAAATGCAAACTAAAAAAATGGTGTCAGCAAATATAGCAAAATTTGAGGTTATAATGAAAAATAAGATAATTAGCAACTAAAAGATAGTAGATAGTAAAAATAGCAGTAGCAGCATGAAGGCATACATGCAAACTAAAAACAACTTTGGTAATGACCTAGATGGTGTCAGCACATATAGCACATTTACAGTTGTTCCCATTCCAAGATTTAATAATGTTCTTAAACTGATTAAAATTTGAGGTTTTTCTAAACTCATCAGGTAGGTCATTCCATAAAACAGCAGCAGAATATTTAAAAAAGACTTCTTTCCATATGTAGTTGTACGTACTCTAGGTATGTCTACAATATTGGAATATCTAAACTTATAATTTGAGTTTTTAAAAACAACAAGGTCATGTAAACAGGGTGGTGAAATTTTATATAAAATCTTAAAACATTCAATAGCCATTGTACGCATCCTTCTGATCTTAAGTGATGGTACTTTCGCTCTATCTAATAATTCATCATATGTACCCTTGTAGTCATCATATATGAATCGTAAGGCTACATGTATCTGTACCTCTATCACAACATTGGGCACATGTAACTGTACCTCTATCACAACATTGGACACATGTAACTGTACCTCTATCACAATATTGGGTACATGTAACTGTACCTTTATCACAACATTGGGCACATGTAACTGTACCTCTATCATAATATTGGGCACATGTAACTGTACCTCTATAACAACATTGGGCACATGTAACTGTACCTCTATAACAACATTGGGCACATGTAACTGTGCCTCTAACAACATTGCGTACATTTAACTGTACCTCTATAACAACATTGGGCACATGTAACTGTACCTCTATAACAACATTGGGCACATGTAACTGTACCTCTATAATAACATTGGGCACATGTAACTGTACCTCTATCACAACATTGGGCACATGTAACTGTACCTCTATCACAACATTGGGCACATGTAACTGTACCTCTATAAGAACATTGGGCACATGTAACTGTACCTCTATAAGAACATTGGGCACATGTAACTGTACCTCTATAATAACATTGGGCACATGTAACTGTACCTCTATAACAACATTGGGTACATGTAACTGTGCCTCTATAATAACATTGGGTACATGTAACTGTACCTCTATCACAACATTGGGCACATGTAACTGTACCTCTATCACAACATTGGGCACATGTAAATGTACCTCTATAACAACATTGGGTACATGTAACTGTGCCTCTATAATAACATTGGGTACATGTAACTGTACCTCTATCACAACATTGGGCACATGTAACTGTACCTCTATCACAACATTGGGCACATGTAAATGTACCTCTATAACAACATTGGGTACATGTAACTGTGCCTCTATAATAACATTGGGTACATGTAACTGTACCTCTATCACAACATTGGGCACATGTAACTGTACCTCTATCACAACATTGGGCACATGTAACTGTACCTCTATCACAACATTGGGCACATGTAACTGTACCTCTATCACAACATTGGGCACATGTAACTGTACCTCTATAACAACATTGGACACATGTAACTGTACCTCTATCATAACATTGGGCACATGTAACTGTACCTCTATCATAACATTGGGCACATGTAACTGTACCTCTATCACAATATTGGGCACATGTAACTGTACCTCTATCACAATATTGGGCACATGTAACTGTACCTCTATCATAACATTGGGCACATGTAACTGTACCTCTATCACAACATTGGGCACATGTAACTGTACCTCTATCACAATATTGGGCACATGTAACTGTACCTCTATCACAATATTGGGCACATATAACTGTACCTCTATCATAACATTGGGTACATGTAACTGTACCTCTATCACAACATTGGGCACATGTAACTGTACCTCTATCACAACATTGGGCACATGTAACTGTACCTCTATCACAATATTGGGCACATGTAACTGTACCTCTATCACAACATTCGGCACATGTAACTGTACCTCTATCACAACATTCGGCACATGTAACTGTACCTCTATCATAACATTGGGCACATGTAACTGTACCTCTATCACAACATTGGGCACATGTAACTGTACCTCTATCACAACATTGGGCACATGTAACTGTACCTCTATAATAACATTTGGCATATAAAACTATACCCGTATAATATTTAGGACATTTGTTACTACCTTTGTGATAACTTAACTGGACACATATAATTGTATCATTGTTCCAATTTTAGCCAAAATAACTATACTTATATAATAACCCGTAGTACATATAACTGCCTCTATAATAACTTTTGGCAGATGTACATGTAATGGTACCTCTATAATAGCCTTAGCACATGTAACTGTACTTCTTTAGCAACCTTAAGCACATGTGACTGCACTTCTATAATAAAATTTAGCACATGTAACCAAAACCTTAAAAAAAGCCCATTAGCACATGTAGCTGTACCTGTATAACAGCTTTAGCACATGTTACTGTACTGCTATAGTAACTTTGAACACATGTAACTTTACATGTATCTATAAAGTAACCATAAAGCACATGTAACTGTACCACTAGAATGACCTTAAGGACATGATACTGCACCTCTATAATAACCTCTAGCACATGTAACTGCACAACTATAACAACTGTTAGCCTATGTTACTGCACCTCTGTTATACCCTCTAGCACATTTAACTGTGCCTCTGTTATATCCTCTAGCACATGTTACTACGCCTATGTTATATCCTCTAGCACATGTTACTACGCCTATGTTATATCCTCTAGCACATGTAAGTGCATCTCTAGAACTTTCTACTTACAGATGTTTTGAGATTGAAGCTACATTTCCAATGGAATCCTCACTGGTTGTCCAGGTATATGACTGGGACCTTGTTGGAATGGATGACCTCATCGGAGAGACAAAAATCGACTTAGAAAATCGCTACTACAGCAGACACCGAGCTACCTGTGGCCTCAGCAAAAAATATGATGCGTAAGTATTTTGCAGTATATTATCATATTTGTTATAAATAAGTTTATTAAGAAGTCTGGACTAGCAAAAGCTAATAACCAAATGTGGGAATGCAGACTCATCTATTCTAATTTCCATTCCTATTTAACAGTGGTATCCAACAGTTTGCCTTTATCTAATATATGCAACAATATCTGACCTCGGTTTGGGGTATTTGTGCATAATTCTGTAGAACAACAACATTAGTTAGTCTAAGTTGTGACGATCTTCTACAGTATCCCAATTTTAGGGCAGTAAAACCCTTAAAAATAAACACTTAAATTTTCGTTCTTTTCAAGTCTGTAAATAATAACGATTCAAATTACTGCTTAATATAGACATCATAGTCACAGCGGATGATGTGGATGAGCTAAAGCTTAAGTGGTCACTTGGTTTTTTTTAGTTTAAAAATAGCTAACTGTGCAGCATGGCTCAGATAGAAAGTACATGTTTGTAATGATGATTGTGGTATTATGGTGCTATTTTCAGACAGGTGTAGGACATTAATAAACAATTATTTGCAAGATAAGTTTGGATAACAATAGTTTATTAAGATGTTTAATAAAAAATACTTTTGGTCCAAACTGTTGGATACCACCTTTAAATACTTGAAACAGACATACACGTTGGCTGTGCCAGTGCGAAGCAGTTTGAGTTTTATAACTCTTCAGCCTCTCACTTTATGGGTTCTCTTACCTGTCCGAGCAAGAACTTTTTAAGTGAGAAGGTTCTTTAGCTTACCTGCAATGAACAGTGGTTCAACCCTGCTCACACATACATATTGGTAATTTCTCCACAAATAACTACTGGATGTCACCAGTTTAACACTAATTGTGTCAGTGCAATTTCTTGTATAATCTTAACCTTTATGCACTGCCACTTTTGCCAAGATTGCCCCAAAATACTGGGAAGTGCCATGAACTGCTAAAGGCAATTTTGGTTGCAAATTTGCAAGTTGATATTTTTGACAGCCATAAAATGTCTGTGACTGACAATAATGTTCCTAGAGGATTGGCAGTTTCTGGAGAGAAAGTGTCTACTGACATGTGACCTTCACTATGGCTTGAAGCTCGTCTGTCATTGGTCAGTGGTCATATCCATGGTCACTCTGTCTCCAGACAGCTACAACCAAATATCACATTGCCATGATTGGGTTTCTATTCCAAGTGACCCTTACATTTGTAATTTGTAATCGATTATTGTAATCAATTGGAAATGGCTATGGGGTGAAACATCATTTTGGGATTATAAGTTTTAACTTATATGCGAGATAAAAGTACAAGTCTTTTAGTATTCTTTGATGTTCAGAATGTTAAAAACAATAACTTGGTAAATCAAGCTATATTTTCATATTGCTTTTGTTAATAAGCAGACATGTAATGTCTGATCAATTGTTGTTCTCTCGATTAAAATTCAGCAGGACAATAGCAGCAGGATAGCTTTAGAAATGTCAATTTAGCAGGCAATAATTATTGGCTACTACAATTGACCACTGGACTTCACTCTTGTGGTCAGACAGTGCAGAGAAAGGTTGACCCTAGTGACATTTTCTGGAGAAAGTGAAACCAAGAAGTCGCTGCCAGTCAACCGCAGTCGGAAACCTGAGCTGCTGTTCCAGCAATGGCCAGAAGAACTTCCTGGCACTCTCAGGGAGAGTTTCCGCTCATAAAGCAGCCGAAAGCACTGAAAGCAGGCACAATGAGCAGTCTGTAATGGCTGCGGGCAGATCAGGTTCTCTTGCAGTTAGTGCCCTGCTGCTGAGACTATGGCCACTGGTCAGTGGTAGGGGTCCCTTGACAGCCCCAGAGTGGACATCAGTGGTCACTACACTGTCACAACCAATTAATATCCGGTTAACAACCATGGACATGGACCAATTGTGATAGATTGTAAATTGTCATAGGAGAAAGTAAATGTCACTAGGGGAATTAAGGTTATTTATAAGTGGGTAACCTTCAACCTCAGTGGAATCATGGGAACATTTCAAATTATGTTGCAGCATCGTCGATTGGAAGCTAATCCTCGTTCAAAAAATGTACTTCTGAAGATGGGTTTTATCTTTAAAAAAATAGCATGCGTGTTAATATTTTCATTTAAAAAAAAATTATATTTCTAAAAAGAAAGATTGTCTAATATTTAAAATGATTCAACAAAAATAATAAATTAAAAATGAAAAAAATATTGCCAATAAAATATGTATATAAACATGCATATTTTGTCAATTCTTTTTCTACAAATATAGGTTTAGAGTCAAAATTTAAAAAAGTTAACATGAATTTAAAACAAAAGACCTAATTATGTAAAAAAAATTATAATCAGAAATAAGTGTTTTTATGAAGGAAAGAAAATGTTGAGGTATTGTTACATTTTGCAAACAGGTGAAAACATAATTTGAAGGAAAAGAAACAGCACAAACAATATAAATAAATCAACAATAGATGAAATATGTATGCATTATTTTTTTTTTAAAGATGAAAAGAATAAAGAAATTAGCCAATATGACTATCGGAATGGTATCACAAACAGAATGGTGTTTGAAGCTACACTGTCAACATAATAATCTGATGTGCAGGGGAATATAAATAAATATTTCACTTAAAAGGTTCTCATGTTGGAAGGTCTTCCAGCAGACCTGTGGTGTGCCAGTGGTTCTACCCTGACGTCTGGGGTCTTCCTTTAACAATAATTAGCTGTATATATTTATATTTGTTTTATATTTATGTATTTATTTGTGTCATGCTTTGTAACAAAACAAAAAGAACAACACTACAAACCATATCAAACGATACTTTTAACAGGTTAGGTATTTGTTTATCTGTAAATACAAACCATATTTTTATCAGTCTTTTCTTGCTGGCTGATTGGTTAATTTTACCCAGTGGGCATATCTGTGATAAGACAAACAATTTTAAGAAAAGGTAGAGACATGTTTTGTCTCATTATAAATCAATGTCTGTTTAAACCAACTTCTTTCTGCGTATTATTATGTCTTAAAGTGGTATCTACCAGTATTCCTATATCTAATTATGTGTAACAAGATCTTACCCCTGTAATTGGAAATTTGTGCATAATTGCTGCTTCAACTAAAAACTAAATATACTGTTTAAAATGTCCATTATTTCTGAATCTATAAATAAGCATGATGGGGGTTTCAGCTAAAAACAGATAACAGTGTCAGAGTTGATAACATGAATGATCATATAATTTGATCTCAAAAGTAAGTAGTCACATGGTTTTTGTCAATTTCAAAATAGCTTACTGTGCAGCATGGCCCCAATGGAAAATACATTTTTGAATTAAGAAGTGGCATATTATACTTTGATCCTCACTTGGATGTAGGGGGCCAATAAACAGGATTTACAGGATCTTTTCTGGTAACAATAATTTATTAGTTGCATGAAGGAAAATAAATCATGGTCCATTCTGTCAGATACCACCTTTCAAGAAATGCACTTAAGAACAAATAAAGGGTTATAAAATACTTGTATGATTGTTTCTGTAATACCACAAGTTCATTCTTGTAGGATTGGCTACAATGCTTGGCGGGACCCGATGAAACCAACTCAGATTCTGGCCAAACTATGTAAGGATGGTAAGGTTGATGGACCACATTATCAACCCGGCAAGGTGCGAGTTGCCAACCGGATCTTTACCACACCAATAGATGATACAGACACTGACCAAGGTAAGTAGGAAGTAATATACAAGTCAAACCTTATAAAAAGATACACAGCGTTGGGGAGGTTTTTATTTACACAACTTACTGACCCCTTTTTAGGAAAGCTTTTGAGAACCGAGATACAATAAGACGACACATTTTCAGACAGTTATAATAATGTAATTTGCCTGTTTTAACACTTTCACCTCTGATACCCCCACACCCCTCATACACAGGTCAGTTTGACCTGACCATCAAACCTCTCAAGCAAATTGCTTAATGGTTGATTGTTTAATAGCGATAGGGTGGGGGGTGGGGTCAGTCATCATTTTGTAAGTAGGTCAAAAGTAAGGTTAGGCAGCTACACCAACAAAATATTTAAGCTTAACAGTAGGGGAGTAATTTTAAAACTCTTCTGAGAACCACTGCATTGTTTTTGCTGAAAAGACTGAGTTGAGTTTATTATGGAAGCATATGGATGTATCATCTATCATAAAGCATCCCATTGTCCTTCATTGGATTGTTGTCTTGTTCCTATATGCTTTAATTATATAGTATTTTGTAGAGAAATATGGTAATATTTTTTGTTATCCTGTCATTTCAAACTAATTTCAGAAAATTTAGTTTTCTTACTTGATGTCAGAAATAAAAAAAACCCTCAAAACTTTTATACCAATCCAATGCTAGAATTAATACTTATTTATAAATGCTTTTATAATGGTTATTTCAGGGAAAAATTATTCAAACTAAGGGTAAATAAATCTTCTGGTGCAAATAAAGTAGTTCCAGATTAGGTTTGGAACTATTTTCTTCTTAGTCTTAGTCTTCATAGCCAATTGTCAATATTTAAATATGCTAAGACTATTTAGACCACATATAAAATTCCTAACATGCTAAAAGTAAATGAAATTGATATCAAATCAAAATAGCATAGTTATGATAAACCTTTTGATTTGTAACTAAATTTCATCAGGTTTATTTGATTAAGAATGGCTGTATTGATCATAGTTAACAAGCATTATTAATGTTACCAGCTTATTATTAGATGTCCCATTGCTTTTATTGTTGTAACTTCCTAATGTTAGTGCATTCTAGTTGCTGTTCTGTTGTTGCTGTAGTAAGTCTATTGTTGTAACTATAAATTATAATGAATTATGATTTTTAAAAACTTTTATTATTTCACTATTATTTATGTCTCTTATTAAAAAGCAAACAATATGGATACAGAACAAGGTTTGTTGGACATACACCTTTTTCTAATAACTTTTGAAAAAAAGTAAAAATTAAATATTGAAAACTTTTTGATTACCATCCTTTTTTGGACTGTGTCTGTGGGATTTTTTTTTTCTCCAAAATTAATTCACATTTTTACTTTTCGAATTCGAAAGTATCTTAGAACACTATTTATCTTTCTTCTGGCCTTAGAAACAATAGAAAACTTTTTTTTTAAAGACAAGACAAAAGTTTCTTTCTCATTTACTTTGAATGCTCCCAAATGGTCATATTATAGTATGATGTAAATCATCAATCATTCTGTCCATCTCTTCATTCCTTTGTCTCTAACTAGTCTAAGCTGTTTATTGTAAAGAAATCCTAATTTTTTTCTCATTTGATTGTCTTCATATTTGCCTGGATGATTGATACATGTATCAATGTAAAGATTGAGCAATAGGGTGAGATAACTTCATCCAAGAGTTATTGCCCTCTTCTATTTTTATGATTCACACTTCTATCTGTTTTTATTTACCTTACTTTCTTTTAAAATAGGTTTTTTTGTAAATGAAAATGCTTTTTCAGTCAGGTGTAAGAAATTTTGAAATAGTATTAAGCACCAGCATCAACCTTACATAGCACAGATGGGCAAAATCCCTTCTGTCATTTTTTTCATAGTAGACAAAATCCCTCCTGTAAATTTTCCAAAGTGGACAAAAGGCCTCCTGTAAATTTTCATAGTGGACAAAATCTCTCCTATAAATTTTCCATAGTGGACAAAATCCCTGCTGTAAATTTTTCCTAGTGATCAAAATCCCTCATGTAAATTTTCATAGGGTACAAAATCTCTTCTGTTAATATTTTAAAGTAAATAAATTTCTCCTGTAAATTTTCTAAAGTGGGCAAAATCCCTCTTGTAAGTTTTCATAGGGGACAAAAATCTCTCCTGCAAATTTTTCAAAGTAGACAAAATCCCTCCTGTAAATTGATGAAATTAAATTATCTCTCAGTATTCGATTTTTCACGGCAAAAACAACCCCTGTTATTTTAGTAACACTTTTTAGTCTTTAGTGTACAAAACAAATAAAATTGCTGCAAAATGTAGAAAATTTTGTGGGGGGATTTTGTTTACCTTTGAAAATTATTGGAAGGAATTTTGTTCCTCTATGCTAAAATGAATGTAAGACAATACTTAGATTTGGTGTGCCTCAAAAGCATGTTTGTCTTAAACCTCGAAACAACTGTACACCAACAAAACGATCTTCGCACCATATGACCCTTACTGTTGGCCTTTTGTGTAAGAATACAAGTTTTCCTTAATCTTAACGTTTGTTTTATTTAAAAACAAGTTCTTATTATTCCCACGACCTTAGTATGGCAAATCTTGGAGCCTGTTTGTCCTTGACCAATGGTTGAATATACAAACACATGAATAGCTGCAGCAGTTTTTATTATGACATGTTATGATATGATGAGATTATCAGTATTAATGTCAACATCGTTTAGAACCAACTGGCCCCTGGTGCTGAGAACTTAATGTTTGACACCTGATGTTAAACATGACCTCACCTAACCCCAGGCACTGGTTTCCCTGTTATTTATTAGGGCTATGGCCCATTTCCTATATACCCTCCAACCTTGTACATACAGCCTCTAAACTGAGGTCATTGACTGGCCCTGAGGCATTCAGTTTAAGTTTTCTTTTTCATGGAAACAATGATAACATTCATATATATTTAATATTTATTTATACATATAAATTATATATATTAATTTTTTACTTAAATACAAAGTTAATTTATTGTAACTGACTTATTTTGAACACTTAGCTTATTTTCTAAAATACTTTGTAGGGTTTGTGTACAAATTTCTTAATATATTATTAATTCTTATTATATTGTCCTTTAACACATTATCACAGAAGAATTTATTGGAAAACAATTCACTGTAAGACCTATTCATTTTTTTCTGTTTAAAAGAAAGTTACATATATTTGTTTTAATATCTGAAGGACATATGAAAAAGATTTCTTGTTCATATGTTTTATTACAATGATGAAAATACACTGATTGCTGAAATTCACTGAGCCTCAGATTTTGTCAATGGACGTTGTTGTGTTGCTATGATGAACTTCCACTAGCCACCCGGGAAGCCAGCAGGGGTTGATTTAACTCAAAGCCTTCTTAGCATGCAGTAATCAGACTTGAGAAAGGGCACCTATGGCCAAGCAGTTGGAGTCATTGACTTGAAACTCCTCAGCCCCTACTGGGGGGGGGGGGGGTGGTTCCAGTCCCAGTCGGGGCGAGACCTTTCATGTGGGGAGTGTTTCCAGACATAAGTCTGGGGTCTTCCTCCGAAGATAATTAGCTGGATGTCACCAATATGACTTAAATTGTGTCGGCGCAATGTCACAAAACAAACAAAACAAATCAAACTTGGTCAAATAGTTTAGCTCCAGATGTGCCAACTTTTGGTAGGAGCTGCCTGATCAGGATCCCCAATATTTGCTGCAGAGTCTGCTTTTAAAAAAAGTATGTTTAAAGTCACCAGTACCCTGTAATAAACATTAAGCTTATATCAAGCAATTTAACAAAGGCCTACTATTTAGTTGCTATGCCTACTAACAGCTTAATGCACAATCTGCAAGTAAAGTTGTCGTTCGTACATCACTATAACACCTCTGCTATGGGCTTAGTGACAAGAATCTTGTCAGAATGGACAAACAATATGTTACCCACACTGAATTTAATTTTAAGGACCCTAATCATAATATATATATATATATATATATATATATATATATATGGTTTCAGTCTGAAAACCTAGATTACTTGAGTAATTTAGCAATAACTACCAAATTCTTTTCTGTACATTTTAAGCAAGGCAGGTACCTACGCCAATGTTAATTAGAACACAGTATATTTATAACACTCTTGTGTTAAACTAAATGAATTACATGCTGACATAATTTAATCTAACAATATTCAAATAATTTGACTTTATTTCGCTTATTTTCCATAAGCTATGTGTGTAACCGATTTGAACCTTCTATTTTTATATTCCTATAAAACGTTTTTTCTGACATCTTACAAAAACATGACTGTGTCCTTAAATAATCCAAGCTTGTTACAGAGGTTAATGTAATAAACCGACAATGTCAGAGAGCGCTTCATGCATTTGACACAATTTACTCAAGAAAACTAAGCAGCAAATATTTCAGAAGCTGACCAGACAACTCTCATGCAAAAGCTGAATGATTTGGATCTGCACTTTCTGCTTCAGCCAGATCAGTTTGAACTTAGTAGGCAAGAAGTTGCAACACCAACAACCAGCATATTGGTACATGCTACACAGTTGCCCTGTCAAACATGAAACAGAAATTCTTGCCATGACTTGATTAGCCAAGCTAACTCTATCTATGAAGGGAATCTTGACAAAATAAATCTCCTTTAATTGAGGTACTTGTGCTGACATTTAAGAAGGTTTATCTGCTGTGAGTTCACTAGGGGGTCCTTAAGATCCCTGCATCCCTTTTAACAAGGCCTCCGCCTGTAATACATTAATGAGTAATTAAGTTATCCCACTTGCTAGCTTTATGAAAGTAACAATTCAGAGTATGTACAATTTATGGCATTTGTTCTGTAGAGATCTCTATCACTTGGGACATTTGTGAAGCAGCCTGATATTGTTTTATTAGCCCAAATTGAGTGCAGTTGTTAAGGCTTAAATTGGACTGTTAGGTCTCTAATTTACTTTATTCCAACATTTTGATTTGGGTAATTTTAGTTGAAATTATTTTCGTCTGCATTCAATTTTATTAAAGATTTTTTCTTCCTTTAAATGATCTTTAATCACGTTTTTTTTTCAGTGCTTCAAAGTTTGTTCTCTTTGGAATGCAATACATTAATGTGTAAAAAACAATACCAGCTACATTAGAAAAAACCGTTACTTTTTCTGTATTTATCAACAACTACTGGCAATTGTAAGTCATACTGTATAAAGACTGTGCATCAGATAGTGCAGATCCTGATCAGACAGATATCTGTGTAATTATACTTGTTGATCTGGATCTACACTATTTGCAAATTGTTGTCAGTTTGGGTTAAGTTGGTTTAGAGTGAAATGAAAAAATAAATAAGTTAAATTTGCTTTATTTATTTGGTTGTCCTTTTTATTAATTACATATTTTGACATAATCTAAATCACTATGACATGTTTTACTGTAAAAAAAACTTAACACTTGCTCAACATGAAGATTTGAAACATTTAAAAGAAAAGTCATCAATTAATACTTATTTTAACTAATTAATGAATATTTGTTATTTCTTATTAATGAATATTTGTTATTTCTTATTAATGAATATTTGTTTTTTCTAATAAATGAATATTTTTTTTTTTTTAATTACTTGCTTTCTTTGATTTTACTTTCAAACTTACAAGTTTAGTGTGGTTGTTCAATTTTCATATCATTTATGACATTCATTCTTGGTGAAAAAATATCTTATTTTAATTTTACTTTCACAATACTCTTATATTTAACTACTTATAACAGATAATTTCTTAATTGATAAGCTTTTAGAAGACACATAGAATTACCTTGGCCAAGTCTCAATCCAGTCAGTTTTCCTCCAGTTTATCAGGGCTGCAGATATGCATTGCACCTATCTGTGCATTGTGCTCATTTTAAAAGACAAAATACTCAAAATATTTCACTTCTGGACATAACAGATACGCCCAGAAAATCCGATTTGCATAACGTTTTAGATGGTTATGCGTGACCTATATGATCACCAACTTCTAACAAATAATGACAGGTGAAGGTTATCTTAAACAACTGAATCTGTAGAACAATAAAATGATGCCCTTGACTGGTTACGATATTTTACCAGACCGGACCTGGTAGTGCAATCGGTAGAGCGTCGGCTCCAGGTACGGGAGGCCCCGGGTTCCATCCCGGGCCGCGACATACCGAAGTCGTTAAAAATAGTAGTGGTATAGCTCCCTTGCTAACGCTCAACCTAATATAAGGGTAGTTCCATGACTGGTTGGCCCGGTGTCAGGATAATGTGACTGGGTGTGGTATCATGCCAGGTGTTCACGGCATGCTATACACAGTGAAGGCAGCACTACATTTGCTTCAAGTGGACACCATCTCCAGATAACTGAAATACTGTTGGTGGGACGATAAACCCAATAAATAAATAATATTTTACCAGAGTACAATCCTAACGACACTTTCTTTGCCCAATGTAAATGCCCAATTCGAGCAGTTTCAAAAATGAAGGTAAAGAAATTTACTCAATTATGTTATTTTATTTTTCTTTATTCCACTTTAAAAACAACAACAACTAAAATATAATTATTTATTAATTTTTATTATCTTAGGAAGATTTCACTCCATTGCCTAAAATTTTTTTTGGAGCCCATATTTATACTTGTTTGTATATTTGAACTCATTTTGTAGTTTTGGCCCTATTCATACCAACCTGATGAAAACAGATCAAATGACTCTAACGGACATTCTAATTAACAAATATTAATTACTAAATACTAATTCCAGCCTGGTAATATCACCCTATCTGACACATAATGTAAATCTCATGTGTTAAAATCATTTTTTAATCATGATATTTATTGTATTACCATATAATCATTATTGCTTATTAACCGTACAAAATGGTTTAATTATAATTTATTATTCTTATTGCACCTGGTCACCTGGCTTGAGTTTTGTTTGTTTTTGAGTCTTAATTAATGTGTCACTTGTGTATCTATTTGGCTCTTAATTAATGTGTCACATGTGTATCCCTTATCATATTACATTTTTTAAAAACAATATTTAAAAACCATCTCCAGATAACTGAAATACTGTCGATGGGAGGATTAACCCAATGAACAAACAATATTAAAATAAGATTAACTATAATTAAATGGCTAACAACACAATGCATAGGCCTTAATATGTAAGAAAATGTATACATAAAATCAAAGTAAGAAAATAGTGTAGATCTAGATCAGACGGCGTCAGCTGGAGCTTGCAGATCTGGATCTATACCGTCTGCCTTATTATGGTCTGTATGTTTTGTAGTAGTTCAAATCTGACAGTTTGAAATAAAATCAAGTAAGTTACCTGAAAAGGTCCTGCAAAATGCTGTTTATTGATGCCCTAGATCTGTGTGAACAATAAAGCATAATAACCCCCCCCCCCCCACCCCCCTTGCAAACAGGTGTTTTTTTTATCTGAGCCACGCTGCAGAGACAGCTAATTTTAAACTTAAAAAAACATGTGACCATTTACTTTTGCTATTATCCTATATAATAATCTGGGTATTGTGCTCTGACGTTGATATCTGTTTTCAGCAGAAACCACTATCTCACTTTTTGTAGAGTCAGAACGAACATTTAGGGTGATTTAATTTGCAGTTAGTACTGTCTAACAATAAAGTTTGTGTTTAAAATCGTCTTTATTAAAACTAAAGTATGGGTTTATGCAAAAATTATGCCCAAATTCCCCCAATATTAAAGTAAGTTATTGTTACATGTATTTCATATAGACAAACTGTCTAGCTACATTGTATACTACCTCTAAGAGTTAATTAGAATATTGATCTTAATTAATTACATGTATGGCTCTTTTGCACCTGTATTGTGAAATTTGATGAGTGTGTCTGTAAAAACCTGGCAGAAATTGGATAGAAGGTTATAGATGGAGAAAGGTTTGGAGAGGATTTGATTAATTTTTTAAGGTTGTCGAACTCCATTGCATGGTAAAATGTGGAATGCAATACCATTTTTTATGTTCTGTGCACCAGTACCTTGTTCTGTGAACTAGCACTCAACACATAATGAAAGTTATAATATCCCAGTTGTACAGATCTTATACCCTTTTAACAATCATCAACTTGATACCCAGTGATAAGTGGTCCTACATTTAAAAATTAACTTTCTGTAGATGTATAATTTTTCGACCAACGCATAATAATATTTAGTCATTAAATGTGGCAAAACCCATTTTATTCTGGTATTCAGCTGAACTTACATACATGTACAACATCAATTTCAGACAAATTGGACATGCAGAAGGCTTACATTGTATTATTGTATATCAGACCAAAAAAAAGATAAGAAAATAAACACCATCTAGCTAAATGTAATTATTGGTTACTTACTTTCAGGAGGGTATTATTGAATTTTTTACTTTCTTTTATTATTTTATTGTTCTTTTTACACAACACTTTGTAAAATTTAAATTGATGTAAAGACCCTTAAACTTTTATGGGGTTTAAAAGACAATTGAATTTAATTGAAGTTATTTAATAAACATTAATCTTACTATATCTAACTCTATCCTCACTTTCTTTTGAAGAGTGTTTAAAAATAAATAATGTTTTCTGTCCATGGAGTTGTGAGCAGATAACAAAATATTGTATGTTTTTCAAAAGCTTTATAAAAATAGAAAAGAGTTTTTTTTTCTCAACAACTGTCATTTCCATTTTAATGTGAGCCCGTCCTCTGCCTCTACTGCTCACCTTTGTTCACCTTTTGACAAACTATTGTTCCTACCCATCTGTTTCTGTCTATTGTGTTTCTATAGCAACTGCGTCCACCTTTGAAAGCTAGCTCTACGAAATAGCCCCTTGTCATTAACGGTAACCAACAAAAATAATTACAATATGTCCCAGTATTGAAAGGTTACTTTTAATTCTGTGAGCCAACAAAAGAATTTGAGTCCACCCCCTTTATGAATTAGCCCCTTTCAAATATGCTACTGTACAACCATTGCAAGAGTTTTCGCTTTCTGAAATTGCTCTTGTCTATTATTTTAAACAACATTTGTCAACAATGACAAGCTAGGCTAGATTTTTATTCATAAAATTCTTCTTACCAGTGCTCACTGCTAACCAACACCTTTGCAAGAGGGGTTCATGTATTAAACAGCCCCCTTTTCAATGCTGCCAAGCAACAACAATAGCAAGAATGGGCCCTGAGGTCCGACCCTATGATTGCTATGACAACAGTGTCTGTCAACATCAGGTCTATAATAACAGCCCAGACCATCCTTCCTCAGTGTATGTCAGTCACAGAACCAGTCAAGTGAAAGACCAACACTGTGAGAAATTTCTCTTCAATTTCTCACAACTGTTCACTCAATTTAAAGTAAACACAGTTTTTCTACATGATCTATTTCAATAAATGTCATATTTTTGACCTGGTCCAATATTTGCAAATCTGGCAAGCCAGTCAATAGGACTATTCACATTGTTCTGATAAAATTGGATCATTTCCTATTTCATTTTTCAGGTTAAGAAATTATGTATTTTCTCAGAATATATAATGTATGTCATTGGACAAAAAGTGTAAGGATCTTGTTCATGATACATTGATAGTTCCTAAAATGAATTAAAACCCTTTTATAGGGAATAAGAAATAATTCGAAAATAAAATGTCTTAAACTATGAAGACAAAAATTGAAATCCATTGTTTTGAAAGTATGTTGTTGCATTTTTTGCACTTTATTTTGTATTTGCATAAACTGCAGGTTGATTTTGCCATTTTGTATTATAATAATGTTTAATTATAATGACCGAGGTTCACAGAGAAAATAAGGTCCCACTGGTTATCTTATTATTGTTATTATGACTATTATAATTATTGTAATTATTAATATACACTAGATAGGAAGTACATGTATGTAAGGGCTGTAATGGAGAAACATCTATCCTTCAATGGGTCTGTTTGTCTGTCTGTACAGCATGTTTTAGTACATGGTGACATCTCTAAATTTAACTGAGTAACAGTTACTGTGGCAAATTAGGATCTGGGGGTATTCTGTCATTTTTAAATGATAAAATTTTTGTCATTATTGTGGTTGTTGTTGTTATACATTATGTACTGATTGTTTGGTTACATTGAATAGTAACATATTACACCATTTCGACAACTGTAAATGTATAAAAAATTGGACACAATTAGAAACACTGATCAGTGCACAATGTGCCAACATATACTTTACAAAAATATTTACAAAATTATTAACTGTATTCATATGAAAGCCAAATACTATATATTTAAGAGTAGAGACAAGAATCCCCACCCCCACCGCCCCCACTCCAGGATAATTGTGGTTTTTTAGCTCACCTGAGCACAACATGCTTCAGGGGAGCTTTTGTGGTACCGCTTCGTCCGTCATCACCATTTTAGCTTGTGAACACACTAGAGGCCACAGTTTTTATCCAATCTTCATCAAACTTGGTCAGAATGTTTGTCTGCATGAAATCTTGGATGAGTTCATGGGTCACCTGGTGTCAAAAAGTAGGTCACTAGGTCACATTTTAGGAAAAACTTGTGAACACACTAGAGACCACAATTATAGCCCAAACTTGGTCAGAATGTTTGTCTGAATGAAACCTTGGTTGAGTTCATAACTGGGTCATGTGGTGTCAATAAGTAGCTCACTAGGTCAAATCTTACAACAGGATTTTGAACACACTAGAGACCACATTTATAGCTCAATCTTCACCAAACTTGATCAGAATGTTTGCCTGCATAAAATCTTGGATGAATTCATAAATGGGTCACATGGGGTCAATAAGTAGGTAGGTAGGTCAAATCTTAGAAACAGCTTGTGAACACACTAGAGACTACATTTATAGCTCAATCTGTTGCAAACTTGGTTAGAATGTTTGCCTGCATAAAATCTTGAATGAGTTCATTATTAGGTCATGTGGGGTCAAAAAGTAGGTCACTAGGTCAAATCTTAGCAATTGCTTTTGACACACTTAAGGCCCCATTTAAGGCCCAATCTTCACCACACTTGATCAGAATGTTTGGCTGCATGAAATCTTTGATGAGTATTTTATTGGGTCACATCGGGTCAAAAAGTATGTCACTAGGTCACATTTTAGAAAAACCTTGTGAAAACACTTAGAGGCCACATTGATGGCCCAATCTTCACCAAACTTGGCCATAATGTTTGCCAGTATGAAATCTTACATATGTTTTGAAGTGGGTCATGTGGATTCAGTAGGTTACTTGGTAAAATTCTAGATAACGTTATCAACCAAGTGGCCACACTTATGATCCAATCTTCACCAAAGATTTCTAAAGTAAATAACTCTTTGATTACTTGATGCCAGATTTGAGCCTATTAAAATAATAATTGACATAAATAAGACCTTATAATTATGTAGTCATCTCAACAAAGTCATTATGCATTTGTATTTTGGGTTTTACCGCACACCAACACCTTACCTTCTTACATGGTGTCCAAAAAGAAAGTTATGTCTTTTTATTGTATCGAAACATTCTGCTAGAATGAAGAAACCTTGCACATGTATAGGCCATAAATTTCAGTTTTAGCTCGCTTCAGTTTAAAGATTGAAGAAACCTTGCACATGTCTAGGCCATAAATTTCAGTTTTAGCCTGCTTCAGTTTTAAGATTGAAGAAACCTTGCACATGTCTAGGCCATAAATTTCAGTTTTAGCCTGCTTCAGTTTTAAGATTGAAGAAACCTTGCACATGTCTAGGCCATAAATTTCAGTTTTAGCCTGCTTCAGTTTTAAGATTGAAGAAATCTTGCACATGTCTAGGCCATAAACTTCAGTTTTAGCCTGCTTCAGTTTTAAGATTGAAGAAACCTTGACATGTCTAGGCCATAAATTTCAGTTTTAGCCTGCTTCAGTTTTAAGATTGAAGAAATCTTGCACATGTATAGGCCATAAATTTAAGTTTTAGCCTGCTTCAGTTTTAAGATTAAAAAATATATATACCTCTCAGAATAATGTCATCTTACTGAGTTACTTTATTTGACCATGACATCAATTTAGTAGTTTATGATGTTGTCACAATGTCTGCCACTTTGAAGCTTCCCTTCTCACACTTCCTCTTTAAAACTGTTGATAAAATTGGAACAAGTGTCCGCACTGATCTTTCTTACTTCTCTTCTTATGATTCTGATGAGCATAGAGCTTAGGTTTGTACACCAGTGTCTTAAGATAGCCCCAGAGAAAGAAGTCACAAGGATTGATTTGGCTGTAAACTTTCTTTTTGGACAACATGTATAATCAACTAAGCAAAAGGTGATTTTATGTAAGTCACAGCGATAGCTTTTTTCTTAATCTTTAATAAGGTAATGTATATAATAAATATATTTAACTGTTGCAAATGCCTTGTAAAGCCAATTATCTTACTGTCATTGAGGAGATGCCCGAGTCCAAAACAGCTGGACATTGCTATAATGGTAAGAACTGGTTACTGGAATGTATCTCAACACAAATAAACACAATTAGAATCATTGAGCTGTGTGTTTGTATGCAATGATTAGGACTAGAGGGCCAGAGGTTTGTAAAAACAGTAGTTAATAGTTATTGATGATGTGACCATCTTTTCTTCTTTTTTTGCCGCATGTTCATGTCTCAGCCATATTTTACATATCTTTTCTAATCCTTTCTCTAATTTAATGAAATTTTGTCATATTGCCAACATGCATACACTTAAAGATGATTCATGCGTAATATTTACAAATGCAAACATTATGGTCAAGGTCACATTGAAGTAAATGTTTTAAGGTCATTGTATCTACAGAAGCATATCTTTATTCCAGTTATATTTTCTGTTAAATGTTTAACAGATGGAAAAGTAATAAAATTGCTATAGGTTTTCTTTTGAATTATTAATTCATTATTTATTTTTTGTTATTTATTTATTAAACAAGTCACACCAATACACTTGAACACATTTCTAAGCATCCACATACAAATTAAAATATTTTCCATGTTTCTGTTTGTATCCTGTTAATATTGCTTACAGGATCACCGGACCATATAATATAACATTTTCCGTAGCTAAAAAAAATAAAAAAATTATCTGCTCCTAACTCATGCAGAACTGAATATGCCTTTTATATTTATTTATTTATTTTTTTGTGTGCATGAAATGTGTATGCGCATTAATCAATGTTACTGTTTTTGTGTAGCTCATGTTGGGTATTTTATATCTTTGTTTTGTTTTTAAATATATGTCGCTGTGTCACAATATAGGTCATTTTAGCTAGTTTCACTTATCTGGTGGTGGATGGACCCCACAACGAGGTATGGTAAAAGCATGTAAGGGGAAATAGGCAAATTTGCTGATCGAATGGCTTTATTTATCCGCTCTTTCAGCATATGTCGAGCAACTGATTTGCCATTTTTGAATGATTTGCGTATCAAACATATAGGATGTATACACTTACTTGATTGACTCAATACGATGTCAACATCAAATAATGAACAACATGCTCATTGATTGTCACAATCATGATCGCCATGCCAACTAGCAAAGCTGATGTCAACATGCAAGCGAGGCTGCTTTTAATCATGGAGGTGTGAAAATATGGTGGCGGGTTTTGGTGTTCGTCAAGCTGTGACTTAATTTAAATGCAAAATTGGATGCAGGGATCATGACAATCATCTGATAGAGCATTGCAATCTGAAGTATCACAATCCGAAGTATCATAACATTTTCTACATCTGATATAAAGTAATACTGTTGGGACCAGCGAATCTCTAGCAGCCCCTGTATTTGATTGAATGTCATTGAATGTGATTCGAAGTATCTTGATTGGACTTTATATACTTTTATTGCTTGGCTTTTGGTGAAAGAGTAAGAAATATTGGTTTACTCAGGCCCACACTGAAATGATAAGGTTATCATTTCACTCTGGGCGCCAAGGGAGGTAATTAATAACTACTAGTGGTATGGCAAAAGCAGCAGATAAAATAAAGTTTAAAGATAAAAAAGATTTAAGTAAATAGAAAATTTGTAGATTTCAAAGAATGATCATATTTATTTCAGTCTGGATCATAGAAAAATATATCTCGTTAAATACACTCATGAAATAAAATGTGATCAGAGACTGTCATCACCAAATGTTCTCTATTTCATGTACAGCTGTATTTAGTCGAAGAATTACACGTGGGCATGTTGGCCCCAACTACATAGGAGCCAGTTTTAGTCTGGATGGTTGACAATAGAGAATATTAATAGCTTTGTAAATACATATCATTAATATTAAGTTACATTTTTGTGCGTAAGGAATGGTAATTTAAATAAAAAAATGTGTTGTTAATGTCGGCCATTTCAGTAATAGTGCATTATGTGGTTACAGATTAGCAAAGAAAAAAATTGTGACGTGCAAAGTGTTATGTTTGTTCCACTGTTTTATAATAATCATTTCTCTAGCGATTTTGGTCCGTGTGGCATTTCAAATATATGTCTTATATATTATATGTAAGTGTTTGTCTATGTGTGTGTGTGTGTGTGTGTGTGTGTGTGTGTGTGTGTGTGTGTGTGTGTGTGTGTGTGTGTGTGTGTGTGTGTGTGTGTGTGTGTGTGTGTGTGTGTGTGTGTGTGTGTGTGTGTGTGTGTGTGTGTGTGTGTCTATATGTGTGTGTGTGTGTGTGTGTGTCAAATAGAGAAATAGGATTGGTCTATTATACATATATATTGTTGCATTTATACATATATATTGTTGCATTTAGCCAAATTAATGGACAAAACATGTATTTCTTCACTAAAATACTTTTGCTTTTTGGACTTAGATGTTCAGTTTTTGTGCCATTTTTATTAATTTATTAATTCTGATGTCATTGTCAAAATATTAGGTTTTGTTACTAGGACAGTTACTGTTTGATACAGCTTGATACACAGATATGGCAAATTATGTGTTTGTAGGTCTGAGACGATCAATGGAGGAGCACCTTGCGCTTGCCGTCCTCAATCATTGGGAAGAAATCCCAAAGGTCGGCTGTAAATTGGTGCCAGAACACATTGAGACACGTCCCCTATATAACCCAGAGAAACCAGGCATTGAACAGGTAAAGTTATAAACTAAAATCTGTTAAATGGTAATGTACCAAAACATTTTACTAGAGAATAAGCAGCATATAGTGCAGATCCTGATTTATTTCTGTGTAATTTTTCTAAGCCAGACCTTCATCCATAAGCTGAATGTCACCATTTTGACAATAACTGTGTTTGTGTGATGTGTCTAACAAAGAAAAAAAAGACAATTTAATGATTAACTCCAGTTACACTTTTTGAGGTATACATAAAGACCATTCTACAGTCATAAAATTGTGAGCTTCATTATGAGACCAGAATCTAGTATCTGATTGGTTATTTTATATTTAAATCTATCCAATCAGGTGTTTAATGGGTTCCTGAGGCTCCAACTTAAATGTTTAAAACATCTAGCTATGCGACTTGGGCCAAGGTTATAAAACTTTGGGGTGGAGTTGGAGACCACTTTGATAATCTGATTGGTTAATTTTAAATAAAATTTTAAACTGGCCAATCAATTGCTGGAGAATGATCTCAGACCATATCGTATGGTTTAAAAAACTTAGATTCAGATTCTTGTTTTTCAAAATATTAGCTGTCTCTTAACTAGAAATTCTCTTAATAAAAAAAGTGCAGTATATAAATTCTACTTATATAAAATTTGGTTATACATTATAATTTCAGGATCAATTTCAAAATCTGTATACAAATGCATAAAGTTAAAACACTATAAAATAAAAGCAAACATCATTTAATTTATAGGGTGATTTTATAAATTTTTTCATTCTTGGAAAAGTAAAGTGCAGGAAAATAACTATTCGTGACATTGTCGGCAATGTCAGCGTATGTGCTTTGATATATAAAATACCTGACATTGGTTGTGTTTTGTGTGTTGTTTTTTTAGTTCCGTCGCATGCAAGAATTATGAAAGAGAATATTTATCCCTTGAACCATATATTTAACTATATAGCTCTATAATTGAATATCTTAAATTGTAGCTCTTATTTTGGTTCGAATGAAGTAGTATTATGTGAGGCATTGTATTCTTTTATAACATAATAGACTTGATTTTTTTTATTTGGAACAAATTTTCAACAAAATATTATTAGGAAGGAGTGAAGGAACTTTTTTTAATAATAATAAAATATAGCAACATTCATTATGCAAGGGCAACCTTAGCTCTTTTTTTATGTAAGCAAGTCACAGAAAGATTATGTTCTTCAAAAACAGGCAGTGCTGCCTTCCCTGATAAAGCTTGTCATGTCTCTTTAATCCCATACAAAACTGAACATTTGTCTTCTGCAGTTAAAGCCATACTATTTAATGGAATGTATGGATGTCTTGGCCAAAGACCAAAATGGCCAACCAAAAGCTTTTATTTGTTGAGTAAACTTGATTTATGTTCAGTCTTTCTTAAAAAACAACAACAGCAATTTACTTTTGACTTTGATTTCTTTTTACATCACACCAACACAATTATGGATATATTGGTGATGTCCAGCTACATACTGGTTGAAGAAGACCCCAACAATGTATTTTAACCAGAAGATAGAGAGATTATGTATTGGCAGCCTGTTAAGCTCAGTTGATACGTAATCACCTCATATCGAAGTGTAATGGGTTTGAGCCTAACCTGGCTGCACATTTTTATATTCACTATTCAGAGAAAAGCAGCTGACTTAACACTGTTAAACTGTGCTTGGTTCCACATATTTCCATCATAGGGTCTTAAACAAAAGTGTCTCAAAGTTAAAATCATCAACTGTTCATAATAGTATAATAGTATACTCAGCCTGGTTAAACTGGATGTAAATGTGATTATAAAATGCAACTCAAAATGAACTACTTTGTTTGCATAAACCATCATCTAAAGCGCATAGAAATATAGCATCTGGAGAAATGGAAAAATAATTCTAGTTTCAATTACACCATTCTTTTTTCTCTTCTGCAACCAAATTCATTAATTTTACCTGAAAAGATAAAAGGAATCTGTTTATTTGTGTGCACACCATGGGAAAAGTAATGCCAGAAGAACTCACTTGTAGTTGCAAAAAGGTATTTCCTATCCAAGCTATGCTGCATAGTTATTTATTTTTAAAACTATCAAAATCACACAACCGCTTAATTTTCAGATCACATTACACAATCTTTTTGGTAATCTGCTCTGACTGCGATAATTATTTTTAGTTGAAATACTGATCATGTGTATTTAAAGATTTGAAAATGATTAACATTTAAAATGCTATATTTCATGTTTTGTCCTATCTAACAATTGAGGTCATGCTTTAAACAACCTATACTTAGTCTACAGTGTAAGTATATGCAGAAAAATTCCTAAGAACAGGTGTAAGATGGTTCTGACCTGTATTAGATAAAGGTAAACTGTTGGGTACCACTTTTAAGTCCAAATCATGACTTTTATTCAAATGATTAAATGCAATTTGAAAAGAATTTTGTTTAAAGCTATTTATCTAAAGCCAATCCAGAAACAAGTTATTTTAACTTATAATAATCCCTCTCAACTGCCCACTTCCTCGATAGAACAAGGACTTAGCTACCAAGTACCTGGAATAATTTACAATAAATAGTTTTGCTCAAGGACTAACATTGGTAGTTTTTGGGGTTCAAACCCGAGACCCTATGATATAGAGAGCAACGTTTTAACCACAAGAATACAGATGCCCACAATTTGACAAGAATTCTTTTTTTATTTGCTTCATGTGACATTTTCTCTCTGGAAATGTGTTTTAGGGGAAACTTGAGATGTGGGTGGACATGTTTCCAATGGATATGCCTGGTCCGAACCCACCAGTGGAGATCAGCCCCAGGAAACCTAAAAGGTAATGTGTGTTTGTTTTTTTATTGAGTTTAACGTCCTACTAATGGCATTTCAGTCATTTGGAGATTGTGACTACTTGAAGCAGATATAGTGGTGCCTTTACTGTGACTAGCATGCTGTGAATGCCTGGCATGATGCCTCACCCAGTCACTGTATCCTAATCCCTGACTTACCAGTAGTGAAAACACTGAGACATTTACCTGAGCCTTAGCAAGGGAGCAATACCACTTCCATTTTGAATACCTTTATTTTGTTTGGGCCTGGGATTGAACCTGGAGCAGATGCCCTACTGGTTGCACGATCAGGTCCAGTCCAAGAGGTAATATAATGTCAGAAGCATAATGCAGTTTGCATACAAAAGGTTATATGTACTAAAACTCCAATTTTAGCTCAAAAATTTAATGAATTAAAAAGCGTTTGGTGTCACTGTTATGGCTCAGGGTAAAATTGACTTTAAACTAGATGACATTAAATTTTTACATTATTATATAAGAGTTACCAATCATAACTCTGATATAATTAGAATAGATGCTGCTTTGCTTTTTTCCTTGTAGTTTGCTACATCTGTAATTGTGAGCTGTCCTATCATTATGTTATAGACATTCTCAGTTTCTTTTACAAGAATTCGCCAAACAGATGTAAATTGAAATTAATTCCTGCTACCTTTTTATAATTGCAAGCTACACTAACTTGTTGCAAACTACAATGTTAAATCAGAAATACCCTTTTTTTATTTCTGAAAAAGATTTAACACAACAGCTGAGATTTCTTGTTATTGCATGTTACACTATTGTCCGCATAAAAAAATGCCAAAAGAGGCACCCCTCTCCAGAGTGGTCCCAATGAACTAAGGATGCCATTTTTCAGAATAATCAAGCTGAATAAAAATACATGTTTCATGCAGAAAAAAAAATGTTGTCTGCATTATTTTAAATGTTCTTTAACTTTTTTAACATATGTCAATTAGTCTTAGGTAAACAATAACTGTCCAGATGTTTTACAATCATTTTATGATGACCACTGGCTAAGCCTGGGTTAAATATGCAAAATCTAAGAGTCATTCAACTGTGCTCAGTGTGCTATGCATTTAGCTTGCTTTGGTCACCAGCTGGAACCTGTGTGGTGATACATCTGTCATTACATTATAAAGAAGCATGTAGGGCCATATTAAAGGAAGCCCAAAGAATGGTCATAATTAATAGTTTGTTTAATTTATTGCTAAGCATTTGGCTACTTATGACAGACTTCACTTGCTATATACATATTAGGCTATTGTGACTGTATGATATAGAAATAATTCCTTGATTCTAGAAGACACTTTAATTATATTTTTATTGGAATATCCATTGTTATAAGTTTTTGGAACTCTGCTGTGTTATTTAAATTGCTGTTCTATTCAAGCCATTCTGCTGTTTTCCACACCCATCTTGTGACTCTGGATAATAATTCACATTAACAACAACTTGAACTTTCAAAAGTAACCTTACAATAGTTGTGCCAGTATTAAGCCAATTAGTTTATTGTGCATGTTTATGATATGTACATATAACATTATTGTGTATATTTATGATGTATTGTATAATTATATAATTACCCTAGTGTAAAAGAAAAAAATGTATGTTCTTAGATAATTGTAATAAGAAACCAGCTATGCAATGGGTAACGCATGAACCCTTATAATATATTTTTTTTCTTTTGAGGAAAATTATATTAGTAAATTATGTAAAGAAATGTAATTATTTTGTCAGTGTTTGACTTATATTGGCAGGACATAATCATCACTAGTTAATTGCAATTGGGCTCATATTGCCTTTATGTCCTGGCTAAATGGAAAAATCAGGAAGAATGCTAAATTGCTTTTTTCTGATTGGCTGAAACAATAAAGAAACTAATCCTCACATGACAAAGGTGGCGAAGTTGACCCAACTCCTGACTTGTATTACAGTGGCTGTACATGTTCTGATAACTCAAGGAAACTGAAAGTTGACCCGACATCAAATTATACGCTATACAAGCATCAGTGCTTTATATTACCATAAACAATATATGCACGTAAAGTGCCTTTGCGGAAACTATTGTGTAACTTTTGTATTATATAAGGTATGCTTTGTAATCATATTTCATTGTGACTTCAGCATGTGGATTTGTATATTTGAATTTTTTAACCATCTCAGATACCGAATGATGTAAGCCAATAGTAAAAGTTAATCTGATACAGGAAGATAAAAGACAAGAATCTTTTTTTTGCACAATTCTCAGTACAGGATCTAAATTATGCACATGAAAACATTCCTCACACATTTATTCCAGTTAAAAGGCCTGTATTTTCTTGCAGGTGTAAATTATGATAAGGTTTTATAAGTTATTTATTATTATAATTCATTATATTTAGTTTTGATTACTTATTTCCATTATGAAAAATGCCTGTTTCAGCTATGCTTTAACTTTGGGTCACTTGTTCCAGCCACAGCTTGCTTGTTTTAGCTGTAGTTTGGCTTGTTTCAGCTATGGGATGCTTGTTTCAGCTATTTTTATTGTTTCAGAAGAATTTGTCTTGTTTCAGCTATGGGATGTTATTTCAGATATTTTTAATTGTTTCAGAAGAGGTTGGTTTGTTTCAGCAAATGGGATGTTATTTTAGATATTTTTTATTGTTTCAGAAGAGAATGGCTTGTTTTAGCTACGGGCTTACTCTTTAAGCTATGAGCTGACTGTTTTAGCTATAGGTTGCTTGTTTCAACTTTAAGGTACCACATTTTAGCCATAAGATAGGTGATGAAGCTATTAGTTGCCTGTTTAGCTGTGAGCTTCTCTTTTTTATCTTTATAAAACTGATATTTGTTTCAGCTTTGATCTGCACTTTTTACTAATAAACTGCACATTTCATCTATGAGCCGCACGTTTTATCTATAAGCTGCACAGTTCATCATTGAGCTTCACAGTTCATCATTGAGCTACACAGTTCATCATTGAGCTACACAGTTCATCATTGAGCTTCACAGTTCATCATTGAGCTACACAGTTCATCATTGAGCATTGAGCTACACAGTTCATCATTGAGCTTCACAGTTCATCATTGAGCTTCACAGTTCCTCATTGAGCTACACAGTTCATCATTGAGCTACACAGTTCATCATTGAGCTTCACAGTTCATCATTGAGCTACACAGTTCATCATTGAGCATTGAGCTACACAGTTCATCATTGAGCTTCACAGTTCATCATTGAGCTTCACAGTTCATCATTGAGCTACACAGTTCATCATTGAGCTACACAGTTCATCCTTGAGCTACACAGTTCATCATTGAGCTTCACAGTTCATCATTGAGCTACACAGTTCATCATTGCGCTACACAGTTCATCCTTGAGCTACACAGTTCATCCTTGAGCTACACAGTTCATCATTGAGCTACACAGTTCATCCTTGAGCTACACAGTTCATCATTGAGCTACACAGTTCATCCTTGAGCTACACAGTTCATCATTGAGCTACACAGTTCATCATTGAGCTACACAGTTCATCATTGAGCTACACAGTTCATCCTTGAGCTACACAGTTCATCATTGAGCTTCACAGTTCATCATTGAGCTACACAGTTCATCATTGAGCTACACAGTTCAGCTATGAGCTAAACAGTTCAGCTATGTGCTGCTCATTTCATCTATGTGCTGCACGTTTTATCTATAACCTGTACAGTTCAGAGCTGCATAATGTATTTATTATATTGCATATTTCAGCTATGAGTTGCGATGTATAATATGGAACACAGATGATGTTGTGCTGGAGGATGATGCTTTCTTCACTGGGGAGAAAATGTCCGACATCTACGTGAAGGGTTGGATCAAGGGCCAAGAGGATATGCAGTCCACAGACATCCATTACAGGTGGGTTACATGTTCAAACTTCACCATAGAAATAGCGTCCTGTCATCTGTCCTTCCAATGCATCAATTTTAAATCAGATCTAAAAAAATAACTACTTTGAATATCAAAAGTAAGAGTTGCTGGCAACCATTTCCAATCAGTAAGGCAGCAACCATGCCTAGCACAAAAGGTACAACCATACCCCAGTACTTAAAGTGCAACCATGTATCAGTACTTCAGGTGGCAACCATGTCCCAACACTTGAGGTGGCAACCATACTCCAGCACTTAAAGTGGAACCATGCCCCAGCAGTTAAGGAGCAGCCATACTCCAGCACTTAAGGTGGCAACCATGCCCCAATATTTGAGGTGGCAGCCATACCCCAGCACTTAATGTGCAACCATACCCCAGCACTTAAGGTGCAACCATACCCCAGCACTTAAGGTGCTACCATACCCCCAGCACTTAAGGTGGCAACCATACCCCTAGTACTTAAGGTGCAACCCTACCCCAGCACTTAAGGTGCAACCATACCCCAGCACTTAAGGTGGCAACCATACTCCAGCACTTAAGGTGCAGCCATACCCCCAGCACTTAAGGTGCAACAAAGAATCATCAATAAGTGGGAAAGGGATGGGGAGCAACTGTGCCCCTGCAGTTCAAAGCAGAAACTCAAGATATAAAAAGAAAACAATAGCATTTTTAAGGAAAATTTTTTGCTTAACTACATCAAAAGCAGATTTGAGATTTGACTGTAGTTTTGGTGACCAAAGATCTGTTATTTAATTATAATGAAATCCGTCTGCTTAGCTCAGTGGTCAGGGATAAGGCACATGGTGGCTTATGGTGTAGATCCTGATCAGAGTCACCTTTTGCTAAGAGCTGTCTGATTTTGATCTTTATTTTTATGGCATATCTAGAATATGTCCAGTTACTTTGCATGTATTTTTTAGCAAATTGTTAACAAGGTAGGATTAGTGCCAGGTTAAGGATTTAAGTAGTGTGAAAAGGTAACTACAATTCGGGGTGTTGGCACTCCTGCTGCTTGTGTTTGTGTTATATATCCCTAATATTTCTTGATTGTTTTCTAACAAAATCTAGGGGTGTGAAAAGTTAAGCATTAATCCACATTCATCATTGTAAATAGGAATTTCCCATCTGAGGTCCTCTGCAGACTTAGCTATTTTTAAACGAAGAAAACCCTCTGACCACTTGAGATCATGTCATATTGTCATCCATGTAATATTTAATCTGACGTCGATATTTATTTTTAGCAGAGATCAATATTGTGCTTATTTACAGGTTTAGAAAGAAAGAACATTTAGAGTATTTCTTTCCTGATTTGTACAGTCTAAAATACAGGTATTTTTCAAAATTGTCTTTACTTAGACTAAAGTATGCAGAAATTTTGCCCAAATTACCTAAAGCATTGGTAAGAAAAATTGTTACATGTATTGAAAAATACTAAGAAATTATATAATTTAAATGGTTTTATAAATGAAACTTAAGAAACATATATCTTTGGGAAAGGGAAAAACTTAGATTTAATCAACATGTGTGTGCGGTTGGGAGAACCATGCCCTAGCCGTAAGGTGGGCAACTCTGCCTCAGCAGTTGGTGGGGGGGGGCAACCATGCTCCAGCAGTAAGGGGGGGGGGGGCATCCATGCATCAGCAGTAATAGGGAGCAACCATGCACCAACATTAAGGGTACAACCATGCCCTAGCAGTAAGGGGGCAACCATGCTCCAGCAGTAAATGGGCAGCCATGCCCTAGTAGTAAGGGGGCAACCATGCTCCAGCAGTAAATGGGCAGCCATGCCCTAGTAGTAAGGGGGCAACCATGCTCCAGCAGTAAATGGGCAGCCATGCCCTAGTAGTAAGGGGGCAACCATGCTCCAGCAGTAAGGGGGGGGGGGGGTGGCATCCACGCATCATCAGTAATAGGGAGCAACCATGCTCCAACATTAAGGGCACAACAATGCCCTAGCAGTAAGGGAGCAACTATGCATCAATATTAAGTGAACAACCAGGCCCTAGCAGTCAGGGACCAACCATGCACCAACGTTACGGGTACAACCATGCACTATGCATAGGGGGACAACCATGTCCTAGCAGTAAATGGACAGCCATGCCCTAGCAGTAAGGTGAAAACCATGTCCTAGCAGTAAGGGGACAGCCATGCCCTAGCAGTAAGGTGACAACCATGCCCTAGCAGTAAGGGGACAGCCATGCCCTAGCAGTAAATGGGCAACCATGCCCTAGCAGTAAGGTGACAACCATGTCCTAGCAGTAAGGTGAAAACCATGTCCTAGCAGTAAATGGACAGCCATGCCCTAGCAGTAAGGTGACAACCATGTCCTAGCAGTAAGGTGACAACCATGTCCTAGCAGTAAGGTGAAAACCATGTCCTAGCAGTAAATGGACAGCCATGCCCTAGCAGTAAGGTGACAGCCATGCCCTAGCAGTAAGGTGACAACCATGCCCTAGCAGTAAGGGTACAGCCATGCCCTAGTAGTAAGGGGTCTAAGGGGACAACCATGCCCTAGTAGTAAGGGGACAGCCATGCCCTAGTAGTAAGATGACAACCATGGCCTAGCAGTAAGGGTACAACCATGCCCTAGTAGTAAGGGTACAACCATGCCCTAGTAGTAAGGGGACAACCATGCCCTATCAGTAAGGGGACAGCCATGCCCTAGCAGTAAGGTGACGACCATGTCCCAGTAGTAAGGGGACAGCCATGCCCCAGTAGTAAGGGGACAACCATGCCCCAGTAGTAAGGTGACAGCCATGCCCTAGCAGTTAGGGACAGCCATGTACCAGCAGTAAGGGGACAGCCATGCCCCAGTAGTAAGGGGGCAACCATGCTCTAGCAGTAAGGGGACAGCCATGCCCCAGTAGTAAGGGGGCAACCATGCCCTAGCAGTAAGGGGGCAACCATGCCCTAGCAGTAAGGGACAGCCATGCACCAGTAGTAAGGGGGCAACCATGATTCAGCACTCATTGTCCTATTGAATCACACAGATGTGGGTCATGTCCTGCATCTAACCATATCTTGTACATTCTCTCCATCACAGGTTCATCCACCCCTCCCAGACTACTAACATAGTCCTTTCCTTTTTTCTTCTCATAGTCTTCATCATTCTCCAGTTATCTCTAGTAAAAACAAAAACACTACTGCACCATTAACAAAAGCATAATGTTCATCAAGCAAAGAAATTATGTGTGGATGGAATTTAATAACTACCTGCATTATTTCAGAATTCTCTAAAGACCAAGGATAAATTGATTTTTGCCCTCCACAATTTTCCTACAAAGAGTTGAAGAACAATTATACAGCGGACAATTAATTCGTTCTCCCTCATCATGAAATATAAACCTGTTGACAGTTGGGAGAAAAAGCTTTCCAGGGGATGCTTGGACTTGCAGACAAATGTTGTACATACTATGATCATAAAACAGCCATATTGTGGTGTTTCACCTGGGAATGCCTTCATGTATATTTGCCATCATAATATGAGCATTCAGACACAGACTTAAATGGTATCTATCTGTTATCCTTACTTTCAAACAGTTTTTGGCTGGTGTCACTGGTGACACTATCCAGAGTTATAAGAAAGCTGGATTTCGAAAGCACACAGGATTGACCCTGCATGGCCTTGACTACATATGGTCAGTTATTCATGCCTGGGAAGTACTGCATGTACAGAACAAATATGTTAACATTTATTTTGTTATCTATTTAAAGTGGATGTTTAATTCAGATATACATGAAATGCAGATTTATGAATGAACAGTGTTGCATATGAATATCACTGATTGAGTAGAAGAAATGGTCTAAATTAGAATGCTATTAGAATGAGTGTTCCACTGACTATGCTGTATCTACTCAGCCAAGATAATCCCAATATCACTTTCGGGAGCTCAATGCTCTCTGCAGCTCTGAACCAGGTTATGTTACAACATAGTACAGATTCTGATCAGATCTGTAGGGAGCTAGCTTATCTACAGACCAAGATATCCCACACAGTGCCTCACTGCCTTCATCAAAAAGTACAGATCCTGATCAGATCTGTAGGGAGCTTATCTACAGACCAAGATATCCCACACAGGGCCTTACTGCCTTTATCAAAAAGTGCAGATCCTGATCAGATCTGTAGGGAGCTTATCTACAGACCAAGATATCCCACACAGGGCCTCACTGCCTTCATCAAAAAGTACAGATCCTGAACAGATCTGTAGGGAGCTAGCTTATCTACAGACCAAGATATCCCACACAGTGCCTCACTGCCTTTATCAAACAGTACAGATCCTGATCAGATCTGTAGGGAGCTAGCTTATCTACAGACCAAGATATCCTACACAGGGCCTTACTGCCTTCATCAAAAAGTACAGATCCTGAACAGATCTGTAGGGAGCTTATCTACAGACCAAGATATCCCACACAGGGCCTCACTGCCTTCATCAAAAAGTACAGATCCTGATCAGATCTGTAGGGAGCTTATCTACTGACCAAGATATCCCACACAGGGCCTCACTGCCTTCATCAAAAAGTGCAGATCCTGATCAGATCTGTAGGGAGCTTATCTACAGACCAAGATATCCCACACAGGGCCTCACTGCCTTCATCAAAAAGTACAGATCCTGATCAGATCTGTAGGGAGCTTATCTACAGACCAAGATATCCCACACAGGGCCTCACTGCCTTCATCAAAAAGTACAGATCCTGATCAGATCTGTAGGGAGCTTATCTACAGACCAAGATATCCCGCACAGGGCCTTACTGCCTTCATAAAAAAGTACAGATCCTGATCAGATCTGTAGGGAGCTTATCTACAGACCAAGATATCCCACACAGGGCCTTACTGCCTTCATCAAAAAGTACAGATCCTGACCAGATCTGTAGGGAGCTAGCTTATCTACAGACCAAGATATCCCACACAGGGCCTTACTGCCTTCATCAAAAAGTACAGATCCTGATCAGATCTATAGGGAGCTAGCTTATCTACAGACCAAGATATCCCACACAGGGCCTTACTGCCTTCATCAAAAAGTACAGATCCTGACCAGATCTGTAGGGAGCTTATCTACAGACCAAGATATCCCACACAGGGCCTTACTGCCTTCATCAAAAAGTACAGATCCTGATCAGATCTATAGGGAGCTTATCTACAGACCAAGATATCCCACACAGGGCCTTACTGCCTTCATCAAAAAGTACAGATCCTGACCAGATCTGTAGGGAGCTTATCTACAGACCAAGATATCCCGCACAGGGCCTCACTGCCTTCATCAAAAAGTACAGATCCTGATCAGATCTGTAGGGAGCTTATCTACAGACCAAGATATCCGACACAGTGCCTCACTGCCTTCATCAAAAAGTACAGATCCTGATCAGATCTGTAGGGAGCTAGCTTATCTACAGACCAAGATATCCAACACAGGGCCTTACTGCCTTCATCAAAAAGTACAGATCCTGATCAGATCTGTAGGAAGCTAGCTAATCTACAGACCAAGATATCCCACACAGGGCCTTACTGCCTTCATCAAAAAGTGCAGATCCTGATAAGATCTGTAGGGAGCTTATCTACAGACCAAGATATCCCACACAGGGCCTTACTGCCTTCATCAAAAAGTACAGATCCTGATCAGATCTGTAGGGAGCTTATCTACAGACCAAGATATCCCACACATGGCCTCACTGCCTTCATCAAAAAGTACAGATCCTGATCAGATCTGTAGGGAGCTAGCTTATCTACAGACCAAGATATCCCACACAGGGCCTTACTGCCTTCATCAAAAAGTACAGATCCTGATCAGATCTGTAGGGAGCTAGCTTATCTACAGACCAAGATATCCCACACAGGGCCTTACTGCCTTCATCAAAAAGTACAGATCCTGATCAGATCTGTAGGGAGCTTATCTACTGACCAAGATATCCGACACAGTGCCTCACTGCCTTCATCAAAAAGTACAGATCCTGATCAGATCTGTAAGGAGCTAGCTTATCTACAGACCAAGATATCCCACACAGGGCCTTACTGCCTTCATCAAAAAGTACAGATCTTGATTAGGTCTGTAGGGAGCTTATCTACCAGACCAAGATATCCCACACAGGGCCTTACTGCCTTCATCAAAAAGTACAGATCTTGATTAGATCTGTAGGGAGCTTATCTACAGACCAAGATATCCCACAAAGGGCCTCGCTGCTTTCATCAAAAAGTGCAGATCCTGATCAGATCTGTAGGGAGCTAGCTTATCTACTAGACCAAGATATCCCACACAGGGCCTTACTGCCTTCATCAAAAAGTACAGATCTTGATTAGATCTGAAGGGAGCTTATCTACCAGACCAATATATCCCACACAGGGCCTCACTGCCTTCATCAAAAAGTACAGATCCTGATCAGATCTGTAGGGAGCTTATCTACAGACCAAGTTATCCCACACAGGGCCTCACTGCCTTCATTAAAAAGTACAGATCCTGGTCCGATCCAGAGGGAGCATATCTACCATGCAAAAATATCCCACACAGGGCCTCACTGCATTTTGCAGCATGTTGTATGATGAAGGTCATTTGTATCATCTCAAAAAAATTGTAACATGTATACTGACCTAGGACAGCAAACTCACTCACTTTCACAGTAATCAGATAAAATTTCCTGGAAATCGAAGCTCTGTCCAAGTGCATATGGTGAGGCATGAATGGGTTATCTGGAGCTATGCTATTTGCCTATGCTGTAAAAATTACATAAATGCAGTGGGTATAAATATGAAATTTAAATATAAAGGCTTTTTATTAAAAATTTTACAAACAAATGTTGTTTTGCAGCTTGTTTAAGGATTAATTAATGTAACATTTTAGCAAATGTCTCACCTGCTCAGTACATATTCTTGAATGTTGAAGACTTAAAAAAGTGATAAATATTATTTTTTTTACTTAGTAATCAGTTGCTCAAGGGCTTCACCATAAAACTTTTTTTTCTATTTCATGCCAGATATATCATTTTTTTCTTGAGGATAATAGTTCTTTTTGTTTATTATACATATTCCAGGATAAGTTCTTGACATTGACAAAGTAAAATCCTTTTTTTATGACATTTTAATCAGTAGAGTTGTTGAGAAAGTTTATTTAGCATAATTGTTGTTGTGTAAACAAGAATAATAATCAAATGAAGCCTTATGTTAAGGTCAAATTTCACTTTTTTGTATCTGATCACTGCGATAGTGTGTGAGGTTGCTGTCCTAGCATGACCAAGTTGGCACATATATAATACTTTTTGCCACAATACAATTCTTAACATTAAATGTCTTATAAATCATGATTTTACAGCATATAAGCAAAAAAAAACCACTGTTTACATTCTATCATTTGTTTACTTTTCATAAACAAAAACAGCACAAATCTGCATCTGAACAATGTCATATATACATTAATAGCTTGCTTTTGGATATTACATGAAATTCATTAAACCCAAGCTTGCTTTAATTATTTATAGCCCAGACCAATTCTTCGATATTTTCGAACAAATAAACATAAAGGTCACACAACATGTAACTTGTCAGCAAACAGTGCAGATTTTGATCAGACATCTACTAGCAGGTTGCTGTCTTTGCTGGATCTACACTATTTGCCTTAGCTGTATCAATATGCGCTTAACAAGCTAAGAGTCAAGATTAAGCTCCCCCTTTGAAGTATAAACTAATATTTGGCTTTCTTTAATCTCTGGCCGTTCATTTGTTTCATCAAAGGACAAATCATCATCACATAATTGGATAATTTGTCATTATAAATACCTATTAATGCTGCAACTTTTAAAAAGTCTTGCCATAAAGTTTTTCATGGCTTATGCCATACTCCCCTCACCCTATATATCAAAATAATTCTGTATTTATCACAAATCATAGCAACAAGTCTAGAGACCAGACAGCATTCCCTGGGCTACATTTCAAAATAACCACAGCTCCATTTTCACTATTAGGCCATATGTTTTCTTGTATTTTGATTTTGTCTCCTACTGCTATGATATTTGATCTGATCTGGCTGACAGTATACTAAATAATCCCCATCAAGCTGTAACAACTAGCTTGTAGACTCTTAGATATAAAGGCACCTACCTACTGTAAGATGTGCAGAAACCTTGCTAGGGAGCCTATGGCTTAGGGCTAAGGATGATGAAGCGGCCATTCTGGAGAGCTTATGGCTTAGGACTAAGGATAATGAAGCGGCCATTCTGGAGATCTTATGGCTTAGGACTAAGAATGATGAAGAAGCCATTCTGGAGATCTTATGGCGTAGGACTAAGGATGATGAAGCGGCCATTCTAGAGAGCTTATGGCTTAGGACTAAGGATAATGAAGCGGCCATTCTGGAGATCTTATGGCTTAGGACTAAGGATAATGAAGCGGCCATTCTGGAGATCTTATGGCGTAGGACTAAGGATGATGAAGCGGCCATTCTAGAGAGCTTATGGCTTAGGACTAAGGATAATGAAGGAGCCATTCTGGAGATCTTATGGCTTAGGACTAAGGATAATGAAGCAGCCATTCTGGAGATGTTATGGCTTAGGACTAAGGATGATGAAGCGGCCATTCTGGAGAGCTTATGGCTTAGGACTAAGGATGATGAAGGGGCCATTCTAGAGATCTTATGGCTTAGGACTAAGAATGATAAAGCAGCCATTCTGGAGGTCTTATGGCTTAGGACTAAGGATGATGAAGCAGCCATTCTGGAGAGTTTATGGCTTAGGACTAAGGATGATGAAGCGGCCATTCTGGAGAGCTTATAGCTTAAGACTAAGAATGATGAAGCAGCCATTCTGGAGAGCTTATGGCTTAGGACTAAGGATGATGAAGCAGCCATTCTGGAGATCTTATGGCTTAGGACTAAGAATGATGAAGCGGCCATTCTGGACATCTTATGGCTGAGGACTAAGGATAATGAAGCGGCCATTCTGGAGAGCTTTTGCTTAGGACTAAGGATGATGAAGCAGCCATTCTGGAGAGCTTATGACTTAGGACTAAGATAATGAAGCGGCCATTCTGGAGAGCTTAGGACTAAGGATGATGAAGCAACCATTCTGGAGAGCTTATGGCTGAGGACTAAGAATGATGAAGCAGCCATTCGGGAGATCTTATGGCTTTGGACTAAGGATGATGAAGCAGCCATTCTGGAGAGCTTATGGCTTAGGACTAAGGATGATGAAGCAGCCATTCTGGAGATCTTATGGCTTAGGAGTAAGGATGATTAAGCGGCCATTCTGGAGAGCTTATGGCGTAGGACTAAGGATGATGATGTGGCCATTCTAGAGATCTTATGGTTTAGGACTAAGGATGATGAGGCGGCCATTCTGGAGAGCTTATGGCGTAGGACTAAGGATGATGAAGCAGCCATTCTGGAGATCTTATGGCCTAGGACTAAGGATGATGAAGCGGGCATTCTGGAGATCTTATGTCGTAGGACTAAGGATGATGAAGCAGCCATTCTGGAGAGCTTATGGCTTAGGACTAAGGATGATGAAGCAGCCATTCTGGCGAGCTTATGGCTTAGGACTAAGGATGATGAAGTGGCCATTCTGGAGAGCTTATGGCTTAGGACTAAGGATAATGAAGCAGCCATTCTGGAGATCTTATGGCTGAGGACTAAGAATGATGAAGCAGCATTCTGGAGATCTTATGGCTTAGGACTAAGGATGATGAAGCTGCCATTCTGGAGATCTTATGGCTTAGGACTAAGGATGATGAAGCAGCCATTCTGGAGAGCTTATGGCTTAGGACTAAGGATGATGAAGCAGCCATTCTGAAGAGCTTATGGCTTAGGACTAAGGATGATGAAGCTGCCATTCTGGAGATCTTATGGCTGAGGACTAAGGATGATGAAGCTGCCATTCTGGAGATCTTATGGCTTAGGACTAAGAATGATGAAGCGTCCATTCTGGAGAGCTTATGGCTTAGGACTAAGGATGATGAAGCAGCCATTCTGGAGAGCTTATGGCTTAGGACTAAGGATGATGAAGCAGCCATTCTGGAGAGTTTATGGCTAACGACTAAGGTTGATGAAGTCTCCATTCTGGAGATCTTATGGTTTAGGACTAAGGATGATGAAGCAGCCATTCTGGAGATCTTATGGCTTAGGACTAAGGATGATGAAGCAGTCATTCTGGAGAGCTTATGGCTTAGGAGTAAGGATGATGAAGCAGCCATTCTGGAGATCTTATGGCTTAGGACTAAGGTTGATGAAGTGTCCATTCTGGAGAGCTTATGGCTTAGTACTTAAGATGAGGAAGCGGCCATTCTAGGGATCTTATGGCTTAGGACTAAGGTTGATGAAGCGGCCATTCTGGAGAGCTTATGGCTTAGGACTAAGGATGATGAAGCGGCCATTCTGGAGATCTTATGGCTTAGGAGTAAGGTTGATGAAGCAGCCATTCTGGAGATCTTATGGCTTAGGACTAAGGATGATGAAGCGGCCATTCTAGAGATCTTATGGCTTAGGACTAAGGATGATGAAGCAGCCATTCTGGAGAGCTTATGGCTTAGGACTAAGGTTGATGAAGCAGCCATTCTGGAGATCTTATGGCTTAGGACTAAGGATAATGAAGCAGCCATTCTAGAGATCTTATGGCTTAGGACTAAGGATGATGAAGAAGCCATTCTGGAGATCTTATGGCTTAGGACTAAGGATGATGAAGCAGCCATTCTGGAGAGCTTATGGCTTAGGACTAAGGTTGATGAAGCAGCCATTCTGGAGAGCTTATGGCTTAGGACTAAGGATGATGAAGCAGCCATTCTGGAGAGCTTATGTCTTAGGGCTAAGAATGATGAAGCGGCCATTCTGGAGAGCTTATGGCTTAGGGCTAAGGATGATGAAGCAGCCATTCTGGAGAGCTTATGTCTTAGGGCTAAGAATGATGAAGCGGCCATTCTGGAGAGCTTATGGCTTAGGACTAAGGATGATGAAGCAGCCATTCTGGAGATCTTATGGCTTAGGGCTAAGGATGATGAAGCAGCCATTTTAGGGATCTTATGGCTTAGGAGTAAGGATTATGAAGTAGCCACTCTAGATACTTATGGTTTAGGATTTGGGATGAAACAGCCATTCTGGAGAGCTTCTGGCTTTGGACTTAGATGATGAAGTGGCCATTTTCTTTACCTTAAGACAATACTGCGAGATGCTATGTTCTTACTGCTTCACACATCCATTATTTCTCCATTCAAAGATACAAATCACAATAAAAAATCGAAAGAGAACCAGGCTGGCCCTTTAAAAAAGATAGTGGTATATGAACATTGGCTACACAGTATTAGTCTGTTTAGAAAGCATAAAAAAGGATGAAAACACAAAATTTCCGAACACTGGTTTGGTCAGTTGTTTTCTTTACAACAATTTGACAGTGGCTTTAACCCTCTTTCTTGCATGTCTACTCAATTTCTAGATGGTTGTCATGTCCTGTTTCACATATGCTTTATCATTGACCATCAAATATAGGCTCTCTTTTTCTTTGACAGTACCTCCGCCAAGGCAACTTGGGACAGATAACTGGAATCTAACTCCTATTTTTGGTTTAAATAAAATACCTGTCACAAGTCCTTGGGAAATACTATGCACTGTAAATTATGTAAATTATGTTTCGGAAGTGTAGGGTTGAGATAGAATAATCTAAGTTTCCTGATTAAATATAAACAAAGACATATACTGTTCTACCAGCAGTGTGTATTTTTTTTTGATATGCAGTTTTATTAAACCTGCTATATATAGCATTTGTCGGATTAATAGTTTCATAAAACTCTGTATCATCAAAACTTGATTATACTACTTATCTAATGAAGTAAACTTGCCTAGCCTATACTACACTCTCCAGGGTTAAAGAAGGCTCACCTAAACTATTCTCCTCTCGGGACTGTTGAAGCAGGCTCATCTAGCCTATACTTCTCACTAGATGGCCGAAGTAGGCTCAACTAGCCTACACTTTTCACTGGACCGCCGAAGTAGGCTCACCTAGCCTATACTACTCTCTAGAATGTTGAGGTAGGTTCACCAAGCCTGTACTTCTTTCTGGAGTGTTGAAATAGGCTTAACTAACCTACACTTCTCACAGGACTGCCAAAGTAGGCTCACCTAGCCTATACTACTCTCTGGAGTGTTGAGGTAGGTTCACAAAGTCTGTACTACTTTCTGGAGTATTGAAGTAGGCTCACCTAGCCTACACTTCTCACAGGACTGCCAAAGTAGGCTCACCTAGCTTATACTACTCTCTGGAATGTTGAGGTAGGTTCACAAAGCATGTACTACTTTCTAGAGTATAAAAGTGGGCTAACCTAGCCTACACTTCTCACTGGACTGCCAAAGTAGGCTCTCCTAGCCTATACTACTCTGGAGTGTTGAGGTAGGCTCAACTAGCCTATACTACTCTCTGGAGTGTTGAGATAGGCTCACCTAGTCTGAACTACTCTCTGGAGTGTTGAGGTAGGCTCACCTAGCCTACACTTCTCACTGGACTGCCAAAGTAGGCTCTCCTAGCCTATACTACTCTGGAGTGTTGAGGTAGGCTCACCTAGCCTATACTTCTCTCTGGAGTGTTGAAGTAGGCTCACCTAGCCTATACTACTCTCTGGAGTGTTGAGGTAGGCTCACCTAGCCTATACTACTCTCTGGAGTGTTGTGTTAGGCTCACCTAGCCTATACTTCTCTCTGGAGTGTTGAAGTAGGCTTACCTAGCCTACACTTTTCACTGGACTGCCAAAGTAGGCTCACATAGCCTATACCACTCTCTGGAGTGTTGAGGTAGGCTCACCTAGCCTATACTACTCTCTGGAGTGTTGAGGTAGGCTCACCTAGCCTATACTACTCTCTGGAGTGTTGAGGTAGGCTCACCTAGCCTATACTACTCTCTGGAGTGTTGAGGTAGGCTCACCTAGCCTATACTACTCTCTGGAGTGCTGAGGTAGGCTCACATAGCCTATACTACTCTCTGGAGTGTTGTGTTAGGCTCACCTAGCCTATACTTCTCTCTGGAATGTTAAAGTAGGCTCACCTAGCCTATACTACTCTCTGGGGTGTTAATGTAGGCTCACCTAGCCTATACTACTCTCTGGAGTGTTGAGGTAGGCTCACCTAGCCTTTACTACTCTCTGGAGTGTTGAAGTAGGCTCACCTAGCCTATACTACTCTCTGAAGTGTTGAGGTAGGCTCACCTAGCCTATACTTCTCTTTGGAGTGTTGAGGTAGGCTCACCTAGCCTATACTTCTCTCTGGAGTGTTGAGGTAGGCTCACCTAGCCTATACTTCTCTCTGAAGAGTTGAGGTAGGCTCACCAAGCCTATACTTCTCTCTAAAGTGTTGGGTTAGGCTCACCTAGCCTATACTACTCTGGAGTGTTAAAGTAGGCTCACCTAGCCTATACTACTCTCTCGAGTGTTGAAGTAGGCTCACCTAGTCTTTACTTCTCTCTGTAGTGTTTACATGCAGCCCATCCTATTCTGCTCAGCCAAGTTTTGGTGTATGCAACTGCGCCCTATTCTATCCAGCCAAGTTTTGATGTATGCAACTGTACCCTATTCTATCACACCAAGTTTCGGTGTGTTGCAACGGCCCCCAATTCTATCCAGCCAAGTTTTTGTTTATGTAACTGAACCTTAATCTCTCCGTCCAAGTTTTGGTGTATGACACTGCACTCTAATCTATCCTGTCAAGTTTTGGTGTCTGCATCTGCACCATAAACTATCCAGCCAAGTTTTGGTGTATACAACTGCCCCCTTTTCTAACCATTTAAATTTTTGTGCATGCAACTGCACCCTGTTCTATCACACCAAGTTTTGGAGTATGTAACTATGCGCTATTCTATCCAGCCGAGGTTTTGATGTATGCAACTGCACCCTATTCTATCACACCAGGTTTTGGTGTATGCAACTGCACCCTGTTCTATCACACCAAGTTTTGGTGTATGCAACTGCACCCTATTCAATCCAGTCAAGTTTTGGTGTATGCACCTGCGACCTATTCTATCCAGTCAAGTTTTAGTGTATGCAACTGCACCCTATTCTATCCAGCCAAGTTTTGGTGTATGCAACTGCAACCTGTTCTATCCAGCCAAGTTTTGGTGCATGCAACTGTGCCCTATTCTATCCAGTCAAGTTATGGTGTATGCAACTTCACCCTATTCTATCTAGTCAAGTTATGGTGTAAGCAACTGTGCCCTATTCTATCCAGCCAAGTTTTGGTGTATGCAACTGTGCCCTATTCTATCCAGTCAAGTTATGGTGTATGCAACTGTGCCCTATTCTATCCAGTCAAGTTATGGTGTATGCAACTGTGCCCTATTCTATCCAGTCAAGTTATGGTGTATGCAACTGTGCCCTATTCTATCCAGTCAACTGTGCCCTATTCTATCCAGTCAAGTTATGGTGTATGCAACTGTGCCCTATTCTATCCAGTCAAGTTATGGTGTATGCAACTGTGCCCTATTCTATCGAGCCAAGTTATGGTGTATGCAACTGCACCCTATTCTATCGAGCCAAGTTTTGGTGTATGCAACTGTGTACTATTCTATCCAGTCAAGTTATGGTGTATGCAATTGCATCCTATTCTATCCAGTCAAGTTATGGTGTATGCAATTGCATCCTATTCTATCACACCAAGTTATGGTGTATGCAACTGTGCCCTATTTCTTTCCAGTCAAGTTTTGTTGTATGCAACTGCATCCTATTCTATCCAGTCAAGTTTTGGTGTATGCAACTGTGCCCTATTCTATCCAGCCAAGGTTTGGTGTATGCAACTGCATCCTATTCTATCCAGTCAAGTTTTGGTGTATGCAACTGTGCCCTATTCTTTCCAGTCAAGTTTTGGTGTATACAACTGCATCCTATTCTATCCAGTCAAGTTATGGTGTATGCAACTGCATCCTATTCTATCACACCAAGTTTTGGTGTTTTCTAACTGTGCCCTATTCTACCACACCAAGTTTTAGTGTGTGCAACTGCACCTTGTTCTATCACACCAAGTTTTGGTGTATGCAACTGTGCCCTATTCTATCACACCAAGTTTTAGTGTATGCAACTGCACCCTGTTCTATCACACTAAGTTTTGGTGTATGCAACTGCACCCTATCCTATCACACCAAGTTTTGGTGTATGCAACTGTGCCCTATTCTATCCAGCCAAGTTTTGCCTTTGTGTTTGCTTCTACTTTATTGTTATTGTTACTACAAAGGTACCTGCAGATAATTGCAAATAATTGTTTTAATCACAATGAATACGATTTCGGCAATTTATTTGAAAAAAAATCTTCTTGAAAAAAAAGGGTCTTTTTTATTTTACCCAGTGTTAAGCCATGCAGTTCATCAGTGCAGATCCTGTTTTACATTTAGGATTATTCATCCACATTGCCTGTGACTGCTAATCATTATTGCATTTGTATTTTAATTGGGTAAAAAGTTGAGAGTTTAATTTCAAATGATTAAGTAAGAAACTGTATTTGATGAAACAACACATCCTTTATAAAAGCCAGTCACCACCTAATTTGCATCTCATTTGCATAAAAATGGGCTAGATAGATACAAGCAATGCAAATATATAACTTGTGTCAACTTGTGTGACACTTTGTTTCCTTCCCTCTTTTACAATTTACTGTCTGACTGAAGAAATTATCAGTTGCGCAATTAAAAAAAAATGTTGCCATATAGAAATTTGATGGTTTATTGTCAGCCTTGTTGACTCCGTTTTTGAAATGCCATCAGAAATTTGCACAAATCATACAATTGTGGCTGTCATGTGTCGCACGTGGTTGCAGTTACCATATATTTGTGTATCCTGAACAATGGTGTCGTCCCTTGATGGGGGATGATAATATAAACATGCCACTTTCAAAAACATATGACAACTGGAAAGATTTGAATGCCCATTGACTAAACATTGTCAAGAAACGACAAGTTTCGTAAGGATACAAGATCTCTATTGCACTTGTTTAATTGGTGAAAATGATATGCTTTTGATATTTTGAAAAACCTGTCGCTTGATTTCAAGATACTAATTGTGTTTTTTGGGGATATAATCTGAGAATCTCAATGCATGGGGCGATAGTTTAGTTATTGGCATTGAATTTTCTGATAATGAAGAACTAATTAATTGAAAAACTTTAAACAACAAAAACTTTCATAGCACTTTTGTTAACGTGTCAACATGTTGAATCCCAATCTCACCCCAATACAAATAGTTGAATCTTTATTTGACTTCTTATTTTGTCTAGTAAAAAAAAAAAAGAAATAATTATTTTGACTTAACACTGTTACCTTTTTGTGTGTGTGTGTGTGTGTGTGTGGGGGGGGGGGTGCCTTAGAAAAAAATCATCAGTTTGATATAAAATATTAACTGTGGATGGATGATTAATTAATTTATGCCTTCTAAAGTAAACATTTCTATTCATTAAACTTGAAGCCTACTACATTGATTGATCACCCTTAGCCCTTTCAAGAAATATTTTATCTTATAACAACTGCATACAGCAAAACATTAGCATGTTGCTAGAGACAAAAAGTGCAAATCCTGACTACTCACCCCTACCCGGCCATGGACAGAATCCCTTCCAGTCCTTATGACATAGGGGACAGAATACACACACACACTCACGCATACATGCACACACACAACACCAAGACCACTACCATGAATTTATAAATGCCGACAGCATAAAACTCTTCTATGATACTAAGGTTTTTCTCAACCTTGGTCTCGCAAATAAATGAAGCAACTGTGCTATTGTATTTGATTTATTAAGTAACTGTAAGCTTGAGAGATATTATTGCATTACAAAACTCATTTTTGGAGGGTGGGTCATGGTTCAGATTTTGTCCGAAGCTGGCTGATCGGAATCCATACTATCGCCTTATGACTGATTATCTTAACAGATTTTTTTTCTAACAGAAAAATGCAGGTTTAAGAGTTGAACAAAACAAAAGAATCAAAATGTTAACAATACAATCGTTTTTGTAACAAAAGTGTTAGAATGTACTCATATGGACAGCTAGACTGAAATATTATTTGGGGAATTTTTTAGATTTTACGATATATCATTTTGTAACTCCTTCAATAAAAATGGTTGCTAAATACGGTCAAATACAAGAAATATAATATTTCTCTATGACTACTAGTGAAACAAAATATGATCATACTCAGACAAATCGAGAAGTTTCATATTTACGAGGGGCATTTATAAAGTATTAATCAGTGTGGCGCTTTAGTCGTAATATTTCTGCAGAAATTGTTAGACCAACCCTTTGAAGTATTCCCCTTTGACTTGGATGCACTTTTCCAAGCGATGAATCCAATCGGAAAATGCTGTTTGATAGCTCTCGTTAGGTATAGTGTTTAGACACTGGAAAAGCGCGCTGCCGACGGCGTGCCGAGATTCAAAACGTCGACCTCTCATGTAGTTCTTGATATAAGGATTCAACCAAAAATCGCACAGAGCAAGATCAGGGCTATATGCAGGGTGTGGTAAAGTGTCAATGCTGTTGTCACTAAGATACGACTTTACCACCACTGACTTGTGGGCAGGTGCGTTATCATGAAGGAGCTTGATTCCGCGTACGCCTGTACGGGGACGGGCTGCAGTATAGTGGCTTACAACAGCAAAAAAGAACCGAATCTCGGTAAATATAACACTCCTGCCTTCTGGTATAGGAATTCGAGCCATCATTCCCTGGCAATCAAAAAATAATGCATACATAATGCATTTTGAGGTGCAAGCTCTACGGGCAACTTGGGGCCGTTCGTCATTTTCACCGACCCACACCTTATTTTTTTCTTTACTGTCAGGCTCATAAAAATATACCCATGTTTCATCGCCAGTCACAATTTCATTCATGCGGTTTTGGTCAGCATTCTTGTATATATCGAGCAGCTGTGATGCAATTCGCACGCGCTCCCGTTTTTGGTCCTCAGTGAGAAGGTGGGGTATCCACCTGGCGCAAACCTTGCGTAGCTTTAACATGCGAGTCAATATTTGAAAAACCGATGACGAATTATTGCCACATAAATTACTTATCTCCTCCACTGTACAGCGGGCATCATCTTCCACAGCTTTTTTAACAGTGGCAATATTTCCGTCAGTCATTGTTGTAACTGGACGGCCAGGACGGGCCTCATTTTTTATCGCCTATCTACTGGAGGTAAATAGACGGACCCATCTTTTAACTGTGGCATACGATAGGGCACTGTCCCCATAAACCTTGTCTAAGTCTGATTTAATATCAGGTGCAGCAACGCCAAGCAATGCGCGTTTTTTACAATACGCTTTTTGCTCATCTTGAGAATTGTTCTCTTTATCTGCCATTTTTAACTGCAGTGTACCTGACCGTAGTCGATTCAAGTGAACATTGCACTCACTGCTGACTGTGTAGGTTTTTCCCAGTTTCCTCTTGCACGTTACTGTAGAGGAGTCTAATCTTTCCATACATGTATAACATGTACCAATTACCCTCGGATTAACGTTAAAAAATCGCACTGATTAATACTTTATAAATGCCCCTCGTACAGCCGAACTTCGGTTATTTGTAGTCATCAGATGGAGTAAAGCACTAAACTAACTTTTATCAGTCACTTTAACCAAGAAATTTAATTTAATTAGGAAAAAACACAGAACTGTACAACAACGCTAAATGTCTTGGTAAACAAGGTTTAATTAATAAAATATTCAAAATTTTCTTACATAATTCATATAAGGAAATAAATTTCAGGAAATGTCTTATGTAAGTTTGAAAATAAAATCACTTAGAATCTTTATAAATATAACCCTGGATATCCTGATTTAGCTCTTTTTATTCCTTTATATATGCATGCAGATTTTCCAATTATAACCCAAATGGGAAAATTGTCTCCCTTATTAGATAATATCTGAGGTACATGGCATCCAAAGAGTAAGTAGGTCCTTTAGTTGAAATCCTTGGACTAAATCACCCATTCTTTTGGAGTGCCCTTAAAAGTACTGCCATTTTTTAAGATTGCATGAATATGAGCTCTACATCCTTGTAAGTATTTATAGATATGTTATTTGAACATGAAGCTTTGCATGTTTGTTAATGACAGTTGATCTGGGTATCTCAATCCAAGCATAAAAGTCAACTGAGTAATATAAAAAAAAGACCTACTTGCATTTATTGAGTATTAATGGGAGAATATCCACTAACGTTGCTCATAGCTTCAACTCTGCAAAATCCCTCTCACAATATGTTTTTATTGGTGAATTCAGATGGTTGGTCCTTTGACAATTAAACATTAAAAATTTGATTTACTTTTATCATTTCAGATCTCTGACAGGGGAGGGTAACTTCAACTGGCGGTTTATCTTTCCGTTCGACTACTTAGTGGCTGAAGAAAAGATCGTAATCTCGAGAAAGGAGACCCTCTTCTCCTGGGACGAGTCCGAGACCAAAATCCCAGCCAGACTTAATATGCAGGTCTGGGATGCAGACCACTTCTCTGCTGATGACTTTCTTGGTGGGTCATATTTATTCTAATTTGCTAATAAAATTTTTACATGTATTATTGATGCTTTTATTATTAATGCTTTTAATATATTATATTGATAGAACAGTTACTTGAAATATTGGAAGTATTGTCCCATTAAAAGTGCCCTGGGTTAATCCACCCTCCATTCAGTACACCTGAATTTATATGCTTATGTTTATTGGCTTTATCATCCCACCAACAGTATTTTATTTATCTGTCTACGTCGTCCACTTTAAACAGATATAATGCTGCCATCACTGCGTAAAGCATGCCGTGAACACCTGGCATAATACCATACCTGGTCACATTATCCTGACACCGGGCCAACCAGTCCTGGAACTAGCCTTATATTTTGCTTGAGCGTTAGCAAGGGAGCTATACCACTACCATTTTAACATTTTAACAACTTTGGTATGTCGTGGCCCAGGATTGAACCCGGGGCCTCTAGTACCTGGAGCTGAATTTATACATTTAAAGGATATCCTTTATAAAATCCTACCTTAATAGGACCATGATGCATCATTCAGTGTTCCTTTTCCAGCTGTAATGTGTCAATGGTTCTACCCAGATACATGTCTTCCGCAAGCCACAGCAGAAGGAATTTACCAGCATGACCCTATATGTGTCTGTACCATGTATCAAAAACCTAAACAAAATGATAGCAAAGTGGCAGTGACTGCTTCCGAAAACATCTCGAGACAATGACAATGGATGGAGATAAACTGCCAAATGTAGCTTTTGTGTTAGATGAATTGTCCATTCTCTAAATAACTTCACTTCCAGTGTTTTGGACAAAGAATAAGGTTAAGGTGAACTTAGACCAGTTGACCCACTTGAACCAGGGAGAATTCACAGTCGCCAATTGCTGGTTACATCATGCCTGAGGCAGAATATTGTCTTTTTGTGTGCTCCCAAGGGAGTTTCTTTATTGTTCATCTAGTATTGCATTTTATAAACATATTTGCATTTTTCGTAAGCATATTTATGTAAACATTCTCTTTGCTGCAGGATTTTCACTGTTTGGCTTTCATTTGATATCCAAATTTTATATTATCAATAATCTTGTTAAAATCTCGTTTGTCAAAATTTTTGGCAATTTTTTGGTTTGCAGAGGTGATCTGAAATACACATGACCTCTGTTGCGAGAATTGACTGACTGCATCCCACTTTGATTCAAGTTTATTATACCACATCATAACACCTATCGTTCAATGATTGTTTTGCAGGTGCCCTGACACTGGACCTAAACAGGTTTCCTCGCGGAGCAAAATCATCTAAACTATGCACCCTGGGAATGTTAAAGACAGATGGCAGCGTTCCAATGATGTCGCTTTTCAAACAGAAACGTGTTAAAGGATGGTGGCCATTTGTTGTGAAAAATGAATCGACAGATGAACTAGAGTTGACGGTAGGTTGATTATACAAGAATGCTGGGTTGTCTTAATGTGAATTTACAATAAAAAATATACATGTGTCTAGTTATTAGTGACAGGTTGTTGTTTTTTTCTTCAACTTTTTAGACATTATTGGATCATATTTCCTCTTGGAAAAAAAGAATAAATTTTCCTAAATCTTACAGACCGATTCCCGAAAAGGTCAAAAGATTCTTGAGCTCTTATCTAAACATAAAAACAAACTTTTCTTAAGAAATTCTAAAAAAGATTGTTACAAAGTTATTTTTCTTGATAAAATTATTTAAAAAATATCAGCTACTTTATATTCGCCAATACAGAAATCTTTAAAGTTGGTATCCGACAGCTTGGACCAAATTTGTTTTCTCAGATAAACCATTAAGTCGTTGTTACCTGAAAAGGTCCTGCTAATTGATGCCCCAGAATTGTGTGAACATTGAAGCATAAATCCCCACTTGTCATTGCAAACAGGTATTTCCTATCTGAGCCACACTGCGGAGATAGCATTTTTTAAACTAAGAGAAAAATGTGACATCTTACTTTTAAAATCATAATATAGTCATCCAGGTAATCTACTTTGATGTTGGTATCTATTTTTGGCAGACAGCACTAATGTGCTTATTTATAGATTTTGTAACAATTCTACAGTTACAGGGATTTTTTCATGATTAATACTGTCCTACAATATAGTTAGTGTTCAAAATCATCTTTACTTACACTAAAGTATGAGTTTTTTTAGAATTTCTGCCCAAATTTTGAAAAGTTATGGTAAGATACTGTTTTTTAGTTGTATAGGATATTAAGCTATTAAGACTTTTTAGTATAATAAATGACAACATATGAACTTATGTATTTTTTATTGGAAATACTTTAAAAGAAGAAATACTGACATGTTTTAAAAATCATGAGCTTCACAAGTTTATTCCAATTAAAAGCAGTTTATTTTAACAAAGACTTTATTTTCACTTTAATATTTAATACTTTTTCACTAGATTAATATTAATTCATCAGGAAGGTCCTTGTATCATTATCACTTGTAGATTTTGTGGGATACACAATTTTGACGAGATTTCGGAATTTAGCTATTTTGATATTTGTTTGTTCTTTGTTTTCTTGTGCATGTGGTTAGGTCCCTTTAAGAAGTGTAAATGAATACACACCACAAACACACTGTTGGCCAGATGTGTAGCACTTGTTCATTTAGATATCTGTGATATCTTATATCTCCTTGAAACAACCATCGTTCCGCCATCTTACGAACCTTAATGTCAGCGGTGTAGGCTCCGAATCCAGCTAAACAATCTTAGCCCTGTCATGAAAAGCAGAACCCCTGACATTTATTTACACACAGCTAGCATTTAATGCTCAAATAAATTCAGGATTTTAGAAATAGTACACTTTAATTATGGGTTCCCAACGGCTGTAAGGCACACCAACAGCCTGTTCCAGACTTTGCAACTGTTGAAAAATCAGCGACCAGAAATAAAAAAATTTAGAGTTGCTGAAGCATTGACCATACATATAATTACTTATGGCTATATTTATTTACATGATCAGTTTTCAGGGTTTTTTTATTTTTTAGGAAAATTGTTAAATTAGGGATTTGCTGTAAAAACTATAGGACACTATTTTGCATTGTGTACATGTATATGAAGTAGTAAATGAATAATTTGGCCCCTTATGAGCTGCAGTAGGATGGGGACCTGAAAAAAGAATATATTGCATTTCTTTTATCATAAATTGTTTTTTTTAATGTTGCTTTCATTTAACAGTACAAGAAATATTTTAAATATTTGTAATTAAAAAAAAAATGATTTTATGAAGTTTGTTTTAAATGTTCTTGTTGATGACAATCAACTATGCTTTAACACTGTTTTATACCTTTTATGAAGTTGCTACTTGTTGAACCTATGTACTTCATAGCAGTACAAGCATAAGTTGAATCAGTATAAGTTAAATTAGTATAAGCAGAATTAGTAACAGTAAAACCAGTATCATTTAATTCAATAAAATCAGTGCAAGTGACATAAGCATAAGTTAAATAAGTAGAAGTTAAGTTAGTAGTAAATTAGTATAAGTTAAGTCAGTATAAGATAAATAAGTCAGTATAAGTTATATAACAGTTAACTTAAGTTGAATCAATTAAGGTTTAAATCAGTATAAGTTTAAACTGTAAAAGTAGAGGTTGAAAATTAGTTAAACATAAACATATAAAAAAAGCAGCAGTTATCTTACTTGAACAATTACAAAAGGGATCGCAGCAGCAGTTGTAGGTGTTGTGAAAGTGCAACAATAGTAGTAACAGTATAATATGTATTGTGTTAATTTAGCAGTTGTATTTTTTATGTTGTATTGTATACTTACATAATTTGCCTTTGAATCTGCAGAGAGATTACAATACATAACTTGTAAACAAAATAACATATATAGACTCAGGCTTACAAACTTTTGGAGTTATTTTTTTTATTTTATTTTTTTATACACATTTTTTTTCTGAAATCCACTCACACTAAATTGTTCAGCAAATTGCCTTTTTTCAGGAGTTCGACCATAAACAGTCGCTTTCTTTACATATTTGCAAATGTTCATATGTGCTGCTTTATTAGAAAACACTGTCAGTTATTGTTATAGTTGTCATTATAATATGGTTATTTCTCCTTTTGATATTTTATCATAATTTTTAAGATATTTTATCATAATTTTATCATTTTATTTTTAAATAAAAGTATAATCATACTTAATGGTCATATCTGTTTGGAGTTATTTATACCTAAAATGACAATGTTCTTTTATTATTCTGTTTTAAAATACAGTCCAATCACAATGCTAGCAATGTCCATCAGATCTGCCATATTGTTCGCTCGATTATAGATTCCGAATTTTTGTAACTTACCTCAGTGATGTTGCTGATTGCAGCTGTCAGCCATTGTTGTTACCGTAAACCAGTTTCTACTTGACATAATATGGTTGTTATTGTTATTTTTGTCCTTGTAACATGGGAATAAAATTAAAAACAATCTTATTGTTTATCATACATATATTGATAAAATTGTATGTAAATGCTTATTATTTATTATAAAATAGAAAACATCGCTTCTCATGATCATAAAAAAAATAGTAATATGTCAAATAAAAGGGGACTTTCTTTCTACATAAAAAGATAATGGTGCTTAGGTGGTAGTGTTATAAAAGTGTGTAAAGTGTAGTAGAAGAAGACAGATACTGACCAAACCAAATGGCTTTATTTATCCTTGCCTTTCACCTTCTGGCATATGGTGTGTAACAGATCAGTATACCCTTACTTGATTGACTCAATACCATGTTAATATTAAACATTGAACAATGTGCTTATTGTTTGCACAATCATAATCGCCATGCCAACTAGCAAAGCTGATGTCAACATGCAAGCGGGACTGCTTTCAGTCATGGAGGTGTGAAAACATGGCGGCTGGTTTTGGTGTTCGTAAAGCTGTGACTTAATTTGTTCAAGAGACCATGACATTCATCGATCTAGTTAAGTATTTCAAAGTTTTCACGATTCAAAGTATTGTAACATTTTCAACAAATGATGTATAGAAATACTGACAGGACCAGCAAATGTATCCGTAGTAGCACGTACCTTTGTTAGGATGTGATTTGAAGGATGGTGATTGGACTGTATATGAATAAAAATGTAATTATAATTTAGGGTCCGATATGCCGATGTGTGGTAAGTTATCAATCAAGGTTTCGGGTTTACTTTATTTATTTTACAGAAAACAAATTGTTTGGTTCGCATGATAGAATTCAGTTTTGGCTTTATTTCACTGCCTCGCCTTTTTGGTAGTATTAATATTCATTGCAATGAAAAAACAGGAAGAGGGTCATTTTTTCATTAATTTTGACTGTATCATTTTGAATCAGAAATCACCAATATGAATTATGGTACAAGGTATATAAATGTATATGAAAAGAAAAGAGCATGTTGTTTTCACATTTTACATTGAATTACAAGTTTTCCAGTATATGTCTTTCTCTATATCTTTCTCTTTGTATATCATAAATATTTTTCTATGTGTTAGTATCAAAATCCATAAATATGGTTCATGGTGTTGGGAATATTACAAAGGAAGGTATTGACCCCAAGTTTCACTCCCCGAAACAAATAATAATAATTTAAATACTACGTAATTATTAAGACCTGTCCAAGGTGTCATTTTTTATTACCATGTTATTCCTCAGTGCTATACAGCACAAAGATAAATTCAAGCTATACCACTTCCATTTTTAAGGACTTTGTTATGTAAAGGCATGGAATCGAACCCGGGACCTCCTGTACCTGGAGCAGACTCTCTATCGTTTGTGCTGCCAGGTTTAGTACAAATTCAATAGTGTGAATTCATTAAAATAGTGTCACAGGATGCTGTCAATCGGAACTCCTCGGGTAATTCCGTCCTCTGGGCAATCATCCCTCAGATGTATTTGGTGCAATGATACTTAGAGAAGTCATGATTGTTTTTTTCGCAGGATGTCGAAAGAAGAATATGTCTAAAATGTAGTTCGTACAAAACATAAACAGTGGCTTCATTTGACAGCTGTCTGCTGTGCTGGGTAAATTAAATGTGGATGATTTAAATTTGAAGCCTCCACAAATTGAAGTTTTACAGGCATCGTATTGTAGTGAGCTACATCTTTGTTTGACGTCTGTCACAAAAGTAGTTCCATTTAGGGAAATGGCTGAGGTGATCCGACTAACTACATTCATCTGAGAGATGATTTGTGAATTATCTGAGATGTTCCGATTGAGGATGCTGTATTTCTACCAGTCTAGATGGTGGTTTATGTATGAAGCACTTTGTTCATTTTTCGTAGCATTAAATTGTCACAGTTTAAACAGGCTAGACATGCTGATGCTGTTGAAAATATTGTACAGCTATGCCATATTTAGTGTGTGACTCTTTTGTTTCACACCCAATTATGGAAATCGGTGGAACTAATTCTTGTTAAACTAGAAATAGTTGAACTCAATAAGGTTGGCTGCTTTCTGTGGATAGTTACATTATATTTACTGCTAGTGAATACCAGATCTAGTCGAATAGCTTGTGTGCATGTGTGTGTATGCGCAAAAGATAATAAGGCATTTAACAAGCAAAACCATGTAGTAGCATGTTTCCACAGGACTAAATGGAAGACCTTGTCATGTGATCTTTATTACACTTATCTGGACTTGTGGATAGGATAGATATGCACCATCAATTATAAGTCCAGACTGTGTTTATATCTCAAGCTGTTTATTTTTATTAGGAACTTAAAACTACACAAGAATATAATGGCTTCATTTTGCTTTTCTGCAAATGTGTTATGTCATTGAAAGTAGATGTTGGGGACAATATAAATTGTTTTCTGATAACATCTTAGGTGTTTTCTTGTATTTTGAGCAACAACAAAGCGAGTTATTTGAATAAATACATCTTTCTGCTATATTTATTATATATTTTTACCAGTTTATTTCATTTATTTTTACTCTCTCTATTTCAAAGTGATGGTTTACATTTTAACAAGATTTACCATAAAATTGAAAGGAAACATCAGATTTATTTATCTGAGCACTTTTTCCTTTATAAAGATGTGGGAAAAAAAATATCATAAGGCGCATCAATGGCATCAAATGACTCGCAGGTTATTTGATGCCAGTATTTCATCTGAAGGCCACAAATTATCATTTATGACATGTTTTTTAACATTTGAATGAAGAGATAAAGAGTATGAAAGACCCCAATAGTCGATTAAAGAGATTAGTTGAAAGGGCTCATTAATCTTGGAGCCTGCAGAAATAGTAGTAATGTAAATAAATAGATTATCTGTCGTGTGCTAAATTGTCTTTCATATCTGAACAAAGAGGACTTATTCTCTACCTGTGATCTACTAGACCAGTGTAATGCAAATTTTAGGGTGTTTTTGTTTAGTAGTTATATTTTTTTATATTTGTAATAATTCTATTTATTCTGGTTTAATTCTGTTTGTATTTCAACAACTTTATCTGTTTATAATGTTTTTTCCTTGTATAGCAGCAATGCTGTATTTCACTTTTTCTGTAAATGACTTGTCAAATTTTTAAAAATGTCTATTATTTATTAAAAAAGCAGGTATGATTTGGAATTTATTAAAATCTAGGGCAATTTTACCAGTAACGTTATAATGAAAAAATTGAGTGAAAAAAATAAAATTACTAACCATTGATTTATAAACTAATTATTCATGTCTTTTTTGCTGCAAACCGCACTTTCTATTTTTATCAATGGCAAACAGTCCTCTATAAATCTGTCTAAATTAAAACAATATTTATTTTTTTGTTAAAATTTTATTTGATAACATGATACCATATGATAACTACCAAATGAGCAATATCTGGAAAAAAAACTATTATGCAAATTGATTAATAATAATTTTAAATATTCTTGTAATTATTGTACGTAGTAAAACTTTTGTTAAAAACAATTTTCCTACTTCTGCATCACATCATCACATCAACCATGTGTTCAACCCTCATCATGGACAGGGTTAACATGCTAGCTTCACCAAATGTTCATTCTGTTAATCTTTTAATTCTACCCTCCCGTTTTTAATAATCTGTGAATAAATCATCGACAAGGGCTGTCAAAGGACAAAATTTAACGTGAATTTAATGATTTTAAAGAACATTTTCATAAAGTTTATGGACATAACCAATCCATTTCTCACCCCACTCTTGCCAGCCATAGAAATGTTAATTTTGAGCCATCGTATCAAGACTAGATAAAGTGTAAGCACAAGAGTAGATGCAGATTTGCCAGAGGTGTCTGATCAGGATCTGTATTATTTGTTATTGAATCTCTAGGATGATGGTGTTTTTTATTTGTATTTGGTTTGAAGTAAATAATTCAGAAAAAAGTATGGGTTGATGCAAATGTATCAGGTGAAGGGTTTATATTGTACAAGGTTGACAAGAAAGGTTTATGGCCGTCCCCCTGTGTTCCCGTGGCGATGTATGAACACCTGGGGGTATCGTGCCAGACCTGTCATAAACCTTTTATTTAAAATATAAAGCAAACAAGAATGCTCAAAATGGGCAAGCACAGTTTTATTGAAAAATTGCAATATCACACACAACTGTTACTGAGTAGTTTTTTTATTTATTTTTTATTATGTATTTTTATTGCATTTTGAATAGTGATATTAAGATTGTTGTTTCCATTATTTTACTCAACATTTCAGATATGTCCTGTGTCTTAATCAGACCAATAGTATGGAGCTAGATTAGCCAGGTCCATGCTGGGAGCTGTCTGATCAGAATCAGCACTATTTGCTGCTGGATGGCAAGCAATATGCTTGGTTACCTATACATGAAAATGGGACTATGATTTAGCATGGCTTATTTCTAAATTTTCCATGGTAACGGTAAATCAAAAAAAGAACCATTCCTTTAATAATTTTTTTTTTACATTTTGTCCATGTAGTTAATGATTAATTGATTCCTATTGTTCATAAAAGTTTGCCTTGGAAATACCTCTTGTATATGCTCTACCAACAATTTTGGGGTGGGAAGAGTGCTGAAACATATAGGTTAACAGATTAAATGTTACAGTTAATATGTTGTATGTTGTATATATTTCAATCAGATATAAAAAGTAAAGATTTATAAATTAACCCTTCACACAAGAACACAGCAGTCCAGACTCCACAGTGTAACCTGGGATGATGAAGCCAATATCAAAGTATATATCAAATGACCTACACTAGCATGGTCAACGTTGGGTAGTGGGTCACTCATACTTATTTCTTTGTCTGTACACATCTGCATTTTGGCAGCTAATTTAAAAGGAATCATAATTTTATTAAGAAAGGATATTTTTCATTAAAGAGAAAACTGAACGATGATACCAGTGTGACTGGTGATCTCAAATAACTGCCAATTTTGACTGCTTACTATTTGCTTATTGTATTTACTTCACTTTCCTGAGTGTCCTGTTTGTCAGTGTGGGTAGTGTTTAACTGAGAAATCTTTCTGCGTATGGAGCAAGGTGTTTTTGAACATTTCAAAATGTTTATGTTTTAGTCTATTTAGTCAAATATTATCAGTCAAACATCTTAATACCTTTTTATAAAAGATATAATTTTTCTAGGCTTATAAAAATTAGTATTGACATTAATGCTGGTATCTTACTGTGCGCCTATATCAAATATATGTAACAATATCTGACTACTGTTTAGAGTATTTATGCATAATTTCTGCAAAAACTCATATTTTCATGTAATCCAAAACTTTTTGAATCCTGCCTCAATTGTCTGAGACCACAACTTGTTAAAAAACCACTGTGACTGTCCATTTTTTTTAAATCTTTAAATAAGTATGACTTTGATGTCTTGTCAAAATAGATAAAGACATAAGAGCAGACTGCCTAGTTGATTTTATAGCCTCATCACAAAAGTAAGTGGTCTAATGGTTTTTCCTGATTTAAAAATAGCTAAGTGTGCAGCATGGTTCAGATGGTAATGACATTTGTTATGCTTCTCTTTTCTCATAGCTGTAGGGAATAAAATAAAAGCATTTTGTGGGATCAGATCTAGTAACAATAATTTGTTTCATTGTTTACCCCCAAAACAATTAGCACAAACTGTCAGATACCTCCTTTAATATTGTCTAGCACTATTCAGATATTATAAAACATGTTAATTATTGATCCACTCACTTCTCCATAGTCCCAACTAAAAATTAACACTTTCATACGTCTAAGGTTGGAGAGTACATGTACACGAATTCAAGAATTCATTGATGTTGTCATAATTACCGATGAAACAAGAGCCATTTTGATGATGCCTTTCTTATCTGTTGGACCCTATGAATAATGGCTGATCAGATTCTCTTTCTACTGTTTACCATACCATATAAATGAATGCCAATTTACATTTCAGGATTTCAAATAATTGTCCCATTGTTAAAGGAAGCTATCAGTATAGAATTGTATAGAGAGATAGGTGAATTTGAGTTTTTTTGCCTCAGATTAGGGTGATGCGGCAAAATTATAGCTCTAATTGAAAGCAGGTGTTAGTTAAAGCATGTAATATGGAATTAAAATTGACATTGATGTCTTAATTGTGTTAATAAGGGAACTGTTGACTTAAATTAGTGATGATTTATACAGTGTAGCACGAATTGCTCAGATTGAGGCAAAAAGCGTAGATAAAGATCGGGCAACTCTGCCTGATACACTGCCGAGTCTTAAGGAGTGAGGTTTGTTAAAAATTAAATGCTAGATGTAAACAAGAAATAAAAATCTAGTGTAGATAGTTATGGTACATTACATTAGAAGTATAGCAGGAAAGGGGTTGACATTGTTTGACTTAGTCATGTGATTCTTTTGATTCAGTCAAGTGATTCTTATAACTGTTGTCTGGTCATCCAAGACCGTTTGATGTTGTACTAATTGCCCGATGTTGTGTTTCACTGTTTAAACAGTTGGCAATAATTTGCATTTAGTTATAATTAATACAAGACAAATTTTTTCATTGTGTTAATTAGCAGCAATGAGACTTGAGTTACAGCAGCACACAGGAAGCTGTTGGCCTAATAAATTTAGAACTATTCCTTTCTCCAGCACGTAAATTGTAGTTCTATGAATTTCCATGATCAGATTTGAAAGGAAAGGCAGTCAAACATATAAAATCCCTTAGCAATATGAAATCATTGTTTACAATCGTATGTCTTGCTTGTTGGATCTAGATGTAAAGGACAAGCTGTTGTGAGCATTTGATGATTTTATACTGCGATGGGATTTTTATTGCTTGACTCTCTTTCATTTAACAATTATAATGGAAAGAGCTGTGATTACAAAAAAATTTAAGTTTCAATCTACGTCACTACAAGCCATTAATGTAGCAATAGAATATTCAAATTGTGGAAATCGCGGCTTTCCCAGGTTATCCTCTGAAAAGGTTTGCATAATACAATGATTGATGAATCATTGCCGATAAATTGGCATGCATTTTTCTCATTTCTTGCTGGGCATATATTGTCTGCAAAAACTAAAACTTTTCACATTTAACTTGCAAAATAAGCATTGAAATCACTATCAAAATCCTTCTTGTATAAATTGAATCTCTCTACATTGTGCATGACTGCCACTATTCTGTGTTGTGTTCTTTTCTCTTGTTCTCCTAATACCATACTTCATTCCAGTGTGATATAATTTATTCTACTGTTGTTGAATATTGCACATCACCTGCATTTTCATGTACTTACCAGAGTTTCAGACATGTGAACTTTCCCACTTTTATATGGCAACTCCAACTTTTAAGGTTCAAAATATTTGAAAATGAGGGGTGTTTTACATATTTTCAGAAATGTCCCTTCTTGGAAACGGATATCTTCCTTGTTTATATGAAAATAACAAATCTCCCACTTTGCAAGTAAAAATCTCCCACTTTGGCCTCAGAGAATGTTCACATGTATGTAGTTTCGGACAAGAGTGCATCTTATTTGATAAAGACACATTTCTAATGGAATCTTGCATTCAAGTACCCATTAAAATTATCATTATAATGTCACTTCCTATGAGCACCAACAATATACATTATAATAGGGAAGGAGAAGAAAGGAAATGAGTACGAAAAATACTCTCTTATCACCCTCATATACTTCCATCTTATTAACCTCATGTCTTTCTAGTGTAAATTGAGCATTCCTCTTGCTGCATTATTACCATTACCCTTTTCTGTATTATAATCTTTGTATCTTATCTTCCAAGTCAAAATCAGATACATATCTACAAATCTTGAATATTATTAACGGGGTCAATAATTTGTACCCTCGTAAGTCTTATGTTTAATTAGCTCTTCCCACTGTCATTGCATGATTACCATTTAGCTATCTTATGACCCTCATTTCTTTACAGGGTAAAGTGGAGGCGGAGCTACACCTCTTGCCCATCGAGGAGGCGGAGAAACATCCAGCAGGTCAAGGTCGTAATGAACCAGACCCCTTGGAGAAACCAAAGTAAGTTCCATCCCTTTATAGAGGTTAGAAGGTTTAAGAGTTACCTTGAATGATCATTTAACTATTACTAGTTTTTGTTTAAAATGTTAGAAAACTTTGTCCCAGGATGAACAAAGTAAATAATGTTTAATAATGTGAGTAAAATTTGGTATATAAATATTGCATCAAATTAAGCTTAAGATGATTTAAACTTGGAATAATTAAACTTAAAAAGGTCCAGACTTGGAATAATTAAACTTTAAAAAAAACAATGAAAATCAACAAGGGTCCAAACTTTAAAGTTACAACCTGGAATAATTAGGCTTAAAAACTTACAAACCTGGAATAATTAAGCTCAAACAGTTTCAAACTTGGAATAATTAAGATTTAAAAGTTACAAACCTGGAATAATTAAGATTTCAAAGATCCAAAAATATTTTATCTGCTTTGAAGAAACAAGTGACCAGTCTTAACAAATTTAAATACTTTGGTGATCCTGAATAATGAGGCACATGATGTTCTCAAGCCTCTAATACATGTTTTTAAAGTGTTGAGGGTAATACATCTTTCCCTTTGCATAATTGCTGTAGTATTTAATTTAACTTTTGGGTGCGCTTGTGGCATAGTGGTAGAATCAACAACTTTTTGATTGCTTAGCCTCTCTCCACATGGGTTCAATACCTGTTTACAGGAAAGGACTTAATGTGCAAAGGTCTTCTGGCTGACTTGAGGTGTGCCTCTGGTGCTGTACAGCCATTTGTATAGGGACTTCCTCCACCCCCAAAAGATTGATGTTGCTAAAATTACCATAATAAGTAACTGTGGTGTATTTCAAAAACTTTTTAACTTGTTCCTGTCTGCACCTTACCATCAGAAAGAACACCAATATAACAATGCCATTTTTCATATTTTCTAGTACACAATACCTGTATGTGACAATTTTGTATTTATTTCAGTCGACCAGACTCATCTTTCATGTGGTTCCTGAATCCCTTGAAGTCCCTACGCTACATCCTGTGGCACAACTACAAGTGGATGATCCTAAAAATTTTCATCATCCTCCTCCTTGCTGCACTTCTTGTCCTCTTCTTCTATTCCATGCCTGGATACACTGTCAAAAAAATCTTCAATGCATAGATACTATCTGGGGGGTGTGGGGGAGTCTAGGATGGAAGAAACTTCTCGTACATACCGGTATTTTTATTTTACTTTACCCTTATAGTTGTGATATAAAAGTCTTCAATATAAGGACTCATTCTTCGATATATCTTTTTTTCATGTGTATAAAAACATAAAGGCTTTATATCTGTAGTTATGATCAAGAAAATCTTTAATGTATATACACTTGTGTAGGATGAAACAAATTCTTGGAAATGTATTTAATTTTAACGTGCAAAAAAAACTTTCAACATTTACTCATGGAGTTGTCATCAAGGAAGTCTTAAATGTATGAACACTTTGGTAGGATGAAAGAAATTGTTATATATATTTTGTGTTACATGTGTAAATATTTAAATGCTTGACACTTGAAGTTTGAAGGTGAAAAAGCCTTCAATGCATAGACACTTTTGTGGGATGACAGATTTTTTTTTAATTTGTTTATGAAAAGTAAGGTATAAGGCTTTTAAATTTGTGGTTTTGGTCAGGAAAATCATGTGTAGACGCTATTGTGGTATAAAAGAAATTGTTGGATTATTTCATGTTAATAAAATCTTCAAGGCTTCTGTAGTTGTAGTTAGGAAAATCTGTAATTTATAGACACTGGGCTGTTCCTACATTCTAGTTTGATACACATAGACACTGGGCTGTTCCTACATTCTAGTTTGATACACATAGACACTGGGCTGTTCCTACATTCTAGTTTGATACACATAGACACTGGGCTGTTCCTACATTCTAGTTTGATACACATAGACACTGGGCTGTTCCTACATTCTAGTTTGATACACATAGACACTGGGCTGTTCCTACATTCTAGTTTGATACACATAGACACTGGGCTGTTCCTTCATTCTAGTTTGATACACATAGACACTGGGCTGTTCCTACATTCTAGTTTGATACACATAGACACTGGGCTGTTCCTACATTCTAGTTTGATACACATAGACACTGGGCTGTTCCTACATTCTAGTTTGATACACACAGACACTGGGCTGTTCCTACATTCTAGTTTGATACACACAGACACTGGGCTGTTCCTACATTCTAGTTTGATACACATAGACACTGGGCTGTTCCTACATTCTAGTTTGATACACATAGACACTGGGCTGTTCCTACATTCTAGTTTGATACACATAGACACTGGGCTGTTCCTACATTCTAGTTTGATACACATAGACACTGGGCTGTTCCTACATTCTAGTTTGATACACATAGACACTGGGCTGTTCCTACATTCTAGTTTGATACACATAGACACTGGGCTGTTCCTACATTCTAGTTTGATACACATAGAAACTGGGCTGTTCCTTCATTCTAGTTTGATACACATAGACACTGGGCTGTTCCTACATTCTAGTTTGATACACATAGACACTGGGCTGTTCCTACATTCTAGTTTGATACACAAAGACACTGGACTGTTCCTACATTCTAGTTTGATACACATAGACACTGGACTGTTCCTTCATTCTAGTTTGATACACATAGACACTGGGCTGTTCCTTCATTCTAGTTTGATACACATAGAAACTGGGCTGTTCCTTCATTCTAGTTTGATACACACAGACACAGGTCTGTTCCTACATTCTAGTTTGATACACATAGACACTGGGCTGTTCCTACATTCTAGTTTGATACACATAGACACTGGGCTGTTCCTACATTCTAGTTTGATACACATAGACACTGGGCTGTTCCTACATTCTAGTTTGATACACATAGACACTGGGCTGTTCCTACATTCTAGTTTGATACACATAGACACTGGGCTGTTCCTACATTCTAGCTTGATACACATAGACACTGGGCTGTTCCTACATTCTAGCTTGATACACATAGACACTGGGCTGTTCCTACATTCTAGTTTGATACACATAGACACTGGGCTGTTCCTACATTCTAGTTTGATACACATAGACACTGGGCTGTTCCTACATTCTGGTTTGATACACATAGACACTGGGCTGTTCCTACATTCTAGTTTGATACACATAGACACTGGGCTGTTCCTACATTCTAGTTTGATACACATAGACACTGGGCTGTTCCTACATTCTAGTTTGATACACACAGACACTGGGCTGTTCCTACATTCTAGTTTGATACACATAGACACTGGGCTGTTCCTACATTCTAGTTTGATACACATAGACACTGGGCTGTTCCTACATTCTAGTTTGATACACATAGACACTGGGCTGTTCCTACATTCTAGTTTGATACACATAGACACTGGGCTGTTCCTACATTCTAGTTTGATACACACAGACACTGGGCTGTCCCAATATTCTAGTTTGATACACATAGACACTGGGCTGTTCCTACATTCTAGTTTGATACACATAGACACTGGGCTGTTCCTACATTCTAGTTTGATACACACAGACACTGGGCTGTTCCTACATTCTAGTTTGATACACATAGACACTGGGCTGTTCCTACATTCTAGTTTGATACACAAAGACACTGGGCTGTTCCTACATTCTAGTTTGATACACATAGACACAGGGCTGTTCCTACATTCTAGTTTGATACACATAGACACTGGGCTGTTCCTACATTCTAGTTTGATACACATAGACACTGGGCTGTTCCTACATTCTAGTTTGATACACATAGACACTGGGCTGTTCCTACATTCTAGTTTGATACACATAGACACTGGGCTGTTCCTACATTCTAGTTTGATACACATAGACACTGGGCTGTTCCTACATTCTAGTTTGATACACACAGACACTGGGCTGTTCCTACATTCTAGTTTGATACACATAGACACTGGGCTGTTCCTACATTCTAGTTTGATACACATAGACACTGGGCTGTTCCTACATTCTAGTTTGATACACATAGACACTGGGCTGTTCCTACATTCTAGTTTGATACACATAGACACTGGGCTGTTCCTACATTCTAGTTTGATACACACAGACACTGGGCTGTCCCAATATTCTAGTTTGATACACATAGACACAGGGCTGTTCCTACATTCTAGTTTGATACACATAGACACTGGTCTGTTCCTACATTCTAGTTTGATACACAAAGACACAGGGCTGTTCCTACATTCTAGTTTGATACACATAGACACTGGGCTGTTCCTACATTCTAGTTTGATACACAAAGACACTGGGCTGTTCCTACATTCTAGTTTGATACACATAGACACTGGGCTGTTCCTACATTCTAGTTTGATACACATAGACACTGGGCTGTTCCTACATTCTAGTTTGATACACAAAGACACAGGGCTGTTCCTACATTCTAGTTTGATACACATAGACACTGGGCTGTTCCTACATTCTAGTTTGATACACATAGACACTGGGCTGTTCCTACATTCTAGTTTGATACACATAGACACAGGGCTGTTCCTTCATTCTAGTTTGATACACATAGACACTGGGCTGTTCCTACATTCTAGTTTGATACACATAGACACTGGGCTGTTCCTACATTCTAGTTTGATACACATAGACACTGGGCTGTTCCTACATTCTAGTTTGATACACATAGACACAGGGCTGTTCCTTCATTCTAGTTTGATACACATAGACACTGGGCTGTTCCTACATTCTAGTTTGATACACATAGACACAGGGCTGTTCCTACATTCTAGTTTGATACACATAGACACTGGGCTGTTCCTACATTCTAGTTTGATACACATAGACACAGGGCTGTTCCTTCATTCTAGTTTGATACACATAGACACTGGGCTGTTCCTACATTCTAGTTTGATACACATAGACACTGGGCTGTTCCTACATTCTAGTTTGATACATATAGACACTGGGCTGTTCCTACATTCTAGTTTGATACACATAGACACAGGGCTGTTCCTTCATTCTAGTTTGATACACATAGACACTGGGCTGTTCCTACATTCTAGTTTGATACACATAGACACAGGGCTGTTCCTACATTCTAGTTTGATACACATAGACACAGGGCTGTTCCTACATTCTAGTTTGATACACATAGACACTGGGCTGTTCCTACATTCTAGTTTGATACACATAGACACAGGGCTGTTCCTACATTCTAGTTTGATACACATAGACACTGGGCTGTTCCTACATTCTAGTTTGATACACACAGACACTGGGCTGTTCCTACATTCTAGTTTGATACACATAGACACAGGGCTGTTCCTACATTCTAGTTTGATACACATAGACACTGGGCTGTTCCTACATTCTAGTTTGATACACATAGACACTGGGCTGTTCCTTCATTCTAGTTTGATACACAAAGACACTGGGCTGTTCCTACATTCTAGTTTGATACACATAGACACTGGGCTGTTCCTACATTCTAGTTTGATACACATAGACACAGGGCTGTTCCTTCATTCTAGTTTGATACACATAGACACTGGGCTGTTTCTACATTCTAGTTTGATACACATAGACACTGGGCTGTTCCTACATTCTAGTTTGATACACATAGACACTGGGCTGTTCCTACATTCTAGTTTGATACACATAGACACTGGGCTGTTCCTACATTCTAGTTTGATACACATAGACACAGGGCTGTTCCTTCATTCTAGTTTGATACACAAAGACACTGGGCTGTTCCTACATTCTAGTTTGATACACATAGACACTGGGCTGTTCCTACATTCTAGTTTGATACACATAGACACTGGGCTGTTCCTACATTCTAGTTTGATACACATAGACACAGGGCTGTTCCTTCATTCTAGTTTGATACACATAGACACTGGGCTGTTCCTACATTCTAGTTTGATACACATAGACACAGGGCTGTTCCTTCATTCTAGTTTGATACACATAGACACTGGGCTGTTCCTACATTCTAGTTTGATACACATAGACACTGGGCTGTTCCTACATTCTAGTTTGATACACACAGACACTGGGCTATTCCTACATTCTAGTTTGATACACATAGACACTGGGCTGTTCCTACATTCTAGTTTGATACACATAGACACAGGGCTGTTCCTTCATTCTAGTTTGATACACATAGACACTGGGCTGTTTCTACATTCTAGTTTGATACACATAGACACTGGGCTGTTCCTACATTCTAGTTTGATACACATAGACACAGGGCTGTTCCTTCATTCTAGTTTGATACACATAGACACTGGGCTGTTCCTACATTCTAGTTTGATACACATAGACACTGGGCTGTTCCTACATTCTAGTTTGATACACATAGACACTGGGCTGTTTCTACATTCTAGTTTGATACACAAAGACACTGGGCTGTTCCTACATTCTAGTTTGACACACATAGACACTGGGCTGTTCCTACATTCTAGTTTGATACACAAAGACACAGGGCTGTTCCTACATTCTAGTTTGATACACATAGACACTGGGCTGTTCCTACATTCTAGTTTGATACACATAGACACTGGGCTGTTCCAATATTCTAGTTTGATACACATAGACACTGGGCTGTTCCTACATTCTAGTTTGATACACATAGACACTGGGCTGTTTCTACATTCTAGTTTGATACACATAGACACTGGGCTGTTCCTACATTCTAGTTTGATACACATAGACACTGGGCTGTTCCTACATTCTAGTTTGATACACATAGACACTGGGCTGTTCCTACATTCTAGTTTGATACACATAGACACTGGGCTGTTCCTACATTCTAGTTTGATACACATAGACACTGGGCTGTTTCTACATTCTAGTTTCATACACATAGACACAGGGCTGTTCCTACATTCTAGTTTGATACACATAGACACTGGGCTGTTCCTACATTCTAGTTTGATACACATAGACACAGGGCTGTTCCTACATTCTAGTTTGATACACATAGACACTGGGCTGTTCCTACATTCTAGTTTGATACACATAGACACAGGGCTGTTCCTACATTCTAGTTTGATACACAAAGACACTGGGCTGTTCCTACATTCTAGTTTGATACACATAGACACAGGGCTGTTCCTACATTCTAGTTTGATACACATAGACACTGGTCTGTTCCTACATTCTAGTTTGATACACATAGACACTGGGCTGTTCCTACATTCTAGTTTGATACACAAAGACACTGGGCTGTTCCTACATTCTAGTTTGATACACAAAGACACAGGGCTGTTCCTACATTCTAGTTTGATACACATAGACACTGGTCTGTTCCTACATTCTAGTTTGATACACATAGACACTGGGCTGTTCCTACATTCTAGTTTGATACACATAGACACTGGGCTGTTCCTACATTCTAGTTTGATACACATAGACACTGGGCTGTTCCTACATTCTAGTTTGATACACATAGACACTGGGCTGTTCCTACATTCTAGTTTGATACACAGACACAGGGCTGTTCTTACATTCTAGTTTGATACACAGACACAGGGCTGTTCTTACATTCTAGTTTGATACACATAGACACTGGGCTGTTCCTACATTCTAGTTTGATACACATAGACACTGGGCTGTTCCTACATTCTAGTTTGATACACATAGACACTGGGCTGTTCCTACATTCTAGTTTGATACACATAGACACTGGGCTGTTCCTACATTCTAGTTTGATACACATAGACACTGGGCTGTTCCTACATTCTAGTTTGATACACATAGACACTGGGCTGTTCCTACATTCTAGTTTGATACAAAGACACAGGGCTGTTCCTACATTCTAGTTTGATACACAGACACAGGGCTGTTCTTACATTCTAGTTTGATACACATAGACACTGGGCTGTTCCTACATTCTAGTTTGATACACATAGACACTGGGCTGTTCCTACATTCTAGTTTGATACACAGACACAGGGCTGTTCCTACATTCTAGTTTGATACACATAGACACAGGGCTGTTCCTACATTCTAGTTTGATACACATAGACACAGGGCTGTTCCTACATTCTAGTTTGATACACATAGACACTGGGCTGTTCTTACATTCTAGTTTGATACACATAGACACTGGGCTGTTCCTACATTCTAGTTTGATACACAAAGACACAGGGCTGTTCCTACATTCTAGTTTGATACACATAGACACTGGGCTGTTCCTACATTCTAGTTTGATACACATAGACACTGGGCTGTTCCTACATTCTAGTTTGATACACATAGACACTGGGCTGTTCCTACATTCTAGTTTGATACACATAGACACTGGGCTGTTCCTACATTCTAGTTTGATACACACAGACACTGGGCTGTTCCTACATTCTAGTTTGATACACATAGACACAGGGCTGTTCCTACATTCTAGTTTGATACACATAGACACTGGGCTGTTCCTACATTCTAGTTTGATACACAGACACAGGGCTGTTCTTACATTCTAGTTTGATACACAGACACAGGGCTGTTCCTACATTCTAGTTTGACACACAGACACAGGGCTGTTCCTTCATTCTGGTTTGATAGTTGTGTACAAAATGAAGAAAACCTTCAACACTGAGAAAATTTTGGGTGATTATTATGCAGCTATTTTGGAATTATATATTATCCAGGAATTCTTTTAGAATGTAATTATAACTTATACAGTATGACTGCCATGAAATTATTAGTTCATGATTGTGTTTTCCAGTGAAAATATATTTCCCTAAACCATATTTTGTTTTCTAAGAATAATCTGTTTCTCTCCTACATAGATCCATGCTGACCTCCATAACAAATCATACTTAACCTTAGCCATTTTAGATTTGTAAAGCAATACACAATCTAAGATTTTTGCTAAAAAAATTAAATACACATGTTAGTAAGATGGATTACTAAAATCTCTGCAGAAAATTGTATAGATTATGATCGGAAACTACACTGTAAACTTAATCCTGATTAATTCATACTTAGCAGGCCAAGTATTAAAGACACTTCTTGTTTCTGTTTGTTCATCGAACACACACATGAAATCTTTCCTTGTATTTCATTCTAAGATGTAATTAAACTCTATCCTAAATTAGTATTAGGCATTAATATATGCTATTCACAGCTGCTATCTTTCAATTTGACTTTTGATGTGTATCTATTCAAATGATATTTTTTCCTCAATCAGCCTGTGTAAGGTTGCAATGTGCACTGCCACAAATGAAAATTAGCAATTTGAAGGCATCATCTCACAGACTTTATTACCAGATATTAATCATGGGGGCCACTTACATAAGTTTATTGTAATTTATGTTTTGTGTTATGTAACAGGCAGTCTAGGATTACGGTCTTAGCTGGAGTCATAGCTAAGATTTTGGCTTACGTCATAGCAGAGGTCATGACTTTGTTATAGCCAAGGTCTTTACTGACGTCATAGCTGTGGTCTTAAATGAAGTCATAGCTAAGCTCTTGGCTGAAGTCATAGCTAAGGTCTTGGCTGAAGTCATAACTGAGATCTTGGCTGAAGTCATAGCTAAGGTCTTGGCTAAAGTCATAGATAAGGTCTTGGCTGAAGTCATAGCTAAGGTCTTGGCTGAAGTCATAACTAAGGTCTTGGCTGAAGTATTAGCTGACTTCTAAGCTGAGATCTTCGGTTTACTTTAGAAGATTTTCAAACAAAATGTTAACTGTAGTAATTGTAGGAAGTCTTCATGGAACGTCACCATTCATAAAGTCAGTCATGTCATAGAATATCATTCTAACTCATTTTGAACTTATACAGTATATACTATAATCATCAGTGTGTCTGTAAAATTAAACAATTTACTAGACAAATACAAATTCCCACTTTTTAACACAAAAATGTATGTGCTCATACAGATGTAGTAATATCTGGAGTCAGTACAATAGCTTTGCACTGTCACATAGCTATATCTGGAGTCAGTACAATAGCTTTGCACTGTCACATAGTGATATCTGGAGTCAGTACAATAGCTGTGCACTGTCACAACGTGATATCTGGAGTCAGTACAATAGCTTTGCACTGTCACATTATGATATCTGGAGTCAGTATAATAGCTTTGCACTGTCGCATAGTGATATCTGGAGTCAGTATAATAGCTGTGCACTGTCACATAGTGATATCTGGAGTCAGTATAATAGCTTTGCACTGTCACATAGTGATATCTGGAGTCAGTACAATAGCTGTGCACTGTCACAAAGTGATATCTGGAGTCAGTACAATAGCTTTGCACTGTAACAGCGATATCTGGAGTCAGTACAATAGCTGTGCACTGTTACATAGTGATATCTGGAGTCAGTACAATAGCTTTGCACTGTCACATAATGATATCTGGAATCAGTACAATAGCTGTGCACTGTCACATAGTGATATCTGGAGTCAGTATAATAGCTTTGCACTGTCGCATAGTGATATCTGGAGTCAGTATAATAGAGTTGCACTGTCACAACGTGATATCTGGAGTCAGTACAGTAGCTTTGCACTGTCACAACGTGATATCTGGAGTCAGTACAATAGCTTTGCACTGTCACAACGTGATATCTGGAGTCAGTACAATAGCTTTGCACTGTCACAACGTGATATCTGGAGTCAGTACAATAGCTTTGCACTGTCACATTATGATATCTGGAGTCAGTACAATAGCTGTGCACTGTCATATAGTGATATCTGGAGTCAGTATAATAGCTTTGCACTGTCGCATAGTGATATCTGGAGTCAGTATAATAGCTGTGCACTGTCACATAGTGATATCTGGAGTCAGTATACCGGTAATAGCTTTGCACTGTCACATAGTGATATCTGGAGTCAGTACAATAGCTGTGCACTGTCACATAGTGATATCTGGAGTCAGTACAATAGCTTTGCACTGTAACATAGCGATATCTGGAGTCAGTACAATAGCTTTGCACTGTTACATAGTGATATCTGGAGTCAGTACAATAGCTTTGCACTGTAACATAGCGATATCTGGAGTCAGTACAATAGCTTTGCACTGTTACATAGTGATATCTGGAGTCAGTACAATAGCTTTGCACTGTCACATAATGATATCTGGAGTCAATACAATAGCTTTGCACTGTCACATAATTATATCTGGAGTCAGTACAGTAGCTTTGCATGTCACATAATGATATCTGGAGTCAATACAATAGCTTTGCACGTCACATAATGATATCTGGAGTCAGTACAATAGCTTTGCACGTCACATAATGTCATAACACTTGGCTTTGTCTTGAACTAGGATATTTTTAGTTGGAGACAAATTTAACTTATTGTTATCAGTAATATTAACTATGAACAGACCTCATTTAATCATCAATGATTTATTTACCATATGAACTGTGCACCAAAAAGTAACATTCAGATATTTCCTGTGTATAAAACTTGTGGCATTACTATTTAATGATGCAACTTAGTGTTCTCGTCAACTGTTAACATTGCTGTTGTCACAAAAACTGTTTCATTACTGCACCTTACTTCCTGGTGAACTTTCATTACAATGGCTAATATTTCAGACTTTGAAAACCTGCCAAGAATCTTTTTGCTTGTTTGATTTAGTGAAATTAAAAACAAACTGTTAAAATTCAAGCTGATAATTGGGTATCCACTTTCTATTATCTGGCTCTGAAATGATTCTAATTGTTTTATTAATTATTAATTATGACACAAATCTAACTGACAGGCATGGTCAGGGATTACTGAATAGGGATATACAAATATTGTCAGGTGCTTTATGAAACCTGTCGGTGGTAAATGATGAGGTAGCCATGGGGTGTGACAAAGCTCATACCCCAACTGTCACATGAAGATCAAGTTTTGTTAAACATGCATTATAATATAATAGTAGCCATCTAATATAAAAGTGTCACACACAACAAATGTTTACAATGCACCTTCTTTATTACACTGTAAAATTAAAGTTTACATTAATCTTATTGAGGCTGAAATTGCAGGCCTGAAATAAAATATTGCAAGAAATAAAAATTGTGCAAATGTTGACAATACAGCAAATTAATATTGATTATTTTATTTACTCATGGCATAATTATAATGTATGTAATCAAGTCAAAGAATATTTTATTATTTTATTTCTGTTTAAAAAAATCTTTTCTGTAAACCCACTTATTTAGTGTCTGAAATAAAACAGTGTTCACCAACTTTAACTTCTTTCATAATCAATGTAATACAATGATTTTAATTTATTGCTTTCATAATCAATGTAATACAATGATTTTAATTTATAGCTTCATTATTATTAATAATTGCAATTTTACAATGTTATATATAGTTTTTGAAGTACAATGATTTCTTGCTACATGGTGTGAATATACCTACAGCTCTGCAGTTTATTTTTTTTATTATTTATTTTAATGTAGTTTTATAAGCACATTATAAATACCATATTAACAAAGTTTTCCTTTTTATATCCTGATTCCAACACCACAGAAGCACACACACTTACAAAATGTAACTGGTTACTCCATATCTAATGTGATAAAAACGACATAATTTCTCATGTAGTAAAAACAATATTATTATTTTCAAATATTTAAAGATGTAATTTTCCAAGAGTTGTCAAAAAAATAAGCATTTACTGACTGTGGTCACATTGTATGATGGCCCTGAACCTGGTAATGCAATCAGTAGAGCATCAGCTCCAGGAACAAAAGGCCATGGGTTCGATTCTGAGTAGAGACAACCAAAGTCAATAAAAATGCGAGTCGCATAGCTGCTCCCTTGCTAACGCTCCAGCTAGTTGTATGACTGATTGGCACAGTGTCAGGATAACGTGACTGGATGTGGTATCATTCCAGGTGTCTAGGCTTGTTATACACAGTAAAGGCAACACTTTATCTGCTTCAAGTCAACACTGTGTCCATATAGCTGAATATAAATAGAAATACTATAGGTGGGACAATAATCTCAACCAACAATGGAACATTGCTTGATATGTATGATCCAAAAATGCAAATCAATTATTAAATTGTTGTAAACAATAAATGCTGTTAAATTGTAGTTTGCACAGTATTAAAGGTGGTGTCCAACAGTTTGGATCACTTTACATTATCCTCCAGGTACTCTGACTTTGATATCTACTCATGAAACTTATTGATACATTTGGAAGTTATAAACATTTATAGTGACATCTTTGACAATTTGTTCCATCTATCTGTCTGGTAATGTTACAAACATCCTTTATTTAACTAAAGTGTTAGTTTATGCAGTAATTATGCACAGATGTCACAGATCAAGGGTAAGATGCTGTTACATGTGCTATATATAGGCACACTGTCAGATGTGACACAAATGACTTCTTATTTTAATATATATATTATTTATTAGTTTTATGATATTTGTTAAATTAATATTGATGTATGTTGATAACCTTTTTTCCATAAAAAAAATATTTGAAAAAAAAGGTCGTAACTTGATCACTCAAATTTATTGGTAAATTAAAAAACTCAATTTTTTAATGTTTATACTTTGTTTAAAACAGCAACACCCATATTATAAATAAGTTTGTATCTTGTGTTTGAATTTAATTTTTTTTTTTTTTTGAAGCTTTTATGACTGCAACATTTGATTGTTTTTGAGATAACTGTTTGTGTGCCGTTATTTGCCACTTGTACATGTAAATATTTACCATCTTGTGTATTATATAACCATCTTGTGTATTATATAATGTATATATAGATGTATGATGTTTAAGGCCCATAGAGAAGATAGGAAATTATTCGGCAGTGTAGCCTCATGAAAAATTATCATTTTTATTATTATTGTTATACACATTATAAGAGTCAATACACATCCAATACACAACGTATATACTTAATATCAACAATAATGCACAAAGTATAGATGTAGCTTTTTGTTGAAATGTGCCCTGTTGTTTTTTCAATGTTAATTATGTAAAGTCATTGTAGAAGTAGGCCATTCAGCATCGACCTTGGATGAGTTATTATGATGTTTGTTTATATTAATAAAGAATGACGCCTCTCACATAAGTACAATTTATTACCTTATTTAATTATCAACATCATGTTTATGATGACAATTTACAAAAAATATGTCAAAATAGATTATACACAAATTAGAAAAAATATTAGAAAAAACGTAGAAAAGAAGAAATTTTATTTAATGATTAATTCAAGTAGTTTGTAACATGAAACACAAACACACAGATGAAACTTTATTCAAAATTAGCCAGAAGGTCATTCAATCCAGGTGGTAAACATAATAATACAAACAATGCAAAACATGACCTTTGTGGAAATTATAACATATTAGTTAATATAAAAAATAATAAGTATTCAAACAGCATAAGCAAGTATATATTTGTTTATATTATTATATTAGGTATTCTAGGTTTGCTGACTTGAGTCATAATGAGATCATGTGTTTTTGCCAATATGATTATTTATGTTTTTGACAAATGGATTACAGTAGGTTGTTTGCATATAAAGTGGTCATACCAGACTTCATTACACCTGTCCCGCTGTTTGTTTGTTCATTAATTAAAGATGAGAATTTGTTTGGTGCATGTTTTTTTCTGGTTTATGTTGTATACATTGTATTTTATTGAGATTTATTATGGCTCATGTTTACCTTTTTTTGAAGGAAACACCATTTATCTCATTAATATTTATGATAAATTTATGCCTAATGGTGTTTCCAGCAAGTCAAGGGCTAACAACATTATAATATGCATTACATACCACACAGACTACAGCGCAATTGATGATATAGACTTGGTATTTGTTAAAAAACAATATATATTGTAAATGTTGGTCTGTGTGGACTTGCAGAATGCTGTGTGAATAGGTTTTGTTCCATTTGTTGTTAACTGTTAAAGATGAGGTATGAGAAATGGTGTTAATGTTCAATTTGAAAAGTGCAATAATGTTGTTTTTTGTGGAGTCATTGTTTATACTTTATAATTTCTTAATTTAAGCTGATGAACTGATTGGAAGGTAGCAGTCTCGCATTATTGCTAAAGAAAGTAGCAACTACAATTACTGAGGTTACTTATTAACGTAATGTTTAAAATGCAAGTAGAAAAGGTTGCAAAATAATTCTTACATTGAAAGGATTTCGATGCTTTATTTAAATAAGACATAAATATAGCTGTAGAAAACAGTTTTGAATCTTGAAAATTGAGGACTATATTTTTGTTGAGGATGTAAATTGTTGAGAGTAAATTAGGACAAAGCATGAATTACATTTTTATTTTAATTGATTGCATAATATTTATTTTGCTCTATAAAGTTATAAATATTGTCTGTATCTAATATTGTATGTAAATATCTTATAAACTCCAATTTGCAAAGAAAAAATTGGAGCCTTTGTCAAGACCCTCTTGTCTGTGTCTGCATCAACATTTGTAAACCATTTTGTTGATGTCCATTTCTCAAAAACTGTTAAAGATATTCACTTCAATCTTGGAGTACTTGCTCATCATAAAAAAGTAATGCCATTTTCTATAAGGCAGGTAACTCTTGAAGTGTTTTGGCACAGTTATGCCCCTTTTTTATAAAGAATCTTCTGCATCAGTTAACCCTTTCATTCACAGTTCAACGAAAATTTCGAAAATTCACTTGACTTTGTTGTTTTTCTTTAAATGAGATAAAAGGATTTTAATAAATTGATGTTCAAGTTGTAAAATAGATTTAAGGCTGAACCAATCTACACATAAACCCTTAGTCATGCAGATTCTGCTAATGACTGTGAATGGTTTGTAAATGCATAAAATGGCATATGCGTGCAGACAAGGGATAAGGGACTTATAATTTTCTGCGTTGGTTAAGAGTTTGTGACAGCTTTTATTGTACTATTCAGCACAATGAAAAAATGGAGCGCACTGCACTCCATTATAACTTTTAGTGGTTACATTTTGTTCCTAGCATTTGCTTCTTGTATATATACAGATTCATTTTGTTGTTAAGAACTGTTAAGTTGTTGATGTTTATTACCCTTATGCAAGTATGTATGCAAATATGCGTAAAAATATCAATTATATGTTGCACTTAAATTTCAAGGGAGTTGTTTTTTGTTTCTTCCTTAGAAAAGTGGATGTTGTAAACTTGGAAGTAACTATTTTAATCAAACTTGCCACAGTTTAGGACATTTACATGACACCAATTGATACACAGCACCCATCCTGAATATTTAGCCAATCATAGTATTGTTTATATTGTCTATACACATGAGGTACATTCTGCATGTGTACTAATGAGCTGTATTAGGTTGTTGGTTCGTTTATTTGTTTATTGTCAAATTGCACTGACAAAACTATGGTTAAATTGGCACCATCTAGCTAATTATTTGTGGAGGAAGACCCCAGACTTATGTGTAGGTAGACAAAACGGGGCACCACAGGTTAGTTGGAAGACCTCCCCAAATGAAACTTCTTGCTCCACCCTTGACTTTAACCTAAGTGTTGAGGGTCTGAGGAGTCAACTCTAATTGCATACCCAAGGGTGTCCCAATTGAGCTTTATGTGGCTAAAAGACTTTAGAAAAACATTGCAATGATTTTGATTCTCCCACACGTGAACACAAGAGTCTTTTGAAGAAAAGCATATTCACATATAATTGAGTTTAATTAAATTTAAAATGACCATTTGTGATATTTTAGGTCATTTTTCACTGGTTTAATTAAATGTCTATTTTGGGGGGAAAAGATTTAAAAATTCACATTAGGCTGTGGTAAACTGTAACAGTAAGTTGTTAGATCTAGCTCTACAGATAGTCGACATATCAACAATTTAAACAATATGTGTAAGGCTAAAAAATGAAGATTTGTTTAGCAGTCTTTCCTGTATTCATTTATTTTCTTATGCATTAGATTTTGTAACGTAAAATTTGTTAAAAAATAGTGAAATCATTAAAAAATATAAATATTAATTTGAAGAATGTGTTGCATTATCTAGTTTAATCATTATTTTAGCATTGTAACAAATTCAAATGCAATATATTATCCAGGGTTGATCAATTAGGTTATTTGAGGAACTTTGTCTAATAAAAATACAATTAAATAAACTTGGATAAATTATGTTATTTGAGGAACTTTGTTTAATAAAAATACAATTAAATAAACCTGCTTATTACCCCTCTGATTTTCAGGTGAAAAAATACCGCTAAACAAGTCTTCTTTTCTTTGTATAGGCTTACATATAGTTACACCCAGTCTCATGCTCATAGTTGTAGTGATCAATTAGTATACTGTCCATGTTACTGTGACTGTTGTTTCATCACCAAAACTACATGTAGTGTCATTGTTACTTTGTGTATGCATTAATATTCAGGGTTTGTTACAATGTTTTTGTTAACTTGATTTGTGTCACTCTTATTGTAGGTTTAAATTATCACTGAAAACATTTGGGCGATGGTTCTTCAGAACTGAAGACAGACCTGAAACTAGTTATTTGTTTCATGGGTGTGCTACGTGCAGAAATAATGTGTTTAAGGGGTATGGTTGTTTATTTTGATTTCTTGCTACAATGTCTTTCTTTGTTTTAAGGTTTCTCTTTGGCTTTTTTCCATTTCATTACTAATTTAAAAAAAGACATACATTGCATTGTAATAAACATGTGCATCACAAAGTGTTTCCATCACTAATGATACACAATGTCATAAAAAATAATTCAACAAATTTCAAAATCGTGTAGAATTTCATTGTTTTAATTCATTCTTTTTTGTAGGGCTTCATCAATATTTTACAAAACACTCTTGGAGAGCAATGTACTTCAACGGTAAGGTGTTGTTTTTTGACAAAAAATGAAGACTGTTTTATTGTTTGTGCGAATATTCATTAATTTGAAGTATATTTAAAACAATTAAACATTAAATAAGTAGAAATGGACAAGCGCATCACTTAAAGCGGTAATTGGCGGGTTAGTGGGTATATTGATGCATTTTTGGTCAAACATAGTTGTCGAGAGATCGGGGCCCTTTTTATTTAAGTGGTAAACAGTTTTAGTAATAGATTACGGTTATTGAGTTAGATCTGGGTGTAATTTCTTAGCACACCTCTTTTTAAATTGCTGTTAGATAGGTAAATTGATGTTGGAGAGCGGTAGATTGTGGTTAGAAAGCGGTAAATTGTGGCTACAGCGGTAGAATGCACAACGTCTTTACACATTGATAGCGTTCAAAAATAGGATTATTTGACCGCGGATCAATTTACTGTGCACAAGAGGCCATTAAGTGTTGTAGCGTTCCTTGGAAATATCGTCTGTGATGCACGTTGCATAGTATCATCGTCTGTTTAAACTAACATCACATGTTTTTGGCAATTCAGGTAATGGGATCATTTTCTGGAACTTGGTCAACTTTGTCGATAAAAATAAACAGTCCAAATAAACCCCCCAACAATACTTTTGTTATCTCTAGTTGTTAACGTTGTTTTCAACTACGAATAAAAAATGGGTGAATCTTGTTTTCCATGTTAGATGTAGATCCTTTTAACAAACAAAAGTGGATGTGTTTTTTTGTTGTTGTTTTTATTATCGGTTGTTTAATGCAAGTTTCATACTTGAAATCTTTACTTAATGGCAGTTACATTACATAAGCAACTCTTCAAAGCGAAATTCGAGATAACACTTTGGAAATTTTGAAATGAATTTATTTTTAAGAAAAAACTACCCGAGGAATGTTAAACTATTTTTTAAATTTGTCTTATGATTTTACAATACCTTAGTTCACACAACATTGTCTTTCCACCTTATGTTTCATATGGTTATGTCAATCTTGTAACACATGCATTTAATTATATACAACGTCTTTCATTAAAATCATAAAATTATGAGCACGTGTTTCTCTTCTTTTTATTTTTCCAATAATTCCATTTATCTGGCCTTGTTGCTATAACTGGCATCTCAAGACACGCACTGACACAATCTTTAAATATAGTTATTATTTCACCGTTGTGGTTATTAAGGAATCAAATCTACTTGTGACAATATTTTATCAATAGATGATGTTTTTCGAGAGCTTAGCGCAGGCCATATGTATGTTAGTGCGGATACAGACAGGATGGGCGGACGGAACGGCCATAAACAGCCAAAGGACAACAAATACAAAGACATCGAATAGACACAGTCAGCCATTTCTAGCAGCGGACAGTCATATACATCTAAAGACAGCCTAAAAAGCGAAAGTAAGTCTCACAGGATACAGACTCAGCGAGCTTTGGTAGAAATTATCAGACCGTAGATTAACAACTGTTGACGCCATAGACACAAAAATACAGATATGGTCAATACAATGAGAGACATTAATGATTAGTCTCTCCTGAATAATCCCTAAATGCAAGTGGGTCTTTTCATTTGTTTTACTCGGTGTTTATGCTAGTCCTCTTTGGAGTGTATGTTGACTTTTCTGCCTTTCTAGTAATACCCAGGTCAACACCATCATCAACAAGCACTTTCATTTTCTTTAAAAAAATCTCTATAAGTTCTAAATTGGATTTTAATCTTATATTTATGCAAAAATAAGAAATTTCACTGTTTTTAATTGCAATATCTACAAAAGAACAGACGATCAAGTCTGAGAATTCCAACTAAAAGGACCTACCTACTGTTTGGAATACCTCGGATATTAACTAACAAGGGAGACAATTTCCATTTCACCAATGTACGCCATTAAATCATTGACAGTCAATGATAACAGTTTCTAGGAAATGCTAGTCACAGATAACCATAACAAACTAAGTCCAGTGACAGCTAGCCGTGGATCATCACAAGTAACATTCAAGAAAAGTCGCTGATGCGAAGCATCAAAGGCGACGCACAAAGTGGACGAGGTAAATAGAATAAAGCAATTAGTGAGCAAGTAACAACGACATTTTAAACGTTACGGTTTTATTTGAAAGTTTTCAGTATATTATAAATCCCGAGAAAAAGTATGTAAAGCTTATATTCACGAGACCATAGAATGGTTTAAAACAAAATAAAAAGCAAATCAGACACCATTTAATAGGTTTTCAGATGTTACATAAGTAGATAATACATATGTAGAATAAAAGTTGCAAATTTATTATAATTAACTATAAAACTAAAGTGTACATGCAGAAAGTGCACATGTGCAGCAGCTTCACATTACACAAATAAGTATTGACTATTGTTCAGATAGTATTTTTCTCAAACGTAGTTTGTTGTGTTTTTTTTAAAGTTAATTTGAAACACACACAAATAAACAAATAAAATAGAACGTCGTTTACCGAATTCGGACCCGTTTTTTATCAGGTTTAGAAAGTCCGCAAAAGAAACTTTCTCCGTGTGGAAATTTTAGTGAGCTTTCCATATATAGGCGTCGCGTTCCAACGCTTCGCCAATAAGCCACACAAAGCAACTAACATACGCTGCCATCAGACACAGACAGAAACGGTCAACCTATCAGCGACAGACATCCATAAGAAGTCATAGATAGCCGTAGTTGGCCATAGCCAGCCGTAAAGTAGCCTATTGGAACAAGTATAGCTACATAGAAGACAATATAATAAAAAAAAAAACACAACACCAGCAGCTGTATAAAATAAACGTTTAAATTTAAGTTATGTTTGTTTCTCATAATTTGAATGTCTGTATGATTTAATTTAAATACTTTAAGCGCCATGTAATAAATGTTGTTTTGTGCTTGTATGTGTTTTTCACTTAAAATATAGTATACTCTCAAGCAATCTCTGTAATAGCCAGTGAAGTCATCATTTTCTTTTCAATTGTCTTCGATGCGAGTTCATAACAAGAGTTAGTTATATTTTGGGTTGGATATCCTTCTTAGGTTAATAAATTTTAAGTTTAATTATTAAACAATTCCACGAAGCTAGGTTTTCAACGATTTAATAATTTAACATAAATGATTTAGCGGAAACTGTTTTTCTAATTTTAGTAACAGTGACCTTGACCCGATTGGCCCCAAATCCAATCCCAAGCTAGGTCTTCATGCAAACTTGCTATATCCGAATTTTAAGCAAGATTGGTTTATCCAAACTGAAGCTATTTACCGGAAACCCTCTGTCTGGCGCCGCCCGCACGCCCGGCCGGCCGACCGCCATACCCCAATCTAATAACCAGAATATTTGTTGAAAACCGGGTTAAAATATGAACTGTTGCACATGGAGAATCATAACAAAACCGACATTTAGGAAGGTTTAGTCATAAGTATTAAGGAACTCACCTAATATGTACTAATTTATTCGTAGGGTTAACAATTTTGTACCAAAGGCAAATTATTATTTTCTAAGGAACTATTATTCACGTTATGTGTGCTTAACATACATCCAGGTTTATGTACACGTTATGTGTGCTTAACATGCATCCAGGTTTATGTACACGTTATGTGTGCTCAACATGCATCCAGGTTTATGTACACGTTATGTGTGCTCAACATGCATCCAGGTTTATGTACACGTTATGTGTGCTCAGCATACATCCAGGTTTATGTGCACGTTATGTGTGCTCAACATGCATCCAGGTTTATGTGTGCGTTATGTGTGCTCAACATGCATCCAGGTTTATGTGCACGTTATGTGTGCTCAACATGCATCCAGGTTTATGTGTACGTTATGTGTACTCAACATGCATCCAGGTTTATGTACACGTTATCTGTGCTCAACATGCATCCAGGTTTATGTACACGTTATCTGTGCTCAACATGCATCCAGGTTTATGTACACGTTATGTGTGCCCAACATGCATCCAGGTTTATGTGCACGTTATTTGTGCTCACCATGCATCCAGGATTATGTACACGTTATGTGTGCTCAAAATACATCCAGGTTTATGTACACGTTATGTGTGCTCAACACACATCCAGGTTTATGTACACGTTATGTGTGCTCAACATGCATCCAGGTTTATGTGCACGTTATTTGTGCTTAACATACATCCAGGTTTATGTACACGTTATGTGTGCTCAACATACATCCAGGTTTATGTACACGTTATGTGTGCTCAACATACATCCAGGTTTATGTACACGTTATGTGTGCTCAACATACATCCAGGTTTATGTACACGTTATGTGTGCTCAGCATGCATCCAGGTTTATGTACACGTTATATGTGCTCAACATACATCCAGGATTATGTACACGTTATGTGTGCTCAACATACATTCAGGTTTATGTATACGTTATGTGTGCTCAACATACATCCAGAGTTATGTACACGTTATGTGTGCTCAACATACACCCAGGTTTATGTATACGTTATGTGTGCTCAACATACATCCAGGTTTATGTACACGTTATGTGTGCTCAACATACATCCAGAGTTATGTACACGTTATGTGTGCTCAACATACATCCAGGTTTATGTATACGTTATGTGTGCTCAATATACATCCAGAATTATGTACACGTTATGTGTGCTCAACATACATCCAGGTTTATGTACACGTTATGTGTGCTCAACATACATCCAGGTTTATGTATACGTTATGTGTGCTCAACATACATCCAGAGTTATGTACACGTTATGTGTGCTTAACATACATCCAGGGTTATGTACACGTTATGTGTGCTCAACATACATCCAGGTTTATGTATACGTTATGTGTGCTCAATATACATCTAGTGTTATGTACACGTTAAATGTGCTCAGCATACATCCCGGTTTATGTACACGTTATGTGTGCTCAACATACATCCAGGTTTATGTATACGTTATGTGTGCTCAACATACATCCAGGGTTATGTACACGTTATGTGTGCTCAACATACATCCAGAGTTATGTACACGTTATGTGTGCTCAACATACATCCAGGTTTATGTACACGTTATGTGTGCTCAACATGCATCCAGGTTTATGTGCACGATATGTGTGCTCAACATACATCCAGGTTTATGTACACGTTATGTGTGCTCAACATGCATCCAGGTTTATGTACACGTTATATGTGCTGAACATACTTCCAGGATTATGTATACGTTATGTGTGCTCAACATACATTCAGGTTTATGTATACGTTATGTGTGCTCAACATACATCCGGAGTTATGTACACGTTATGTGTGCTTAATATACATCCAGGGTTATGTACACGTTATGTGTGCTCAACATACATCCAGGTTTATGTATACGCTATGTGTGCTCAATATACATCTAGTGTTATGTACACGTTATGTGTGCTCAACATACATCCAGAGTTATGTATACGTTATGTGTGCTCAACATACACCCAGGTTTATGTACACGTTATGTGTGCTTAACATACATCCAGAGTTATGTACACGTTATATGTGCTCAACATACATCCAGGTTTATGTACACGTTATGTGTGCTCAACATACATCCAGAGTTATGTATACGTTATGTGTGCTCAACATACATCCAGAGTTATGCATACGTTATGTGTGCTTAACATACATCCAGGGTTATGTACACGTTATGTGTGCTCAACATACATCCAGGTTTATGTACACGTTATGTGTGCTCAGCATAAATCCGGGGTTAAGGAGGGGACATGACTCTGGCTGTTCCTTAGAGTTAGTAGCATAGGAGATTAGTGATGCCATCCAATGTCCAAGAAATGGTAAGAGATATTAACAACAGCATCAGGTTCATTTTTTCATATATGCACAATAATTCCTAAAGAAACGAAATATTACAAATTTTTGCTTGGACAAGATAATTGCTTAATTCCGTTGACTTCCCCTAATACACTTCAAAAAAGTAAACTGCCGGTACAACAGGGCAGTTAGCTTCAAGCCTTTTTTCCCCTTATACACAGGGTCCGACCCCTTGGACTTATCTTTAAAGCTATTATGACAAAAATAATTTCGAAAGAAAAATATTTTTAAAATTGCATTTGTTAAAAATGCCACTTACCAGTTTGGCATGGCGAGTGAAAGTTCGGTCAGAGGAGGAACACACCGAACTCCGGGGAACTTAGTCATTGTGTGGAACGCGTTTTAATTGTACTGAATTGCCAATACATCCAGGTTTATGTACACGTTATGTGTGCTCAACATACATCCAGGTTTATGTACACGTTATGTGTGCTCAGCATGCATCCAGGTTTATGTACACGTTATATGTGCTCAACATACATCCAGGATTATGTACACGTTATGTGTGCTCAACATACATCCAGAGTTATGTACACGTTATGTGTGCTTAACATACATCCAGGGTTATGTACACGTTATGTGTGCTCAACATACATCCAGGTTTATGTATACGTTATGTGTGCTCAATATACATCTAGTGTTATGTACACGTTAAATGTGCTCAGCATACATCCCGGTTTATGTACACGTTATGTGTGCTCAACATACATCCAGGTTTATTTACACGTTATATGTGCTGAACATACTTCCAGGATTATGTATACGTTATGTGTGCTCAACATACATTCAGGTTTATGTATACGTTATGTGTGCTCAACATGCATCCAGGTTTATGTACACGTTATATGTGCTGAACATACTTCCAGGATTATGTATACGTTATGTGTGCTCAACATACATTCAGGTTTATGTATACGTTATGTGTGCTCAACATACATCCGGAGTTATGTACACGTTATGTGTGCTTAATATACATCTAGGGTTATGTACACGTTATGTGTGCTCAACATACATCCAGGTTTATGTATACGTTATGTGTGCTCAATATACATCTAGTGTTATGTACACGTTATGTGTGCTTAACATACATCCAGAGTTATTTACACGTTATATGTGCTCAACATACATCCAGGGTTATGTATACGTTATGTGTGCTCAACATACATCCAGAGTTATGCATACGTTATGTGTGCTTAACATACATCCAGGGTTATGTACACGTTATGTGTGCTCAACATACATCCAGGTTTATGTACACGTTATGTGTGCTCAGCATAAATCCGGGGTTAAGGAGGGGACATGACTCTGGCTGTTCCTTAGAGTTAGTAGCATAGGAGATTAGTGATGCCATCCAATGTCCAAGAAATGGTAAGAGATATTAACAACAGCATCAGGTTCATTTTTTCATATATGCACAATAATTCCTAAAGAAACGAAATATTACAAATTTTTGCTTGGACAAGATAATTGCTTAATTCCGTTGACTTCCCCTAATACACTTCAAAAAAGTAAACTGCCGGTACAACAGGGCAGTTAGCTTCAAGCCTTTTTTCCCCTTATACACAGGGTCCGACCCCTTGGACTTATCTTTAAAGCTATTATGACAAAAATAATTTCGAAAGAAAAATATTTTTAAAATTGCATTTGTTAAAAATGCCACTTACCAGTTTGGCATGGCGAGTGAAAGTTCGGTCAGAGGAGGAACACACCGAACTCCGGGGAACTTAGTCATTGTGTGGAACGCGTTTTAATTGTACTGAATTGCCAATATGCTTTTCTATTCCAATGATCAAATGAGTAAATGATTTTCTGTAACCCCGTCATAAAAAGAAAAAGGTGATTTTTTTACATTATGGCACATTTTACGCATCCCCTGTGTCAAACTTTCCAACAGTCATAATACTACTTTAGTTTTTCTCCACTTCAAAAAAGTAAAATGAAGTTTTTAAAATCGCAGTAGTTAAAAATGCCAGTTTGTTAGCTACTGACAGTACATAGAAGGAACATGACCTGTGTGCAATGACGTTTCTAAAACCTTTCTATGACACATAATATGTGACGAAGATTTTGTTACGATGTTTTAATAATTTACATTTTCCCTCACAATGTTGTCACTTTCTCGACACAAAATTCCATCCTTTTAAAGCGATATTTTCATACAAACAACCCGAGAAGGGCCTGCCGATATTTTTTTTTTGTTTTTTGTTTTGTTAAATAGTAATCCATATTAATTGTTCTAAGACCGTAAAATCAGTGCACTGATTGTTTTTCCCCCACGTAGCGACTTGAAATATAAATGAAATATGGCAGAAGATCCACCTACTTGTGGATAGTTTTTGATGTCGTAAAACATGTATGTTATAAATAATATATATAGTCGGTTAAACAAACGATTTGTTGCAGTTGTTTTCGCTATTTTTGTTTTCCCGGAAAGAGGACAATATATTCCACAGAACTGCTGCATAAATTGTTGTTACTGTTGTTAACTATGGTTTTAGAATTAGAATTGGCAGTGGATTACATAAACATATGGCACTTTGCTCATCACCTCATCAAGGGAGACTGTTCAAACTTGACTTAATTGTTCTGTCCGTTATCTGCCCTTTCTTTCCGGCATCTAATTACCGGAGATTAACGAAGTCTACTGCCCATATATGGCAACAATGCCTGAGGGAAAAGCCAGGCAACACAGCGGGGGGTCATGCGAAATGCGTCTGTTGCTTAGGGGCGTCAGAACGAACGAGGGGAAAGCCAATAAAATGATACAGTTACATACTACAGTTTATTGATACTTTCATGACCGTATATTCACGCGAATCATGAAAGTTTTCAAAGATTGATTTTTAATATTAATAACAAAAGGATTTATTTGAAATAAAAATAACACGTCCTAAATATAATATACATAACATAAACAGTTCTTAAGACAATATCAAATATAGTCGTTTGCAAAATAAGACTTTTTACATTGACTCGTTTAAAAAAGTATATCTTTTTTTATTTGTCATCAATTTATTTTCTTGCTCATGTTAGATTGATGTATTTAATAAAAAAAGAATACATCTGTGTCATGTATTACAGGTATTTAAGTATCGAACACCGGGAAAAAGTAACACCATTGAAGGAGTCGTTTTCATTTAATTTAAAGCATCTTATTAATAATCTAAATGGTCTTCATATTCTTTATTAGTTCAATTAGTTTTTCTTTTTTGCGCACTTTAGTGTTGACTCCGAGTTCCTTTAATTTACATTTAAGTTCGGGGATTGTCAAATCCTCTAGGGATAATTCAGTCCTTTTTTCAAGTCGTCCGCGATACTTAATTTCCGCCTCATCCATTTCAGTCTTTATTTTCTGTTTTTTTGTTTTTAATAATTTGCTGAGCCCTTAAAGTCCAATAGATTTCATCCTTTTTCTCGTATTTTCTCTTTGAACGAGTGACTTCCGACAAATGTCCGAGTTCAATTCTTTTTCTTATTAAGAGGGCATCTTTTGTCGCATCATGTTTATTTGTTTTTGTCTGGTGAATTTGTTTAACAATGTCATTTGTTTTCTCTACGCCCTGGCCTGAAAATGGTGAAAGATTTCCATATCGACTTACAAAGTATGGTACGTGATATAGCAACACGTCCAGATATGGCGTTATATTTTTTTTGCTGATATCCCTCTCGCTTTTGCTTTCCAAGTTCCAAAAAGTGTTCGACAAAACTGTGTGTCAGTGTGGCAAAATGTTAATGTGAATATCACAAATGTCACACAGAATAGGGTTGACTGGGTTTTGACAATTGTCACCTTTTTTACATGATGTTCTACCTGGGGTCCACTGTTGTCTTAACAATCGTCACCTTTTTTCCCCGGAAGTATACCTGGGGTTCACTGTTGTTTTAACAATTGTCACCTATTGAGACAATTGTCTAAAGAAATATTCAGATAACAATTATCGCGTTGTAGGAAGGTACATGTACAAATAAAGCACCAGTTAACTTTCTTTTGATTAAAAAATATTTCAAGTAAATTATAACAGGATTGTTAAAATATTAAAAAAGATGTTCTACTTTGGCAAAATTATGAGTTTTAATACTATTAATGCATAAATTTTGAAAACTTTTTCTAAATGTATAATTACACAGGTTTAAAAAAAAGTATTTCTTCCAGAATATAAATTAAGAATTGACTGCTTGTTCTTTTTTGTTTTCTGGAAATCAAATTGCTATTGAAAACCGTAATATTTACTATATATAAGTAACGTAACTGCATTATGTACATTAAGCCCTTTCACGCGTGAAAACCAAGACTGTCACAATACAATTTCAAGAGGAACGTGAACCAGGCCCGACACCAGGCCCCCACCTGCTGTGACCTGCTGTGACCTCTTATCTTTCGTAACACTTCGGAAGTCATCGGCAACGTCCGTAAATCCACGGAGACTTAAATTTTCACTTAAAATATTCGATAGTCATGTTAGAAAAAGCTAAAAAGGACCAAAATGTTATACATTTAATTACATAAAACTTATTTCAAAGAATAGCTAGATAATTTTCGCAAAATATGCAACCAGGGTTTTTAAAATCTTATGATTTGGATAAAAGATATTAACAACAGAATATGTAAGAATAAGCGAAGACATTCCACTTTCTGTACAGTTTCTATGTAAGTAATAGGGAAAATAGGGTGGCTATGTTCAAAGTCAAAAAGGACCAAAAAATCATTAGGATAAATTAAAATAAAAATTACCATCTTAATCGGCAGGAATTTATCTTTACTTTGTACTATGGGTTTTTTCGGCTGTTTAAGAAATAAAACTGTAGCAGAAAGAAAACTGAATTGCTCCTTCATAATCTATTAAGCGATTCGCTGTCGACTTTTGCTACCCGATGATTCTCAAAGTTGGATATGTACATGGATATTATTTTATTAAGGGGAATAACTCTTACTGTTCCGTTGATTTTTTGATTAGGCAACCTTGGCGGAAACAACCCACCCTATATCACAAAAACAGTAAAATATATCGAGGAAAGAACACTACATTCCTGTTTTCACATACATATGCATACTCAAAGAAACATAATAATCAACCCCTTTTTGACAAAAGAGTGAAATTTGATATCGGCTTCCCGACCCTTAAAATTAAACAAAAATTGGTAAGGATTTCAGAGCCTGATATATCTATGTATATCCAGGGTCTGACTTTCTGGCTGAATCACAATAATGAATTTACCCAATTAACAAAATGAAGTTAAATAAAGTTGCAGAGGTTTAAAAATTCAAATGAGCTCATTAGACACCGCAAGTGGAAGAAAATTATTTTATTATTAGGGTAATTAACATTTCTGCTCCATAGATATTTGGGCAACATTGGAGGGAAAAGCCCCCAACCAAAATCTCAAAAACGGTAAGAGATATAAAAACAACACCAGAATCGTATTTTCTGACCATACTCACAGAAACATTATCTCAAACCGCTCTAAAAGCCCCACCTTCAAAACATACAAAATCGGCGAGTTATTTAGAGCCTGTCCCATCTATGCATGCATAGGATATTACATTCCGACCAAATTCCAATTCATTTTTTAAGTTAACACTATCTGTAAAAAAATAATTCGCAAATTATAACGTAAAATTGCCCCCAACATCTACCAATTAGAAGAAAATTGGTAAATTTTTAAAGCCTGTTTTTTTGTTGTTGGTTTTCAATGCATACCATGTGTCCGACTTTCTGACAAATTCCAAATGTCAGTTTGGCTTTTACCCAATTTAAATATATTAAGTCCAAGTTCGGTTAATATTTTAATGTTAAGCTTAAAAGTATTTTAATAAATTATACAACATGGACATTATAAAGCCTTCACTAAAACTAAACTCTAACATGACAAAATGATCATATCACATCCCCTCCCCTGCACACAATTGTTCACAAATTTACTGGCGCAATAAGGCCTGTTGATAATTTGGTTTGTTTTTCTATATATCGTATAAAAGTCAGATACACTGTTTAAATGATCCATTGACTTAACAATCAGTGCATTGATTGATTTCTTCCGACGGAGCGACCTGGGCAGGTGTAATTTGTCAGATTATCCACATACTTGTCTGTCCGTCAAGTTAAATGAAGATGTCACTCAACGTTCGTGTTTATTTCTCCTTACATCTGGAAAATTGTACACATTTCTCCATAAAATTTGTCTATCTTCATGGAATGGAAAGATTTACACGTCTCTCTCACACGCTTGATAGGTTTATAGCTAAGTTGGGTTCTTGGGGGTATTTCCTCAACACAAAGAATAATAAAAATGATTAAAGACTTCCAAAGATTTACTTATGCTCGTCTCCTTCTAATCAGTCTATACAAGCAAAATGTGTTGATGTCTGCCTAATGGTAAACGGTGATGTTTATTTGTCACGGAAAACAAATTTCGATGTTATAGAAGAAGGTTGACGTTGATGTTAAAATCTAGCTCCAGCCCTTATGCTTGACAATAATTTCTCCAATCTTATTGCTCGATAATGATTTCTCCAACTTTAATGCTGGAAAATGATTTTCCAACCTTATTGCTTGACCATGATTTCTGCAGCCTTAGAGCTCGATAATAATTTCTCAAATCGTATTTCTCGACTCTGATTTCTCCAATTTTATTGCTCGATAATGATTTCTTCAACCGTATTGCTCGCCAATGATTTCTCCAACCTTATTGCACGGTAATAATTTCTCCAACCTTATTGCACGGTAATAATTTCTCCAAATGACTTCTCCAATCGTATTGTTCGACCATGATTTCTCCGCTCGTATTACTCGACTATGATCTATGAGTTACTATGGTGATTGTTGTGTCTGCTTGAATTTAAATTTATGTGAAGTTAAAATCATCATAAAACATGGTCAAACTTCAATTAAGCAAACGCATTGAAATATGTTTTATTTGTTATACAAATTTTAATATGTTGTATAAGTTGTAGCAGGCTATTTTATCTAAATGTCAAATTTGACGTTCTACAAAAAAACTTCTCTTACTTAAAAAGTAATTTAGTCCTTGACCTCAACAACAGACAAACTTAAGGTCGTTTTGCAAGTTGGAAAATATCTTTCCTTGAACTTTATTTTATATTTTATTTGAATTAGCTGATTTCTTAATTAACCTTCTATAGACATTGACTTGTTGTCTTAGTCTGCGATATTTCCGCCTTATTATGATATATGTCAAGCTTTTGCTAAAATCCTCTGATATCTAATATTGGTATGTCACATCGCCACATGTTAAAGGTGGTACCACAAGTTTGGACCATATTGTTTCACGAACAATATAAGTTAATGTTTCCTGAAAAGTTGCAGCGAAATTATCAGTTGATATCCTTCATCTATGTGAGAGGAGGATGGCATCTTACTCGCCATAACAACATATACATGTATTTTATATTTGATCCATGCTGCACAGTCAGCTATTTTTAGTTACAAAATCACATGATCCACTTAGTTTTGAGGTTATGTTATATCATCATCCGGATAATTCGATATGATGTTGGTATCTTTTTTAGCAGAAATCCCAATCTGCTTATTTATAGAATTTGGAAAGAATGGAAAGTTGGATACATTTTTAGGATTTGTACTTTCTAACAATTGTAGTAGTATTCAACAACATCTTTATTAAGATATAAAGCGAAAGCCTTTTAAGATAGTATGCCCTAATTCCCCAAACTTGATACAGGCAAATTACTGGCTACCATCTTTAAAGGAATGCCTCTTAAGCATAAAATTAAACGTAAAAAGGCGATTTTATAAAAGTTTTATCGAAATATATACGTTATTTTATCTGAACCTAAATTATTTAGATGAAGACATACATACTCATCCCTAGTTGATGTCAAAGATACTGTTTCAAGTATGTATGATAGTATGTATACAATATCAGGAAAATAAGTATTCAATGCATAGGGCATGAGCATCTTAAGGAGATGACAAAGATGGGCAAGAGAGTACTTATCTTGGAGACCTACGTTTAAATGTCAAGCAAAGATGCTGCTGTTTAAGAAAGCTCCTATGGAGACATTAGTAATAAAACAATGACATAGAAAAGTATAAAACTATTACTCCAAGTCTACGTGCATACAATATGGAGAGGTATTTCTTGTAAAGGAATATGCTTAAAGGAAAACATGACAGAGTAAGTTAATTTTAGGAAATAACTTAGGCTTGGCTAGCAGGCAAATTTCCATGTGATCGGGATGCGGTTATACAGTCATGAGAACTATTAAACAATTAATATACACGCTGTTGTTTCAAACGCGTTCAACATCCGGGTTAATCAAACATTTTAACCCCCTAACCACCACCATCCTCACCATCCTCTAAAAAGAATGTTCAGAGTATTGTGTACACGATATACATGTAGTTTAGAGTGCATTTGTACTCTCGCGACTTTGTTAAAGTTTCCCTGTTTACAATCATCTGCACATGCATCTTAATTCAGGAAGAATAAACACACATTTTACATTGGTTTGCGTTTAATTGGTTGATATATTTGGTCTTCTATCAGAAAGCAAGAATTTTAAGTATACTAGCCATTTTAATAAGACAGTGATTTTATCTGTGTCGGACATTATAAATGAACAAGGATTTAATTATCTCGGCCATATTTTATAAAGGAACAAGGATTTTACCTATCAGTATCTCGGCCATATTTTATAAATTAACAAGGATTTTATTATCTCGGCCATATTTTTTTTTTTAAATGAACAAGGATTTGAAATTTCTTTGCTTTGTTGTATTGAAAGAACAATGATTTAAACAACCTTGGCCATATTTTTTGTTAAAAAATAAAGACTTTAACAACCTTGGCCATATTTTGTTATAAAATTTGTTATAAATTTTATCTATCCTTGCCCTATTTAACAAGAACTAAACATGCGTTCACACCGCTTACAAGCCATTTGACCTTATCCAGGAATATTGTGAACCAAGTACTGGTTGAAACCCTTCAAATTCGTAACATAGATTTTATTGAAATTTGAATATAAACCTTGTTTGCAATGGCTGTCCCATGGATGCATTTATATGTTAGGTTGTTTGGCTTAACCTCTTGTTCTAATAAGGATCAATGGTTTGGTCAGATGACTGTCCCACATGAACTTCTTGCTTCAAAACAATAACATTGCTTTTCCCAGAAAAAGTATTGCTTTTATGAGTCTACTTATACTTAGTGAATGATAAGATGGTAACATAATAATATCATTTCTGCTTGGTCCATTCCAGTATTAGAAGCCAATCATACTGAAAGTCATCATCACCTTTAACACTATAATCATCACCATCACCACCAACTGACCACTACCATTATCTTGGTCATTATTATCATTATATTCATCATCATCACCTAATCACCAAAACAACTATGATCATTGTTATTATCACCAATATCATTAACATAATATGCCAACATAAACACAATCCATCAACATCATTTCAATATTAATTATATTAATTGTATTTGTATTGGTATTTTGGGTATTACGGCATACCGACACTTAACAGGTCATTCAACATCGAATACGATGAAGTTTAACGTATATACCCGGAAATGTATAATCAGGTCAAACTTCAAATAGTATATTAAGTGACAATATAATACAATGTCTGGAATATCAGGCACAGGATAACAAATCCAAATCATTTTTATAGTTTTTATTGTCTCTTTCTTCCAGTAGTTATAATACACAATGTTTTCATATTGATAATGCTGCACAGTCAGACAGAAAAAAGAATCAACCAAATTTCCAACAACTTACTGTCCCTATTTCTGGGAACATATTAGAAACCAACATCTGATCAAAAAAAGTAACAAAATAAAAAGGTCTTGCTGGCAACAACAAACATGTGTGACACAGATAAACTGATGGACAGGCTGGCAACTATGGATTCACAAACAGTGTAACATGTGATCAAACTCCCACCCTCCCCCTACAGGATCAACTGCTGCACTGACTGGGGTGTAACAGGTGATCAAACTCCCACCCTCCCTCTACAGGATCAACTGCAGCACTGACTGTGGTGTAACAGGTGATCAAACTCCCAACCTCCCCCCTACAGGATCAACTGCTGCTCTGACTGTGGTGTAACATGTGATCAAACTCCCACCCTCCCCCTACAGGATCAACTGCTGCACTGACTGGGGTGTAACAGGTGATCAAACTCCCACCCTCCCTCTACAGGATCAACTGCAGCACTGACTGTGGTGTAACAGGTGATCAAACTCCCACCCTCTCCAGACAGGATCAACTGCAGCACTGACTGTGGTTTAACAGGTGATCAAACTCCCACCCTCCCCCTACAGGATCAACTGCAGCACTGACTGTGGTGTAACAGGTGATCAAACTCCCACCCTCCCCCTACAGGATCAACTGCTGCACTGACTGTGGTGTAACATGTGATCAAACTCCCACCCTCCCCCTACAGGATCAACTGCTGCACTGACTGTGGTGTAACATGTGATCAAACTCCCACCCTCCCCCTACAGGATCAACTGCTGCACTGACTGGGGTGTAACATGTGATCAAACTCCCACCCTCCCCCTACAGGATCAACTTCTGCACTGACTGGGGTGTAACATGTGATCAAACTCCCACCCTCCCCCTACAGGATCAACTGCTGCACTGACTGGGGTGTAACATGTGATCAAACTCCTACCCTCCCTCTACAGGATCAACTGCTGCACTGACTGGGGTGTAACATGTGATCAAACTCCCACCCTCCCCCTACAGGATCAACTGCTGCACTGACTGGGGTGTAACATGTGATCAAACTCCCACCCTCCCCCTACAGGATCAACTGCTGCACTGACTGGGGTGTAACATGTGATCAAACTCCCACCCTCCCCCTACAGGATCAACTGCTGCACTGACTGTGGTGTAACATGTGATCAAACTCCCACCCTCCCCCTACAGGATCAACTGCAGCACTGACTGGGGTGTAATATGTGATCAAACTCCCACCCTCCCCCTACAGGATCAACTTCTGCACTGACTGGGGTGTAACATGTGATCAAACTCCTACCCTCCCTCTACAGGATCAACTGCTGCACTGACTGGGGTGTAACATGTGATCAAACTCCCACCCTCCCCCTACAGGATCAACTGCTGCACTGATTGGGGTGTAACATGTGATCAAACTCCCACCCTCCCCCTACAGGATCAACTGCTGCACTGACTGTGGGGTAACATGTGATCAAACTCCCACCCTCCCCCTACAGGATCAACTGCTGCACTGACTGTGGTGTAACATGTGATCAAACTCCCACCCTCCCCCTACATGATCAACTTCTGCACTGACTGGGGTGTAACATGTGATCAAACTCCCACCCTCCCCCTACAGGATCAACTGCTGCACTGACTGGGGTGTAACATGTGATCAAACTCTTACCCTCCCCCTACAGGATCAACTGCTGCACTGACTGTGAAATCTAAATACACCTGTATGTAAAATTAAAAAAGCTGATAATTTGAACAAAATCAGGTATATATTATAATAATGTTTTTTGTTTGTTTTATGCTCCTAGTGTCGACTGTTGATATACCTCATTTTCTATGAATAGATTTTTTTGTTAAACACTTTTAATTTCATTTTTATTTGAGACATAATAAACATCACCAAAATAGTTTGAACAATTGTTTTTTATTATCACACTGGATAAAAATGTTTTTATTGCATTGATAAAAGACGAGCGTGTGCTTTGTAATTTCTCTCAAATATATTTATTTTTAGTGTATATTCTGTCATCTCAAAAACATTTTATCTATTTATGTCCTGTCTTTATCAAATTTAGCTGTGACACACATGCAATCATATATACTAATATGTAACACACAAGAAAGTTGGAACAATTAACATACAATAAGTCCGTCCATACTCATAGTTGACACATGCATACAATAGCAATATAAGTAATACTTTATATTAACGTTGCTTTGGTTAACTAGCTTGTGGGATGAAACAAAATTATTTAGAAGAAAAATATGTAATAAAACATCAAATTTAAATCAAGCTGCAAATTACATAATTTATAAAATATCAAACATTGAAAATACATTTTTTTTTTAATTAAATAACATAAAAAGAGTACAACTTAAAAAGATAAATGTTTAGGATAATTTTTTTATTTCATTTTCTTTATATTAGAAAAAGGTCATTAGAAACTAATCTTTAAATAAAAGTTTGATTGCTCCTATGTGAACATTCAGTTTTCAGGTGTACATGTTAACACAACATAATAATGACACTGTGATAAATACTGTACTATTTACATAATGATAAAAAAACAACAGCATGTTATTTATACTGCATGGTTATGTTCCATTTTTGGTATAAACATGATAAAATGGTGTAATGCTGTTAAAATAAATTGAAAGGATATAATTGTTAGAACAACAAAGAAATAAGACACAAATACATTGCTGGATGGATTAGAGACAACTAGAATCCTACAAAAGCCTTCTTTGTCACTGTGTATTTGTATTTTAAGGGCTCAGGAAATGATTTTCTTACATTCATTATATGGTATCAGTTATTCATTTTGGAGAAGTTCACTTTTTATAATTATTTGTAAAAAACATTATAAAGTAAAACAAAACTGGTTAATTTATACCAGAGGAAATTAAGTATTTATCGGAGAGGATATGCATACTCACTTATAAAAAGATCCAATTTCCATTTTTTTATACTCACTTATAAAAAGATTTAATTTCCAATTTTTTAAAGTTGTTTATTAACATAAAAATACATTATCATCAATGTAACTCATTTTAACTTATACTGTGAATTTCTTTTTGTTAATAGAAGTGATACTTTTGATGACAAGGGGAACTTGGCTGATGAGGGTTATGACAAAGAATCCTTGAACTGTATTTTGACACAATATTTAAGTTTATACTGAAGCATAAATTGGTCGGATTTTCGGCGAACAGCAAAGTTCCGAACCAGTCAACATCTACTGGGAGCAGTCTGAACAGCATCAGCAATAATTTCTGCTGAGTTTCTAACATTATGTTGAGCTGAGTTTCTAACAATGTCTTGTAATCTTTGCATGAAATTGTTAGTAAGTTCATGTTGTGTATTGCTATTTAATATATGTAGTATGCTGAGGACTTGTATGTAAATAAAATAACCCACACATTTGGATGTACAGTACAGTTTACGGGGAATGTACTTTCTTCATGTTTGAGCAGAGTTTAAAGAGAAAAATCCCTCTGGGAAATCTCCAAACCCCACGAAACACAGAACAGAAGCAGTGTTGTGTGTTTACAAATGATGTGCCAAACATTAAAACAGTTGAGGTCTTCTATAACCCTGGTTTCATTTTTGCCTGTGCAAAGATCTGTATCACAACTGTTCACAAAATATCTTTTTTACAAAGATCAGAAGTGTATAAAGGGAAGATCATTATTGATTGTCATGGCTTAACTATGTGGACAGATAAAATCAAACTACTGAATAAAATAATAATAGTATGTGATTTTTTTATACAATGGTAAATTTGTGTTTAAATTTATGAAAATAGTTACTGAAGTATGCATCCGTTTGACTCATTTCAGAAAGATGCATTCAAATACATGTAAAAAAAAATTGAAACACAATTTAAGCGAAATTGTGCCGAATTTCAATTTTATGATTAATGGATTTTTTTAGCTTAAAATTGTGATGAAATACAGAAAAAATGTGCATTTGCAAAATATAATTGTTAAACTATCAAATGAAACCTTTTACAGAAATATTGCAGGATAATGGTATATGTTTTATTTACTGATATGACACTTTTGCAATGATATGATTGAAACATACTGTAATGTGGCAGTAAATGTTTAAATTGGACTAAATCTCAACGTTAATTGTAAGTAAATGTTTTTTACGCATTAAAAACACTATGATTTTTCAGATAAGGAAAAAAACAAAGAATTTAAATTTAAAATTAGTGATAAAATTAGTGATGAAACAGGAAGAAAACCAATGAAAAATAACACAATTCTGCTAATTTATTAAAAAGAAATATTGTAAAAGCTCAAATTTACAAGCAATAGAGTAATTTCTTCTGAGACAAGAATATTAAATGAAGCAAACAAAAACCCTGAAAAATAGGGTCTGTCTATGGAGGCATCAATATCCATCTCTCTATATAATTATATTTTATATTAAATATTTAAGATATAAACAAATGTAAATACAAACAAAAATGGCACAATGTAACAATATATAACATTTTACACACAATTATACAAAGCCAGCCCACAATGAAGTTTTGAAAAAAACTTAACAGCTGGTACAACAAAATGTTCCAAATGTACAGAAAGTAAGTTTCCCTTTACCCGCCCCCTCCCCCAGTGGTCATGGGTAACCGTAACCAATGAGTCATGGTGTACCATGAAATCCCTATATCTTTCCTATATACCTGTATATACAGACATGTTGAAACTATTGGGTGAAAAGGTACACACTGGCTTTCTCAATGACACCTTGACAAAATTATATATATAAAAAACAGAATTTATAAAAAATGAATTCATTTTGTCCACACGATAGTTCTTTGACCTTGACTCAAGCATTTACAGACAGCCTTGAATGTAAAATTATTAAAATATAATTTCTGAAAGCTAATGGAAGGGTAACCCCTGATTAAATATGATGCATGTAATCAGTCTCTTCTCATACGTGTCCATAAAGTCTCCGAAAAAATAACTATTGCCGATTTGCAAGTGATTAATATATTATCATTGTTGTTGTTTATTAAGTAAAGATAATCTAGAAGTTGATTAATATTTCATTTATAAACATCAAACAATCTGCAATTTTTAAATAATCAACATTCATATTACCGGTATATCTTTATTTCAAATATAACCATAATTTCAATCTTCCTTTCCTTTTGTATTTGGTATTTACGTAAAACTTACAAACATTTACTAAGGTGCACCGCTTTTAAACATTATCTTTTTCCCGAGACTTGAGTTTCCATATTCGAACAACTGCAGAACAAAAATATACATCTGTGCTACCAGGTCAGTACGTCCAAAGTAAGTCAAACAGCATGAGAACCATGTGACTCAAGTTATGTAACTTATAAAACTTTATTAAACAAAAAAAACCCCATAACTTTCATACTGGCACCTGCCATAGTTCACCTGAACTACTTTCTTTTCCCCGCCCACATACATGGACACATATTGTCATTTTGCTCCTTGAGTATTAAAACACTCATAATAAATAAACAGCCAATAGAAATTTCAAAGGATTGTCCTTCATGCTTTCCAACATCCTAGTAATATGTAAAGTTACATTTCCATTTCAACTGTGTCGATGAACGAACATAAACTTTCAATGTGTAATTTCCATAAGAAGGGTTGTTCACATAATATCTCTTATATTACTGATACCCACTTTGATTCTAGTGTCTTTCACAGAGCCAAGTAAAGTAAAGTATTTCCACTTAAGTAACATGGTTACCACATGGCTTTCATAGTTCTTCACATGGCTGTCAATGGGTTACACATGCTTTTCACTGCTTCATATGCGGTTTTCACTTCACACAGGCCTTTATTTAATGTCACATTTCCAGTAAACTTCATGTGTCATTATTGTATTTCACATGGCTTTCAATATGCTTTATGTGATTTTCACATGGCTTTTGCCATTTTATGGGCTTCAGGTAGTCATGCTGGATAAAAATATACAATCACAATGTCACAACCAAATAAAAGTCTTCTTCGCCATTGTCACAATAAAAGATGCCATTGTCTTTTCCTGCACTGCAAGGAACACATCCTACTTCTGTGTTTATTTTAAATCAAACACTCCTTTACTGTGCACACAGAAGCACACAAAGATTGTTGAACTAACTTAAATGTGTCCAGAACAATATTCACTTAACTAACAACATACACTATATTTTACAGCACTATCATAACAATATGCCATTTATCGCAGTAAAAATGTGCATTTGTTGATTTGTCCTGACGCATTTGTGTAAATTAAAAAAGGAAAATAATGTGGGTCATGCACATCTTAAAAGTGGGTCCATCACCTATGAAGCCTTGCTTATCACTCCTAATAACTAGCAGTCCATTTATTTAACATTGAATACCCAATCCCCTGAAAAAACACTGGAATCCCTGCTTGTCATAATGTTGGCCACCATGTTGTTTTGTGGCAGCCATTTTGTTATTATGGCAGCCATTTTGTTTTGTAGCAGCCATTTTGTCATTATGGTAGCCATTTTATTTTGTGGCAGCCAGTTTGTTATTATGGCAGCCATTTTGTTTGAAGGCAGCCATGTTGTCATTATGGCAGCCAATTTGTTTTGTGGTAGCCATTATGTTATTTTGGTAGCCATTTTGTCATAAGGCAGCCTTTTTCTCTTTGAGGCAGCATTTTCATGTGTTAGTTCTGGAGTCCTCAGATAATATGTCAAAGATGGGTTTTTTCCACAGAATGTAAAACCTGACATTCATTCTACTAAGAACTCCAGCAAATTATTTGTAACACAGTGTTGGTGCCTGGGGCAGGAAAGTCAGGGGTTAGAGGTAGTTCAACTCCAAGGCATGGTGCAAGGCTGCGATGTCGGAATGGTTCGAGATACGCCAGAACGGCCATGTCATCTGCTTAGCTGCCGCCTCCTCATCTCGACCGTCCCCCACGACAACATACGTACACTTCTTGCCAAAACGTGAAACAATGCGCTCAAAACAAGACTCTTTGCCTGCAAAGGACCAAAGTTATCATCAGTTTTATATTATCAAACTAAACCATAGACATACATGTATGTATGTGACTAAACAGCTTAACCCCATCCCACAAAACAATTTTATTGAAAAACTGCAGGAGGGAAGTGTCTAATTATTTTCTTTTTTTAATGAAACAGTAAAAAAATAACTTGGCTTATCACTATAAAATAGATATTTTATCATACAGATATAAATACAAAAAGAAAACACATTTAACATTTTTTACATGTATAATGGACTTTTATGTAAGATTTTAAAAACAACACTAAAGATTCTGTCAAATTAATCAAAAGCACTTATTTCAGTGTCATCTATTGTAGACTTAGCACATATGGCTTGTCTCATAAACTACAGGTGGAAAGAATGTTTTGTGGATGGGAACTTCATTTACATAAAACCTACTGCTATAAATATCATATACATAACACCTCACCTATTTTAGTTGCACTGTAGATGTTCTCTATAGAAAAGACCCCTCCAAGACCATACAGGAGAGTTTTGGCTAGAGCAGGCACTAACTGGGTCGTAGTGACTAGAACATTGACACAGTTCGGTCTGCAAAACACAAAAATAGTAAAAAAATAAATATGATGATCCAGAAAATATGTTTAATCCTTAACATGATACTGTTTTGAAAATAATACAAAAGGTTTAGTAGTTTGATCTCAACTTCAGGTAAAGGACAAGAAACTAAGCTGCAAACAGTGCAGATTCAGTCAACTAAGCTTCCATTTTGATCTGTCTGGTCTGGAACTGCACCTTTTGTATAATCAGTTCTTTGTTTAGTTGGTGGAGGAAGACCCCAGACTAATGTCTAGGTAGAACCACTAGTGCACTGCAAGTCAGCTGAAAGTCCTTCCCACATTAAGTCTTTCGGCCCAAAATAGGACTCGAACCTTCACGATGAGAGGCTCAGCAGTCAGAGGAGTTGCAAATTGGTGACTCTACCACAATGCCACAGGCCCCCTTATATCAGTTCTTCCTTAGCAGGCTAATAACCATTGCATATATTGATGAAAGTACATGTATATTGTTCTAGTCTGAAAGGAAAAAAAATCATGCCAAAATTTGAACAATGGTCCAAAAAAATGTGTTCAATGCATACAACAGTAAGAGAAGATTTTGTTCATGTTACAAGCTTTGTTTTCAAACACAGTTTGGTTCGGACCACACACAAATGACTAGGACAATGGTGGAACAATGGTGTAGGAGTCAACAGAGTTAGAGGTGTTCTTCTTTTACTTGAATTTTTTGTAAGACATACTCTAGATTGAGATGCACAAACAAATGAAACTAAATTAGCACATTTGTTTAATGCAGAAAAAAACTTGTTCAATTTACTTATTTTATTATTTTCTGGGTTCAAAAGAGGAAGAATGTCTAATATATTTGTTGATTTTTGTTCGATATTACATATCTAGAAAAAAAGGTGGAGAACAAACTTTCAGATGCTGACATGTACACGTACTACAAAAGATCATATTAAAGATCTTTGCTATGATTTTATCCATTTTGCCAGTCTGCATGTAAACAAGGCAATATAGAAAATTGATGAAAATCAATTTTAAATCATTCTGCCAGTCTCCATAAAAAACTAAGCGATAGAGGGAGTTAATTAACTTGGATGACATAACAACAACAAATGCTTTGCCTTAAAGATGAACATGCACCATATTTCATATTCCTCCATTACTCTAGCAAGGAGACACCCCGCTGTTAAGTGCAACACTCTGAATTGCAAGCTTTCCATAATGCTAATTAATCTGCGTGAGGTTTATTTGCTCAACAATAAGCTTAAGTAATTAAATAACAAAGACATGATAATATCTTTTCTCCATGACAAAGCATTTCATTAACATCCTTCCCCTAGTCTCTTCTTCTGCTTAGAACAAATTTACTAGAAACAAAAGAGTGTAGATCAAGTTCAGACCACTCCAAATAGGAGCTATCTGATCAGGATCTACACTATTTTCTGCTTACTTTTCCTGTATTGTGACACATTTGTTATAAGCAAATAATTCAATTATATTATGATAGCAACTTATGTAGCAGAGGGAGGGTATAAACTGCATAATGCATTCTGGGTAATTTGCAATGCATTGTGGGTCGAAATGAGCAACAACCACATTGTTGTAATTTTTTTTTTGTTATTTGCACTGCTGTGGAGAGAGGCTGTTACCAGGTGTTGCCAAGGACAAGAGGGTTGTCATGACAGAGCAGGTACAGTAATATTTGACGATAACTGGAGACATTTTCTCTCATCACAATGATCGGCTATTTCAGTGAGACAATGACCACAGCAGGTACTGCCTACAAATGGTTGATTTTGTGTTGGGTAACAATTTACATACTGACATAGTCATTGATCACTGCCGCCCCTTGTAGTTCACAGTATAGATTTTGGTCTCTTAACCAACTGTGCTAGTAATTAAATTCAAACATGATAAACGGATAAGACAGAAAATCAACATTATCTCCTGTTACACTTTGGATTTTTTTTCACAGGATGTCTCTCCAACAGAAAAGCAAATAACAGTTATAGTAAAATTATGAATATCCTCATAGCAACATCTCGCATTTGTCTATTGACTGAAGATGATATGAAAATCATCATAACAATACCGCTGCACATTTGCCTATTGATTGAAAATGAAAATGACAGAGCAAAAATTAAAGTGCTACACACACAAAACACCAACAGGACATTTTAACAGATGACAATGTCTTTGTTTCAAAAAGGTTTTGTGTGGACTCACTTATTAAAATATTAACCAATTACTTGGTGGAAACACCATTCACACTATTACATGTAATATAAAACCTACCTCACCCTAATGGTGTTTCCAAGAAATAAAAGGGTTCCACAGTTAAATTATGAATGATATAGCTGCAATAATAATGAATACAGCAAAAACGACAGAGCTAAATATGCCTATAAAGTTTGTTGTTTTTTTTATAAAAAAATGACTCATATTATCTAAATGCCTGATTAAAAATAGATATATCAGTAAATAAGCAAAAAGAAAAGAAAATGTGTATTTTGCCTTTCTGGTACAAAGTTGCTAATGATATATATCTAGTAATTTGATTGGTTCAAATGAACATGATAGTTTATCCAATAAAAACTCTAATAAACTTTGTCTAAGCTTTCATATAAATCTTGGAGCTAACTGGGCAATAACACAACCTAGAAGATGTTAACCTGGAAACCAACTGGGCAATAATACTAAGCCTAGTAGGTAATAACCTGGAAACCAACTGGGCAATAATACTAAGCCTAGTAGGTAATAACCTGGAAACCAACTGGGCAATAATACTAAGCCTAGTAGGTAATAACCTGGAAACCAACTGGGCAATAATACTAAGTCTAGTAGGTAATAACCTGGAAACCAACTGGGCAATAATACTAAGCCTAGTAGGTAATAACTTGGAAACCAACTGGGCAATAATACTAAGCCTAGTAGGTAATAACCTGGAAACCAACTGGGCAATAATACTAAGCCTAGTAGGTGTTAACCTGGAAACCAACTGGGCAATAATACAAAGCCTAGTAGGTGTTAACCTAGAAACCAACTGTTCAATAGTTTATCCAATAAAAACCACTAATAAACATTGTCTAAGTCTTCATGTAAAATCTAGGAGCTAATTAGGCAATAATACATAACCTAGAAGGTGTTAACCTTGGAGCCAACTGGGCAATAACACATAACCTAGAAGGTGTTAACCTTGGAGCCAACTGGGCAATAATACATAACCTAGAAGGTGTTAACCTTGGAGCCAACTGGGCAATAATACATAACCTAGAAGGTGTTAACCTCGGAGCCAACTATACAATAATAAAATAACCTAGAAGGTGTTAACCTTGGAGCCAACTATATAATAATACATAACCTAGAAGGTGTTAACCTTGGAGCCAAATAAACAATAATACAAAATACAACTTTTTGAGACAGAAACCATTTATATTTGCATGTTATTACATAAACATTCAGAAGTGGTTAAAAGTGTAAACACCAGAATCTTGCACTTAACTTGCCACATACCAGAGTGTACAATCTTTGATTCGTTATCCTACCAAGCCCTATTTAAACCTCTCCCTTTGTCTGTTTTACCCATCCACTTATGTATTTATCTTTTATTAACAACAATAAACTTTCCCTTATTGTGAAAGAATGTAAAAACCTTGCAAATCCTTGTATCATAGTCTTTATGTGTGCTCGGATTCATGTTTATATAAGACAAGAGGGAAGGTGGATAACTAGGAAACGGATCATGATTAGGCAAGTTGAGTAGGTCCAGATTAGCCAACTCCGACTGGGAGATGAATGATCAACATTTATACTTCTATTGAATGCTTAGTCTCAATTAATCAGTCTTGGTCTCTGCCAACACTTCTTACTACATAAGCATGAGCTCAAATCAATAACTAAAAGTAAGAATGGGTTATTTAATGGGTAAGAATTAAGCTTGTTCAGGAATAAGAAAGGTGAGTTCTTTGCAAGACTTGTCTAGTATACTGATCTCTTTCATTGTCAATATGTTTAAATGTCTGCTCTTACCTGAGGTTGTCTAAAGTGTATGCTGATAATTGTATCATTGTTTAAGACTTTGTGGTCTTGGCTTTTGTGGTTGTTTTAGTCAGTATATACGTTTTTTTTTTATAAAAGTGTTACAACCATAAAGTTTTTAAATAAAATACTACAATTTCTAATTTTGTTGATTTATTTGATGATAGGCAGTAGTGTTGAGGTACTATGGTAAATTATTAATTATTTAATAACTTAATAAAACAAGGTCAATATTTGCACTGGAGACAAATCTCAACTGTTTCTGTAATAAGACTATGGACATAAACATTATAAAAAACAATGTGCTAAAATGGTTGATGCTATAGTGTCACTTCTGCATTTATGTTGGTTGTAAAATAAAATTGTATGGGTACAATAATAATTAAAAGGAGAATAAAAGACAGACAAATAAACTGGAATAGAGAAGGAAATGATGAGAAACTAAAAGCCAAAAAGAAATCAGAAACAATGAGTTTAAAATGAGAAAAGATAAATAAATTGGAAGAAGGATAGGAATTTTTATGACGAGGAATAAGAAGACATAAAAAAAATCAGAAATCAATTTGAGCGGGAGGAAAAGGATTATTGAGAAGATGAAAAATTGTTGCAAAAGAGGCAAACAGGGGAATATTGAGAAAGAAATGAAGGATGTAATATATAATGAAGACATGGGAGTAGAACACATAAATGATGAGGAAAGTGATGAAGAGAATAAGAATGAACAAATGGGAAAAAGAGAAAGAAATAAAAAAAAATGGATAAAGAAAGAAGAAGGATAGAAAGAAAGTAGGAAGAAAAATGTGGTTATGCTGGAAAATTCCAGTTATAAGTTAAGTTTGGTACCATGAGAGAAAACTTGTACCAGTAAGTTGGGAATAGGATGGTAAAGAAAACTTAGAGAAGAGAAAGATGGAGGTAGGTATGTTTCTAATGGTACATACCTAGAGTTGATGATGGTGAGAGATTTTAGGGCGAGTGTGAGCCAGTTATCTGTAAGGTTCTCTATCTCCTGTCTCAGCTGGACCCACTGGTCACGTTTCTGGGGCCCAATCACTCCTGAAACAGATCATGATAATACTGTTTAAACTAATTTCTCCGTTTTGTTTTTGAAATACAACACTGCAACCAACAATGGTCATAACAGCGAGCTCCAACCATTTGGTAGAGGAAGACCCCAGACAAATGTCTGGATAGAACCACAGGTGCACTGCAAACCAGCTGGAAGAACTTCCCACATTAAATTCTTCACCTCATACAGGACTTGAACACAAATGATAAGAGGCTAATATCTTTAATGTTGAGTATGAAACCAGTTCTTTTAATTAAGATTTACTCTTTTTGTCGTTCCTGCTATTTTTATCATGTTATTTATATTGCAAGTCAGCTGGAAGACCTTCTTAAATTAAGTCCTTCACCCCATATGGGACTTGAACCCACACAATGTAAGGCTAATTTCTTTACTGTAGATTAGGAAACCAGTTCTTTTAACTTTGACTCACTCTTCTTTCCAGTTCTGCTATCTTGATCATGTGACTTATTGTCAGGCAAACAGCATTTATGTTTAAGGATGACCAGCCAAAAAAACAAACTCCGAGTGTTTGTTACTGTTCCTGATTAGAAGTTAAGTTTCTCTTGATAATTAACAGTATAAATGTACTAATTCTTAGCTCTACTTATCTTATTAATGAAATGTCTTATAATAGTGTTATAAACAAACTTATATAAACTAATGTATAAGATTTGCAGCGATTATGTCCAAATTTCCCAGATCACAGGTAAGATACAGTTGCATGTATTAGATATAGGCAAACTGTTGGATACCACCTTTAAATAGGAATTAACCACATCCAATGGCTGTTTTTTTCCATATTTAGAAGCTTAGGAGTAGTAACAACAATAACAATATTAACAATAAACAAAGCCAGAAGGGCTAAATATTATATATCAGCAATTTAATTTATTAACACTGATGACAAGTTCTTAAAGTTCTGACCAAAATTGTCATCTCTTGTTTCTCCTTTACAACCGTACAACCAAGACATACCTCCGACATTTGTTCTGTATGTGTTGTAGAGCTCCTTTATCCGTCGGTAACGGAACGCCAACTTTCTCATCCAATCCACACCCCCTCGAACACCCGTTGCCAGGCACAGGTTGGCATTGGTGGCAGCTTGCCGGAACCCATCAGCCGCAAAATTATATGTACTGCAAAAAGAAAAGTTGATGATAGTAGAATAAATGTAAGATTTTATAAAAATACAAGGTAATGCAAGCAGAAAGCTGACAGAGCCAGATGTAAGCAATGGATATATACTGCAAAAAAGCAGTGAGCTGCTATGCTATAGGAGCTTGTTTACAGATATTTATTGAAAGTAAACAACCAGTCAATGTTGTTGGAGAAGTTCATCTTAACATACTGAAGGCCTGGGAGTCACACTTAGAAGCCCACGAACCCAAGCTTATCGTCCCACCAACAGTGTTTCAGCTATTGGAGACAGTGTCCAGTAGAAACAGATATAGTGCTGCCTTTACTGTGTATAGTATGCTGTGAACACCTGGCATGATACCACACCAAGTCACATTAACCTGACTCCATGCCAACCAGTCGTGGAGCTACCCTTACATTTGCCTAAGCTATACCATTACCCTCTTTTATGACTTTGGTATGTCATGGCCCAAGACCGAACCTTGGGCCTCCAGTACCTGGAGCCAACGCTCTACATATTGCACTAGCAGGTCCAGTAAACGAAAGTACAATTGCATGTAACAATTATGCCCCAATTCCTGAGAACATGGCTATGATGTTGGTACATGTACCAACAGTAGATATACAAGCAAACTGTCCGATTCCACATTAAATGTCTAACCCACTCAGTCATAGATGCTTCCTACATGAAGATCATCAAATTATAAATCTCTTGGAGTCAGTGACACAGACTTCTTAAATGGTTCAAGTTTTAAAAAATCAAAGCCTATCAATAAAAACCTAATTAAGCCTCTTCAAGAAGCTTTATATGCTGCAAAATGCCTCAACAGTATCTGATTGATTTCATGTCTCATATTTCAAAGACCTATTTTTTTTAATTAGGAACATCAAAGGTATGAAAGATGTCATTCTTACTTTTTTTTTTCAGGTGAACATAAATAATGAAATACGGTATGGCTTTTATGAAGATTTGTTGTTGTTGTTTTTCTAGTCACAAAGGGCTTAAAATACGAAACCAGGAGCCGTTTTGGACTTTCATGAAATTCAGAGACAATGGTTTGGCTTTTAATTAAGAAAAAAATCAAAATTCATGATAATACCTTCCTACGAAATACCCCCTCCCTCCACACACCACCCATTCTGTGACAACTGATATTTGCACGCATGGAAAGGGTGTGGTGTATGAGGGCAGAAAACCAGTAAAACATGCAACAGCATGGAAAGGGTGTGGTGTATGAGGCCAGAAAACCAGTAAAACATGCAACAAACATCACATGAAACACTCTTTAATAATTCTAAGGACACTTTGGATCTCAGTTAATATAAGATTAACATCAAAAATAGAAAGTTATTTGTAGACTTGAAAAGTATAATTCTCTAATTATTGAAATTTGTGTAATATTTGATGCAGACAAAATAAGATTAAAAATGTACATGTTACAATTATGAATATTCAGAGAAGCTGTGCATGTATTATAGTTTTAGAAACTGTACTGGACTGAAGATTGCGTAGTCCGTAAAGTTTTCATTGCTATGACTGGACGGGTCACATATTTGCTTCAATTTTATGATAAACACATTTGCTTATGATTAACACATGTTGGTTATCTTTTTCCTTGCCTAGCACAAATAAATCAGTTGTATGCAAAAACAGTCTAGATCCAGATCAACAAGTTCCTAGCTGAGAGATGGCTGATCTGGATCTGTATTATTTGCTTTCTATTCTCGTAAAGATTTTAGTAAAAGCTAAGGAAATTTTGGGGCGGTTTTTGGTTGAAGGGTGGGTTTTGGGCTGGGGGGATGGGAGGGGCTTTAAATTGCAGGATGAGGGTGATCAACACATGTTGATTAAATATTCTCTATCTGACAGCAACCTGTAACTTCTTGGACAGATACTGTAACTTCTGGGGCTAAGAGAGGCTCCATGAGAGAGGTAGGTCGGGAGAGAGAGGAGAGAGAGAGATAGAGAGAAAGAGAGAGGAGGAGAAAGGAGAGAGAAAGATGGAGCAAGGAAATCTCCACAGTTTTATGTCTGAATATAAAATGTGGTATGCATATAACATTTTGAAAAAGATCTCTTAGATGATAAAAATGCTTTGGTTTTGATTTAATGAATGGATTTAAGCAGCATTCCTATATTTTAGCAGAGGTGGCAATAACTGAGAATATTTCTTTGTAAATATAACCTAATGCCTATAAAGTTAAACAGTAACTTTCATTGGAGATGATAAATACTCTCAGATATTTTTTTAAAATATAACAAGGTTCCATAACTCATATAAGCTGGTGGTAAAACTTACTATATGCGCAAATAAGATTGGCACCTACCATTCTTGTAAAGTTTCATGAAAGTTAGACCAATGATCACAGAGATATGTGGATTATATTTATAGTTTATAAATAGCTAACTGTGCATTGTGGCTCTGATAGGAAATACTGTTTGTAGGGTGTCATGCATCAATTTTCACATAGAGTTAGGGCATCAATACACAGCACTTTGGGGGATCTTATCAGGTAAAAATATTTTATTTGGTTATTTGAGCAATAAATATTTGGTCAAAACTGTCAAGTCCACTTGTATCCTATGAAGAAACGAATATTGATATAATGAAAACATGAGATATCATTGATGCAAAGCAACAAAGGTCACCATGGAGGTCCTGTTCAACAAATGACAATATATGCCTAACAACAAACCAACCAACATACAGCAAAACCTTGTTGTTTTAAAAAAAAAAGATTTAAAATACTGTCATTTGTTCATGTGTTAAAATCATATGCAAAAAAAGGTCCGAAAGCAAATGTAACAGAATAAAGCATAACATTTGACTTATATAAAGTGTATTGTAGAAAAAAAAAATGCAATTTAAATTAAAACAAATCTTTTTGAACATTAATTAACCATTTCAAGTGACCGGTAATGATGTAGCAACATTTTAAACTATAACCTAATTTAATTCTGGAATTCACCAAAATTGGTTAATAACCAAAATTCAGTGCATAAAAGTTAATAGAACAACATGGTGCCATCCATCTGACTTTTCCAGGAACAATTACATATAGACTCTGTGTGCAGACATTAAATGAAACCACTCCTAATGAGGTGGAGAGGATTAAGTCTCCATTTATGGGGAAGTATAATGTTGCCAGTTAAACATAATCCAGGAATTTTAAAAACTCAACTAATATATAACTGTATGTCACATAACTTTGTCATGTGTACATAAATTGAAAGTAATCTGTTGCCAAGCCTGTGAAGTGTTATCAGTATTTTAATACTTAGCTGTAATACGATGTCACATATGTTGTAAATTTCAATACGTGAGCAAAAATATATTTTGATCTACTTTCTCTACTGCCATATGTCATTCTATTTGGTCTGATATTACAGAAATTGCTGTCAAAACTTGACAGAATTTTCAAGTATGTAGATTTAAAGATTGTTCACACTGTCAGACTATGTCAGCTCTTAAAGGTGGTATACTGCAGTTTGAACCAGAGTTTCTTTCTCCCAAACAGATTTTCTTTCTCCCAAACAGATTTTTTTTCTCCCAAACAACAATATACATGTACATTATTGTTACCTGAAAAGAATCAGCACATTGTTTTTTATTGATGTCCTATATCAATGTGAAAAGCATCACACCCCATTCGTAATTACAAACAAGTATTTCCTATCTAAGCCATGGTGCAAAGTTAGCTATTTTTAAACTACAAAAAGCATGTGACCAATTTGTTTTAGATTAGGCTATATCATTATCCTGGTCATTCGCTCTGAGGTAAGTACGTATTTTTAGCAGAAATCTCCATCATACTTAATTAAAGATTTTGGAAAGAATGAAAATATAGAGTGAATATTTCACAATTTGAACTATGTGACAATTGAGGTAGTGTTCAAAATAGTCTTTATTTAGACAAATTGCACGAGTTTTTGCAGAATTTTTGCCTATAATTCCCTAAACAGGGGTAAGGGTTCTGTTGATTGTATGATATAGGCAAACTGTCTGACACTACCTTTCAACCTAGACAAATAGTGTAGCTCTAGATCGGTCAGCTCCCAATGGAGTGTATTTAATCAAGGTCTGCACTATTTGTTGCACATTCTTCAGCAATATGTAGCAACTGTACCATTGAAATGGAATAAATAATAGAGAAAAGCTACAAAACTTTAGCTAAATAAGGGTTGAAAATTTTGTGTGTGCATGCTTTACTGAACCTATGATGTCTTGAACAAGCAGTAAATTTAATTTAAAAAAAAGGAACTTGTTTCTAGATTTCTGCCAAGTTTTAAAAGAGATACAAATTTACACACAAATTTTTGTAAGTAACTAATGCTAAAAATATTCATAAATAAAAAACATTTAACTAAAAATCAAGCAACTTTTTCTTTTTTAATTTTCCTTTCTTTTTATTATTTTATTAGGATTTTTTTGTTAGTAATTATTTAACTTACCTCAAGTCTTGTCCATTATCATCAGATGAAACATCATCTATATGAACTTGATCACATTCCTGAAAATAGAAAAATAAAAAAAAAGGTTTATCAAACTGACAATTTTTTTAGAGTGAACACACTAAATACATCAAAGATTGTTGGAACCAACAAACAAACATATTTCTGACCAAGAGCTGAGATAATAAAACTTTGAGCTGGAGATTGAGGTTAACCCAGACATATGTCATAAGAGTAGAATGACAGGCACAGATCAGGTCACCTAGAAGACCTGCTCAAATGAAAGTTTTTGCCCCAACAAGGACTCGAACTTACACAGAGAGGAGTTACAAGTCAGCAACTCTTAACCTCTCGGCCACAGGAACCCTGGCTGGCCCACCATATGCTAGTGAATGCTATAAAGGCAGCAATGTAATTATTTGTTTCAAGGAGCCACTGCTTCAAGATAATTACAAAAATATTATTCGATGGAGCCAACTCAGCTCCACCCACAATTCATAGTAAAAGCAATATTTTTTGTTTGTTTGAAATGAATCTCTTACTACAACAGCAAACAAACACATTTCTGACCAAGCATGAGTTTCTATGTGACTGGACATTTGGGTGCCAACTCTGTATAAAACTGAATGCAAGCTGATAAATAATTGATCAGAACCATGGAGCTATCATTCCCTGCGATCAATACGCTAGCCTTTAATCCCTAACCTAATTCTGTTAGCCCTTCATTTTATGTGCGTTAATAATTGTTTAACTTTAAATAGACACTATAAAAGCCTGGTAATTCTGAATTTTCTTTCAAGCTAACCTAATACTGGCCATTAAAGTTGGATTACACTTGCTAGATCAGGTTTACTTTGGGTTATAAATATTCATAAAACACATCATTAAACAAGAGCTAAAAAATTTCCAGGAACCCTTCTGGGACAATAAAGTTATTGGAGTTCATCAATAACTGCTGCATAACCTTTATATTGTTGTGACATTATTTTAAAATGAAAAGTGCAACAATGGTTTTCATCTGTTAGAACCCAGAAAAGTTAAAGGCATGAAAAAATTACAGCGATAACATTTTGAGATAACACAGAGAAATCTTTATAAATAAACCATATCTTTTCATTGATAATAAACAATGATAAGATAACAAATAAAAATAATGAGCCAAACATATATACCCTATATATGAAATACATAAAATATAACTTACAGCATAAATGTCAGAATATGAAACAACTATGATAAACAAACAAAAGAGGAAAAGTGATAGTTAAAAAATAATATATTATTGGAAAACACAACAATTAAAACATTGATCTTGAAAAAAAATATCATAAGCAAGTATATGGCAGTCCATGAATTTGATAAAAAAATAATTACATGAAAAACTGAGAGGAAACAACCAAGAGGAAATATAACAGCCCCTAACAAGGCAGCACTGCAGATGGGCCCCTTCACCAAGGAAGTTGCTGCTACTGTTACCCTCCCTTCCTGCAGCAGGTGGTTGCCATGACATCCCTACTCCGCCCACCACCCTGCCCAACCCCAGGGTCCATCAGACTAACAAGCTCTGACAGCTATTACTTCCGTCTCTAACAAACTGACAGACTTTCTCAGAAAACCCTTAAATACATGCTATGATCCCTATTGTGGTCACATATAATACGACAAACACATGTTGACACCAGGCCATAAATTCTCAGAAAAAAATTAACATTATGTTATGCATCATGTTAAAAAAATTATTTAGTTAATCTTCAAATTTAAGCCTTGAGAAACAAAACACTACTTTTAATTGCAAATATACTTGAATTAGGTAGAATAGAATATTTAAGTAAAAAGTCATTATAACAGTGTCAATGCCCGAAAACATACTTGCATATGCCAATGGATGAGGAATAAACAATTGTGTTGGTATAAAAGTTTTATCTAGTGCACAACACACTTCAAATCATGCTAAAATATTTAAGCAAATACTTTCGATGTTACATGTAATTGAAAATCATTTACAATTTCTGAAGAAAAGTCTTGTAACTCTAATAACTTAACAAAATAAACTCGTTTTATAACCAAGTCCTACATATTTTAATTAGAAACACTTCAAACAGTGATCAATAAGGTGACTTCTGCATCTTGTCACAAATGAGCCCAAAGTGAACAAAACAAACAGGAATTTAGACAAAGGAAGAAACAGGTACAAGTTTTAAGCATCTTCTATTATCTTTGGAGACATATCTACAAGTGTGCTAAGAATCACTGGAGTCTTGGTATCAGTTTTAAATGCTTCATAAAACCCAGCAATGGAGACCTGGTTCTATTTAATAAGCTATCAAAGATCACTTAAAATGCCTTCCTTGTTACAACCACTGACGTTAGCTCCTCCCCTTTTAATCCATCCTCATGTGCTCTTACAAATCTGTGCTTGTTTACTGCTCTATTTTCTTCTAATGTTTTAAAGGCATTACTGGTCTTGTTTCTTCACCTGTCTTTAAGGCATTAAAGGATTATTTTCTTCTCCTGTCTTACAGGCATTTCTTGTCTAATTTCTTCACCTGTCTTTAAGGTATTACAGGACTATTTTCTTCACCTGTCTTAAAGGCATTACTGGACTATTTTCTTCAGCTGTCTTTAAGGCATTACTGGACTATTTTCTTCAGCTGTCTTAAAGGCATTACTGGACTATTTTCTTCAGCTGTCTTCAAGCCACTACTGGACTATTTTCTTCAGCTGTCTTACAGGCATAAATGGACTTTTTTCACCTCTCTTAAAGGCATAATATATCATGTACATGTATAATGAACTATTTTCTTTATCAGTTTTAAAAGTGAACTGCACTTGAAAATTCACTGGACTTTTTTTTTTACTTTGCTAAAAAACACTTCAAGTACAGTATGTGCACTGTTAAGTTAATTTTTGTACCATATATTTAACAAATGGTGACAAGACATACATGTACATATAGACCAAACATCTGTAAACATCAGAATAATTAATTTTCTCACTAAATCCTCTTCATTATTAGGGTTGCACTTCTGTTGGTGCATTCAGGTTCTATTGTATGTACTGTTTCTGCATTGTTCATGTAGTTATTATATAATCAAGCAGTCTTTCCCCACTTTCAGTGATAAGAAATTCATTAAAAGAAATTGATTAAATCAAGTAAAAGGTAGTAAAAATTCTTCAGTAGGTAACATATTTAAAGGTTTAAAAAGAATTGGAAGATATATTAAAATAAAACATGAGAAAGTCGATATTGTATCTTGTTTATGAAAACCCTTCAACTCAGAAATATTTAGGGAAAGTTTATAAGTGTTTTTCCATGAAAGAAGGAAAAAAGTACATGTGATGACACAAAAATGAATTTTAAAAACTCAGCTGAGGTAGTTAAAACCTTAAATAAAAAAAAGTGAACCCCAGGTTGTAGAGCTGTGTATGGCGTGATGGTGTGACACATTTATAAGGACCAATTACTTCAGCTTCGGAACAATAAAAAATTGAAAGGTCATTTCACAAACTTCCTCAAACTTGTTTCACGTTACCTTCAGCCTCATCAAGGTATTATTTTCCCTGACTTTTCATTTTCACGCAGTTCTGTCTGATTAAAATTTGAAATAAATATCAGACATTAAATATATCACTCTCCCTTGCTGCTACCCTCTCTTGTTGTCCACTAAAAGCATAACATTATTTTTTGAAACAATGTCATAAAATTTGGTTAAAACATTTTAGCAAGGTATCAAATTTTCCTCATGGAAAAATGATTCTAATATTTTCAATGAAGCAATATCTACAGATTCCGATCATTAAATGTCTGACATTTTTATCAAGTTTTGAAAATGTTTATTTCCAGAGTGTTTTTTCAGTCTGTCAACTTATTGCCATAAAATATCATAAACAAGCCAGTTTCACATCATTAAAAGTCAAATCAAATAATTCACATTTCAGCAGTGAAAAAAGTATGAAGAAACTATGGCGTAGAAACTGACATTAAACAGTCTAGAAAGTGGTTCTTTTCTATGAATGAATAGGAAACGCTGGGTTTCACCGCTGGAATTCAAGCAACGAAGAAATAAATTTTATCTCTGGAAAAATTAGCATAATCTGGCTATAACTTAATAATAAAACGTGAGCGTGTAGAAGCAATTGTTGTGTGAATAGAGTGACGACTATTGCCGGCCTGTGACACTATTGTTGGATCCACTAATCTCTCCATAATCAGCTATTTTAGCATCACTGCAAAGATCTCCCCTTCTCCTCCTCCTCCTCTTTTTCTTTATCACAAGCTCCTTAAAAGTTAAACACCTACAACAGCCTCCAAATATTCTTCATCACACACACGCCAGTTTTTATGTTTTATCTCCCTAAAAGTTAAAAGCCTTAAATATCAGATCTTTCAAACATTCTTTTTTTTTGTTTGTCTTTTATTGTGCATAAGTTTCCTATTTAACTTACTCTGTTGTATAATGTATTCTCTTTGTTAACATTTTTAAAACATCATTTTTTTATGTGTTGCTATAATTTTAACCATATCACTAAAACCTCTTTACTTTCCTCTTTACCCTTTCAGTCTCTACTCCATCATAATTGAGCTACAATTTGAACAGCTTTTATTCCATCATAGCATTCTTTCCATTCATATTTGGCATATCTTTTCCTTTAAAAGTGGTATCCAAAAGGTTTTGACAGAATAATTTTCTATTTTTAGCACGACATAACTATCATGCTTATTTAATGATTTGGAAATAATAAACATTTAAAGTGATTCTTGCACAATTTGTACTGTCTAACAAAATAGTTAGTAGGGAAGAACTTTTTGGGGAGGGAATTTAAACAATACAGAAGTAAAAATGTGTGACGGTAGCTGTTTAAGAGAATTATCGTTCTTTGGAGGGAAAAATAGGTTAAAAATGACAGGGGGTAAATAGAAGTGACGTCTAAGAGAGGTATTTGTCTAAGAGAGGTGACGTTTGTAGAGGGAGCACTGTATTCAAAATCGACCTAACTAAGACTAAATTATGAGTTGATGCAGCAATAATGTCTGAATTCCCCCAGAACAGGGGTAAGATATTGTTACATATATAAGATATAGGAAAACTGTCGGATACCACCTTTAACATACTCTGTTATATTTAAGTGTATGTTAAATACCTTTAAATTGGTCACTACATTTTGGCAAATAAAATGCTTCATTGAAATTTTAACACTTTTCTTAAAAATTGTTTTGCAAAAGAATTTAATGCTGTATAAGGATGATTTGACATATTTACATATTTACTAACATAGTTATGACCTGGTTTATCTCTTTAGTACATTAAAGGTGATATGCTGTTTGCATATAGCAAATACATGTAACACTATTTTACCCCTGTTTGGAAAAAATGGGTATAATTTCCTCATTAAAGTATTTGAACACTACTTCAGTTGTTAGACAATAAAAGTAATGAAATCATTTGCTCTAAATGTTCATTTCTTCCAAATGTATAAATAAGCATGATGGGGGATTTCTGCTTACTACAGACATCACAGAGAAGAAAACTGGTCAAGTGTTGTTTTTTTTTGTGTTTGTTTTTTAAGTATATATGTAGCTAATTTAGCACTGTGGCTCAGAAATACACTTTTGTAATGATGACTGGGGTGTCATTCTGTGGATGGCCAACCGATCGAGCGACCGAGCGACAGACCAGTTGACTTGAGATGTGGTCATGGTTTAATTTTGTATGGCAGTCCAAACAATAGAAAGGTGAGAGGTAGTTAACCACACCCATGGCCAATACGTGTCACATGACAATAAGGAATGTACGCTTCGATGGTCCGAAAATACATTTAATTAAGTGAGCAATGGTTAGCAATGGAGTTGACCAGTGGGCCGCGTGACATGTGAAATTGAGAGTGACCACTGATGGACGTGGCTAGAGTGTCAGAGCGGTCAGCGTGTGACCGTCTACTGGACAAATAGGGGCAGCCAATGAGAATTGACCAGTGTTAATTTGTTGTGTACAGTACATTGGAAACAGAGCACCAGTTAACAAGATGTCTTGTAAATGTCTATGATAATGATAATCAGATTTTTCTTCTTTAAAATTGATAATTGCCCCCTTTTTTGGAGGATGAAAAGGTAAAAAGATTTAAAAAAAAAACTGTACTAAACATTATTAGTCTTTATTACTAATCTCATTGTTATCCTAATCCTCATCCACATCTGCACCGTCATCTGCATCATCCTCATTCTCATCATCACCTCTATCCTCAAAATCCTCATTACCATCATCATCATCATCAACATTGTCCTACTCATTATCACCACTATCTTCAAAGGTAATCACATCATCATTCACACCATCATCACCATCACCAACAATTTTTTCATGCACCAAGATCAGTTTATCATTGTGTTGCACGGTTTCTTTTCACCGCATTGGTAAAGTTCAAGAAGTGTAAACTCATTCTAATATTTGTTATGCATACAACATACAACTTAAACATTTTTTTATGAAAAATATTAAACACACGTATGAAAAGCTTTTTGTTTATTTGTTATAATTATCTTCTGTTATTTCTACCTACTCATGACTATGTTAAAGCAATTAGCTTGGGTGTATATAACAATTGGTAGCAATATGCTAGTGTAATACCTGTTACTGAGAGAATTGCTTGGGTTAAGTTTATTTATTTTTTACTAAGAAATAGTTGCAGCATATGCAGAAAAGATTTTTTTATTTAGGTTTCTATGAGTTCTGTTTCTATTACTAATGATTGAACTAAATTCTGAACGAAAATTATCATAACACATTAAAAATACAAAAAACACAACATGCCCACGCTAATAGCAATCCATATTTCTTTTACTTCTTTTGTCATCAAAATGTATTTTAGCAATATTGATTGGATAATTTAATTGTGATATTTTTTAATTTCAGTCCATTAGAAGTCATGGTCCTTTGGGGTTTTGGGGATTTCAAAAGGAGAGATAGTTTTCCAATATTAATCATTTACTTCAGACTACCATACTAGTAGGTCTAATACCTTAAAAATTATTGATCAACATAATTTTTTTTAAATGTGGTTAAAAATGAATAGTCTTGCACTTGTTTTAACACTTTATCTGATAATGCAATCTTTAAGCACAAATCTTTGGTCAATTCATAATAACAACAATTTTAACTGATTTAATTCTCAACACTGCATGAAACAAACATTATAGAAGTATGTGGTTTGTGGATTTTAGAGACCAAGCAAGCCATCAAGTTAATCTGGTAGACAGAGAGAGAGAGAGGGGGTGACTTCTTCATGGTGGGAGTGATCGACAGGTTCAATTAATGTTACAACAAGAGGACAAGTGGGGCAGAAAATAGGTTTGGCAGCCCCACTACTGGCTGATGGACCCATTGTTTGTTTAGCACATATGTATAGCCCCAGAGAAACTGACTAAGAATCTATCCTGTGCTACAGTGTAACTCTTCACTTAGATGTAGCAAGCCCCAGGGAAACTATCCTGTGCTATACTGGAAAAATCTTCATAGATGGAGGTAGAAATTGTCACATTAATCTATCTCCCAATCGAAATTCGTGTAAATCTTAACAATCCAACAACTTTTCATGTATTTAGTGTCCTCATATTGTAAAAAAAAATGATGTTTCAATATAATAATAAAAATGTGAGTTCTTATTATGGGATAAGCATATTTGATAAAACTCTCGTATTCATAATCATTTGTCACCTAATACTGAAAGGATTTAACTGTTTTAATCTGTTTTTAAAGATTTGGTTTTAATTTTTATTCATGTGAGATAAACTACTTTTCTATAATTAAAATTGTTACAAACTACCCTATTTTATTCCAAATATATACAAGGTTTATTTAGCAGAAAAAGCTGAATTAGGTTTGGAGAGCCTCCATTAGTTACAAGATGGCTTCCTTTCTATAGGGCTATAATAATTGTGTTTATAGGCTACCATGTTATCTAAATGTAAATTTTAAATCAAATACCTTTTATTTGTGATAATATGAAAAAGAAAATTTAAAGGAGATAGGATTTCCAATAAACTGTTACAACAGTGGGATCTTTCTTCACCATCTTAATGATATTTCTCTACCAAGTCCTTTCCCCTAATATAATGTAGCATTATAAGATCTTTAAGAAGAGACTAAATAGATCAAAGCAAGAACTAAACAAACAAGTAAAGTGCAAATTATCGGAGGTTTATACTTGATTTGCAATTAGAATGAAGTTAAAATCAAGATAAAAACAGAACAGGCCTTATAAATTGTCATTAACAAAAATTACTAAAAAATTATATATAATACATTTTTCTAATCACACTTTTAAATCTCATCAAACAAATAATTTCTTATTCCCAAAACATACTTTCTGCAAATTTGTATGACTTATCCTTCTGGCATGTGTAGATTTCTTTCCAGCATTTTTCCACATTTTCTCTTTTTTCAACCCCTTGATACTTCTACTCATACTTTGCTAAGAATTCACTAATCAGGCTTGGCCAAAAAGTGTAAAACCAGATCAACTGGCTTTCAATGGGGGTCAACTGATCTGGATCTATACTATTTGCCACTTAATGTCTTTTTAGATCAGCCAGAAACTGTGTGCTGATTAGTTAAACTTTAGTATGGGTTTATTAACAAATTTAGCAAGATAGGGGTCAAAATGGACCAGTCATAAAGTAACATATTGCAGACACCTTGCATGCTTGTCTATTCTTGTTGCACTTTGGTCCTTTTATCTCAAGAATTCCTCCACTTAGCAAGAAATGATGCATTACCAGATTTATCTACAATTTCTTAACTTTCAAACAAAGGGCTGGCATGCCTTGTATTATTGTGTACGTCAGGGCTGGGTTATCACAGTTTATCAAGATAGTTGCAGAGGGGGTTGTCTGTCTACTACTAAAGTACCTTGAAACAATCATTCTTTTATACTGTGGCAAGAAATTACTCAGTCCAAATTTAAGACCCATCAAATATGAATAATTGTTGCCATCCTTTAAGGGAATGTGGACAATGTTGCTGTTTTAGCATGTGTGTTTTTTATCTCAAGATTTTGAAATGTTGTTAAACAAAGTTGTTTATTTATTGCTATATAAAGCACATAGAAAGCAGAAAAGTGAAATAAAATTTTCAAATGTCTTCTATAGTTGGATCATATTTCAGGACAATCTAATCCCAGCTTTCGACAAGGTTTATTATATTTATTACAGGGTATTTTCCTGAAGGAAAGTAAAATAAATAGTTTTAAGATTAGCTAAAAATATTTATGCCTCAAGCAATGTTGTATTAGAACTTTGAATTCATTTTTAAAAACAAGAAAACAAAATGTTTAGGCTGAATGTGATAAAACTGGAATCCAGATTTGAAACAAGACTGTTTGAAAAGCATTCTTTATGAATGATTTGTTTAACATAGGTGAGGCTCCTTTCAAAATTATCATAACAAATTAAAAAGGCATGATAACTGATAATGGACCACATAAACTATATCTTGTTCCATGAAGCATTCGACAAGTTTGTGCCAAACATATTTGAAGTGAAGTCATTGTTATCTGCGTTCAGGTTAAAAAGGCCAACACAATCAAAATGCCGAAAAAATTGCAGATGTGATTCGTTATGAGCATTAAAATCTCTTACGTTGTTTATTTTTTGTGGGTTTGTTTTTTTGTCACATCGCACATTACCAACAAATTGGCAAGCTCAGCTAATTATTGGTGGAGGAAGACTCCAGACTTATATCTGGGTATATCTGGATAGAACCACCGGTGCCTTGCAGGTTATCTTATGTTGTAGTTATATAGCGTCAATTCATTTAAAACACAAATATATCAGTCTTATGCAAATAGTGTTGATCTTGACCAGACAGCTTCCACTGAGAGGTGTATGAATCAAGATTTGCACTAATTACTGCAGAATAGAAATATGTCTTCTGAACTTTGCATATAGTTTCCAGATAAAATTTTAAATTTTGGTTGGTTATTTACAAAATGTAGCAAATAGGGATTAAGGAATACTGGCACAAAAGCTATCGATGTTAGTAACTATGACAAAATGATGTTATTTTCAGTTACTGAAACATATTCCACGTTATATGTTATTTTTTATAGAAAAAATCTTTATCTTAAGGCAGCAAATTAAAAGCTGCAACAATTAAGTATAAAAAATATTAAAGAAACTAAACTACTTTTCTATGTATTACTTTTATAGCAGCAATATGAAAACTGCCATATTAAAGGATTAAAGAATACAAAAGAAACTAAACTCTTGAACTAAAACTGAAGATCTCTTTACTTTTAACAAAGAACCCTTCTCTTTAAAATCTGAATGAACTTGCATCTTGCAAAAACTTATCAAGGTAACTTTTACTGTTGCAAAAAACCAACACTGTTTTCCATCAAAACATACATGTTCGGTTAATTACAATAAAGGAGAAAAACAACATTTTTTTCTATTATGGAGTACGTTTATGGTTATCTTTTTTGAAATGTAGGACTAATTAAAATAATAACTAATTATGTAACCATAATGAGTGAATCACAGAATCACGTAATCCATAGCTCTTATTACAGAATTATCTGAATGACATAAAAATGAATGGCCAACCTAGAACCAGTGAATCACCACTAGACCCTAAAGACCCTGCACCCTCCCATCTGGTGTTGTTGCAATGTAAATTCAATGTTGTTGTAGCCTGATACTGACACTAATGAGCAACTTGTTGATACAAGATCATATCTCAAAGAATCTTCCAGCATCTCCCCAAATCTTCCAACACCATCTTAACACCATCCCTTCACCATATGATCCTAAACTGGACAATCTAGACTGACCATAAACAACTTCCACATACCAGCTTCAACTAAGCATTACACCCACCCCAAGGAGATTGGAAATAATTGCAAATGACCTCTTCATAATGGGTAGGCAAAAAATAAGCCAATTCCTCAGGTTACTTTTAAATTATAAGCTGGATAAATAATGATCTGACCATATTATTTTTGTTTTTCTCATTATTTTTTAATCATTTCAGCAGTTGCAGCAGCATTGGTAGCAACAACATCAACATCATCACCATCATCATCATCATTGAAATCATCATCATCATCATTAGCATTAACTGTATTACCTCTACAACCATCATCAATGACCACTGCCTCTGGTTAGATTCCATACCCTGACCCCCATTGATCACACAATGTTTACAAAGTCACATAACCCATCCCTTATGTGACTGGTCTGCACTCTTGATATCCAATCCCACCCATAATGCACTGCTCCATCTATCCCAGACTCCCAAAGTGGACCTGTGTTGTTGTGTTTGGTGATAATTCTGTGATAGGATGAAATGACACACCCCTCTCGGGGCACTGGTCAGAGCTTGACCACCAATGCTCAAACACCACCACAGTGCTTGACCAGTACTGATCACTGTTGGGTCAGTTAGGTCAGATTGCAATCTTATGTAAACTGACCCAGCCTCCATGTTATTCTACACCTTGCCAAGCAGCCTTTCACTAGCAATTTGTTAATTACCAATAATCAACTGGCCTATCATGTTTCCACAGCAATGTTTCCACTTTAACAAACTTACATAACCTTGAGGAAAGTCTAGGTGTGTCTATACACCTGAGTTATGAGATCAAAATCTAAAGATCTGATGTATAACATCAAAGTAATTTACCATCCATTCATAGGTAAATTTGCATCTTTGTCATTCATTGTCATTCAATACAGTAAATTACTTTCTAATAAATGGTACAATGTCTTCAATTTATTGCCATCATAACTAAATGTACATTTTTTTAATTCATTTTAATTCAACTCATAAGCTGAACAATGTCTTCTTCATTCATATTTAGCTTTACATTTATATCATAAAGAGTAAATATTACTATTCTTTAGCGAATATATAAATGAGCAAAATATATAAAATAAACAACATCTTTTAAGAAAGTGAACAGACAAATTGTGGAAGTGCAGAGATGTCATTTGGATTTTCTTTGCATTGTTCTTACATCAAAGTTGGTTTTTTTTATCCCTAGCCTGTGCAGGAAATAATTAACTTTGTCACTAATACCTCATGCCTTGAACACCTGAGTATGGTGGATGTTGTTGTGATTGTTTATTGTACTACTGACGGAAAGTAATTAGTAACTAATTAGGCTTCTGAGAAGTTTGATTAAATAATCATTCCTAAAGGTCACATAGGACTGCAAAGCTTGATTAAGAAGATAAAACTGATCACTGGATGCTTAACCCTCAAGAGACAGCACAACAAAACCAAACTAGTAATGGCAATGAAATTCATTTGGAGTTTCTTAGTAATTCTACACTTCCCTGTATTTCGTTGATAACAAAACGAACAAGATACAGCAATGAAATGTAAGGCAGGACAACAAGCAGATAATGATATAATGTCATTAACTGTCATAATTTTATTATAAATAAATTTACTTCTCAAAAATTGAGAAAGGTCAAGCAACAAAATAATTAAGGTAATTAGAGAAAAAAAGACAGGTATAAACTTGTCAACAATGTTTAGTTCTTGATTATTATAATTTACTTCAAAAAGGCAAGTACTTAACACATCTGTTAATTAAGGGAAAATAAGAAGTACACAGCATACAAAATAAGGATAAAATAAAATTTAAAAAAAATCAAATGAGTAAAATCCAACAACAATATAAAAAAAGGACATATTTATGAACAAAATCAGACGTATAATAAATAATAGATGTAGTACTGGTAGAATTTTCTACCAATTTTATTTTTCAATATTCCTAATTATTTTCACAACGGCACACAATATGATACACTAAATACCGATACATACTAAAAGTAACTCAATTTGATACTTCTAAAAAAAAATGCTTAAAAAAAAAACAACACAGATAAAAACCAACATTGTTGGATGTTTAATCCTTTTGAGCATAAATCTAGAATATAGGCAAAAAGTGCAGAAATTGATAAACCAGCTTCATTGAACAAAATTTATACAATTTGCTTCTTGTCTCAAGCCAATTATCTCAACCTTAAAGTGCAAAAACATCTTTCCCCCTAAACTACCTTATATGTGCATTATTTAAGAATTCAGGATGCCAAGAGTTGAATGAAATGACAATGTACAGTACAAATAAGGTGGAATGTACACATTTTATGCTTCCTCTGCATTCAAGATTTATCAATATCTTGATCCACCAGGTTCTATCCTACTCCACGGCAATAATAAAGTTCCAATTGTTAGAAAGATAAATAAAATGTATTATAGAAAGATAAATAAAATGGATTATATTCCAAAATAGTTTTGTAGTGGTAGAGCAGCATCATTGTGAATATCTTACAGATTGACAATTTTGACAAATATAACAGTTTGACTTACCTCTAAATCATTGAAGAATAAATGTGTGTCTGCTAAACTAAATATCATTTCTTCCATCCTCAGTCCTAGTTGTACTGATGCCTGGGGGTCCTGGAAATAAATAAAAAAAATCAAACATTTCAATGTTTTTCAAATACAAAATATTGCTTCTAAAAATGGATCAAAAATCGAATCAAAGTGCTGTCATTATAGTGAACATTGATTAAAACATTCAAATATATTTTCAAAGTACTAATATATAATTAGGATATCCAGGTATGAGAGGCTCCAGGTTCTATCCTGGGCTGTGACATACCTAGGTCGTTACAAATGGTAGTGGTATAGCTCCCTTGCTATCACTCGGGCAAATATATGGGTAGTTTCAGGACTGGTTGGGCCATTGTTAAGATAATGTGACTAGGTGTGGTATTATGCCAGGTGTTCATGGCATGCTATACACAGTGAAGGCAGCACTATATCTGCTTCAAGTGGACATCGTCTCCAGAAAACTGAAGTATTGTTGGTGGAACAATAAACACAATCAACAAACAAATATAATATAGAAAAATAAAGTTCCCAGTTCTGACATTTTCATAAACGCAGAAAAACAGTTGTGAATATTTAAAAATAAAAGTACAAAATAAGGCCACTAAAACAAAGTTTGGTCAATAGACTGAAAGTATACAAAGGGTCAGGGAAGTGGGTGATCGGGATTTTCCATTGTCCTGATCGGTCCATAATTTCCAATAGGAAAAAAGTCCAATAATAGCTACCATGGATATTAAAATTTGAACTACCACTAAACAAAAGACATAGAGAGTAAATGTAAAAGTGATAAGAAACACAGAGACAAGACATTACACGCAAAAAGAAAAACCAACAGATACCAATTTAGAAAAGTTAGTCGACAACAAGATGTAGTTTAATCCAGAGAGGCAAACATTAAGATATCTTAGTTTTAAATATATTTGTAGACAGATATAATTAAACAGAAAAGCAAGGATGTTTTCTACTATATGTATAAATACTTAACATAAGTTGCTACATGTATTGGTGTATGCTAATAAAATCAATGCCCAGCCTTTGTATGACACCATAAATATTATTACATACATTTGAGCCACTTTCCCACATTATCTAAAACCTCGTCTACTATATCAGTGAACATGATTATAAATTTTGACCTTTTTGAACCTTGAACTGGTTTCCAATATAGTTTGTCTAGTCTGTGCTTTTTTAGTCAGCGGTGACGGGCTGAGGAGTTTCGACAACAGGAGTCAGTAACTCTAACTGTTCAGCTACGGGTGCCCCCCTCTAATCTGTTACATTAAGAACAGTATAATATGTAATTATTATTATTTATATATATTTATATTTTAATTATATATATATATTTTTATAGAACCTGAATTTTCTTGTTTCATGAAAATACCAGAATTTTTTGCTCTACTTAAGGCCATTTAACACATGTTTTTAATTCAATGCTTTTCATGGTCTGTCAGTAGAATCTGAATTTTGTGTCATTTTTATGTAATTTTCATTTTATTTGTTCTACACATCAAAATTTAGATGTTTAAAAATATATGTTTTACAGTTTTGTATAACAAAAAACAGACTTTGCATTAGTAATTTATCATCTAAAATATTCTTTTATTTACAAAGTACACAGACATCATAGCCGCATATATATTAAGTATTTTTTTGTAAGTGTAATTGTTATGACATCTATTTATACTAACTCTCTTATACATTGTCATATTTTCTTTTTTTTTTATATATTTTTATTTTCTATTTTATAATAAATAAATAAATACTCTGAGCATCTTTGTCACAAATGCAAACAATCCATTCTCGCCAACCTCCAACATTTTCCTTCTATTTCCCTTCATATCTGACCAGCAGTCTTATTTTGAGCTCACATAAAAGAGCCAGTAATGCATTAAATGCATCGTCATGGAAACACTCTGGACACTGGGAGAAAATGGGCAAAAACTGAAACAGTAGTCGACAGTAAACACCAAGCGAGGGTTTTAGTGCTGAAATCTAAGACACACACACACAGAGAAACTATGCATACGAATTGTACATTAGCAGATGACTTTTGGTATTTATTTGTCACCGTGGTTGTTCTCTTTCCTTGTATCAGTAAGTGGCCAGGATCCATTTTCGTTGTACTGTGTTTTACGTCGCTATTTCATAGGCAGTCAGCGTTGCTCAATATATTCAGCAACTATAAAAAGGTGATTTTATAGGATAATTTATAGTCAATAATATTATTGCTAGTACGTTGGGTGATAAATATATTGGTTTTGTTAATTCATTACTCATGTCTTTTTTGATGAAACTAGAATACATAAAAATTTATGCATTTAATGATTAATCATGAAATTAAAATAATTTTGTATTCATATAATGTTTTAAAAAGCACTCTTTATGGTTGTCATGATAGTATCTATATTAAGTAATGCAAACATACCAACATGAAGGGAATAGAGCTGCATAAAAATATCTCATCATGTATTTGATTAATTAACATCAATAAAAATAGTTTTGACTGACAAGATGATATTCATTAAAAATCTATGGTAAAAGTTAAGCAGTATTTATAAATCAAAATTAAAATTTAACATGTTAAATTTACTATTGCATATGTTTATGCTCAAGTTGTAAATTAATGACCATGTCACCAGTAAACTGTGTAATTCATATACACACCAGTCAGCTTTCATGTACACACCAATCAGCTTTCATGTACACACCAATCAGCTTTCATGTACACACCAATCAGCTTTCATGTACACACCAGTCAGCTTTCATGTACACACCAATCAGCTTTCATGTACACACCCATCAGCTTTCATGTACACACCAATCAGCTTTCATGTACACACCTATCAGCTTTCATGTACACACCAATCAGCTTTCATGTACACACCAATCAGCTTTCATGTACACACCCATCAGCTTTCATGTACACACCCATCAGCTTTCATGTACACACCAATCAGCTTTCATGCACACACCCATCAGCTTTCATGTACACACCAATCAGCTTTCATGCACACACCCATCAGCTTTCATGCACACACCAATCAGCTTTCATATACACACCCATCAGCTTTCATGTACACACCAATCAGCTTTCATGTACACACCAATCAGCTTTCATGTACACACCAATCAGCTTACTGTCAGCAATGCACACTCAATTCGGTATGATGTAATATTGTCAGTTTGCTTATTAATTTCACAAAAAAATTGTTTTTACAACATAAAGGCTTAGAGTATGATGTTAAAAATTGAGCAAAACAAAACATAATTGTATTCTGTACTTTAAATCTATATACTAAATATGCTTAGCATATTTAAGTCATAAATATTTTTTTAAACACTTTCATAATTTATTTCAATGTAGTCAAATAAAAAGTGAAATTGATAAATTCCTTAATTAAACATTAAACAAGTATATGCTATTCCAAATGTACTAATTTTGTAAATGTCAAATACAGTACTTCAATACACACTATTTAGTTAAGAATGGTACCTCTTACAAACTTTTATGTGGAAAGGACTTTTACTTAATTACCTGGTTTGCATTTTTCCAAAGTCTAAATACCCAATTTATAACAATTTGCAAAAATTATTTATGACATTCAAATATGTGTAAATTTATCATGTCTTATTAATTATAAATAAAAATGTCACTGAGCCACATGTGCGCACAATGCGAGAGTTGGAACAAATTGATATTTTTGCGACAAACTGTCACTCGAGTCGCCCAATTGTCTACCAGACCAGCTCGACTATGGAATCTAGCACCAATAATCCATTAACAGACTGCCTAAATACCACTCAATGCAGTCGCCATAATAATCCACAGCAAATTTATCTCCGAAATAGATTTAAAATAATTGCAGAAGTTTTTAAAACAAAATTACAAGGTTAAACATTCAACGGGAACAACAACTGTTCACTTAATTGAACCCTAATTATGAAATTATGACCTGCAGCACGCATAAACTATTACCCTGAACAACCAGTTGACTTATCCATTTGTATATAAACTCTTCAAATATGCATGTAATGGGAAAATTGCTGTCAAAGCACAAAAGGATGAGACTTAATTATCTCAATCTTTAAGGCAAGACAGGCAAAAACAGTAATCTGCGATGGAAACTGACAGATATTTATTATCTCTTAAAGCATTGAAAAAAATAAAAAAATACAGAAACTAAAATTTACCAACAAAAACACATATTTTCTTTCTGTGTTAAACTAGAAGCACTTAAGAAAATATCCACAAAAGATCTAATTGTCAATATTTATTCACTACAACTCATAGCTCTGTCAATAATTATTCATTACAACTCATAGCTCTGTCAATAATTATTCTTTACAACTCATAGCTGTCAATAACTATTTAAAACAACTCATAGCTCTGTCAATAATTATTTATTACAACTCATAGTTCTGTCAATAATTATTAATTACAACTCATAGCTGTCAATTATTATTAATTACAACTCATAGCTCTAACTGTCAATAATAATTCTTTACAATTCATAGCTGTCAATAATTATTTATTACAACTCATAGCTCTGTCAATAATTATTAATTACAACTCATAGCTCTGTCAATAATTATTAATTACAACTCATAGTTCTGTCAATATTCATTCATTACAACTCATAGCTCTGTCAATAATTATTAATTACAACTCATAGCTCTGTCAATAATTATTTATTACAACTCATAGTTCTGTCAATAATCATTAATTACAACTCATAGTTCTGTCAATAATTATTAATTACAACTCATAGTTCTGTCAATAATTATTAATTACAACTCATAGCTCTAACTGTCAATAATAATTCTTTACAACTCATAGCTGTCAATAATTATTAATTACAACTCATAGCTCTAACTGTCAATAATAATTATTTACAACTCATAGCTCTGTCAATAATTATTTATTACAACTCATAGTTCTGTCAATAATTATTAATTACAACTCATAGCTGTCAATAATTATTAATTACAACTCATAGCTCTAACTGTCAATAATAATTCTTTACAACTCATAGCTCTGTCAATAATTATTAATTACAACTCATAGCTCTGTCAATAATTATTTATTACAACTCATAGTTCTGTCAATAATCATTAATTACAACTCATAGTTCTGTCAATAATTATTAATTACAACTCATAGTTCTGTCAATAATTATTAATTACAACTCATAGCTCTAACTGTCAATAATAATTCTTTACAACTCATAGCTGTCAATAATTATTAATTACAACTCATAGCTCTAACTGTCAATAATAATTATTTACAACTCATAGCTCTGTCAATAATTATTTATTACAACTCATAGTTCTGTCAATAATTATTAATTACAACTCATAGCTGTCAATAATTATTAATTACAACTCATAGCTCTAACTGTCAATAATAATTCTTTACAACTCATAGCTGTCAATAATTATTAATTACAACTCATAGCTCTAACTGTCAATAATAATTCTTTACAACTCATAGCTGTCAATAATTATTAATTACAACTCATAGCTCTAACTGTCAATAATAATTATTTACAACTCATAGCTCTGTCAATAATTATTTATTACAACTCATAGTTCTGTCAATAATTATTAATTACAACTCATAGCTGTCAATAATTATTAATTACAACTCATAGCTCTAACTGTCAATAATAATTCTTTACAACTCATAGCTGTCAATGATTATTTATTACAACTCATAGCTCTGTCAATAATTATTAATTACAACTCATAGCTCTGTCAATAATTATTAATTACAACTCATAGCTCTGTCAATATTCATTCATTACAACTCACAGCTGTCCATAATTATTAATTACAACTCATAGCTCTGTCAATAATTATTTATAACAACTCATAGCTCTGTCAATAATTATTAATTACAACTCATTGCTCTGTCCATAATTATTAATTACAACTCATAGCTCTGTCAATAATTATTCATCACAACTCATTGCTAGATTGCAGAAACAGGCCAACATACTATGATATAATGGCTTAAAGTTGGGGAAAAAATAAACAATGACAAATAGATTCTAAAATATCAAGAAAACAAAATGCCAGAATAATGAGCAACTTTTATAATGAGTCTTATATAGAAATTGACAGACACATTTTATTCTTTAAAAGATGCAAAAGAAAAAGATAGTCAAAACATACAACAATACTACAGCAATACAAAAAAATTCTTAAAGAAACCCAAGATTAAAATTATTTAAAAGAAAAGAAAAAAATCCATATTCTTAATTGGCATTTTTCATCATTTTTTTTTCATAGTTGAGAAAATAGGCACAAATCAATTATTTTTTCTCTCTGACAATACTGTTGATCTTTTCCTCCACAATTAACGATGCCAACTCAAAAATGACAAAGAATAAAAATGTGACATTTTCTCAGGTGCCACCGTCCAGCTCACATGTAATTACAAATGTCACTCAATTGTTGTACACAAATCCTGGTTACCCTTGGTAACAAGGTGGGATGAAAGATTGGGGATATCTTAGGGACTCTGAGTGGTGTAAAACTGACAGCACTGACTTGTATTTCAGGCATATGTTCTTAAGATTCACCACTAAATAATGCATAAAATAGAATAAATATTTTAACTTTTTTTTATAGTGACAAACCTTCATTATTGTTTATGTTTTTTATAGTCTTAAATTGTTGCTGTTTTCCTCTCCAAAACAACATTACAACTCGGAGACATATACAAGTATAGCATGTTTCATCGAGAGTGGATTAATAACATGTCCCCTCTCCAATAAACCCATGTAAAGACAAAAAATAATTCATGGCTTCCGTCAAATGGGACATAGGGCCCTAGACGGTCATGATGGCAGAGCTTTTAGAATATTACGTCTCTATTCTCGATTACACCAGAAAAATAATGTCCTGTCTGCACCCCCCTTCCTTCTCTGACAATCAGACAATTCTACAGAATGGAAGCATGCAGAAACATCTTTTTTCTAAAGTAAAATGAAAATTCTAGCATAATTTTGTGATAATAATAATATTTTGAAACTGCAAAATATTTGGGCGGGAAGGGATAAATAGGGCATGAAAAAATGGATGGATAAAAAGGGCTGGAAAAGGTGGACAGAAAAATAGGGCAAGAAAATGTGAATTGATAAATATGGCAAGAAAATGTGGAATGTTTAATAAGTCAAGAAAAGGTGGATGGATAAAAAGGGTATGAATATATGGATGGATAAATGTGGCAAGAAAATGTTGATAGATAAATAAGGCAAGAAAAGGTGGATGGAAAAATAGGGTATGACAATGTGGATGAAAAAATATGGCAAGAAATGGTGGATAGATAAAAAGGGTAAGAACATAATGATTAAGATGGCAAGAACATGTTGATGAATAGAACAAGAAAAAGTGGATGGATAAATAAGACAAGATACATGTATTAGAATATGTCCCTTTAAAAAAAGAACACCAATAGTCTATTATTTTTTTTGTAAAAAAAAGCCTTACGTGTAATTAAATAATTGTTTTGTTTTTGTAATACATTGCAGCGCCCATTTATGATCATTATAGCAATGTCCTGCCCTTTGGTGAAAGAAGACCCTTAGACACATGTGTGGGAAGAACCACTGGCGCACCGCAAGTCAGCTGGAAGGCCTTCTGACGTTAAGTCCTTCGCCCCGAACAGGACTCGCACCCAAGCGTTGAGAGGCTAAGCAGTCAGAGGAGTTACAAATTGGTGACTCTACCACTATGCCACACCCACCCCAGTGTAATTTAAACCTGCCAGTCTGTTAGGTTATGGATGAAAACAAATGTGTGATGCTTTAAATATGCCTTTTATGTTCTCACAAAAGGAAGCATAAATAATTGCCTTTTAAAACAGTATCTTTTTCTAAACATATAGTCACAAGCAATCATCATATCCCAGATCAAAGCAAAGAGAAAGTTTTCATACAGCAGTAAATTAATTTCCCTTCCTGATTCAGGGATTTAGCAGGAAATTTACAACAAGCACAGAATGAAATTCAAATTTATTTCCTAAGAAATATGATGTCTTCTGCAGTTAATTTCCTTCTATTGTTACAACCGTTTAATGCTAGAGTGTTAATGCCAAAGAATACTGGTGCAATGAAGATTTTTTTTAACATTAAACATATCTGCCTGGAAAGAATAATACCATAATAGAGAAAACAGAAAAAAGTAAAAATAAAATGTTTAATTCTGATTAGTTTATTTAATTCGTCTAACAACAGTGCAGTAAAGATAAAAGTAATAATGATGGAAAATATGAAGAACTTGATTTTTAAGAAATTATGTTGTTATTACATGTGTTATAAGATCATTGAAATGCGTTTATTTAATTTATCTCCAACAAAATTTCTTTTCACACAATAGTAAGTATGCAGAAAACATAATATGAAAATTATTATTTTACTTTTGTTTTTAACATTCATTGTAAGTGTTTTGTTTATTATAAGTGTTAAATATTTTTAACAGCAATCATAATGTAAAAAATTTTTGAACAAAATAAAAAAAAAGATAAAATAGAAAACTAAATTATAATTATATTTTGTATGTCTTGTTTAATCTGATGCCATGAAAAGATATACCCCAATCAAACAAAAAATAATTGAAATAACAGAAATAACTCAATATAATTCATTTGTTTAGATTTCATTTCAGAAATAGGAAAACATGACAATGATGACCATTCAGCTGTGTTTAACATTAGCAAAACATTTACACAAGAAATCTCTTATTTATTTAAGCCATCCACAACATAATAAAGCTCATGTTTTCACCATTCCAGGAGCCCATTTTCATGTTGGCGAGAAAAGCTTTCCATTTCACCACTTTACCTGTGTTGCTGCCCACTAACAATGGTTCCAAACCTGCTTAGCAGGAATTGTTATGGCAAAGGCGAATAGTGTAGATCCAGATCAGCCAGCCCTGGGTTGTTGCTGTCTGATCAGGACCTATGTCATTCACTGCTGAGACTATACTAGCATGTTACCTTAACATTATGTTGTTAACAAATAATTAAGACTTCAGAGTTGGAATATTCAAAAATGCAGCAAGCAAAGGGATAGTAGCATGTTTCACTCAGGACTGGTTTTTCCTGTGAATGTGGGTTTTACTTTGCCGACTGATTGTCTGTCATTTCTACACCATGACTTCACAGAGATTTCACTCATTTTCTCCGACAGACATTTTAGACTGGTATCTCAGAATTGTTTTCTCTAACAACACCAAGCACCTGGTTGACGAAGATCTTAACTGATCAAAGCATACTACCAGCCTGTAGAGTCTGGTAGTGAGAGTGCCCCCCTCCCCATCCCCTTCAGGGCTCCTCCAGCAAGTCCGGGACCTATCAGACCCCCTGTGGTCCTACCAGGCTGAAGGTTTGATACCAAACATAGACTGTCACTCAACACCACCAACAACAAAAGATTCATAATCTTTGCCATGGGGCTGGACTTGAAAGTCTATTCATCTTCACTCTTTTAATGTTCTGATTTATAATAATTTCCCTGTCATTTTCTTTGTGAAACCCACTGCTGTAATTTATTTCTACACATACTTGCCATATTCTTGGGAAAATGTTAAAGGTCATCATGGGCTTAGATTTAAGTAAACAATAAAACAGGATCTACAAGTTGGTAGGGTTCCTTGTAATTGTACCCATATGTCACCCCTGGCAAGCCATGATAACAAGGGTTTTGGGGGAGTACCAGTCTAAAATAATTGGTCCCCAATGGGAGCTCAGGAAGTGGCAAGTGGAAGCAGCATCCACTTCCATCACACACACACATTCAACAACACTCACCCATTAAAATGTCTCATTAGGATAACTCAGTAGAAGTTAATGTTTTCAAACATGTTAAGATTGTTCAGACTTGAAGATCTGGATTAAAAATGAAAAAAAACTGATTTCTGAATTTACCTACATGTCTTCTTGTTAGGTATTCATGGGGACATGAAATCAACAGTTCAAGTCTTCCTTATAATTCATTTGGCAATCCGGAAGACTGGAATTTTCATTTTCACTTGTCCGTGGACAACGGAATATTCCAGTGGTGCAAATATGTAAAAATTATATGCACAAGTGACGTTTGTATACGGACGAGGAGAATTTAAGATTTGGTAGTCTGTAGACAAGCTAGATTTTCTCATATTTTGCCACCTCTGACATCGTGTCAAAAAATAAATATCAGGGACCTAAATGTAAGACTGACACAAAGCTACTTTTCTGAGTTAAAAACATTTGTTTTAAATGTGGGTTAAAAACACAGTTTTATAAATTTCTGATTAAAACAGTAAATTTAAACTGAAACAAACCTTTAATTCTAACTAAAACCCCATCATCTTGAAGTAAAGACTATTATGAAGTTTAAACTGTAGACTTGAAATGATATAAACTTCTATTCCAAAGTTAAAATTTTTGTTTTTTTAGTTTAAGACACTTTAAACAATTGACTTAAGATTGATTTAAGCTATATTTCTTAAGTAAAATCGTTTGTAATAAATAATTGAAATAGTAAATAATAGACAAAGATTGCAATAAATAATTTAACACATTTTTCACCAACAACATATAAAAAATTCACCAAGAACATATAAAACAAAGAAAAAAAATAATTTTAAAACAGGAAAAACATCAGTTTTAACAAGACGTTTTTTTTAAGAAATCCAGAAAATAATGAAAAACATCAGACAGCAATAATAAAATATAGGTTTTACCTATTAAACAGTAGATAGGAATACTTTATTGGTGGAAGTGTCAACATAAATTTGCTGTCTTGTTCAGTATAAAATATAATTCAGTGTTATATAAATCACCGTCTCGATGTTTCATTAGGAACAAACCGTAAAATCCTACCATTATTTCTGATTTGGTTTGTTGCATCACACAATTGAAATTATGGTCATTATTGCAGCAACCAGCATGTTATAAGTGGATAAAGATGCTGACATATGTCTATGTTGAACCATAGGTGTACCACAAGTCAGCTGAAAGGCCTCCCCACATATAAGTTTTACCAAGATCACAACTCAAACCACTGCAGTTAAAGGTTAACAGAAAATCTAACCATAAGGCCAAGGGGACTCCATTCAGTAGTTAAGTCATATGTCAACAAAGTCATGCAAAGGTAACTATTCATACTGCCAAAGACTCAGAAGCAAGAAATGTTGATCCTGACCAAGCAGCTCCCAGAGGGACCTGGATAATATGATCTGGGTATACACTCTCTGCCTACATCCGATCTATTTGTACTTAGCAGGTTACGAGTTTAAGTATAAATCTGGGTAATCATTGAAGCTTGCCAAGGTAAGAGGCTACCATTCCATTTATAGCTTCGGTCTAGGGAGACACAGTGGAGCACCATTGGTACATGTTACTTGAGCGCTAAGGGACCATTCAGAGATGGAGAGATGGGCAAAGGGAGAATGAAAGAGCAAAAAAAGGATATCAATTAAAGGAGAGAAAGTAGAAAAGAATAAGAAACCTAATGGCAACAATGGACCAGATGCAGCAGTGAGGGTTGCAGAAGTGGGGAGAGGGGGGGTTAGAGCTAGAGAGAGAAAGAAAGGGATAACATGGAAAAGATAGATGGAATGGATAAAGAATGAATGGTGAAAGAAGTTGGAAAGAACTGGATAAAAAAAGAAAAGATAACAAATGACAGGATGAGAAAATGTAAAAAATGCTGACTGTTAAGGAGAATAAATAGAGATGAAATGAATGTAAATAAAAATATAGGAGAGAGATCCAGGAGTGAAATACAAGTAGTACTTGGTACAAGCACAGGACATGCAGTATTTTGTTGATAAAAAATCTAACAAACATATTAAATGACAGAAATATATACAGAATGTTGTTTATATATGATAATCATCCTACCTTTCCATATCTTTGAGCATATGATCCTGTAAGCAGGGAGTGAAAGATGATGATGGTCTCGTCCAAGTCCCAGACGAACACCCGCTCCAGGTCCGACTCTGGTCCCGGTGATGGGTTTTGACGACGACCCTGACGAGATTTGTTTCCCTTCGGTTGCCCTGGAATGGCACAAGCACCTATTGTCTTATAATTAAGGCAGACAAATATTCACAAACATGGGTATTTTCATTGTATACCCATAATTATGATTGGATAGACATACATTTTCTATAAGAAAAGTATATGTGAAATATTTACACCACAGGAGTAGGAAATACTTTAAATTGTTCAATAGAATAATGTATAAAATATATTTTTATGATATTGTTCTTACAGAATTTGAATGTTTATTTAAATTATAAAGATGCTTGTTCAAGCAAACCATTTTTTCCATGTATTTCAAGCTAACCATTTTTTTCCATGTCTTTTATTAGTATTTTCTATGTTTACTCATAGAATTTTGAAACATTTGTAAGATTTCATAAATTCTAAAAGAGAAAATATTAATTGGCATTTCATAACATATTTTTTAAGAATGAGTCAAAAACTTTTGTCTTACTTTTCAACATGGTTTAACATCTGGTTCAAACTTTTCAATTAAAGAAATGGTGTTTCATATTCATTAAATTATAATTAAAGAAATGAAAGAGATAAAGGTTTTACATGAGTATCAATTTTGACCCATTAAATGTCTGTTTACATGTATTTAACTACCCGTAACAATTATTTAAGAAAGGAACATGATTTAATATTTAAATATTTAGCTAATTATTTTTAAATAAAGAAACATGCTCTTCTCCTCAAATCTCAAACTTGACCAAATTGCTATTTACATTTAATTGATTACCGCTTATAAATATTTAAGAAAGGAAAATGACTTATATATAAATTATTTATTATGAAAGACAGAAACATCCCCGCCACCTGCAAAAAATCTGAAATTTCACCTACTTGCTCTATCTAGCGGTGGAGAAGGACTTGTGGGTATAGTATACTGGCTGCCACCATCTCCTAAAATAGATAAATAGGTTACCATGGTTACATACAAAAATATCACAAAGAAGCTAATGAATTTCTACATCCTAAATAAAATAATTTCTACATCACAAAGTATAGAATACATCTATGTGAGAAAGTCATTGTAGCTACACTATTGTACAAATGAGTATATAAAATAACTAAACACAAAAATCTAAGAAATATTAATTTCAATTAGCAAGTATTATTTATAATTTATTTTATACTACTGTTTCTTTTTAATAAAACCATAATTTATAAAGAAACACTTGCAAAACATAATTCCCTTTGAGCCCCATTTTACTATTTATTTCAACCCCTATTTTATTTGGCTTTCGAATGTACATTGTTATCTGCAATTAATTGTACAGATTTACCGATTACAATCTTATAATTTGAAATTGAAGATTCAGAGTCACCCGAGCGGCTAAACGTTCTCACGAGATATAAATTGTGATACGCAACCAGTTACATGGATATAAGTAACATGAGGACTGATTCTAACTCTGGCCAGAAGAGGTAACAATAGGGGCATGTAACTCTAACCAACTATTATTTTCTGGTTCCCTGATCTTGTAAACTGGGTGTCGTGGACATGATGTGGGGTTTTCGTGCACAGCCGTAGATGTAAGCAAATCACAGGTGTTCGCTGTCCCATAAGCAACTACCACACGGACAAAAACGTGAAACATCCTCGCATGTGACACACAATCAATGTAACCATTGCATGACGGATGTTCCACAGTTGGTTATGTTTGTATTCACTTGGACAATTATTGACAAAACCTAGACGCTAAATGAAGATGGGGGACACAAAAACATTCATTTCGGTCTTGGCAATTTTACAAAAAATTATCTTTCAAAACCCCAAATCCTTCCCCGCTGGCTAACCTTTAAAAAAGCCTTTGTTAGCTAAAAACCTCAATAAAAGTTCATGTTTTTTGCGTGGTAATTCACTGAAAATACAGCCTAATTGGGGTTAGTCTAACAATTTTACAACATTGCTGTTTAACCTTGTAAATCTCCTATTCCAGTACATCAATAAAATTAGCGAACACTTTCTACAATTTTCATTCTTTTTAATTGCAGAAATTCCTTTATTCACTCACTTACCACTGACCTGAACAGATACATTCTACATTACTTAATCTTTTCAAAAAGCAACATTTGGTTACATTTATTCATTCAACAGGACTATCAACAAACATTTGTTTGTCATCTTTCACATATTACACCAAATTTCTGCAATGTCATTATAAGGAACATAGAAAAGAAAAGCACTATAAACCACATTCCCGTCACCCATCCACATGTTGTTTTCTTTGCTTAGGGCCATAACAATCTTTCTTCCTTTCCCTATTATGGCCGTAACTCCTTAATTCATCCAACCCCATACTGGTTTGGCATGTTGCGACCCAGCAAAATATATATGAATTTTATTAAAATGTTCTAGCAAGGCCATAAATCTGTGTCAGCTGCTACTGCCACCACAGCTAGCTATCTCAGGCTTACAATAACATTTTCTACTTTTTATCGGTTCTTTAATCATGTAATCCTTTATTACAATGCAGAAAATTCACTCACTAATCAATTAGTATCTGTCGTTTCAACACCAAAGACGAGGGGTTGGGAAATCCAAAATGAATTTATTCGACATTTTGATTTGTAGCACCCATAATACATAACTCAGATTATTTCAAATAAATGCTCAACTTTAGGGGGCAGTTTTTTTTTTCATTGGTGATAAATGAACTGCCAGGCATTGGCAGATGGAATAAAAGGATAAGTTCATAGACTGAAAACACTTTTATTGAATATGACAAATTTATAGTGTTTCAGCATGATGGCATATGACTAAACCTTAGATGGGAACTGAATGAAAGGCGTACAATATAATGTCATACCCAGGATATTATTATTGCTCACTAATATCTTAACCCTCAACTTGCTAAACATGCTTGTTTGTTTGTTGGGTTTATCGTCCCACCAACAGTATTTCAGTTATCTGGAGACAGTGTTCACATAAAGCAGATAAAGCGCTGCCTTCGCTGTGTCTAGCATGCCTTGAACACCTGGCATGATACCACACCCAGTCTCATTATCCTTACACCTGGCCAACCAGTCGTGGAACTACCCTTATACATGCTTGAGCTATAGCAAGGGAGCTACACCACTACCATTTCTTACAACTTTGGTATGTCGCAGCCTGGGATCGAACCCTGAGCCTATCGTACCTGAAGCCGATGCTCTACCGATTGCACTACCAGATCCGGTGCTCAACATGTATTTTAAAAACTTTGGTAAATTGTGAAGATTCAGATCAGTCAGCTCACTGTTAGGAAATGTTTTATGTTTATTGGGTTAACTGTCCCACCAACAGTATTTCAGTTATCTGGGGAAGGTTCAGAAAATGTTTTATGTTTATTGGGTTTATTTTTCCCACCAACAGTATTTCAGTTATCTGGGGAAGGTTCAGGAAATGTTTTACGTTTATTGGGTTTATTGTCCCACCAACAGTATTTCAGTTATCTGGAGAAGGTTCAGGAAATGTTTTATGTTTATTGGGTTAACTGTCCCACCAAAAGTATTTCAGTTATCTGGAGAAGGTTAAGGAAATGTTTTACGTTTATTGGGTTTATTGTCCCACCAACAGTATTTCAGTTATCTGGAGAAGGTTCAGAAAATGTTTTATGTTTATTGGGTTTATTTTTCCCACCAACAGTATTTCAGTTATCTGGGGAAGGTTCAGGAAATGTTTTACGTTTATTGGGTTTATTGTCCCACCAACAGTATTTCAGTTATCTGGGGAAGGTTAAGGAAATGTTTTACGTTTATTTGGTTTATTGTCCCACCAACAGTATTTCAGTTATCTGGGGAAGGTTAAGGAAATGTTTTACGTTTATTGGGTTTATTGTCCCACCAACAGTATTTCAGTTATCTGGGGAAGGTTAAGGAAATGTTTTACGTTTATTGGGTTTATTGTCCCACCAACAGTATTTCAGTTATCTGGGGAAGGTTAAGGAAATGTTTTACGTTTATTGGGTTTATTGTCCCACCAACAGTATTTCAGTTATCTGGAGAAGGTTCAGGAAATGTTTTACGTTTATTGGGTTTATTGTCCCACCAACAGTATTTCAGTTATCTGGAGAAGGTTCAGGAAATGTTTGAATCTAGCAATATGTCTAGGCATCTTGCATATCAGTGTTGGAAGATAAATAAGAATTAGTCTGGGTTATTTAAATATGTAGCAATCTTAGGGTTAAGTTAAACATAAGATTATATCAAATAGACAAGCTAAATGAAGGGTCTAAACAGGTTTATGTAAAAAAATGTTTTTTGTACAAAAGGTCATTTAGCTAAATTCCACAGACATTTTTTTAAGACAATATGTTTAATCTTCACATTTTAAAATAAAATAAAAATATTCTCATCAATCTCAGCTTCTTTTTAAGCACAGGACACATAATTATTGTTATTACTATTACTATTATTATTATTATTATTATTATCATTATTATAACTCACCCTTTTATATGCATCATTTGTTAATAACCAATTATAAATTTAAGTATATTATTATTTTCTCACTACATGATGGGTAAAAGTTAAGAAAATTAAGAAGATGTACTTATTTTAGGACTCGGCAGCAAATATTTAAAATCCTCTTTAAAGAACTCCGTGCTGGTACTAGCTCGCCAGGACTTACACTATTTTTCTTAGCCTGATAAATTTCAGCAAAAAAATGTTAGCCACATAATTAAAACATGTTTGTATATTTAATACTTAATGTAATAAACACACATAAAATTAACATGAACATAAAGATGTGTCTTTTATATGCATTTTTTTAATTTATTCTATTCTTTTAACAATTCTGTGGAAATGAATCACTTACTTAATTCCTTGTTTATAGCATGAACGTTGATAAAGAAAATAAAGGAAGGAAAAAAATGTCCACAAAATGTCCCCATTGTTATTGTTATTGACATCTTTATGACTTCCCTACGTAAATATCACACAGTCTGTATATAAACAATTACCATAAGAATCAACTCCGGGAGAAAATTGCAATGTCGTAAAAAGACAAATGTACTTTAGATTGAAATCAGTAAGCCAATTCAGTTCTGACGTATTAATACACAACAGGAACAAATGGTAAAGTCTTCCACATAAAATAGTGCGAGTTTATTGTAATGAAAATTTAAACACTATGGCATTAACAGTCATTTAAACACCATGGCCCTAGTATAAACCCTTTTTTTATAGAAGACTTAAAAATAAATGTGAGAAAGGTATGGAGAATTTTTTTTTTTTTAGCATTGTTGAAAGGATGATGATGTCGAGAATCTTGGACTAGATAAACTATAAAATTGTCCCTTGAATAAAGTTTATGGTACTCTATCACCAAATATTTACATAAAAAATACTAATATACTAAGGATTTTAAGCTCATTTTTTGTTAAAATATTTAAAAAAATATTTTTGGCAAAGATTTAAAAAAAACACAATGAATCCAGTAATTAAAATGTTCAAACATTAAACATTGAAAGTTGACACAATTAACTAAAGTAAATTAGAAAGCTGACTGTAATTGGTGACAGAGAATTCACCTCTTATGCTTTTAGAAAAGGTGTTTTATTTCTGGTTATAAATGTGGAGAAGGATAGACATGTTTTTTTATATTCTTTTGGTCTCTTTTGACACAATGTTAAAACACTGGTAAGTAATCCCATGGCAACGAAAGCACCATATTTGTGAATAAATGTAAAAATGTCTAGCTAAGGAAAGAAGTAGAATTGGGACAATAATAGAAAGTCATGGTTATAAAATGAATGAATGTAGAACAGAATCTCCCCTGAAGAGAGGAAATTTGGTCTGCCTTGGAAAATTTACAGGAAGGATTTTGTCTGGTTAATTGAGTGGAAGGGATTTTGTCAAGGAACGGATTTTGTCAGTCCACCAAAATAAATATATGTAAGTAAGTGTAGAGGCATAACAATGTATATAAAATATACTGTAAAAATGTAAATAAAACAAAATATATACTAATATTTAATAATAGTTCTGAACTATTACTTTTATTAAGTTCTTATATGACAAATACAAATGGTAATCAATTATCATAATTTTTTACAACAAATTCAAATCAAAAGATTGCTTCATAAGTTGCATCTTGCTATCTGTTTGTAAAAAATACATTTACAAAAAAGGTTTATGCAAAAGACTGAAAAAAGGAAAACAATAAATGGTAAAAAATAACATGATTTCTGCTCAATATTTATAAACATAGAGACAGTCCTTAAAAGCTTCCTATCTTTTAGTAGAAACTATTGACATATCTTTGTTTAATTTAACACACTGGTAAAATTTAACCAGTATGTTTCCATATGGTGTCCATTGGATTGTCTTTTCTTTGGATCGTCTAATATTATACTTTGTTACAAAGACAGAAGGCTTCCTGACCTTCCACAGTGTGTACAAATTACACTGGAATGTCACCCTATTCATAGATCACTAGAAATAATAGCCGCTTTAACCACATATAGTCAAGCCCGACAACCCCAACAAGATGGCGGAAGGTTGGAATTAAAGTATTTTCGTGCAAATAAATCACAAATCAGTCTTGTTCAACTGACGTAGCAGCCATTATTGGTTCACAGGACGTTGAGGCTTTTGTGAAGATTTATCGTATACAGGTTCACCTGATAAAAATGGAGGCTTCCAACCCTTCCCAACGGGCAGGTAACAATGGGTCATTGTAGACGGCACACAAGAAAAACCTTCAAGCTCCGAATACCTGACTAGAGACCTGAATTCAGCCATATTTCATCTCCCTTCTCTACACATCCAATGTGTCTTTCCAGAGTTAGAGTTACAGCAATAATTTAGAAGTTGACACAAATTAAAACCCATCTCCCGGACTAGGTATCTATGGTAACAGCTTCAATGTCCGCCCGATATGGTCGGAATTATGCTAGTGATGCTGACACCATATTGTCGCTGGCTGCTGTTTTTTTACAAAAAATTTGATTATTTTTTTAAATTTTCAAATACATCGCTGCAACAAAATTATGGTCAATATATTGATGTCCAGTAGCAATTGGTGTAGGAAAATAACAGACAAATGGTTATGGTTCACCACTAGTTCACCTAATGAGCAGCTGGGAGACTGCCATGCAAGAAAGCTTTTGCATAGAATTGAACTCAAACCCATACTATGAGGGGGAAATATTATAAAACTATAAACAGTCTATGCTTTTATATGCAGATTTTAAAGCAATGATTGGACCATAATAAAAAACCCGACTTATTATGCAAAATATTTATCATCCTAAGTTTGAAGACCCTTTGAAACATAATTATGCAAAAGAACTTACATTTAAACTCTTGCACTTTAACAATAAAAGTTTCAAAATAATTTTCCTCCATTTTAAATGTCCCCTGGAGGCTTCAAGTAAATTCCTTTTGGGCATTTTAACTTCCTGTAGCAATTATTGTGTCTAGTTCGTTTGATGTTTTCAATGCTTCTGTAATAAAAATCAAATTGCCTGCTGAAGCCTCTATTTTATTTCAATTTATATTTGTTTTTAATTAAAGAAGAACATAAATAAGCTCAAGCAATTTACAATTTATATTCTGATCCATGGTCATATTGCTTCAATGACAACTCCACACACAGAGCGTAAGTCCGTTTGGACACATCACAATTGAGGAGAAAAAAATTCTTATTATGCAAAGTTTCTTATTTTTTTATTTCTTTGACAAAGTTTTCATTAACATTTCATTCAGGCACAGACTCAATCATGTAGACATTCGGCATCAGGTAACAAAGAAACCCGAGTAGCACGAGATTTAAGCTGTCGCGATCTATCAGAGAATTCGAATGGCCGTACCATACCCAACGTCAACTTTGTCAAATAGCAATCTCGTCCAATAAGTTTCAAAACAAATTACTTCCCATCAAGCTTCCAGTTGTTATGAGACTGTTTTATTCTTCTTTTTAATTTCATTCAATCAAAATGTCAAGAACTAAGCATCTGCTGATTTAGATAGGTGAATAGAGGGCTTTGAAATGTAGGCAAAAACGATGTAGCTTCCGGCCATCTATCTGAAGGTTTGTCATTTTAAAAAATGGGCAAGTGTCACAACTATGGTTGGTGTGTACTGGGCCTTAGGATTAAGAATGGTTTGTGAGTACAGGTCTTAGGCTTAAGAGTGGCTGGTGAGTATGGACCTTAGGATTAAGAATGGTTGGTGAGTACAGGCCTTAGGCTTAAGAGTGGCTGGTGAGTATGGACCTTAGGTTTAAGAATGGTTGGTGAGTATGGGCCTTATGTTTAAGAATGGTTTGTGAGTACAGGCCTTAGGCTTAAGAATGGCTGGTGAGTATGAGCCTTAGGCTTAAGAATGGCTGGTGAGTATGGGCCTTAGGATTACCAATGGTTGGTGAGTGTGGGCCTTTGGCTTCAGAATGGTTGGTGAGTATGGACCTTAGACTTAAGAACGGTTGGTGAGTATGGGCCTTTGGCTTCAGAATGGTTGGTGAGTATGGGCCTTAGGCTTCAGAATGGTTGGTGAGTATGGGCCTTAGGCTTCAGAATGGTTGGTGAGTATGGGCCTTAGGTTTCAGAATGGTTGGTGAGTATGGGCCTTAGGCTTCAGAATGGTTGGTGAGTATGGACCTTAGGCTTAAGAACGGTTGGTGAGTATGGGCCTTAGGCTTCAGAATGGTTGGTGAGTATGGACCTTAGGCTTAAGAACGGTTGGTATGGGCCTTTGGCTTCAGAATGGTTGGTGCGTATGGGCCTTAGGCTTCAGAATGGTTGGTGAGTATGGGCCTTAGGCTTCAGAATGGTTGGTGAGTATGGGCCTTAGGCTTCAGAATGGTTGGTGAGTATGGGCCTTTGGCTTCAGAATGGTTGGTGAGTATGGACCTTAGGCTTAAGAACGGTTGGTGAGTATGGGCCTTTGGCTTCAGAATGGTTGGTGAGTATGGGCCTTAGGCTTCAGAATGGTTGGTGAGTATGGGCCTTAGGCTTAAGAATGGTGAGTGTGGGCCTTAATGTAGGAAGGTTTTCCAGATGACCTGCAGTGTGCCAATGGTTCTAATTTGTCCAGGGTCTTCCTTTAACGAAATAGCTGGACATTACTTCAATGGTCATTATTGGTCACTGTGATATGTTTTAAAAGCAAAAAAATAAATCAAACAGAATCTGTGTAAACAGCAAGATCTAACATCTTACAGAGACCATTATAATCTTGCTGCTGTCAGTCAATATTTGTAATCACAGCAACAGTTGGTCAGTCCAGCAACAGGGGTTTGTTACCGTGGTAGCAAGTTCCGTCTGCCCAGCACCATTAACACATTGTCAAGCCTTCAGACATTCATGGCAGCTTTACACACAATTTCTTTCTAGCAGGACACTTGCAGCCAACAAAGGAAGAGTAACAAAGTTGATTTGTGTGTGTGTGTGTCTTTATCTTAAGGTGTAAAATATTATGCTGCAAACAAATTTTCCTAAATGTAAATTGCTAAGTCAAATGTTTTATCTCATCCTGGTTTGTTAAATGCCAAATAAAAGTTTTTGCAGATATTATGTAGCAAAGAAATAATGAAACTGTAATAAACCATACTCTTTTCAATGCTTATAAATCTATGATTATAATACATACTACTAAATCTATCATATACTTGAAAAATTGGGTTAAAACCTCAATAACACATACATCTATCAATAAGAGATGCCATCAGTATTTACTGAAATACACTTGTCCACACCTACCACTGTAAAAGCAGAAAAAGAATTTTTTCATTTTTATTATTTCTCGCCTTTTACCTTCAGGTACACAGTGAAATGTAAGTTTTTATTAATTTACCCTCACCTATTACCAACACAGTATTTGTATTTGGTACACCTGACCAAAATGAGAGCAGAAAAAAGGCTGTTCAATGTTGCACAATTCTTGCCACATCTGGCGACAAGAGCTTGCAAGCTTCCAGACGCACTGATCATGTCCTGCAGGCTGCTGCCTGACCAGATTCTTCAACTGACCAATCAGCACGCAGCAGGCTGAGCAACATACAGCCATAATTAAATTCAATCAATACTCCAGGTAGTGGAGAAGTTGCTGCCTGTTGGGGCTCAAATTAAAATCTTGCACCATATAATCATACATATTTTGAAAGGACAAAGGCAATAAAGCAAGCATGATTAGTTGCGTTGACCTCTCCAGCTCACCCCTTTTATTTCTAATTCAAACTCGCAGCAGGCCAGTAATGACCAGTAATTCATGGATTTGATCAGTTTGTATGGTGGTTTTATAAACAAATGGCCGTCTTCATCAACCTTTAGATTAAACTAGTGTGACAAATACCAAGATAAATTGGTACTGCACGACCATATCTAGAGTAATGAAATTTACTTGAGGTATTCTTTCTTAATGATGAGAACTATAATTCTTTATAAAGACACAATTAATGAAGTCAGTACCATAGACAGAAGTATGAGATTCTCAACCACTAGGGAGCTACAATGTATATTTACAAAAAAGCAAAGACAAAATTTAAATTGTTTGATTACAATTACATACAAAAAAAATAAAAAAAATACTAAAGGCTTAGCAGCAAAAAGTGAAAATCCTGATCAGACGGCTCTCAGCAGGCAGCTGGCTGATCTAGATCTAGGCCTGTATTCACCAACCATTCTTACGCTTAAGTCATGACCTAAGCCAAAGTCACAATTTTCATATCAACAAAAATAAGGTTATTTATGAAGTTTCGATGTCATTTTAAGCTTAAAGCAGCAAAGCTAAAGTGTCATGCAAAAATACAGACATGTAGATAAATACATAATGAATATATTGTGGATTGAAATCCATAACTTGAGCAATTCTTACTGAAGTATGGTTGGTGAATACTGGCCTTACACTATCTGCCTTAGCCTTAAAAATATGTACTAAGCAGGATTTTAGGTTAACAGCTTTAAATTAGTTTGCACATAAAATTTACATTTTATCTTTTTTTTTGTATATATTTAGAGACATTTTTCTTTACAAATACAACGCAATCTCTCCACCCACCTGACTTTGTCTGCAACTTTATCAACTAGTATTCATACAGAAACGAATATGACCTGTTGTGATTTAAGAACTGCAAACTGTAGCACACGATAAACCATCTTTTCCAAGAAACTAGGTGCAAATTCTTTGTGACAAATATATATGTACAAGATTAATTTTCCTTTTGAAACCTAACCATTCTTGTTAAACCAATTTTCACTAAATATAGTAGACATATTTGAACATTTTCAATATTATTGTCACAATTTATAGACAAAAACTCCAGATTTTTAATTTGCAACTGTCTATTTAATACCTGCAAATAAAGCATGCAACATAACAACAATTTCTGTCTGTTAGTCTTATTTTCTCTGAGAAAATAATCTCTTCAACTTATTTTAATTGAAGTAAATTTTTCTGTCACATATTTCTTTTGCCATTGTCTTAAGTAAGTAAATTCCTATCATATTGGAACTGTTTTTATCAATGTTTTATCACATTTCCTCCCTATTGTCTTTATAAGTAAATTGTCATCGTGTTTCTTACTAAATTGTTCTGTCAGTGTTTATTATGGTACACAAAACATGCTGTGACTGATTTCATTAGACTAGCTTTAATTTGAGCATACTTGCATGGAACTGTCACATAAATTTTCAACATTTACAAACAAACTTATACTGACTGACATTTTGGATAGAACAAAATGAAATAAAAAAAATATTTGATGTCATTTTATAAGATTTAATGTTTTCAATTTTTCTCCTTATTTTGAAATATTAAATAAAATAATAGACAAAAAAGTTAATAGATTTATATCCGACTATTTGAATCTTAGAACTGCAAAAGGCACATTCTTAAATTACCATTTCCAGCTGTTTTCTGGAACAGGGAAATAGTATATCTTCTTGTACAGGTATTAAATTTAACTGGTACAATTTCTTTTTAAATACCATTTCTTTTTAAATACCTCTTATTTGTTTAAATTTATGACTGACTTAGCCTTTCAGTACCTATTTGAAAACTTGGATTTGGTACCGATTTGGTATTGTTATTTGCTGAAATATATAAACTTAAAAGCAAGCTCACATTTTTATAATTAACTTTGTTATTTGTTTTAATTTATAAAAAGAAAAAAAAATGTTTCCACCTGTTTTCTTAAATGAAGTTTAAACTTTTTGAACTAAATTGTTTATGTCTCCAAATGTTTTAGCCAAAGACACCAAGATCAAAATGTTTTAATTATAAAGAAATGACACTCCAGTGACAGCAATCCAGAGAAAAAAATCTTTAATCAAAGACCTCTACCCCTCTTGACCACTGGCTATCTTTGGGTCATTTCCTCCTTCAAGCCAGACAAGTCCTGACCACTGGTCAACCTGTCTGGCCTAAGACTTTCAAATCTAACCCTACCTGACCCTCCGCAACATAAACCATGCAGAAAACCTGGAGTCGCAAATACAAATCATTCCTTTACTAATTTTTATGAGCGATTTAAAATCTGTGAAAAATTCATCTGACTACAAGGTGACATTAAGCCCCATGTTGTGGGGGGAGGAAGCTGCCTGACAAAGGCTCTGAGGGCTATAAACATGTCTGACCATGTTTGGTCTCACTTGACCTCAGTGGTCAAGGCTGACCTTCGCAAACCATGCAATCAAAGGCCTGTCTTGTTCCCAGGCAATACTGCCTAGAATGGGGCCAGCTCACAAATGAAAGCAATTTAAATGCAGCATTTACTCTGGGTCTATTCACAATGACCATGATGGACTCTGCACCTAATGAGAATGACAGAATAAATAAAGAATGGCAGAATAAATAAGTCGCCGTCCATGCAAGGAGAGAGGGAAAATGATGCATGTGAATTCATGATCTGAATAATGGTATCTTGTTCAAATATGGTTGCTCTCCATTTAGATATTTGCTTTTTATTCATACAGGTACATGTATGGTTTTATCAAGATTAGTATTAAACCAGTTTTTAATCAGAATATGAGTCACAATTTACATTGAATATGTTCTCACAAGAGTTTTTATTTAATCAGAAAAATATGTTAATTAAAACAATTTTAATTTTTTAAATAAAATCCTATAATATAAGAAATGTGTACTATCTGTCTTACATTGATTTCTATTGTGCATATAACTGGTTTCAAACAGTCAAAAGATATAAACTGAAATCAGGGGAAAGTAACTCACAACAGAAATCTTTCAATGTTTGAAAAACATACAGGGACTTGGACAAAATGCAAGCAGAGGTAGGAAGTGAATATTAGAACTGGCTTTGGGAGAGATTTTGGCCTAATGTAACAAATCTTTAAGGTGGCATAAACAACTATCTAAAGAATCCAATTGGTTTGACTATATACAAAATCCAACCAATCAGATGCCTGAAAACATTCTGTGACTTTGATTGGTCAAATCTCTATTTCAATTGAAATTTAAAAAATCTGATATCTGAGAAAATTTTATGATTTGATTAGTCAGGTTTCAATTTAAAAGAAAAAATCAACCAATATAATACCTGAAAATATTGATTTTGGTAAGTAAGATTTTAATTGCAAATAAAAACTCCAGCTTAATTTATACCTGAAAATATTCTGTGACTTTTAAATGGTCAGATTTCATGTTCAAATTTAAGAAATCCAACCAATTAAGTGCTGTAGAATGTAATTTTACCTAAAAATTTCATTACATCAGTGGGGGTGGGGGTAAAAGTTGGAGGGTGAAGACAGACAAAAGGATTGCCATGACAACAAGGACCAGTACCTGAGGAGTTGGCAGGGGACTGTAGGTCCAAGTGGGATGCCTGGGGACTAGGGGCTGAAGATAGACAAGAATGTGTCACTAGCCCACTGGGTAATGAATACTGTAAAAACCTCTACAGGCTGGCTCATTTTACATCTGGGCAAATGAAATTGAGCATAAATAACTGTTTTTTTTATCTTTTAAATGATTGGCTGGTTCTCATAATAAGGGACCAATCAAATTACAGGAAAGAAAAATATTTAATATATTCCCTCAGAGACTGACTTACTATCATACATTCTGAATTATAATGTGAACAAATGAGGCAAGATTTTAATTACAGTATATATCGATGAAATAAGCTAACATAGTAACATTGATAGCCATATGGCAACTTTGGATTTTTCCAGTATATAAATGCAATTTATTATGAACAATCCATCAACATGTAGATGTAATGGATAACCCTATCCTTACTGGTTGCTCCATGTTGATTGTCCTGGGATAATTCTTTACAGTTAAGTGCTCAATAGTGAATTCTATGTGATGGTTGCATAAGCAAGTTAAAACACTTTTGATCCAATGTGCTTTTGTGTGTGAGAGCATGCATCTACATGGGGTTATCTAGTGCTGAAAAAAGTCTACATAACCTGAAGGCATGAATCCATTCTCAAGCATTTGACTGATAAAAGTTAATCAAGCATTTGATTGATGTGTAAATCAAGCATGTGATGAAGTAAATCAAGCATTTGATTGATAAGAGTAAATCAAGCAAATGATTGATGTTAAAATCAAGCATGTGATTGATAAGAATAAATCAAGCATTTGATTGATAAAGTAAATCAGGCATTTAATTGATATGTGTAAATCAAGCATTTGATTGATTAGACTAAATCAAGCATTTGCTTGATAAGAGTAGACATTAAGACTTAGACAATCAGAATCTAAGGAATGAACTGACAAATCTGATGAAATCCTACACTGCGCTACTTTGGCAGGAAATGTCAGTTTGTAATAGTTAACATTGAGCTGCTAGATGTAATTAAATATAAAAGACAATAAAATCATCCTCTTTTTACATTTAGGTAAAAGTTAGTTTCCAAATGGTAAAACAAATTAATCTCAAAATGCTAAAAATTCAATATCCCGGTATGGTAAGTAGATAAAATGCAAAATGTCCTCATTTTTACAGCTTTAACTTGTAATTTAAATATATATATATATCTGTAAGCGTGAACTTTTCATCATTTTTATAAACTCAGCATGACACTTGCATGAAAAGTTTCTGTCATTCAAGCATCTGGAACCAATGCAAGCCAATTTTACTTAACCTAAAACAATGATTGACAAATCTAATGCTTAAGATTAAAATATTAAGTGTTGTACATTCTAGATGCAATCTGAAACTACACTGTCTGAAAATCCAAAATCCAACTCAGTAATTAAAACTTTGAGCTTAAATTTGGGTAATTTCAGGCATCCAGTTTGCCAAAATCCAACCAATCAGATGCTTGAGATTGAACACTGACCAAAACTGAATTTGTAAGACCTTAGCCCAAGGTTATATTCTTGGTTGCTATGGTAACTTTAGCTTGGTTGCTATGGTAACATTATGCTTACCTGTAGATATGGTTGCCGGGGGTAGATCCAGATGGTATGTCTGGTTGTTGTTGGAAGGCACGCTAGAAGAACCTGAGAGGGTGGTAGGAACGTAGGGGTACTGGTAGCCGTAAGCAGCTGCTGCTGCTGCTGCGTTACTGTATTGTCCATAGTAACTATCCAGTGCAGCCTGAAAGAAAAGGTCAAATGTCAAGGTCATGAAGGTAATAATAATTAGAAGAAAACACATTTTTTCCTTCCTTGATCTTTTTTTTGGTATTGAAATTTATGAGCTGTTGTTTTTATTACTATATGGTAAATATGGAAAACATGCAGCCCGAATGTTAAACCCTGCTTTAAAAAAAGTTCATTGCAAAAGGTCAAGGTTGTTAGAAAAAAGATAAAGGATTTTCTTGGTTTGTTATTTGTTTGAAAATGTGGAAAAGGTAATTGTATAAATTTTGGCTTCTTTATTAATTATTAGTGCTTGAAATTAAATATAATTCAATTTTCTTGTTATCATTAGTCTTAATTGTCAGGTACTGATGGATAACTACTCAACACAAATTGTCAACACCATAATATCAAAGATATAATAATAATAAGCAAAGATATATATATATATATATATATATATATATATTTTATATTTAATTATTGTATGTTAATTTATATATATAAATTCCTTGTTTTTGTTTATTGTGTGTTTCTACATATTTCACTCTTTACATAAACAGCACTGCTGTTACATGAACTTGTGTTTAGAAAGTTTTTTTTTTTTAAAAAAACACATCTATTGCATCAATTGCATATTGTGTCAGTTATCTTCATCCATCCATTTGTATACAGGCAATTTAGACATAAAAAAAGCATCTACAGTGCACAATTACACTATGACATATTTGCCTAATACATCTACCACACAAAAAAAGAAATGCCAAAAAATGAAAACTGCTAGATCTAGAACTATAAATTTCATGAGTGGATGTAAATCAACAATACCTATATACACTTTATAAGTTCTTGAATTAACATATCATTTTTACCATCAACAACCTCTAGGTCTCTTCTGTTTATTGTCCCCTCGAACATTTATACCACAATCTAAAAATCTCACCATGCTCAGTTGTATATGGTGGACAATGCTTCCTTTTTTGTGCTTATGAATAAATTTTCAACCATCTGAAAATTAATTGTGACAGCCTTATTCAGTGAATTAACTGTCGCATATTTTATATTCAATTATTGTATGTTAATAGACAAACACATAAAGCGGTTATCAGATAGGAGAAACTGGTAAAAGTGTCCACAGCCTGTAACCAAATTTCTACCACTATTCAAATGTAACATAAAATATTGCCAACCTGTCAGCCAGTGATGGAAAGAGGAAATTGAAAATCTGTGTGCTAAGATCATGAAAAATAATGGATGCATCACACTTCTTGTTCAAACTTTAACGTCAATTTTCGTCAGAATTGATTGCCCTCTCTGCGCGAAGAATCCTCCATCAAAAACAAGCAGAAGACTAAAGCCTGCAGATATTTAATTGAATGGGAATAAGGACCGTTAACAAGAGATACAGAAAAAAATTAAATAATTGATTTCTGGGGATTTTTCAATCTTTCTTCGTCGACAGACCTTTTTATGGTGGTCTCATCTTGTTCAATTGCTCGAAGCGTGTCGAAATGATGTTCATCTAACGATGATAGTTCAGGCGCTGCACGAGTCTTAGCCATAAACATACAGCAAGAGTAAATAGTGAAATGGGGTATATCCGAAATCATCAGTCAAGCAATTTATTAGTTGCCACAGGGCATTTGTGAACCACTGAGCACAAAATTGGACAAAATGATTTCTTTATAGGTCTATCAGTGAACAAATCTGTATGATAAGGGATTAGTAATTTCATAGTCTGTGGAGCAAAGGCTGCTGATTCAGCTGAGCAGACGGCTTGCATGTGTAATCCATGATATTGACTGATACAATTTGATTGACACTTAATTTTGATAGTCATAGCCTGATAACACTCTCACACTTCCAACTGGTGTAAGGAGAGGAGAGGAGAGAAGTAGGGCGAGGTTTGGACACTGTTGCTTTGATTTGGGTGATTTTATATTTGGAAATGTATTTAGATGTAAAAATACTTCTATTTTGATAGTTACAGGTATAAGGCTGGATAACACTGGTAAAATATTGAATACTTTCATACAATCTGAGAAGAGAAGGAACATATTGCAATGTGGGGAGGGGCGTTTGTTGCTGGGATTGAGGACTTACAAGCTATTGTTTTTTATATAAGTAATGGTGTTTGTCTTTGTTTATCTAATTAAGTATATAAAAGTAAGTGGTCACATGGTTTTCTAAGTTATAAAAAAGCTATCTCTGCAGCGTGCTTCATAGAAGAAAAAACCTGTTTGCAGTGATGAGTGGGGATTTATCCTTAACTTTTCACACAGGTATTTGGCATCAATAAACAGTCTTTTGCAAGACCTTTTCAGGTACCAATGACTTATTTGGTTATTTGAGATTTTTTTTACCATACTGTCTGATACCACCTTTAACAAAAGTGGCATTAGAAGGGTTAAGATTATAAAAAAGAATTTTGTCCTACATTCTTTGCTTTCCTTGCTCAATAGTATAGTCTAGACAAAATTAATCATATTCCAACAAGATATGTGTCTTTAAAGAATGAGGAGATAAAGATTAAAGGTAATAATGCCTTTGAAGTTGTAGAACCTGACATTTTAATAAACAACAGATCATTATGTGTTGTGTAATAGACGTATTTGAAAGATGGCATAATAACAAATTATCACATTTTCTGTGTGCATTTTTTGAACTTTAAGATAAATTGAATTAGAAAACAGAATTGCAGTCTGTTATGTTTGTATATAACCCAAACTAAATCTACAATCTAGAAAGATCTACATTATACAAATATATAAAATACTCACCTGTTGTGAATATGCACTGGTTGCACTTGTTGTGTTTGTAGCAGTACTAAAGGAATTGTCTGAAAACAAGCAATGGTTGACAAGTGAACATTGAATGCAGTCAGATGCTAATGCAACATGCAATCTACCAGTTCATATTCAATATCTTACACTTACAAGAGAGTTTGACATTGAGATATCATTACATCAGCCAGGAAGTATTTAATGTTTTATCAAGTTACAAAATTACAAGAAACTGACAATACGATAGTATAGTCATACATTTTTGCAAAGACCATAAAAAACATCATCATCATCATCATCATCATCATCAACATAATCATCATCATCAACATCATTATCATCATCATCATTATCCTCACTGCCTTCATCATCAACATAACCAACACTGGTACTTGCGCCTACAACCATGAGGGACCCATGGGATGTTAATAGGCGGTGCTTAAGACTTTTTGGTCAAATAGTAGTAACTGATCAATGATAATTATGTGGATACTTACTATAGAATCCCTGGCCAGTGGCCTGACTGAAGTTGGCCCCGTAACTAGGGTAACCGGCTGCGTTTAGTTGCGGGTTCATCTTGATTGACTTGACTGAAACAGACAGATAATAGAAAGATAATGTACAGGATTTATAATGTTGATAATAAAGATGGTATTGGTGGTGATGATGATTATATAACATACATAATATGTATGAAAACAGACACTATACCAGAGTATGACTTATATCGAACATAATTATGTATTTTGTGACAGTCACCATGCTATTTTAAATGGAAAATTTTCCCTGATAAAATGTGATAATAAATGATTTACATTTAGTAAATAATTGAATAACCAATGTTTAAACTGATTGCTCTACCAATTTAATTGGCAAACAATTCATTTTCAGTTGGGCCACAAGAAAAAAAGCTTGTTGGCATTTGGTGATAAGATTTTTTAGTTTAAATCCAGACTAATTAATCACCCTTCTGTGTCTATTATTTGAGTAGAAAAGAAGAAAAGTAAAGTATTAATTAAAAAAACACAACTTTTATCTACCTTTAGACAAATCCTATTGCATGTCATGACAAAAATAAAGAGCCTTATTATATGTCATGTATTCCTATCAAGGGAATTTATCATGTAACACATCTTCATGATAAAATGTGTTTTTTTTTAAAAACTCAAAACTAAGGAACATCATCAAATGAAAGTAGATTTTGTTCATTTGCATACTTCTTAGCCAAAAAAGAACAAAATTAATAAATTTTGAATAATCAGCACTAAAACATGTGCTTATTAATGAAGATAATTGTAGAATTTTCTTTTTTCATCTATTGAGAGCTAGCTGATCAAGACCTACACCATTTACTGTGATAAGTTTCTTGTTACCTTGGCATCAAGTTGTCAGCTAATACAACTTTAACTAAGAATCATAAATATACCATTCATTTTTTCTATCTTAACAATAAAATTCATATTAAATCTCATTTTTTACATATAAATTCTATTTATTTTTTTTGAATTTACAATCAAATTCACCACATTTATGTTTCTAACTTTACTTTGAATTTCCACTAATTTTCAATAATTTAGTATGAATCCAGATAGGTGACAAGATGAATCATAAATCATTAAAACAAGATCTCAAATAAATATTGGCAATTCATGTGGCTAAAATTGTTGCATAAAAACATCCACAAAGTTGCAAATCAACTAAAAAAAATAAACTTTCCCCATTTCATTTTTTATACAACTGTCATTAATATATTTTGATTTTCCTCCTCATATTTATCGTATTCCAATTTGATATTTATCATTTAAATGATTAATTATTATGGAAAGACAAGATGAATGATGATCATGAATATACCATATGTACCATGAACAAACAAATCATAGTCTATCATAATTAAAGTAATTCTGGAGTTTACCTGTTACAGACCTATTTCTTTATATAAATCAACTGCAATTTATTCCCCAATTAATTTCTTATCAAAGACTATGGGTTTTCTTCTGTCGCTCATTGGCACTTTTCAAAAACTTCACCGAGGACAAAAATGTTATCTATTTACCCTATTCATTGCCAATACTCCTCCTAAAATCTCCTAAGGGCAATTTTATTAAATTTAACAATTTCACGTTCGCCGGTGATGACAAAATCCATCCTAGCATTGTTGTCAGGGATGCCAATTTGCATGAAAGGTTCAAGCATCTCAGCTTCAGTGATTTTATCTCCCATTGCGGTCTATCTCCGCACAATGGCTGCCAACGATCTGAATCAACAAGCGCTTTAAGTTGGGTCCCGCGAAAGAAAAATTAGAAATTAACCAAAAACGAGGATAAAGACATTGATTTATCTGCGGTGAAGAATTGCAATTTATTTGATAATCACCGTGAGCATCCCCAGTAGAGGGTGTATTATGTGCCTGGGCTCCCTCTGGTGGGGGTATTGTCACCCGCTACAGGCTTCCCATTAAACCTAGCTGATCTTTCCCATAATCCTTTATCTACTTCACGCTCTTGGCCATAGACACAAAATTGGGATGCCTTCCCTGTAGGTCCCTATCTCTTAATTATTAAACATTGACAAAAAATAGAGACTAGGGTGATTTTAATGCTAAAGACAAAAAGTTGTTTTAGCTGTATACTACTTATTAGGCCCTGCACAGTTTTTACTGTACTGTGCATACTTCAAACATTCCTAAATTTGAATGTATAAATATTGTTTGAATTATAGTTGATACAAAAGACAATTTACTCTAAAATGATGCAGGGAACAATCTTGAATAAGTAAAACAATCTTTATTAAATTTACAACATAGAGTAATGAGCAGTCAACATAGGGCTCAAACTCCTGATTGTTTGTTTCCCAGATAAACGTTCTGACAACTTAACTAGAATTGGAGCTACAAGACAGATATTATTCTGGGTCTCAAACCCTTCACTACCAAGTAGATTACCATGGTGTCTAGTTATTCAAGAAACTCATTCTCACAGAGTACAATGACAAAGCTAAAGAGATATATTTTAACCCTTATTATGCACAATTTTGTTGAAACCCCATACTAAATTATATATTGTATATCATTATAAATTGTACATGTAAAGGTTGATAGACTAATTAATTAAGAATAAACAGCAAACAGAGTAGATCATGATCTGGCAGCTCCCAGAAGGACGTTTGCTGATCTGGAAGTTTGTTTATTGGGTTTATCGTCCCACCAACAGTATTTCAGTTATCTGGAGACGGTGTCCACTTAAAGCAGATATAGTGCTGCCTTCACTGTGTATAGCATGCCATGAACACCTGGCATGATACAACACCCAGTCACATAATCCTGACACCAGGCCAACCAGTCGTGGAACTACCCTTATATTTGCTTGAGCTTTAGCATAGGAGCTATACCACTACCATTTTTAATGACTTTGGTATGTCACGGCCGGGATCAAACCCGGGGCCTCCCGTACCTGGAGTCGATGCTCTACTGATTGCGCTACCAAGTCCGGTTGACCTGGAAGTACAATATCTGTGTAAACCTGTATAAAAATGTGCTAACAATCTGTATACTCACTGTCAGCAGATGCCGGATATGATGGTATATAACTCTGTGCAGTCGGTCCATTATAGAACGCCCCGAAGGAGGCGTTTTGACTGTAGGCCTGCATTGTTGTTGGCGTTTCTGAGGCCTTAGATTCAGTTGTTGACGACGGACTTGAAGACTCCGAAGTAGGTTCACTAGATGTTTGGGATGTGGTGGGGTCACTAGTAGATACGGTTGATACTGGAACTAAGGTCTGATAGGCAACTGCTCGAGAACTGTTGATAAAAAATGGAGCAAATATAACCTATGGAAAAATATTCGCATCACTTTTTTAAGGGACCTATCCAGTTTATCAGAATGCACACCTGTTAGAGCATGTAAAATTTTCTTCCTAACATTTGCATCATACAAAAAAGAGCAGTCAGTTTGGGGCTCATATCCGATCTCTTTGCTTTTAAGGTGAATTTTTACTCTTATACCATATGCTTATGTTTAATCATTCTCTTGATATCATTCAGTAACATACTGAATACAGAAGATTCTTGATATTTTCACATCATTTAGTGTCCAGAAAAATCTTTCATTGTCTTAAATTTGCCAGCAGACATGTTGATGTTTGACCCTTTTTTGCTGAAAACACCATTCATACCATTGACAGAAAACAGTCATGGTGTTTGCAGTTAACAAAGGGTTAACAATAGTACTTGACATTTCATAGACATACTTTCTGTTTCCTAGTTATTTTCATATGATAAATGCAATGCACTTTACAGAGAAAGAAAAGGATTCAAAATTACAATAAATATATGAAAACTTAAAAAAACATAACACTAATGCTGACAAATGAGTTTGGTGCCTTTAGTATCATGTTAACCCGATTAAGTAGATTTTACATTATTTTCAGTCAGGTATGCATTCTTTGATAATGAATAGGTACATCAACACAATTGGTGAATGATTCAAGAAGGAATCAAACACCTGATTAAATTAGCATAAGAAGAAATGTTGATTTTCTTTTTCATGAATAATATTAATGTGAACAAAAACTTTCTGTATAAATGAAATGAACTTTTATTCATTGCCTTATATTTATTCGGGATGACAGAACCTAAATCAAAAGTAAGTATGATTACAAAGCCATAATTATTCAAATAAGTTAAGAAAAATATGTAAGAATGCAAAAGTGTTTACACTTTGAGAATAAGTCTCAGACAATTTAAAGCCACATAATTGGTCAAAATAAAGCCAAATGATGTCAAAATAAAATCACATGATTGGTCAAATGAAACCACATGATTGGTCAAAACAAAGTCACATGATTGGTAAAAATAAAGCCACGTAATTGATCAAAATAAAGCCTCATGGTTGGTCAAAATAGAGTCACATGATTGGTCAAAATAAAGCCACATGACTGGTCAAAATAATTTTACTCTTGCTCCAATCTGACCGTTATGTTGTATCATATGTATAGGCTCCAACTCAGAACTCAAACTCATGTTTAAACATGTAACTAATAATATATGATTTTTAGAAATAGAATAAGTAATATATATATTTAATGCTGCACCCTTGTGAAAAAATGTAATAAATAATGCAATGTTGTAAATTGTTCCATACAGAACTATAGAATTTTTTGTTTTTGTTTTAAATGCTCAAATTCAAATTTTCTGCAAATTGCCTTTTTGCAGCAGTTCAACACAAACAATTGCTCTCTTTACATATTTGCAAATGTTCATGAGTGCTGTCTTATTAGAAAACACTATGGCAGCTTAATCTAAAATTTTGTCCAGCAAATAGCTTTTAATTCACTTTGTACGACCAGGACTTTGTTGTTACATCAACAACGATCAAATGATTTTCAAGAAAATATGAAATCGTGACAAGTTATGAAAATTGGGTCACGAGAGAGCTTTCCAAAAACAATAATGAATGTTGGCAATGGTAAAGTCCCATGGACAAACACCCTGAAAGCAGGTGATAATTAGTGATATCATATTATCCAGAAGTTGTTCAATCTTCACAGCCACCTACTTTACAGTCCTCAACAAATACTGAAATTTGCATAAAGATGTAAGAGAAATCACAAGGTTAGAAATTAGTGTTTATTGTTGCCTACTGAAATTATATCTCAAATTGAAGATAAAGTGAAGGGATTACTATTTAAGTTGACATAAATCACAATCGAAAGAGATTGCTGGTTATTTTAGTAATCAGAACATTTCTTAGTATATAGAGATGATTTTCTTCATACCATAAGCATAATTTACAATATTGCTTGTTTTTTTTTTTTTAAATTAAGATGATATGTTTGTTTCTCTACATGTACATTTGTTAAATTATCATCATTTAAAGTATTTTTTAAATATAAGAAAAATATAACAATTTGTTCTGCTAATATCTTATTGCAATTGAAGGCCTTATCAAATTTGCCTTTTCCTGGGTCAATTCAGAGGTTTTGTTTTGAGTTTGAAATACATTGCCATGAATAATTATGATCAATATAGCCAACATTAAAACATTCACCCAGAACAGGTCTAAAACCCAAGTGGTGAGTGGCTACGTGTACTAATATAGAAGTGCCAGCTTGGGCAATAAAAACTAAATAATATTGATAATTTAAAATTGTCAAATGTGCCATATCATAATTGAAGTATATCCTTGACCTCTCACCTGACATGTACAAGTTGTACTAGGGCTGATAATACTGCAGCTTATAAGCGTTTTATCTCCTATTCAAGAATACCAATGCTGCAATTACTGATATTTTATAACAAAGTCAAAAGTGTATCTTACCTGTTTAAAAAATTGGCTATTATATTGGAATTGTGAAGGTCAGCTAAAGTTTTATTTGGATCTCCTGAAAAACAACAACAATGTGTTAGAAAACAAAATACAATAATCTATACTAACTTCAAAGTTTCATTTAATGTACCAAACATTGAAAAATTATTTCTTTCTTCATCTTATTTATCAGTTTAAAGCTAATTATATGAAAAATGTAAAGATCTGTATTTTCTTTTAATCCATTCAGTAAGTTTCTGTAATCCAAGAATATTAATTGATATTTAATAATATAAGCTGAATCATTATCTGTACAATAACAAAACCTCCCTGCCTAACTACATCAATCAGATAGTTTTACTGTAGTAAATATTCAACAGCTCCAATATGAAACTGAAAAAAAAGATTTCTTTCACAACTAAACAACAATAATTGACTCGCATAACAAAACTAACATCATGATTGCAATATTAGAACTATTTCAGCCAAATGGTTATTTGAAAGAGAACACGGATACACAAACAAAAATGCAAGGGGTGTGATAGGTTAGACTAATCTGGTATATCATTACATTGATCCCCAGATAACCATTTAAGAACCTGTATGCATTTCAGAAACTTCCCTTTCTCCATTTCAATTTTGTGTATTAAGTTACTCTGCACAACACTAGATGTAAGCTGTAAGAACAAAGCAAGTGTTTAAAATGTATCCTTTTTTCACAAGAGATATCAATTTCAAATGTTAGCCACTCTCACGCAGGTTTGTCCATGAATCTACTGAAGTTTTTGTAAGTTTTGCTGGACAATTTGTCAGAACATGGTCATGTTTTTGCTTTATCATAGTGAGGTGACAAAAAACAAAGAAAATGATCCACGTGACGACTTTCCGCCGCTACTTCAGCTACTACTGGTACTAGACTTAAACATTCTCAGGAACATGGCTGTGGTAAAAGTACCAAAACATGAAAACCCACTGGCTTCAGTTACATAGGACAAAGAAAAAAAATATAGATGTATATCAATTTATTCAAACTATTTACATTCCATAAACCAAAAAAAGTTCAATATTCAAATTGTAACAAAGATGTAACTGAAGACAAAGGGATAAAATATCTGACTTTATTTCAAACTAAAGCATTGTTGGTGTGTGTGTTTTTTGTCTTCTCAAAATAGTGAAAACATTCTAAAGCCAACACTCAGCATTCTAATCATGACAAAGAAAAAAGAAAGGAATAAAACAATATAGTTTCACTAACTAAACCATTTACAGACCATTTTCAAAAATGTTAACAAATTTACAAACATATGTCAAATAAAGCAATAGTTCCATCAATAAAACCATCTTTATAACCTATTTAAGAACATATCTTTTGGAAAAGATAAGGAATTGGTTGCAAACCATTTTTCAATATAGGACTGTCTTTTAAAAAAACAAACAACACTTATACCCCTACAATATAACTGCTTCTTAAATGTATTACGACATGAAAAAAGCACACACGAAAAATCCATCATGACTTTTTACCCCATTTGAACAATGAGATTGTATAATGGGATTACACCATCTCTTAACGCCAGAAACATATGCCTTGTGTGCCATTGAGAGTCTAGCCCTGCCTGTTACTCCAAGGGTGACATTTGCTCAGTTGGTAGTGATTTCAGAGAACTGGCTGTGCTGCTATAATCAATAACAAACAAAGAAATGACGTAATTTGTTTCATTATTGTTACAGGCTAATAAAAGAATGAAATATTGTTTGGGCGGGCCACTGTTCCTGCTGAGATAACACAATTGGAGCGCAAGAAATGGTTCAGTAGCGAATAAATGTACCAGAAGCAGCCTTTCTAGTCCAGAAATGATGTTATTTTGTGCATGGCCAAGACTATAACTTTCATCTATTGTTATGAAAGGGAATAGTAAGAACTTGTCACTTTGATCATTAAAGTTGTATGCAATGAAGCTTGCCACAAGGCAAGGAACTGCAAGAAAATGACGTTTTCTGAGCAGGACATGGGAGCCCTGTATTGGCGAACCCTTCTAAAAAAAATATTGAAGCGCAATGAGAAATCAATGGTATCCTTTCAATTCAGTTCCCAGTACGGAACAGCGGAGATTTAAAGGTGAACAAATTATGGTTTTATGGCGTGTTAGTAACAATACAATGAACTTCAGCATTTGTTTTTCCCTCTCAGATATTGATTTTTAACTCTTGGTCTGCTGGGCAGAAACTGATCAGGCTACTTTCAACATTGTAAATCCCGATCAGTCAGACCCCAGCAGAAGCTGGCTGATCAGGATCTGCACTATTTGCTGCACAGACCCTGGCAATACATATAGCTAAAATTGCATGTAACTTTTAGAAAATAACATAGAATCTGTATTGGTTATTTACAAAAGCAGCAGATTAAGGGTTTTTAGAATCGCAGGCCTGTCTCTCTTAGAGTCCTCAACTTTGGCTTCCTGGACATGAACATGATTTATGATCACGTTGCCTAATTGTACAAATACATGACACAAGTGGAATTAACTCATTATCTCGCATCTAAAATCACTCAACTTTTCATCCAATTTTTAATGGCCAAAGATTGATAACTTTGTCCATCATACAGCAGAAACATAATTATGATATATTTGATTAATTATGGCCACTCATATACCAATTAGTATTTTTTCTGTTGCCATTGGTATTTCTTTTCGACATGGCATTGACCTAGTTTGAAGACATGAACCATGCTGACAAACATATTGTGACCTTATGGTAACTGGTTTCTTGCCAATTAAACCAGCAAGGATATGATTTAAATGGACATAATATTTTACAAACTTAGGTAAACATAATGAATATTTATGGGTAACATGATGACATACATGCCAGTCAGAATGCGTTAGTATACCTGTAGAAACTTTAGAAATAAAAGTCAGACATTTATCATGGAAGTGGAAATGCAAAAGTGTCAGGAACATTCACAAAACATATCAACAAATTTGATATGAACTTCTTGTTGATTTTTTTGGTTACAATTCTTTAGTAGGACATGCTAGTAATTTGAATGCAACCCATCTAAATCTTATAAACTCTATTTGATTGAACATAATACTTGCTTTGTATCAAGCACTGGAATTTACAACATCAGCCTCGAGAAAGCCATGCTTCACATTTCAGTGGAAAGCAACCCACTTAAATTATGTCAACTACTTTTGGTTGTTTTGGTTTTATACTGATAACCTGGCACAAAGCATGCACAACTGAACCAAGGCAACATGCTTTTCTAACCAGTTCAAGTTAACACAATTTACGAAACACTTCTTAGCAATGTATCTTTACATGAAGCTGCAACATACTCAGATGATGTTTCAGGCTTCTGTTGATCTCAGAAAGACAGGCTCCATGATGGAGCAATGCTGGAAATCAGGCAAAAGACATGCTAGAAGGAACCAATGGTAGACATGATTGTTGCTGGTTCCAGTAACCACTTAAAATAGTTACAAACTAAAATTGTTTCTTGCTGGAAATCAGGCAAAAGACATGCTAGAAGGAACCAAACGTAGACATGGTTGTTCTGGTTCCAGCAACCACTTAAAATAGTTATCAACTGAAATCATTTCTTGCTGGGAACCAGGCAAAAGACATGCTAGAAGAAACCACAGCAGACATGCTTGTTGCTGGTTCCTGTACCTGTGAGAAAGTCTAGAGGGATTGTGATCACCTCCCCTGGAGATAGGGGGGAACCAGTAAAGCTGCTGTCACCTAATGATGACTTGATTGTTATAACTGAAATGGAAAGTAGAAACTTGATAGTAAGTAGTGACAGTGAAAGTAGAAACAAAATGGTTGAGCATTCCATTACACTGCTACAAGATTGATATAAGGTAGGCTCAATAAACATAAATTGTCAACAGTCTGATATAATATTCAGACTATGAAAATTCAAAAAAGACATCCATGATAAAGAGTAATCAGAGAAAAAGAAAGAAAAAAAAACAACACAATTCAAAGTTCAAAATTTTAAAGTTATTAAAGATTTATTATTTGCAAAATATTGCATGCATAAATCCTTATTATATTTCTTACATGAATGATTTTTGAATAATTTTTAAAAACATTGTTTCATGATGATTATAGCATACCTTCTGCTGATTATGGTCACTAAATAAGAGATTAAAAGAGGTTGCAACAAAAAAATCTTTACAACAATTAATCATTATTACACAATTTATAAAAAAATGAATAGAATGAAATCAGGTCAACTATCACTTTTTTAAGGTGAATTTAATGTGAGCTGAAGGAAGCAGCTTTAGATTAAGCATTTTTTAATAAAGGTACAGTGATTCATTATACAGGATGCATGCTGAACTTCACTCTCTATAGACATAATCTCTCCAATTTTAAATTGATGTCCTATAATTTAGTATTTAAGCTTTCTTGAAGTAAGTTCTTGAAAATTAATTTTGACAAATAGTTTTGTTCATGTCTCCCCCATACGAAGCCAATTATTGTATTAAAATGGTCTGTGATCAGTCAGTGACTCTGCACGAGGTTTAAGACTTTAAAGAAATGAAAAATCAGAGACTTTGAGTCTCCGAGATCAGCCAGAGGCTACCGTTTAGAAACCGGGGAACCAACAACGAATAATTTCCTCTGTCACTTCAGTGGAAACGTGTCGCCAGAATAGACTCCAGATCACTTCAGGTCTCCATTGACTGAAGAGTCAACCCTTACGAATTGATAAAATGTATTTTCAAACACTGAAGAACTGCCTCTCTGAATGAGACTACAGACAATGGCTTGGGGTAGTATAGGAGTGTTTCGGGACCAGATGAAAGGGTAGGTTGGGGTGGGTTGAGAGGGGGCTGACTGCAGGGGCCCTTGTTCTGATACAGGTATTAACGCCCAGTCATTGTCCCCAAGGATACTGATATGAATCTTCAGCTCTTCCTGCTTTCAATATGCCAAAATAAAGGTCAATAATGTCAAAGATTCATGTCAATCCTAATCATTTTCTGGTCATAAAAACATATCAAGATAATCAAATTCCTCCCAAAAATATCCAAAGGACACAAAACTTTAATATTTTATATTAATTGCTTTCCAATATCAAATGCTGTTTTATACCATATCCACACTCATTAAAATTGATTTTGACATTTAAATAAAAAAACTGGACTAATTCAGATTTCCTTTACTCATTCATAGCTTGGAGTTTCAATAGCTTGTGAATTATCTTGCAGGTTTTATTATTAAGCCTTGCACTTTAAAAACACCTTCAAAAATGCTTGCAGGCATAAAGCAAAAAAGAAATGAAATTAAAACAAAATAACAACTTGTTTCTCAGCACTTTCAACACAAAAATTACAAATCTCAAGGCCGGTTGTTTAGAAATCCTGACTATCATGGAATATTACAGAAAAAAAAGAAAAGAAATCTTGGTTTAATTAAAAAAAGTGACATCACAGCAGGATCCTATCAAGTCTTGGCCCGAAAGAATCACATGAAATGACTTTCAATTATTAGTTTCTTTTACAATATTATTTTTCTTCATTTCTCATTCGACGTCACTTTTTTAATTTGATGTAGAGAAGATAATTTTCAAAAAGAAATGCGTAGATGATGGAGAAAATTAAATGTATTAAGTGTATGCAAATGTCTCGAAATCATTTTATATAATCAAGATGGGTTCTGTTGAAGGCATCCTAAGTGACTGTCACAGACATTAAATAATGTCTATGTCGATTGACAGACAACTTGGTCTATCAATCATTTCAAACAGCAAACAATCACAGCTCTATTCATTTCTACAAAAGAAACAATTAAATATGCATGAGGTCCTGGGTAAAAAGCTGACCCTTCTTGTCCCGTCAGATCCATTCTATTTCCTTCTTTACATGTGACGATCTGATGATGATCTTGTGATGATCAGGCAAATCATTACCATAAATACTCATAAAAACACACACATTCCCTCCCTTTAAGTGCTCAATCATTAACCCATAAACTCAATTTTCCCCTACATACAACATGATGGTGGCATAATTATTGTCTATTAATCAATTTGTAAAGCAAGTTTAATAAACAGCATGGGTCTATAGCTTAACAAACAGAATAATATCAGTCGAGAAGTAAAATTATTTTCAACAATCTGTGGCTATTCTGCGCTAATAGCGTAAGGGTGGTAAGTGGAATAAAATGATTAATGAGTCTTGTTTTCGGGAGAGATTGGCTGCTTAACAATCTAATTAAAAATATCCCATTTAACAACAAACATCAAAAGTTGAACACAACAGCAGCTAACAATGTCTGTAATTTGGCTGAACAATATCTAACATAAAGAGATAAGAAGCTGTAGATAAATGGACTCTTCACCATTGAAGATGTGTTGAGTCTGGACAACAGTATGAGGAATAAAATGTTTTGCGAAATAGTTGTGGGACAAAGTTGAATAAAGAAAAACTTTTTATTAAGTGGATTCATTCAATAGTTGTTTAATTGAATAATGTTATTAATTGTTTGCTTTTTTTATACTGCAGGTTCACAATCTGTCAATCATACAAGTTTACATGAACATGGGACGATTTAATATGTACATGTTGCTGCTATCTTATCTACACGTATGCCAGCTAATGTTAATTTCTTGACAGAAATATTTATTGCTTGAACTCAAAATATAATTACAGGGGAGGGATTAAAGCTGCAAGAACATATTTGACAATTTTGTGGTTACTTTGAAAGGCATTAGTCAAGACTTTGTAATGAAGTTTTGCCACCAAGCCACCCTCCATTTCCTCAATTTCAACAGGAGCTGACCACGCTGAGGCAATTAATGTAGAGCCAGATCAGCCAACTTATACTGGATGCTGTCTGATTAACATCAGCACCATTTGTTTCTAAGTTTCTAGCAACGTGTTGTTACTTTTTGAATACTACTGTAATCACATAACTGAGATCTGTTTGTCTTAAAAAAAAAAAAAGGTAGCATGATAGGGGATAAATACTGACATCTTCAATAAGATGTAGTAACATGCTGGTACAGATTGTCCATTTTATCCCAAAAGAGTATGAAAAGTAAATATGCATCATTTAAGCATCAGCAAAAACAATTGTATTGTTAAAAACAAAATAAAAATAATATTTTTTATATCAAGTTCACATGAAATATGCCCATTTGTTTGCATTTATTTCACACATTTATTTCACTGATAAAAAATACAAAAATATACAGTAAAACTGCTTGCATCATATACCATTTAAAATATAAAAAAGATCCAGCTATAGTAGTAAAATTAAGATATTTACAATTTATGTGTATCAAATGAATGCCATTTGCAATCCAATAAATAACCTCCATATAAAGATAAGGTGCATATTATAAATTACTTTTCAACAATTATAACAGTTACTTGTTGCTGTTGTCAAAGAGTGCTACTTTACATAATAAGATTCCTCTTGAACCACTCACATTTCACCCTAATCTTAGTGATTTAAGTGGGCAAAACAGCTACCTTTCACTTAAAAATGACACAAAGCACTCTTGAATCAATTGAGGCCAATGAAAAACACTTGAGGCCTTAAAGATGCTCTTCAAAGAATCGGGATCATAAATCTTTGGACCAGTCAGATGAATTCCTTCTTGCAGGTGAACCTGGTCTAACTCTAAAGAGGGGACCAATTAAGACTCCAACAGAGAAGAATCTGAAGAGTAGCACAGGGTGCAGTGGGTGGGTGGGGTAAGGACAGCAGACAGGACTGTTTTTAGAGAATTACAAAGACCCTGGTGATAAAAACAAGTTTAGTTCCCATGGAATAGATAAGCCACTTGGTAGAAGTTATTTTTATGATAACTCTTCGATAAGCTCCCAAGATCAGAGGAAAAGAATTGTTGGCTTTGGTTAAAACCATGTAGTGCAGTTTTTACTCTGCAAAGATGGGGGAACTTGTTTATGCACCCTAATCTTAAACCTGGCAATTATGTCCTTGTAATGTTAAAAAATAATTTACTCTATATAAACAGTACTGCAGTTTGGGCAAAGGCCCTTTCACTGTAGAGATATTTGCTTAATAGATTGTTTTGTTTACAAAGTTGATAAGAAAAATTCACACATGGCCAATAATGCTAGTAAATGCTTTACAAGATGATACAAGAGGTTCTGTAGCAAGCTATTCTTTTTGGCTTTCTGCAATAGATAAATTCTCAGGCAAGCTGATGGGTGCTATCTATTTATATGTCAAAGTTAATACACCATTAGTAATAAACATTAAAAACTCAAGGAAGAGCTTCCAGGTTTTTATCTTTTTCTGTTGTAACAATGAATTTTTAGAAACTTGCATACAAAATATGTATTGTTTTTTAATTCATTCTTTTTTTGTTAATTGTATTTTATAAACAAACACAAAAGTCTAGCACTGTAACATCATCCTCTTTTTTACATGTTCTTTATCATGTTTTCTTCTGTACATTTTTCTTTAGATTAATAAGTAGGTTACAGATGACTATCCAAACCCCCTACTTCTCTCCAGCCAATTGCATTAACAGATGAACAATAAAAGTAGATGTAAAAATAAAAAATAAATTATACATTATTTAGGAAAAAATCAAATCTCTCTCTAAGAAGTGTATTCATAATAATGCAATATTTTATAAGACCATGAAAAAGATATTTATTTCCTCCCAAAAATATTTATTCTCTTAATTGTTATTCTTTTGCAACAATTTTAAAATCTGAACAATTTCTTTGCCAGCATATAATGGTTCCTTTTCCAACTAAAACAGCAAAGGAATTGTACAGCCTAACAATAGGGACATTACAATGGCCATAAACACACATGCATGACGAATCCAAACGTCTTTTCAAATCCCAGTTCATAAAACTGACTTTAAAATAACGCCCCATTAAGTCTGTGTGAATTGAAAATTAACTTCACATAAAATTCTGTCATAAAACAGCCATGGTTGAATGATAATGTTTGAAAAGAATAACTAACAATAGACTTTCGTGGCCATTAATTTTAAGCCGTACATTGTTCACGATTGGTTTAAGTACTGCGTAGGGGACCAACACTCAATGATGAGTGATTTTTTGCACATATATTCAGCCCACAGAGCTGTTCGAATGCATCATGGATGTATACATAATGCACATCCTTTCAATGCTTAATCTTTTATGAATCCACTAATAAAAGTGACATTTTCACAAAAGCAAACAATAGTAAATTTACTCATAAAATACTGGGGTAAAACAAGTGCCCAAACATGTTTAAACCTGTTTAAACTACGGGAGTATCTGAATAAAGACAGTAAATTCTGTATACTGATTAGGTGTTTTTTTATTAAGACAAACATGTTTATGTTAAAATAACCAACAAGGCAAGTTGACTGAATTTCCAAATAAAATAATACATTTCAAGAGTGCCCATTTTTTCTGAAAGTTTTAAGTAAAGAACATGACATTGTTGTTTGCTCTTTCTTAATGTTGCTCATTCTTTTTTGAATCCTAGACCTTGGTTTAAATTTGCTATTATACATTACTTGATTGTATTCAACTTAATATTTTCTTCATAAAAACAAAGCTTACATAATTGCATTTATCTAATATTTTTCAAAACCAAACTGTTTTAAGACTCTTTTTATTATGAAGCAATATTTGTGCCCTTTAAGTGTTTCTATATGCCATACAAATGCAAAAACATTACTTTTTTGACAACCCCCACCTTTAAAGTAGCAACAACAAAAAACACATAAAAAAACACACAAAAAACATCAAAATTCTTTTCTCTCTTTCGAATTCTTCATCCAACCCTCTCTTTACACTCAGTGCTCTACCCACCCCCTTATGGCAGTCATCAAGTTAATGTAGCCGATTTTAAACAAACATGTACTTAATATGGTCAACAGATTCAAAGCTCATAAAGCTCTCTATCACCTCTTGCCTAGCTCACAGGCTTTATGTCGCAAGCAATTATTTAATGGCCACTTTATGAGGCCGAAGCTCTAATCCCCATCTGGTGCCTAACTTTTCAGTGTGGAGATTTGATTCTTCAGTTGTGGAGGTTTGACTCTCCAGCAGGGAAGTAAGGAAAGGATTTAAGGGAGCTGTAATTAGGGGCCACTCAATCACAGAGAGAATATTGAGCAAACTGACATACTGATCCCTTGACATCCATTCTTTTGCTTCCATTGGAAACTGATTCATTGGATGCTAGTGAACTACATGTATGTACATAAAAGTTATAGTGGTTGAACAGTTAAAAGCCTTGAAAATTTGCTCACAGAGTCACATTTTCAAGCCTTAAACCCTAACACAAGGTTTTTGTTTTCGGCAAGACAATTTACTTTGCTATGCTCTAGGTTCAGTAGTAAGGTATGATCTGAACATGGGTTCTACTTAAAAATGACAGTTATGAAGTACTAACCTAAGTTAAGTGAAGAAACTGTTACAGGATAGATTAGGGACAGACATGCTAAAGCTGTAAATGGATAAAAAAATGATGAAATGAGTTTGGATGTTATTCATAAATTGAGTTGAAAGCATGATATTAATGCAGCAAAGGACAAACTTTAGTGAGTGTATAAATTGTATGTTAAATGTGTCAGGAAATAACATTGACTGCATTGGTCTGTATAGCCACTTAAAATTTCCAAAAGAAGTAAGAATGAATTAAGAGTTCTATTCAAATATGAGCCAGAAATAAATAATAATTAATGGGTTTTTAATTAGGGACCAATGCATCTTAACATAAGGGGGTGTGCATCCAAAAATCCTAGCCTGAATAAGTTCTAGAGAAAAACAACCTCACTACTTGTTTCAACATATCTTGGCATTTAATTCAAAATATTTCAACTAGAAGGAAATTATAATTATTTTGACCTAAAACTTATGCTTTCATAAGAGGAAAGGTTCAAAATACAGAAAGACAGTTGTTAAGTTTATTCATACTCAAGGTCATTGGTCTGAATGCACTTGTTCCTTGTAACAGCAACAGAGAAACTAAACATGTCTAAACGTTATATCAAAATATCCCACTCATCAGGAAATAATCACTATTTTAACCTAAAATTAATACTTTCATATGAGGTCATGTTTTACTGACAGAAAGATTGACAGAAAGACAGACATTATGTTAATTTAATACTTATAATTAATTACCTCAATGCACTTGTTACAAAGCAAGATGCATTTTTCTGGCTTTTTTAAATTTGAGCTTGGTTATTTTATTGTTTAATGGGTTTATCATCCGACCAACTTTGAGCTGGAGTCCGAAATCATTCTGATTGGTCAGAATTTGGAACAAATTTAAAATCTGACCAATGAGAAGCCAGAGGATGGTCTTGGTCTTAAACTCAAGCTTAGAGTTTTATAACCTCAAGCCATACCATCTCAACAACATATTTGTTGCATAAACATATTTGATAAAATCTGATAAGAATATACACTAGACTTTCATGGCACAAGTTACATATGTAAACAAGACTACTGGCATCATGTTAAATGCACTGTATACTCCTCTGTTTCTGTGAACGCAACATTAAATCTTCATCAATAAAAAAAAATCTTTATAATCAAGACTAAATTCTGACAGGACTTAAAACACAATTAAGAAATCAACCAAATCACAAAAACAGCAACACAGTACCATTATATAGCAAGTATCAGACTGATTTGAAATTCTTTTCAAAACTATAATAAATTTAACATCCTTTCTAAAATGACGTATGTTTCATCAGCTAACATATTATAAAATTTGAAAGCTTATACAATAACAATAACAATGTCATCATCTGCTACATTAACTCTATGTAAATTGTGTCACCTCAGCACCCATTGGTTATCTTTATTGTCATGTACTGTATACATAGAGTAATGCACCAACATAAACCTGAGCCTGTCCTTCATGCAATACATTGCCTTGACTACAAAATTAATTTAGAACTATTAATATGCATTTTTTTTACATAACGTTTTAGTTCCAAAAAAAAACACAAGATCATTTCAATGGACCTTATTAGTGCTAAGTTGAATTACTGTCTGATGATAGATTAAACGTCAAAATCATGTGCTTGTCGATGTCAAAATAATGTTATGAAAAGTGCTTCTTTCAGAACAGTCTTTGCAACAATATTCTGAAGACATGTTTGTGATATGTATAGAGAGTACTACAAGTTGTTTTTGTTGATATTTTTGTTATTGATGTTGATGGTATTGTCAAAACGGATGTACGTTTACCTGTTAAAGGTCCTCCAACACCAGGCACTAGCCACGGCTCGGCGGTGAAAGTCTGACCAAGGTGGGGCACCAACCCTGGAATCTCTCCTGAAAAATAAACATTTTCATGAACACATAGGAAATCTGCAAGCATGAGCCTTAAAGGTGGTATCCAAAAGTTTACCTATATCGAATGCATTTAGCAATATATTTCCTATCGAATGCATTTAGCAATATATTTCCAAGGTTTTTGGTAAGTGAGGCATAATTTCTGCATAAACTCATACTAAAGTCAAAGCAAAAACGATTTTGAACACTACCTATATTTTAAACAGTACAAACTGCAAACATAATCACTGTAAATGTTCATTCCTCCAAATCTATAAATAAGCACAACAGTGATCTCTGCTAAAAATAGATACCAACATCTGTGTTGACTACTCAGATGATGATATAACACTATCTTAAATGTATTTTGTCACATGGTTTCTTTAGATTAAAAATATCTAACTGTGCAGCAATGGCTCAGATAGGAAAGACATATTTGTAATGACAAGTGGGAACTTATGCTTCCCTTTTCACATGGATCTAGGGCACCATTAAACAGCATTTATTGGGACCTTTTCAGGTAACAGTAATTGATTTGAGTGCAAGAGAGTAAAATAAATGGTTCAAACTGCTGGATACCAACTATAAGGAAAACACAAAAGCTTTTAGTTCGGAAACAGAGGTGTGTATCGTACTGGACTGATAATGGTAATGATATACTTTTTCTTGACGATTTTTCTAATATTTTTGCTTTAAGATTTATTTGTTTATTGTTTCCAGTTAATTATCAATAACACTGTTTACAACTAAACTGTTTATATCATTGATGTTTGTTAATAATTTTACATTATCGCTTGTTGAGTTTTGTATTATTACGTCAATTATTGTCGATTTTTCACAATACTAATTTGTAAAGTGTCCAATGTACTTCTAGCAATGTATTTGTCTAAGCTCTGTCCCCAAATAAAAAAAGTGGAAACTGGCCATAATTGTATTGGTTACTTAGGAACTTATAAAAACTTAACATAAAAAATGGACTTTCTAGGGACTCTGTCACAACAGTTTACATTAGATCTAATGGTTTATTCAAATACATCCCCACTGATTATACTGGTGATCTAATCTCAACTTTATATAATTAATATACACCATTATCAACCTCTGTTTCCCTTTCCTGTTCACACAGACAACACAAAAAAACAACTCCCCATGAAAACCTTTCACGGGAGCCATGTCCAACAATGCCCAAACGATGCCCAAACAATGGCTGCAACAATAGCTGATAGCTGTAACAATGGGCTATGTTGATGGGTCCCTCAGAAGTTCACTTATTCAACACTCAAATCATTGTTCTAAGCTTCCATGTAAAAATACTGAGCCATAACACAACACGGTTTACAACATGAACAATGGCCATGTTGAAGGTAGGTTTATGACAGAGATGGAACAGGATTTAGCTCAGATTTTTATCAATCTGAAAAGTCATTGTGAAGTGTAAATATTTTGAAGTGTAAATAATGAATAAAAGTTTGACATGGGACAGAAGTCGGCATATTTTAATTGTGAACATTTTAACTAAACTTGTTCATTATTACATTTCATAACTTCATTCATCATGGACAAGTTTCAGTATGGTCAACTTAATAACCAACATACAAATGCATCAGAAGTCTCCAAAATACAAATATTCCCAAATCTGCTAAAAACAGCAAAAACATCTTAACCAAAATCCCAAAAGTGCTTCTTATAAGGGCATTTTTATATACCCCTTTCCCATACTTATAAAATAGGCAAATTCTCCTGAATCTGCATAGTGCTCAACAACAACAATAAAAACAACAATACAGCTGTAAAACCATGGAGACCCTGGTTGCCCGTGACAAGCCATGTTGTTACATGCAGGCAGGCTGGCCTGTATAGCTAAGCAGGGGAACAATGCCTCCATTTATTCACGCAGTCCTGGACAACACAAAACTTTACTATAGCAAAGCCCCGCCCGAGACAAGAGCCCATTTTTCATGTGTCGCGGTCCATCGTGCGTGATTGATCACTGCACACCGGACCAGCCACTGTTACCAAAGTTTTCCGAAGACGAACAATTGAAACCTGGACAGAATTTAACGATTAAGTTGTCATCCCTCCATTAAGCTCATGTTAAAAAGATGGTCCGACAGGCCAAAGAATAAAATTTTGAAATTCCCATGTCGGTACAATTATGATCGATGCGAGTGAACTTGGTGGGATGGGTGTGGTTTCTAGCTCATTACTCCATTCAAACTTTGTGAGCACATCCTCATTTTTTAAAGCACCCCCTCACCTCCTGTTTCAATTCCTCATCATCAGAAAAGAAACAGAAATGTTAAAAAATTGGACCTTCGATCGGAAATGGTGATAAGAAAGGACACAGTGAAGATATGATCAAAATCCCTCAAAAGATCTTTTAAGGCAATTATAAAGCCAGGAATTCTTTATAAATGTACTGTCAATATATGTGCGTTAATGAGAGAGTTAAGTCAGGATAGCAGTTCATTGAAATGGCTGTCAAGTGTTTATTTTGGGTGAAGTTGTCCAAAGTATAAAAAGCACAGAAAGTTTAATGTTCTTAAGAAGGGACAAGGATATTACTGATATATATGCACTTTTGTTATTTAGCATGTTAAATATCCTCGTTTGATATAAATAACAAGTTTTTACACCGAAACAGACCCTATGTAAAATCATTTGTGGTTTAATACTTGCAAAAATAAGTAAATGGTACAAACTCTCTGATGGAAAGTTAAACTTTCAAAATTTGACTATTTTCAAAAGTTCAAGTTGATGTTTATACAACACAATTGCAGCAACATGCCACTAATGAAGCCATGTTAATTCATTAATTTAAATCTACAACATTTACTGTACTGTATACTCACATCTACAAGTACACAATACCCTTCTGTAGCTACCTGTCTTACAAATTAACATAAAGAAAACTGAAATGAACTCCATCAATGAAAGATTAAACAGAATAGAAAGGCCCTAATCACAGGCTACAAATGAAAATATTTGGTACTTGACGATCACAAAACAAGAGCCCTTAGGGTAGGGGAATGTCTTTTTTGTCTCGCTAAAAGCTAAGCAATATCTCTTCATTGAAGACGTAAATCTGCCATGCATTGTCCAAAAGTGAAGATCAAACACCGACCGAATACCACCAAGCACCACTTCGAGCATTCCTTCGATTAATTAAAACGTCTGATTATACTTCAAACTGATGCATAAATGCTTCACAGTGACAGGGGCACGGAGGTAAATTGTTCTAAAGCTAACGTGAGTCTATATAAAGAAACTTTGAACATGTTTGTCAATAAGCGTGTGTTAATTATATTTGACGGGTGGCACAAACCATCGGCACTTATTTATCTTTAACTTCCTGACACATGCCTGACTCATCTGACTTACATCGAGGTTTGGAAATATTTATCAATGGCGCACACAAAAATAAGTAACGCATTCATTCCCAGGGGCACCAGTGAGTGAGACACAGATTTCAGAAAAAAAAATTGATAGATAAACTAAACTGATTGAAAAGATTAAAAAATTGGACGCCATTCAATTGATAAATGACCAATAGAAACAGATTAATTGATGATCACTCTAACAAACAATTATTCATCTGCCATGTGACTTAGGGTGTGGGGTATATGTATGATTCATGCTGAACTACAATAGGAAATCTAATAGAAGTTCTACAGCATTGTTATGAATTTGTGTATTTATCCAACATTTTTGTTTGTTTTTTAACTGCTTATTAATAATGTAATTTATAGAAATGCTAATGTTTCTATTTTGTTATTGCTATGGTTTTTTAATATAGAAGATTCCACTGAAGAAATATTTAAAAAAAAGAGTCATCAAAGACATGAATTAGATTACAAGCTTAATTACTTGTCATTTATATCACACAAGGATATTAAACATGCAAAATATACTAAATGTAAGTTTTAATAAAAATTTCATTACTGGATTGGAAATATTTATTTCTATTTTGTAAAATGAAAACTGTAATAAACAATAATGAAAACAGAGGACTATATATAATTCATTATCTCACCTAAAACATGTAGAGACAATCTTCAAGGGATGATATGAAACACTGATCGACTAACACTGTACAAGAAACACCATTAGGGTGGATTATATATTATGTAAATGAGGTAAGTGGTCCAGCAAGGATAGGGTAAAAAATGTACATGTTCTATACTTTTTGAACCATGACAGAGAAATGTTGAAAATTTAACATCAAAGAGAGCACTTGTCAGAATGCATTAAAAGAGATTTGCTTTTTACACATCTGGAGATAATCAGACACATTACTTTACACACAACTTAAATCACAAGCTACTTTAAAAGAACAACATGGGTACATTTCTCATTTTCTAACTCAAGAAAATATGCATCATCGTTTAAAGATTGATTAAACGTATTTACTAGAACAAAAATCAATGAATAACAGATGTGTATATATACTGAATTTAGGGGTGTGCATGTTTGTTAAGACAATTACATATTCATTGACAAAATATACGAAAACTGATTAGTTTTAAAATTAAGGTGTAAAAAATTTAAGATTTGGTGGTTGTGGAACTAAATACACCATGTGGTTGAGGATGCCAAAGAAAACCTACGACACTAATAATCTAAAGACATCGTCATTACAGAGGTGGGTCAATGATCACAATCAGGCAATGTGTTACCTTGAACCCTGCAAAACAGTATGTTAAATGGCTGCTGCTGCTGATGATGATGGTGTTGTAATGATATTCACTTTGACTGATACCATAAGTTATGTGGGAGTCGTCATGATTGGCCATTGGGTTTGAAGATCGTAACCTTACTCTTGTTACAGAGGCAGACATTGACTACAAGATTTTGACATTCTATTTAAAACATAGAAACAGTATGTTATATAACTGCTGCTGCTGATGATGATGGTGTTCGTGATGATATTCCCTTTGATGTCATAAGTTTAGTGGGAGTCGTCATGATTGGGTGTCGGGTTGGAGGTCTTAACTTTAACCTTGTTACAGACAGAGGCAAGTCTATGACTGCAATATCTGAACATTTTACATAGAACCATAGAAATAGTTTGTTAAATAACTGCTGCTGCTGCTGCTGCTGCTGATGATGATGATGATGTTTACCTTGACTGGTGCCATTAGTTAAGTGGGAGCCATCAAGATTGGGTGTCTGGTTGGAGGTGTCACTTGTGGCGTCGGGTGAACAAGACGCAACAGGACTACACGGCACAGGCTGGAGTTCTACAATCCTGAAATAAATATTTCAAGGTTATATTTATATCAACACAACAACCCTGCGACTTAAAATCAATTAGATTCTGACAATTGTACATTCTGAAAATTGTACATGTCTGGAATTCTTAAATGTGGAAAGCTATAGATACAAGGTTACACAATTAAAAAATACTGATTCAAGAAGACGCAGATTTTACACAAATTGTACAATCATGAAAAATAGATTAATAACAGTTCACAAGTTAGAAAATCATAAAACATACAAACAAAAAGATTTAGAAAATAGTTCAGGATGGAGTTCTATGGGCCTGAAAACAGCATTTTAGGTAATATAAGCTTGACAACAGTGAAACCTGCTACAAAAATAGAATTTAAAAAAAAGGTAAAACATAAAACCATTTGGATGCTGAACATGGCACAGGCTTTAGAAGAATCATCCTCAGATCTTAACATATAGAATATTATGTAATATGTACATGAATTCAGCCATCATATGTGCATGAATTCAGCCAACATATATACATGAATTTTGCCATCATATGTACATGAATTCAGCCATCATATGTACATGAATTTTGCCATCATATGTACATGAATTCAGCCATCATCTGTACATGAATTCAGCCATCATATGTACATGAATTCAGCTATCATATATACATGAATTTTGCCATCATATGTACATGAATTCAGCCATCATATGTACATGAATTTTGCCATCATATGTACATGAATTCAGCCATCATATGTGCATGAATTCAGCCAACATATGTACATGAATTTTGCCATCATATGTACATGAATTCAGCTATCATATGTACATGAATTCTGCCATCATATGTACATGACTTCAGCTATCATATATACATGAATTCTGCCATATGTACATGAATTCAGCCATCATATGTACATGAATTCTGCCATCATATGTACATGACTTTAAATATAAAATTCAACAAAAAACAACACCAGCACCAGCAATCTCCTTGTGTCAGGTGACTTTACCTGTTCATGTGACACCCAGTGAATGAAAATCAACAAGCTAATAACAACACTGTGAAAGAGTTGAAATATTGTGAGTAAATGAAAATAAGAACAATTGTTTTGAGTGAACTGATGGTTCTTAACATAACTTAAGCACAATTCAGACCAATAAATCAACCTATATTGTCGCGACAATGTTTCTTGTGATTCGCCTCTCTTTACATTAACTCATGTTTTATTTGTTATCTATTATATTTAAAAAAGAATTTCAGTCTGAACCAGATTTTACTGGTAGACAGCTGTAGAAAAACAAAGAAAATGCATGACGTTTTTATTCCAAATATCTCATTTCTCTTTGAAGAAAACATCCTAGTTTTCATTCAATAGACCACAATATGATAATGATATACAAATTAATTATTGAAATCTTCTATATAATTTTCATTGTAATTAGATAAACATTGTGACAGGAATGTCTATATTATTTCCTTCTTTTTTTTTATTAATAAATTAAGAATAATAAACTATAAAATTAATTCAATTAATTATCATACATTATTTCCTTGATAGTTTAGAAGTGTTTGCCCATGCGCAGCACTTTAAACTTTCTAATCAACAACAACTCTTATAAAAATAATACAACAAATTACAGTTATTTATCTTAAAGTCTTAACACACAGGAAGATGTAACATTTGAGGAAATCAATGCTTTTTCATGTGTGACTGATTGACAAACCTTTTTCAGACAACTTAATGGAAAACTAGTGATTGCGTGATTTAAGTTCATCATTTTTTGACAGAGCCTTACTTATATGGAAGATATAGTGTCCCCTGCCCTGTTTTTGAAAAGATTTACTGGAGTGCATCCTTCAAAATTTTCAGCTATCTGGTTCCTGACTTGATGTGACTATATAAACATAAAACCAGCAATCATCCCCAGCACAAATCACTCAACTATGTCACAATGAAGACAAGATTAGAAGATCTATAACACAGAAGTCCTCATCTACCCTACTGTCTTGTTTTATCATAAACCCTTCCATAAAAGTGTGAGTTCTTGTTCCAGATTCAAAAAGTCTTATCACATTAAATACTGTGCAAGTAGGTAATGAAAACATAGATGACATACCGGTAATATGTCTATCATCTAAAATCTGTTGTTTTTTTAGCATTGCTGTCTATAACCTCACTTTCGACCTACATTTACCTAGGGATGCCAATGCAAGGCAAGCCCGGGGATGAATATCAAAGCAGCCCACAATGATAGAAATTACCCATTACAACAGTATACTCAGCTAAACAAGAAACATACCACATAACCAATGACCTAAACAAAAACTATTAGCTATAGTCTAAGACTAGCACAATAGGCTACATTTATACATTAGTGACATTTACTTAATTATGTATTTTACTATTTTAGCATAAAACATTAACTGGTTTAGTATTTGCAAACCTTACTGCTATTTGGAGCGTTGCATTGACTATAGTGAACATATATTACTTTCCAGAGTAAGTATGATATATTTATACTAGGTAAAATATTATTTAATTAAAGAACTGTTTAATTTTTAGGTGTCTTAGTTTGTGCAAGCTTATTCTTTTTTAATTAACCAATCAATAAATTTAGCTAAAGTTTTTGTAAATATACTCAGAGTTGCAACCACACTACATGTTTTATATCATTTCTTAAAGATATTTCTTCTTTAAGATGATGTGAAATCTATACTTTACTATCTTAAAAGCGGTATCCCACAGTTTGGTCCCAATGATTTTAATCAAATAAACAAAAAATTCATTGTTTCCTGAAAAGGTCAAGCAAAACCCACACCAAAACGCTTGCTTGCGACAAGCTCGTCACAAGTTTGCGACAAGTTTGCGCAAGCTTGTCGCAATCTTAATAAGATTGCAATTCTTAAATATTATGGTCGCGGATGCGAGCACGCTCGCTTGCATAGAAATTAAGGTTGCGGTTAGGTTTTGTTCGCACACTTCTCGCAATCTTAAATACCATTAAGATTGCGAGAAGCTTGCGGTCTTGCAAGCTTGCAATCTTATATTCCACTGAAGATTGCAAGAAGCTTGCGATCTTGCAAGCTTAAAACTAATTATTATTAGGATTGTGGATAGGTTGTGGTCTTGCAAGCATAAAATTATTCCAAGACATTAAGAAATTTATTTTGTATTTCTTTAAAGAAATAACATTTGAAAGAGAACTAGACCAGCATGACCAGTTCCACTTGCAGATATACAGCAAGAAAGCTATGATGGCCCTGTATCGCTCACCTGAGGACACTGGCTTTAAAATTTAATCACAAGACTAAATGTTCACAACTGTGCCTTGGATTCTAGTTATTACAAGTTATGTTGAAGCAAATCTTTGCCTACAGTTACACATCAAGATTTATTGCAAACAAAGATTCTGGTCAATTTCTGAGAAGATTAGGCCCCAAAAAAGTCTTTTAATGTGTTCTCAAGGTTTTTATAGATCTGACCAAGTCACCTACTTTTTGACCATGTGACCTATTTATTAACTCATCCAAGATTTCATACAGACAAACATTTAATGACATTCTGACCACCAGTGTTGGTTAAGATTGGATCAAAACGGTAGCCTTGAAAGTGTTTACGAGCAAATTGTTAATGCAGCTAGATGGACAGTTGGTTGAAAAAAGCTTACCAGAATGTGACATAAAAAAGCTCTAAATACTAACTGCCATTTTTTTTTTAAATTTTATTTTGTCATTATTTATTATTTAACAGAAATCACACAACCCTATACAAAACAGTCCCAGATTTACTCTCCCTAGAAAGTAATTTGATAATGATACCTTACTCCCATCTTGAGTTATTTATAGAAAATCCAAAAATATATTTAATAACTTGACAACAATTGATCCCTAAAGCAATTCCAAACATATTCTTCCCATGAGATAGTTAGTTAACTACTTAATCTGATTAATCCTCAAAAAAAAAAAAATAAGATAATGAACATAAACAAAATAAAATGTATTTAGTAACAGTGACTCAGTACTTCAAACTAATTGACAACAAAAACAATCCCATACTTTGGCATCCCATAAACAAGTTAACTTCCAAATTTGATACCTATCTAAATCCTGAGTAGACATGGAAAGCAAATTGCTGTTATGAGTTACAGTGACCTTGATCTGACTGATCACAAAAGCAGTTTTAAGCTATGTTATCATTAAAGACATCTACAAAAGATTTGGTAATAATAGCTCAGTACTATATTTATTTTTTTGATCTCATTCCAAAGATGTCAGTTTTTTTAATAACTTTTTCTTGTTGTCTTTCGAAAACCTGGTCAAGTAGATCTACAGTCTAATATCTAATATGACAACAAAATAACAGAACAGACAGTAGAGTATCATGTTAAAACCACTCTTACTTTATTGGGAATGTGAATAAACACCATTTAATAAGAAAAGTTTAAAAGTCGCTTTTACGGTGTTTTAGTAAAAGTCAATCGTAACTTTCGGAAAATAACCGAAGAAATCGCCGAGCGGTCCCGATTTACAATAGCACATGCGCAATCTACACTTCCGGCCGCGCCAATTTTCAACGAAATGCAAAAAATGTGATGAAAAAAAGAAGACTTTCCTTCACTGGACTACTAAGCAGAGGTGAGACATTGATCTACTTAAACAAGTATAAGAAGCACCACATTTTAAATCAGGTTTTCTGAACGTAGTTAGTTTAGTACATTAACGGTTTAGAATGCAAAATTAACGTGTTAAATATTTTCGCCATTTTTTTCAGTTCCGACATTTCACCTTAGTTTTCTCTTATCACAAACGTTTTCTGAAACCGTTGACTTTTCCATAAACATGTGTTTTCTACTGTATATTTAATTTATGCTTCAGTTAGAGTTGATACGGTTCTGACAAGTTCAAACGTAAGACATTTTTGTAATATTGTTTATTTTAGAGTGACCCTATTAACGGTAATATCCAGTTACCGGACATTACACATGGATACATTCCATACTATAGGAATAAAGGCACATAAAACGGTTTCAAGTGGCTACACAATATTTTTTGTTGTTGATTACATTGTTGTGTTAAAAAAATAAATTTAGGTCACCGGTAATAGAGATATCCAAGATAACTTGTACATGATGATCATGATGATTGAACACATACATAACTGTGTTTGCTAGTATGGAATTGCCACTCATGTAAAGTATTTTATTTTCTGTAATAGTTTCAAACAGCCAGATGCAAGTGAACAAAAAAAGAATCGGGGATGCAGACGGATGTCAATAAGGAGGTCAGTGAAGAGCAACGCATGGATGACAGACAAAAGGTACTTAGATAACTATGTAACATTTTGACCATTTGTACCAGTTCTTGTATTAATGCATTTGCTACCTTTTAGCACTACCATGTTTATTATTAATTGCATGGCACAGCTGTTGGTACATGAAGATGTCATTTTGGTAAATCATATGTTGTTTTGATTTTGTTTGATTTTTTGTTACATCGCACGGACACATTTATGGCCTTATTGGCGACGTCCAGCTAATTATTGGTGGAGGAAAACCTCCCTACATGGAAGTTCTCACCCCGACTAGGACTCGAACCCACGCGGTGAGGGGCTGAGGAGCTTCAAGTCAGCGATTCTAACCGCTCAGCCATGGGCGCCCCTGTTTTGATTGCAATATTATAATATTAAAATAAGTTGGTATATTTTAAATTTCCTTTGTTCTCTGTATTCACTTACATTAATAAAAAAATAATCTTGCTGTAATAACCATACATTTTAAATTTACTGGCTTTTTATTTATCTGTGTGTTTATGGTTGGCCTGGTGTCAGGATAATATGACTGGATGTGGTATCATGTTATTTGTTCATGGCATGCTATACACAGTGAAGGCAGCACTATATCTGCTTCAAGTGAACATCGTCTCCAAATAACTGAAATACCAGTACTACTGTTGGTGGCTCAATAAACCTAATAAACAATCAAACCACCAACAATTTATTTGAAGACAGTGTTCATTTGAAGCCAATATAAACCTGTTTTTACTGATTTTAGCATGCCATGAACACCCGGCATGATACACCCAGTCACATGATCCTGACACCTGACTGACTAGTCATAGAACTAGCTGTATATTTGCTTGAGTATTAGCAAGGGAGCAATAACAGAACCATTTAACATGACTTTGGTATGTTGCAGCCCAGACTGAACCCAATGCCTCTAGTACCAGGAGCCGGCACTCTACGGATTGCACTACCAGGTCTGGTGTTTTACTTTTACCCCTTTGTGCATATTAATGCTTATAAAATAACCAAGATAGTATTTCGTTAAGCTTTACTTTTTAGTTAGTTCAGCATTTCTCAGCTCAGGCTTTAAACATATAAAATATGGGGGTGCTTTTGCCTATAGCTCCTGTTATTTGTTGCTGTTTTCAAATTGCTGTTTTAAAGAATAGGCAAGTTTGCATCATAACCAAAGCTGTAAAAATTTGTGTAGGCATCTAATAAGGTTTTTTGTTTGTTTCCTTGTTTTTTGTAAAATTTCCAATCTATTTCTTTCAATCTTTGAACACTAACTCTGCATCAAAATTTGACTGAAAAATCATTAGGTGCCTGTGTGGTACAAATAACACAAGACCCTTACATACTAAATAAATCTTTCATTGCTAAATAAAAAATCAGGTAAGGAAAAAAAAATTAAATAATGCAGAATGTTGGATTTTTTTTCTTTTTCAGAAGTAATTGGAGAAAAAATACATTTGCTGTGCAGGTAAGAGGAAGGATGCAAGATTCCCTCAAGCTGAACTAGAGTTGTCATCTGAGAAATCAACAAGAACTGACTATGAACTGTTTTTGAACACAATACCTGTGGTACTATTTCTTGAGTGCATTGTATGTATTTTATTCTTAATGATAAAAAAATTGATACTTAAGTTTGATTTAATCATTTAAAATCCTATTTGCTAGACCCCCGAAAATGGCTTGTCATGCTTTCTCATATTAATAATAAGTGCTTAGCGAGCTATGGGTTAAGAATATAAATTAATTGATAAGCATCTTTTAGTTTTCTCCTTTAATAAATGACCACTTCTTTATGTTTTTTGCCATTGTCTTTAATTAAAGTGGAATATATTTAGTATCTTTCTGTTGTGTTATTTTCCCTGTAAATTTTTTGTTGCATCGGATTTTTAAGTGAAAACCACAAATGTTATCTAGTGATTTTGTTTATGTCAATCTAGCCACAACCTTAGCCACTCAACGGATTTGATCAAGCAAAGAGAAAAACAACCCACAAGCTTGGGATGATAGCGCAAGCTTGCAAGCGTGCCAAACCGCACGCATGGGATAAGTGAGCAAGCGAGTCAAACTGCTCGCTTGGCATGATTGCGCAAGCTTGCAAGCGAGCAATCAAGCTCGTAAAGGTTCCTATCGCAACCTTGCAAGCGTGCAAGCGAGCTTCTAAGCGAGCCAAATCGCTCGCTTGGCATGATTGCGCAAGCTTGCAAGCGAGCAATTAAGATCGTAATGGTTCCTATCGCAACCTTGCAAGCTTGCCAAGCGTGCAAGCGAGCTTCTAAGCGAGCCAAACCGCTCGCTTGCTTCTAAGCGAGCCAAACCGCTCGCTTGGCATGATTGCGCAAGCTTGCAAGCGAGCAGTCAAGCGAGCAATCAAGATCGTAATGGTTCCTATCGCAACCTTGCAAGCTTAATTTTAAGATTGCGGCTTTCTTATCGCAATCTTACCGCAAGCTTAAATAAGATTGCAACACGCTTGGTTGCAATCTTACCGCAATCTTGTCGCAAACTTGCCGCAAGCTTATTTAAGCTTGCGGTTTTGGTGTGGGAATGCTATTCATTGATGCCCTAGATCTGTGTCAACAGTGAAGCATAAATCCCTTATGGCAATTGCAAACTGGTATTCTCTATTTGAGCAACACGGCAGAGATAGCTATTTTTAAACTACAAAAACCATGTGACAACTGGCTTTTGAGATCACGTTATACAATCATTCGGGTAGTCCACTCTGACGTCAATATCTATCTTTAACAGAGCTCAATATAGTGCTTATTTATAGATTTAGAAAGGATGAACATTTAGTGTTATTTTTCGCATGTATTGTATTGTCAAACAATAGAGGAAGTATTCAAAATCATTGTTACTTACACTAAAGTATGAGTTTATACAGAAGCTATGCATACATTCTCCAAAACTGTGGAAAAATGTTGTTTCATTCATTTGATATAGGAAAACTGTTGGACACCTCCTTTAATAAGGTATAATATTCAAATACTAACCTTCCCCACTTTCTGTTTAATCTACACAAATGTTCACAATATCCTCCTAAGCTTCCGTGCCAATAAATATGATCTACTTATCCAACACCTAATATGATTCCCCTGTTAAATTTTTTTTTAAAATACACATATGTGGTTTTCAGTATAATCCAATTAAGGCAAATTATAAAAACTATAAACATTGGATTAACTTCAAGAAATGGAAAACCATACCAGTCTAAATAGGTCTTAAGACAAGATATTTAACTTCAATGGCTGCATGATTGAACAGATAGTCTGACGACTGAACAAGAACCACAGAAAACAACAGCTTCATTGAGGCATAACCGGGAAGAATGGTTGCTTAATATAAAGCTATCCATGACTGTATTCATTTCAAAATGTTTCTGAAGTCACACTCGACCTCTTCTAAACAATTGATTTCATTAGCGGAGACACAAACAGACCTCAATCTTTGGCATAGTTGGGCAGGTGAAGAGTCTAGCTTTCATTTAGTGAGATTATCAAGGAGTTAAAAAAAATTGAATTTAATGTATATTTCAATAAATTTGTTCTCATAAAAAAAAAACTTCACATTTCTAAACTCTTAATTATAACAAATATAATAAAATATACTGCTATAAATTTAAAAAAAAAAAAGGCTTAACTTAAACTCATGACCCAGAAAAAAACACCAAATAGCCTATAGGCTAGGAGAGAACAGAAGGACTTTTTCAAGTAGGACTGAAAATTCTAAACTTAACAAATCAACAGCAGTAGAATTGTTTAGCTTTTGTTTTTTGTTTGTTTTTGAAATAGATGGCAGTGATTAATTATGAATATTATCCAACAAATGTCTGGGTAAAACCTCGGCACACAGCAGGTCAGCTGTAAGACCTTCCCGCATTGAGCCCCTTAAAGACTCGAACCCACACAGTGAGAGGCTGAGCGGACAGAAGTTAATATTTGGTGACTCTACCACTACACTGTTAGAACTCCCACCAGTAGAATTGTATTCTAGGAGAACCTGCTTTTAAATAAGACTGAAAGCCTGAAGTCTCTTACAAAGACAATGTTCAGTATATTAGAAGAAATTAGGCAAAAAATAAATGTTATAAAAAATTACATCATACATGTACACTAGGAGATGGATTAAAAGCTTCCTTAATTAAACCAAAAAAAAAAAAAGAAAAGAATTTTCAAAACTCTAAAAAATAGCACTGTTCTTATCTTTAAACCCTTAAAACACAAAATAGCTAACCTATGAGCGAACTGGCACGTTTTTCAAATTAGAATGCCAAAGAAGTTTTCAAACTATTAAAAATAACATGATATAATTATGTAGACTAAGATAAAATTGTCCTTATCACAACATCTGTGCTTTCTGGTTGCTTTAATTGGTTGTTGGTAGTTTTGTGCTATTTTTGAGATTATATTGATTGACGCCCGTTGCAAATCTTGCCCAATTAGTCTGCCAGCACGCTGATATAAGTCTACCATATTTAAGGGATGGTGGATGTGGAAGTTGCTGCAGCTGCAGACCTAATGACAATGTCACGTGCATGCCATGACGATCGCAACCAGAGCATTCAATAAGAAGATTGAACTTTTTTTCTTCCTATCAAAAATTGATAGAAAAAACTTGTTCAGGGTCCCTCTTTTGTAAGCAATGTAGAGTAACTTGTCTTGAACAAGAAGAATATCTTGTGGAAGTGCAAATATTGAACCTGCCACACTACAGGTATGTTAGAAAAAGAAATGCTAAAGGGAGAATATTAAGAATCAAAACTATCTACATGCATAGATCAAAGAGCATTTAAACGGAAATCTATTGAGTAAATTATTCCATGGCTTATAAAGATTATGATTATATTTTTGGAGCCTAATTGCTTCTATATTGGATCTATACTCTTATTTAAATTGAGGTATTTGTTTATGTTTCACTTTTTTGTTAAATTTTGCAATTAAGAAATAATCACATAATACAGGGACATGGGCCATGCTTGGTTCAAAACAGAAGTGGTCCAGGATGTTCAGGCTCACTGTCAAAATGACTTACACACAGCTGTACATGTCCATCCCGATGCATTTTTTTTGGCATACTTGTGTTCAAGCAAATTGTAACATAGGAGTGGGCATAGGCTGACAATGTGCATAGTAAGCTTCAAACAGCATTGATGTTAGCAAACAAAGTCTAAGTCTGCCTGAATGCTGTAAAACCTCAGACCACTAGGAAAGCAGCCATTTGAAACACCCCGGACAACTCATGAATAATTTCTCAAACTTTCTTCAACTTTCTGAATATCTCGAAGAACTATATTTTAAGAATGATGGGTTTTGAAAAAAAAAAAAGTTGTGATTCAGTATCATTGCGCCAGAAGCATCCAATGATGATCATACAAAAGGTGGAATAATACAAAAATTTCAAATTGAAAAGGAGCTATTATTTTACTGATCACAACTATAGAAAAAAATGTTGTCTAGTCCCGTGACCTAGATCTCTATGTATACCCATTGACGAAAATCACAAGATATCTGGATAAAGAAAGAATGCATAGAAAATCAGTGAGATCGGAAAGATTTCTCCCGCATGGAGACAAATGAAGCATGTGACATTACAAAGTCCTGTAAAAATATTCTATTTATTCTTAGCCTGTAAACATGAATTGTTTAGGCTTGGGCAAATAGTGTAGATCCAAATCAACCAGCTATGGCTTGGAGATGTCTACTTAGGATATGCACTATTTGCATGCAAGTTTCTAACTTCCTGCTTAATTACCTTGCATCTAGTTTTTGGCTAAATACTAACAATTTGATGTCTTTTTTAAGTAAATGTAGCAGGGCTAAGTCTTGACTGGCTGTTCATTTCCATATTCTGTCCCAGCAAGCAGTATATAACAAAGCCTGACTAAGACATCCTTGAGATTTGCTTTGTTTTGTTAAATTTGAGGTCACAACAAAATTCTTAAAGTTATCTAGAGACACTTTTGAAGCAAACATACTGCTGACTTCACTGTGAGTACATGCTATGAACACCTGACATGATTTAACACCTGGTCCTGTAACCATGACTCAAAATTACCCATACAATTATTTGAGCATATGAAAAACAGGTATTACATGAGCAACATTTAAAAGACTTCTTTTATGTATTTAACTTAAAAATAGATTAAATTAAATTAGCCATGTTTTGATCTTAAATCATACAATGTATAAGTCAGCCCTAGTTTTTGGAACTATGCTATAGTAATAAGTAATAAATAATTTTGTTTTTTGTGTTACATTCCAAATAATCTTAACACCATTTCTATATAAATTCATGTCTATTCTACAAGTTCTATATTGCTGTTAAATTCATAACAAAAAGTAATTATCTCCAACAAAAAAGTACTTACATAAGCAAATGTGTGCTCACATGCAAACAAAAACAGATTTTAGAGAAAAAAAGGAAAATTATATTCATTCAAAAAAAGAAGAAAAAAGCATGCTGTAACTTTCTCAAACAGTTTGAATTTGAAATGTACATGACATAATGACAGTAATGAGATTTTGCAGTTAACGAGAAGAAGAAGAAAAACATATTAAGACAAGGTCAGCTGGTTTTACATCAACTTCAAAATGTAACAAACCTCTTCAATCATAACAGAGGAAAATCAATACTGCATAGTTGACCAAAACTGGTAGTTAATTTCAAATTATTTCCTAATTAAGGCTCAAGTCCACCCAAGGCTGGCTATAATATGAACCTGAATGACAAAGCCTGGCATGCTAGGAGACAGTTTCTACCGTCAAATGATGATACTCCTTGCTGCCGATAATTTGTTGATAGCTCAGCCGCTGTTTACAGTGTGTACGCTAATTATTATCTGCCATAAAATCCTCTCCCAACATTAGCCGTAACTTATTGTTCGAATAAGAGCAAATTAGTCTAATGGAGAGGGCCGAGGAGGGAAATATGGTTATAGACTAAGCAAAGCGATTATATTCATCCATTTGTAGTTATTGTGGTCCTTTGACACAACAGCGGAAGTCCAAATGGGCGATTCTGCGGAAAAATATGATGAAAAATCAGCTACGAGGGTCAGGGGCTTGCTTGGGCTATTAAAGACTAAAATTGCCAAGCCAACAGGAAGTTTACAATCGCAATCCCACTAGACAGATCCTGAAATCTAAATAATTCCTTCGAGCCTGCCACTAAATGGTCCCTAATCGCATTTATTGAATTTGCTTTTAATTGTCACATAAATCCATTTATGTCTCTTCGCAGTTTCACAACATTGTTGCCAATCCATTTATTTCCCACCAGTAATTCTCTTTATAACTAGTCAAGTGTGGTAATGGAGTAACAGCCTAGGGGACTAAATTGTGTTTATTTTTTATTCCAACAACAAACTGTCACTTGAAAGTGTTTAGAATAACACAAACATGACATCAAGAATTATTAACTATTTACAAGGATTTTTTCACAATTTCTTTTTCTAGGATTTCTCTTAGTTTTGTTTTTCATGGCAGAAGAGTGCTTTAAGCTTAGCATGAACTTGCTCAGAGCCAATTTTGTCAAGCTGGAGGCATTTATAAATATTTTCTGGATGTGGTATAATTCTGTGTTTTGTTAGACATTTTATGGGATTTTACAGGAATTTGTAGGAAAAATGAAATGCCTTTGTTAAAAATATTTTTTTTTAACTTCAATGATATATAATTTAATTAGGCAACTAAATATTCAAATCAATATTTATATATCAATTATCACAAATAATGCTTAGATCACTTAGCACAAACAGATCAGGCCATGGCAAATGTTGTAGATTCAGATGTGCCTAATGAACCATTGTTGTTGTTACTTTATTGTATTTAATATCTAACCAACAGTATTTTAGACAGGAGACAGTGTCCACTTGAAGCATATATAGTGCTGCCTCCACTAAATATAGTATGCCATGATACAACACCCAGTCACATTATCGTGTCACCGGGCCGACCAGTCATGGAACACTGATTATATTAACTGAAGTGTTAGCAAGGGAGTTACACCATTACCTTTTTTATTAGTATGTCCTGACCTGGAATCGAACCTGGGGTCTCTGGTACCTGACAGTGCCATTGTTGTTGTAATTCAATTCTTTAGTTTTTTTCACATAAACAACAAGTCAATTGCCATCAACAAACATACAAATGACGTCAGATTAACATAATACAAAAAAAAAAGCATCCAAAGAGTTACACCCTGAGAAAACTCATATAATAATAAAATTAGATAAAATTACAGATTATTTTATAAACCTGTTTTGTACATTGATATTTTAAAATGCATTTATTCTCATAAACTTGTTGAATTTGTGTGATGTATTCTGTTTTGTTCAATATACATTGATTTTGCTAACTTATGCTTTTTAATAAAATACAACAAGTAATTTACACAATATGTGTAATAATCATGCACTTGAATCTGACATTGAAAAAATCCTTTCTATGATAACTGATTTGTTTTTTGTGTGCAAAATATATGTTTCATCTAAAATGGACTATTGTACCAATAAATTATAAGGTCATATATGAGTGGAATACATGAAGAAATTCAGGTTTCTTTAGCTAAGCAAATATGGAAATATTGCCTCTCAGAAAGATTGTCAGCTTAATATTATTCATATAAAAGCTGAAGCTAGGTAATGTTTTATGAGTTGCTTGTTGTTTTATTTTTAAGTTTTGAATACAATTGTCCAACTTAAACAAATATTTTGAAAATATCTGAATAATTTTCTTTGGAATATGAAATTTGGAAAAGCCCTCAGCTTTAGTATGTACTGAAGCATTAACCATTGTGATACTGAAGCTTTTATCTCATAATTTTTCACGAATTCCTTTGTTTGTATTAAGTTTTGTGCATATCTTAAAGTACAAATTGTGACTACTTCCCCCAGCTGTAGAGACAGACAGAAGTGTTACTGTTTTGACATGAGAGGATGTTACTCCTTTACACTGTTTAAGGGGACTATCTTAGAAACTCATCTCAGATGGAGCAATGATAGTTGCAAGCATTACTGCCATACTATCAACCCATCATTCAGAGATTCAGATAAGGGGAGTTAATTTGATTTATTTGCAATATATCCCATAATTCTCAACTTAACCCCATAAAGTTGGTGCTATTTTGAATTCTCTCATCAAAACAATTCTTTTGAGTTATACTTTTGTTGGGTTTGGATAAAAAAAAAAATAGAATTAAGCATGATCTTATATAAAAAAAAAGAAGAAATGTGACCCCTTATCTTCTGCTCTGATCAAATCTTACATACATAAACGAGACAGAGGAGAAAATGTGGCACTTATCAGACAATACATCACATCTCTCACAGACGTAGATACAGCAGTTACTGTTCAAGCTGACACATAATTAGCTGTTGTGCAAAGATTTTGAGGGGAGTTCTCTTCTTCAATACTGATTGACAAAAAAACACATTAAAATGTTATAGAGTACAGAAAAATACCTAGTCAAAGATTTATTAATTTAAGAGTAAAAACTAATTTTTTGAGGAGTAAGGTTTTCACAACTGTTGCCCTACTGTTGTTAACCCTTTGTAGCAATTAATATTGTAATAAGCTTTAAAATAAAAAATAAAGTAAACACACAAATGAACTCAAATCAAATGCAAACTTCAGTTTGAAAGGTCATTTGCATAAATGCACCATTGCACCTAATAGCTTGCATACGTCCCTGAATATTTTAGAAAAGTCTAATTTGTGAAAGCGTGACAAAAACTGCTATACATATGATTTTGCACTTTGAATCTACACATTCTGAAGAGAAGTTACTTTGTTATATTACCATGCCTGGAAGATGAAGTTAAAATTTCAGTTTAAAGCTAGAAGCACAGTCATTCTCAGCTGCCTGTGAGTGTAGGACGATTATCCCCTTAAGGTGATTTCCCTTAAGAAATCGACCCCTTAAAAGTGATTGCCCCTTAGAACAACGGCCCCTTAGGGTGATTGCCCCTTAAAACAACTGCCCCTTAGAGTGATTGCCCCTTAGAACAACTGCCCCATAGAGTGAATGCCCCTTAGAACAACTTCCCTTTGGAGTGATTGCCTCTAAAAACAACTGCCCCTTAGAGTGACTGCCCCTTAAAACACATGCCTCTTACAGTGATTGCCCCTTAAAACACCTGCCTCTTACAGTGATTGCCCCTTAAAACAACTTCCCCTTACAGTAACTTCCCCTTAAAACACCTGCCTCTTACAGTGATTGCCCCTTTAAACAACTGACCCTTACAGTAACTTCCCCTTAGAACAACTGCCCCCAATGGCTACTGCCCAGGTTTAAGTAACAGGTTTTAATACTGAGAAATTATCATTGAAAATAGTAGTCACTCCTCAGTATAGCTACAAATAGGTGATAAAAAAAAAAGATTGGAAGAAACATAGACAAAACATTACTTAACCTTTATTTGAAATTGTTTGTACATTTTTGTTTTTAATTTTATTCAAGCAGTAATCCAAAGACCACCAATCTGTCTATCTACAAATGTTGTGCAATCATTTGTACAGAGAAAGGTCCATCCCCCATAAAGTGAAAGCACTCAATTAGGCTGTTCCATCTCTATTATGTACCAATTAAGAAACCACCCATCCAGCTGGTGTTCTACAGATAACAGCTCATTACTGTGTCCTAGCTAGGGAGCCTGGGAGAGTCTCCAATTAGGGAAGACATTTCCAGGGGATCCAGGGAACCTCCTTGGAACTGAGACACTTCCTGTCTTCAGGAGCCAGTGTCAATACCGGGATTTTAGTACTTTAGTACGCAGTGTGTACAGAGTTACTGCTTCACACAGGAAGCAGTAGATCTAACAATTTAAGATTATTTCTGTCAAAATGCAGTTGTGCATATTTTCAGTTTTGATGTAAAATGAAAGGCAGAGTCACAGTGTTAAAATTCAGCAGAAGAAAATATGAATATGTCAAGCCTTGTTTTAAACTAGCAACCTCTTTTGTTTACAAAACACAGTGTTATATGAAGTACAAATTGTTAAAATCAATTTCCAGTGATGCAGAGTTTTCTAAAAGCAGAAACATACTAACTTCTGACAGTTATACTCATTTGTTATAGGTTAAATACCCCTTCAACTACCCATGTCCCGAAAGGTGAGCTATAATAGATATACTCAGATTTAGATAATGGATCAACATGGGCAAGATGGCAGCCCTTGGCAAGTTTTTTTGCAGTGTGGATCATTTCTGCAAGAAGGCTGTCAGGGGTTATCTGTAGATATCTGGTGGTATTTCATAACTGACTACAACAAAACACAACACCACTATACACCCTGACTATGCCCTGGCCAGATCGAGGCCTGATAGATTTGTTGGGCTGTCTCTCAAACATGGAGTGTTCACACTGTGCCATGATGGGCCTTCAAGGGCTGCATAGAGTCAATGGTGCGAAGTGGAGTTACAGGTTACAGATCTTGTGACATTAGCATTTCTTTACATAACTTATACTTCAAGTAATCCTATGTGATTTTTTAACATCAGTATCATATCAGGCAACAGCATTATAAAAAATGGAAGCAAAATGCATACATGTGAACTCTACCACTTTTAAGGTCCAAATGTATTTAAAAATGAAGAAAGGTGTTTTCAGATTTTCAGAAATCTCCCTACTTGGAGACAGATAACTTCCTTCTTTGTTCATATGAAAATAACAACTCTCCCACTCTGCAAGTGAAAATCTCCAAAAAGTTCACATGTATGAAAATGCATTTTCTTAAGTTTCGGTTAAAATTTGTCAGCTAGAGCTTTTTAATGTAACAAAATGACAATTCAAGTAAAATAATCCTTTAACTTTTTAAATTTTCACTTGTCTGAGGGTTTAAAAAGCAGGAAAAATTTAATCCAGATGTCAAATAACACCATAATTTTAGACACTAACTGATATATGATGAATTTTGCAAATACATTAGAATAAGGCATCATCATTCTATGTTTGGGCATTAAATAAGCAACACTACTTTAATAATATCAAATGTTTTTTTACCAAGAAATTAAAAGAACATATATTATCAAATACTCAAGAAATTTTAGACTGAAACAAATCAGCGATAGGAGACAAACAAATGCTTACACACTGAACTACTTTTTTTCTGCACATACTTTGAGTTAATTTTACAAAAAAGTGTGTAAAGAACTGCTTCTTCATAAAACCAGTGAGATAACCATCTTCTTATACGACAAGAATGTTTGAATTGGGGGAGTCTTCGTAGCTCCTTTTTAAAATCATGTCACACATCAGTTGGTTTGGAACAAGTCAAACCACTCCACAACTCCGACTTCTACATCATGTTGGTTTAACTCTTAGCTGGCTTAGCATAAGTCAATCAGGCCTATGCAAACTGTGTAGATTCTGCTGGGTGAGATGACTTGCTGAAAATGACTGATTGGAATCTACACTATCTGGCTAAACCATGGCAATATGTACCTAGAAGGATAAGGGTTCTGTCAAAGGTCTCGTTAGAGGGGGAGGATTGAAGGATTGGGGGTAATCAAATCAAGCAACTAGCTGATCACTGCACCTTTTGTCTTCCTCTGGAGATTCAGTGGACAAAATGTAAAGGGGATTTTTGTTTATTAAGTTATTGTTGAACAATATAAATTGTTCAATCACTGGACCCAGTGATCCAGAGAAAAACTCTAGACAGACAATTTTTGTAAAGTGCTTTTTCGGAGAGGTACAAATTTGTCTTGTTCAATAAAGGGCAGAAGATTGTTTTATTTTATTATCTTTAAAAATAATTTTTTTTTTTTTTTTTTACCAAATTTATTCACTGATTATGAAAAAGAACAGCATCATTTGTATTACTTTTAAAAAAAAAGTACAGAATAAAATCTTGGTTACAATATAGCATCAATTTATTTGTATTATTTTTATTTATTAAAAAACAACATTTTCTATCATTAATTTTGATATGTAATTAGCATCATTCCTGTGAATTTTTGGAATAATAATGTATTCAAATGCTTTAACATGTCTCAGTTTGTTAATAACCACAGCATACCTTTATAACTCATAAATTAATATCCTCACACTTATTCCAAGTCCAAGCATTTCAACATACAAGTGTCATATTTTTTATCATCCATCTTATTCAGATTTCGCCACTGGTAAAACCCAAATGATTTTCTGTAAAATACATTAACCACAGGTACAGTGTATTCCAGTTCACATTAAAGAGTGCCTTGCCGTCCTACAACATGCCACTATTCTACCGAACACTTGGCGGAGAGAATTGTTATTTCAACATAATAAACATAGTAGCAACAGCTTATTTGAAATGCAAATGGGGATAAATAAAGTGTCATTTTTTTGTATTAGTTTTTCAATTTCACAGTCGAGTAGCATTGTAAAGGTTTTGAGTAATTACACAAGCTTATCACTGGGACTGATCTATGGATGGATCTTGGTAAATAGTTGCAACAACTGCTGAGTGTTGTTCACTTATTACCGGCTAATCTATTTGACCCATATTTCGCATCATTCTGTTAATAAGTTGAACTTAATTGTTAGAAGTTGCTTAAGACAATGGAGTAAGAAATGCAGATCCTGATCTGACAGTCTTCATTATTTACCTAGGCATAAGCAATTCCATCTAAGGAGATTTTAAAATTAAAATGTACACAGCTGCAAGCAAAGCTACCAGGCATTAAGTGGAGATGAGCATAAAGGCCAGTTAGCAAAAGTTGAAGTATGGACAAAGAAAAACTTTGATAACTACTGATAACATATAAAATTTGGGAAATTATATATGTTGGAAATTATACATGTAAACTTTGTGAAATTACTTAAATTAACACTAAGGGCTGTGATTTTTTTTTCTTATCGTTAACAGTCTAATAATTCCAATATATGTTATAATGAAGACAAGAATTATAAGAGAGACATTAATAAACAATTAAAGGTATGATACTTTCTAACTTTTCTTTAAAAAGATGTATATCACAAGTGTCATGAACATTTTAAGAGTAGTTTTAAGAATAACACAACAAACGTCTTTCAACATTTTTCTTTTTTTAAAGAAGATGAAAATTATATTAATAAATGTTTAGCAATATTCAATCAACTTACCCTTGACTGTTACTGGAATCGTCCGAGTCAGGTCTGAACTTCTTTGTCTGGAAAAAAAAAAGAAAAATATTTATACACTGTTAACAAGTAACTATTTCAAACGAGTTAAAAAAAAAGAAAATAAGTTGATGACAATAATGAATGTGTAATTATCTAAAAGTGGTTAAACATGTAAGTCAGGAGCTTGAAGTAAAAAAGTATCTTATTTCTGTTAGTGTTTTTGTTTTGCAAGAGAATAACTCTGACTGAGACACATTTTTCTATTACTATAAGTAATGTCTGGGATTTTTTTTCAGTTATCAGTGAATGGAGGTAAAAACATCTGGCCAACTTTTCATCTAGACACACTGCCAACTCAAATGAGATGTGAACATTAAAGTGTGAACCACAACACCCCAGAAAATGTCTTAAGTACAGACTGGTTCAGTGGTTTTTATAATCCAACATAAAAACAACAATTTCCAGGTCTAACTCTGTGTCGCAGTCTGGGTCTTTTTATCTATTACATAATCAGCCAAAACAGTCTGGTTCTATATTTTTTCACAACCCAATCTCAACATTCAGTTAGCAGTTTGACACTAGATAAACCAGTCTAAATATAAATAGTTTAGAAAGTGACATATAAAAAGAGCATATTGGCAGATGCCAACATAAACTACTGAACTAAACTAAATCATCATTGTTTATTGTTCTACTTCTTGCCTTTCAATTGTGCCAAAAATAACCACCCAATGAGTACAAATAATTATGGATGCAAATACAGAACACTTTTAGAGAAGATGATTTGAATATTGTTTCAAAATTGTCAGTAATATATAAGGCTTTATGTGGCATTGCATCTTGATATTTTTTAAACAAAATGTCTTCATTGATAAATGATAAACAACAACTAATCCTTTGTACCTGGAGAAAATATTTCCCTCATCTACCACCTCAATGAACCTTGCACATAGATAAAAATTATCTTAAAAAATGTTTAACAACAGAGCAGTAAATCAAAACGCCATCCCAGATAATTCAAAGTGATGTGAAATAAATACAAGCCTGAAGCTCTGAAGTATCAACTATGGGCGATTAGACAGAGATATGGCCCCACATCTGTGAAGGCAGGTCGGCCATTGTTTCTAAGCCAGCCGGGCTTGAACTTCAAACAAAGTAAAACATGATGATTTAATGTTCCGACCGTCATGGTTAGTAAAACCCTACCATTCCATCCCTTGTGCAGGCATCCTGGAAATGTGGCTCAATCTACCAAGCTTTTTTTCCATAACATTAATGTCAATTTAGTAATGGTGTTTTATTAAATGGAGTACTATTGGTCTTGTGGTCTTATTCATGTCCCTTCTCAGACAATTTTAGTGGTTGATATTAATATGTGTTGTTTTTCTGCAAGACAGCTTTCTCTTGAGACGTGAGCTGAAGATTTTCTTTTACAAGCAGGTTGTTACTCTTGCTTCGCCCGTAATTAAATACTATTGATAACTTAAACCATTTTTCACAAGAAAACTTTAAAGGATTATTGTTATAGATCTAACTCCTAAGTGTAAGAAAATAATTACCTTTACATTTTTTAACATAAAATGTCACATGCATATACATATATCCCCAAAGATGCAATGACCTTAAATATGACCCTGAATATGACCTTGACCTTAACAGTTGTAAATGTTATTGTTAAGCCCAGCATTCCTTCAATTGTATATCTGTACAATGATGTAGTTTGATATGAGTACTTTGTGTGCTATGGACGATACATGTATAACTAAGATTGGAAAATGGATTAATGAACATACTGAAAAAAATGAATGAATGAACAGACATGCATTTCTTTTGTACCAAACCTGGATGTATGTGTATTATGAATGAAAAAGGCAACATTCTGTAAGTTGTTTAACTACAAGAACTGTACATAGCCCTTTCACTGCAACTTAAATATATCTTATATTGTATATTTAAAGTGTAAAAGAGGTTTAATAATTGTTTGATTTGATAAACCTGATCTTCCATTATAGACTTTAATGGTTAAACAACTAACTATTTTACATATGCACTTTTTTATCATACAGTAACATAAATATATGACAATAAGAAGTGTCTAAATATGCCCTCGGTATTGTAATGAGATCATTCCGACAGTCTTGCATTTTACATCTGGAATTGTTTAATAGATTTGACCAAGGCATTCTGACAGACTCAAGGAAAACATTTAGGAGTCCAAGGGTAACAGAAGAGAGCCCTGAATATTGACTGCCAGTATTCACATGAAACCATCTGTGAAAACCCAAGTGAATCCCAATAGAGTCTTGATGGAACCATAAGGAGCACCAAGGGAGCCCACTGGAGCCCAAGGGAGCTCTGACACTGGACTGACAACTTCCTATTCCTTGTACTAGCAGGGCACGCCAGGAATGTCAAGGGCTCTGCAACTCACATCTACCCCCTGAACTTGTGTTGATAAAACAGTGTCAGAAGTGACTGAGAGAATGTAGGGGCAATTTGGCAGTGATTAGACTTCCAGGACACCTTTTCCACACACATATTAACACTTTGTTATTATCTTTGTCAGTGGGGAAGGAATGCTTTCTGTTTTTGTGTCCTCCATTTTTCTTGTTTGTTTTTTTCTCATAAAGCTTTAAGAAGGTGTGTAGGAAAGGTAAATACATGAATATATATTACACTGTGCATTTCAAATAACTTAATTTTAACATATTGATTTCAAGTCCATTGAGAAACTATTTCTTTTAATCTAGTTTGAATTCTTTTGATTGTCTACCTTATATATGGATATAATATTTACTAACGTGAAGACTACCTCAGGAAGAAGTTTGGTTGGTTTCTTATCCTTAAAACAATATTTCAATATCTGGAGACTGTGCCCACTCAGAGCAGATATAGTGTTACTTTGAATGCCATGAATACCAGGTATGATAGCACACCCAGTCACATCATCCTAACACCAGGTTGGCCAGTGGTGAAACTACCCTAATATTAAGTGTTAACAAGGGAGTTATATCTTTAACATTTTTAAAGACTTTGCTATGTCAAGATCCATACCTAGCAATGACGTTCTAATGATGGTAGCTCTAGAAAATTTTATGCTAAGATTGAATATTGACAACCACTTGAATGCATCATCAACAGGGTTAACAATTGATAAAACCATTAGATAGATACTCTTCACATATGGTTTACCCAAAAATTAGGTCTTTGTTGTAATAATGATAATAATCATAATTACTATGATAAATTGATAATTGATGACACTATCACCATCCAGCATACAATTACCACCTGCCAAGCTGTTCAACCAGCCATCATTTGACAGGTCAAGATGACCCATGGACCACTTAACCCACAGTCTGCCCATAGCAACGTATTTTACAAAAGAATAGTATAATAATAATAATAGTATAAGAAGATACTGAGCAACAAAAAGCATGATCTCTGGATCAACATTATTAGTCAAGGCTAGTATCTGTCAAATCTGTCTCCACACTATCTGCAAAGGCCTGATTGATTCAGTCCTACCAGGATAAGAGTAAAGACTGATCAAGCCTTCAAAGATGCAAGCATGTAAATACTTTACCGTTATCTTAGCCACTAATTGGTTACTCTGATGCTTATCAGGGAGGCAATTACCATCCCCCACAAGGGAGGTCATGTCAACAGGCTTAGTCTCTTAATTGGCCTATAACAACACCAACCTGCTAAGATATGTGATTCTTTGTCTGCTGGGGTCATATTTAAAAAAAGTTATTTTTTGGACTTAAACTAAGTAAGAAATTTATTTAAATTTAATTTATCTTTCCTTAGATGTAAGAAATTTTTTAATTTTTTTTAATAAAACCATTTAATAAAAAGTAATTATTGGTGTGTTTCCACATTTAAGGAAATTAGTTTGTTTAACCCTTTCCTACATGTATACGTCATTTTACACCTTTACACACCATTCACAGTCATATTCCATTTTACACCTTTACAAACAATTCCCAATCATTAGCAGAATCAGAGTGACTAAGGGTGTATGTGTAGACTGGTTCAGCTTTAAATCTATTATTACAAGTTGAACATACATTTATTAAAATCCTTTTACTGGTATCTCTTTGAAAGAAAAAACAACAAAATAAAGGGAATTTTCAAAATTATAAATAACTTAGAGTCTTTATTAATAAGACTCCAGGTGTGGTGAAAGTCAAAAAGTAAAAATACATATATAACATGTCTCAGTTAATCTCAAAGCAAACTATACACTTGTTAATTGGTCTCAATTAATCTCAAAGAGTGCTATAAACTTGTTAATTCTTTTCCATTATTGTTATCATATATTCCCCTTTGTACAAAGGACTTAACAATTTTGTCGTACAGAATCCCCCCACTGCTGAGGTTCCTTTTAGAAGTCTTTTTCCTAATATACAGTTGCATTAATGATGATATATAAACAGAGGGTTTTACTGATGCTTTACAATTTTCTTAACATGAATATGTTGTTTTTTAAATATACAATGAAAAAACAACAAAACACAAATTGAGATACCTTAAATTGTATATATAAAAAAATTATTGAATATTATTTTACTTCAAAGAGGAACACCCAAAAATGTATAAATGAAAAATAGATGATAAAAAATAATAATTTGCAATACACTTTTATTTTTTATTTAATTTTTTTTCATATTTTGGAGTGAACTAAATTATCTGTTGCTGTAGAATATTTTCTAAATTTGTCTAAATGTTGTAATTTCTGGTCTTATTCTTTTACATAGTATTTTTTTTAACTTAATTTACATCTGAACAAGAAGACATATTTGGATCTAAGTGTCGCTAATTCAACAGGCGAAGGTGAGGACAAGAAGAACAGGTTGGCCAAACATCAATCCGTATAAAAACAAATATTGACAAAGGCCAGAGGAAAGATTTTTGCACTGACATTCTGGGATTTGTTTGTTGTCAAATAGCTGGAGGGTTCTACAAGCCTACTTGGGCTGTCTACAACATCCAGCAAAACTGGCAGTCAGCAATCAGGTGAACAATCGCTAGGTAAATATGGACCTCCTTTGGCCACCCGGGGCAGCCAGCATCAGCAGTCTGTTTCTCCTTATCCTCCATTCCATGAACTAACCCCTTACTTGCTGGAAACACCATACAACCTATCAGCATAAAACATACCCAATTGAAAGGGTGTTTCCAGCAAGAAAATGGATAACCAATGTTAGAACAATAATGTAAATTCAGATGACCTAGCTGTCCACTGGGAGCAGACTGATCAGGATCTGCACTGTTTGCATCCAAGTGTTAATTATTTAGGCATTGTGTAACCTATGCATTAATTGTTTTCTTTTGTTTTTGAAATACTTTGCTGCAAACATATATAATCATAACAGCAACTGTTAGCTTTTTTGCATAGGGGACCCCAGACACATGTCTGAGTGGAATACTGGCGCACCACAATTCTGCTGGAAGACCTTCTCACATTAAGCCCTTCGCCCCAAATGCGACTCAAACCTATGCATTAAGTTACTACCAATTTAGCTTTTATTATGAAATTTGCAGTATGATAAGGATTATTGTAGCAGCCTTGCCAATAACTATAGTAACCATAGGAACTGTGACCACTTCAGGCCAACAAGGAGGTGTGACAGGTTGGGTTCAGAATAGCCTTTCCCATTTATTTTCTGCTATCGCTTGTGTTACCATGAACGTAGATCCTGGGTTCAAGGTGTGATACAAGGTGTGGTGTTGTCACAGCATATCAAGCTGTGCCTTTAGGTGTCAGGCAGTGTCATATTGTGTCAATACTCAGTGTTTGGTATTTTATTAATCCTGATTAAAGATGGTAAAGAAGATATGCATCATAAACTCAAACTTTTGTCTACAAGATTTTGTCTTAAAGATAATTTTAACACTACTTCAGTTATTAGACGCTATAAATTGTTAAATAAATCGCTTAAATTTTCATTCTTTCCAAATCTATAAATAAGCATGCTGGAAATTTCTGCTAAAAATAGATATCAGCATCAGAGTGATGAAGATACAATGTACACCAAAAGTAAGTGGCCACATGTTTTTCGTATGTTAAAAATAACTGCAGCATGGTTCAGATGGGAGACAGGTTTGTATGAGGATTAGGATGATATGCTTCACTTTGCACATAGATATATGGCACCAGTGAACAACATTTTGTGGTACCTTTTAAGGTCACGACTTTTTACATTTCTTGTTTGAGAAACAAACTTTGATCAAAATTGTTTGATACCACCTTTAACTTACTATTCAGCTTTTCTCATCATCAACAATATTCTTTAGCTTTTTAATGTAAACTTACTGAGAATCAACTTATAAACTTATGTACAAAAAGCTATGTTTTTTACATGCTTATTATTTGAATATTATATTGAGTACTATATATTTTTAGTAGACAAAAAATGTTACTTTATTTGTTGGTTTCTTCAATAAAAATACATTAAATACAAACTATATTATATTAGAAAACTATTACCATGGGATCAGATGTGTAATTCATTTTTCCTTTTATGTTAGCATCTTATTTTAAAATTGAACTATCATTGATAAATTGACACCATTAACATATTCAATTTTCTTAAAATTGTACAAAACAGTAATTTATTGCAGAAAAAAAGAAAGTAAATTAGTTCATGATAATGAACCTTGACATATTTTGATTGTTTTTGAGATACATTGCAGTGACCAATTATGATCATTATAGCGACGTCCAGCTGTTTTGGTGGAGGAAGACCCCAGACACATGTCTGGGTAGAACCACCGGGGCACTGCAAGTCAGCTGGAAGACCTTCCCAAATTAAGCCCTCTGCCACAAACAGGACTCGAACTCATGCTGTGGGAGGCTAAGCAGTCAGAGGAGTTACAAATCAGAGACTCTACCACCACAAAACAGGTGCCCCCTAGAATCTTGAAATGAAATACACAATAACATATTGAGCAAGTTCGAGTAAGTTAAAGTTTTATGTTTTACTGGAGTTAACAATGATAAGAATAAATCTTCTTTATGAGAAATCTGTTTCAGACTCTTCTATAGTCTCTGAGGTGAAATACAGTTTGTTATAAATAAAGGAATGACATACTTGCTTTAGAAAATGCTCAAAATATAGGGGATATATATATTTATAAACGAACATAAAAGAACATAAATTCTCTAAGAATATGGAAAAGTTGGCTGTAATTTGTATTTAGTCATCTTTGATGCTAGATGTATATAAATTGTAGCAAACTATATCCAACATATTTACCATCAGTGAATATTCAACATACATTCTCTAAGCAAGAAAACTAAACTAAAACGCAAGGGTAAAATATGTTCACATACACAATTTATATGACTTTCACATAAGAGATTTTTTTAAGTTTATCATGCAACTTTTTTTTGTTACTGTTAAACATATATGTGAAGCACAATGTTTGTCTTAGGGTATGATGTGAAACTTATACTTAAAAAAATATCTCATAAATGTCTTTGGCATTTTTTTTATTTGATTTTCTTTTCTTCCAATTTATTCATAATATAAGTATGAACTTTTGTAGAACTTAGCACTTAGTTTACATCCTGATTGCTCCTATGATTACTTGACAACATAAACACATAAGATACCAATGTTGCTGATATGATCTATAACATATACACCTAGCCCCAGGTTGTTATGATGCCAGTTTTGCTGATGAGATCTATAATATATACACCTCCATTAATTTGATATTATGTCAGCTAGATGCAAGGCATGATATAGATCAGTGAGCAGCATGTCATGGTAATATCAATGAAGAAATCTCTGTATTAGCTCCCAGAGGAGCAGTCAGCCCTATAGACAAGAGGCATACGACAGACCCAAGTTGTTGTTCTTGTTGTTTTTGAAATACACCCTAGCGGCCATTTATGATCATTATAGCGGCCATTTATGATCATTATAGCGATGTCCAGCTGCTATTTTGTCAAAGGAAGACATCAGACAAATGTCTGGGTAAAACCACTGGCAAACCACAGATCAGCTGGAAGTCCTCACATTAAGCAATTTGTCCCCAATGGTACTCCAACCCAAGCGTGTTAGGCTAAGCAGTCAGCAACATTCTAAACCTATAACAGCTAGTACTGGTATACCTCACATAATTACATTTAAGACTGTGTAAGAGGGTATTTCTATGACTGGAGGGCAGTGGGTCAGGATAATGTGCCTTTTTCAAGAGTTAAACAAAAACAATTGCTTTCTTTACATTTTTGCAAATGTTCATGTATGCTGCCGTATTAGGTTTTTGCAGCGCACATATTGAATGTTTGCAAAAATGTAAAGAAAGCAATTGATTGTGTTAAACTTAGCATTTTTATAAAATATATGATTAAAACAGTTCTCTTTTGAACAATTTACAACATTAAGAATTAAGATCCACATCTGATTGTAACCCATTCTCAAGATTTATTTTTATAGTTATTGACTAAAACCTTCATGACAGTGTCGACAGCCTTATATAATCCTAGAGATACAGCAGCAAAAAGTTCTGATCCTGATTAGAAGTTTCAAACATTATTTACCTTCATGTTACAAATATGTGCTTAGCAATCAAGGGGATATATTGTTAAAGGGTCAAAGTCATATTATGAAATCGGAAATTATTTATTATGATACTGAATTAATAGGCGTAGAAATAAAATTATAAAAAGAAAAAAACATATTAACAAAGTAAAATTACATCAAAATAAATTATAGGAAAAAAATAACTCATAATTAATAAAAATGACTTTAAAAATAAACAACATACAATTAAATTTAATTCATGTTTGAATATAATGTTGTTGTTTTTTACTTTTGGAAATGTTATCAGCATAAGAATCAGCTTGGGAGGATTTCTGGTATAAAGTTAATTAGAGAATTGGGAAATACCATGTTGCAAGCTGCTTCAATTTCCAAATTCTGGGAAGTTTCAAGTGCCACTGCTCAATGTCATTATCTTCTAAACTCTTAGCCTACTAAGCAAATTTTCCCCAAACTTTTAGACAAATAGTGTAGATCCAGATCAGCCAGTTCCCACTGTGATACTATCACTAATTGCTGCTTCATTTCATTTCATATATCTTATAACATAAGCAAGAAATCATTGGCAAATTAACAAATATGAGCTATTAAGAAATGTAGCATTGAAAGTGCTAAGCTATAATCTCCTTAAGCCTTCATATTGTTTTAACAAATTGCCTTTTATCATTAAAATGTTACATTTCTAGACAATTGTGAAAGCAATGAAATTTGAGACAACCTATTAGTATGATTAAAGTCATTGTAAGAGAAAACTAATATATTTGCATACAATAGGAGATTCAATTACTAGACAATTAGGTATCTTATATGCCATCAATGTAGCTTTTCATTGCTAAGACAAATGCAGCCATATCAGTTTCTAATTATCTTTATTTTGTTTTACTTGTCAAGCCGATCATAATTAGAAATATATTTCACTCTAATTCCCAAAACAAAAATAACTTAAAACTATTTTAGTGGCATCAAAGCTCAAATTTTAAGAACAAAATGTGGAGAAAAGTCAGAAGCCTTACCATTAAAACTTTATTTCTTTTCAACATAAGTTTTGCTATGGATTAATCTAAATAATGGCATTGTTTTGATTGCATCCCTGAAACAATTTGTATCTAATTAAGAAAATCAGAATGAGAAATCATTTTATTCAATTTTCATTATCATGAAACTTACATCACACAGCTATAGAATGTGAAGAAAAACATCATCAGTAACAAAGAAACAAGAAACTGCATTAAGTTCTTAAAAACTAGTACCTTAAAGAAATCAGCATTTTAGTTAAAACATATTTATTTTCACACTTTCCCACTTTATCTTTTTGAAAAGTTTTTTTTTAAAGTTAAATTTAATAATAATGACTTTGCACTTTCCAACTGATGCTATGAGAAAAACTGGCTTAAGTATTCAATATTATTTAAATACATGTACCTAATGATCACTTCCACTCGTTCACTGTTAAACCTCGTAAACAGTATTTCTTTTCTTTTTTATAACAACAAAAAAGTGCATTTATTACCTTGTGAAATATGAGCTAAAGTAATAACTAGATAACCCTGGCAGCCATTTCTAGTGATTCCTGCAGCAAGTGTAGACTTTGATATTTACCAATATAGTGAGTGCCAGAGTGGACTCTTTTCAAGACAATATCTACAGGGGAATTGACTACCATTCATTACTAGCATATATTACTAGCATACATTACAAGTATACAATGTTAGTAGCATACATTACTACCCTACATTACTATCTTTTAATACTAGCATACATTACTTCCCTATATTATTACCACTTATTACTACCCTACACTTCTACCCTATATTACTACCCTATATTACTACCTTATAATACTACCCTACATTACTACCCTATATTATTACCACATATTACTACCCTACATTTCTACCCTATATAACTACCCTATATTAATACCTTATAATACTAGCATATATTACTACCCTTCATTACTACCCTACATTACTACAGTATAGTACTACCATATATTATTACTATTCATTACTTGTATATATTACTACTATTCATTACTACCATACATTACAACCCTACGTAACTCCTATACATTACTACCACATATAAGATTTCTAATTCACCTTGCCTGACCAATTATTACACCTCTTTATGCTTAATTGCTCCATAGCAATAAACTATTATAACTAATTCTATCATAAAATGTCTTAAAGCCTTGAAACCAATTAGTATCAAATTAGCATCACCTTATCATGCAGATAAGGAATAAGTAAGCAGTAAAACTAATAACATATAATCTAACAATTCTCCCTTGAAGCAAGTGCAGCTGTCTCTCTGCTAAGTCTAGTTTTCTAAAAAGGTATCATATTATCCAGACAAAATAATAGGTAAATAACATTTAACTTAAAATGGCACACGATTGTTCATGATCTTTGAAGTTTTATTTGTTTTTAATATGTATAAAATATGAAACAGTGCATTTTTACAGACTTCAGAAAGGGGGACTTTGTCTTAGGCTACAACTAAGTTAAAATATAGTACGATAAATTATTAAAGAAATGACACTGTAATTTTCCTATTAAGTCATATGGAAGATTTAATAAAAATAGTTAGAGATATATATCGCAGATAGAAGTGTCAGTGTATCTAATTAATAGACATATTGAACTTTTGGGAACCTCCTGATAATAAAAATTACAAAAACTATTAAATCATAAACTCTGGCATCAGTACAGGGCCCCTTGTTCGATATCAAAGTTGTTAAAAACGACAGAGGTAAAGCTCCCTTAATAACACTAAAGTAAATGTAAGGCTTGTCCCTCGATTGTTTAGCCCAATGTCAGGATATTGTAACTGGCTGTGATTTCATGCCAGGTGTTCACGGCATGTTATACACAGTGGAGACAGCACTATATCTGCTTCAAGTGGACACAGTCCTTGGAAATACAACAAAATCTTTTCTTTATGCAGAAATAGAAAGACAAAAAGAAAAGATCATATTTTCCACAAAGTGAACTTTAATTTAAACAATGACAATATATTCTGTGTTTTTTTAAATAAAATACAACAACATTTCCTTATGTTTAGAAGAAGATATATGTCCAAACAAATGAATTAACTCAAGAGCACAGACAATATTCATAATGTTTCTTCTTTTTGAACTCAGTGACTGAATAAAAACAGCAACATTCATGGTAATAATAAAATAATTAATTTTCCTACAAACGATTTGATAATTTGAAAATTCTCATTGAACCAGCACTGGAAGACTTTTAGTTTGGTGAAATATGGTACCTCCCAGAAATCCCCTATCTCCGTGTAATTCAGTTAGTTTGTTTGTTTATTGGGTTTATCGTCCAACCAACAGTATTTCAGTTATCTGGAGACAGTGTCCACTTAATGCAGAATATTACTGCCTTCACTGTGTATAGCATGCCGTGAACACCTGGCATGATACCACACCCAGTCACATTATCCTGACACCGGGCCAACTAGTCGTGGAACTGCCCTTTTATTTGCTTGAGCGTTAGCAAGGGAGCTATACCACTACCATTTTTAACGACTTTGGTATGTCGTGGCCCAGGATCGAACCCGGGGGCTCCCAAACCTGGAGCCGACGCTCTACTGATTGCCTAAATTCAGTTAGTGACAATTTATCATGTCTTCTATTTTTTAAATTATGGACAATAAAGCAAGAAAACATTCCTTTTATATTAACAAAATATGTTCCACTTTTCTACAAGAGGACATGGACAGAGTGTGTTAATGGGAGGATTTACGGTACAGTACCATGTCCCCTTCTCGAACACCTGTATCTTGGATATGGGGTCAAGTCGGGTTATCCTTAACACTCGGTACACCTTCAGACTAAATTTTCTCACAAAACATACTTGGGAGTTTATTGTCTGCAGGAGATAAAACTAGGGAAATAATGAAGATAATTCTAGGTCCGGCCATTGTTAACCCTTAGCCTGTTGCATTTATTTTTATGCCTTACAAAATCTTATAAAGTTATATACTTGCAACAAAATGCAAGGAAAACCTAGTATATTTCTTAAAACTCTCCTGTGGTTAGTGGAAATCCTGACATACTCCTGTCCTATGAATGTGATCAAGATCAACACTTTAAGCTTAAGTTTGATAAATCCTTTCTAAGCAGACAGAGTGAATATAAGACTATCAAGCCACATGGGTGTGTAATCATTCTGTTACTGCACATCTTCCACCATGATTCATGGTGAAGTCGGTGAGATTTTTATACTTGAGATTTTTATACTCCGTGCCCATGAATTTTAATTACTAAGACAAACAATCCTAAGTGGGGTGTATGATACTCCATTGCAGGAAGATATTATAAACTCAGACATGTGCTTTAATTGTGGTCAATATTTATTTTTAGATGACAACTTGTGAAATATAAATATATTTATTAAATATTTATTTAATATTGTTTAAATTTCAATTCTTCATTAAAGAAAAGAAGATACTGCATTGAAACAGGCAAACTGAAGACAGCTTATCTGTCAGCGTATTGCTCATATATTTAAAGAAAACATAATCAAATATAAAGCAAAATTATTAACTTTTAAAAATCTTTTTTTTTCAGTTTACATATTTATATATGTTATAAACATGAAAGTGCAAAGCATTTGTTTCTATATAACAATGAAAAAAAATGCCTAAAGACAAACAAAAAGCCTACCTACATAAAAAAAAAACTTATGACAGAAGAGATTTTGTATTTGCAGATCACAATTTGCTATTCCAAAATTTTAATTAAAGCAACCAAAAATATCAAATAATAATCCTTATGATAGAACTATCCCAAACTTTATGAACAGATATAAACATAACAACTTTAAGAATTATTTATAATTGAACAATCTTATGTTAGATAAAGTATACAAGTATGATATATTACCTACCGCACCTTACAAATAAATATGACAGTACCATTGATAACTGTTTTTTTGTCTGCCAATTACATGTAAATTTTCATTCAATTGGATGTTAAATTTGCAACAAACATACTTCTATTATTGTGTATTCTGTTTGACAAGAATACCCGGTAATTTGCCAATTAGAAAGATTATCTCAACAGTTCAAATTAGAACAATTACTTTGAAATGTCTGTCTGTTGAATAAATTGATAAATAGACTAAACACAAAAATAGCTGTAGTGGGGCATGGTGTTATCATTTACCGTATTCTTAAAATATCTTACTTTATGAAACACTCATGCAAGACTATTTCTCCATTGCTATTTAAAATAGCCCAACAAAGATCAATTAATAATTCAATAATTAATGTACTGTTTACAGAAATAGAAAAGTTTGCTAATTAATGAAAGTATGGGACATATAATGGAATATATTTCTAAGAAAACACTTTAAAGATACAATAAAATACAAAGTGCATCTAACAGTGATGATTCTAACTCTTGCATTGTAAGGTGAATATATTTGTTATAATTTACATGTGTCTTTATTTGGTAATCTGCATACAATTTCTAATACTAAACGATACATGTATGCATCCCAAAAAATTTACCAAAAGGTTACCGATTGATGTGATGATGATGATGATAATAATGAAATAATATTTTATGTTACATATGATCAAAGGCATAGCCTGAGAACTGCTAATTAAGTATATATTAATTATACATATGAGCTATCAGTGAAAATAAATCCTTGACAATTTTAAAAGGAAGTTCTACATTGGTCCTAATGATTATGTCTAAGCAACAATCTTTATTAATAACCTATACATAATATCTATAATCTAGAGCTTTACAAAGCTAAATATATGGTCTCAGAAAGTATTGAATCATAAAAAGTTATAATACAGAATCATAAATAGATATAATACAGAATAAATTAATTTCATATTTCTTACAACCAGAAAGTAGGAAAATTCTGGTAAAAAAAGAAATTGGACAAGAAAATTATAATTTGATTTTAATTGATTTGAAACTTTTTCATTATTTTTATAAAGAAAACTGATAAAACAACAAATTAGACTTCAGACATTTGTTCTGTTAACTTTATGAACATACCACAATACAACACCCAATGTTATCTTTTTACAAAATATTATATCTGTTAAAATTTGAAATAAATTATAAAAAATACTCCAGCTAGAAGTTAAAAGAACACAAAAAACATCTTGAATAGGGACAAGCCATATATTCATGATTTCTATAAATTTCAAAACACTGCCAAGATACATATGCACTTTATGGGGTGGTATAAGATTGTCACGTAATTAAACAAGCCCATTAAAAAGCTGAAAATCTTTTTCCCCCCGACTATCCTACCCTTGAAAACAGTTTGTTTAATCATCTATTTCTGTCATTACAGGAACCCAGTATTTTTGTTCAAGGAATGCTGTTTACCTTGTAATTTTGTAGAGAGGAGTCTCAATATGGATGATAATCATGGCCCGTGAAGTGGTTTGCGTGAAATGGTTAGCAAGACTGTGGAGTAAGTAGGAGCCAGGGCTCCCTTAAATCATGGACACCCACCCTGTTGTGATCCCTAAATAAGTCCCTTTTAAAGAAAATGTAGTACGCCTCATAGGTGGGTATATGATTAATGAAAACACCAACAGAACATGCACCAAGATCTATTAACTTAAGAGTCATGTTTATATTTTTACAATTATTTTCAATTTTTTTTTTGCAGGTTGATTTTTATCCATGGGACACACAGTTCTAAATAATACAATAAGTTTGGGGATTTTGTCAAATTTAGGTATATTCATTTTAAGTGGACACACAGATACCAGACTAACCTATATCTAGACACCCCATCCAGGTATGTTTACTGAAATAAGTCCCTATAAAAGAAATTGTTGTTATTCCAAATACTTTACAGCCAACAGTTTTATTTATGTGACATAATTAAGTAAATGTAAATATTTTAATAACTTAATCTGACAGTTTTTGAACAAAAATTTGGTAAGTGTGATAGGTACATTTTAAGTAAATACTCTTGATAGCACTCTCCTATACACGGACACTCACCTGAGTCATACAAAAAACATCTTTATTTATTTGATATTTTACAGTTTTAAGATAATACTGGCCAGAGTTTCAATGTGTTATTAATACATCCAGTGTGTTTACTTCATTAATCCTTATTTAGGAAGACATTTTATGGATTAGGCTAATATCTTATAGGGAAGAGTTTAATTTATGTTATTAAATTAATTTTATACCTACAGCCCTGTTCAATGACACCAGCCTTTTTGCATATTCTTTATACTTTTAATACTAGTGCAAAAGAGTTTCATTACTAAAATCAGACGAGAACGTAACCTGTAGACAACTATATTTCCCTATTTTCCAAACTGATAACTGACTTGTGATAAATTGACTGTGTGTTTTTACAGTGTCAAAAACAGTTACTTTTTTTTACAGAGCCAAAAACAGTTAAATGTATATAGTTTTAGTTAAAGAAACTCATTTGTCATAACTTAATCAACCCAATTTACAGTACTGTGTTATAAAAAATCATTTTATTGATAAAAAAACATTTGTCTCTCCTTATAACATGAAAATGTATGTATTTTATTTCTAAGTGAATTGTCTCTTGTATAACATGACAAAAAGATAAATTTTATGTCTTAACTACATATCAAATAAAAAGGGATTCACTGAAAATGGCATTGTCAATGTTTAATTTGTTCAGATTTTTACTTTTTTGAAGCCTTAATGTGACAAAGGCAAAACACCTTTATATTTTATCACTTTTTATACTTGCTGGCATTGAGTTGAAAAAGAATTAAAAACCTGTGACTTACTTAAACAAAAAAGATCTGTAATTTGAATGGCAGGATTATATGGAAAAAAACTGTTCCCACAGAAAGTAGAAAATTTAATTATCTTATTTATAAGCCTAAAACAAAATTGTGTTTACATATATGATGACAATTGTTTTGTTGTTAAGAAATTGTCTTTCTCATGTGGATTTTTTCTTACTTGTTTTTTGGATGAATAGATTGTGATGCTAAATACTTAGTTAAAGCAATACTGCAAACGTTTAAGTCACCTAAAGGTGCACAAGTAATGCACAGATAATTTAAATGCCTACACATTTATGCTTTGCTTTCATTAAGAGGAAATGAATAAAAGTGATTTCACTAACAAAAAAGTTAATAAACAACAAAGAGCAACTTAACAGCACTTATACGCAATTTATTATTTGATATATATGCAAGCAACCATACCAAGTAAAATTGTAAACTCGCAGGGCACAATGCCTTGCTATTTATATTTATTGATGTTCATAAATGCTTCAAAATACGCGAAACATGACTAATGCAACTTTACACGGAAGAAAATGTGACAGATTTGACACACAGACCCAAAAAGCTGTAAGAAATTAAAGCTATTACATTAGAAAGTCCTTAATTGAAAGGTTAGCAAGTAATGAATCTTTAGAAAGTGATCAAATGTCTGTTGCAAGTAAATTTACTAAAACAAGTCAGAAGAATTTGAGTGATCACTGGTTTTATTGGAAATATTAGATAATACAGTTATAAAAAAAAAGAAAAATATCTGTGGTAAAGAACTTATCATTGCAAAAAATTAAAATGAAGTTATAAAAATAAAACAAACACAAGTTGCAATGATGATTCATACTCTCTGTCTTTTTTTTATATTTCTCTTAATGGCTTAATCAAGTCTTTATCTTAGAACAGAAACCTTTACTTATATTTAAATGTGATGATACTAATTTAGGTTTCACAAGGGTCGGAACATCCTCTTGGAATTTAGTGACACCGCCATTTTGTACCATCCAAGGTATCCTGTTAAAGATATGTCTAAATTGGGTTCAGAATTTCTTTGTCATATAAATGTTGATAAGTTATATGTGACCATTTTATATTGTTTGTATACCTGATAAAATAAAGCCAGGTTTATGTTCTTCAATCTCCTAAATACTGAGATCATGTTTGACAAATTGTTTTAGGTAATAACTTTAATATCGTGCTAATTTTGTAAAAACATGTGTGTTGAAGCCAATACACAATTTTGGTTGTTGAAACTGCTTGAACTACTACGTAAATAAATAGACATATAACTAGAGACTTAGCAGAAAAAGTGAAGATCCTGATCAGACAGCTCCAAGTTAAAACTGGCTGATCAGGATTTACCTTGTTTGCGCAACATTTCAGAACATCTACATGTCTCTTTTATAATATAATTAAATTGCTTTTGAGCAATTAACATTCTTAATAAATTGTATTATTGAATTAATCTAGTCCTAAACATATTATAGTAATAGATATTCAACAGATATCATACAAGGATTATAAAAAAATGCTGTAACTTCTCTCTTATAACTTCTCTATCATACTTTTATCTTACATATTTGATACATATTAAATTGAATAAAAACTGACTCCATTTATTTGCACTGGTGTTTTAGGGTGACTGACACCCATACAAAGTAAACATCTGTATCATACATGTATATTTCCAGCAAGTTATATCATTTTTTATTGAAAAAACACTTTTATAATCTGTTTGTTTTTACCCTAAAATGAGACTTAAATACTACTTAAAAAATGAACACATTAGAAAATGGTACAGATTTGTGAATGAAGCTTCAGGTAAATTTCAAGATGGGTATTGCGTTTTTAATTGGAATGTAATAATGAAATAATTATTCTATCTCTGAATACCAATTACAGCCAGGCTCATTATACAAGTACACTCTGAGTGTGTCTTAAGGTAAATCTTCATAAATTGAAACCAATTAATCAAATGGGTGTATAGTTAATTGTCTAACTTAAGATGATTAATCCAAATTATAGTGATAATAATTACATCATTGAGCAACAGTAAATTAAGCAATAAAGACAACTTTGTGGATGTTTGTCATTTATTGAAAAATTAAAGTACAAAACTTGCATTTTATTTGTCTTTATATCTGTGTTAATTATGTCTCAATTAATTGCTAGTTTGGGTTATGTCCGATATAATTTTTATTCACACAGATAATTGTACTTAGTAAAATAATTGATTTATTAACCAAACATAAGATTATGTTAAATAACAACAATTTAGTTGTCATTTTCAAAAAAAAATAATATTTTGTAAATGAAAACTTTTATGATTGAGGAAGCTATTAAATGTCATGAAATGATAACACATGTGACAATGTATGAGTAGGATACTTTATCTCAATGTTTGGAAAGGAATATGTAATTAAGTCCATTTTTTTAACATAAAGTATAAACAGTGACCTGCTTACTGAGATAAAAATACCAAAAAATTGTAACAAAATACATACTCTCAGCAACAGGAATAGTGTCCATGGGACCTTTATGAGAACATTTTGGTGGAATTAAAATTGTTTTGAAACCCCAAAAGCTAAAACAAATTAAAGATAAGCTTATGAAATAATGCAGCACTCACCTTTTATATATATATAGACTGGTGTCAATATAAACACAACAAATTTTATCCTCACTGACTCCAGGTAGAAAGGAAGAAACACTCCAGTTTGGAATGAGCTTAAATGCCAGATAATATGCCAAACAGGTACAAATTAAAATAATTATTCCACAGAAATAATATATCAATGTTATTCACTTGAATCTAAAATTTAAAAAAATCGCTCCAATATTTTTGTCAGTCCGATGAATCCTTGATGAAGGTATACTGTTATGTATCCTATGAAACAAGAGATGAAACTGTGCCTGAAGAATAACTGACACACACAAACACTCGGACAGTGTCAGCCTGAAGGACTTCAGCCACTTGACAATTGGGTAGCTAGACTACTACAAAATACACAAACTCTTGTACAGAGGCAATGGACTGAAGGCATTAAATTCTGATAACATTCAGTCGAAGGATTTATCAACCATCCATTAATATTAATAGTTTTCCAATAATCGGCCCTTCTCACTGGTCGACTGGGAAGCTGTAGGGTAGCACAGTAGTGGGTCCTATCAACAGTAAGCCCTGCCCACTGACAGCTAAGCTCTGCCCATTTGAATACCAGCCACACCCCTTGGTGAAATTTAATACTGAGTCTCTATATAAATCAAGTGTCAATCAAGGATGCAGCTCTGCTGTAAAGGTAATTAGAAGCCAATAAGAAGGGAGATGGACAGACATCCGTTGAAGAGGTTAACATTGTGGACTAAGACATTGTGGATAAGAAGTTAGATTCCATGACTCTAAGGAAAACCAGTAGGGAGACTTGTAGTTGTCAGGGAACCATATGTTTCACATACACTATGGCTAAATGGACAGCTCAAGAACAGGTGCCTGACTTGATGGAAGCGAAATGTAGTGACAGCTCTAGACTGTATTTAACTTTTCCAAGCCAAAATGTTTATTTTACTTCCAATGTTAAAAAAGGTTGAACATAAGTTAATAGGACGACAGCAGTGCATGATTAAAGCTCAGGGGAAAATGGAAAAAAAAGGAAAAAGTGTTTTTGAAAACAGAGCAGTATTTTGAGAAATAGAACATGTATAAATAAATATAAAATACATGATTTGGCTTTAGAGTAAAGAGACAAATTTTGGCCAGCTTAATATTTCAAACTGCTGTTGAATGTGCCAGGAGAATTTTTACAACTTTGGCTTAGACATATTTAACCTCTTATAGTTCTTTATGGGGAGTCTTTAATCATAGTTAAAAAACATGTTCTTCAACCTGTGCCTATGCTTCTTGTAAATTAATATGGAATGTAAAAAAGAAAAACAATAAAACAAACTACAATGTATTTGGCAATAAAATATGTTTAAACTAAACAATTCCTTACAATTACTTCAATTCAAAAACAGCAAGTATAGGCTTATGGTTAATTATTATACTTATTTAATTATTTTGGTGTGCTTTTTTTACTTGTTATGGGAGAAAATAAAATGTTGTTATTATAGTTAGCTGTCTTTTTTTAATTTGTTTTAGAAAATTAATACTTTTCAGTGAGAAATAGCTAACAGTAAATTTATCTGGAAGAAGAAACTTTTGTTATAAAATAATTATTTATATGATATGACATTAATCTAACAAAGAACAATGCTAGACTGGTAAAGATAAACAGCCTGTGTACCACATATAAGCATTAAGCAACTTATTTAAGTTTTTTAATGTATTTAATAAATAAGAACACAACTATAGACATTCAATCAAAATGGTGTTTTGTAAATGGTAATGAAAATGCCATGTCTGGAGTATTTTTTTCACCAATAAAACATTAAAAGTAAAACAATTAAAAAAAAGAAAAAGTAGAAACACTTCCCAGTAAAAAATACAAAGAACATAAACATACATTGCAAAATTATAACAGAAAATTTGTTTGCAAAACCTGTACTTCCATTTTAACTAGACCCAATTGGCTATATATTGTCAATATTTTATTTTAAATAAAATATACAGGACATATTTATCTATAAATGTATGAAAACACTCTTTATATAACCCACTTTTAAACACATTGTCTAAATCCTATATTTTAGGTGCATTATTATATTAAATATAATACATACATTATAAGTTTACATACACACAAGTCTTCTTGCTTAGCCTCTGTTTTTATCTTCTGCAGATTATTTCATTATATTTGTTTCAAATTTACAGTATAATCTTGTATATAGTTATAGTCAATGTTCAATAAAGCACTGAGAATTTAAATCAACAACAACGTCAATAACAACAACAACAACATGATAATAATAATAACAATAATAATTTAATAATAATAATAATAATAATAATAATAATAATAATAATAATAAAAATAATAATAATAATAATAATAATAATAATAATAATAATAGTATTGATTTTTCCAACAAGATAATAACATTATATATTTTTCTTACAGCTGTTGCTTTACACTTACTGGTATCCAACATGAGACTAGCTTAAGCCCCGTTTAGAATCTTGATACCTGTGCTGTATAATTAATGTTATTTTAAAGCAAATGAAATTTAAGAAATGACATTGCATACAATTTATATTATTTAATGCCCCTTTAATATTATTCATGTTGAAAAATAATAACCAATTTACCAGAAAACCATGGAACTACATGTATGTTTCTGTATGATGATCTTACAAAAACTTTATAATGCAGATGTACATGTATGCTGCATAGGCATTTTCTGTTCAACTGAGTTACGAAATCTGTATATTACAGATGTACAATTATACTTCTTATACTTAATTGAAATGTCTCAAAATTTCAACAGAACAAAGAAGCTTCAGTGGCACAACACTACTTTTAAGTATTTGTACCATTATATATAACACCATTCATATGTATCTCAAAATTCAAGAGAACAAAGAAACTTCCATTAATCCTCTCCTGCAAATATGTCATAAAGATGGTTTTATATGACTAATTTGTCTCATTTATATCACAAACAGTGCTGTAGACGCTTCGAGCTATATGCGAGTTTCCCAGCATCTTTTAGATTAATGAACTACTACAGCGTAGAGTAATATACATTTCAAATTATTGTACTACAAAACTACTGTGTAAACTTGCTATGTGAAAATGCTTGAATTTCACCACTTGAAAAATTTGTACACTTGCAAATCTGAAATGTATTAAACAAACAAATACAAGAAATGTGTACACTTGCTAAATGTAAATCCTTGTGTAACAAAACATAACTAACTGGGTATGTGTAAGTAATTTTAAACCTCAATATGTTACAAAAAATATGTATATACTTGCACATTTCAATTTCTTGTATTAAAAAACAAAAAAATTCAAATTTAGGTATACAAATAAGTACACTTGCTCATTTAGCATTCTTGTGTATTATGCAACAAAATTTCTGTGTACAACAGCCCATTACAAATCCTTGTATAACACAACAAAATTTCTGTGTACAACTGCCCATTACAAATCCTTGTATAACACAACAAATTGTATGTGTACATTTGCCCATTACAAATCCTTGTATAACACAACAAAATGTATGTGTACACTTGCCCATTACAAATCCTTGTATAACACAACAAAATGTATGTGTACACTTGCCCATTACAAATCCTTGTATAACACAACAAAATGTATGTGTACAACTGCCCATTACAAATCCTTGTATAACACAACAAATTGTATGTGTACATTTGCCCATTACAAATCCTTGTATAACACAACAAATTGTATGTGTACATTTGCCCATTACAAATCCTTGTATAACACAACAAATTGTATGTGTACAACTGCCCATTACAAATCCTTGTATAACACAACAAAATGTATGTGTACATTTGCCCATTACAAATCCTTGTATAACACAACAAATTGTATGTGTACAACTGCCCATTACAAATCCTTGTATAACACAACAAATTGTATGTGTACAACTGCCCATTACAAATCCTTGTATAACACAACACAATTTCTGTGTACATTTGCCCATTACAAATCCTTGTATAACACAACAAAATGTATGTGTACATTTGCCCATTACAAACCCTTGTATAACACAACAAAATGTATGTGTACAACTGCCCATTACAAATCCTTGTATAACACAACAAATTGTATGTGTACAACTGCCCATTACAAATCCTTGTATAACACAACAAAATGTATGTGTACAACTGCCCATTACAAATCCTTGTATAACACAACAAAATGTATGTGTACAACTGCCCATTACAAATCCTTGTATAACACAACAAATTGTATGTGTACATTTGCCCATTACAAATCCTTGTATAACACAACAAAATGTATGTGTACATTTGCCCATTACAAACCCTTGTATAACACAACAAAATGTATGTGTATAACTGCCCATTACAAATCCTTGTATAACACAACAAAATTTCTGTGTACATTTGCCCATTACAAATCCTTGTATAACACAACAAAATGTATGTGTACACTTGCCCATTACAAACCCTTGTATAACACAACAAAATGTATGTGTACACTTGCCCATTACAAACCCTTGTATAACATAACAAAATGTATGTGTACATTTGCCCATTACAAATCCTTGTATAACACAACAAAATGTATGTGTACACTTGCCCATTACAAACCCTTGTATAACACAACAAAATGTATGTGTACACTTGCCCATTACAAATCCTTGTATAACACAACAAAATGTATGTGTACACTTGCCCATTACAAATCCTTGTATAACACAACAAAATGTATGTGTACACTTGCAAGTATTTCAAACCTCTGTGAATAACAAAACACAATATGAATGTGTACATTTGCTCATTTCAAATCACAATATTGCACAATAAATCTTGTTTGTACACTTTTGCTTATCTCTAATCATGGAATTTCGTGCAACACAACCAAAGTGTACATATACTAATTTCAATTCACTGTATAACACAACAAAACTTGTTTGTACATATTTGCTTATTTTAAATCCATCTATTACACCACAAAATAAATATGTACATTTACTAATTTCAAATCTTTGGGTTATGCAGAAAAAAAGTATCGTTATGAATAAAATTCCTCATTGTTGATACGCATGGGGGAAAAGTAACATTAGAAGCTATAAGCTAGATAAAGGCTGACAGGAATGTTTACAAGAGTGTGTAACGCATGATGTTATCTTAATCTAAACTTTGTTAATTCCAATTTACTGAGAATATTTTATAATAATTTTGACAACAGAAGTTATTGGACGTTTTTATGATAGACAGAATACAGAAAGGATAAACGACATTCACAAGAACAAAGAAACATCATGCACACAACCTCAACTGAGGCAAAGTATGTAATCAGAATGGTTTTTTATGACTAATTTGTCTTCTTCATATTTCAAGCAGTATTGTAGATGCTCCAAGCTATATAGGCACGTTTCCCAGCTTACATGTAGTTTAGGTTACTGAATTTCGACAAAGTAATATATTGGGTATATTCAGGGACGAGATACATTGCCGAAGTCAGGGTCCAAATCTAACACTAGCAAACTACCTGATCACTTGTGAAAATAATGATTTTATTGTTGAATGCTATAACCACTAGCATAGTGAGACGTTAGTGGATAGTCTCCCCTGAATAATCTCTAAATGCAAGTAGGTTGTTTCATTTGGATTAACTGGTTTTTATGCTTGTGCTCTTGTCAGTGTAGGTTGACTTGTATGCCTTTCTTGTGATACCCTTGTTAATCATCATCAACAAACACTTCCATTTTCTTTTTTAAATACCATATATATATCTAAAAGTATTTTAGTGGATTTTAAGCTTATTTTTATTTATAAGTGAGACATTTCACAGTTTAAATGCACCATCTGCAAAAGAACAGGTGATAAAGTCCAAGAATTCCTACTAAAAGGACCTACCTAATGTTTGGACTACCTTGGATATTATCTAACAAGGGAGACAATTTCCATTTCACCAATTTATGCCATGTAAAAGTGAAAATCAGGCAGCTGGATGTCTGGTAATATGTGAGCTAAAAATGTTTAAAAAGAACATTTGAACTTGTTGAAAAGAATTGCTATTAAATATTAAATTTGACAAAAAAGTGTAGGTTGTAAAATGTTAATTTCAAGACATATAATTGTAGTATTATTTATAAAAAATGGAGGAAAATGGCATGAGAGTTCTAGAGGAGAATGACAGACATGCTAGAGATACTAGAGATTCATTGTACAGTGATTAATCTGATTTAAAAAATCAGAATCTATAATAAAAATTGAAAGAAACTACTGATAAAAAGAATGATAAGATTATTTACTAAAGAAAGTGCAATTTAACTAAAATCTTTTAGAATATTTTTTAAAATAAATTTTATTTGGACCAAGCAATGAAACATAACTTTCATATTTTTAATAATTAAGAAGTGGTGATTGCATGACAAAAATAATTGGTAAAAAAAATATTTGGAAATAAATTTAAATTCAAACTAGAAAAAATGTTTATTTAACAGACATTAGGTAACAAAAAAATAAAGATTTTATCTTTTTTTTTTTAATTTTTAAAGGAGCTTTGTCACATTATTTCAAATTTTCATTTTTTTACCATTAAATTTGTTTAAAAAAGACAAAGCAAAACCTAATAATTAATGGAATAAAATATTCGCTGTTCTCTCAATTATATGTGATCACGATGACATTAAAAAGATTGTTTAATCTTTAGATTGGGAGAATAAAAAGAGTTACAATGAGCCACAACCATTTTTTAACCTATTTACCATCACAATTGAGTAAATCTCTTGACTGCCCATGTAATAGTATACAGCATGTGTATGCCTTATGTCAATCAAAAGAACACGCTGACAATAGTAATACAATAAGCTAAATTTACAATTATGAAATGCAAAGTGTACATGTGTCATGCACCTGTGCAAAACTGTGACCAAGTTTCGTTAAAGGTGCTATCTGACAGTCTAGACTATTTTTACCACCACTCTCCTCCAAACAACCAAAATAAATTGTTGTTTATGAACAGATTCTGCACAATGTTGTTTATTGATGTATACACTACATCAATGTGAAAAGTGAAGCATAACACTTAAATCAGTATTACATACAAGTATATGCATTCAATATCTGAGCCACGTGGCAAAGATGGCTATTTTTAAACTAAAGAAACCATGTGACCACTTTCTTTTGGTACCAAGATATCATCAAGTCATCATCTGGACAATCCACTCTGACAATGAAGTCTATTTTTATCAGAAATACCAATTGCACTTATTGAAAGATTTTGGAAGAATGAACCTATTGAGTGACTTTGTAAAGAGTTGTACAGTTTTAATATTGATGTATAGTGTTCAAAATGGTCTAAGCTAAAATGTATGTATGCATTTCTGCAGAAACTTTGCACAAATACCCAAAACAGGGGTCTGATTTTTTTACATGTTTTTGTCAAGGCAAACTGACCAATCATGTTGCACAAACATTCCCTGAAAAATACAATTCTAACCAATCAGATTAACACAAATTAAATGAAGAACAGCTATGCAGCAGGAAGTGAAAATTTCATATTTTCATGTGAGCAGACTACAAGATAGGTCACTAGAGACTTGATGGATAGCCTGATGTTTTACAATTTACAAACATGGACCCACATCATCTACTCCATCTTCTTAAGTACTGGTCAATACCGAAGTCTTGTGTACATACTGGACACACCAGGTGACCAGAGAGTGACCGCAAGACAGGATATAGCAGGGGTCATCTCAGGTAGATCAACTCGGGCCATCGCAGATGACCTCAGCCCAGTAAATAGAGTATCGGTAAATAATCACCCTAAATCTTGACCCTATTTAAATAGCTTGCACTTTGACCTAAAGCAATTTCTTGATGTCTCTAAGATTGTGGCTGAGAGATTAAAAGAATGAATGGTTTAGTTATTCTTAAATTGCACTTACACACAATGGTAATGACCAGCTATTTCTGATACATGTATCTGGGTAAAAACAATGGAAAATCTTAATTCAGATGGAATATCTCCCCACATGATTGGTTTTATAATCTATAAATTGTGCATATATAATATGTGTTATATGCAATTTATATGCGTGCTGTGCAGTTTGTATGGTGTTATATGTGTTATGCAGTTAATATGTGTGCTGTGCAGTTTGTATGATGTTATATGTGTTATTCAGTTCATGTGTGTGATGGACAGTTTGTATGGCATTATGTGTTATGCAGTTTATGTATCTTATGGATGACAGTTTATATGTTTGCTGTGTGCAGTTTTTGTGTTCTCTGCAGTTTGTGTGTGTGGTGTGCAGTTTATATAAGTGTGCAGCTCATGTGGTGTGCAGTTTATGTGGTATGCAGTTTATATGCTGTGCAGTCTATGTGTTATATAGCTTATGTACTGTGCAGTTTATGTGGTATGCAGTTTATATGCAGTGCAGTTTATGTGGTATGCAGTTTATGTGCTGTGCAGTTTATGTGGTATGCAGTTTATGTGGTATGCAGTCTATGTGTTATATAGCTTATGTACTGTGCAGTTTATGTGGTATGCAGTCTATGTGTTATATAGCTTATGTACTGTGCAGTTTATGTGGAATGCAGTTTGTGCAGATAAAGTTCAAGTATGAGAGAAAGATTAGCCACCATGTCCCAGAAGTACCCTAGTGTGCTGAAGTCCCCAGGGATTACCTGCCATCCTATTGTCCACTGCGTCACAAGAAGTGTCAAGTGCTGACCAGACTAATAATCCTGTGAATAGGAGTAAATTTGTGTAACAGCTTACAGTGTTTGAATGTTGGCCAAACCCCAACCTTAGTTGACACCACTAGTCTCTTTGTTAAAAAGGAGGACAGCTTTCTGACCTGTAGGGCAATGGGTTAGGCACATCATGGGGTACTTTTAAATAACAGCAATGTATGGATGGACAGTGACAAGCACAAGGTAAATTTGAAGGCCTGGACCTACAAAAATCATAGCCCTGTTGGGGCTCAAACCCATATGAAAAATCAGTCAATTAATACCCAGTGTATAGCTTTTTACAGGCTTGAATGTCTCATAGATTTATCTAGCTTATATGTTGTGTCTTAAATCCCTGAACTAAGATTTATCAAGAAGAAATAATGGCATGTCTACCTCTTATTAAGTTGACAGTCTTTCTTTTAATGCCAAACTGCGTAAGTAGCAACAAAGTTTTTATTCTCTCACAATAATCTGACAATCTTAGAACTTAATGATTTGAAATTTCCTGAATTTACTTTTTTAGCTGAAGTGATGTTAAATCGACCTTACACATCTTCCAGAAGTGAGGCAAGTACAAGAATGAAGAAGACAAGGACAAATATCATATTTTGAATGATTTCTTGTCAGATTCAAATGACCTTACTTGAAAAGATCAAAAGGGGAAATAGATCAAAAAGTCTCGTCAGAATAGGAAGTATCTACAATCTAGATAATCAAAGTTATTAGAGAGAAAATAGTCCAATTATGCCATTATACACCATTCGTGATAGAGATCTATCGCTAAATAGAAAATCTCTTACGGTGATTGTGTGCTTAATAAAGAGCTGCAGATGATTGTGATAAATATTTTTTCATTGAAAAAGTGCAAAACCCACTGAAATGGTCACAGGGCTGTAAAAATTGAATTATCTTTTATCAGCAGAGCGTATCACTGCTGCTTCGAAAATCGTAGAAAAATAGATTATTTATGCTGTACTTTAGTAATTATTAACCGTGTTTTCAGTTCGAATGCATTCACGGACAGGACATTATAGAGTATTAGGGGTAGTAAGAAAATGTGCTAATGTGATCAAAGTTAAAAGGAAAATGCACGGGCTGTCTGCAGTAATTTATTATCAATATTCATTCAAGCTAAAATTCTGCCTTACCATGGGCAAATTATGAAAACTTTGCACTGTTTAATGAGGGCATGTCAAAGTATGATATTGATGGAAAATTAAGGGTTCAACAGACTGTCTCTTCTCCATAATTAAAGTCATACAAATTATGGTAATAAAGATGGTGATAAGAAATAAACTGATTGTAATATTGATAATAATGTAAATAATAATAATGGCAATCATAATGATAATAAAAAAATTGATGATGACAAGAATGCTGACAATAATAATAATAATAATAATAATAATAATAGACGGACAGCACATTTTAGAATCTTCATCATTATCACCACCACCAACATCATCAACCTCATCCTCATCCTTCTCATCATCATTATCATCATTTTAAACATAGCCATAAATGTACGAACAATAATGTACATGTAGGAGTATTTGTAAATAGTAATGGTAGTCGATGTTCCTGAGAGGAACAAAAAAGAATACACATAAAGCTGTATACATTGAATAAATGTAAACAAAACAATTAATTTCATCTGTTTTTGATGTTTTTTTGTACTTTTTACATGTTTATTGTTCACCAAGGCTTAAAAGAGAGAAAACAACAAAAAATGTTTTTCCTATACTAAAAATAAACCTTTACAAGGTTTTAAGAAAAAAGGGATTTGGTCTGCCTGACAAATGTAAACATACACTTGTAACAGTAAACAAATAAATAAATAACAACCAATTATAGAATGGGTTGATTTTGAAGCCATATATGAAGAAGAGGTTTCCAACTGAAACTGTATACCTTTAATACAATTAAAACTTACAATATTTGCTTTCATCCTTTGTAATATACACCAATGCCTTTGTATTCTGTTGACAAAATCTATTTGAAACAAAAAGTAAACAACAAGAATTTTCTACCTGAACAAGGTAAACCTGCGATTGTTATAGTAACTAGTGGAAGTAATAAATTTGGTGGCCATGTAACATGTAGTAAAAGTCAGAGATCTGGATAGGAGTTATAATTTTGAAGCTTAATTCCTTATTTTGTATACAAATCCTACATACCTGGTACTCATTATAGTCATCTCAATGAAACATTTTCTCAATGAAGCATTTTCTATGAGTACTATCAATGACTGTTTGGTAGAGAATTAGGGGATATATTGCTGCAGAAGACTGAGTTATATTTATTACCTTTACCTATGGCAAAACAGGCTTACAAAAACAAAAATATATACAATTTACCTTCTTATAACCCCTCCCACCACACAAAAACATTTCACAATAACTTTCACCTGCTGAACAGTTACTAGCTAATTCCCAATGTGTTTTTTACCATTAATGAAGGCTGAAAGCAGAAACTTAAAGAACAACAACACTTTTTTACCTGGACAAGGTAAACATCAAATTATAATGAGTACTTAAGCAGGGCAATCCTCGACTATGTAGGAAACAAACCAATAATTTTGAATTTATTGCACATCAGAAGTGAGAGTCACAAAGGGTTGCATGTGAGACGGGTGTAGATCAGGGACCGGGTGATAGGAAAATTACAGTTTAACAATTGAAAACCCATAAAATTGGGAACCAATTTCCAGCCAGACATTTTTTAAATAGACGAAAATACTTTATTGTAATGTTTTGTTGGGAATCCCGAACTATTAGACACAATCATGGCAATTAATAAAGGGCCAGCGATTTTTTTATCGCTTAATTTGTCAAAATATTGAAGTCTCTAATTTTGTTCCAAAATTGCCCTATGGACATCAAAGGAAATCATAAAACAGACAGAGTAGTCGGAGGTATGTCGGAACTATAATAATAACTGGGCTTGGTCAATGTCAGTTCCGAAGAGATAGGGGAATTGTTTTGTATTTTTGCAGTAGTTTGTGTTGTCATTAAAGTTATTTTTATAGCTTGAGCATTCAAATGATAGCTTTTATCAGTAAAAGTGAACAATAAAAGATAATGGTGAAAGTGGTGATGGTGGCTAAGACAATGATGATGATGATGATGATGATGATGGTTGAGATAAGGATGATAGGGATGAGAGCTGTGATGATAATGGTGGTGGTAAGGATGATGATGATGATTACAAATTTATTTTGATCTGACATAAGTAATGGACACATTTGACAGTTTTTGAGAAATTACCCTTTAAGTGAACATATTTGACAGTATATCAGAAATTAAACTAAAGAAGTACCTTACCAATAATGGGGCAAGTCTTATTTTAAAAAAGGGGGCATAACTGTGCCAAAATTAATTTAGACTGACCAATCCTGCATTAGCAGTGAAAACAGTGTTGCTGCTTCAGACTAATGCAGCTGACGTAACAAATTTTAGCTAATCATTGCAAGACAATATATTTCAATAATATATTTCAACAATAAGATGTAAAACAAATGGCAGAGTCACACAATTAAATGATTTTAGCAGAATCATCAAATGTTTACATTAGTATGCCCAGAGTTTTTTAACCTAGATGATAGAGCATGTAGATATACAACATCCAATAAAAGGTGTAAGAGGTGTGATGTAAGGTATCACCACCTCTCTCACCACACTCCTCACATTGGTTACATTTTGAGGCGCTACTGTGGTCTGACTCTTAACCTTCTGCTTATGTCCACAACATTGAAGGCAGAGTTTTGTTTTTTTTCTTTGTTTTTTTTTTAAATATATTGCAGAGACCAATTATGATCATTTAAGCAACATCCAGCTTTTTGGCAAAGGAAGACCCGAGACAAATGTCTGGTTAGAACCAACGGCACACTGCAAGTCAGCTGGAAGACTTTCCCGCATTAAGTTCTACACCCCTATCAGGACTCAAACCCATGCAATGAGAGGCTAAGCAGTTAGAAGAGTTACCAATCAGCGACTCTAAGACTACGCAATGGGCGTCGTTGCAAAGTTGTGTGTTTTGGGACAGGACTGTTATTTGAAACAAAATAATATACAGCAGTTAATCTACACTGATTCTAATTGTCTTATAATGTGTCTACTTTTCAGAAGCAGTGAATACAACTGCTTGCAGTGCTTTCATTTAACATTGCCTTACTTGACCGGGCTAGTTGTTGCAGTATGTTTGTGTGGCTGCCTCTCTAGGCAGCTGAAGGTGATTGATAGATTCATGTCCACCGTCCCAACCAGTCGTGGAAGATTTGTGTTTCATTAACTGGTCATTTCCACCTGTCAGTCACTGCAGGCTTCTCTCCGGCAGCATGTAAAACACTCATTAAGGGACTAGAGTACTTGTTTCTACAGACTTAATTGACAACAGTCACATTTCAGGCCAAGTCTGGGAAAAGGGAGTTGGATTTACTGTAATTATGGTGTTATATTAATTATTGATGTTAAATTCTAAGTTATATGCTGTCAGTTTCATGAAAAGGCAATAAGATTTATTACTAGGGACTATGCTGCAAATAGAGTAGTTTCTGATCAGTCATGTTCCAAGAGGTGATAACTCCCTGGGACCTGGCTAACCAGGATCAACACTATTTGTCATAGTCTGATCTAGTCTGACTTTTCAGGTAAAGGGATAGGTGTCTACAGTTTAAAGGTGGCATCTTGAAGTTTGCCTATACCAAATATATGTAACAATATCAATCACTGTTTGGTGGGTTTGAGCATAACTTCTGCAGAAATGTACACTTAAGTGAAAGTAAAGATGATTTTGAACACTACCTATATTGTTAGACAGGACAAGTCGCAAAAAAAAGTCAATCTAAACATTTTTTCTTCTTTCCAAATCATTAAAAAAACTTGATAGTGATATCTGCTAAAAATAGATATCAATGTCAGAGTGAATTAACTGAATGGCAATATAAGATGATTTCAATAGTTGTCACATGGTTTTCTTAGTTTAGAAATAGTTTAGAAATACCGTAGCTATCTCTGCAGCGTGGCTAAGATAGGAAATACCTGTTTGTAATGATGAGTGTGGATTAATGCTTTACTGTTCACACAGATCTAGATGAACAACATTTTAAAGGACTTTTTCAGGTTACAATGGCTTAAAATTATTTGAGGGAAAAAAAATGGTCCTTAGATACCACCTTTAATATTTCAGCCAGGTCTCAGACAAGATCTCAAGACTACAATCAGAAAAGTTGGATTTAGATCTTTATAAAATGAAATTATGAGAATACAAATTGATTTGCATTAGTGGTCAAGTTGTTAAGGCATTAGAATAATGGGGTCTGAAGTTCACACGATGAATCTGACATGAAATGTTGTTATTAACTAAGCATGACTAAAATTAATTCTGATTTGACCACTGGTTCTAACCAGTTTTACTATTTTTGTTTTTAATTCATTGCCACAACAGTCATTCTATACGTCCATCAATAATGTCTGAGGGCTATGTCTCAAGAAGCAGTGATACACCGCAGATAAGATGGAAGCCCAAATTCCCCCATACAATCCTCTACCTCACACAGCGAGAGGCTGAGTAGGAAGACCAGTTACATGTAGGAGGTTCTACCACACCACCAAAGTGTCTAAGTGGCAATAATATAACAGCTTTATTAAAGAAGGCTAACTAAAATTACCATTACTAGAAGTACATTGCATATCAGCATAATTTTTTTCCAATATGGGAAAATTCCAACAAGGTTATTAAGAAACCATTGAAGAGTGGGTTTTTTTTCTTCTTCTTTTCAATTAAGCCTATTAACTAAATAAAAATAACACCTGAATGTTTTTTTCCTCATATATAAATAAATGTTATGTGCGTAACATATATATTTTGAACATGAATGACAAAAATAACTATTTATTGTCAGAATACTCAGGAAAAAACTGTTTATTTATTCCAGTCTAAACATAGTCATTGTCATCATCATCATCATCATCATCATCATAATCAACATCATCATTATCATCATCATCATCATCATCATCATCATCATCATCATCATCATCACCACCTGCATAGGCATATAAGTCAGCGATCAACTGGTCAGCAATTAGCACTTCTATTTAACACAAAAAACACAAAACAATTCACATTCTGTTAATACAAAGTCTCTCTTCACAGGGACATGGTCATTGCATAGACTTTTCCCATAGACCTCCAATAGCCAGTAGCACTTTCTCCCAATATTTCACATTTTTGGCACCTCTGTTCCTAGTCAGCCACTGCTGATGCTGATGATGACACTGTCGTTGTTGCTGCCAGCTAAAATATTCACACCGTTTCCAAGTGTCAAGCTAGTCTATTACGGCACCAATCTCTGGCGCAGACGCAATCATTACACACAATAACTGTCACATTGACTACAAGCTGGCACCAGCCCTGAGCTTATCAGTCCGGTTCTAATTATCAATTAATTATGCTAATTAGGGGCCAGTAGCACCCCTACTGTGAATATTGGCAGGTTGGCCAGCCCCTATTGGTATGGTAATTGACAGTAACTAGCCTGAGAGCAAGCTCGGGGACACATCAGGGCTTCAGTAGTGGGGTCAGCCGTCATAAGGTGACCAATGGCTCCTAACCTACTTACATCCTAACTTATTATTCTTCATCAAAAATTGAAGATCAAGATCAGCCAGCTTCCACAATCTGATGAACATCTATGATTTACAGCTGATTCTTGTTAGAAAGTGTTTTGTTATCTTGAATGAGATTTGTAAGAAAAAAAAAGATTTTTTATTGCATATTACTAAGTGTACTAAGATGTAGCATGCTAAGGGTTTAATTCTGACCAATGGTGATTTCTATGGACAGGATTATTCAATGGTAGAATTTTACTAAACCAATGGCAGCTGGTGCTGCTGATCTGGATTTACATTTTTTGCCAAGAGTTGGTCAATTTTCCCTTAGAAGACTAAGTTTACTTTAGACTTTGGGTTGTTTCTTGTAAATTGTTGCAGGAACTTCTCATACAATTGAAAACAATTGAAGAAACATTGTATATGGCATGCTTTTACCAATTAGGACAGTAATACCATATGTGGTAAAAGTATGAAGAACTGTTGCATTGGATAATTTGCTACAGATTGTTTTTCTTAAGTCATTACAACTTGATTATCTGTTAGAGAAAGAACGTGGAAGTACTTCAATTTAGTATTGCTATTTCTAAATATACCTGCCCTGAACAACATCTATATAGATCTACATTTGTGCCAAAACTTAAATTATTTTTCTAAAAGTCAGAAGTAAATGTAACCAGAGATTTTAATGCAAAAAGTGCAAATCCCAATCTAAATGCTCCCAGGGGGTCGATATGTCGGTGAAAATAGAGTCTTCAGCTTCATCCACTAGGTCACATTTACAATGTTTTAGGAGCACAAAAAAGCAACCAATTCAGTTACTTTCTTCATGTGTACAATTTTGAATATTCACCTAATTTTGTTTATTTTCTTTGCAACAGTTTTAAAGACCTTTTTCTTCATTTATGTATCATGAAATTCATGAATTTTAAGCATATAATTATAGACCCTTGGCTAAAACTGTTTTCAATTAAACTCTTAGTTTGTAGTTTGAATAAAATATAAATGTATAAAGGTGATTCTTCTGTAAGCTTGCACAGGCGTAAAATGGCATATGTGTGAACAAAAGGGTGACAGACAAAATCTTAAACTAGAAAAGTAAGTGTAATAATCATTGGTGGAGTAATCTCCCCCTGATCTTGATAAGTGTAATTATAAACAAATGTTCTTAATCTATATAAACATGTAAGAACTTTTCATTCAACAATATTTGTTTTTTTCTCTGAACACATAAACAGGTCAACAGAAGACTAAGAAGACTATTCTAACTTAAATCCAAGCCAAAACTATTCTATCTACAAACAGTTGCAATGAAGAACCATCTATTAAATAAATTAAATATCTAATTTTTAACAAATGCAAGAAAAAAAAGTTTTATTTTATATATCAGGCAAAAAAACACACACAATGGAGTTCACAACTGAAAAAATAGTTTTTTTATCCTTTCAAGTTATAACCTAAAATGTCCAGTTCAAAAAATATTACGTTGTGATTGTGTGTTTGTTGGATTTATCATTCCACAATCAGTATTTCAGTTATCTGGAGATGGTGTCTGCCTGAAGCACATATAGTGCTGCCTTCACTGTGTACAGCATGCTGTGAACACCAGTCACATTATCCTGACACCTGGCCAACCAGTTGTGATACTGCCCTCATATTTGCTAGAGTGTTAGCAAGGGAGCTATACCACTACCATTTGTTATGACTTTGGTATGTCACGGCCCTGGATCAAACACAAGGTCTTCCATACCTGGAGGCAACCCTGTAACGATTGCGCTACGAGGTCCGGTGATATTGCTGTGTATACATATATTTTACATGGACAGAAAACATTAACCTTCAGTCTTCCAATAACAAAATGTGCCATAATAAATATTTAACTATTTTCTTGCAGTCATATGCAATGGATCTAGTCATGTTGTCTGGGACTCGGCAGCAAACAATGCAGAGCCTGATCATACAGCTCTCAGCAGGACCTGGTTGATCTGGATCTACACCATTTGTCTGAGCAGGATCAGACAGCTCCCAGCAGGACCTGGCTGATCTGGATCTACACTATTGGCCTGAGCAGGATCAGACAGCTCCCAGCAGGACCTGGCTGATCTTGATCTATGCTATTGGCCTAAGCAGGATCAGACAGCTCCCAGCAGGACCTGGTTGATCTGGATCTGCAGCATTTGCCTGAGCAGGATCAGACAGCTCCCAGCAGGACCTGACTGATCTGGATCTACACTATTGGCCTAAGCAGGATCAGACAGCTCCCAGCAGGACCTGGCTGATCTGGATCTACACTATTTGCCTGAGCAGGATCATACAGCTCCCAGCAGGGTCTGGTTGATCTGGATCTACACCAGTGGCCTAAGCAGGATCAGACAGCTCCCAGCAGGACCTTGTTGATCTGGCTCTACACCATTGGCCTAAGCAGGATCAGACAGCTCCCAGCAGGACCTGGCTGATCTGGATCTACACTATTGGCCTAAGCAGGATCAGACAGCTCCCAGCAGGACCTGGCTGATCTAGATATAACTATTTGCCTGAGCAGGATCATACAGCTCCCAGCAGGACCTGGTTGATCTGGCTCTACACCATTGGCCTAAGCAGGATCATACAGCTCCCAGCAGGACCTGGTTGATCTGGCTCTACACCATTGGCCTAAGCAGGATCAGACAGCTCCCAGCAGGACCTGGTTGATCTGGCTCTACACCATTGGCCTAAGCAGGATCAGACAGCTCCCAGCAGGACCTGGTTGATCTGGCTCTACACCAGTGGCCTAAGCAGGATCAGACAGCTCCCAGCAGGACCTGGTTGATCTGGCTATACACCATTGGCCTAAGCAGGATCAGACAGCTCCCAGCAGGACCTGGTTGATCTGGATCTACACTATTTGCCTAAGCAGGATCAGACAGCTCCCAGCAGGACCTGGTTGATCTGGATCTACACTTTTTGCCTAAGCAGGATCAGACAGCTCCCAGCAGGACCTGGTTGATCTGGCTCTACACCATTGGCCTAAGCAGGATCAGACAGCTCCCAGCAGGACCTGGCTGATCTGGATCTACACTATTTGCCTATGCAGGATCAGACAGCTCCCAGCAGGACCTGTTTGATCTGGATCTACACTATTTGCCTAAGCAGGATCAGACAGCTCCCAGCAGGACCTGGTTGATCTGGATCTACACTATTTGTCTAAGCAGGATCAGACAGCTCCCAGCAGGACCTGGTTGATCTGGATCTACACTATTGGCCTAAGCAGGATCAGACAGCTCCCAGCAGGACCTGGTTGATCTGGATCTACACTATTGGCCTAAGCAGGATCAGACAGCTCCAAGCAGGACCTGGCTGATCTGGATCTACACTATTGGCCTAAGTAGGACCAGACTGCTCTCAGCAGGACCTTTTGATCTAGATCTACACTATTTGCCTAAGCAAGATCAGACAGCTCCCAGCAGGACCTGGCTGATATCGATCTACACAATTTAAGACTAAGCAGGATCAATCTTTGCTTACCATGTTAAGAATTTATATATCATTAATGCTGTTTTTTGTATCATAAAAGATATCAAAACAACAAATACACACAAAAAAATCATAAATATAAGGGAGATTTTCTTTTTCTTTGGGATATGTGTTTCTGTTCATTTATTCAATTTTTGTAATAAAATCATAATTAATTTCCTCTAAGAAATACTGCTTTGTTCTAAATTATCATAAAGTGCTCATTTCCAGTATCACAGATAAAGAAAAATTTCTTTAAACAAATTCTACAATTCTTAACATATGCTGACTAGATGTGTGAAGTCTGCAATTTTTCCTGCACATGTATTAAATATCCACTTCAACAGCATCTTTCTGTATCAAATAGTTCTCTCCAGTCATATACACTATTATACATTTCATATTTCCATACATTGTCTTCAAGATATAATCTGCTACAATCGCAAATTTAACCAAATCAAATCCTATCTTGAAACACACACCCAATAAATTCACTCAAACAACATAAAGCAAAAATATTCAACAAGCTAAAAATGCAACAGGGGGGAATTATGACTGCACGTTTACTATTACAATATATTACCTAGTTCCGTTTGTAGATGATTCTCCCCTCTCCAAACAAGAAATGAAATGACAGATCTTGACAGAGCATTTCTCTAACTTCAACTCGCTGCTATACATCATTGTATCAAACGCAGACGATTATACAACTACGTCGGCAATAATGAATTTCTTGCAAATTTTGAAAATCCAAGTCGCAAATAAATATTGACAGAAATATGGATACGTTAGCTGTAAATCCATCAACAGACTCTAACAACAGGTCATCCAACACCGTCGGCTGTTTTGTAGAATTTTTCGCAATCTGTTATCCTGTCACAAATGGATGAAATGAAGACTGTTGTAAAATTGGAAACTAGCATTTAAGACCAGGATGAATATGTAACACAGCAACAAGCAGTTCATGATGAACATCCATGCAAATCTGGCATGTTAATTAGACATGTGAGTTTTCTCTTTCCAATCATTTGACCAACATTATTTCATGTCTAAATTAATTTATAAGACGTTAATAGCACCATGTTGGTAAAAGATTTATTCTGATGTTGTTTGAAGATGCTGTTGTTAATAATTCTTAATTCATTTTCATAGCTTAAACAGGAAATGCTCTGTTTTGAAAGCCTCATAGTTATAAGATTCTATTTTTAATGATTATATGTATTTTATGGTCAAGATAGTTAGTAATATTTTACCATTTGTCTTTAGACCCTAAATACATATTTTCCATGGAATTATGAATAAAACAGCATAAAGATAACATGGCTATATTCAATTCCTATTAAAAGGTGAAAAACATGCATGGAAATTGGATGGATTTATAAAAAATATCCTTGATAGAAATATCCTTCAGCAGCATCAAATAAAGGATGGTGACTTAGTCAGCAAGTTAAAAATCTGAGACGTCACTAAATTAATCAATGAACAAATCAGCTCTTTCTTTGAAAGCACTTTCAAAATTGAATATTATTTTACATGAAAATATACATTCAATGCAAATGACAAATACATAACTTATATAAAAAAATATACACGAAAATAGCACAAAGACCACAAAAATAATTTAAAAAATATATAAAGAAAAAAAAACAGTATATACTGAATATCAAATTATCAGAATTTTTTTACTTTGGTATTTCTTAAAAGGAATTATAAGAATAATGGAGTAAGGATGACTAATATTTGTCTTAAATTTAATTATTATATGACTTACAATTATCAATTAGACAATGATAAGACAATGATTGTCATTTTTCTAAGACAAACATCACCAGGAAATTTATATCTACATTGGTTTATATATAACTGGAAACTTTATACCAAATTGGCTAATAAAAAATGCTATTCAATGCACAATGTGCTTTTATGTAAAGGAGTGGGTATTTTTAGTAAAAAGAGCTTTGTTTGTTTTGTTAATTGTTTTCTGAAATACACTGCAGTGACCAATTAGGATCATTATAGCGACGTCCAGCTATTTGGTGGACGAAAACCTCACACAAATGTCTGGGTAAAACCACCTGTGCACAGTCAGCTGGAGGACCTTCCCGCATTAAGTCCTTTGCCCAGACCGGGACTCAAACCCACGAGGTTAGCTGCTAAGCAGTCAGAGGAGTTACAAATTGGCAACTCTACCACTACACCATACTCACTCATAACTCTTATATATTCCCTCATAACTCACATAATCACCAACAACAGTCTCGAAGTCATTAATGTCAACACTTGTTCCTTTACAAAGATCGAGAAGTTAATTTTGTTATGAGTGGTCCATGTCTATTGTACCCTAAGTGTTTATATTATTATAGTTTGTTTTGGTCTGAAAACTTCACATTACTTCAGCAAGAAATAGAGAACTATTTTCTGTGCTTTTAAGGCAAGGTATATAATTATACAAACATAACTATAATACAATATATTTAAAACATACACGTAATTTCATAAACTAAACAAATTATAAAATAGTATCATCTAATTTCACAACAATTTCACAATATTAAATTAAATTATCTTTATCTAATTTATATTTTATAAGCAAGGTGTGTAGAGGAATGTTATCTTCAACTGTCAAAGTCCAAAACAATGTTTAACCTGACATCATACAATGTCATCTGGGGATCATATTCAAAAATGATTTTAGTTAGTTTTCTGACTTAAACTTAGAAATTCCTTTTAATTATACTTAATTATACTTCCTTTGATGTTATTTTTAAAAGTTTCATTCATAAAACCATTAAATCTAAGAAATTTCCAAAATTAAATAAAATTTCTTTAAGATGAAGCAATAAAAAAATAACTTAGATTCTTTCTAAATGTGACTCCTGGCCTCAAGAAGTCTGTGCACGTGACAGAGGTGAATGATATGAACTCACAGTGTAAGGTATAGGTATAGGTTCAGTAGCAGAATGTCTCACCATGTTAATGCCATTACAGTGGATCGGACAAAAAATTTCTTTTGACCAAAGAAGAAGGATGTAAACGGTGAACCAAGGAAATCTTCAGGATACTTTTTTCTACAATTATTCATCAAGAATGTCATAAGTTGATTTTAAAATTAAAAAGTTCAAAACATTATCAAATTAGAATATTTTGCCACTGACCTGTTTTATTGCATATTTTGTTATTAATTTAAATTCTTAGTCAACTTTAACATCCCAAAGTTGTCTAGACATAATATTGCTAGCAAACAGTGTAGATTCTGATTAGATTTCTGCCAGCGGCTGACCTGGATCTTCATTAGTGGCCTAAGTAGTAGTAGTAGCTGTAGTAGTAGCAGCAGTAGTAGCAGTAATAGAAGCAGCAGTGGTAGTAGTAGTAGTAGTAATAAATGTAGCAGTAGCAGTAGTAGTAGCAGTAGTAGCAGCAGTAGTAGTAGCAGTAATAGAAGCAGTAGTAGTAGTAGTAGTAGTAGTAGTAGTAGCAGCAGCAATAGCAGCAGAAGTAGCAGTAGTAGTAGCAGCAGTAGTAGTAGCAGTAATAGAAGCAGCAGTAGTAGTAGCAGCAGTAGTAGCAGCAGCAGTAGTAGCAGCAGTAATAGAAGCAGTAGTAGTAGTAGAAGCAGCAGCAATAGCAGCAGCAGTAGTAGCAGCAGTAATAGAAGCAGCAGTAGTAGTCATAGTAGTAGCAGCAGCAGTAGTAACAGCAGCAATAGCAGCAGTAATAGAAGCAGCAGCAGTAGTAGCAGCAGTAATAGAAGCAGCAGCAGTAGCCATAGTATAAGCAGCAGCAGTAGGAGCAGCAGTAATAGAAGCAGCAGCAGTAGTAGCAGCAGTAATAGAAGCAGCAGCAGAAGCAGTAGAATTAGCAGAAGTAGTAGTAGCAGCTAAGGTTGTTGTAGTAGTAGTCATCTGCTTACATCACAAAGTTGCCTAGACATAATATAACTAGAGACAATGCAGCAAATAGTGTAGATTCTGATTAGATTGCTGCCAGTGGCTGATCTGAAGTTTCACAAGTGGCTTAAGCCATATTATGTGATTACCATGGCAAGAAGATAAATCAAACCATGAACAACAAACATAGACTTTAATATTTTACACTTATATTATATACATTCTTTCAATTTCAATACCTTTTAATGATAAGATAGATAAATAACAAAAAGTCAAGTCAAAAAGAAAATAAATATTGAACAGTCCAGCATCTAGACACAGACAATTCATTATTTTCTTTTCATTTTGTAATAATGTAACACCCACACTTCTCTTTTTCAGTACTTTCAATTTCCTTCAATTAGAAAACACAAAAATTGTAGGTTTTCCAATCACAGAGATTCCTTTCATTTCCCTCTGAAGATGCCTCCGTTAAAGCCCTAACAAAACACGATTTCATTCGCTGGCTGAGCCTACATCCAAATTCAATTTTGTCACCGTCTGTCCATTATAGTAATAAGACGAACTAGAGCGTTGCCAAGCAACCCGAGTAAACTGACACCCTGCAAAAAGTTCCAAAGCTCTTTGAGTTGACTAGTTTAATGTCAAACACTTCCCAAGAGGAAAACAAGCGTCTCCATGCAAACAAATGGACGAAAATCCATTTCAGTGGTTCTAAATTCAATTTTCCAGTCTGCATAAGTAATCCAATTGTCGATTAAGGATTTTTTAATACATCACTTAATAACTTAAACAAATCCCTAATCATATTGTCATTAAAACAATGTGTAATCCATAGGACGCAGGGACCTGTTTTCTATTTGAGTTAATGTCTGTGCGGGATAAAGTGTGAAAAAGGACAAGATAAAACCAGAATAAAAAATATCTAGCATAAATGACTTTTTAAACTAAATGGAAATAACTAAACTGAAATGCAAAGTGACTGACCAATCTTATAGCAGCAGCAGTAATAGGTGCAGCAACAGTAGTTGTGGTAGTAGTAGTAGTAGTAGTAGTAGTAGTAGTAGTAGTAATAGTTGTAGCAGTAGTAGTAGTAACAGTAGTAGTAGTGGTAGTAGTAGTAGCAGAAATATTAGTAGTAGTAGTGGTAGTAACAGTAGCAGTAATAGTGGTGGTAGGAGTGGTAGTTGTAGTAGCTGTAATAGTAGTAGTAACAGTGGTAGTAGTAGCAGCAGTAATAGTATTAGTAGCAGTGGTAGTGGTAGTAGTAATTGCAGTAATAGTAGTAGAAGTAGTGGTAGTAGAAGTACCAGTTATAGTAGAAATAGAAGTGGTAGTAGTAGAAGCAGTAATAGTAGTAGAAGCAGTGGTAGTAGTAGTGGTAGTAGTAGTGGTAGTAGTAGTAGCAGAAGTGGTAGCTGTAGCAGCAGTAATAGCAGTAGTAGCAGTGGTAGTAGTAGCAGCAGTAATAGTAGTAGTAGCAGTGGTAGTAGTAGTAGTGGTAGTAGTAGTAGCAGTAATAGTAGTAGTAGCAGTGGTAGTATTAGCAATGGTAGAAGTAGTAGTGGTTGTAGTAGTTATAATAGTAGTAGTAGTGGTAGTCATAGTAGCAGTAATAGTAGCAGTAATAGTAGTAGTAGCAGTGGTAGTAGTAGCAGTGGTAGTAGCAGTAGTAGTAGTAGCAGTAGTAGTAACAGTAGTAGTAACAGTAATAGTAGTAGTGATAGTAGCAGTAGTAGTAGTAGTAGGAGTAGCAGTAGTAGTAGTAGTGATAGTAGTAGTAACTCTATGATTCCACTAGTCAACTAAACCAGGTGAGTGATTCAGTCTTTTATTCATGTCTTCCCAACACTTCCATAATTCATGCACCATCATATTTTAAAATCATACGCACAATTATACAAAAAGTCAACACTTATTCTTTACAATGTACTTAAAAACGATAATAAATTAACGGATTTCAATAATTCAGGTTTAATTTGTCATAATAATGAGCTAAAGTCCAAAACAGACCCCTGGAGAAAACCTTACAATAACTGAGAGAGCCCAGAGGGCTAGACTAATTGCTTGGTGAGTTCCACATAATTCTACAAAGGATGATGGGTCCCATTGAATGACACCCTTTGAAGCTGGCCATGTGTCTGTTTAAAACGTTTCTCCTTGTTAATCTGCCATCACTTTAAAATTGATTCAAAATAATAGGACAATAGACAATTCGTCAAAACATGAAAGGAGCAAGATAAATCAAGGAGGCAAAAAGCGTTGGTAAACCTCTCTCCTATTCACTGAATCAATTTACCTATCAAGATCGTAGCGGAGATAAAATAAATTCATTGGAAGGACATTTTAATAAATTTGACAATTTACCTGAAAAGCTTCAAAAACATCTTGCGGAATAGATGAGACATGTCAATAAAAATTACCAACTGTCTCCCAGAACAATGTGAATGCAATAGGTGATAATTTTTATTCCGCTAGCAGAAGCGGGGGAGGGGGGAGAAATAAGGGGTATGAGGAATGGGGAATATATCTGAAGACCGGGTACTGAAGGTGGATAATTAGAGAGGCCCCATCAGGGGGGGTAATTGATTAATCAATATTTATGATTTATTTCATCTCGTTGAGGTACCCAATTAAATAGAATCGATGGGTAATGCGTATGGGCCTAGATCAATATCATCACTCTGTCCTAGCCATTAATTAATGACCAGTTTTCCTTCAATTTTCAGTCATAATTCTCTCTCCATCCTTGTATGGTCATTTTTTAATTCAGCTAACAAAGCATGTGCTAGGCAGTCAGCTTGGCTGCATCAAGGCTTTATATTCGGAACTTAAGATTTTGAACCATTCTAGATTGTTTTAAGTGATAATCAGTCAGCATCTAACATGTATAAATTTGATCCACGTATAAAATATCTATCATTTCCTCAATCAATGTAGCCACAGTGGTCTGTGTACAAGCACAGAAAGGTCTTCAGATAGGGAACAATAGGTTCAAATGAAAAGTTAACAGTTTTCTTTTTCTTGGTCCGATACTATTTTGTAACTTATCAGGGTAATTTCAACCTTGAATGTAATTTCTAGAATATCATGAAAACAAAGGCTACGCATGTACTACAGTTACCTCACCATGTTGCGGGCTCAGACTGCGTGCCGAAAATCATGGTTTCCATTACGTTGCTGCGTAAACGGACCTGAAAATGATCCCTTACCTGGGCCCCTTAACATGAACAAACGTGAACGAAACTGTTCTCGAAGGTGTTTCCTGCCTGTCATGGCTCTATGGGGATCTCACGAGATCCGCTAACCCCCATCACCCGAAAATAAAGCCAGCCTCGCTCTGTCAGCCTCACTCTATAATTACGCATTGCGGCAACTATTGTCATGGGCTAACCAAGCGTGTCTTCGTCTAATAGGAATGTAGAGTTTCAGCAGAGGCCACCTTCAGCATTGTCGCCTTATTTATCCCAGTGTCTAGCTGGATGCATACAATAGAATACAGCAAAAACCAATGATCCTTTATTCTTCATTCTTCCCTTCACCTAAAAATTTGGGATGCTTGAAAAGGTAGCTTTTTTTATCTCTTCTCATGCTTTATTTGTGAATAACCCATACTGAGTTACATGCTTTTAACTACATGCTACTGCTTTTGAAGGCCTCCCTTAACTAAGTAGCAAATAGTGTAGATCCAGATAAGCCAGCTCCAAAGAGACCTGGCTGATCTGGATCTACACTATTTGCCTAAGCTTGATCTATTTATGTTAAGCAGGTAAAGAGTCCAATTTTCTTGATGTCATAAAAGTTGAACCACACACAATGTTAATATACAACAATCTGAGGTTGCCTTGAATAACTTGAAGATGGTTAAAAAATAAGAAGTCATTGTATAATGAACTATAAAGCTTATACAGCCTGCTGAAGCTGACAATTTCATTACCCCAAACTAGCCCCGAAACAGGAGATTTGCGAGATTTCAGTGAGTTCAAGAAAAGAGAGATAAATATGGACCCAATATAATTTCAAGTCCTAGGACCATAAATTTATAAAATGGTCCAACTATATGGACCCAATATGCAAGTCCTAGGAACACAACTTTATAAAATGGTCCAATTATATGGACCCAATATGCAAGTCCTAGGACCACAAATTTATAAAATGGTCCAACTATATGGACCCAATATAATTGCAAATCCTAGGACCATAAATTTATAAAATGGTCCAACTATATGGACCCAATATGTAAGTCCTAGGACCATAAATTTATAAAATGACCCAACTATATGGACCCAATATGCAAGTCCTAGGACCACAAATTTATAAAATGGGCCAAATATATGGACCCAATATGCAAGTCCTAGGACCACAAATTTATAAAATGGTCCAACTATATGGACCCAATGTCATTGCAAGTCCTAGGACCATAAATTTATAAAATGGTCCAACTATATGGACCCAATATGCAAGTCCTAGGACCATAAATTTATAAAATGGTCCAACTATATGAACCCAATATGCAAGTCCTAGGACCACAAATTTATAAAATGGTCCAACAATATGGACCCAATATGTAAGTCCTAGGACCACAAATTTATAAAATGGTCCAACTATATGGACCCAATATGTAAGTCCTAGGACCATAAATTTATAAAATGGTCCAACTATATGGACCCAATGCCATTGCAAGTCCTAGGACCACAAATTTATAAAATGGTCCAACTATATGGACCCAATGTCATTGCAAGTCCTCGGACCATAAATTTATAAAATGGTCCAACTATATGGACCCAATATGCAAGTCCTAGGACCATAAATTTATAAAATGGTCCAATAATATGGACCCAATATGCAAGTCCTTGGACCATAAATTTATAAAATGGTCCAACTATATGGACCCAATGCCATTGCAAGTCCTAGGACCATAAATTTATAAAATGGTCCAACTATATGGACCCAATATGCAAGTCCTAGGACCACAAATTTATAAAATGGTCCAACTATATGGACCCAATGCCATTGCAAGTCCTAGGACCATAAATTTATAAAATGGTCTAAACTATACAGGACTATATATGATTTTATGCCTAACTAGAAATTGTTTTGAATTTCATTTTAGAGAATTTTTGCAATCTTACCAGTTATACAGCAACACATACCAGTTATAAAAATCATTATTCATGAAAAAACAATAACATATTAATGAACACAGACAATTCTAGTTTGTATAATACATGAAATATTTCTTTTCTTATCACATTTCAAATGGGATTGAACTGAAGTCCAAAACTGTTCTTGATTTATGTTTTAGAAAACACACCAGACTACTGCATCATTGTTTAAATGTATGTTAGTAAATGTACTTGTAAAAAAGTGAAAAATTATACCCCCTTCACTTTATCATTCTTTAACAGGGATGTCCTAGAGAATCTGGGCTTGGTATAAGAGGCCCCTTTAGCTCAGATTTGGACTGTTAGTAAAGGGACATGTGTTTTAATCCTTGGTGCACAATTTGTGCCCTCAAGTACTTGTAGAATATAACTGTGGCTCATTTACCTTGGGAGCTATTATAACAAAGAGAAATAAAAAAAAATGTGTATCTAGTACAGTGCTCCAACATGGGACTATCAGCAAACAGGGTAATTGGTTTCTGAGCAAATCTGTTTGAATAGTATTCTCTCTCTATCAAGTGACTACACAACAAACAGTATAGTCACTTTGCTCCCTATGTACAAAGTGCTCAGGCCTTTCAGCAAATTGTGCAGAACATAGTCCGGATCAAAATTCTACTTAGCTGAGAAATCTCGGAAAGTATCTTTCACAAAAAGTTACTCAATTCTTGAGTATCATCAAATGAGAAAAAAATCTTTCTTGCTAGCGCCATATTTTGGAAAACATGTTAAGGCTACTAGTAGCGTTCCTCAAAAATTTTAAGAAAACTCGAGAGAAATGCTCCTCAAATTGTTTAGTGAAACAAGAACTGGAGTTGAGGTTAGGGAGGGACTTGAGTGAGTTAAGCAAAACCAGTGCCAGATCAGTCGGCTGCTGCTGTGACTTGTATGATCAGAACCTCCACTTTTTGCAGCAATGTCTACATACCCATGAATGAAGCATTTAGAGAATAACCAAGATTATCAATTGTAGTGAGATAAAGTCTAAGTGGAATAAATTTACTCTAATCAGGTTGTGAGTTCTTCATCAATTCTTCATCTTTGCTTCAATGCTTGGACATGTTGAAATTGAAACTTTAAAAGCACGCTAGATTTTGATTTGTAGACATAGAGTGGTGACTTATTTAAATTGCAAATTTTTTTTTAAGAAAAAAATTGGATTTTTTCCAACGTATTTTCTTAAAGTTATTGGTTTCTTAAGTTATTATTTTTTTTAAGGCTAGAAGCTTTCTTAATTAAAGTTGGTATCCATCAGTTTGTCTGACCAAGTACATACGACAATATCAACAACTGTTTTGGGGATTAGGGGTATAACTTCTGCACTAAAATATACTTCAGTCTAGTAAAAGATGATTTTGAACACAACCTATATTGTAAAACAGAACAAACAACAAAAAATCACACTTAATGTTTTTACCCATATAAATAAGCATGATTGTGATCTCTGCTAAAAATAGATGGCCTTGACATCAGAGCAAATTACAAGAAGGCTATATATCAAGCTCTCAAAAGTAAATTGTCACATGATGTTCTTAGTTTAAAAACATAATTATATATACCTCTCCCTGCAGCCTGGCTCAGATACAGTCATGTACTTAATACTTTTTGCAATGATGAGTGGTAATTTATATTTCACAGTTTACACTTATCTAGGGCATCAAAGAACATCATTATGAAGGACATTTTCAGGTAACAATGACTTATTTGGTTATTTCAGAAAAAAAAGGGTCTAAAATGTTTGATACCACCTTTTAAAATATACATAAAGTTCATGAGTCAACAACTACAAGAATACCCTATTCAAGGATGTGCTGACAGCATACAGGGGAGTAGGAAAAGAAAGTCTTGTTTATTTTAAAAGAAACACTATCATTTGCCAGAGATGAATTTTAAATTTCATAAAATCCTCGACATTCATCCAGGGTTAGGCTTGATTTTTGCGTCTGTATTATCATGGTCTTTAAACATTATTATGCTACATTTATTACTAAGCAAAACAAAATCTTAAATATTTGCAATGAAACTACACACAATGAAAAGCAGGCATGTTTCTATAGCAACTATGTAGCAAATAGTGCAGATCCTGATCAAACAGCTATCTGCAATTTGCGAATTGATCTTGATCTACACATTTTGGCTAGGTCTGATCACATTGTTTTTAACGGGATACCATTTAAAGATAGAACCTGTGATTGTTAGACTGGTGTTTGAAGCATTTATTTTCACGAATTGACTGCTTTGAAATCCTTAGGATGCAACTAGTTTAAAGGGCATTTATTTTCACGAATTCATTGTTAACAAGTTGTTGGCATAGACACCTTTCATTTTCAAGACTGTATTGAGGCCTTAAGAATGTCATAAAATAATAATTTTATTTTAATTACTTCATTATGTTTGCTACATTTTAATATACTTTTATACCAAATTATTTCAAACTGTCATGTTATAACAACATCATTTTCATATATATTGAGTTATATCATTTGCAAACTGGACGTTATGTGTAAAGGTCAAACGTGAAATTGCATCTTGTAATATTTCTATACAATGCTAACATTCCGCAAAAAAGTTTGTGTGCTTAAGACAATGCAGAATTTTGGTTCAGTATTCTGGCATAAAATTGATATGCAGTGGTATTTCATAACCACATGGTGTAGGGACAAGCAAACCTAAGTTTAAATCCTGGTTTGCCTGAAGAAAAACTCTGAACTCAGTGTTGAATATCCACTGTACATTTTTACACAGACGTTCATCCAGTTGACCCCTATGATTGTTGCCGTTCTTGAGAGCGGTTCCTCTTATGGAATGAATTTTTATATGGGGACGATAGTGTAGTAGTCAGTTACAGGAAGTCACCACTGTTTTGTAAAACCTTTTCCAGAGACAAGAACCGGCCGCAATAGCTCAGGTGGCAGAGCGTCGGCTTGCGGATGGGGTGGTTGTGGGTTCAAACCCCAGCTGGGTCAATACAAAGACTTATAAGTTGGTTGTAGTGGCTTCCCTCCTAACGCTCAGGGCTAAGAGGACAGCATTATGCATGACTCATTGGTGTCAGTATAATGGACCGGCAGGGTTCAGTCCCTGGGCAACTCATAAGTGCCCCTGGTCTATAATGATAGAAATGCGGCTTCACAGTATCAGCAAAAATGCCGGGTAATCCCATCCCACCCCATCCCAGAGACAAGAACCGAACATTCCACTTAAGTGTAGCTGGCAACAACAAAGAGTAGCTTGCAATTATAAAAACATAGCAGGCATAATTCACAGCTGTTTGGCATAGTCTTGTTTAACAAAAGAAACCGAGTATGCTAATGTTAACAATCTAGCTAGTAGTTATAAACCGTTTTATGTGTTGACCTGTTTTCAATTATAATTTATTTTTTTACCTGATAGTTTTTATATTTTTCTATGTTTTGCATGCGCAGTTTGGTTTTAACCTGATTGCGCTCTATTTGCATTTGGCTTTGCGTTCGGCGCCGTGTGACCTGTTAAGTGTCGGTGTGCCGTAAAACCCAAATAAATAAATAAATAAACTAGCTAGTAGTTACAAATAAAGCAGACAACAAGGAAGAAAGCAAAGTAGCAGACACTCTTACAGGAGCCCCCGGGTTCGGTCCCGGGCTGCGACATATCAAAGTCATTAAAAATGGTAGTGGTATAGGTCCCTTGCTAACGCTCAAGCAAATATAAGGATTGTTCCACGACTGGTTGGCCCGGTGTCAGGATAATGTGACTGGGTGTGGTATCATGCCAGGTGTTCACGGCATGCTATACACAGTGAAGGCAGCACTATATCTGCTTCAAGTGGACACCGTCTCCAGATAACTGAAATACTGTTGGTGGGACAATAAACCCAATAATCAAACAAACACTCTTATACCCATCAGAGTTATGATTCATTACTGTCACATTTGTAGGTAACGAATCAACAGTTTAATATTGTTCATTTCACAGAATAGTCAGCATCTTGTTTTAATTTAAGTGCATGCTCTCTCCGGCGCCTAGGATGTTTTACACTATTTCTTACTCCAGATTTGGATAAAGATTGGTGGCCAAATTTTAAACCATCAAACAAAACAAGTTCACAGAGCAACTATAAAATGTGCATGACAAAAGCGCACATATTATCGTATGTATACATATATATTTACTTCAACTCAAACAACTTTAAAATGAAGTTGAAAGACCATGTCAAAAGCACACAATTTATTGTTTGGTGCATACCATTTATTAAGATCTATTCAATACTGCCAGACAGTTACATTAATAGACAGACTAGCCAGAGCAATCAACTGTGACTTCTAAAGCATGTGAGCTTTCAATATCCATTCAAATTTCCCATTGTCTCTTGTGCTTGAATAAATATAATAACTATAAATAAATTTGAAAGCAAAATAATAAAAAAAACCTATTTACCTTATATGTGTATAGTTATAACTGCACCAAATGGCTAATCTGAGGTCAATATTAGTGCAGACAAAACATTAGCAATGTGGTGTTAAACTGATACACCATTTTCTCAAAAGGAAAGTGGTCTTAAACACTCAATAGTCTGTGGGACTTTGTTTCTAAATGGTTTCAACGTTGTATTCCATATAAAAGTCTGGACTTTTAGGACTCCAAGCAATAAATTTGTGTTTCAAAAATTTCTTCTTATGGGACCTTGCTTTTTTTAAGTTGTCTTTTTATCTCAACATAAAAATGCACATTCCAATGTCTTTATAGAGATCCAATATTATAATGTTCAGATTCTGATTGGAATAATATCCATAAAAGATTATTTCATATTCATAAAATATAAATTGACTTTGATTTTTAATTGATTTTAAATATGACATTCATTTTGGGATTATACATCTACATGTACTTCCACACAGGGTATCCTCTTTAACATGATAAATATTGATAATCAAGATTTATTAAAATATATATAATTTAATTGACACAGACAAATAACAGCTTTCATTTCATGTCATTACATAGATAAAAAATAATACAAACAATACCAAGAGAAAATAACAACATAAAATACAACAATACTATAATGTCATTACATACGTACAAAGAATAATTCAATTAATACTAAGAAAAAAGTAAAACAAAACACATGTTATTCAATTAACCATAACAAAAGGCCACAACACAACACATCACAAGAAATATTAACACTATAATGTCAACAAAAGTAATATTTAATTTACAAAGACCAAAAAAATATTGCAACCAATTATTGATGTTATAACATATGTTTACTGATCAAGATTCAATTAATACAAGTTATCTCATAAAGAATAATTCAATTTACAAAATCAAAGCAACAACATTTTATTAAAATGTCATAAAATCATAAAAAGCTAATCAGATACAACTTTCATCCCATAATTGATATGATTGACAACATCTTCTGCTGTAGATCAGTGCATCCTACACCTAGAGCACATCATGACCCAGTCAATTGACATACTTTCTAGCCAATTACCCAACAATTAATCCCCTAAACATGCTAATATCTTAATCTTCAGCTCACTCCAATCAACATAAACAATCTATTATCCACCCTCCAACTTCATCCAGCAGCCAAGAAAAAAACATCATGATCCAATGCCATTAGGGACAAATTGAAAATCTTTTTCGGCTATCAGAGAAGCAAAGCCTTCCTCCATGGTGAGCATTTTTCATTGTTAAATAAATCTTCGACTTGCATGTTGTTTCTTCATAGCCTCATGAAATCTGCCGGAAAAACACATTATCCCCGCATGTTCAATGGCTTTCTTAAGATAATTCAATTTTGGTCCACAAATGGGATTACCATAATTATAATAACTCTTGAGCAATTCATTTGCCTGCTCGAGAGAGAGACAGTCACAGGAAGTCCCGATACATCATAACTAGTCCTTTCCATTCATTACCTAAAATGCACCCCACTATGATGCAAACCCTCATGACCTTGACCTTGTTACTATGCTATGTTACCCGGGTTACGTCACGGGACAGCCTCTAGGGAGGGCAGTGATAAATGTGTGTAATTACAGTGAACATGATGTTACTGACACATACATTCATCATGCGCAAACAATGTCTTCTATAGCTGTCATAATTAAAATTGATGATCACAGTTTACTTGGTGACTCCAGTTCTGTTCTACCTATAATTCAGGCACCGTAATTAAAAAGAATTAAGTTTGTAAAATGGAATAGACTGTAAATTTGTCAATCTTATCGTAATAGTTGGCTATTGATAATTGAAATAAGTATAATTTACAAACCAAAAAATTTTTTTTTTCAATTTTTTAATACTTTCCTATATACTGTGACTAAAGTTGAAAAAAAAAAATGTTGTTTAGATATGGGATGGTCCTCGCTGGTACCGCAGTATTTAATTTCTACTCAAAACTTAAAATATAAACATAGCTGACCCGTTTCTATTCTTTATACAAAGAAGAACTTATCTTATTTGAAGTCTTTATCTCATCGCAAACCAGAAATGAAAGATGTTTATTTGCTTTGTTTTGTTTTTGAAATACATCATAATGGCTAATTATGATCATTATAGTGACGTCCAGCTGTTTAAGTGGAGGAAGACCCCAGACAAATGACTAGGTCGAACCACTGGCACACTGCAGATCCGCTGGAAGGCCTTCCAATAAATCTTTCACCCTGAGCGGGACCTGAACCCATGCAGTGAGAGGAGTAACAAGTCGGCAACTCTACCACTATGCCTACTATTATGCCATAGGCATAAATTAAAAATGCTACTTTTAAAATTAATCTAGGTCAAACAGTGTAAACTGGTGACACATGGCACTAGTATACAACTAAGGGGATTTTCAGATTGCTGCAGTACCAGCGACGATGCGGTATGAGCCAGGACAACTATACTATTCACATTTTGCATGTATAAAAAAAAATAATTCTGATAATTAAATTTATGCCAATTAAACAAAATACACACAACTTTATCACTCAACTAACCCTTTGGAATTACATTCGAAAATTGTTTTGACACTCTCTTTTTTTTATTTACATGAACATCTATCCGTGATATGACATCAACAGATGTTTGTTTTCATTTTTGAACACATTGCAGTGACACAATCAAAATAAATAAACAATGTCCAGCTGTTTTGTTGGTGTTTTTTATGTGGAGATTCACCCCAGAAACATGTCTGGATAGAACCATGGCCACACCATATGTTAGCGTGAAGACATCCCTCCATTTATTTTCACTCTGACTGAACTTAAACTCAGCCAATGGGAGCATAACAAGAAGGGCTGTTATTTTGGGTGGAAAGAAATGTCCAAATACAAGCCAAACACACCCTAATATACCCCAAACTCATCCAAATTCATACGCTTACCCTAACCACAACCCTAACACAAAACCTAATTTGAATTTTTGTAACATGAAATTTAAACTTTAAAATGTGAACAACAACTGTCAATTCTATTACCAATTGTATTTTTGTGTGTACATGAGTGTTTCATTTTCCAATTAAATTTGCATGTAACCTTTCTTTTACCAAAACCTGTCTAGATTACTAGGTTTTAATAACTGTTGTTTTGATATATAACTCACTTCTGATGTTTTACAAGAGACAGACTATCCGAATTATAGCTCAAAGTCCTTGATATATATTATAGCTCAAAGTCCTTGATATATAAGTCAAATAATAATTAATGACATAATAAACGAATTAAGACTTCAGAAGTGAAGTTTTAATAAAAGAAATTAAGTTTAAGACACTACTAAGGACAGATCATATGTGTGTCTTTTATGGATGAAGTATCACAAGCACATGTAAACATGTAAACAACAGCTTTGATAAGACTCTGTCTATTGTTGCACAATTGGCAAACAATGAGTCAGACAATTTAGAAGCTAGGTGAACAGTAATAAGCATACTAATCTGTAGCAGTATTATTTGTTTACAAATTTTCTATATCATTGTCAAATAGAACTTCAGAAGATAGTGATGAACTGTCTGGTTAGCTCGGTCAGTTAATATGCCACTACTTAAATTTTCAATCCTGCAGGACAGAGATCAAAATGGGATTTTTTTTTTGTGATCACAAGCATAATTATGCGATAAATGAGTTTCGTTCACATAAACATTCCTGATCTTTTTGTCAAAAAAAGTAGTCCGCTTAGAGCGGGGGCACGAATATCTGTTGATAAAGCTCATCTTTATCACACTGATTATATCAACCAATATTTATAGAGATGGTGGGATAAAACAAAATAATATCACAATAACATCATTGTTTATAACAAAATATCATCACAATAACATCATCATTTATATCAAAATAATAATCATTCATATCAAAGATATCCCTCTGTCCTCTTCATCATTTGCATCAATGTGTCCTCCAGTATACAAGTAACTGCATGTTATAGGTGGTACCTGACAGTTTACCTGTATCAAGTTCCTGTAACAATACCTTACCACTGCTTTGGAGAATTAGGGCTTAAATTCTGCATAAACTCATAATTCAGCATAAGTAAAGACAGTTTTGAAAACTGCCTACATTGTAAAACAGTACTAAACTCGATAAAACCACTCTAAAAGTTCAACAATTCCAAATCTATAAATAAGCACGATAGGAATCTCTGCTAAAAATAGATACCAACGTCAGAGTGGATTCACCGGATGAGGATATAACATAAATTCTCATAATCAAGTTGTCATGTGGTTTTCCTAGTAAAAAATAGCTATCTCTGCAGTGTGGCTTAGATAGGAAATACCTGTTTCCAATGAGAAATGGGAATTTATATTTTACTGTTCAAGTTGACCTAGGGCAACAATGAGCAGCATTTTGCAAGATCTTTTCAGGTAACAATGACTTATACAGGATGGGATTGGGATTAGCCGGCATTTCTGCCGATACTGTGCAGCGACATTTCTATCATTATAGCACAGGGGTGCCCAGGGACTGAACCCGGCTGGTCCATTATACTGACGCAAGCCGAGTTATACGGTCATTTGAGAAAAAATATTTTGGTCCAAACTGTTGGATACTACTTTTAAGTCTTTAAATATCTTAACCCAAGTTAATAATAACAAATCCAGGGGTTATAGGTCAGAGCATGGCAATAGACACTCTTTGTGGGACTTTTTTTTGCAGAACTGTTTTTCTATTGTTATTTTGTTTTTTTAAATTAAGGCATTGATTCTAAAAAACATTTCTAAAGGTCCTATTTGCTCTGTTGGAAGCTGTCTGATCAGGATCTACACTATTTGCTGCCCAGACTCTGTTTATATCAACCTTTACATGTAACACAGAAAACAGGAAATAATTATAAGCATGGGTTTTTAACAAAATGTAGCAAGCGAAGAGTTAAATCCAAGATTCTTGATGTTTGTTTGTTTTTTTGGGTTTATCGTCCCACCAATAGTATTTCCATTATCTGGAGATGATGTCCACCAGAAGCAGATATAGTGCTGCATTCACTGTGTATAGCATGCAGTGAACATGTGCATGATACAACATCCAGTCACATTATCCTGACACCAGACCAACAAGTCGTGGAATAGTTTTGCTTAAGCTCTAATGACTTGGTATGTCGCAGCCCGGGGGGATCAAACCCAGAGCCTCCTGTACCTGGATTCTAGATGTTTACTTAAGAAAGAATGCATGATGAACACGTAGACAAGGTGAGGAAAACTTGTTTCCTTTTGAAAGGAAAGTCCAATGAACAGGTTGGGATAAATCTAGTTTATATATTTTATAACACCTAACCCATATAAAAGACATTTATTGCTTTTTATCCTTAGTAGTGATAAATAAGTCAAAGAAAATAACAGTCTCAGAACAAAGGTTGAGACAATTTACAAAGAACCGGCAGTGTCAGAAAGCTTAAAAAACAACTAATTGTTTTATTGAAAAAGTCACGTTTTTTAATTAGTACATGACTTGAATCTAATTGAGCTATTAGAGCATTTATAATTGTTCTGATATAGCAAAGGTCATTCATTGTTCTGTTACAATAAAGATAATTACCAAGATGAAACAGACCTTTACATATAACTAGGCTTATATCTACGTCAATTGAAAAAACATAAGTATTTGTTATTCACAATAACTGATTTACATATTTTCAAATTAGTGTGAGTATTTATTGAATCATTTTCATTTTTTGCAGACAGTGTATATGCAGGTGTATATTTTACAGTCAGGAAGTTACATACCTGATAGTAATCTACACTCTAACTATAAATCTTGACCCTTATTATTAACGTATTGCTTACTTAATTCTTGTTTGTTTGTTTTTTTGTTACATCACAATGACACAGTGATAGACTGGTGACATCCAGCTAATTATTGGTGGAGGCAGACCCTAGACTTAGGTCTGGGTAGAATCACCAGTGTACCGCTGCTTAGTAGCAAAACCTCCCGACATGGAAGTTCTCGTCTCAACCGGGATTCGAACCCATGTGGTGGAGGGCTGAGGAGTTACAAGTAGGCAACTGTCTAATCCCTCTGGCATGGGTGCCCCTAACTTAAACTTAAACTCTGAATCTTTCAGAAGGACTGTACATTTGATTAACTTTTCAAGATATCCAATGACTTAGATTGTTTAACTTAGCTTTAGCAAAGCAATAGAATGTATGTTCACACATATCACTTGGATGTACAAAATTATGTAAATCACATGGTGTTTTGTAGTCATTAAAACAGCACACTAACACAAGTCAGGTCATATTGAAGACATTAATCTAACAAGAAAGCTAGTTTTTGCTGGAGGAAGACCCAAGCCAAATGTCTGGGCAGAACCAATGGCGTACACAAGTCAGCCACCCTACAGCGCCATATAAAAGTTACTTCAATAATGACTGGTATTAAAATATATGCAATGAAGGGAAGGGTTGTTTTGCATCAAGGAACACTAGGAAAGTTGCAGAGGCTTAAGGTGATGTAATGACATTATGAATTTCTAGCAAACTCTGACACCACCATCTGTTACTGTTAAACTATTCTGAGCCACCACAAACCATCTACCCGTACCAGAAAAAAACATTAACACAGACAACCCATATGTTCTTGCAGCTAGCTTTGTATCTGCAAATCTTTCCATTGTAGCATTTTCATTTCTTACTTGCAATTTTAAATTTTCAGACTTTTTCTCTACTCGAAATTTTCATTTTGTACAATTAACTATTTTGCTCTAGCAATCTATATGTTGCAGAATTTGCTTATGTATCTGATTATTTTTTATTTTGTGAAATTAACTTTAATCTCTCTGGCAATTTTCCTTTGTTGTCAAATATACTTTTCTTACTGACATTCCTGTAGAATTTAATATTCCCATGCAGAATTATATATGTCCAGCCCTATTGTTACACAGCACATTTTTACTGCTTAACTTCAAAATAGTTTTATACCTAAATCATTTCTTTGTGTACAGTGTTTTTTTTTACACGAATAGCAGAATAAAAGTTTAATGACATCATTTCTTTTGGCGCCCAAGATTTAGATGATGCAATAGTCTAAAATTAGACTTGATTTACAACATGGCTAATGCAGCCAGATTGTGTCGGACTGAATGTTATCTGTGGAAATTTCAGCAGTTGGGTTAAATGCTCCAAGCTTTAAAGCTGGTATTCGACAGTATGCCTATGTCAAATATATGTAACAATATCTGACCTCCGTCTGGGGTATTAGTACATAATTCCTGCAGAAAGATCATTCTTTAGTTTAAGCTTAGAAGATTTTCAACAGTATATTAACTTTAATAGTAGTAAAACTTGTTAATCAACACTTAAAATGTTCATTCTTTTTAAATCTATAAATAAGAATGATTGGGATTCCTGCAAAAAACAGACATCAATGTCAGATGACGTGAATGAGCTAAAACGTAAGTGGTCACATGGTTTTCTACGTTTAAAAATAGCTAACTGTGCAGTGTGGCTCAGACAGGAAATACATGTTTGTAACGACTGTTGTGTCATTATGGTTCACTTTTCACACAGGTTTTGGACATCAATCAACAGCATTTTACAAGATCTGTTCATGTAACAATAATTTATTAGGTTGTTTAATGAAAAGAATTTTGTCCTAATTGTCGGATACGACCTTTACCAGTGAACAAAAGTGTCATATTTACACTCTCCTTATAGTAGCATATGTTTCAAAATGACTGAAAGTATGAGTTCTTATTAGCAAATTTCCTTCTGTGCATTATCTTTCAACAAAACATAGTATTTTAACTTTGCTTGTGAATTTGAAATTTGACTATTGATGCAATCATGACAACATTGTGTTGAACTCAAATATTACTGCTTAAAAAACCAAAAATGCTTGAAATAGACTGAGTATTTTCTTCCTCTGCTACAGATGATTTCAGGAACATGGTGCAACACTGAATCCATATCTACTCCATCAACCCCTTATACACAGGGTAAATCACTGCTGGCTGGCAGTTTCATTGAAAAAAAACAGTGTTTCTATCAATCTTTGATGCATTTGCCTCATGTCTAACTTTTTTTGACACCCAAAATTATTGTTTTATCTTTAAAACCTGCAGAGCAATCAAAGCGAAAGCAGGTAAATCAAAAGTAACTTCTCACTAACTGTTTTATAATCCACTACTAATTGACTACAGAAAGTAAGATTAACATCTTCTACTATCTTCAGATTGTCAATGAAACTCAGGGCACAAAGTAATATTTTGTAGCTTTTTAGCAGTGTAATTAAGAACAGATTAAAACAACAAAAGAGCAGCAAGTACTGGGATATTGACTGATTCGAAAAAACTATATTTAAAATTTTTACAACCAGTAGACAACCTTTAATACATATTTCTGTGTTAGATGAACTATCCGTTCATAGACTACACAACTCCGCTTTCAATGTAGTGAACTTTAACGAAAGGTTAAGGGTCAAGAAACAAGACTGGTGTACCCACAAATTCATCACAAGAGATTAGGTCACTATTGCACTAGGCTATCTATGTGACATGAGAATCTGGACACTGCATTCTTGTGCCCTAAAGTGGGGTTCATTTATACATTCAGAGTTCATCTAGTGTTTTACATCAAATCAAGTGAAACTTCTTTCTGTTGCTATGCATTTTGGAATTGTTTTAAATTGTTTGGTTGGCCGCATCTTTTGTAAAGCAATATCTCAGTATTTTTTGCAAAAAATAAATATATTTTGCCAAATAGCTTTGATTGATTAACTTTATTAATATAGCAGGTAATGAATTTGTTATAAACTTGAGCATGATTTGTCCAAAATTATTTTAACAAATAAGAAAAAAAATCCATTTTTTTAATTAGAAATAGGTGAAACAGAAAGAATGATAAATAAAAGAAAGAACAAAATTAGTTTATCCTTATGGAATTCAAACCTTAAGTTTTAAGCAACTGACAATCATTTTTCACCTATGTTAGATACTTTACCAATGGAGGTGCTGCATTACACTGGCAATACATTTAAAAAAAAATATATAAGCATGAAAATAACTGAGAAAATGACAAAAAGGGCAACCACTGTCTGAAAATATCTGTGATTCCTCATAAACATAACAAAATTCATACCAATGAAAAAGACAAACGACAAAACAACTGTGATAAAAGCATGATAGTATGTTCAGTGTTTCTTTTAAGCAACGGAAAAACGAGAGCAAACAAAGCTAGCAAAAATGTAATCCTTTGAACTGTTTCCAGCAAAGGGTGATCAAACTAGAATAATTTCTAGAATAAAAAAATGCAAGAACAAATACTTCAAAAAGCCTGCATAACAGAAAAGACAGATTACTAGAGCAATGTCATACTGCACACACAGACAATGGCAAGCATTTCCCCATAATGACACAAGATTGCACAGCAAAAGCAGTCTAATGCTCGCGACGACAGCCATCAAGAAATCTCCTTCTTTAAACAAACACGTTGGAAAATATGGAATGCAAAATTAAGCATCACATGTAAAAATCATAATAAAAAGTGTTTTCTTTTCATTTCAATGTTTGTGAAAGATGTACGCCTAAACATTTTCATCATTTTGTTTCGGCGGTTCAGCCTTGAAGACTGTTGCTTCAAGTATGACAAAAACCTACGTTTTAATTAACATTTTGCTGCCATAAAACATCCATCATTTTGACGCCTCTCTATCAGGAAACACAACAAATATCAAAAGAGCTTCTATGCCAACTAAAGCCCAGATATGCCAAGTGAAGACTACTATGCCACAAAACAAGCTCACTTCCATACCTGTCTTGAGCCCATCTTTAAACGAAGTCTCAATGAATTCTGACTATGGGTCGAGAAATTACAAATATTAGAGTGGTAGTCGCATCTTGTTTGGAGAGAAAACATTGCCTTTCCTGACAAATTTCTTCAGTTATCTTTTCTTAATCAACTTCTGTTAAAACATAACACAATATCCTGACACAGCTTTTAAATACTCCAACATAAAATTCTTATTTGTTGATTTTTTAAATACACTGCAGTGACCATTTATAATAATTAAAGCAACTTTCTGCTTTTTGGGAGAGGAATACTCCCAAACACATAACTGGGTAGAACCACCGGTGCACTGCAAGTCAGCTGGAAGACAATCTCACATCCTCTGATGGGACTCGAACCCATGTGGTGAGAGGCTAAGCAGTCAGAATTAAATTCTTAATACATATGCTTACAACATCATATAACAGCAGTCTTAATGCTTACAACATCATATAACAGCAGTCTTAATGCTTACAACATCATATAACAGCAGTCTCAGAATAATAACTGTGAAGCCCCTTGCCACATGGCCTTGAGTCCTGACCATGATAAGTATTGTCAGGCGGGGAGGTTTACCAACTAACTCATGGTGCACCAGTGGTTCTATTCAGATTTAAATCTAGGGTCATCCTCCACTAATAATAAGCTGGATGTTGCCAATATGACCATAATTGTACCAGTGCAAAGAAAAAAAAAAAAAAAACAACAATAACTTGTCATATTGCTATAAACATGTCAGCAAAAAACAAAAATCCCTGGTAGAACAGCTGCCAATGAGAGAAAATATTTTTATTCTAACAATTTTTTTCTAATTCTACTCCCTTTTTCATAAGCACTTTTTCAAACTGTTATTCTGCCACATCTAAAAACGTCCAAAAATTTAAATCTTAGCTGATGTTACATGTAATGCTCATGAGATGTTCAGACTCTGGATATAGAGTCTCAGGTTCGAATCTCTGACAGACAATAAGACTATTTATTGCATATTGCTTCAAATAGATCCTGGCTAATACCTGTTTTCTGGTTCTACTAAGGAAGTAGCCAGACAAGTGGGGTTAATAAACATTGGAAGAACTTTTTTTCTCAATGTACTATAATCAAACAGGTTTTAACTAAATTAAATTCTTAGCTTTTTATTAAACATTCTTTCACAGGCAATTTGTATTTGGAGGCTGTAATTGAAAAAGGCATATTCACACAAGATTCAAGGGGTCTGATCTAGATCTACACAATTTTCAGATGCCTGATCAAGTCAAGCTTACCAGGCAAAATGTTAAACATTGTCACTATGAATTCTGACTATGGTGTTGAGATATATTAAAATTATTGTTGAAGACAGAACTTGTTTAAAGAGAAAACAATGCTATTTCTGACAAGTATCTCCTACCATAAGGGGCTATAGCATGTGCGCACCTATGCAATGTGCACAACCAGAGTAAAAATCAATAGCTCATAGAATGTGTGTATCCCCAATCCAGAAAAATTGGTGGCTGCTGATATAGAATGACCACATGTGACAACTGTTATGAATTTGATCGTAGCTGCCAACCACCCTACTCGTAATCAGAGTTACCTTCTCTTCATCAGTGTTACAGGTGTCACCCCTGCTCAAACTTTAACCATTATCCTACTACATCTGAAAACAACCGATCCTGGTAGCACTATTGGTAGAGCATTGGCTCCGGGCATGGCATGTCCCGGCTTCGAACCTAAGCCACGACATACCAGTCATAAATAATGGTAGTGGTATAGCTCCATTGGTACCCCTCAAGCAAATTTAAGGGTAGTTTCATGAGTGGTTGACCCGATGTCAGGATGACCCGGTGTCAGGATAATGTGACCGGGTGTGGCATCATGCCAGGTGTTCATGGCATGCTATACACAGTGATGGCAGAATTATATCTGCTTCAAGTGGACACCATCTCCAGATAACTGAAATACTGATGGTGGAAAAATAAACCCAACAAACATTTGTAAATACCCCAAAATAACAATTTTTATTAATTTTTCTAAACTTTTAAGCAAAAGTATATAATAAAAAGAGAAGCTGTCAGAGATTTGGCAACAAAAAGTGCAAGTCCTAATCAGATACAGCTTCAGTATGTAATTTAATCTTGTACCTAGGAGTGACCAGATTATGCTTAGCAGGTTGAAAAATAAAAATGGAGCAGGTTTTTGTTTTTAGAAACATTTAAAGTGTTTTATATGGTAAAATTTTGGTGTCATGTTATTTCATGCTTAAATAATTTAATAATAAAAATCTTTAATTTAAAAAAGCTAAGTTCACTATGTATAATAAATACTGTCAACCTCTCATCATGAAAAGATGGGAAATTGGACAAGATTGATTTGATAATTAATTAAATAATTGTCTAATTAATTCAAAAATTTTATAAGTGATTAATTATTTATTAATTAAGAAAATCTAATTGATATATCTGATTTCTAATATAAAACAAAACATAATTAAACTTGCCAGACAAAAACAAATGCAGATGCTAAATCATTCTACAATGGTTTTTTGTACATACTCTTACTCTTTCATTATTGTGAGAAAATATAAAAGAATGAAAAAAGAAAGGAAAGAATTTAAAGATAAATGTATAGTAAAGAGTCAAAAGATTAACATTTTATAACCAACAGTTACTACTTCCACAATCCTTTCTCCTTTGTTTTGAATTTTTTTTTTTTCTAAAATTGTTTCCAAAAACACAATATACCATACTATCAAATAAAGATACAAAACTTTTTAAATTATTTTGAAATTCATCCTACTGACAGAATAATAGCCACTATAATGATATCCAGCAATCAGTAGTGTAGGAAGACCCAAAATAGATCCTTGGTTAGAACCATTGGCATACCATGGGTCAGCATTTTTCAGATTAGATTCACATATATGTAGTATAGAAACAATTGGTAATTCATACCATTAAATCAAAAGCAGGTTATTTTTTTATGTTAGTAAAAAAAAATTCTTGGTTTTTTATCATTGTGAATTCAGAAGCATTTTTTAATCATGTAAGTGCATTCTAATTGAAATTCAATTAAAATTCATGAAAAGAAAGACATTATTTTATAGGTATTAAGCTACTCAATAGTACAAATAATAAAACGTCAATTATGTCTACATTTGTCTGAGTCTGAGTGAGAATGCGGTCGGTGTCCTTGGTTCTAGTGGAGGATGCAGATGTCTAGAGTGTATTACACCCTCTCTCAAATTAGACCTTAAATAATAAATATTTTCATGAAGTCAACTAAACTGTTACCTGAAATATATTTTTCATGACAGGTAGATCAGGTAGATCATAATTAACCTAATTTCGTTGGCCTATGCATAATGGGAAACATTACTGTTACATACATATGTACTGTGGTGGGCCAGTCATCCCCCACTAGCTATGTTGATATTACATTAACATTCTGTTTAATAGAAGAATTCTTACACTGAGACAGATTGTCTACCTCGATGATTGTTGTTAAGTTCCAATTGTGTACATCGTATCATGGCGAATGTCGCACTGAGGCTGTCGAATCAAGCACTACCACATACTTGTTTTAATATGATGATTTCTCCATACATCTATTTTAACAATCTGTTAACACAGACCAGGGAGGGAACTGCAAAACGAAGAGGTAAATTAGGAAAACATACATTTCCTCACCGCCTGATGACAAGTCTGCTACACACTCCGGTAAGCACCAACAAGATGGAGCCTGGTTTCTATATTACCACACGACAAAAAATGTTCCATTTTTTTGCTCCTTCGAGGACGGTTAAGAATTGCGGTGCAGGAATGATCCACATCAGGTATTAGGTATGTTAACAGTTATCAGTAAATAAATTTACTAATTTTCACATTTACACTTTTTTATTAATAAGTTTAAGCATACAGGTATTTTCACTTTACCTGAGCATTTTATATATTAATCTTTAAGATAAACATTACCTATATTAAGCCCTAACCTACAAAGCATGCTCTGACAAAATTTATGCTAACAGTTTAGATCCATATTGGGCAACTTCTTGCTGATCTAGATCTACACTATTTGCTGCTGAGTCTATAGCAATATGTCTAGGCACCTTTGTAGTTTGTATGTAGATGTAAAATTATTAGCCACTTTCTTAGCCAATAAGATTGCTTGTGGCTGAGTGGGTAATCTACAGTCTATTTAAGCCTCTCATCCAGTGGGTTCGAGATCTGGTCAGGGTGTAATTTTTTATGTGAGGAGGTCTCCAAGCAGACCTGTGATTCGCCCGTGTTTCTACCCAGGCATCCACTTTGTCTTGGGTCTACCTCAATCAATAACAGCTTTACGTCACTAAATTAACCAAACATGTGTCCCCGTGATGAACAACATGCAAACAATTTTAGTTCAATCAGTTTGCTCTTTCATCATAGTAATATATTAAAAAAAACACAACATGTTTTTACATTTATTTAATTATCAATAAAATCGCTGTTTTTAAAAGTGTATCAGTTATTCAAACTATAATAATCCCCAGTCAATTGTAACTAGGTCTCTCCTGATTATGTGTGTCTGTGTAAAAACGAATTTAAAATAGAAATGAATGTATAATTTACTCTGATTTGGATTTGTTTGCTATGGCGGATAAGCAAACATCAGTTGTCACTTGTTTTGTTAAAATCCTGCCGGTTTGTATAGTTTTTTATAGCACAAAAAACAGGCCGCAATTGGTAAAATGCTAGTGCTTCTATGTAAGTAGAGGTTTCATTGCCGGAGCAGTATTATGGGGCAATCTGTGCAAATATTTGCTAAAAAAATCGGTCCTAAAGTACAAACACAAAATATTTGATCATCTTTCTTGTCCCCCGCTTTTCAGTTTACTTGCTCTGGGAGGATTCGGTCCTTGCTGGTTCAATGGAAGCAATGTTATGATAAAAGATTGCTGATTTTAAAGGGCTTACTTCAGAGGTTGACAAGTTGTTGAAGCCTTGGCTTTTTATGGTAATGAATGTGTGTGGGATTAAAGTGTGGTCAACTATCGAAGGCCTCGTGATTGAAGATGCACACTCTCACATTTGAATGACAGGAGTGTTCAAAGCCCAGTTCTGCACTCAGTATAGCTCGGTAATTGTTTTAAACCACAATCATTTGTCATTCTGCGTTTGATTTTCTGTCAGGTTTAAAGCTTTGATAAAAAAGAAATACATTTTTTTTTTCACTGATAAAACATGACAGAGATGTTATTTCTGTTGGGATTTGCAATCTGAATTTAAAACAGAGAGTTTATTGAGAAAAATAATGAAAAGATTTAAGATGCTACATGCAGCTCTAAGCTTAGGGAGACTTCTTTTGCTGAGTATGTTTACAATATTTCTTTTTTTTGTTACATTTTGGAGTACCCTCAAAGGAAGTATCCGAAAGTTTCTCTCTCAAAAAAATAAAATAAAATATTGTTACCTGAAACAATCAAGCCAAAATGCTGCTTATAAGCCCTTTCCTGCATGTGCATGCCACCTTTACAAACCATTCACAATTATAAACAAAATCTGCATGATTACGGGTTTATGTGTCGACTGGTTCAGTCTTTACATCTATTATTAAAAGTAAAACATACATTTAAAATTATTTTTCCTCTTTTAAAGAAAAACAACAAAGTCAAGTAAACTTTTCAAAATTATAGATGAACTATGAATTAAAGGGTGAATATGCTACAAGTATGTGAACAAATGAAGACTATACAGATCCTCATTTGTTATTACAAATATGTATTACTTATCTGCTACACAGTTATCTATTTTTAAACTACAATAGCTCCATTGGTAGAGCGTCGGCTTGCAAATCCGGAGGTCGAGGGTTCAAACCCCGGCCAGGTCAAACCATGGACTTTAAAGTTTGTGGTAGTGGCTTCCCTTCTAACGCTTGGGGCTAAGGGGACAGCATTATGCCTGTCTCATCAGTGTCAGTATAATGGACCGGCCGGGTTCAGTCCCTGGGCACCTCAGAAATGCCCCTGTGTTATAATGATAGAAATGTCGCTGCACAGTATTGGCAAAAATGCCGGGAAATGCCATCCCACATGATCACTAACTATTAAGATCCTATTTATACCGTCCAGGTAATCTGTTTTGATGTCGATCTTTTTTTAGCAGAAAGCCTAATCATGCTTAGTCATGCATTCATAAATTGAAAAAAAGAACATTTATGTAATTTTTTGGATGATTTGTAATACCTCTAACAATTATCTAAGGATTTTGTGTTCAATATTGTTTTCTCATTACGTTTTACAAATATTTATTCCAGGTATTTTGTCACATTATTTTTAATGCTTATTTCATTTTTCAACTAACTTCAACATACTTCGCTTTCTTTTTTCTTTTTTGACTTTTTCAGACTGCCATTATTTTGTTCCTATTTCTCTCTGAGAGGCATATAAACATGAGCGTGGAAATGTTGACAACAGAAGGTACTTCAATCTCAAACTAGTGGCCTCTGTAGAAAGTTCATGACTGTTGTCAGTTGCTGGGGATTATGGGAAAATTAGCACGAGCCATGTTTAACTACTTCGGAAAGGTTGTGAAGGGATTGTTTAGTCCAAATATTTGCAGATGTTTTTATCTGGGAAGACATGAGAAAATTTCATGATGCCTCCACTCTGTTTCCACTTGAGGACCATTTCTAAATTGGCACAGGCTTGTTTGTCGTTAAACAAGGTAGCAGTTCAGGTGAACGGGCGCAAGAGTTATGAAATATGTCATAGTGGGGGGACTTCCTGTGAGGCCAGTGGAAACGTTTGTGTTCACTGGCATATGTAAATAGGATTAGTGGATTTATTTATCTATGATAATTTCAAACAGGACTAATATAACAGAGAGCTTCTGATAGTTCCTGAGATGAAACAAACTTGAAATATTGATTGTGTCATTTTCAGGTCATCTCTTTATTAAACATAATGTTCAACAAGAGATGATGTTGTCAAGCTGAACATGGAGTGCTGTTCACAAGAAACAGCTCTGTTTCTAAGCTTATACCTGGAGTGTATATTAGTTAGATCTGAATTATTTATCTCAACAATATATGAAGCTTAAAAGAAAGAAGTGTCAGTGTATTTATTTAACAGATGATCTAACATATAAAGAACCTCCTGTCAACAGAAATGACATAAACAACAAGCATTTGATAGTATTGCGGGCAATACAGTAGTCCCCTACCGGTCCCTCAAAAAGTTCTTTAATTATCATACGCTCCTGTTTATTGCCATTTATGATTAATTTGAGGTTGAAGTCTGTATTTGTGCGCAACACGTCATCTCAATATCGTGATCATTTCTGTGAAATAGTTGTAAAATCCAACTTCAAATAACAAAGTTATGGGCCGGACACGATTTTGCTGCAAGGTCATGCTGTGACCTTGACCTTCAAGGTATTAACCCAAATGTTGTTCTGACATGTCATCTCAATATGTTGATCATTTCTGTGAAATAGTTGTGAAATCAGACTTCAAATAACAAAGTATATATGGGGTGGACTCGATTTTGCTGCAAGGTCATGCTGTGACCTTGACCTTCAAGGTAGCGACCCAAATCTTGCTCGCGACACGTCATCTCAATATGGTGATCATTTCTGTGAAATAGTTTTAAAAGCCGACTTCAAATAACGAAGTTATGGGCCGGACACGATTTTGCTTCAAGGTCATGCTGTGATCTTGACCTTCAGGGTAGCGACCCAAATGTTGCGCATGCATATTGTACACGTTGCTACCTATTAACATACCAAGTTTCATGTGCCTAGCTTTAATAGTTTTTAAGTTATCAAAGGATCCAGATTTTTAGCGGACAGGAGACAAACTGACGGACTGACTGAGTGATGGACGGACGGAGGGTAAACCTATAGTCCACTCTGGTGTGAACACCGGTAGGGGACTAATTAAATAATATACCTTAGGTACAGGTACAGGAAGCCCCTTGTTTGATCCCAGGCCATGATACACCAAAAATTGTTAAAAATGGTTTTGGTATATAGCGCCCTTGCCAACACTCAAGCAAATATAAGGGTGTCAGGATAATTTGACTGGCTGTGATTGTATGAGGTGTTCACAGCATGCTTGCACTGAGAAGGATATCCACTATCACAATATGTGTTTCAAAAGGCTATGTATGCTTTATGTCTCAAATATGACAAAACAAAATCCTTTTTGAATCATGCAAGTTGTTGTAACAACAAGACAAAATATCACTTTATCGTACTGCAACCATGTTTTCTATGAACCTACCCATCTGTAGCATATGAAGAAAAAATGTGCAGCCCATCCGGGGCTCAATTCAAGGACCCTTCCCTAAAGGGGCAAATACTCTACTAACAGAGATTATTGGACTGCTTATATTTTCCTATTACCAGGCTACATACACCCCAGACCACCAGAAATTTGTCATCAAAATTTTCCAGAATTTTTTCTAATTAAAACATGTACTCTAAGGCATCTCTCAATTATTTCTCAAGGACTAAATTTCCTGTGTTCTTATTTATGAACAGTAATCAAAATACACTAAATCCTTTGCACCAGGTGCAGCTACAGTTTTTGTTGCTTATGCTGAAAGAGAGGGTGTAGTACTTAGATGCCAAAAAAGGAAATAGACATGGTACTACAATAGACAGCACAACATTTCAACAAGTTAAATTAGCCCTCATCTCCTCCAATGCTCAAACAAATACAAGAGTAGATTCTTGACTGGTTGCCTGTGTTAGGATAATTTGACTGGCTGTGGTATTTTCATGGATTACTATATACAGTAAGGGCAGCACTATATGCTTTGAAGTGAACACAGCCTAAAATAAGTGAAAGACAGAGACAATAAACCTATCAAAGAAACAAAGAGATAATGTTACCACCAGTATTTTAATCAGGGTCCTTACCTTCTGCATTACCCTAAAAAGCTGTGCATCTTTTCTTTCTGACTTATTGGGTTATGTACACAAGGCAGTCTCTCCCATAATGGTGACAGTACACTTCCAGGCTACCATAAAGCTTCAGCAAAATTTAAAGCACTTAACGGGTCGTGAAAGCGGTGAAATGATAAAATGCCCCAAATTTTGAATGCTCATAACTATGAAGTCTTTTGTCCGACTCTTCTAAAACTTTCCAAAATTATGTATACATTCTATAAGAACAGAATGGCAAAATATAAACGAGAAAAATTACCTAGAAATACGTTTTCTTTTCTTAGAAATTTTTTTTCAGCCATTTTGTGGGGGCAAAAGTTCATCTTCACAGCAAAGCTTATATAAAACAACATTTAGCAGAATTATTAAATACACCCTAATGGAGGTAGTATGGAGCTTAAAATTTTGATTACCTTAACCGTGTTTGATAAATCTATCACCATAGTTTTCAATGTCAAAAAAGTAGTCCCTCTTTGAAACAGAAAGTACATGTGTTTTCACTTGATTTTTAAAGTGTGTTTTTATGCATGTTCTAAACACTCACTATGAAAATTAAGTGAGCTTCTACGTTGAAAATTGTTTGAACAAACTTATGTTACAATAAAATTGTGTCTATAAACATATTTCCTGGGCTAAACTGCTCATAACAAAAAATGGTAGTTTTATCAATATTCATCAAATTTCACTTTTTTGTGAAGTAATCTTAATAAATTATGATATAATATGTTATAACATTGGTTTTGATGTATGGCATAAATATTTATATGAAAAAATAATGAACTTTGAAAATTAAAATTTTATGAAATGTGCCGCTTAAGCGACCCCTTAAATATAAATAAAATCAGCTGATTTACAAAAAAATACAAACAAACAGGGATGCACCTGTCACAGACTTTAAACCCCTCTGATTTGTCTGTGTGTGATCAAATCTAGGTTTTGGCAAGATATTTCATGAAGGGAGATCTTCCAAGTGACCTGCATTATACTGGTGGTTCTACCCAGACATCTGTCTGGGGTCTTCCTTGTCCAGTTAAAGCTTGATAGGAAGATAGTTTTTGCCAGTGCAATATATATTTCAAACTAAAACCAAAACCAAACAACCAGCATTAAGCTGGTGTAAGGGTAAGCACAACGGTCGGTGCATCTTAGAGATTTTACTTGGGGCTGCACCACCACTGTTTGCAAGCAGTATTAGAGGTGGAGAAAGTCTTGTGAGTTTATCTAACGCTTGTCTGAGATTAGCATGAGGTAGCTCAGTAACAATAAACACCTCTGTCGGCATTTTTTATAATTGCCTCCTAGCGATGCTGATGGTGAAAACACACTTTGCTAAAACCACAGGGCAACCGGTTGGCCTTGTACTGGCAAACCATGGGGGCATGAGTGTGACAGAGCATCAAAGTGAATACTTACAAAACTAGACAATAAAAGACAAAGGTACCATGTGCATCTAATTGTTTACCTCCTATTAAATGCCATAACACTGTATTCAGTCAAATTCTTAGTCATCTTCTTACATCTACTTGCAAAAGTGCACATTTTGCTGGAGAGTAAACCCCAAATACTGCATGTCCTGGTCATGGTTCGACACTATTTTTCTAAGCTTGATCAATCCATGCTGTGCAGGCTAAGAGATAATTATATTCCATGGGCAATCAAGTTTTTGTCATTTTAGCAGTCTATAAATCCCAATCAACTAACCACTTTCTGGGGTAGAACCAGTAATCAAGAACTTAACTACCATATAAGACCATACAGAGGATCTGACAAGAGTTGTTATAAAATACAAACATTTATTAAAGGAGTTCAGAAAGAGTGATTGTAAGCTAGCCTATGGCCAACTTACTATCATTTTTTCCTCTTGAGTTTTATGAATGTTTGTATTAAAAGACAAAGAGAACAAACACCATGGAAATATTTTAATTTTTAACAAAGAAGGTTTTTATAATTTTTCTTTTTTAATGTGGCTTCATTATGTTTGTTTATTAGTTTATTGGGTTTATTGTCCCACCAACAGTATTTCAGTTATCTGGAGACAGTCTCCACATGAAGCAGATAAAGTGCTTCCTTCACTGTGTATAGCATGACACCTGGCATGATACCACACCCAGTCACATTACCCTGACACCGGGCCAACCAGTCGTGAAACTACCCTTATATTTGCTTGAACATTAGAGAGGGAGCTAAACCACTACCATTTTTTTTATAACTTTGGTATGTCGCGGCCCGGGATTGAACCTGGGGCCTCCTGTACCTGGAGCCGATACTCTACCGATTGCGTTTCCAGGTCCAGTGGCTTCATGACATATTATCTTTGATTAAAAAAAAAAGGCTTCTGCTTGCTCTCATAAGCAAATATGACTATTCCTAGTACAGTATAGTTTATCTACTGAAATACTTGACAAAGTCTATTGACATAAAACAGAAACTAATACCAACAAAAGGAATGTCTACACAAAAAGTGCCATATAACAAGTATGGATGGGCGATATAACATACTGTTTACTGTGACATCAATTTCTGCAATATTGTACTGCAGTATGATGTCAAATATCTTGTATTTAATTAGCTGAATAACTCACACATTTTCATGCAAGTAATAAACAGAAATATTATTCAAATATGTTATTTAACAAAAAGTTCAAATAATAGTATAATAAGTATAATAAGTTCATAATAATCTTTACAAGAACTACACATGTACAAAATTCACTTTTAAAGCTTGTATGTTTGTTTTTTATTTATTGTTTGTCTGACTGCCTAAGTTTATATAGCTACTCTGTTGTCGATACCAAGCCCTAAAAACGAGATACAATTTGGTGTAATAACGCACGACATCTGAGTCTGAATTCTTCAGGAAAATGTTACAAATTATACTGTTAACTACCTTGATAATGGACTTGGTTTTTCATAGCCAGGAATATTAAACAGAACAACCATGTATGACAAAAGATAAACTATACTATTTTAATAAAGATATTTTAAGACACGTGTATGTACTAAATAATATAGCACTGTTAAGACATGCTAGAAAATGCAGGCAATAATTAAATGTTTTCAACGTTGCTTAATAACTGATATTTTATTTTAAATGGCAACTTAAACATATAATTTGACTCAAACCTAGTTTATTTCAAATGATAACTAAAATATATCACTTGTGGGGATGTCAATGAATACTCGAGTACTCGATTGGAAGATTATATTTGAGTATTAAAGTCACTTTTTGAGTACTCAGTAAAATGGGGAAGTAGAATTAAATTGACAAAAATAATCTGAAAAATAACAACAAGAAAACAATTTAAAGCTGTCTTCTTGGTAAACTGGACCCTAGCCAATTGCAAGGGTAAATAAAACCAATAGATTGATCGCATACTGTTATTTCACTGCCGTCTTACGTTTACACCATGCCACATTATTCTGATTTGTCAAATCTGAGAAAACAATGCCAGCAGTTAAGCCAATCTCTTGTTAGCATTTCAACTCCATGAAATGTACACTATGCAGGTCAATTTTTAAGAAGGGACAACTAACATGCCTAACAATCGCAACTGAATGCCTGTCGACCTAAAAATCTGAATGGAAACACAAACATGCTTTGTTTCATGGTGATGGAAGTTACACAAAATAACAATGATAGAATGTTTAAATATTTATCACAAATAATTAGAGTTTCAAATGCATTTTAAAAAATATGTTCGTATTTTACCAATATATAAAACCATTGTCGCTTTAATACATTATCATCTTCTGATCAATACATGCGCAATGTTGGCAGTGTTACCAGACTCCAATGTTTCTCCATATGTGTATAAATTGTAAAAAATGAAACTTGCATATCGCTACAAATTACTCCACCAGGAGAGTTGCAGAATGTATTCAGTATAAATATAACATATCTAGCCAAAGCAAGGGATAAAATTGTATTTAGTTATTTTTGATACAGCCTATAAGAAACTAGATAACAAGGAGCAACAAGAGTACTTGATCAGAAAAATTATCAAGTACTCGAGTACTGATTTCAGTACTTGTTGACATCCCTAATAATTTGACTCAAACCTAGTTTATTATTTAAAAAAACACCTAAAATATATAATTTGCCTCAAACCTACTTTTTTTTAAAAAACAACAACTAAAACATAAAATCTAACTCCATAGTTTTTTGATGATTTTTTTTTGATGGTCAGAAATATTTTAACCATGGTCACTTAATCACAGTCTACCAGGCTCAAAAAATCTGTTAAGAGCATAAAGTGCTGAAATTACGGGAATTTTTCCATCAAAACTAGTTCAATGTTAAGTCAGTCAGTGACGAGGCTTATTGTCTTAGGAGATGTAAGTCTCCACCTGTTGATTAGAGTGACTTCCCTTTATACATTTTTTTAAAAGATTGACTGAAAGGTAATTATAACACCGGAATCAAATTTTCTGAGAATATTTCAAGGTGGGCAGATATTCCTTTATCAAAAAATGTGGTAAAATGCATAACAGATGCAAAAATACAACACTAAGTTTGAAATGTGTGTATAGTACAGAGAAGCTTTGATATAGAATAGAACAAAATACCAAAGAATCAAGCACAGGGTAAAAAAGCCAGTCTTGGATCATTCGACAAAAGACTTCCCTCCAAGACATCACCAGAAATGGACTGGAAATGGACAGACAGCATGAATGAATGGACTGGAAATGGACAGAAAATATGAATGAATGGACTGGAAATGGACAGAAAATATGAATGAATGGACTGGAAATGGACAGACAGTGTTAATGAATGAACTGGAGATGGACAGACAGTGTTAATGAATGAACTGGAAATGGACATACAGTGTTAATGGACTGGAAATTGACAGATAGTATTAATGGACTGGAAATTGACAGATAGTATAAATGAATGGTATAGAAACAGACAGTATGAATGAATGGACTAGAAATGGACAGATAGTATGAATGAATGGGCTAGAAATGGACAGACAATATGAATGGGCTGGAAATGGACAGACAATATGAATGGGCTAGAAATGGACAGACAATATGAATGGGCTAGAAATGGACAGACAATATAAATGGGCTAGAAATGGACAGACAATATGAATGGGCTAGAAATGGACAGACAATATGAATGGACTGGAAATGGACAGACAATATGAATGGACTAGAAATGGACAGACAATATGAATGGACTGGAAATGGACAGATGGTATGAATGGACTAGAAATGGGCAGATGGTATGAATGGGCTAGAAATGGACAGATGGTATGAATGGGCTAGAAATGGACAGATGGTATGAATGGGCTAGAAATGGACAGATGGTATGAATGGGCTAGAAATGGACAGATGGTATGAATGGGCTAGAAATGGACAGATGGTATGAATGGGCTAGAAATGGACAGATGGTATGAATGGGCTAGAAATGGACGGATGGTATGAATGGACTAGAAATGGACAGATGGTATGAATGGACTAGAAATGGACAGACAATATGAATGGACTAGAAATGGACAGACAATATGAATGGGCTGGAAATGGACAGACAATATGAATGGACTGGAAATGGACAGACAATATGAATGGGCTAGAAATGGACAGACAATATGAATGGACTAGAAATGGACAGATGGTATGAATGGACTAGAAATGGACAGACAATATGAATGGGCTGGAAATGGACAGACAAAATGAATGGACTGGAAATGGACAGACAATATGAATGGACTGGAAATGGACAGATGGTATGAATGGACTAGAAATGGACAGATGGTATGAATGGACTAGAAATGGACAGATGGTATGAATGGACTAGAAATGGACAGATGGTATGAATGGACTAGAAATGGACAGACAATATGAATGAACTGGAAATGGACAGACAAAATGAATGGACTGGAAATGGACAGACAATATGAATGGACTGGAAATGGACAGATGGTATGAATGGACTAGAAATGGACAGACAATATGAATGGACTGGAAATGGACAGACAATATGAATGGACTGTAAATGGACAGACAATATGAATGGACTGGAAATGGACAGACAATATGAATGGACTGGAAATGGACAGACAATATGAATGGACTGGAAATGGACAGATGGTATGAATGGACTAGAAATGGACAGACAATATGAATGGACTGGAAATGGACAGATGGTATGAATGGACTAGAAATGGACAGACAATATGAATGGACTGGAAATGGACAGATGGTATGAATGAATGGATTGGAAAGGATATGGCCACAACCACATCTCTTGCACATGACTACCATGAATAAAGATAGACTCAGCATATTGCATAATTCACCATTTCCTTGATGCATTAAGGCTGTAGTTTTTTTCTCTCGGCAAATTGAAAGAAATGTCCCATACCAATAAAATTTGATATTTTCAAACCACAACTAATTTGGGGAATTTTGAAAAGATTGATGAAGTAAAAAATATGAAGCAGTTGATAGTTATTATATCTATAAATAAAAACAATTCAGAAAAGTCCATACAGAAATTGTTTCAAAAACTTGGTTTTTGGTTCTTACTTGCACTCTAAAATGTAATTGTGTATTTTAATGTTAAAATGAGAAAAAAGGAAAAACAACTTTTAGAAATATATGGCCCACTAACAGCTGCAAAATTGGACCCAGGTAAATTATAAAGAATACAAGATTCAAGTCTAGACTTAATTGTTATACTCTGATACAAGATTCAAGTCTAGACTAAATTGTTATACTCTGATACAAGATTCAAGTCTAGACTTAATTGTTATACCCTGATACAAGATTCAAGTCTAGACTTAATTGTTATACTCTGATACAAGATTCAAGTCTAGACTAAATTGTTATACTATGATACAAGATTCAAGTCTAGACTTAATTGTTATACCCTGATACAAGATTCAAGTCTAGACTTAATTGTTATACTCTGATACAAGATTCAAGTCTAGACTAAATTATTATACTCTGATACAAGATTCAAGTCTAGACTAAATTGTTATACTCTGATACAAGATTCAAGTCTAGACTAAATTGTTTTACTCTGATACAAGATTCAAGTCTAGACTAAATTGATTTCCTCTGATACAAGATTCAAGTCAAGACTAAATTGTTATACTCTGATACAAGATTCAAGTCTAGACTAAATTGTTTTACTCTGATACAAGATTCAAGTCTAGACTAAATTGATTTCCTCTGATACAAGATTCAAGTCAAGACTAAATTGTTATACTCTGATACAAGATTCAAGTCTAGACTAAATTGTTATACTCTGATACAAGATTCAAGTCTAGACTAAATTGATTTCCTCTGATACAAGATTCAAGTCTAAACTAAATTGTTATACTCTGATACAAGATTCAAGTCTAGACTAAATTGTTATACTCTGATACAAGATTCAAGTCTAGACTAAATTGTTATACTCTGATACAAGATTCAAGTGTAGACTTAATTGTTATACTCTGATATAAGATTCAAGTCAAAACTAAATTGTTTTACTATGATACAAGATTCAAGTCTAAACTAAATTGTTATACTCGGATTTAAGAATCAAGTCTAGACTAAATTGTTATACTCTGATATAAGATTCAAGTCTAGACTAAACTGTTATACTCTGAACACCCATAAAACAACAGACACTTAAACTAAGTAAATAAAGCTTAGAACAACATATTTTTTTTTAAATGAACATTTCTTAAGTCCATTTGCATCAACAGTCTAGTTATATTATCAAGACAGTTGTACAATAGGCAAAATATACAAGTCTTTGCAAAAAATATTGACTTCACACATATTCGCTAACATCAATTAACTACGCACCCCTCGCTCCACACTGCCTTTTAATTGGTCTTAAAATAACAAGGCAAATAAAGGAAAATATCCAAGGTAGTCTTTGGAAAGAATAATAAATTCATGACTTTAATGAAAAAGCATAAAGCAACAAAATTAACAATATATATATATCTATAGTTGATTGCTATATCTTTTTAACATAAAACACCCTTGATCTTTGTTGGGTTTTTCATCTCACCAACAGTATTTCAGTTATTTGGAGACATAAACAGCTCAGAAACATGGTGAGTTGAATAAAATACATTTTAGTCTAGGTAGTCTTTGATAAATATTCAGCATTTACCCAAATCACCCCTCTGATGAACAAAAGGAACTGTCTGCTGGTGTTATCAGCCGCTGGTTCCTGTTGGTTCCCCGGCTTTAATGCATTGAGCTGCCCACTTTCCCTGAGCACCTGTTACCATAGCCCCCTATCTTATCTTCCCTTGCCACTTACCCTGTTAGACACAGTAAGTTAAACCATAAACTTATATCATGCAAGCTCACCAATCTATGATTAACGATTCACATTATCAGGGCTTAAAAGAAGCATTTTACAAAATTATTACGATAAACTTTTCTACTCTGGCGATCATATTGCATGCCTTGCAACATCAAAGAGTTTGCCGGATTTATGATTCAAGTTAAAAGCAAATATAAATATAACTTTATGCTAGAGTGTCAAGCACTGAGAGCTAAAATTGAAATAAATTTGATTTGGACGAGCCTATGAAGTTCATTTAAACATTGTAAAATGGCAATATATGCCAGTTTTGTAGAAACCTTAGATTTTACAGATTTTTTTATAAAACACCTTGCCTAGAGTTGGTTTGATGGGCTGTCAATACAGCATACCTGACAGGTCAGCCCTTCCAATGCCAAACCTTTTTTAACCAATTCTAAAATTCTTAGCTATCTGCTTATAGCTTCCTGTAAAAGTAACAAGATTGACTCGATCTAGATCAGATAGCTTAAAACTGGCTGGTTGACCTAGATCTACACTATTTGCCAAAGTCTGATCAATTGTGCTCAACAGGCTAAGGGATAGAAATAAAAATGCTGATGGTCTTACGAGCGATGAACTCAATCAACCAAGAAAATGTCTCTATAGTTCCAAAGGTGACAATGCATATAGCTGAAAGGGAAAGTTTTGAAAGGGTATCATGTTTAAATTGAACAGCTGCTTGACAGTCAGACTATTTTTTTTATCAAAAATATAAAATGGCTTAAAAAACTGGGTGGTTAGGTTACTGGGTTGCATTTGACAGTACAATTATGATTGTTGATGATGGTGGTGATGATGATGGTGATACTGATAGTGATGCTAATGCTAATGAAAGAAGTAAATCTGAAAGTATCTTTGTTGTTGATGATGATGGTGATGATGATGGTGATAATGATAAAGATGCTAATGAAAGAAGTAAATCTGAAAGTATCTTTGTTGTTCATGATGATGGTGATGATGATTGTGATAATGATGATGATGATTGTGATAATGATAAAGATGCTAATGAAAGAAGTAAATCTGAAAGTATCTTTGTTGTTGATGATGATGGTGATGATGATGGTGATAATGATGAAGATGCTAATGAAAGAAGTAAATCTGAAAGTATCTTTGTTGTTGATGATGATGGTGATGATGATGGTGATAATGATGAAGATGCTAATGAAAGAAGTAAATCTGAAAGTATCTTTGTTGTTGATGATGATGGTGATGATGATGGTGATGATGATGGTGATAATGATGAAGATACTAATGAAAGAAGTATATCTGAAAGTATCTTTGTTGTTGATGATGGTGGTGATGATGATGGTGATAATGATGAAGATGCTAATGAAAGAAGTAAATCTGAAAGTATCTTTTTTGCTGATAATAACATAAAGTTGTATTGAAATTTGTTATGTTTGAGTTTTAAATGGTGACAATGGTGAAAGCAATGATGATGATATTAGCAGCAGTAATGATTATGATGATGTTGATGATGGTGGTGATGATTATAATGATAATGATGATGTTGATGATAATGGTGATGATTATGATAATAATGATTATGATGATGTCGATGATGGTGGTGATGATTATGATAATAATGATTATGATGATGTTGATGATGATAATGATGATGATGATTATGATGATGATGATGACTACAATGATTATGTAAAGAGCAATAATGGATATCAAGAAATGATGATAGCTGAGATAATGATAAAATGAATATAATTAAGACAATGCTGCTGCTGCTGCTGATAATGTAGTCCATTACAATGATATAGACAAAGATGAGGATGCTGGTGACAATCATAATCAAACTTATACTCAAGATGTTGGAATGGTTATCTCAACTGCTATCTACAAAATTTATGATACAGTTTTTTGATAAACTTATTAAAATGAGAAAGTGATCATGACTGCCAACCTTCTAACTGATTATGATGATCCTAAATCATTTTTAATCCTTTTGAGGTCATTGGCGTTATCAACTTACCAGTCTCATACACAATTCATCAAAATAATCACTTCAGCTGGGCGTCAACTTTCAACGTTTATTTGCATACTTTAAATATTTAGGCTGCAACCAATTATATACAATGATTTTAATTTTTTTGCATAAAGAACATTTCTGGTCATAAAATACAAGAATGATAGTAAAATGACAGATTTCTATTTGTTAGGGTGTTTTAACATTAAACAATAATAAATGTTCACATTTTCAGAACATGTTTATCTGATATAATTCAGAAGCGCGTTATCCAAATATTTATGTTAGGCATTATTTGTTAAATCTTCACTTGCTACACTTGTATTTATAAGGCTTTGAAAATAGTGTAATTCTAGATCAGTCAACATACGGGTCTGATCTTTCTGATCAGAATTTGCACTATTTGATTCTTAATCTCCAGCAATAGGTTTTTGTTTTACCTTGTCATGAATATTTTCGCAATTAACTAAGAAATAATTAGTGGTTACTGGTTAAAATGAATGCTAAGGGTTAAAAAACCTTCAAATTTATCCCACTGCAATCAAAATAAAGTTAAACAAAAGAAAAAAAAGAAAGAAATGGAAAATGATGTAATACAGACAAAAAATATTAAAACTGGTAAAAAAAAATGACCATATTAACACTTAATTAGGTTTGTCCATTATATTAAATATTGATTTATTATTTTTCAAACTGAAAGTAATAGCTTCTGATTGGTCAATCACTGTTCATGTGTTAGTCAATCAATATTTGACCTTTGAAAAAAGTGATTTAGGACATCAAATGTACTTAACAAAACAAGAATTATGTCTTGCTACCATTTCATTTAGTTGTATTAACTTTGAGTCAACTGATCGGTTTGAAGACCCCACCTAACAATGTAATACTTGTTACTTCAATGTTCTTTTTATTATATCTAATAATTTTACAGGCCAGATATTTATTTGTTTTTATCTGAAACTATTGCTTACATTTTTTCTCCAATTAGATAAAGTTATAACATCATTTAATAAATAATGTTGTTTTTTTAAATAAAATTGTTGGTTTGTAGTTACAAGTCCATTATATATAACATTCAATATTTAGGATTCTATAACAATCAAAAGTTATACATTAAGAAAATGTTGTTAGTATGGCGCAACACACAGTAAGTGTAAAATTTACATAAAAACATTACTGTTCTTCAAAACAGGGCTCCTAAGATAAAAAGTAATTATAAATATAATAATTATAAAAAAGACTAAATAGAACTGCGACCAAGTTTTGCTTTAAAATGTAAATTCATATACATCAACAGATGGCTAAGAATTTAAAGTAAGTAGGAATGTGAATCAAATATCAGAAAAATAACAGACACACAATGTTTTTTTGTTATCAACTGTTGCAAATGAAAATCATAAACATTTATTTTACAATCAAAGGGAAATAACTTAAACAGTGTTAAATATTTTTTCTGCATCAGTTATCTCCCATATATAAAGGTACAGAGTTTTAAACTATGTTAAAACTCTGCAGAGTACTTTTGTCAAAATTAAAAGCATGGAAATGTTATTTTGTTAATAACCATAAAGCAACTTGGACATATGTTTCAAATAAAATATTTTAGAAAAAGGTATCTCTTATATATTGTAAATCTTTTAGTTTTATGCCACCTGTTCATGTATGATTACTGGCCTTGAGACAATCGGAATGCCGTGGATAATTCATGAATTATCTCCCAGATGTATGATGGAAAAACCCCATGAAAATAAACAAGTCGGTGCCAATGATATCATCAAAACAACAAAGATAAATGTCTTGTTATCTCTCCTGAAAATGCAGCAACAGTTGTATATATAATGATGTGAACAGTTAAATTGATAAACAAAAGTTTATAGGATGAAATAATCCTATAAACTAAACCTATCTCTTTTTTTGAAAAACTTTTTTATGGTGTATTCTTTTTCCGGAAAACCTAAACAATTGCAATTCTGTAAGTATCAATGCACCAGATACATCCTAGGGATGATAGTTCCGAGGACGGAATTACCCGAGGAGTTTGGATAGGCCTTGGGAATCTAACATTAAACTTACCATGTTATAAAACACATGCTATAAAATGAAATGTCTGTTTTCTTAGATAAATAATGCCAACTGGCATTTACAGATTACAGCAATAAACATTATTAAAAATAAATGTATAACTTACACCAATGTTGTTGTCATGGAAGACAAATTTATAACTTTAGACTGAACCTAGAGAAATTTGAGGTTATGTAAAGAATATGACACAGTTTCCAATCAAGAACTTTCTGTTATAATATAAAATAAAGTATAAATCACACTAAATGATAGTTCAAATAATTTTTTGAATGTGGCCTTTCCTGATTGTGTTTTGTTTATTATTAATCATTGGGTCATTACAACTTACAGCCACTTACAGCCAAACGAACACATTTATGTATAAAGTACTTTAACACTCAGCTTGCTGAAGATGTATTTATATGACCTTGGCAAATCATATAGATCCAGATCAGCCAGCTTGCTGCTTAGAGCTATTTTATCAGGTTCTGCACTATTTTCTACTGAATCTCTAGCAATATATTTAGGCATCTTACATGTCTGTGTGAGAAGATAATTGTGTTTTTGAAATACATTGTGGCTACCATTTATGATCATTATAACAATGCCTAGATTTTTGGTGGAGGAAGACCCCAGACATATTTCTGAGTAGAACCACCGGCGCACCGCAAGTCAGCTGGAAGACCTTCTCACATTAAGTCCTTCACCCTAAACGGGACTCGAACCCACATGGTGAGGCTAAGCAGTCAGAGGAGTTACAAATCGGCAACTCTATCACTACGCCATGGGCGCCCCCTAAGAAGATAATTAAAAATTAGCCTAGATTATTAAAATATATAGCAAGCTTAGGGTTAAATATGTACTTGGGAGTAGCCATTATACATCTCTTTTGTAAAAGACACTTTTTGATAATGCATGCCTTTTCATCAAAACTGTATTTTAATTAGTTTCCTACAAAACTAGAATGGTATTTGCATTTGTTTGTGGATATTTAACAAAGACTTCAAAACCAGCCCTGAAGATAATGCAGACCAAACAGTTCCTACTTATAAAAAAATATTTGGTCAGTACTGAATAGAAGAGGAGTTGAATAATTTGTAGTTTTGGCTTTTCAGTCTATTCAAAAACAGTTTCTTACTATTTAATTGATTATTAAGCACAATCAATAAAAAATATTATCTATTCTCCATCTGCCCTGGTTGAAAATAATGTCTGTGCATTTTATCTTTTATGCTACATACATTTATTTAGAGCTTCTTCTCCTGTGTTTAAAAAAGAGAAAATTATTTATTTCTAAAAACAACATTAAAATCTATAATAAAGTCTCCACCTTTTCTGGATTTTTACTGGATTTGAGGGATTACCAATTCTTAATTTTAGGCTAGTGGGGTCTGTTCAGCATTTCATTACCATCAAATGACTATTGCAACTATATAGCTCATTATAAGGCTAAATATCTCATGGAAGCAAGTATGACAATAATTTGCTTGCATAAAGTTAAAATGTTTACAACATACCAAGTATACCTTCTCCCAAGTATCCTACATTATTATTTGGTTAAAATTTAGTTGTGAATGGACAAAGTGCTCTGGTAAAGTTAACAAAAATTAGTGTTCATAATGTTTCTGAATATATAAAGGTCCCTGGCCTTAGCGCTGGAGATGCCAAGGACAAAGATAGAAAGAGAGCTGCTACTGTTATAGCCATTGCTAACCCAGGACAACTTTAACTGCGACATTTATGAAGCCATAACACATTAAAGCAACTAAACATTAAGTATTGTGCGGACACCAGCATGCATGTCGACATACAGACACATGATAAAATATATCAATCCCAAACAGGGAACAGTGTTGAAATAAAACAATTGTATCCCTTATTAAAAAATATCTGAGGTAGTCTAATTAGTAGACAGGTCCTTTTAGTTGGATTTCTTGTACTTAGTCACCTGTTCTTTTAAAGACGGTGCCATTACAATTAGTGGTATTTGATACTTTTGCATAAATATGAGCTTCAAATCCATTAAAAGTTATGCTATTTAAACAATAAAATGGAAGTTTTTATTTATGATGGTTAACCTAAGTGCCACAAGATAGACAAAGTCAACATACACTCCAAAAAATACAAGAATAAAAACTAAGCAATCCCAATGAAAGACTTACTTGCAAGTAGAGATTATTCAGGGGAGACTATTCACTAATGTCTCTCATTCATTGCAATTAAATATTTTCATTTTTCACATCTAAATGTTTTTCAATTGATCAACTGTATTCAAGTTGCTTCAATGAAGACTATGATGATGTACAAATCTTAAGCACTCTTAATTTATAAACAATAGTGTCACCTACCCCTGAATCATCGTAGTCATCATCTGGCGAAGCTGAGCGCTTGCCGTCCAGATACTGGTTATCTCCCATAGTTGGTGGCACACTGCCCAACGTCCAGGTATCCAGTAGGGTCATAGGTCACTCTCGATCATACCCTTCCTGGAAATAAAAAAAGATGGTTTTAGTTCATTGTTAAAGTACAAGTAAATCACATCAAAGACAAGTTTAAACTTTAAACTATTAAAAAATATTGTTAATATACTTTTTTTTATTAAATAACACAGATATTTCAATTCCTTCTCTGCAAAACATACACTAACAGACGGACTTGAATTAAAAATTGGAAGTGCTGCATTGCATGGTAAAAATTTATTTCAAATGAAGTTAAATGAACATTATTTACAAAAGGAACACATCCAAACAGAACAGAAAAAATGTTCAATAAAACTATCTTTAGTGTCCTTACTCACAATGCTCATATAAGGGAGATAATGCAAGTCATCTTAATTATAATAACATATTCAGAGTTAATTCCCTTAGATTTATATTGGTTCTCATAGCTTTCTAAATTAATTAGGGTGTTAGGGTTAATATCTTAAATCCACACATAGGTTTTAACATGAGGTAGATACTGCACTGTGATATCATGCCTTGAACGAATGGACTAATACAGTCACTGTGCACTGTATCTTATAGGAAAACATAATTTCATACCTCAACACACTCCTTTTATAATGCTGCACATGTACATTTTTAAGTAAGCCTACATAAATTTTTTTTGTAACATTTTATCTGAGTGTTACTTATTAAATGTTAAATACTTTTAAATTGTTTACTATATATTTTACAATATAGTTAGCGCATGTTCTTCTACAAATCAGGTACTATAAACATTTTCTCCTATCTTTAAAGTATCTACTTCTATAGATCCTCTATAGTTTGTACGCTCTACGTTACAATTTTACGCCAAACCTGATGACGTTCATGACACCATTTTGTAACCAAGGTATCATGACGTGAACAAAAATTAAAATAAACCGTTGGAAGTTTCACTACGAATCAAAACATTGTTCAACAGAGTGGAGTTTTATTTTGATTTTAACCCACAATTTTATTAAATGAAAAAATCCCTAAACTTTTTATTGGGAGGTCGAATCAATCTAATTGGAAGTGACTTCTGATATCTTGTTGGTATTGTTAAAAAGTTGGCAGCCAAGGTCACTTTCAACCACTTTCCAGATAATTGAATAAATAATAAATTAAAAAAAAAACCAAACAATTTCAATACTTGCAATATTATTTTTTCAAAGGTTGATTGTTGAATTCAAGTTCCATGGATAATTTAATATGTAAAAAATAGGAGTGAATGCATGTATTCATTGCTAATAATATCCTGACAAAAAAGCATAATTTTACAAAATACCTAAGGAATCACCAGGGCTACTTTAACCACGGCTCAATGATGCATCAAAAGGTAATGTGAGTTTAACTTAACAGGTAAACAATAAAATGGCTGACACTATTGACATTTCAAGTAATGTTTGACGGACAATTTTAATAATTAACAGATTATTTACTGTTGCCAAATGCTAAAATTCAATAAGTTTAATTGTAACAACCATTGTTTTAATACATGCAATGTCATTTTCCTAAGCAGAAATAGAGACCCTTATAATGGAGATGCTGTATTGTTATGACCACTTACTAACAAGGACGCTCTCAACAATTTCCTAAAGAAAATAACATATAACTCTAAATGATATGTTGAGTTTAATGCTTTCATACACCTTTTATCCATAATTAGTAAATAATTTAAACTTGTAATATTTAAACTTTCATTTCAATTTATTTAAGAAAAAACACAAATATTTGACAGGAACTGGAGAGGACCTTTAACAATGACAATCCTGTCCTTAACTGTAAAAGAAAGATATTTTGAACAACATCTTTTCTTATTCTTTAATGTAATGCACAGACAACAATTACAATAAATGACCCATTTCCTTCTGGGGAGTATTGACAGTTAAGGGATAAAAATTTGTTCAAATGAGGCCCATCCCCCACTAGCACATACATGTGAACTCTCCCACATTTGGAGGAAGCCTCCCTATTTTAAGGTTCAAAATTATTTGAAAATGACGAGTATTTTTACACATTTTCAGAAAACTCCCTACTTGCAAGCAGATAACGTTTTTCTTTGTATATATGAAAATAACAAATCTCCAACTTTGAAAGTGAAAATCTCCTACTTTGGCCTCAGAAAAAGTTCACAATTACGCAAGCAGCATCAACACTAATTGCTAGTGATAAAACCTTAATTGGTGGGTGGTAATTAGAGCAAATTGTGTTATAAATAAAGTTAAAAAAAGATAAAAATTGTAAGGTCACATCAAAAAGAAGTTAAAATCACCACAGAAAATGTGGTTAAATGCTGATAGGGTGAGAAATGATAGGGAGTCACACAGTTAAAATCCCCCTAGCAGCACAAAATCATCAAATATAACAATAGTATGTCAAATCTCTTTAAAATAGATGTAAATGTGGCACAGAATTAACTACTTTATACATAAACCGCCATCTAGAGTTTGTAGAAATACAGCATCCTGTGAAAGATACTTTGTGTTATGTTTCCAACACATGGCAATAGTGATCACCCCTTCAGTCTTGGTCCAAGACCCTTAACCTTTAGCTAATCATATTTCCACTGCATGGAACACCACAGAGTAGGATAGATTAAGAAGAGGCAATTTATCTAACACAAAAACTGTGTATGACAGTTTATCTATGCCTGTTTTCATTGTATCAAAAAGTGACTACTTTTCCAAGCAGTGAGTGGTGTGCAACTTTCACCGTAACAACAAGTTCTGAACCTTTCACATGATATCAAACTTATTTACAATCCTAGCAGACTTAAGAAAGGACTGAACAAGAACTGTAGAAACCTTTCTAAGCTTAAAATGTGTAACTTTTCCAGTTATTCTGTCCTTGCTATGATCATCCTTTGGATGTATCTGTTGTATTGATACTTACAGAATTTTTTGCTTTTGTTCACTTCACTTTACAGAGGATCAACTCTTTAATTTACAGAGGATCAACTCTATTACCATCACTTTACCAAGGTTCAACTCTATTACCTTCACTTTACCAAGGTTCAACTCTATTTCCATCACTTTACCAAGTATCAACTTTATTACCACTTTACTGAGGATCAACTTTTCACTTTACTGAGGATCAACTCTTTACTTCACTGAGGATCAACTCTTCACCTTACTGAGGAGCAACTCTTCACCTTACTGAGGATCAACTCTTCACTTTACGAGGATCAACTATTCATTTAAGGAGGATCAACTATTCACTTTACCAGGATCATTTTGCTGAGGATAAACTCTATTACCTTTACTTTAAAAGAATCAACTCTATTACCATCACTTTACCGAGGCAACTCTTCACTTCACAGATGATAAACTCTATTACCTTCACTTTACCAAGGATCAACTCTTCAACTCTTCACTTTACCAAGGATCGACTCTATTACCTTCACTTTACCTTTGATCAACTCTTCACTTTACCAAGGATTAACACTTCACTTTACAGAGGATTTACTTTATTACCTTCACTTCACCAAGGATCAACTCTATAACCTTCACTTCACCAAGGATCAACACTTCACTTTACCAAGGATCGACTCTTTAATTTACAGAGGATCAACTCTATTACCATCACTTTACCAAGGATCAACTCTATTTCCTTCACTTTACTGAGGATCAACTCTATTTCCATCACTTTACCAAGTATCAACTTTATTACCACTTTACTGAGGATCAACTTTTCACTTTACTGAGGATCAACTCTTTACTTTTCTGAGGATCAACTCTTCACCTTACTGAGGATCAACTCTTCACTTTACGAGGATCAACTATTCATTTAAGGAGGATCAACTCTTCACTTTATAAGGATCAACTATTCACTTTACCAGGATCATTTTGCTGAGGATAAACTCTATTACCTTTACTTTAAAAGAATCAACTCTATTACCATCACTTTACCGAGGCAACTCTTCACTTCACAGATGATTAACTCTATTACCTTCACTTTACCAAGGATCAACTCTTCAACTCTTCACTTTACCAAGGATCGACTCTATTACTATCACTTTACCTTGGATTAACTCTTCACTTTACCAAGGATCAACACTTCACTTTACAGAGGATTTACTTTATTACCTTCACTTCACCAAGGATCAACTCTATAACCTTCACTTCACCAAGGATCAACACTTCACTTTACCAAGGATCGACTCTATTACTTTCACTTCACCAAGGATCAACACTTCACTTTACCAAGGATCGACTCTATTACTTTCACTTTACCAAGGTTCAACTCTATTACCTTCACGTTACCGAGGATCAACTCTATTACCTTCACTTAACCAAGGATCAACACTTCACTTAACAGAGGATTTACTTTATTACCTTCACTTTACCAAGGATCAACACTTCACTTTACCGAGGATCAACTCTATTACCTTCACTTTACCAGAGATCAACTCTATTGCGGTCACTTTGCCGAGGATTAACTCTTTTACCTTCACTTTACCAAGGTTCAACTCTATTACCTTCATTTAACCAAGGATCAAATCTATTACCTTCATTTAACCAAGGATCAACTCTATTACCTTCTCTTTACCTTGGATCAACTCTTCACTTAACCAAGGATCATCTCTATTACTTTCACTTCACCAAGGATCAACACTTCACTTTACCAAGGATTGACTCTATTACTTTCACTTTACCAAGGTTCAACTCTATTACCTTCATGTTACCAAGGATCAACTCTATTAACTTCACTTAGCCGAGGATCAACTCTTTACTTTACAGAGGATCAACTCTACTACCTTCACTTAACCAAGGATCAACACTTCACTTAACAGAGGATTTACTTTATTACCTTCACTTTACCAAGGATCAACACTTCACTTTACCAAGGATCAACTCTATTACCTTGACTTTACAGAGGATCAACTCTATTGCCTTCACTTTACCAAGGATCAACTCAATTACGGTCACTTTACTGAGGATCAACTCTTCAACTTTATTATCATAACTTTACAGAGGATTAACTCTATTACCTTCACTTAACCAAGGATCAACACTTTAATTCACAGAGGATGAACACTTTAGTTTATCAAGGATCAACTCTTCACTTCACAGAGCATCTGTACACTGTCAGCTGGAAGATCTCCTAAGAAGTTTTTATTCTGATTGGGATTTGAACTAAAGCAAAGAGGGTGGGTTTGGTAGGTAGCACTAGGAAATTATAGCAAACAGCTCTTAAATGTAAAAAACTGGTAACCGAAATACTGATTATCTTTGAAGGTAACTTGAATGACAGCCTAAATTGAAAGTTATATACATACAGTGTATGCGTATACTGTTGTATGTTTGTTGGGTTTACCAAAAGGTGTTGAAGCATATATAGGGCTGCCTTTACTGTGAAAGCATGCCAGGAACATCTGATATGGTACCACACCTTATCACATTATCCTTACACTGGGTGACCAGTAGTGAAACAACCCTTTTTTTTCACATAAAGCAAGGAAGCTAAGCCATCATTTTTGAAGCAGTGTCGCTTCCGACAGCATCCAGAGTTATGAGAAAGCTGAACTGCAAGAGGATGAAGGACTGACCCTGCATGACCTTGACTGACCCTGCATGACCTTGACTACCCATAGCCAATCTTCAATCCTGGGCAAATGTAGTGCATGTACAGAAACATATATGTATTGCAAGAGAGGGGATGCTTTAACTGTGTCCAAGCATGCTTCAAATGTTAACATTAATATTGTTATCTGTGTCAACTAGATGTGCCCCTAATGAGAGACATAAGTGAATAGTCTCCCCTGAATAATCCCGAAATGGAAGTAGGTTCTTTCATTTGTTTTACTCGGTTTTTATGCTTGTTCTCTTTGGAGTGTATGTTGACTTTTCTGCCTTTCTTATGATACCAAGGTTAACCATTATCAATAAACATGTCCATTTTCTTTTTTAAATAACATATCTCTATAAGTATTTAAATTAATTTTAAGCTTATATTTATGCAAAAGTAAGAAATTCACAGTCTGTTATTGCAATATCTACCAAAGAACAGGCGATTAAGTCCAAGAATTTCAATTACAAGGACCTACCTACTGTTTGGAATACCTCGGATATTAACTAACAAGGGAGACAATTTCCATTTCACCAATGTACCCCATTCCATTGTGTAATGCAGACATACATGAAATGAAGAATTATAAATGAACCTCTTATGAATGAGTGTTCCACTGACAATGCATGACATACTATATAGGTAAAAATATTTGCAATATCCCAAGTGGAGCTTCACAGTTTTTCCATGGCTCTATACCATGTGTGCAATCAGAACTTAAGATTCAGATCACAAGGGTGTAGTGTTGACAAAATAAATAACTGAGAATTAATTTTGAACTCAGTGTCATTTGGGTTCTGTGATTTCTGACTTCTGTGATTTAACTAACATTATTCAGTGTAATGTCCAGTAGCTTTCATGAGTATTTATTGTAGACCCAATTTTACTTAAAATCCAATCATATAGAAAGTATTGTATGTTTAATATAATAGTTTCTAAAATCGAGTATTAAGTAGTTACTGTGTTGTAACTTCTGACTCAATTTATAATCTATATGTAGAAGACGTTGTTCTGCATCTGACAAGTTGCTTACTCTAGAATGCATTGTCCAATGCATTGTGCAATTGATACAGCATGAGATAATTTAAAGAGAACATTATTTACATGCCTTTCATCACTTAGAGGGTAAAACTTACATGGCCATAACAGCTTTTTTTCCAGCACTTTGTATTACTACTTTGGTATGTTGTGGCCTAGATTTGAACCTGGTACCTTTTGTACATGAATCCTTTTGGGACTCTTTGTGCATGAATCCTATTTGGGACCTTTTGTACATGAATCCTATTGGGACCTTTTGTACATGAATCCATTGCATAACTGACTTCTGTGATTTAACAAACATTATTCATTCCTAACAAAGATGACAGTTTTTAGCATATATACGAATCATGAAATAAACACAGGAACCTGAAAAAACCATCCATGCGAAACATTGTCATTGTGGGGTAGTTAATTTTGCCATTATTCTGGGACATGGCTATATATAAAGATACCGCAATAAAATAACATTTTATAGTTTTCTATACATTTCCTAGCTTACAATATGACTTCCAACTACCATCATTGTCCCATAAAATGTCTTTTCATGCATACTAAAGATCAAGCAAATATTTTATATTAAAGGTGGTCTGCGACAGTTTGGACCAAATATTTTTTCCCCAAATAACCAAATTAGTCATTTTACTTGAAAAGGTCTTGCAAAATGCTGTTCATGGATGCCCTAGATCTTTGTGAATGGTGAAGCATTAATCTACACTAATCACTGCAAACAGGTATATCCCATCTGAGCCATGCTGCAAAGATAGCTATTTTTTAAACTATTTTTAATCTAAGATTACCATGTGACAACTTACTTTTGAGAACAAGTTATAACGTCATCCGTGTAGCCCACCCTGATGTTGATACCTATTTTTAGCAGATCACTATCGGGTTTTTTATAGATTTGAAATGAATGAATATTTAGAGTGCTTTTTGGCGCAATATATAAAAGCTTACAATATAGGTAGTGTTCAAAATCGTATTTACTAATGTATGATTTTATGCAGCAAAAAAAAAAGGATAACAAGTCCCTTTTAAATGTCCTGTAACACCCTGTCCTAGATTTGTGTGCAAGTTGACTCATGACACCAAAACACTAAGGATGTTAATGTTTATTCAAATATTCAAATATCAAGTCAGTATTAGAATAGACATCTTTGGATATGAACATTTTATCACTTTTGTTAAGTTCGAAGTCAAATTGAAAGGGTATTCATTTAGTTGATTGTACTATCTTCAAACGACTTAAGACGCTTGCGATATGTGATTGCGCTCACTCTAGTATAGAGCAGAATGGGCCACGTCGTCTCATAACAAATTTTCATGTGGTTAACAGCATGAAATCACTTCACCGTGCACAGCCCCTTCTCTGCCCCTCTCCCACCTAGACTCGGTCATATTACACATATGTGGACAGTGGACAGTTGCCAACAAACAATAAACATACATACACTAATTACGCAAGACTGACTATACCCAGATTCGGTTATTAGGCTTCATTATATAATTTTTTATAACAGTCCTCCAGAACTTCTTTCATTTTTAGAAAACACAACAAGATCTCTGTCAAGCAAACTTTTATTGTATTTACTTTCTGTTTTTGTCACTCTACTTCATAATTGTTAATTTATTCCAACACAATACTATGACATCTGTTATTTTCTGTAACCACGATTTTCTGCTCCCTCTGCATTTCTGATATGTTCTCTAAGAACAACAAAAAAATAAATCTTCAGACTTTTTAATTGTTTGCCACAGGTTTACTTAACACATTTGAATGTCACATGCTTATAATTTTTTAACAGTCTGTATATATACTAGGGGAAAAAAGAAACGCAACGTTTTAGTCAATACAAAAAAAAGTTAATTTTGTTTTAACTGTACACAACCTCTGCTCATAATTGCTAGGGAATATGATACACTTAACAGTGTCCAAGAAAAGCATGCACCGAGCCACCAGAAACAGAATTTCAAAATGGCAGAGCTGCACTTGCAGCGCTACTTACTTCATGAAATAATTGAGAATAGATCAGTAGTTGTGTTTCTTTTTGCCCTAGTATATATTTGTTGGTATTTCAGCAGTTTATCAACAGTCAAGCAATCCTAACACTAGCCAATCATTGTTCAAAGTGGTCACATGTGTATTGGGAACCAAATGTCCCTAATTGGCATGTTATGGCTACGGATTAACTTCCAAGCAATATTCTTAGCGATAATCTCCCAACCGCAATTTAACATGAATCACCTGCATCAGTCTGATCCCTTTGAAAATGCTGCTTTTATATATTAATGTAATTTGTAAAATTTATTCATAGAACATAATTGATTGTTTGCATTTAGTAGAGTAAAATATTACAATTGTGAGCTATGTTGTATTTGATTTACTATTTCATTAAATAAACCTATTATATGGTCTTAATAAACTGATAAGTTAACATTAAAAGGAGCTTACATAGCTCCTTCAATTTAACATGTCAAATGTTAAAACAAATAAGTAAGTATTTATGCAACATGTTTTTAAACCATAAATGTTACTGCACAAAGTACAACATGTAATAAAAAGACACTTATGTTTAAAGTGACCTATTAGTAATGTGGAAATAATATGGGGTATTGCGGATCATCTTAACCTTGATTGGTTACTGTATAGTTTTGTTGGAGTTTAAATGTTCATCATAATGCTAATTGTTAAAGAACAATGATATTAATCACACATTTACTAGCATTCTTCATTGACGGTATTTGCTTGCAAAGTACCATTTCTGGTCCCTCTCTATAAACAAGAAAATTACAGATTGTTAATATTGCCATTTGTATTTAAAAACAAAAAAATCATCATTTTAAAATTAAATGCTATGCTAAAATCATAAATCTATCGCTGGTTCTGCATAAAGTAATGCTAGTAATGTCAATTATCTAGAAATAATATATTTAAAATGAAAAAAACAAAAAAACACACTAAACATGATGAAACATATCTTGTTATGCGCCACTATGATATAAATTTGTTCTGAATATTCGAATACGATTCAAATACACTTAATGAATATTCGAATATTGTTTTAGGATTTGATGTACATGCCTACAAAACACTTTCATAATTGATTGTATTCTATCTATGTATATGCAACATATTTAGCTATTTTTAGAATCAAATGAAAGACTGATGATAAGCATTGTTTTTTTAACATAGGAAAGGTAAGAATTTTTCAATACATAACAGTATTGCATGGTGATAAATTGGTTATAAAAATTAAAAAATACTGCAAAAGCACTGTGGCATTCACAGCTTCAGAAGTAACATTTTGAGACAATGAAAATCAAAGACAATACTCTGCCATGTATTATTGTGTGGCAACCTGTGTGAGGAGTGTGGTGAGAGAGGTGGTCACTGCAAGCATCACAAACAACATGTTTCACTAGATGTTGTATTTTTGCATTCTCTAGAGGATGGTTTATTTATCAATTCAATGGTAATCAATCATGTTTTAGAATTATCTTTGTATCTAGTTTAAAAAGGCTTGGAATACGATTGTAAACCTTTAAAAATTCTGCTTAACAAGGTTTACTGTGCGACTCTCATTTTCATTTACATATCCTTTCAAAGAAATCTATATTCAAAAAGTTTGAAATTGGTTTGGTGGGCTGCATTAGCATAAAACAGAAACACAGCATTCCTGGCTTAGACAGTGAATACGACAATCAAGGGTACACAAGGATGCAAGGCAAAGCATTGAATGTCACCTTTCACAAATAGTTCAGCCTTCAGACATACATGTGTATGGTAGTCACAATCTTAATAAAAGCTCTTCAGAAAATATTATTACATTTTTATGGGAGCTAAGAAATTTTGTTACAAAGGTCATACAGAATCTCTAAGAAACAAATGGGAATTTAATGGATTGTTAAACATTATTTTTAAACAATTTTGTAACAATGCTCCTTAAAATATCTCGTAAACAAATAAATGGAAATTTAATGGAATATTTTATGCTAAATTATAAATATCCTTTGCTACAAAGTTTTTCTATGCTTATGACTGTTGGTGTTGATTTTTATTAAGCTTAAAACAGTCTGCATCATGCTTCAGTAGCAAAATATTATCTTGGAAGGGCATTTTAAAATGTTGGTATAGTGAACATGAAAATCTGGGGATGTGGCTCTTTTTTTCTTTCTTTTTTATTTTGAAGGTGTGTGTGTGGGGGGGGGGGGGGGGTGCATGTGTGTGAGTGTGGTCAAGTATAACCCAAAATAGCACTTTTTACATTACAATGTAAAGTGGGAAGATATGTGTGCATTTTTTATAGTATTTAAACTCAAGAAATATATTTTGAACTGACATGCAATGTTACAACCTTACATTTGAGACACTGACTACTCCAATCCAATCAGTTTATTCATAGTTCCTTAGCCTCTGGCCAAACAATCATATGTAACAAATACATACAAAATTTGAAGATGTGTCACATATAATGATTACAGGTGCAGCCATTAAGGTCAATGTCATATTAAAGGTCTTTCCTTTAATTGGCTGTTTATGCTTTATATTTTAACAAAACCAAACCATCTGCGTTCGCTCTTCAGTCTCTAACTGTGTGGGTTTGAGTCCCTGTCTGGGCAAGATGTCCAGCTGACTTGCAATGCACTGGTGGTTCACAACTTTGCCATTGAAGCAGGAACTCAATCAATTTTCACAAACTTACTGAAAACACACATACCACTTGCAAGTGTAACCTTCCATGTTTTGGTCAATGAATATTCAGGATCATATGTTAATTCCCATGAGTTGATACTTTCTACCTATTTATTTCTATCTTTTACCCATTTTATCTCAACACACTAGAATACCTCGTAATTGCCAAAGTAGCACGTGCCAGTCATCAAAAGAGAAGTTGTTGGGTTGAAAGTGACACAAGCACAAGTGACACAAGTGACACAATGAATATTTAAATATTGTTTTAGGATTTGTTTTACATCCCTACAAAACACTTTCATAATTAATTGTATTCTATCTATGTATTCTATCTATGTATATGCAACATATTTAGCTATTTTTAGAATCAAATGAAAGACTGATAATAAGCATTGTTTTTTTAACATAGGAAAGGTAAGAATTTTTCAATACATAACAGTATTGCATAGTGATAAATTGGTTATAAAAATTAAAAAATACTGCAAAAGCACTGTGGCATTCACAGCTTCAGAAGTAACATTTTGAGACAATGAAAATCAAAGACAATACACTGCCATGTATTATTGTGTGGCAACCTGTGTGAGGAGTGTGGTGAGAGAGGTGGTCACTGCAAGCATCACAAACAACATGTTTCACTAGATGTTGTATTTTTGCATTCTCTAGAGGATGGTTTATTTATCAATGGCAATTAATCATGTTTTAGAATTATCTTTGTATCTAGTTTAAAAAGGCTTGGAATACGATTGTAAACCTTTAAAAATTCTGCTAAACAAGGTATACTATGCGACTCTCATTTTCGTTTACATATCCTTTCAGAGAAATCTATATTCAAAAAGTTTGAAATTGGTTTGGTGGGCTGCATTAGCATAAAACAGAGACATAGTATTCCTGTTTAGACAGTAAATACAACAATCAAGGGTATACAAGTATGCAAGTCAAAGCATTGAATGTCACCTTTCACAAATAGTTCAGCCTTCAGACTTACATACATGTGTATGGTAGTCGCAATCTTAATAAAAGCTCTTCAGAAAATATTATTACATTTTTATGGGAGCTAAGAAATTTTGTTACAAAGGTCATACAGTATCTCTAAGAAACAAATGGGAATTTAATGGATTGTTAAACATTATTTTTAAACAATTTTGTAACAATGCTCCTTAAAATATCTCGTAAAAAAATAAATGGAAATTTAATGGAATATTTTATGCTAAATTATAAATACCATTTGCTACAAAGTTTTTCTATGCTTATGACTGTTGGTGTTGATTTTTATTAAGCTTAAAACTGTGCATCATGCTTCAGTAGCAAAATATTATCTTGGAAGGGCATTTTAAAATGTTGGTATAGTGAACATGAAAATCTGGGGATGTGGCTCTTTTTTTCTGTCTTTTTAATTTTGAAGGGGGGGGGGGGGGGGGGGTACTCAAAATAGCACTTTTTTACATTAATGTGGGAAGATATGTCTGCGTTGTTATAGTATTTAAACTCAAGAAATATATTTTGAACTGACATGCAATGTATACCTCTGACGATATACTAACCTTACATTTGACACTGACTACTCAAATCCAATCAGTTTATTCATAGTTTCTTAGCCTCTGGCCAAACAATCATATGTAACAAATACATACAAAATTTGAAGATGTGTCACAGTGATTACAGGTGCAGCCATTAAGGTCAATGTCATATAAAAGGTCTTTCCTTTAATTGGCTGTTCATTCTTTATATTTTAACAAAACCAAACCATCTGTGTTCGCTCTTCAGTCTCTAACTGTGTGGGTTTGAGTCCTTGTCTGGGCAAGATGTCCAGCTGACTTGCAATGCACTGGTGGTTCACAACTTTGCCATTGAAGCAGGAACTCAATCAATTTTCACAAACTTACTGAAACACACATACCACTTGCAAGTGTAACCTTCCAATTGTTTTGGTCAATTAATATTCAGGATCATATGTTAATTCCCATGAGTTGATACTTTCTACCTATTTATTTCTATCTTTTACCCATTTTATCTCAACACACTAGAATACCTCCTAATTGCCAAAGTAGCATGTGCCAGTCATCAAAAGAGAAGTTGTTGGGTTGAAAGTGACACAATAATTAAACAAATAAGTTAATTGTTGGTATCATTCGTAAGTTAAACTGTAGCAAAGTGCTAAATTCTCTGACTTTTTGCTTTAATATTATATATTTTACATGTCAGGGTTGATATAAACACACTGAGCAGCCAAGAGTGTAGATCCTGATCAGACAGCTACTGACAGGCAGCTGGCTGATCTGGATCTACACTATTTGCCTGAGCCTTTGAAATACACTAAAAGCAGGCTAAGAGTTAGAAGTGATGTATTTAGCTGAAGACTTGCTTGTTTTTTAATGCATTGTACATATAAATTACCCCAGAATAATTAGACCATGTTACATGAATTCAATATAAATGCAAACTTATGAATACCACCTTTAAATATTCTTATTCTCATGTACATCTCACTGTTCCAACTTGGATCATTATAGCCGTGTTCTGCTGCTTGTTCTAGAGAAGCACTTGGTTAGAACCACCAGCACATCAGCTGGGTAGAACCACCAGCACATCAGCTGGGTAGAATCATCAGCACATCAGCTGGGTAGAACCACCAGCATATCAGCTGGGTAGAACCACCAGCACATCAGCTGGGTAGAATCATCAGCACATCAGCTGGGTAGAACCTCCAGCACATCAGCTGGGTAGAACCACCAGCACATCAGCTGGGTAGAATCACCAGCACATCAGCTGGGTAGAACTACCAGCATATCAGCTGGGTAGAACCACCAGCACATCAGCTGGAAGACTGATAAGCAGGTTCTACCTATCTGACAGTTTGCTTGTATCTAATGCAGTTATCAACTGCTTAAACCTTATCTTGAGAATTTATGCATTATTCCTGCATAAAATCATACTTTAGGTTAAGTAAAGGCTATTTATTACATTAACTTAGTTGTTACACAGTGCAAATATTAAAATATATTGCTTAAAATGCCCATTATTACCAAATCTATATAAAAGCATGATGGAGATTTCTGCTAAATATAGATCTCGATGCTGGAGATGAATAACCGAATGTTCATGTAAAGGGAGCTAAAAGTAAGCTGTCACATGGTTTTCTTAGTTTTATAAATAGCTAAGTGTGCAGCATGGATTGAATACAAAGTACCTTTCTGTAATGACAACTGTGCTGCTGTGCTTTACATTTAAGATGGATGTGAGGCACCAAAAAACACCATTTCACTGGAATTTTTTAGGTAACAATAGTTTGCTTGGTTGCATGAGAGAAAAGAAAATGGTCCAAATTGTCGGATACCACCATTAACAGGTATTTAAGGAGCTAAAACTCAGAGCTCTTATTAATAACGAATGTTCACACATTTTCTAATGTATGACAAACACTTTATGAATAAATAATTTTGTGAACTGTGCACTGATACAATTATGGTCATACCACCGAACCCCAGCTAATTATTGGATGAGGAAAAATCCCAGACCTATGTCTCGATAGAACCACAAGCCTTTGCAGGTTAGCTGGCAGACCTCCCCACATGAAAGTTCCCACCCCAATTTGGACTCAACCAAAACATATAAAGGACAGGATTTTACAGGATTGTTTTAATAGCTTGTTTTCAACTTATTTTCTACTGTGGGTAGGGAAGGTCCTGGAGGCATACTTCCCTGTGAACATATTAATTTCTAGAATGTTGGAGATTAATCTATAGGAGAAGCCATCTGTCATGAACGTGGTAACAATTTAACCAGTTTTGAAATTTACTTATTATATGTTAAGGGAATTTTAAGGAGTGTGGGGTCTGGGTTGCCCACCCCTTTATGTGCTACTGATAAATACCTGAACAATTTTAAAATTCATACAGTCATAAATGCTTTCTTGATATTTTTACCTGCACATATAAAAAGCATAATTGCCTTGTATGTTATAACTGCTTGTATCAAAAGTACATTAAACGAGAACAAATATATTTCACGAACGCAAATTATGGCAGGTAAATTCATCCACTCTACAAGCCTTACAGGAAAACGCATTATAGGTAGTCACTGAATTGTGGCTTTTTCACATCCGACTCCCCAATTTTAATTAGCTATTTTAAAGACCAGCGAAAAGGAGCCATTAATCTTACTGTTACAGTAAAGGTCATGCCTACAGACTGAATGTAATGGGGCAGACATGTTCAATTAGGTGGTTCCCATTCTCCACCAATACCCATACAACTTACAAGGCCCATTCATTCTTTCCATTCACAATTTTACATGACCTAATGCCATGTTTACAGTGTGTTTTTCCATGCTTAACAAATGTATTAATTTTTTTTTTATTTAAATAAATCGAGAAAAGAAGTTTAAAAACACAAGGTGTGTTTAACAGTGTTTTTTTTAGCTTCTTTAAATTTAAATTTTAAATGTATTTATAAAAATTATTGTTTATTTAAACAAGAATTATCACCAATAACTGCTTTTCCTCAAAATATATTGTAAAATAATGTAACAAAAGGCCATAAATCAATGATATGTGCATCCTAGGCTTAGTTACAGTTCTGTTAAGTTTCAGTACATTCTTATCAACAGTTGCTGAGGAATAATCAGGACAAAGCTTGTCAAAAGATAGACAGACAGAGTGAGGATCAGACAGAGAGATAGATGTGACTCCAATAGTCAGATGGACAGACAGAGTGCGGATCAGACAGAGAGATAGATGCGACTCCAATAGTCAGATGGACAGACAGAGTGACCAACGGGTAGATGTGACTCCAGTAGTCAGATGGACAGACAGAGAGACCAACGGGTAAATGTGACTCCAATAGTCAGATGGACAGACAGAGTGACAAACGAGTAGATGTGACTCCAATAGTCAGATGGACAGACAGAGTGACCAATGGGTAGATGTGACTCCAATAGTCAGATGGACAGACAGAGTGACCAACGGGTAGATGTGACTCCAATAGTCAGATGGACAGACAGATGCGACTCCAATAGTCAGATGGACAGACAGAGTGACCAACGGGTAGATGTGACTCCAATAGTCAGATGGACAGACAGATGCGACTCCAATAGTCAGATGGACAGACAGAGTGACCAACGGGTAGATGTGACTCCAATAGTCAGATTGACAGACAGAGTGACCAACGGGTAGATGTGACTCCAATAGTCAGATGGACAGACAGATGTGACTCCAATTGTCAGATGGACAGACAGAGTGACCAACAGACAGAGAAATAGATGTGACTCCAATAGTCAGATGAACAGACAGAGTGACCAACAGATAGACTTGGAAACAGATGTGACTCCAATAGGCAGATGGACAGACAGAGTGACCATCAGACTATAGCTGCTCGACCATGGCATCCCCATTTACATGGAATCTTGAGGTATATTAAATATGAAAAAACAACAACATGAAGCTATACATGAAAACTAACTTCTATATTTTCGGTTGATAGAACTTTTTAACAAGGCAGCCTGAAAGACAACTATATCTTCCACTGCAGATTGGTGATCAGAAAGAAAGGAACATTTGACAAAAGTTAAATGAAAGCAAAGATTCACAACAGTGACCTTCAATTATGACCTTGACCTTATGCTGTCATGGTTAGGGCAGAGGCTCTCCACATCATCTACCTGAATTGAACATTTGACTAAATTTAATTTTTATAAATATTCTTTAAAGAATGGGGCAGATAGGTGTTCAGGGCACAAAATCAATAAATTTAACTATTGATCTTCAACTGTGACATTGACTTTGAGTTTGCATGGGAGGAACATAGCTTCTGCACATTTTCTCACTGAAGTGAACATGTGATACAAGTTTAATACAAATTCTCGAAAGAATTTAGGAGATATGAAGTGCAGACAGAGTTAATAGGGTCAAACTATTGACCTTCAACTGTGACCTTGATCATTAAGGTCAAATTGTTAGAACTTTTTCTTTGTACATCATCCTACCAAGATGAACACTGAATTTAACTTAAATGAAAATCCTTTCATGGCTTAATGAGATACGAAGCACACACAATTTTAAAGGTGTAAGCTACAAGTATTAATGTATAATTGTGACCTTGACCTGTAGTTTTTGACCTAAAAGTAAGCATGACTGAGACATTGGTTCTGCATATCATCTAAGTAAGGTCAACATCTGACCATAGTTTAATAAAAAAACACACTATGAACACTTTCTATACCCTAGAACCCTTCCTATACCCTAGAACTCATCCTATACCCTAGAACTTGTCCTATACTCTAGAACCTGTCCTATACCCTAAAATATGCCTTAAAACCCTCGCTATACCCTAGAATCCTTTCTATACCCGATAACCGATCCTATACTCTATAATATGTCCTATGCCTTAAGCCCTTCCTTTACCTTACAACCTTTTCTATACCCTAGATTATACCATAGAACCCTTTCTCTATCCTAGAACCTTCCTTTACCCTAGAATATACTATAAAACAATTCATAATTATACACTAGAACCCATCCTATACCCTAAAACCCTTCATACACCATGGTTAATGGTGTTCCCACCCTGCTTTATTTAAAATCTTCGTCCAGTTACTATGAATTATCCTAGGCAAATCTTGTACATCAGATCAGATGGCTCCCATGGTAACTGTCTTGTAAGAATCTGCACTCTTTACGTCTAAGTCTTACACACTATTTAAGTTACCTTTGCATGAAATTGAATGGAAATAACTAATAATAAGATTAGGATACTGACACATGTTTTAATGTTACAGGTTATGGGTTAAATATAATAATAAAAAGACATAAAGAAGTAGGAACATTACACCATGAAGAAATGAAATCTTAAACCCTTCCTTCACCTTAGTGAATGGAACCAACATAATTTCTGTCCATGAACTTGCAAGAGATAGAGAGAGAGTGGCTGGTTCCAGACACATGGAAGCCATATTGGTTCCCAGCAAACCAGCATGGTGGAAAGGTTTCAAGAATCACAACACACGGGTGTACGATTACACTGCTGTACTATTATTACCTGCCGGCATCATCTCTGCAGTCCACACACTGAAGTCTAGCAGCCAAAAACACACTTTGAAATAATCCACTTACAAATTTTATTCCAGAAAAATATATCACTTGAAAACTTTTAGGAAGAGAGAAGAGAGAAAAAAGTTTTTTGGAGCAAAATGATAAAATAGTTGCTCAAGCTGCAGAAGTGTGTCATACAGCCTCAGTCTGGTATACTGTTACAGGGAGAGGTAGGACCTGTAGCATGCTACCCCTCTACTGCCTGGTCTATGGGGGAGGGGTGGCATGTGGGGAAGGGGGAGGGGGTCTAGGGTGTTCTGTGTCTACACTGACACTAGATACTGCCAGGGTACGGTGACTGGGGGTGGGCCTGGGAGGGTGGAATTGTGGGGGTAGATGTGAAAGTAAATGTAGAGTTAGGGTGATTGTACGGTAAACAAAGTTTCTGATTCCTGGTTGGGGTGAGAACTTGTGGGGAGGTCTTCTCAGCTAAAAGATAATCTATAAGCATATTTTTTCATGGGATGTAAGGAGAGGTCAAATTGAACGATACATTGAATATTGATCATCAAAATATAAATCTTAAGTTCATGATTAATAAGACTTCTTTTAAAAATGTTTTTTCCCGTTGTTGTAGAATAAAATTTTAATCAGATCTGTATGTGTATATATTTATCAATTTATTGAAATAAGCTGACAATATTTATTTGCTTATGGTCATTAACACATGAAAACCTTTATTTCAAACACATCTTACCTCTGTGGTTGACTTGACCGCCACAAAAATAAAACAATAAAAAAAAGAAAACAATAACAATATAAAACATAAAGTACAGTGACGCCGTTTAAACCAGCATACCTCAATCAGAAGGCAAACATGCTATCCACTTAGCGAAAAATACTTATGTTAAAGGAGTTATCAATAGCTAAGTGTACACTGTGATACAACCTTGTTTTATCCAAAGTACTTATGATTTGTATCTCTATTGAGTGTACATTGATCTAGAGTAGTACTGGTATTATAGGAAAACATTGAAGTGGCATCTTGTCAGTTTCCATACGAGTCTGTGACTGTATGTACAACAGTATATGTTGTTTAAAGCAATTAAATAAATATGTTTAATAATGTTTGACAGTTGCAGTAAGTAGTGTGATTAATTAGGTGTCCTAACTAAATAATCAAAAAGTTCCAAGATAATTTAGTAAAAGAATAAAGATTAAAGCTTGATTCCAACCTGCAACTTTTCATGACAAGACTTTGGCACACATACACACTACTCTAAAGCTATGGACTCACTGGGAGCCAGTACATCTCTATTCAGGGAACATGAAGAAATGTCCAACTGAGAGTACAACCGCAGTGCCATCATGAATGTTTTTGAGGCAAACAATGATGAAATTTGGTGACCTGGCTTTAACTTTCAAGCTGCTCAAAAATTGTCAAACATTTTCTGGGGCTCACTAAGAGACACCAGGACAATATCCAGGTTGTTTCGGCTATTCCAGGACAATGGGATGCTTTCCATGGTGGGTCTGCGGCTCAGGCCAGAATGATAATCCATGGTAATTCAAGGTTTTACGGACCTGTGGAAAGCTTAGGCACTGAGCCAGTCTAGATATGGTTATGTACAGTACGGAACCGATTCGGTTAATAAGCCGGTACAAGCCAGTAAACCCCTGATTAAAGCGATTGATCTCCGGTTGATAACCAATTGACCGAGAGAAACACAGCAGCTGAAGAGAGATCCTGGGTATAGGGCAGTAAATGATTGGTAAGCTATAGCAAATTTTAATAATGCATGGTTTATGCAATGATAAGCAGTAAAATTTGAAAATTTAACTTAAACTAGAGTTGTTTTGAGCCTATGTTAATAGATATTTAAAACCAAAACAAAGGTATTTCTTTAATGTTTAGTTCAAATCAGTTAACAAATCTACTTTCATTTTAGTATATAAACAGTTTGTGACCTTTTGGAGTTGTAGTTTTTCCAAGTTAATGAAATTTGTTATTGATTTCTCTAACCTTTACAAGTTGATATTTCATAATAAAATGTAATAAATTGGTGCATCAACATCTGATTTTGATAAAATCAACCAGTAACCAAAACTGCCTGTCAGACCACAACTGGGGAAAGCCATTATGTTTTCTGACTGTGACAAGGACACCACTGAGGAAAAACTAGGTCATGGTGGGTTATATGGCATCTACCAGGAACAGGCCAGGAACAGGTCAGGATGTCAAGGCAACAATGCCAATATCTTTCACAGCAACTTCTGGTGTTAGTTTTGAGTTAAAAAATTGGCATTTTGCAATCAATAGGTCTGGAAAGGTCCAGCATTTTCCATCAAATGGCTCTTATGACTTCAATGACAGAATGTCATCATTAAAGAACGTTTCATATATAAGTACACATTTAAATTTTTATCAATTTTTTATCAATTAAATTACAAAGACACATTTTTCTCAAAATATAATAGTCAATATTGAAAAAAAAATCTATCATCATCTTTCTGATAACCATATAATGCACATGTTGGCTTTCTCAAAATATCCAGCTTGTGACGTCCTAATTTTTTTTTACGGTTACAGCAATGACAATTTTCATAGATGTCTCTTCAATTTCAGTACAGGCATGACGACTTCTGGCTGTATCAGGTAAAAATAAGGACATTTACTACAGGAAATGTTTATAATACGATCAATATGAACATGCAATTCTTCTGAAAAGTTAAAACTTTATTGTAGCAGTATTTGTAACCTTTAAAATAGGTACTTTTTATCTATGATCATTTTTTGTGTGTTGTTTCTGGTAAAACCAAAGAATGTTTTTGACGTCAAGTGTACAATATGGAGATGGCACAGGGGTGGACTACTCGCAGAGAAACTAGGTGGTTACAGGTTCAGCACTGGAAGAGGTATTTTTTCTCTTAGTTAATTTTCATTTGTTTATGAATAACTGAGTGTAAGTATACAAATTATGTAAGTAAGTAGATGAATGACATTAGAAATCATGCTTTTGTGTAAGTAGTTAGATGAATGTCATGTAGAAATCATGCCCTAGTGTAAGTAGTTAGATGAATGTCATGTAGAAATCCTGCCTTTGTGTAAGTAGTTAGATGAATGTCAGGTAGAAATCATGCCTTTGTGTAAGTAGTAAGATGAATGTCAGGTAGAAATCATGCCTTTGTGTAAGTAGTTATATGAATGTCATGTAGAAATCATGCCTTTGTGTAAGTAGTTAGATGAATGTCATGTAGAAATCCTGCCTTTGTGTAAGTAGTTAGATGAATGTCATGTAGAAATCATGCCCTAGTGTAAGTAGTTAGATGAATGTCATGTAGAAATCCTGCCTTTGTGTAAGTAGTTAGATGAATGTCAGGTAGAAATCATGCCTTTGTGTAAGTAGTTAGATGAATGTCAGGTAGAAATCATGCCTTTGTGTAAGTAGTTAGATGAATGTCATGTAGAAATCATGCCTTTGTGTAAGTAGTTAGATGAATGTCATGTAGAAATCCTGCCTTTGTGTAAGTAGTTAGATGAATGTCATGTAGAAATCATGCCCTAGTGTAAGTAGTTAGATGAATGTCATGTAGAAATCCTGCCTTTGTGTAAGTAGTTAGATGAATGTCAGGTAGAAATCATGTCTTTGTGTAAGTAGTTAGATGAATGTCAGGTAGAAATCCTGCCTTTGTGTTAGTAGTTTAATGAATGTCATGTAGAAATCATGCCTTTGTGTAAGTAGTTAGATGAATGTCAGGTAGAAATCATGCCTTTGTGTAAGTAGTTAGATGAATGTCATGTAGAAATCATGCCCTAGTGTAAGTAGTTAGATGAATGTCATGTAGAAATCCTGCCTTTGTGTAAGTAGTTAGATGAATGTCAAGTAGAAATCATGTCTTTGTGTAAGTAGTTAGATGAATGTCATGTAGAAATCATGCCTTTGTGTAAGTAGTTAGATGAATGTCAGGTAGAAATCATGTCTTTGTGTAAGTAGTTAGATGAATGTCAGGTAGAAATCATGCCTTTGTGTAAGTAGTTAGATGAATGTCATGTAGAAATCATGCCCTAGTGTAAGTAGTTAGATGAATGTCATGTAGAAATCATGCCCTAGTGTAAGTAGTTAGATGAATGTCATGTAGAAATCATGCCCTAGTGTAAGTAGTTAGATGAATGTCAGGTAGAAATCATGTCTTTGTGTAAGTAGTTAGATGAATGTCATGTAGAAATCATGTCTTTGTGTAAGTAGTTAGATGAATGTCAGGTAGAAATCATGTCTTTGTGTAAGTAGTTAGATGAATGTCATGTAGAAATCATGTCTTTGTGTAAGTAGTTAGATGAATGTCAGGTAGAAATCATGTCTTTGTGTAAGTAGTTAGATGAATGTCATGTAGAAATCATGCCCTAGTGTAAGTAGTTAGATGAATGTCATGTAGAAATCATGCCTTTGTGTTAGTAGTTAGATGAATGTCAGGTAGAAATCATGTCTTTGTGTAAGTAGTTAGATGAATGTCATGTAGAAATCATGCCTTTGTGTAAGTAGTTAGATGAATGTCAGTAGAAATCCTGCTTTTGTGTAAGTAGTTAGATGAATGTCAGGTAGAAATCATGCCCTAGTGTAAGTAGTTAGATGAATGTCATGTAGAAATCATGCCTTAGTGTAAGTAGTTAGATGAATGTCATGTAGAAATCATGCCTTTGTGTAAGTAGTTAGATGAATGTCAGGTAGAAATCCTGCCTTTGTGTAAGTAGTTAGATGAATGTCATGTAGAAATCATGTCTTTGTGTAAGTAGTTAGATGAATGTCATGTAGAAATCCTGCCTTTGTGTAAGTAGTTAGATGAATGTCAGGTAGAAATCCTGCCTTTGTGTAAGTAGTTAGATGAATGTCATGTAGAAATCATGCCTTTGTGTAAGTAGTTAGATGAATGTCAGGTAGAAATCATGTCTTTGTGTAAGTAGTTAGATGAATGTCATGTAGAAATCATGTCTTTGTGTAAGTAGTTAGATGAATGTCAGGAAGAAATCCTGCCTTTGTGTTAGTAGTTTAATGAATGTCATGTAGAAATCATGCCTTTGTGTAAGTAGTTAGATGAATGTCATGTAGAAATCATGCCTTTGTGTAAGTAGTTAGATGAATGTCAGGTAGAAATCATGTCTTTGTGTAAGTAGTTAGATGAATGTCATGTAGAAATCATGTCTTTGTGTAAGTAGTTAGATGAATGTCAGGTAGAAATCCTGCCTTTGTGTTAGTAGTTTAATGAATGTCATGTAGAAATCATGCCTTTGTGTAAGTAGTTAGATGAATGTCATGTAGAAATCATGTCTTTGTGTAAGTAGTTAGATGAATGTCAGGTAGAAATCATGTCTTTGTGTAAGTAGTTAGATGAATGTCATGTAGAAATCATGCCTTTGTGTTAGTAGTTAGATGAATGTCATGTAGAAATCATGTCTTTGTGTTAGTAGTTAGATGAATGTCAGTAGAAATCCTGCCTTTGTGTAAGTAGTTAGATGAATGTCAAGTAGAAATCATGCCTTTGTGTAAGTAGTTAGATGAATGTCATGTAGAAATTATGCCTTTGTGTAAGTAGTTAGATGAATGTCATGTAGAATTCATGCTTTTGTGTAAGTAGTTAGATGAATGTCATGTAGAAATCATGCCTTAGTGTAAGTAGTTAGATGAATGTCATGTAGAAATCATGCCTTTGTATAAGTAGTTAGATGAATGTCATGTAGAAATCATGTCTTTGTGTAAGTAGTTAGATGAATGTCATGTAGAAATCATGCCCTAGTGTAAGTAGTTAGATGAATGTCATGTAGAAATCATGCCCTAGTGTAAGTAGTTAGATGAATGTCAGTAGAAATCATGCCTTTGTGTAAGTAGTTAGATGAATGTCATGTAGAAATCCTGTCTTTGTATAAGTAGTTAGATGAATGTCATGTAGAAATCATGTCTTTGTGTAAGTAGTTAGATGAATGTCATGTAGAAATCATGCCTTAGTGTAATTAGTTAGATGAATGTCATGTAGAAATCATGCCTTTGTGTAAGTAGTTTGATGAATGTCATGTAGAAATCATGCCTTAGTGTAAGTAGTTAGATGAATGTCATGTAGAAATCATGCATTAGTGTAAGTAGTTAGATGAATGTCAGTAGAAATCATGCCTTTGTGTAAGTAGTTAGATGAATGTCATGTAGAAATCATGTCTTTGTGTAAGTAGTTAGATGAATGTCAGGTAGAAATCATGCCTTTGTGTAAGTAGTTAGATGAATGTCATGTAGAAATCATGTCTTTGTGTAAGTAGTTAGATGAATGTCAGGTAGAAATCCTGTCTTTGTGTAAGTAGTTAGATGAATGTCAGTAGAAATCATGCCTTTGTGTAAGTAGTTAGTTGAATGTCATGTAGAAATCCTGCCTTTGTATAAGTAGTTAGATGAATGTCATGTAGAAATCATGCCTTTGTGTAAGTAGTTAGATGAATGTCATGTAGAAATCATGCTTTTGTGTAAGTAGTTAGATGAATGTCATGTAGAAATCATGCCTTTGTGTAAGTAGTTAGATGAATGTCATGTAGAAATCATGCCTTTGTGTAAGTAGTCAGATGAATGTCATGTAGAAATTCATGCCTTAGTGTAAGTAGTTAGATGAATGTCATGTAGAAATCATGACTTTGTGTAAGTAGTTTAATGAATGTCATGTAGAAATCATGCCTTTGAGCCCACTATTTTAACTTTACATAAACAATATTAAGAAATTGAAAAAAAACAACAACACCAACACAATAAAACATATTACTGAGAAATTAAAGAAATAATATTTTCTATATTTTCTCCAACAATTTCTGTTTTTTTCTCTTTTCCAGTACATGTAAGTCAATCCAATACACTATAGAACACAAAGTGTATATACAATATGAACTAGAACACATGGTGTACATGCAATATGAACTAGAACACAGTGTATATACAATATGAACTAGAACACAGTGTATATACAATATGAACTAGAACACCTTGTGTATATACAATATGAACTAGAACACATTGTGTATATACAATATGAACTAGAACACATTGTGTATATACAATATGAACTAGAACACAGTATATATACAATATGAACTAGAACACATTGTGTATATACAATATGAACTAGAACACATAGTGTGTATACAATATGAACTAGAATACATTGTGTATATACAATATGAACTAGAACACATTGTGTATATACAATATGAACTAGAACACATAGTGTATATACAATATGAACTAGAACACATAGTGTATATATAATATGAACTAGAACACATAGTGTATATACAATATGAACTAGAACACAGAGTGCATATACAATATGAACTAGAACATATAGTGTATATACAATATGAACTAGAACACATAGTGTATATACAATATGAACTAGAACACAGTGTATATACAATATGAACTAGAACACAGTGTATATACAATATGAACTAGAACACATTGTGTATATACAATATGAACTAGAACATATAATGTATATACAATATGAACTAGAACACATAGTGTACATACAATATGAACTAGAACTAGAACACATAGTGTACATACAATATGAACTAGAACACATAGTGTATATACAATATGAACTAGAACACAAAGTGTATATACAATATGAACTAGAACACATAGTTTATATACAATATGAACTAGAACATATAGTGTACATACAATATGAACTAGAACATATAGTGTACATACAATATGAACTAGAACACATAGTGTATATACAATATGAACTAGAACACATTGTGTACATACAATATGAACTAGAACACATAGTGTACATACAATATAAACTAGAACACATAGTGTATATACAATATGAACTAGAACACATTGTGTACATACAATATGAACTAGAACACATAGTGTATATACAATATGAACTAGAACACATGGTGTATATACAAAATGAACTATAACACATAGTGTACATATAATATGAACTAGAACACACAGTGTATATACAATATGAACTAGAACACATAGTGTATATACAATATGAACTAGAACATATAGTGCACATACAATATGAACTAGAACATATAGTGTATATACAATATGAACTAGAACACATGGTGTATATACAATATGAACTAGAACACCTAGTGTACATATAATATGAACTAGAACATATAGTGTACATATAATATTAAGTAAAACACATAGTGTATATACAATATGAACTAGAACACATAGTGTACATACAATATGAACTAGAACACATAGGGTATATACAATATGAACTAGAACATATAGTGTATATACAAAATGAACTAGAACACATGGTGTATATACAATATGAACTAGAACACATGGTGTATATACAAAATGAACTAGAACACATGGTGTATATACAATATGAACTAGAACACATAGTGTATATATAATATGAACTAGAACACATAGTGTATATACAATATGAACTAGAACACATAGTGTATATACAATATGAACTAGAACACATAGTGTATATACAATATGAATTAGAACATATATGTATATACAATATGACCTAGAACACATGGTGTATATGCAATATGAACTAGAACACATAGTGTATATACAATATGAACTAGATCACATGGTGTATATACAATATAAACTAGAACACATAGTGTATATACAATATTAACTGGAACACATGGTGTATATGCAATATGAACTAGAACACATGGTGTATATACAATATGAACCAAAACACATAGTGTATATGCAATATGAACTAGAACACATGGTGTATATACAATATGAACTAGAACACACGGTGTATATACAAAATGAACTATAACACATAGTGTACATATAATATGAACTAGAACACATGGTGTATATATTATATGAACTAGAACACATAGTGTACATATAATATGAACTAGAACACATGGTGTATATATTATATGAACTAGAACACATAGTGTATATATAATATGAAATAGAACACATAGTGTATAAACAAAATGAACTATAGCACATAGTGTACATATAATATGAACTAGAACACATGGTGTATATACAATATGAACTAGAACACATAGTGTATATACAATATGAACTAGAACACATGATGTATATACAATATGAACTAAAACACATAGTGTATATACAATATGAATTAGAACATATATGTACATACAATATGAACTAGAACACATAGTGTATATACAATATGAACTAGAACACATAGTGTATATACAATATGAACTAGAACACACAGTGTATATACAATTTGAACTAGAACACATAGTGTATATACAATATGAACTTTTAACTACAGACTTTATATTGACTTATATTTACAAAGGTCCCTTAAAATAACAACAGCTGCTCTGTTCAAATACAATGGATAAGGACCAGTTTTAACTATGACTAATTTATACAATGTACTTTTACTGTATTAGTCAGCATTAGGGCTGTCGGCGATTCTACTTTCTGCATATCAACTATATCGCTATATCAAGCGACAGATAACAACGGTACAGTGATACAAACTCCATTTCAAATTGAAAAAAGGTTTTTGCAAAGACTTCTTCTGCTTGTTTGGTAGTATATTTTATTTATATTGTTACCTGCATAAACCAGACATACTAAAAGTCAAATTCCATATCATATGCCAGAAACATGTTTAATTTGTACAAGTTTACAAAATGAACAAATCATTTAATAGCACAGCAGATTTACAGTTTCTTCCTAAATAACTAAAAATTTAGCTTCAGTATCTATAATACTAATGTCAAAGCACTCGACCTAGTAGCACAATCAGTAGAACATCGGCTTCAGGTATGGGAGGCCCGGGTTCAATACCGGGCCGCAACATACCATAGTCGTTTAAATTGGTTGTGGTATAGCTCTCTTGCTAACGCTCAATCAAATATCAGGGTAGATCCATGACTGGTTGTCCCGTTGTAAGGATAATATGACTGGGTGTTTTATCATGCCAGGTATTCATGGCATGCTATACACTGTGCAGGCAGTACTATACCTGCTTCAATTGGACACCGTCTCCAGATAACTGAAATACAGTTGGTGGAATGATAAACCCAATAAACAAACAAACTAATCTCAAGTAGAGACTAAATGTGCATGTAAGTTAGATGTATTGCATTGCCACTGTACTGCATAGTCACTTGACACAATTGGCAGACAACTGTTTGGTGACTACACCTTTCTCCTCTCTAAAACTAAAGTATTGCTGCAAAAAGCTTTTTTGCTTATTTTAGATGATTTGTTAGTGATTCTGCGTTTATCATCTGCCATGACAGTTTATGAAATTCAACAACAAATAAACTTACTGTCGTCATCACTCATCACAATTACATACAGAGTTGTCGCCCTTTAACTCAATGAGGTTATCAAAGAAGGCGAGTTTTGAGTTGACAGAACTATATTTAGCTTGTCTCCATTTCTTTATTTTCACAACTTCAGTTTCTAAAACAATTACAATTAGAATTTTTGTTTCGTGTAAGAAATTTCCAACAATTAGCTACAACCGAGCACAGTTTAATATGCTATGTTGGTCGCATTTTTTTTCTATTTAATAGCACTTCCCTTTCCAGTTGCAAGTATGTTGCCAAATTTGAAAAAAAAAAAAAAAATTCTTTCTTTTTTTGTTCTTTTGTTTTACACAAAATTAATTGATAGTTGAGTGTATGTAATTGATATTTTGTGTGTATTGATAATTGATTGGCAAAAAAATATTGACAATACATCAACATAATTGGAATCGATGATAGCACTTGTCAGCATTTAATTGACATTTTCTACACTTTGATCATGCTTTCAATGTTTGTTAAGCCTTTCGTTCATAGTTCATCTATAATTTAAGAAAATTCACTTTGAAGTTTTCCTTTAAAAGTGAAGAAAGGTTTTTAACAAATGTTCAACTTGTAATAATATTTTAAGACTGAACCAGTCTACACATAAACCCTTAGTCATGCAGATTCTGCTTATGACTGTGAATGGTTTGAAAAGGCATAAAATGGCACCTGCATGCAGAAAAGGGTTAACATGCATTCTTAGAGATGAATATTGAACCTCAAAGCACATTCTGCCCCCTACCTGCTGTAACAGTACCTGTTGTTGAAAGTTATAGGGCTGTATATACCAAATGAAAGAGTAACGACTTCATAATTGAACAATTCTTCACTATTAATCAACCAACCCAGCATCTATTAATTCCTACTGATGAACATTCATTACCAAATCCCAGCTGCACCTGTTGCAGTTGCAGTAACAGTTGTTTACTCTGATAGTGATTTGGGTGCTAATACCAATGAAAAGGGAGAGAACTGTACAAAGTATTAACTCTATTATAACTAGATCCATGGATCTAGAGTTTCTACCCTCTCCTCCACAGTCTCACCTGATACCTGTGAGAGATGGGTGGAGACAGGGGTATCAATGACTGTGCCATAATATAACATGTAACAAGAACACCATTATAACACCATCAGAAACAGTTTAGGCCAAACTAAATTATGTTTTGCTGAACAGGAAAATTTACTGTTTAGAAACAGAGGAGGTACCTTGCTTTTCCTTTTTCATGGACAAAGATTTTTCATGAATAATCAATTATATTGCGTTATTATCCTGCTGAAACAAATATGCAAGTTTAATGGGCAATTTTAGATAAAAATTCAGATGTTTCTAAAAAACATTAAAATACATCTTGTAAATATGTAAAAATAATGTCTTTATGGTCAAGAATAAAGAAACAAATTATGACAAAAAATACCAAACTTTTCATTTATATTAGTTTTCATGTTAAAAAAGTACTTTTTCAAGAATATGCAAGCAGTCTGGCATCTATTTCACTCTTATATCTGTTTTCATTGCTTTTCTTAAAGAATTTTGGGCAAAAGATACACAAATGCAACCAGAAAATATAATGTCAGGAGCCCATTAAAGAAACCTTTTTTTTGTCTTTAGGCTTACAGTTGAAAACATGAAACTATGATGGCCGAAGGAAACTGATGATGCAACTAAGATACAGGATCAACATTACATGCACAGGATTAAACTGTAACTATTACCAAAGCAACACTATAGTACCAAGCTACATGGATGTTTTACCAATAAGAACACCTCCGATAATTCACGAAACATCTCTCGGATGTATGTAGGTAGTCGGATCACCTCGGCCATTTATCTAAATGGGACTTTTTTTGAGACAGACGTCAAAACAAAGATGGCAGCTCGGATGACAGCTCACTTCAGTATGATGCCAGTAAAACTTCAATTTGTGGCGGCTTCAAATTTAAATCATCCGATTTTAATTTAACTAGCGCAGCAGACACGCAGCTGTCAAACGATGGCAGTGTTTATGTTTTAAATTGTGCGAACTATTTAGGCATATTCTTCTTCCGACTTCCCGCGAACAAAACGATCATGATTTCATTAAGTATTATTGCACCAGATACATTCGAGGGATGATTGTCCTGAGGACGGAATTACCCGAGGAGTTCCAATTGGATGTTTTATATATTTATATCAATAAAGCGACATTTAACATTAACTCATTCACTGCCCCTCTCTCAATCTGGGCTCAAGCTATAACTGATTTTCTCTCTGCTTCATGACAAACATTGCTTGGGTTTATTCACATGTAGTAGTTCATTAGTGTTGAAGAAATATAACACTGCAATTTTAACAAGCCAATTTGTTGTAGAGTTACAATTTTATGTTTAAGTCGTGTTGAAAAAAAGACCAATGACTTGGTTATTTCTACTTGGTTTGGTAGGCGATTGATTTGTGTAATTTTTTTGCATGATTGCAACTAATGACACCTGCATGCCTTTAAAATGCACCTCAATTTTCTTTGAATTATGTACTTGCAAACCTTCATAATGACTAAGTGAGGATAAATAAATATATCTAAGTTTAGACAGTGAGAAAAACCAGATTGCCTGTAGTTTAACAGCAAAGACAATCAGTCTGGTATTCATGTGCGGTCATTGCTGTTCAAACCAAAGGGTGTGAAAATACTAGTAAATAGGCAATCGGGACAAGCAACTATTTTGACTGTTTGAACTTCAGGTTGCAGAAGTGACCCAGTGGAGGTTTATATAAAACAGAGGAGGCAAATTGCAAGAAATGACAGTTCTTTTTACAGATCAGGAAATTCTAGTGATCTGTTGGTTAAGCGACCGTGGTTTGATGGTAATCAATTTATTACATGGAATAAAACTTCAAAGGAAATTTTTAATATATCTTGAACGTTGCTTAATTGAGTATTTGTCATTATAAAAACAAATATTTGTATTGCCAGTTTGTTCTCAATGTCTTCTTATCGTGTAAGTATGTCACTATATATCAATGATAGACACTGAAGAACTTTTCTTTTCAAGGTCATTTATAACAAAATACAAAACTTGTTTACATAAAACAAATCATATATATACTTCATGGATGATATGCAAGTTTGTTGTGATTTTAAGATCTGAAATATATACTATCGACTAACCTTAGTAGCAGAACAGGTGGAGCCCCAGCTCCAGGTATGGAAGGCTCCAGGTTCAAATCCAAGGTCAGGTAATAAACAAGTCACTTAAAATAAAAGTGGTTTAGCACCCTTGGTTATGCTTAAGCATATACAATGTATATGGCTAGTTCCATAACTGGTGAGCCCAGTGTACAAGAAAGTCATTATTTGTTTATTGTTTGTTTATTGGGTTTATCATCCCACCAACAGTATTTTAGTAATCTGGAGATGGTGTCCACTTAAAGCAGATATAGTGCTGCCTTGACTGAGTATAGCATGCCATGAACACCTGGCATGATACAACACCCAGTCACATTATCCTGCCACCAGGCCAACCAGTCATAGAACTACCCTTATATTTCCTTGAACATTAGCAAGGAAGCTATACCACTACCATTTTAATGACTTTGGTATGTTGTAGCCCGGGATCGAACCTGGGGCCTCCAGTGCCTGGAGCCGATGCTCTACTGACTGCGCTACCAGGAATTCATTAAAAATGAGACTAATTTCTACTTACCAGTATATATAAAATGCTATTTGGTTGATGTATCTATAATGACATCATAATGTTTGAAAGAAAATGCTCAAATTGAACAAACTATTGATTTAATTGCTAAATATTTTAAACCGGCAAAATGATATGTGTATTATATACACCAAAAGTTACCGAAAAAGATCGTGAATATTTTTCTGTTATTTATTTTAATATTTTTCTGTTACTTATATTTATCATGAATATTTTTCTATTATTTATATCAATCATCAATATATTCTGTAATTTACATAATCAACAATATATTCTTATAATTTATATTAATCATCAATATATTTATATTTTTTATATATTAATCATCAATATGTTCCTGTTCTTTATATTAATCATGAATATGTTCCTGTAATTTATATTGATCAGCAATATATTCCTGATTTATATTAATCAACATATATTCCTATTACTTTTTATTAATCAGTGATATGTTCCTGTAATTTATATTAATCAGCAATGTATTCCTGTAATTTATATTATATTAATCAACAATATGTTGTTGTTGTTTTTTAATTTATATTAATCAGCAATATATTCCTTTAATTTATAGTAATCAGGAATCTGTTCCTGTAATTTATATTAATCAGCAATATTTTTAATGTTATTTACAGTAATCATCAATATTTGTTGTTATTTATGTCAACTATAAATACTTTTCTGTTATGTATATTAAACTAATTAGACAAGGCATTAAAAGTTACAGTGCCACTGGTTTCACTAAGTGACCCAAAAGTCAATGACAGATTGATGGACAGACAGACAGAGAGACAGGCAGAGACAGACAGACAGATGGCAGGTGGATGGACAGATGTACAGATAGACAGACAGACAAACTGACTAATGGAAAAATGACTTTCAGATCATAGTAACTATTGCCATAACAAAAAAAAACAGAACATACAAGATTTGAATGAGATTTTGACATTTTATTTAGATTTTAAAATGTTCCTATTAATTATTATAGTTTTATCTTAATGATAAAGTTTGAGGATTTTACAATTTGGAACCCTGTTACATCAACATAGACTAATAATGACAATTACTCAATAATTATCTCCACTTTACTTACATACATTTTTATGATGGCAGTGGTTACTGCAGCACAGCAAAATGTAACCAGTGTTAGAAATGTGACTTTAAGATGGCAGTGGTTACTGCAGCACAGCAAAATGTAACAAGTGTGGGGAATGTGACTTTAAGATGGCAGTGGTTATTGCAGCACAGCAAAACATAACCAACGTGGGGAGTGTGACTTTAAGATGGCAGTGGTTACTGCAGCAAAGCAAAATGTAACCAGTGTGGGGAGCGTGACTTTAAGATGGCAGTGGTTATTGCAGCAAAGCAAAATGTAACCAGTGTGGGGCATGTGACTTTAAGATGGCAGTGGTTACTGCAGCAAAGCAAAATGTAACCAGTGTGGGGAGCGTGACTTTAAGATGGCAGTGGTTATTGCAGTGCAGCAAAATGTAACCAGTGTGATCTGTGCAGCTTTAAGACATTTTAATTGATTTTTATCTAAACTCTATACGAATCAAAATGCTAAAAAAATCTGAAGATAGGAATGACTTTATTCTTTTGCAACATTCTGATAAAAAAGAAAAGAAATCTGGGCATCACAGATGTGACCCTGTGACAAGTGTTTGGTGTTGTACATTTGACAAACGGACCATTACATAACAGATGGAAGTATAGTCTATATTTCAGGCTTCTTGTGTTACCATCATACCACATCACTCATCTTTAAAAACACATACAACCACAACCTCACAGGTAAATGATGCTCTTTAAGTGTAAACAAAATACTTCAAATGTGTAGAACATTCGTGCTGCAGTATTGATAACATCTTACCACAAACAGGCATTACTTTATTTTGTTACTTTAGTTACAAATGACATTCCTTTTTTCACCAGACCTGGTAGCACAATTGGTAGAGCGTCTGCACCACGTACAGGAGGCCCCAGGTTCAATCTAGGGCCGCTACATGCCAATGTCATTAAAATGGTAGTGGTATAGCTCCCTTGCTAACACTCAAGCAAATGTAAGGGTAGTTCAACGACTGGCTGGCCCAGTGTCAGGATAATGTGACTAGGTGTGGTATCATGCCAGGTGTTCACAGCATGATATACACAGTGAAGGCAGCACTATATCTGCTTCAAGTTGACACCGTCTCCAAATAACTGAAGTACTGTTGGTGGGACATTAAACCCGATAAACAAACACATTCCTTTTCCCTAAGACCGTTTTTTGTAAGGTTTAATTTACCAACAAGTATATTCCAGTGATCTGAATAGGTGTTTACATGAAAGAGATTAAGTGCTATTTTTACTGTGCGAGCCTGCTTAGCCTCTCCATGTGAGTTTATCTCCTGAAGGACTTAATGTGGGAAAGTCTTACAGCTGGACTGCAGTGCACCAGTGCTTCTATCCATACATTTGTCTGGGGACTTTTTTCATCAAAATAGCTGGACATCACTATAGTGATCATAACAACTGCAGTGTATTTCAAAAACAAACCAAACAAAAACTAGCATGAAATGAACACCTGACATGATATCGCAGCATTCACTTGACCAGGCTTGCTAACTGAAGAAACAAATGCACATTTATAAGCTAGGCATAAGCCAGGGAGCTACACAACTACCACATTTAACTAATTAAGTCCCCGTTGGGGCAAAGGACTTAAGTAGGAAGGTCTTCCAGCTAGGACTGGTCAGGCAGTTTTGCTTACTTGTTGTGGATTATGCTATTGTAGAACATCACAACAACACAATACATGGTCATTATAGCAACAACCAGCTATTAATGGTGGCGGAAGATTCCAGACAGTTGTCTCAGTAGAACCACTGGCACACAGATGAAAGACCTGCACACATGAAAGCTCTAGCCTTAACGGTGACTTAAACCCATGTGACTTAAACCCATGTGGCCATGTGACTTAAACCAATGGGAATTTAACCTATGTGGCCATGGGACTTAAACCCATGTGGCCATGTGACTTAAACCCATGTGGTCATGGGACTTAAACCCATGTGACTTTAACCTATGTGGCCATGTGACTTAAACCCATGAGGCCATGTGACTTAAACCCATGGGACTTAAACCCATGTGACTTAAAACCATGTGGCCATGTGACTTAAACCCATGTGGCTATGTAACTTAAACCCATGTAGCCATGTGACTTAAACCCATGTGGCTTTGTAACTTAAACCCACGTGGCCATGTGACTTAAACCCATGTGACTTAAACCCATGTGACTTAAACCCATGTGGCTATGTAACTTAAACCCATGTGGCCATGTGACTTAAACCATGTGACTTAAACCCATGTGGACATGTAACTTAAACCAATGTGGTTATGTAACTTAAACCCATGTGGCCATGTGTCTAAAACCCATGTGGTCATGTGACTTAAACCTATGTGGCCATGTGACTTTAACCCATGTAGTCATGTGACTGAAACCCATGTGGTCATGTGACTTAAACGCATGTGGTCATGTGATTTAAACCCATGTGGTCATGTGACTTAAACCCATGTGGTCATGTGACTAAAACCCATGTGGTCATGTGACTTAAACCTATGTGACCATGTGACTTAAATCCATGTGGCTATGTGACTTAAACCCATGTGGCCATGTGACTTAAACCCATGTGGCCATGTGACTTAAACCCATGTGGCTTTGTAACTTAAACCCATGTGGCCATTGACTTAAACCCATGTGGTCATGTGACTTAAATCTATGTGGCCATTGACTTAAACCCATGTGGCCATTGACTTAAACCCATGTGGCCATGTGACTTAAACCCATGTGGCCATGTGACTTAAACCTATGTGGCTATGTGACTTAAACCATTGTGGTCATGTGACTGAAACCTATGTGGCTATGTGACTTAAACCATTGTGGTCATGTGACTGAAACCCATGTGGTCATGTGACTTAAACCCATGTGGTCATGTGACTCAAACTCATGTAGTCATGTGACTTAAACCCATGTGGCCATGTGACTTAAACCCATGTTGCCATGTGATTTATCCTGTGGCCATGTGACTTAAACCCATGTGGTTATGTGACTTAAACCCAAGGCCATGTGATTTAAACCCATGTGGCCATGTGATTTAAAACCATGTGGCCATGTTACTCAAACCCATGTGACTTAAACTCATGTGGTCATGTGGTCATGTGACTTAAACCCATGTGGCCATTGACTTAAACCCATGTGGCCATGTGACTTAAATCCATGTGGCCATGTGACTTAAACCTATGTGGCCACGTGACTTAAACCCATGTGGTCATGTGACTTAAATCTATGTGGCCATGTGACTTAAACCTATGTGGCCACGTGACTTAAACCCATGTGGTCATGTGACTTAAATCTATGTGGCCACGTGACTTAAACCCATGTGGCCATTGACTTAAACCTATGTGGCCATGTGACTTAAATCCATGTGGCCATGTGACTTAAACCTATGTGGCCACGTGACTTAAACCCATGTGGTCATGTGACTTAAATCTATGTGGCCATGTGACTTAAATCCATGTGGCCATGTGACTTAAACCCATGTGGCCATGTGACTTAAACCCATGTGGCCATGTGACTTAAACCTATGTGGCCATGTGACTTAAACCCATGTGGCCATAAAGTCAGCTGAGTTATATGTCAGTAATGCTACAAACTAAGCCAATGGAATCCATTTAAGTAGTTTTGATTCCATCAAATTTCTGTTGGTGATAATAAAAACCAGTGTAGATAAACTGTCATACAGTTTTTGTGTGTTAGACAAACTACCTCTTCTTACACTTGCACAACTCTGCATTCCATGTAGTGGACATATGATAACCATGAATTAAGGGTCAAGGATCAAAATCTGTAGGGGTGATGTGTGTCGCCCTGTGCTGGTTACATAACATGCTCCACAGCATGCAGTATTTCTACACACTCTGGATGGTGGTAAAGTAGTTAATTTTGTTGCATTTTATAGTCACATTAACATCTACCATAGTTTAAACAGATAGGACATACTATTGTGAACATTTGATGATTTTATACCACTACAGAATTTTAACTCTGTAGCTCTCTTTTCATTTCACACCACAAATGCAGAGAATTAAAAAAAAATACAGACATAAATCTAGTAGATGTCAATTGCAGATTAAAACCTGTATTTGAAGCTTTGCCATAATACAAAAGCATTTAAAATAAATATTTAATCACTACAACATCTGTTTTGCTTTCAGTTTCATCCAAACTGATTAATAACAGCATGGTTATGATCTTCCAACAATGAATTATCATTTATAGCACAGCAATTGCCAGTACATGTACATGTATTGAGCAAATCTCGTCATGTTGGTCACAATTTTACCAATCCTAACATTTAAAAAATGTTTTGGCTGATACAGTGAAGATTTCAAGTATCATGACCGAATTGTATGTATAAAGATATTCTACACATGTAAGACTGTGGTAGTGTATGTTGATGATTGATTATCAACCTGTTACACCAGTAAAATACTGGTGGTTCTACCCAGACTATTGTCTTAGGTAATCTATCTACAGTAAAAGCTGGATGCCACTAATGTGACCATAACTATGTCCCTACAATGTAACAAACAAAAACAAACCTGTAACCTTGCAACATTAAAATGGTACTCAAAGCATATTTGCTAGTTTCCATAAACAATTAATGGTATAATAACTGTTGTTAAGAACCATGATTTCGGTGGGTGTGTTTATGTAAGTCCATACACTTTGTAAGGTTTTGTAATTACAGTCTCAAAAACTAATGATTGCCAATGCAATGTTGCAATGCTTTACTTATGATAAAGAAAGCATTTAAGTCGGTATGCAGTTAAAGCTCATGAGCAAAAACACCCAATCAAACCAAATGCAAGGACAGACGAGAAGTTGGGATTCATTAACTCAATCAAATCAAATACAAGGACAGACGAGAAGTTGGGATACATTAACTCAATCAAACCAAATACAAATGTACAAGGACAGACGAGAAGTTGGGATACATTAACTCAATCAAACCAAATACAAATGTACAAGGACAGACGAGAAGTTGGGATTCATTAACTCAATCAAACCAAATACAAATGTACAAGGACAGACGAGAAGTTGGGATTCATTAACTCAATCAAACCAAATACAAGGACAGACGAGAAGTTGGGATTCATTAACTCAATCAAACCAAATACAAGGACAGACGAGAAGTTGGGATTCATTAACTCAATCAAACCAAATACAAGGACAGACAAGAAGTTGGGATTCATTAACTCAATCAAACCAAATACAAGGACAGACGAGAAGTTGGGATTCATTAACTCAATCAAATCAAATACAAGGACAGACGAGAAGTTAAGAGTCATTAACTCAATCAAACCAAATACAAGGACAGGCAAGAAGTTGGGAGTCATTGAAGCAATATATTTCTGAAAAACGAGAAGTTGGGAGTCATTTACCCAATCAAACCAAATACAAGGACAAACAAGAAGTTGGGAGTCATTGAAGCAATATATTTCTGAAAAACAATGTTTTTGGTACTAAACTATTTAAAATAAGTATACAGTACCGAATACCTGCTACAATGATAGAGATTGACCTCTTCTTAGGCCTAATTTTAATCCAAATAAACTGATAAAGGCAAGTTAAAAACCTTGCAAGGGGCACCTGTGTCAAAACAGTTGCAGTAGCTGACTTGTAACTCATCAGTCCCTGACTGCGCAAAGGTTCGAGTCCGTTCAGGTAAGAACTTTCATGTGGAGATTTTTTTTTAAATCTGTAATCAATAATAAGCTGGAAGTTACTAATATGACCATAATTGTGCTGGTTTAAGTTAACAAAAAAATCCCTTGAAAATAACAACACAAGGTTATTTTGAGATTTGACTATAAAAATTGTTCTGGTTGCACTGTACAAGAAAATAACATAATAAAGCGTGTACCAAGACTCAGAAGCACAGTCTGTAGAACACTGGACTGCCAACCACGAGGTCCCAGGTTCAAATCCTACAAAATTCTCTTTTTTTTTTTTTGGGGGGGGGGGGGGGGGGTGTATGTGGGAAGGGGTACATTTTTATCCTTTTCTTTTTTAAAATATTAACAATTATCAAATTTTAGTTACAAATAATTTTTAGTATTGATTTTAAACCACAGACCTGTTTAAGATATTTTGGATAAAGTAAAACAACCAAGATGCCAGTCTGTGGTATTAAGGGAGACTATACTCAAAAGTCTCTTATCACTCTATTATTTTTTAAATCTTGCATACTATTAAGACCAGATGACAAATGACGAGTCAACAAAGCAGAACTATAGGGGATGTAGTCCTATTGGTCCTTAAGCTCTGAGTGTAACAATACATTCAAGATGATAATCTATAATTGGAAAGGACTCGTCACATTATGAGAAACTCTCCAATTTTGGAAAAAAAATTGTGCTTTGATCAGGTGAGTAGTTTAATCAATTTTGACAAGTGTTGTCGCTTCATGAGGAATTACCACTCCTGACTATAGTTATCCCTTATCTTGCCTCATTTTATAATAACACATACAAATTAAACCAGTTTTTTCTACTAATAACTGCATGGAAAGGAAACTAGGTGTGCTGCCAGAGAATCAGGTGCAAACAGTTCAGATCCCAATCAGATGGTATCAACAGGTGATGGCTGATCTGGATCTACACTATTTGCCTTAGCAGCAATAATTTGTGTTTAGCAGGCTAAGCAATTTTAAGTTGAGAACACCTGAACATATTTGTCCATATATTTCACAGGTAATTGTCACTGTATTACAGCATTAAAATTAATTTTGTTTGAATGGTGTGTTTTTCACATGGTTAATTCTACACGACCATTTTTTACTTTGTACCATGCATCATTATCAATGCTTGTTTCTCTTACATTTTCTCATTGCATGGATGCCTTCTTTGTCAAACTGTCTTAAAATGTTTGCAGTTGACAAGTTCATGCTACATAAACTGTATTGGTTCAAATTGACCATCAACTTGACAATAATGGGTTAATAAAAGTAGAAAGTTATTTTATAATTACCAATTCCTTTCTTTAAACACTGAGTTGACTGAAACAATACTAGTATTAGTAAATATTTTTAACATATTGCACTGACAAAATTAGGGCTATTTTGGCAATGTCCAGCTTTTTGGGTTATTTGAAGAACCCAGGTCCCAGACTATAATGTCTGAGTAGAACCACCGACTCTCTGCTAGTCAGGTGGAAGATTTACACATAGAAATTTTCTTGTGCTGACCAGGACCACATTCATAGAGGTCATGGGAAGTCAGAGGAATAACAAGTCAGCTTCTCTATCCACTTGTCCATGGCACCACCTTATAATTTTGAGTTTCACTTTTTGTTTGTTTGTTTGCTGGTTATGTCATCCCACCAACAGTATTTCAGCTATTTGGAAATGGTTGCCACTTAAAGCAGATATATTGCTGCCTTCACTGAGTATAGTATGCCATGAACATCAGGCATGATACCACACCCAGTCACATTAACCTGACACCAGGCCAACCAACTGTGAATCTAACTTTGTATTTACTTGAGTGTTAGTAAGGGAGCTATACCATTAACATATTTACCAACTTTGGAATAGTGTGGCCAGGGTTCAAACCATGGGCCTCTCGTCCCTTGAGCTTACACATTTTTGTGTATTTACTGTCTTAGCAGTGAAGACAGTGTAACTGCTTCATGAAAGAAGCTGCCTACCTAACAAATTAAGACTATTTCTGCTTCCAGCTTGACAAAAACTTCTTGTACTTACTTCCATAATAGACAAACATACACATTTAAAATCCTGTAGCTGTACAAAATACATGTTTGCATAAGTAAGTCAAGCCTATTTACCATCATAAGGCAATGGTGACCACCTCTTCCATTTTAAAACATGTCTTGGTTCCAGACCCTTGATTCGGATTTTTGTGTAGTTCTTCTAATCAAAATAGTACCTTTCTCTCTTCTAAACACTATGTGGACATTATTTTTCAATGACATTTTTATTTTCGTCATAACTTATTGAAAAAAACATCAGTACTTTGACATTTTTTTATTCAAATAGATCGTTTTTCTTTTCATTGCTTGTATTTGAGAAGCCCATCATGAAGTGTGAGGATTAAGCATCCCAGTCGGTCCATATTGCTGACTGACCGTTCCAAGGCCTTAACTGTTGGGTTTGCTCTTTTTTTTTGTTAAATGAATCATCACAGATTTGTTCTTACTTTAACATTTGGCTTGCATGTGAATATATTTGTCCTGTGCCTTTTTTAAATTTTGGTAAACGTTGCAATGCTCATAGTACTTTTTTTATGTATTCTTATTCTTACCTTTCTGCTTATGTCCACTACATTGAAATCAGAGTTGTATAGCTTGAAAAGAGGTAGGTCAACAAACATTAAAATAATATAGACTATTATTACCTACACTGATTTTCATTCTCTAAAATGACTACTCTTTTGAAGCAGTGAATACACAGTGCTTGCAGTGCTTTTATATTGTAAGCGCATGGATTGTACAGTACATTGTAGCTATTGGATAAGTTTCCAGCAGAAGTGATGGAGGTAAGATCTGACAGGAATACACCAGGTAAAACAAAATATGCTAATAAGCTAAAGAAGGACCACTTTTTTTGCAAAGAATAATATTAGAAATGATTTAAATATATATTTTTGGTTTCAAAGTTATAAGAGGAAAGTTACATTTAAATGAAGGAAACAGTATAAACACAAAATGGCTTGTTCACGGGTTGACAAATCAAAGTTGACAAAATGCATTTTATAGCAATATACTCAGACATGAAGAATCAGCGTGGTTAAGAATTATTATTAAAAAATTTTCAAACAAGCTTTTCACTTTTAAAATTTTCTCAAAAAGAAGAAAGTAAAATTCAAATCATTCTTCTCCTGCCACTCTCTTAAATAAATCTTTATAAGGAAGTATGCTGATTTAATCAGTTTTCACAACAGGTAAATTCACATTCCACGTAAAAACAGTCCCAAAGCCATTTGCACAACAATACACCTGTATCTACCTGGGTAACTAACAAGGATGAAAACACTGTCATTCTACAAAATTGGTCATAAACCCTCATTCAGATATCTGAATAAAAAAATAATTTATTATCTGTTACTATGGACACTGTCATAACATCAATACAAAGGGAACAACGGGTGTCTATGGGAACAACGGGTGTCTATAAAACATGGTTATAATATTTGTGTATGTTTTCGGCATAGCTGCCTCACTGTCAAACTGTTTAAAGGTGGTATACAGCAGGTTGGACCAAAAAAATCTTTCCTCAAACAACCAAATAAATTATTGTTATCTTAACAGATCCTGCAAAATGCTGATTATTGATGTCCTACATGTATTTAACAAGAGCGCCATGATGGCCCTTAATCGCTCACCTGAGGACACAGGCTTTTAGTAGGCTCATATCTGGCATCAAGTAATTGAGAGTTATTTACTAGAAATCTTTGGTGAAGATTGGACCATTACTGTGGCCACTGGGTTGATAACATTTTCTAGAATTTTACCTAGTGAACTACTGAAGCCTTGGACTCACTTATCTTAGATTTCATACTGGCAAACATTCTGGCTAAGATTAGACCATCAAAGTGGCCTCTAGTGTGTTCACAAGCAAGATCTGACGTAGTGACCTACATTTTGACCCCATATGACCCACTTATGAAATCATCCAATATTTCATGCAGATAAACATTCTGATCAAGTTTGGTGAAGATTGGGCTATAAATATGGCCCCTAGTGTGTTAACAAGCTTTTTCTAAGATTTAACCTTTTGTCCTAGTTTTTGACCCCAGGTGACCCAATAATGAACTCATCCAAGATTACATGCAGACAAACATTCTGACCAAGTTTGATGAAGATTAGATAAAAACTGTAGCCTCAAGCGTGTTCACAAGCAAAACTGTTGACGACGGTCGAAGGGGTATCAAAAAGCTCACCTTGAGCATGTTGTGCTCAGGTGAGCTAAAAAGCGAACCATAACTAAAAAAAAAACCACAAAGAAAAAACGGCCGCAGTAGCTCAATTGGTAGAGCATCGGCTTGCGGATCGGAAGGTCACGGGTTTAAACCCTGGCCGGGTCAAACCAAAGACTTTAAAGTTGGTAGTAGGGGCTTCCCTCCTAATGCTCCGGGCTAAGGGGACAGCAATATGCCTGACTCGTCGGTGTCAGTATAATGGACCGCCAGGTTCAGTCCCTGGGCACCTCATAAGTGCCCCTGTGCTATAATGATAGAAATGTCGCTGCACAGTATCGGCAAAAAAAAAAATGCTGGCAAATCCCATAACACCAAAATCTTCATAACAAACATGTATTTCCTATCTCAGCCACACTGTACTGTAGGCTATTTTTAAACTAAGAAAAGCATTTCACCATCACATTATACAACCATCTGGATCATCCGCTCTGATATTGATGTCTAGTTCTAGCAGAAATCACAATCCTGCTTATCTATAGATTTGAAAGAATGAAAATTTGGAGTGACTTTTTTAATGAGTTTTACAGTCTTAAATTTGAGATAGTTTTAAAAATCTTCTCAATTTAGACTGAAGTATGATTTTCTACAGAAAATGAAGCACAAATACCCCAACCTGGGGTCATATATTGATGCATGAATTTGATATAGAAAAACTGTCAAAGACCCACCTTTAAAGCTACTTTGATGCTGGCAGGCAGGATGTTTTGCATCAGGATCTGCTTTCATTAAAATTAATGCTAAAATCTAACTTATCGATAAAATTTAGGAGCTGTAAATATGCAAACAGATAAAAATGACAAATATAAAATAAGAATTTAATTTTATGGGTTAATCCAAATTGCTTTCTCTTTTTTTTCATATACCAACAGAAAAATAATTAAAGATTTGTTTGCATGCCTCATTTATCCTTTCTAACAGCACTACATGTTGATCTATTTTTCTCTACAATTCATTAAAAAAAATATAAAAAACTCAGATACTTAATGAAAAAAGAGTTTATTGAGTTAATTCCCTTACAGAATAATATTTACTGTGGAATACAGATACTGTTTACATATTAATGTAAAAGCATTGTTTTAGCTTTATAACAAATTAAATTGCAAGATATTTACAAAGCTGGACATTTGTGGTTATTTGAGGAACTTTTATGAACATTTTGTTTAAAAAAAATATAAAATCCTGTTCGGGACAAAGGACCTAATGTGAGAAGGTCTTCCAGCTAACCTGCAGTGTGCCGGTGGTTCTACCCAGACATTTGTCGGGGGTCTTTCTCCACCAAAACAACTGGACATCAGTATATAATGATCATAACTGGTTACTGCAATGTGTCTAAAAAACAAAACAAAACAAAAATAAAATAAAACAATATAAATTTCCTCATAATCCCAATGGACTTATAGAAAAACTGATGCCATTGTTAAACTTTATGACATTACAAACAACATTCAATATACTTTACCAACACATTTATTAAAGACAAGAGTGTCATGATGGCCTTATACCACTCACCTGAGTGACACAGATGTAAAAGTCTTTAAAGAAACTGGAATAATTGTAACAAAGTTTACAGGAACATTCACATTTTTTGTCAGACAAGCAATGCTATTGTAACTTTCTACATGTAGAAACAAACAGAAAATGGTAATGTCCTTGGTAATCACACTTTTTATGGATTATGTGTTTTTTTTAAAATTTTGACAGATGGCTACCCCAAAAAGACATAAGCACTAAATGTCAAGTCTTTAGCTTGGAGTTTTAGACAAGATGAATATTAAACTTTTACTATATAGCCATATATAGAAAAAAGCCATGCCCCTCATGGCTATGTTTTTTCAAGGATCAAAGTTCTTTGAAGAATCTCAATAGAGGTCGGTGTAAGGAACATAAAACTTTTCATTCTCTCTACCTTATGAAGCTTCCGATAAAGTTTGATTTGGCCCAGCAGTCTCACAGGAGATGTTATTTAAGATTGAGGATGGACAATCAATGACTGATGCTGGAAGGTGGGTAATCAAGAAGGTTCCACCTGAGCATATGCTCAGGTGAGCTAACAACAACATACAATTTATGTTTTATCCTTAAAGCCATAATATCTTCAGAAAAAAGTTTAATTTGTAAAAATCAATTTAAAACAAGACATTTAAGACACAGAAGACTAACCTATACAATAGTGATTTATCGTCCATTGTGTCCTAATTTCGACCAAATTAACTGAAAAACGTAGGTTAAATACTGACCTTCAAAATTATTAAAAAACGTTAAGTTAAAATTTGAATGTTAACATTATTCTGGTGGCAATATATAATAAATAACAATAAAACAAACATATACAAGACTCATTGGCAGACTTAGTATAGCACAAGACTGCCATCTTAGAGGTCCTGGGTTTTTCGAATTTTACAAAAAAAACAAGCATTTTCATTTTGATTTTTATTATATTTATGTCACTTTTTTCCTAATACAGCTTCTTGATTTTATCAACAAAATTAGTTTTTAGTATTAGTTTAAAATTAACACATCATTTTAAACTCTTTTTTGATTAGGCAAAAAACAACGACATGCTTGCCAGCAGTATTATTTCTTTCAACTTCACCATATTAAGCCATTTACTACAATGTACTACAATGTACTACAATGTAGGAGATACAGTTTTATGGTCTAATCTGAATCTTAAATAACTTGTGCATCTCCCTAAATTTCTCTTGTTACAAAGAAAACAAGTTTAACTATGCTTTCAGTAACTGCGCATAAATTTGCTACTTAAATATGATGCAATAATCGAAAAAATAAAGAGACGATTTTGCACTCCTTTCCAGACAGTAAGTTTTACTTACTATGCCACAGGAAAATTGTCAATCATCAGATAAAGATATGGCCCCACTTAACAGAATCCATTCTCATTTGAGATTTTGTTCAAGTCATTAATGCTCAGTATTTCCTTCTAAATAATATAATAATCTTGCTGAATTAAGCTAATAAGTTAAACTTTGCCATATTTATAATGTATAGAAAGTAAGATTTATATAACTATATCCCTGTCAGAAGTATTCTTGGAAACAAAAATTGAGGTTGAGCACAATCTCAATTGAGAAAGGATTCTGCAAACGGGGCATGAGCTCTGACAAAACCAAATGTGGTACCCATAACTGAGCTGAGAGACACAGACTGGTAACTCCTCAGTCCCTCTCCACATCGGTTCGGTGGGTTTTGATTCATGGCCTGGGCCAGAACTCTCAAGTTGGGAGGTTTTCCTATTGACCTTCGGTGCACCTGTGGTTCTACAAGAACATATGGCAGAGGTCTTCCTTCACCAATAAGTATCTGGTTGTCGCCAATATCATAATAATTGTGTAGGTGCAATGTTACCAAAAAAAACAAAAACAAAAACAATTGACAAATCAAATCCATGAATTAAACCATAGGCCTCATTATTATATGGAAGTAGTCTTAAAGTATCTATACACTGCTACCAAAAACCTTTAGGATGTCATAAGAATTGCATGTTATAACCACTTTGTCAACATTTCCTGTTGACAATGTCATTTTCTCCTGACACTGCCAGAAGTTTGTTTTTCTTTGTTTTGTTTTCTTTCATTGCACAAAAGCAATTATGGTCATCCACATCCAGCTAATTACTGGTGGAGAAAGACCCAAGATATATGTCTGGGTAGAACCACTGGTGCATTGTAGGTAAGCTAGAAAACCTCTCCACATGAAAGTTCTCATCCCAACTGGGACTCTAACCAAACTGTTGAGGGGCTGAGGATTTACAAGTCAGTGACAAAATGCTTGGCTACGAGCGCCCAAAGTTGTCATACAAGTACAAGAATAAGCAGAAACGTCTATGAAAATTGCCATTGCTAACAGCAAAAAAGATTGATATTATGACAGCCATTATTATTCGTACAGGTGCTGTACGTATACATGGCTGCACACCTAGATTACAGGAGCTGAGAAGATGTGCTCACATCGTTTTAATCAACAGATTATAGGAAACTGTTAAATTGTTCACAGTTGGCTTTTTGTGGTATCCATTATAGTGCCACTTTTATATTGAATGACTGAATGAATTTTTTAACTATTTTATGGTACCTCAACAATATTATCTAATAGAAAAACATGTGACTTTAGCCATGTGTTTGTGGCCAAGTGGGTTAAACACCAGGTGTTTGTTATGCTACATGTAACTCCCACAAAATCTCGGACATCTTTGTATAGCTATAAGCAAGACCTTTTTTTTTAGTAAGGGGTACCGTACATTGTAATTATACCTTGTGTGCATTTTCTTTGTTTTTTTTAATCCATCATTTTAAAGACCTAAAACCCCCGATGTTTTTTCATTGTCACTTACCACCCTTAACAAAAAAAACAACAGCAGCTGAGACATAAATAGCAGAATATATTTGTTGCTGAACCATTCATATAATAATGCCTGAAAGGCAATGTAATATAAGCTATAGCATGTAGATGCAACAAATAAAATTGTATACTTATAAAGTGCATACTTTATCATACCTTGTCAAGTTAGAAAGTCACTTAATTGTTCAATGCTTTAGATGAGTTTAAAATTATAAATCTTAATGTCTGATGCAGCTCACAGAGGTAGCCATCTGATCAGGATTTACACTATTTGCTACTATCGGTAAGTCTCTATCAGTGAGTTTTGCAATCCATGAATAAATTTTTTTAGCAAAATGTAAGTACCTGTAAAAATGTATCAAAAACTGCCTACAAATGTAGCAGGTTAAGGGATATAATGCCAGTCAGTAAAGCTGGCTTGGCATCTAAAAAATAACATTAATCATCCTTAACTTGAAAGATTCTAAATTCCACAAGTTTCCCTTAGCAGTTCATTAATGTGTTTTAATAGGTCTTCCTCTTGTGTATTTACAAACAATTAGAAACAAGAATAGACAAACTCATAAATCTAGGTAAATTTAAATCTAGTTTAATGATTTTTTTGTCTTCCTTCATTTTGTGCAAACATACTGTGGGTCAGGGTGCACACATGTATATTGTGGGTCAGGATGCACACATGTATATTGTGGGTCAAGGTGCACACATGTATCTGTGGGTCAGTGTGCACACATATATATTGTGGGTCAGGGTACACACATGTAAATTGTGGGTCAGGGTGCACACATGTATCTGTGGGTCAGGGTGCACACATGTATCTGTGGGTCAGGGTGCACACATGTATCTGTGGGTCAGGCACACATGTATCTGTGGGTCAGGGTGCACACATGTATCTGTGGGTCAGGGTGCACACATGTATCTGTGGGACAGGGTGCACACATGTATCTGTGGGTCAGGGTGCACACATGTATTGTTCTGGTGTCTTCCTTAAACCGAAATACATGTAGCAGGATGTAGCTATTGAGACCATAATTGGTTTACCTCTGGCAGGTATTTAAAAATGAAGCCAAACAAACATCAAAAAAAACCATTATGATGATATCCACCTATATTGGAGGAGGATGACTCCAAAAATTTAAACATAAGCAATGACGCACCACAGGTCTGAACGATTTTACCAGCTGAGCATGGACTGATCATGCCAAGACAAATAGTGTAGATCCAGATCAGATAAGTTCCACTGGAAACTGTTATTGCTTCAGTCTTTAGCAATACATTATGATTACCTTTACACACAGATTTAAGCACAAAGCAATTAATATTGGTCACATTGGAGCTGATTAAAATTATGATTGAGAAGAAAGTCTTCCAGGAAAAATAATATTATTATAACAGCCCTTTTTTAAATTGAAAGGGTGACAGGTATATACTGGGGTACTTTGGCAGAAGTTTTTGGCAAAAAAACTACATAAAAAGTTTTAAAACTTCCGGTTAAAATGGATTATGTTTATTTTGGGGAAATTGAATTTTTCTTTTTTTGCAGCAGGCCATTTATGATCATTATAGCAACATTCAGCTATTTGGTAGAGGAAGGCTGCAGACAAATGTCTGAGCAGAACCACCGCAGTGCACCACAGATCAGATGGAAGACCTTCTCATGTTTTGATAAAAAAAAGGATATTAATGCCATTATTGCATCATGTTGACCTATGCTAGAAGTGAGTGAGAATAGATCTGAGTGGAATATGTTATACGTTCTAAATAGTAAACAAAATAATATATATATTAAATTACATATTTTTGGAGGGGCACCCGTGGTTGAGATGTAAGAGTCAATGACCTGAAACTCCTCAGCCCCTGTTGATTCGAATCCCAGTTAGGGCGAGAACTTTCATATGGGGAAGGTTTTCCAGCTAACCAGCGATGTGCCGGTGGTACTACCCAGATATAAGTCTGGGGTTTTCCTCCACCAATAATAAGCTGGACGTCACCAATATGACCATGATTGTTATGGTGCGATGTTACAAAAAGCAAAGCAGAGTAAGCATATTTTTGGGCAAAAAAGGTAGCATAATTATGTATGTATGTATTTGTATTTGTCACCTAACATTATAATTTCTGGTACAGTACAGATTAGAAAATTCCGGTAGTTTAACTTGTGTTTTTTTTTTCATTTTTCATTTTGTATATTGCAGAATACTAAATAATGTTGCATTCAGATGGGCAATAATAATGAGTCATGATACATCAACATTAAATAATAAAAAAGTGGATCCCAGTTGATATTGTTGACTTAAAAACATGGGAGTTACATGTAGTCATCTGTTTAACATGCATGTATCGTGAAAAAATGCACACTACAAACCTTCTATGTTTACACAATAAGTGTAATTACTTAATCATGTCAGGATTGTGTATCAGTCTATATATGCACTTTATAAAACATATTAGAGAATGAAGAGCTATGCATTTTGATCCTCAAAGGCGCTCCCTCAAAATAATTTTTCAAATGTAACAGAGTCAACCTTTTCTTTGATGGGAAATAGGTCATGTGCTTGTCATCCTTAATCATTCTGACATACAAAAACATACACTGGATTTAATCACTTTTAATACACTCCTCCATCTATTATATATACTGTAATTAAATATGTTAACAATTATAGAAAACAAAATTATTGAAAAGGCGTAAAATGAAAAATGACTTTACACATGTAACATGTTTGAACCAACGGAGATATCTCTTGTTAATACAGCAGAGAAAATCAAATATTGTAATGTTAAAGTGTGAAATTGCAAAGTTTACTTTTATATTTAAAAACAACAACAACATTAAAGGAAACAAACAAAAATTAAATATTTATGTTAAAAATGAGAAATTCCTCTCCTATATTAGTGCCACATTTTATAAACTATGAGATGCATGAATCTATATATAAATGATTTTGATGAACACAATATGGTGTAAAAAAGAAAAACAAACTTACTCAGATATAAATGTTAAAAAGCTACACAGTTGATAATCACTGGTAAATAAATTCCAATTTTTCCGTGTAACTGTTGTGTGAAGACTCTTGAAAGGTCCAACCTGTTGATCAACTACTCCCTGATTATACCATGAAAGCCTTACAAATGCTGTCCAATTAAATGTAAATTAAAATCGCTGGTATTGCTATAACAAGCTGAACAATTTTTACACACACGCACAATTGTAGGAGAGAAAATAGACAGGGCTTAGTGAAGTATGTGAAACAATGCGAGTAGAAAGGATCGCAAGTCGTTATGTGGCACGAACGAGGGGTTTACAATAGGGCTCAATGTTTGCCCACCAACATTCATGTCAGAGTAGACCAGTTCGGCACTTTTCTATTAATTCAAGTTCGATGAAGCTGAAACTTTGAAACTTTAGTGAAAACTGTAGCTAATAATTGGATATTGATAACAATACAGGAAGCGTTTGCTGTTTATAATCTGGTATTGACAAAAAGAATACGGCATGTGCATATATTAAATAATTAAATATTCTGCCAGTTATAAAGCATATCACATGATGCATGCAGTTGGGGGAGGGGGATTCTTACTCCAAAGTCCAAAATCATACAATATGGTCACTACTGGTAATTATTTGACACCAGAGATTTTTCCCTTTATATTGTTGAGATACCCATGTCAGAGTCATTTGACTTATTTTCATGAAACCCTACCCATCCTTCCCCACTGACTTAGGATGTTTTTTTAAACAGATTTCTGTTGTTGTTATTTTTAAATAGTCTACATTTTCTTAAGTAATAAACTACTTTAACCAGCCCAAAAATTGAAAGCTGGAAAAGATTTTGCAAATGTTTATAAGCAACCATAATCTTATGATTTCATCATTTTGTCAAAAAGTGTGCAGAAAAGACTTGGCAGCAAGTAATGGAGATCCAAATCAAAAGTTTCCAGTGGCTGATCTGGATCTTAACTATTTGCCTGATCAAGTTTTGCTCAGCAGGCTTAAAGTTAAAATTGACATGTTTTACTTCCCACACCAACTCCAGGATGTAACTTCTGACCCTGACTGACAGCCACAACAAATTATCTTCATAAATTCAGCTCCTTTTGAAATGTAATGAACCAAAAAATTCTGAACTTTGTTCTCGGTGCGCACTTTCAAGATTAAATGGTGACTTGTGGGTACGAGTGCTCATTATCGTGTTTACAGTTGGTCGTCTCACACACAATCGTCCACTCTAGGTTGACAGTTGGGACCTGCAGTTTTTATACTAGGCAATCCTAACACTTAACCTGTTTTAAATACGACCTGGCCAGGCTTAGGCAACGAGTGTAGGTTTAGATCAGCTACCTCTCCTACGGGAACAATTTGATCAAGACCTATACCATTTGCTACCGAATCTTCATTGATATATACCTTGTTACCTATGCATGATTTTTTAGAAAAGGTATTAAGAATTTATGGTTATTGAAAAATGCATCATGATAAGGGATTAGCCAGCAAAGTCCCCTCTATGACCCAGTAATAGGGATAATCATAGAGAAATAGCTCATACAACGAATGTCACATTCTGAAAAAACTAACATGGCTTTTCTTGCAAAGTAAGATATTCCTGATAACATTCAATAAATGATTTATAAGTACGCAGGTAGTAGTTGGTCACAGAATACAACTTTTAGCTTAAGAATAAAGCTTTTGCTTCAGACATAATTTATTTTAAGCAACTAGGTCACAGTTTGTTGATTTTAATTCTTGTTAAAATGAAAAAGGAAATTATTAAATTATTTCATGATTAACAAAAATAACCACTGATTTCTGAAGAGGCCATCCTTCAAATGATTACCTGGTATGTTGTCTTTAAAGGTGGTATCCGACAATTCTGACCAAAAATATTTTCATTAAACATCTTAATTAACCATTTTTACCTGAACAGATCGCAAATTGCTGTTTATTGATGTCATACACCTGTCTGAATAATGTACCATATTGCCACAATAGTCATTTCAAACACTTACTTCCTATCTGAGCCAGGCTGCACAGCTAGCTATTTTTAAACTAAGAAAACCATGTGACCACGTATTTTTAGCTCATTCACATTACCCACAGTGACATCGATGTCTTTTTTCAGCAGAAGTCCCAATCGTTCGCATTTATAGATTTGAAAAGAATGAACAAATGAATAAAGTGTTGATTAACAAGTTTAACTGCCCTGTACTGTGCATGCAGTAATAAATGTCATCCTTATACATCAGTTATAAACTATAGAATAATAGGTTTGCTAGTGATATGCAAATTTAAATACATTTGATATGCAGTTTATGTAGTAATACTTCATTTATCGAGGCAAACCTGTGACAAAGCTGTCAATGGTTTTGAAGATCAAGAGGCACCTTAATCCTTCAAGTGTTACAATTATCAAATTATTTCTATGTTTTTTACCTTACTTTTTGTTAAAATTATAAATCTTTGCAGTAAAATGTCTGCTTATTCAAATGAGTTATAGAAAGTATATTGTCACTGAGTTTTTTTTATGTTTATATGATACCCTCTGTTAAAGTAATTTTATATGTATACACTATTTTTGTTAAAGTAATTTTATATGTATACAATATTTTTGTTAAAGTAATTTTATATGTATACAATTTTTTTATATGTTTAATGTAAAAAATATGGAATATTTCAAAACAGTTTTCAAGCATTAATACGGCATTTAATTATGTCTGATTGTTAGTAACTGTATCAACAAGAGTGCCATGATGATACTAAATTGCTCACCTGATAACCCCGGCCTTCAGTATGCTTTAAAAATCTAACTGCAAGTAAAAGGTAATTTCAAATTTATCTGAGGTTTTTTATGCAGACATTCTGACAAAGTTGGGTGAAGACTGGGTGTTTGTAGGTTGTGTGTGTGTTGTTGTTTTCTAATTTAACCTTGGAACCTACTTTTTTTTGTCCCTACTTGGCCCAGTTTTGACCCCATCTAAAGTTTTATGCAGACTAGCATTCTGATCAACATTTGTGAAGACTGGATTAAAACTATGACATGTTTACAAGAACATTTCTTATGCAACACAAAATAAAATGCCCAGCAAGTGAAGGGAGATAAGAAAAAGCTTAATGTGCACAGGTGAGCTAAAAATGCAAAACAAATGCCTGAAATATATAAAAGAAACATACATTTAAATAGCATTTGTATAAAACTTATGATAAGTAAAATATAATATATATATATTTTGGACACTTCAATATATTTTTATCCAAATATAAAGTATCTTATCTCAGTCAAAAATTGTGCCATATTGAAACCTTCTTACTGACATTACATTTGACTTATTTACTAAGAAAATGAGGTCATATATTGTTGAAATGACATAACAAACTTCAATGATTGGTTGATAAAGTGCTCCCTTTCTTAAGCAACATTGATCGGAAGGAGAGAAATTGGTTAGCTTAAGAGAGGTTGTTGCTCTAGCAAGGTTACCCCTATATATGCTTAAGTATTTTAGTATCAGTAGTATTCAGGATTTTAAAACTAGTTAATGTTCTTGGCTGTCTTCTGCTATTTTCTTTTATAATAGTTTTATGACCATTTATCTTTAAATTTGTTAAAATTAAAAAAAGTAAATTAATTTTTTGACGGTAGCTATTTTAGAGAATTGTGGTTCTTGAGAGGGAAAATATGTTAAAAACGACAGGTGGTATATTAAACTGAAGTCTAAGAGAGATATTTGTCTAAGAGAGGTGACGTTTGGACACAACTATTAACATAAGGGGTTAAACAATAGCCAAGAGATATCATAGTTTGATAGTTCTTGGAATAAAATATTTTCTTAAAAGTTTTATCTTTGTATGTTACCAAGATGCTTTTTTCCTAAAAAGTATCAGACATGTAGTGCATATAGACACTTCCAACAGCCTTGCTGTTGGGTTAACCCTTTAGCGACGTGGTTGAGTGTCAGCCTACTGATCTGAAGGTCGAATCCCCATTAGAGACAGGATTATTTTCTCCTCTCAGATTAACTTTAGACATATGGACTGACCAGTTTGTGAGATCAGTCATTCTGCTCAGCCAGTCATCTCAGTTGATTGGCACAGGCTTTCAGCATGGCCGTACAGCTCAGCCAGTCTGCTCTGCTGGTCTGCTCAGTCAGTCAGCTCAGTCTGTCAGCTCACTAGGTCAGCTCAGGCTTTCAGCTCACTAGATCAGCTCAGTCTGTCAGCTCACTAGGTCAGCTCAGGCTATCAGCTCATTAGGTCAGCTCAGGCTGTCAGTTCACTAGGTCAGCTCAGTCTGTCAGCTCAGCTGGTCAGCTCAGGCTGTCAGCTCGGCTGGTCAGCTCAGGCTGTCAGCTCGGCTGGTCAACTCAGTCAGTCAGCCCGGCTGGTTAGATCAGTCTGTCAGCTTAGGCTGTCAGCTTAGGCTGTCAGCGAGGCTGGTCAGCTCTGTCAGTAAGTTCAGTGTGTCAACACAGGCTGTCAGCTTGGCCGGCCTACTCAGTCTGTAAACTCAAACTGTCAGCTCAGCCTGTCAGCCAGGCCGTTCAGTTCAGTCTTGATAGCACAGGTTGTCAGCTCAGTCAGTTAGCACAGGCTATCAGCTCAGTTGGTCAGCTGCTCAAACTACTGGTCTGAGACAATGGGTCTTAAGAGAACGTCTACCTAAACAATCTTAGAACATCTGGCATCTATCTAAACAATCTTTAAACATATGGCATGACTAGAATCTAATAAATTGCACTATAGTGCATGCTTTCCATTTCACTTCCAGAGTTAATTTGATTGATTTTCCGCTATTTTGTCTATTAAAGAGATTAAAGACCATTCATTTTATTATAGCTACATAAATAAAACATCCGTTTACTTACTTGTCAAGTGATAGCACTGATGTTAAAACCAGGAAAAAGTGAATAAAGTTTAATGTCTGGTCTTCTTATGTTTGTAAACAATGTGGCAACTTCAGAATGAAGATCAAATTTAAGGGAAATAACTACTAAAGTCCTAAATGGAAAAATGGCTGGGTAAAGTTCCCTCCCTTATCTCACACCCTCTCCACCTCTCTCTCTCTCTCTCTCTCTCTCTCTCTCTCTCTCTGAGATACTTCTTGCAAGCAATGGCCTACTCCAATTTTTGGCGATGTACGATATATATTTCTAAACGTTTCTACACAAACTGTTTCATTATTACGTTTTATCTGAAAATTAAATACATATTTAGCTAATACAATAAATGTGTTTAAAACACGTTGGACAAAATGTTACCAAATACTATGCATTTAATTGAAATGTGGGCATGTACTTATTTTTAGTTCACTTTAGAACCCTTTGAACATGAGCAGCTCAGAAGAAAAAAAATTGCACTAATGACTCTGGCCCTTTTTGACATGCACGTATCTGTCCAAATCCAAAATCTAAAAGTACCAAAAAGATTAAGAAAGTCGATGCCTACTCCGGGTTGGTATTTTTTATTTCTGTAGTTTCTATGTTATAAAATCTTATTAATATCAACCGTGTTGAAAAAGTTTAAAATGGTTAAATTTATACGTGTCAGATTTGAGTCGTTCTTAATTTCCGTTTAGTTCATCGCATGTCAGCATTTTACCTGTTCTTCATTAGAAAAGAGCCGAATATATCCAAAATGTATTACTGCAAAGGTTATTTCCTTACGTTTACATACCGCTACAATTTAAACAAGGCCTCATAACGTATAGAAAATATCAGCGCATGGACATTTTGTTTTCAAATAGATCGTTTTTTTTTTCGTTAATTGTATTTGAGAAACTCGTCAGGAAGTGCGAGGTTAGAGCTCTGTAAAACCGGTTAAATCACCCCAGTCGGTCCATATTGCCGACTGACCGTTCCAAGGCAGTAACTGTCGGGTTTGCTCTTTTCCTTAAATGACTCATCACAAATTTGTTCTTACTTTTTGCTTGGCTTGCATGTGAAATACCTTTGTTCTGTGCCTTTTCGGAGTTTGGTATATGTTGCAATACTCATAGGACTTTGTCATATATTCTTATTCAGACGAATTCGATCTGCCTTACGATTTGTTTCCAACTACAAGGCAGCAGACGACAATGTTAGAATAAGCCTGCCCACGCAGAAATGGAATACTTTACTATCCCCAAAATGTATCTATTATTATTGAACATGGTGTTACTATTAAACATAATTAATGGAACTGATAAAGGTTTATAATAGTATCGGTTGAATACTTGTCTATTTTATACATGTTTTATTGTTTCTCAGTCATATATGTTTATCCATTATTGTAATACAGTAAATTTTGAATAAAAGGCTTGAATTTGTGGAGATGCTGTCATATTTTCTAGTTAAAGGGATGTAACTCGGTAAAGGCGTTAATCAAACATGCATTTTGTTAAGATTATTTCCCTTTTAAAAGGGTGTAAATGAGAAAAATAAACGACAAAGTTAACATTCTTCAATTCACTAGCTGCGGTATACATTTGTTAATAAATAAAATATTTTGTCACGTGTTTATGTCAATGATATGGCGTAGCTGATAACAAATTTAAGTATCTATATCTATTCTAAAATGATGTCTGTCAGTGATAAAGACCTTCAGGTAATCAATGTTAAAGATGGTGTCCGGCAGTTTGGTCAAAATATTTTTCTCAAATAACCAAATAAGTCATTGGTACCTGAAAAGGTCTTGAAAAATGCTGGTCATTGAATGTCAAAGATCTGTGTAAATCTGTGCAGGCAAGGAAAAATCCCCACTCGTCATTGCAAACAGACTCCTATCCGAGCCATGCTGTAGAGATAGCTATTTTTAAACTTACAAAAAACACTGACAACTTACTTTTATATAGTCATCCGGTTAATCCGCCCTGACGTAGATATCTTTTTTTAGCAGAGATCACTATTGCGTTTTTATAGAGTATGAAAGACTGGAATTTGGAGATTGTCTTTCGCGATTAGTACAGTTTATAATAAAGTTAGTGTTGAAAATCGTCTTTATAACGACTAAAGTACGGGTTTATGCAAAAGTATGACCAAATCCCCAAAGCGGTGGTTAGATATTGGTACGTGTATGTAATTTAGACAAACTGTCGGATACCATGAACAATGTTGTTTTCTAGTTATGTTGGTGGAAAGTTCCGACGAATTCAGGGGCGGATCCAGAGAAATTTTTGGTAGGGGCGGGGGAATGAATCAAGATCCATTCAAATTTATCATAGTAAATACTAGACATATATACACAGAAAGGGAACCTAACTTCGACCTAAGCAGTCAACAGACAAAATTTTCTTTTAAAGCTTAGTATCTTTTAGCTTGCATATATGTGTTTTCACAACTCTACTCTTTTACCTGGTTGGTGAGTGTGTGTGTGTGTGGGGGGGGGGGAGGGAGATACACCCCCACCCCTGGATCCATCCCTGGACGAATTCAAGCACATCGGTTCAGTGACAACTACTGGTTAAGGTATTCGAAATTTGCCAATGGGATGTATTGCGGCCAATGTTACATGTTCACTGGTGATGTTAAAACTACATGTACGTTGATCTCTTCAGAAGCAACAGATCCAAGTTATATCGAGAAAATAATATCAAATCACGCTAACACAAGAGTTCTTTGATGCAGCAGCCAACTCACAGACGATTATGACAGGTAAACCACGTGACATTTTTTCGTCAAAGACAACTGCTATCACTACGTTAGTGAAGGAAAATCGTATCATCTTGAAAGCGATCATTTAAAACATTGTTTTGTCCTGTTTGGAAGACAACTTGCCACTTAGAGCTCACAAGGAAAATAAGAAAATCGTGGACATTGTGTTGCCCTGCTAGAGTTTCAAGCGTTCCAAAATCCGTTGCTTGAAGATCATCTCAGAAACGGAGATCCAAAAACAAAGTACACATCCTGCATCGTTCAAAATGAGTTGAAATCAAACAAAGCATCGTAAGGAATTGCAATATATCGCTATTGTTTGTGTGTGCTTTATTGCTGATGAAGCGACTGTTCTATCCATTGAACAAATGTGCATCTGCCCATGTTATTATGATCAGACTTTGCAAATGTGACAGAAAACTTGGTAGGATTTGCCTTGTGTTCTGCAACCACAGGAAGTGATACCTTCCTGGATCAGTTAGAAGCAGCTGGCAAAGACATGCAAAACTTAGAGGTCGCCTCTAACATGTCGGGCAAAGTAAGGCGTGTGTAGCTAGAATTCGCGAAACAACACCCACATGTGCTTAACACATTATAGAGCGCACTGCCTCAACATAGCCATCTGCCATACAAGTGATGAACACATGGTTAGAAATAGGAAGACTTTGCTAGAAGTAGCTTTCTGCTTAAACTATTCAGCAAAGTATTTGTTGAAATTCCAATAAATTCTTAGAGAGGATAAAGAAAGTAAAGAAGCGATGGAAAGGCGGACCAAACTGCAATCGTTATGCGAAACCAGTTGGTCAGCTAGAACTGGCGCTTTGGTCACGTTCAAAAGTTTCATCAAAACCATCGTCGCTGCACTTGATCTTAGTTCAAACTATAGTGATTCAAATGCAGGACCATTGAAGCCAATTTGGACTTATTGTACCTCTGGTCGCTGTATAGTAAATATTGGCAGAGCTTAAACCACTTTATGATCTTGTGGAAGCAGCAAGAAAGGCCAAGGTTCCCCATGAGCTATTGTCAGATCAAAGAAACGGCAATGATTTATGGGATGAACTTTTTAAAAAGCAGTAGCCGCTGATGTTAATGTGTTGCCATCAGTACCGAGAACAGCTTCGCTGCAGCAACATCGCCCAAATACACCTGCTAGTTCAACGTCGGAATACTGGTGCCATTACATGTTCTTACATTTTTGGACTACCTAGCACTAGAACTTTCTGACCAGCTACTCGGTGTAGAAAACCGAATGCAAGCAGAGCTGCTGAAAGAAATGCAATGCATCTAAGTTGACTGATCGAAATGTCCAGAAGCTCTACAACACATTCGAACATGACCTGCCTGCATCTGACCGTGAACTCAATGCTGAAATACGCCGGTGGATGTTCAAGTGTAATTCAGAAGGTGTGCCGGCGAAAACAATTGCGGACACAATTGCAGGCTTGAATACCAATCTTTACGCAAACGTCGTCGTGATTCGTCGCATGTCTTCACTTTCTTCTGGCAATGCCGGTCTCCACTGCAACCGGCGAGGGATCGTTCAGCAACATGTGACGTACTTAAGACGTACCTCAGATCCACAATGACCACTGAAACAATGTCCGGTCTGACTCTGATGGCTATCCACAGACAACATGCTATTAATATTGAAAAAGTATTTGATACATTTGCTCGCAAAAAGACGCCTCACGTTTATTTTAATGTGTATGAATCATAACAATTTTGTTCAGAAGTAAATCAAGAATATAAAATATGTGTGTAACAATATAAATTGAAGGGATGTCCAAAGAAAGAATGTGGTAGACCAAGTTGACAGAGTCAAATTTTTAAAACTCAAGCAAACGACAGTCAGTGCATGGTTGTTGTTTTCTGGATTACAGGCTGAGAACAAAAAAATAATAACAATTTATTGCAGTCTTATTCTGCCAGAAAGTTGTTTAATATGTAGAATTAAAATTAATATTATATAAAACATATATTATATCTATAACGAAAACTTACTAGAGTTAAAACTCTTATGAGGTAATTCGATGATGATCTAATGCTAATGCTAACACGACTTAATATTTTCACAAGTGCATTCTTTTATTCAATTAGTTAACTTATAATTTAAACACAAAAAATATGAAAAATCATTCATTTATCATGTTGTACAAACAAATACTGGATGGAGTTTTTCTTCAATATGCCCATAAAACGGTTAATTCCTCTGATATATTGTTGTACAGTAAAACGCATGATTTACCTATGTTTTGGATAATTATCTTTATTAATATTCGTCATAATATTTTATATATACATATGTACACCAGTTAAATACCTAATAAGAATGAACTAAACTTAAACAATTACTATATAGAGACGAACAGTTTCAAAGGTCAAACAATAAGTAATCATCATCATGCTTTATGACAATACTGTTCTTGTTTGGATTTTCTCAAAAAGAAGCAACTTTAGATGTCAAGTTTTAAATTGTGACTTAAAGTTGTACTCTAGTCAATAACAAGTAAAACAACGTATTTTCTTTTCTCACTATTTGTGTAGCAGAAAATAAATTTCCGGTGGGGAGTTCATGCCCCCCCCCCCGGACCCTCTTGTAATTGTCCGTCAAAAACGGCCCAGATACGCACCAGGGTGGCACATTGAAGACATTTCGCAATCTTAAATGTTCATTGGTCTCAATAAATTGTTTGTAGATAGAATTCTTTGACGGATTCTGCCTTGGAACCATTGTAGTAAATTATTTCCAGCAACATTTTAAACGGAATAGAAAATAGTTGTAAAATTTCATGATAACACTTATATTCCCTCGTAAAGTGATGATCAATTCAACTGATGAGGTAGGGGAAACCCTTTTTTACAGCTTAATATAAATTATCATGAATACTACTTTATTCCTTTCTTTTTAAGTAAAGTTAAAAGTGGTAGAGGTATTATTTTTTTATTTAATCTGTTACCTAGCGACTCCTGTTTTTTGTACTTAGTTTTTAATCCAAGTGGTAATGATCACATATTATAGGAATCTAGTCATATTTCAATATTGACTACTGAGCCTATCAAAGGGAACGATAAAGCCAAGTTCAGACAGTAGATAATTTCATTGAAGTATACTTTATCAATGCACTTTTGCATACAAATAGGCTTGTCCACCACCTATATTATTCTATTATTTTTATTTTATCCCTTATTAAGTTTTTAAATTTATTTAAATGTTTATCCAATAATGAACAAAAGCCCAAATATAATATGAATATAATCTTAATTATTAACATTGTATATTATTTTTATTTGTTGTATTTTTATGTATTCGAAGCTTTTATGTATTCGGAGCCCCAGTTTAAATTGACATTCTAGCCATTAATTTAAAGTTTGCTAAATTTTTAAGCATTTGCTACTGTTAAGAGTTGGGTTTAAGAGCAATGACAAATGTTCCAGGAGAATCATTTTTAGGCCCCTTTACAAGAATCTTTTTATAAGTCACTTCTCTGTGTCTTGTTTAATTTGCTCTATCAAAGAAAATGAAAAATACTTACGGCAGTCTATCTGTGAGAGTGCGGATTTGGTAAGGCTTAGGTACGATGCTTTATAAAGTGCAAGAGATTTTAATACTGAAATTTTGCCTAGGGGAGTAAATATTCTAAGTGCATATCTAATAACTGAATCTTTTATTTTATGAATTTTATTTCCAAAGTTTAATTTAATAATTGTGTTTAATTAAGTCTTACTATATTCCTAGAAGAGTAAAAACTAAATCATATGTTAAAATTTGGAACTGCTTTTATTGCAGCCCATCAAAATTGTTCAATATTGATGCAAAAGCCGGAAAAATCATAACATTTTTTACATTTGAAGTGCATTGAACAGAAAGTTGTGTGTGCAATCAAGAATCAGGGATGTTTCATCGTCTGTATATTATGAAATTTTATAGTCAACGGTAACACATCTTATTGCCTTCATATCTTTGTTATCTCTTAGTGATTCGAATACATCTGCACGTAGGATAATAATTGGGTGAAATAGGGTCACTCTGACGACAGCCGCTGTGGATGTAGAACCATTTCATTTAGAGCAATGTCCACTGGCAATACGACATTATTAAATGTTATTTAAAGTGTATTTATCCATGTAAAAAGGACCAGAGTAAAAACAATATTTAAGACTTTGTTGACAAACTTCCAAGATAATTCGTCGAAAGCTTTTTTCTAAATCGATCCAGAATCCTGGAAATTTTATTTGTCCGCATAATACACAATATCTATGAGTCTAGTATTTTCACCTATATATCGATCTGGAACAAAACCATTTTGATATTCATTTAAACTATAAGCTAAAGATACTTTTAATAAATTTTCAAGCTAAAGACGATATTTTGTAAGCCATGGTTTAAGATGCTACTTTGTATAGAAACTTTAGTCTAAACTTTTTTTATTATTACCATTTTTTCCTATTTTGCGCACAGTCATCTACTGTTAGTTTGCCTTCTAGCCTAAAATATATACAAATATTGGGAAAGATATTATCTTAGTTAATAAACTTATGCTAAGCGTAGCTTTGAGCTTTGAGCTATAAAGATGTTTATAAAAGTAATTCACTTCTTCAATAATTCTGTCATGAATGTCAATGATTTCAACATTATTCTTAGTTAATGTAATAGTTAATTTTGAAATATAATTTCTATTGTCTAGATTGCAAAACAATATACTATTCTCACCCCCTTCTACCATCCATTTTGATCTCTCTCTCTCTCTCTCTCTCTCTCTCTCTCTCTCTCTCTCTCTCTCTCTCTCTGTCTCTCTCTCTCTCTCTCTGTGTATGTGTGTGTGTCTGTCTCTCATCTTGAGATTGTTAGTCATTAACTTTTCTAAATAGTAAGTATTTTAACTCAGTGTCTGTATTTGTATGTCTTGTATACTTGTCCCATCCACTAGGTTATCTTTTCTATGTCGTATGTCAGAATGTTGTTTTATTCTTTTAACACATTCAATATTTTTAAGAAGTAACAGTAAATTCTTCGCTGTCCAATATAATCTGCCCCTCTTAAATTTTGATGATCGAGTGATCAGTTCGGTAGCCAGGTAGTATTCGGAATTCTGTTAGATCAATCATTAATGAATTAGATATCAAGTAAAGTCTTATTTATCTGGTTTTTTTTCTCGATCCCCGTTTTTTTTAACTGTTTCCACATCGAGATCTTTCCAGCGTTCTATAGGACCTAGCTCAATAATGGTTTCAAAAACAGCTTCTTTATCTTTTGTATTATTTACATAATAACAGTAGTCATTTACAGGGTTGTAGTCTGAAACTGTAATACAATATAATCATAACTAGTCTATTTAACGTTCAGCACAAACATCCGTATTTGAGCAAGATCTAGACATGTTACCCAGCTATGACTTAAAGACTTTTAAATCGAAGTGCCGAAAGTGGACTCCTATTCTGTAATACATCTGTTATAATCATTCTTGAATTTTCTTCCTTAGTAGAAGATAGAACTCTGGATTATTTAGATAAGGACTATAAAGTTCTGCCAGTGTCATGCTTCTTTAAGTTTCCATCTTCATCTTAATATGTAAAATGTGATTCTAAATGAGATTCTATCTGATTATCTAAAACTATTGCAATTCATGTAAACCTTCTGCTGAAGTTGCTACATAAAACTTAAAAATCAAATTCAGCACTTACAATTTTCAGTTCTTCATTTGTGAAATGAGTATTATGTTGAAAATATATTTTGCATTTCCCCTTTTCATATACACACCTTTTCTTTTTTATCTTTTAGACCTTGGGATTTCTTGAAAATAGTTTACCTGTTAAGAAACATAAAATACCATTACCGTGGCAGAGACCATCTTATTATGAAATGAATAGAAACATTCTAATAAGTATTATTGCAACATTCACAAAATAAGTTTGTTATTGTCAGAGATAGTTGTCTCATACCATCCCTTAATATATTCTTTCTAACTTGATAAAACCATTTGAATGTCTATATGAGGTTGAGTGGTAACAATTTTTGTTAATGGTAATTCCTTTCCTTACGTTCACACACGTATTTGCAAATAACAGAGAAACAGGAACTGGACTTAAAATTAACTATCTCGCACCTTTCATTTTGTGTAGAAACAAACCCTGTAACAGGAAATATGTTGAAAATGTGAACGTTTGGCTCTCTTATTTGAAGAAATTATACTGCAAAGAATTTCGTATATTTAAAAGAATGACACATTTTTAACATAGACTTGCATTTTGCTTAACTCTTTCCGATCTTCCCGGTCGGCACAATTGTAGTCGGTGGCTAAATATTCTATCTCCTGGTTGGCCTTTATGTACAAATCGGCCAGTGGTATCAAACCTCCAGTACTGACGGCCGTTGGACCTCCGGTGCTGTGAGTCTTGACCGACTGGAATTCCTCTACCTGTATATCTTCTGACTTGATGAAATACGGCAGCACGTCCTTTAAATACTAGCCAAAACTTCCTCTTGTGTATTGTACCGCCTTAAATATTGCGACTCTCAGAAGTATTCTCTTTACCCATATGCACCTCCGATCCCTTAGACCTAAGTAACCATTTTTGTGTTACATAGTAATAACTCGAATAATAGCCGGCTTCTCGAAGCAAAACCTGTGTGTCTTTGTTTTTAGGCAATCTAGACGCCACCAATGACCCTGCGGCACCAACACCGACAATTTTGACGTAGTTCACGTCAGTGAGTGTATCTTGAGTGAGGATAGATATGTCTTCTAGAGAGCAGAAGTATGAGTACAAGATTTCATAGATTCTCGCCTACACGTATATCCGTGGTATATAGTACAATGTTTAATTACCCTCTACACACCTATTTTTTTGTAAACAATCGGCAATGTTTATACTTGCCGCGTGACTTTGATAAACAATAGTACATGTACTGAGACTCTCAAGCGTACTTTTTATGTATTTTCCATAAGATGTTTGAACTGTAGACACGAAGACGTATAGCAACTTGTCTGATGAAATATATTCAAGCAATTTAACTCAATCCACATTCAAAGGTATTAAATAAAAGAAACAAAAAAAATTCACTGGAACTGACAAATGTCCCCACCCCCTACCAACTCACACAAGATGTAATGACTCCAAATATGGCATTACACAATTGTGAAGTTTAGATAAACACCAATGCACAATGGCAAAGTAATTTCTTAATTGCACTTAAAATTGTTACGCGCGATGCACCATTAGGTGTATGTCTGCAGAATGCTGAAATTGACTACAGTAATGTAAATAAATTGGGCAAACAAAACAAAACTTGGGCGGACGGACGAATAAATTTGCGGATGGACTTGAGGGCAGACGGGCAATGTAACTGTTATATACCAGCCTTCCGGGAGGTGGTTAAAGGTAGTAAACGTAGAAAAATGTACATTATAAAACAAGTTTTGTGCATAGAAGTGTCAACAGCAAAGTGTTTTGTTACAGACCAGTCCCAAATGTTGTTTTCATTCATTTTTGGATTTGTATATACTTCTTTCCCAAATGTTTATCATTGCTAGAATTCTCTAAGGTTTATTTATGATACTCAAATTACTAATTAATTGTTGTAAATCTCCATGTATTTTGTGCAAATGTACTTTCACTTTTGAGGTATTAATAAGTAACATTTTTGCCATAGTGTAGCCAACGAAGACATTTTAGCGAATTATTCGGATTTAGAGTTTTGTGTGGAACTGTGCTATGAGCTGTGCATCATTTCTTGCTATGACTTAAATCGTGTACATTTCCATGTGTTGATAAATGTGTACTGCAGTTTTCAAGTGAGTGTCACGTGTGCGATATAAGACAACAACAACAACATCAACAGAACACACACCCGCACCAAAGGATTTCATCTTAAGTATGCCATACGTAGGTTTTGAAATTATGAATTGTCACATTATAATATTGTAAGGTTATATAACAATGACACCGGTGAAAGTAACATGACATTACGCTTTATACACGTACCAGTGTACAATCATTGTCTTTTAAGAAGACGACATATTAACCACCGACCCGCTTGAATGCAACATTTAGCATCATTTATTATTATTATTATTATTTATTATTATTATTATTATTATTATTATTATTATTATTATTATTATTATTATTATCATCATTATTATTACCATGTAATAAGGTGCCTTTATCCCAGGAGCGCTCAAAGGCACCTAACAAAAATATAAAATTGCAAGAAAAAACATTGAAAAGAAATAAAACATGTGTAGCAATTGGCAATGATAGATAATACATTTAGATGGTTCTAGGTGTGGCCAGGAGTCGTTGATCACCGGAGCGAAAATTATTGATATGTAAGCCAGTGCAGCTAGGTAGGTATCTGGAACACAATATAAACTGTATAAGCATAGAAAAGATAGTTATAAACAGCAAATCCTAATATCACAGATTGATTGAAATCTATATGTTCCGAAACCTACTTTAGCTGTAGCAGACACCAGTTTCAGCAGAGTGATCGACGACCAGTAATACAAAAACAAAAAGAAACTTGTAAAAACAAGAAAAAGTAAAACGGACCCATGAATACAAAATGACACCCTAAGGATCCTTACCTGCTGTTTATGGCAGAGGCAAAACAGTAACTAACTCCAGACGAATATGTTTTGCATCCGGGGGATGTTTAAAGCGTTCAAGTCGTATGTACTGTCTCATCTTCTATGTGCCAGTTTTGTCAGTTTCTTCTTCCAATTAATTTTTCGCTCGGCATCATTATCGCACAGTTTTTTGGCGTAGATGTCGTACCATTTTTAAAACGGGTATTTAGGCAAAAATCAATTCCCTACAGTACTGGCGTATATATTGCATAGACATTTTTTGTCCCAGTTCGTTAAATGAAAAACTGAAAGGCACGAAAGAAGCTAGCGACTGGTGTCAAACTGAGTGTTTCGGTTGCAACACCTCATTTTATAAAGCCAAAAAGATCAATTAATGTGTTAATAAGAGCCTAACCAACGCTGCATTTTTTTTGAAAGATATGTCTTGTTTCAGTTGTACCTTCTCGACTATTTCCGGAATCTTAGATTAGTGAATCAGCTTACCATGTTTTCTCTCATCGTTACAGAATGAAGATAACTCTATTATTTATTTAATTAAAATTAACCACTCGGTATAATGAACAATATTTAAAAGTAAAGCTTACATTGGAGTCACCTATCGTGATATATTTGACTTTGTGTCGGTCGCATTTAGGACACTGCTTACGCCACTTGTACTTCGTACGTTCTTTCTTGGGGCGTTTCATTTGTACTCGGGTATACATACATATATGTCCACTAACGGATATGTATTTGTTAGTTACGAAGTTGATCACTAAGTTGCTTCTCGTGAACATGAATAACGCCTGAAACAGAAAATCTTTTTAGAAATCTATGGGGTAGATGCAGCTCAAGGTGTATTTTGTACAGAACTCTTTATTCACTCATCCGTGTGTTTGAGTTCTAGCTGCTCAGTATTGAACAAAGTGTATGCTGTTTATGGTATTATGGTAGGTGCCATTGAAGCTGTGAGTTAGCCATCATTTCCAGGTGTAATTCTGCCTTGGGCAAGTTGAGAAAACTCCTGCTAACCGTAACATTAAGGCATCTTTCTGTCACGTCTCGAAGTTAAGTGTTCACAATTTGTGCTCACTCAGCTGTATTGTAGTTAAATGTTGCAATGCAAGCGACGTCATTTTGGCCAATGTTTGTCTATCCAAGTTACAGCGAGGTCTCGTTGCTATGGAAGGCGTGTCTACAGCTCGTCTGAGGACCAATTGATTAATAGCCAATGGAATGTATTCAAATGTGGTACCTTGCAACAGCTGCATTCACCTCGATACAACAGCCACCGTGTATAAATTTCTTTGAAATAATATCTACTTCGGGATTTGCCGGAAGAAGACCACATGGTGTATTGTTTATTATAATAACATAAAAAATGAACAACCCACAGGAAACGATATTGACTAAAAAACATAAAAAAACATAAAAGTCACATGCATATAACATATTTGCTAATGACATAAAATACAGGATTGTTTGATTTAAAATCATGATCATGGCATACATCATTTTAAGCCCAGCTTTAATTGGTTAGTTTGAGCATTTTATTTTAAACAATTTATATTGCATAACATACAAATTTAAATATACACCGTTTATAACACGCTTGTAAATTAAAATGACTGTTTTATGGTGATTTTAAGATGAATGCCGCGAATCTAATCAAAATTTCTTTTATAAGCAACTGAGGATATATGATCTAAATAAGGGACTTAAAATAATACAATACACAAAACTACATTTCTGATTAACTTAAACTTGATATAAATTGAAAATATTCCTCAAAATATTTATATTATTTATTATATATATAGCGCACAAATATTTCACATTTTTATAGTAAAACGTGTCAATGTCAGTGTGATAAAGTATAGTTTTCATGTAAAACAGTAACTAGTATACAACATTATTATTAAATCTGTGACTTATTTCCAGGAAACTATTCATTTTAAGATTATTATTCACGTAAACATGAAACAAAATCTCAACTTTCTTTAAAATTAATTTCCACGCCCGTCTCAGCGAGTTCCTGTCGATGTGCCGTCAATCAGAAAACAAGAGGGCCATGATGGCCCTTAATCGCTCACCTGATGACACAGGCTTTTAGTAGGCTCAAATCTGGCATCAAGTTATTAAGTTATTAACCGTTAGAATTCTTTGGTGAAGATTGGACCATTAGTCTAGCCACTGGGTTGATAACATTTTCTAGTATTTTACCAAGAAACCTACTGAGTCCACACGACCCACAACAAAACATATGTAAGATTACAAACAGGCAAACATTCTGGCCATGTGTGGTGAAGATTGGGCCATCATTGGAGCCTCTAAGTGTTATCGCAAGGTTTTTCGAAAATGTGACATTTTGACCTACTTTTTGACCCCACATAACCCAATAATATACTCTTTAAAGATTTTATGCAAGATTATCTGTTCAAGTTTGGCGAAGATTGGGCTATGAATATGGCCTCTAGTGTGTTCACATGTTTTTTCTATGTTTTGACCTAGTGACCTCTTTTTTGACCCAACGTGACTCAATAATGAACTCGTCCACCATTTCATGCACAAACATTTTGACCAAGTTTGGTGATGATTGGGCTATACATGTGGTCTCTAGTGTGTTCACCAGCTTTTTCTAAGATTTGACCTAGTGACCTACTTATCGACACCACGTGACCCAGTTATGAACTTATCCAAGATTTCATGAAGGAAAACAATCTGATCAAGTTTGGTGAAGATTGAGCCATAACTGGGGTCTCAAGTATAGTCACAAGCTTTTGCAATGATTTGACCTAGTCACATACCTTTTGACCCCACGTGAACCAATAATGAAATCATCCAAGATTTCATGAAGACAAAAATCTGATTAAATTTGGTGAAGATTGGGCTATAAATGTGGTCTCTAGTGTGTTCACAAGCTTTTTCTAATATTTGACCTACTGACCTTCTCATTGATCCCACGTAACCCAGTTATGAACTCATCCAAGATTTCATGAAGGCAAACATTTCGATTAAGCTTGGTGAATAGGTAAATAAGAAAAGGTCCTATCAAAATTTTCACAGATATTTAAATTTTATCTACCTGCAGACCAAGGCAGACAAGGTAAATGTAAATGTGACAAAAAACACAGAGACGAGACATAACACAAAAAGGAAAAACCATCAGTTACCGCATTGGAACGGTCAGTCGGCAAAAGGGCCAACTGGGGTGCTTAAACCTGGTTTGTGGAGCGCTCCAACTTCGCACTTCCTGACGGTTTTTCTATCAAACAAACAGTGTAAATAAAAGTTTCCCGTCAAAGTGACACAACTAACAGTAAGCACCTGCATCGGGAGTTAAAACAGATATAATGAACATATGTACAGTATTTACAGTAGATAAAAGCCTCGGCAACCAAAAAATTCCAAATGAGAGAGTAGTTTAAAATAAAATAAAGCAGTACAAGCGCTGATATATTATAAGAACCATATAATGACGTCATAAATGCCATGACGTCATATGCCAAAAGTGTCAAAAGTGAAATGTAAACAATATGGAAGAAACAATAGAATTTTAGAAAATCAACAAAATAAAACGTAGTATTGTTTAGAGTTAATCGTTTAAAAAACATATTATAAACGCCGAGGATTTATCCGCAGTTGACATATTATATATGAAAAGGATTAAAAAAATCCCGATGTTATACCTACTGTGCAATCTCACGTAAAGGGTATGGAGACTGCTCAAGTTGTCCCACCTGTATAGGGCACGACTGGAGAGATGAAGAGACAAGAAATCCAACAGTGACTGTCCAATTATGGCTTTAAGTCACTGTTTTCATATAGTCTCAACGACCTGTCCGGTCATCGTGTAATTTAAAAGCAATGCAAGTTCTTGACTGTAAAAGGGTCAATTGCAAGCAATGCAGTACATCGAAGTATTCCCGGGTTGTAACCGTCTGCAATACATTTTCTGATAAGTTTTGTAAAGTGGTCAGAAAAGTTATTGAGACCCTTGATCTTCTTTAACTTGTATAAAACATTTCCATAAAATGCAGGATGGCTTATGCCTTTCTGCATAAGTGTTTTCATACTGCTATTATACTTAGAAGCAATAAAATCATTGCGGTGAAAGAATTTTGAAAATGCCTTTCTAAATTTTTGAAAACGAAAGCCTTGCTGTAACAGTTTAGAAGAAATAAACAGGTTTCTAGCATTGAAATCTTCTACTTTAGTACAAACTCGTGCAAACCTTGTAAGTTGTGATATGTAAATACCATAGGAGGTAGCACGAGGTGAATCACCATCAAGGTATGGATAATTCACAATACTAAAGTTGAAATCATCTCTCTTGTCATAGATTTTAGTAGAGACGTTGTCATTTGAAATATTGATCTCAATGTCTAGAAATGCTGCATTTAAATGTCAGTTATTTGCTTTATTAAGGGTAAGTTCTGGAGGGTAAATCAGATGGATCATTTGAGAAAAGAAAGGATTATCTATAGTTAGAATATCGTCAAGATAGCGTGACGTTAAATTGAAAGCCTCTATAATGTGGCTTTGGTTTGAAGGGGATAAAGTTAACATGAAATCACGTTCAAAGCAGTATAAAAACAAATCTGCAATTAATGGTGCACAGTTGGTTGCGGTCAGGGCGTGAAGATTGGGCCATAAAAGTTGCCTCTAGTGTGGTCACAAGCTTTTCCTCAAATTTGACCTAGTGACCTACTTTCTGACCCCACGTGACCCAATAATATACTCATCAGAAATTTCATGAATACAAACATTCTGACCAAGTTTGGTGAAGATTGGGCTATAAATGCGGTTTCGAGTTCACAAGTTTTTTCTCTATAAAACTTGACCTAGTGACCTTCTTTTGACCCCTGGTGACCCAATAATAAACTCCTCCAAGATTTCGTGCAGAAAAACATTCTGACCAAGTTTGATGAAGATTGGATAAAAAAGTGTGGCCTCTAGCGTGATCACAAGCTAAAATGTTGACGACGGACGACGGACGACTGACGACGGACGCCGGACGACGAACGAAGTGGTTTCACAAAAAGTTCTCCTTGAGCACGTTGTGCTCAGGTGAGCTAAAAACGGAGCTCTTGCGCTGGAAATTTAATGCCAGGACCGTCGCAAAGAGAGTGTTGTGCTAAATAAAGACACTAGACAAATATGGTCAAAACAAAGCTGTGAGAAAGTACTATGGTCATATTATAAATCACTCATATGTTCAAATTTAAACATACATTAGACGGATGCACGCAGTTTAAGGTAAACACTTAACAATTAAATACTAGACAATACGCAATGAGAGGAAAACAGTTGTCGCATTGAAAGGACGGTCGGAATGAGGACCAACTGGGTGCTTTTAATGGCTCTTTTCCGGTACCCACTTTGCACTTTCTGACGAGGCGTCTTTGAAACAGCTTGAATAAAATAGCACTTTAATGTCAAACAATAACAATAAGCACCTGCACCATGAATAAATATATACACAGTGGAAAACTATTTTCAAACCTCCTAAATGCAGATCCGTCATTACATTTATGTTCTGCTTCGTATGCATCGTCATGAACAAACACTCTATTTGTTGTACGCTTGATGCAAAGACGATATTGATTTCTCGTTCGGCAGACCAACGTTTTGTTAACATATTTTAACGACACCTCAGCGGAAGTGATAGAAGTGTTGCATGTCGTGTCTCCTTCCGAAGCGTACAAATAACCCAAACGAAACTACGCAACCAGAAGTTGCCAGCTGGTTCGCCAACTTTGTAAGCGTGTCCCCGCTGTCTGTTAGATTCTTCTTGGCATGTGTACAGAACACATGGTAAATTGCATAATGTCGACCACGTTTATTGGAGAGTATTGACCGTCCTCGGCTTTAAACAGTGGTTTTAACCGAGTAAAACGGTCCCTTGCAATCCTGACTGAAGTAGTGAATACTGGTTAATCTAATATTAATATGTAAATGATATTTATTGATTTAATTTTAAGAAATGTAACCAATTGTTAGCAAATTGTTTTGCCATTGCTTAGTTTCATATATGTATTTTATTATAGCGCTATATTGTCATTTGTTTTTATGTTTATAGATTGCACATATGGATCCTTGAACCACCATTGAAACGATTGAAAAAGAAATCAGTTCTTACAAATTTCACCCCCAAATCAATGGTCGGTAACATATTCGTACGACAATTTAAACTAAACTGTTTGATTTCATTGTTCAGTCTAAACTATTATATTTGACACTCATCTGCCGTCAAACATCATTTTTTTAATTATAGACAATAATATGGTCTCGCTTATTAAAATTAGTTAATAGTGGTCAGTTATAAATTTAAATTATTTATTCATGTAAATTGGTGCCCAAATGAGAGTGTGTTTTTTCCTTACATGTATCTTAAACTTCAATCTTCTAATGATGCTAAGTATAGATTAGGCTAAGCGAGGTGCCCATTTGTTAGTACAGTAGTATACACCAGTAGGTATATACATTGTATATATATATATATATATATATATATATATATATATATATATATATATATATATATATATATATATATATATATATATATATATATATATATATATATATATATATATATGCTTAGCAGTGGTTGTGGTCAGGGCGTGAAACCAATCATTTGAGGCCTTCGAAAAGTTCGCTTCAGGAATTTTGACCGTTTTACGTGAAACCGTTTTTCTTGCAACGGTGTGAACTGGTATGGATCCACGGCTGATATTTATTATTATAAATATATATATATATATATCATACATAGTCTTCACACCTGTTACATTTCGCTAGGCTATAGTGATCTAATCATTATCCCTTTGCTTATGTCCACAACACTAAAGGTAGATGTATGTAATATGAGAAAGAACGGTTACCATACACAGAATAATATGTACACAGGTTCTAATTATCTCAGAATGTAACCATTTTTTTACAACTTAAACACGAAGACCTGTTGCAATTCAAAAGAACCTTGCTGAAAGTGAAATTCATAACATGTTGAGTTTTATTAGCTATTCAATTACTATAACATCACAGCCAAATTAAGAGTTTAAAATCACTGCGTTAGCTCTAAGTAAATATAAAAAGATTTACAACATAAGCTGTCCGCTTGACAATTTCTGCCTCCAGCGCATAAAAAAGTAGTTCCCTTCCTTCCTGGGAACGATTAATGTTCAAATTAATAATGCACACACGCAAATCTGTCTGCATGTCGGCGTTTAATAAAATTCGAAAAATATGTATAATTCGCATTCACCTTAACCATTAAAATAGCATAAAATGTTTGTACATGTAACTTGCAAAAATAATTTGTATTATTAGGTAAAGGTAACAATAATTTATGAATTTAAAACCGAAAAAGTATTAAAACACAACACACGTGGTATCAAAACATTGTTCCAATGATCCATGCTTTCTCATTTTCTTGTTCACTTATAGTTGTCTTCTTTATAAATAGTAAATAAGCAAACAATTGAATTAACGATTTCATTCGCAATTTTCTAGTACATCAAAGAAAAACAAGATACATATTAACATGTTGGTGCGTGATTGCAGCATGATGACTACTCTAAGAGTAAAAAAATGTCCAAGATAACTAGATAATTTATAATAGACCAGTTTTCCAATCGGCGATTTCTAAGTATCACGTGACACGGCAAATCGAAAACGAGGCCATGCGTGACAGGTTCCGATTTCCGCTTACAGAAAATGAACGACATCGAAAATCATCGATCGCTTTCTTTGGAAGAACAGCAGGGTTTGAAAGTAAAAAAACTTAAAACATATACAGAGGAACTTAAACGAAATTGTAACTTGGCAAAGGGCATTGCTAGTCATTGTTAGGGAATTAAAGCAATGTTTTTGTTGCTGTGGATTTTCACTTTGGTTGTAAACTTTTCTGACGACATACGCTGTCAACACGAAGGGTGGCTTCGAGGTATATAAAGACATTACGGCGATAGCTGTGCCGCTGAAATTTACTCGACGTCCGTGCACATGTCACTATATAAAGCGGGACACTAGTTCATTGTAAATTAGTGTATGATATTATGCAAATACTATACAGTCGCCAATTTACCGAAACGTCCATACCTTTCAATATATAAGATCAACTTACCGAACTGGCCATTTGCTGAAACTTCGATTATTCTGTCATCTTGCAGGTCATGTGACTAATTAAAATCAGTTGATTGGGAAAAGAGCCTATATGCTAGACGAGAAAACGCTTGTTGTAACAGACAGACCATAAAGACCTGTTTAACGATTATTATGCAAGTGACCTCAACATTTGGCCTCTTAAGATATGACATGCAATTTGATGATGACTATGATAATGACAAAATTACTACATTTTCCAGTAATAACTGCTTAACTTTTAGTTAAACCATATTTGTGCTAATAAGCACAACGTCTTGACGATATCTTTGAAACCTGTTTAGATCTGTTCATGACGAAAATAAGATTGTAATGGGTCAGTTACATTAGAAATGTAATGACAGCAGTATACCTAAATTACACATATTGCCATTAGTATAGAGTTTTTATAACAAATTCATACCGTTAACTAGATGCCTCAGTATATAATAAGCGATAAGTCTGGCAGTGACACATTCATAGTCATTAACAAGACGACAAAATTGACGTAACCGCACATTAAAAATCGCGTATGTCATAGGCTTATTTCAATCTGAAAAAAATGTTGACAGGTATACGCGGCATGAAATGGGCCTTTGTGCATTGATTTTTGTAAATCATTGTTGCTTAGTATGAGAAAAACGTCATTTATAAGGTCGTGTTCTCATTGGTTACACCAGCTGAACAATGCATCAACGGTGACCAAGAAAGTTATAAGTAGACCGCACGTTTCAATCACTATCAATGCGATTGAATTCGGTGGTCAAACTTGTTCACCGTGTCGCATAGTTAAGAGTGCATAGAATTTATGCGCTCCAAAAACTCTTAATTTTGAAATCAATATCGGCTGGATGAACAGATACGTTACTGATAATACATGTAGGACTATTTAGAATCACAACATAACTTTGTTATATCCGCGACGTTTTTTAGCTGACCATTGGAGAGCAGGTAGTATTTATATTTGTGACATACATGTAAAAGTGGGATAAGAGTGCAGTAATTGTGTAAAGATCGGAACAGCCAGGAACCTAAATTAATAATTTTATTATATAATAAGTTGCAATGAATGACGTTAAAGTGGTTTGTTTCGCGTTAGTTTTCTCCAGCCTTCCGCTCTACAACTTGGCAACGGTTGTTAAAAAGGACGCTTTTCACCGCTTATCAAACCAGCGAGTGCCGAATATAAGTTCACAGTACATCACTAGAAGTGCTGTCCAATGTTGTGTGGCGTGCAACGGCCATGATGATTGCCAAAGCGTTAACTACCACCACGTGAACGGAAGTTGCCAGTTTGTTCCCAAACTCTTCCCACCACTGTACATAACAGATAATTCCTGGGACGTGTATAGTAAACGTGGTAAGTTTGTGTTATAACTTAGTTAAAGTCTATTGTAACACAGATAAGTTGCTCGATATGGTTTTGAACTAGTTCAGAACATAGACTTCGGCAGCTTCTATTTGTTATAACAGCCTTTTTACTAAGTTAAATATACTGTGACAGCTAACTACATCTTGTTTTATAATACGGTCTTAAACATAGACGTAGGTCTAAAGAATACCATTTTTATTGCCTTTGATATTGTTGTTTTTCTTATGTTTAATACAGAGAAAGATTACGCTAAGTTACCTATTTTGTTGTTCCACATGCAACTCGTGTGTCATATTTGTTATTTGCCTATACACAACTTGGGCAAAAGTGAAAATTAGAAGAAACAGTTATTTGACAGTAACACTAAAAATAATTAAAATTGGATTAATTATATCACTGGACAATGGTTCTTCTCTTATATATGCGGAATAGTATTGTACTCTTTTCAACAACTTTTCGATATTGTCGTTTTCTGCAAAACTTGAAAGAATGTTAGACTAAATGTTCACAGGACAGCTAAGATTGATAAGTTTAGTGACATAACGTAGTCTTCTCGGGTTTAAAATGAAACGTCGATCCAACGTAGCTGCATTTAAATCTGCTACAATATTTTGCTACCATTACATTGTTTCAAACCAAGAATATATTCTTCACATACAACTTGTTTACAGATTGGCACCTGGTGTTTGTGGGATTGAAGGGAAACGGAGTAGATGTTTATAATTCTTACGTTAACGGCATCAGCACCGTAACAGATGACGTCAACTGTATGACGTTAAACATGACGGCATGTGGGCAGAACTATCGGAGCCCCGTCATCAACTCTTGGGCGTCGTTATCAATTACAGAAGTAACCTTTTTAGACATATGCACTGTGCTTTTGCCAAAAAAGAAGGAAATGTTATATTGAAATATGTTCTCTTTTGTCTCATAAACCATTTAATGTCAGAATAATATACCAACTGTCTGTTTGAGATCATATGACAGTTATATATTATTTATATGTTATATAATATATTAATAATATATTTTATATATAAGACATTTAAACTTTGAAGTCCGACGATGGCATGAGTATATAACTTCCACGCGGACACGTCAAGGTCGAATAGGAACTCATCGAGTAACTGCGTCATCAACGTCGTCCAGCATATGTAAAGAGCGGGAGGATAAGAACAAGCCATTTGTTAGCTGCTATACGAAAAAATAAAATAAGTAATAGTATAAGCAAAAACGACTTACATACATAGAATCTGTGTTTTTGTTGCAATTTTGTACGAATATAAATGATCGTTCTTGTATAATATTGTATTGCCAGCAGAAAAAAAACAAAATTATGATTTGCTGTTGATCGTTCTTGTATAATATTGTATTGCCAGTAGAAAACTGTTGTTGATTATGTGCATAAATTTAAAATTATTTTTTTAGAACAGACTTTGGTAAACAGTACGACGTCAAGGTTCCGTGTTGTATCATAACTATGTTGGCATTAAGAGTATGTTTCAATTATTTAAAACGCATGTATCCTAAAGAGAACCAGGCGAAAGTAGAAATGTACTAGTAATTTAATAATGAAACAATCATTTGCTTTATTTCAGGTAAAATATTCTCTGTACAAGAACGGCCAAGAGGCAGCCTATGCCATTTTCGACGGAGCTGAGTCTGACGCCATAAATTGGTTTTCCTCGACACGACTGTTACACAGTTCCTGGACTGATGCCTTGACTTGGACACAGTTTTGGTATTTTTCGATAGCAGGGTATGACATCCAACATCAATTAACATAGCTTTAAACATTCTTCGTCAGAGTTTTATCCGGTCACGTAGCTTGCTTTAAATGAATACTTGTACATTAAAAAACATTCTTCATATCATTTTAGAGTGTATTTCTTGCGGCTATTGTGACTGATAACGAAATTAACTATTACTATTACTAAATTACTATTTATTCTGTACTGAACTGTACCTTACCGTTCCGTATTTTTGCTGTTCTGTACTGTAGTGTACTTAACGTATCGTACTGTACTTTATCACATATCCTACCGCGCGAGCGTGAGGTAACACTAATGCGTTATTTTTGGTAACTCACTAGTTAGTTATCTATGTGTGACGTCACTGTCGTAGTGTGACGTCATTAAGTATATGTGGTGTATTATGCCATTTCCCGATCACTTTGTTGTCGCCGTTTTATGCATTTTGTTGGACAATTTCATTTTAATTAATAAACAGATAACATTTTAGTCATGTTATAAACGAAATACGTTCCCTTTGTGTGGAAAATGGTCGAGTAAAGACTGGAACTTTCTTTTGTGCGGATTCTTCCAAACCGAATTACACATGTCAAGGCCGACTGTTTATACTATAAAAGGATTATGCATTGTAAACAAAAACAGCTGGTGTTTTAGTTATGTGATAAATAGAATCTAAAATTCGTGGTCATTAGGTACTGAAAATATTCAACTCGTTGTCTGAAACGATACGAAACTCGCAGAGCCTCGTTTCGTATCGTTTCATTCAACTCGTTTAATATTTTCAGTACCTAATGACCACTCATATCAGATCCTCTATGTATTGTATGTAATTTATGCAGTGTGTGTGTTATGTATGTAATGTAAGATAATATGCTATGCTATATAATGTATGTATGCATTGATTATGGATGTAAATTGTCTAACTTGTTAAATACTAACTAGTCAAGTCATCCAGATAGAGCTGATCTATTTATTATAACATACGTTTCTGCACTAGGCACGCTCCTACCCGACGATTTGCCATGACGGCGTTCTATGGTAATTGTAATACAGACTTGTATTTCACTGTTACAATCACCGGACCAGGCTTCGTTTGCACATATGACAACCAAATGGCATACCCTCAATTTATCTACTCCAGTACAGCCTCTTCATCCACCGGAGTCAGTAAGTTCGCTTCTTCATTTTAAACGACTTTAATATAAACAACATCCGAAGACAATAATCCGTGTCCTAATCAACAAATCTAATTAGGTTCCGGTTGACGTTCAGAATACACACCACTTCCAGTAAAAGCCAACAATTTTTAATCAAACATGAAAAAGCAAATTAACCTTGACCCATTGGTTGACTTTCATCAACTTGTAAGCAGGAAATAACCGAACGATTTTTCAGCTATCTGGTAGTGTGGAAGAGATTCAGGATAAAAGTTCGAACATGTTGATCCACATTTCAACACGGTAATTCTTTAAAGACCATATACATTTAAATGTCAATCGATGTTATGTAAATTTAAATGCAGTTCTTTAACATTTTTAAATCTATTGTTAAAATAGCAAATTTGATGCTCTTACTTTCGTTTCATTAGGACAATGTTATATTTGTTCTTGTGTTTCAATTTATAATTGTGTAAATCAACGTGATAGTAACATTCAGTAAATATAAAAGTATGTCATCCTAATGATAATGATCGTGTTACAAAAACATCGTCCTCATTATAATTTTAAAGTTACCCTAATACAATCCGGTATCCAGTTACATTTAAACGCTAGAGGTCGCTGCTAACTACGCCGCGGTGTTAATCCCTATATTTCCTCGATAAATTAGAAGTGGATGAAATTTTCCTCGGTTTATATGTTTTTCGGCTCATTTTCCATATTTTGAAAATAAGTGTATTATATGTTTTGTTCAAATGAATAACGCATTTTTACCGGAATATATTATATTTTTAAAGGATATTTCCAAAAATATAAGGTGTCCGATTATTGTCTGTTTATTTTAAATAGGGATTTAACTCGGACACCGTTTAATTATGTAACAGTTACGCCCATTGAGTTTAAAGGGACTATTATAAAGCAAAAATAGATACATATGTTCTTTCATTGTATTTTCATATTTATTGAGTTGGTGTTCTCCTGCCTTAAATATTTAGCATAAAATGTCAGCATAAATTAAAACAACAAGAACAGAAATTGATTTTTATATTTCTAAAAAAGATATTATAGTAAAATTTAAATAGTAATTATAATAATTTTGTCATGTAAAATTACATATTGTTAAAAATAAAATTCTAATAAAATTAAGATATTAAGTTTGCAGTTAAAATTACATAATAATAATTTGATCTGAAAGTATTAAACATGCCCAAGTAATTACCATGTTGAAATGCAAATGACCATGTTCGAATTTTTACCCTAAATCCTTTCCATTTGGTAGCCTGTGTCGCGGCTAGCTCAGTCGATTCAACGCTTTCTTTAATCGCGTCATCTGGGGTTTGATCTTTGAGTTTCGTTTATTCTAGCTACAAATATGCATTTTTTTGCAGTTTCAGCAATTATAAATTTATTATTATTATTAAATTTATTATTTGTAAAAGTATATTAACATAATACAATGCTGCATTCTATTCAAAATAAATCATCTTATTATTGCCTCCCTCGATCCATAATAAAGGTACCAAATTCTCAAGAAAGGAGGGAAATTCTTTTGTGTGATTAATTTCTTTGTAATTGTAATTTCAGATCTGGTGGATGCCGACTTTATGGCCATCTTCATAAAATAAAGGCGATGCCGACGATTATTCAGGCATACCCAGATGTCGTTTAGGACGATTTTCTGTATTCCCAGTAGTTTAATGCGCATCATATTTGAGCATCCGTTCATTTTAACAAGCAATATAATATTTATATACTTTGTTTGATTCTTATGTTTGCACGAGCAATGTATAAATTATATCAGCCCATACACCTAGTCCTATAAGCGTTACATTACAAAGCTATAAAACCACAAATATAATCATTAATAGGTAAATAAGAAAAGGTCCTATCAAAATTTTCACAGATATTTAAATTTTATCTACCTGCAGACCAAGGCAGACAAGGTAAATGTGACAAAAAACACAGAGACGAGACATAACACACAAAAAGAAAAACTATCAGTTACCGCCTTGAAACGGTCAGTCGGCAAAAGGGCCAACTGGGGTGCTTAAACCTGGTTTGTGGAGCGCTCCAACCTCGCACTTCCTGACGGTTTTTCTATCAAACAAACAGTGTAAATAAAAGTATCCCGTCAAAGTGACACAACTAACAGTAAGCACCTGCATCGGGAGTTAAAACAGATATAATGGACATATGTACAGTATTTACAGTAGATAAAAGCCTCGGCAACCAAAAAATTCCAAATGAGAGAGTAGTTTAAAATAAAATAAAGCAGTACAAGCGCTGATATATTATAAGAACCATATAATGACGTCATAAATGCCATGACGTCATATGCCAAAAGTGTCAAAAGTGAAATGTAAACAATATGGAAGAAACAATAGAATTTTAGAAAATCAACAAAATAAAACGTAGTATTGTTTAGAGTTAATCGTTTAAAAAACATATTATAAACGCCGAGGATTTATCCGCAGTTGACATATTATATATGAAAAAGATTTAAAAAAAATCCCGATGTTATACCTACTGTGCAATCTCACGTAAAGGGTATGGAGACTGCTCAAGTTGTCCCACCTGTATAGGGCACGACTGGAGAGATGAAGAGACAAGAAATCCAACAGTGACTGTCCAATTATGGCTTTAAGTCACTGTTTTCATAAAGTCTCAACGACCTGTCCGGTCATCGTGTAATTTAAAAGCAATGCAAGTTCTTGACTGTAAAAGGGTCAATTGCAAGCAATGCAGTACATCGAAGTATTCCCGGGTTGTAACCGTCTGCAATACATTTTCTGATAAGTTTTGTAAAGTGGTCAGAAAAGTTATTGAGACCCTTGATCTTCTTTAACTTGTATAAAACATTTCCATAAAATGCAGGATGGCTTATGCCTTTCTGCATAAGAGCCACAATATACGAGTTTATGCGTGACGTCACTGTCATGCATATAACTCATTTTTCCCTTCATCAAACATCCACGTCCTTCAAACGATAAATCATTATTTATGACTGGACAATACGTGATGTTAATAACTAACATCCAAATTGCAACACATTAAGTAATAAGAAGTAACGTGTGTGTCTCTGTGTGTGGGTTTGGGGGTATTGTGGAATGATAACCGAACACTTTTCTACCGTCTTGTCTTGCCATAGGTCAAGACTGCTTTAATGACAACTTCAATGGTAAAACAAGTCGAGAAATGTTTAATCTGACTTTTCATAACTTTCTTTAAATTCGCTATTTTGAAATCGTCAACTCTCGGGGTAGCTACTGCCACTCAGCCTCATTGTATTCAGTATGGAAATAGAGTAAATCGATCCAAGGTATATCCTATTTTTATAAATATAAAAATAAAATGTTTTTAAATAAATATATCTTAAATAGTGATAGAATTTTGCGCAGAGTGTGTTAAGTATATAGGTATTTTACACGTACCTGAGTGTTTACAAGCGGTGTTATAATATTAAGACCCTTTGCTTTTACTAGCCTGTTCGTATGCCTGATTGTAAGAAGTGGATATTGATAAAAACACACGCACTCGAAGCACAATGTCGTCTAACCTTCGCATTCGAAGTTTTATTATTTATTATTAAAAAATCTACGCAGGTGATTAAGGCTAATGTTAGGCCTTAGAGATTTCAATGTAGCCTACATTTTGATGTCAAGAAATATTATAGAAATGATTGAGATGATTGGACGCTATGCATAATTTGTCTACATTGGTACAAATACCGCTCTGTAGCGTAATTCCATCAAGCTAGCTTACATTCATCAGTTAATTTCGATAAGTTCAATTTGTAGACGGTAGAGATTTCCATTCAATACTGACGTCGAATCTGACGAAACCTGTATTTATTTGGACAGAATATTTTGACCGATATGTTGTTACTCAACACCACATAATTAGAGATTTTTTTTACTTTGTCCATGTGTGTAGTGGCAATTAGGTCCCAAACCCCTTTCTGTCTAAGTCTTAACACAGCTTCCTATTTGCGTAGGCAGAGCTAGGATTCACTTTGACGAAATCATATTTCAATGTGCTACAACGCAACTCCCACACAAACAAAACTGTAAAACAAAGAGCTTTGGTCAAGTTCGATTTTAGCGTAGTCGTTAGTAATCCTACCGCCTGTTGGTAGAATTATCCCTCATATGTGCAGTCAAGTCCAAACTAGTTAGTGCACTGTTATTCAAGTGTGAAGTGAAAATATGATCGGGGGAGGATATGATCTGGGTAAAATAATACTAATTCGTTGCCAGATTTCACTTTCTTCCGTACTTGGAGCAATGAGCGTCGGCTTATAAAAATACCAAAGTTAGAATTTCAAGCTTATTATGACTTAAATTGATAATAGGGACATGGCTGGATCCAGGGGTTGGTGGGTTTGGGGTGTTTTCACAGTTTTTAAATGATATCCTTGTTTTATATAACAACAATCTAATAATAAAATATACCAGTTGATCAGGACATTGAATGAATTATTTAAAAGAAACATCAAGGTGGGGGTGTATGACCATTTTAATTTAAAATTGCTAGAATGATAGAATCGATGTTGCAAATGTACTCTGTATTTTTCTTAACACACATGAATCATATCGGATTGAAGTATTTCCCTTCTAATTGTATGCACTAATGTGATAAGTTAGACACTTGTAGTTTGCACATACACACAAATAATAAATTAAAATCACTACCAATATTCGTCTTTGTTTTTAAGTTATCGAGATGTCCGATTATGTTTGTCAAAATTCTGATTATCAAAAAGTGTTAACTACATACGTAACCGTATCCGAAGTCCGTAAAAATGGCCGAGATGTTCATAGTGTATTAACTATTAAGATGATGCCTTAGAATATTTTTCCACTAATTGACTTAAATTTGAAACTTCAAGGGATTTTCAGATTAATTGTATAAAAGTGTTAATTTTATTTTCTTGTAATTTTTTCATTTGTGGTTCAAAAATTTAAAATATACCCCATTGGAAGGCTCTTAAAATTCATATTTTTAGAATACAATATTATTAAAATTGACAATTAATGAACATAAATAAATAAAATTATTAGCTAATCCTTAAACAAATTGAACAGTATATCTTTTTTGGTTGTATTTTTACGTTTAAACTATCAAAATATAGTTGATATTTAAAATACTTCATAAAAGCTGTTAAATTTGATATAAACTTAAGTAAAATAGATTAAAAAATAAAAACACAGTGGTAAGTTTAATACAGCACATATTTTCCGATTTCGGCCTGCATTAGCTTGTTCCTTCAATGATGGCTGCATTAAACATTCTTATCAGTGCCTATGACATTACATGGAGACTATCTATTTACAAAAGTCTTTACTTAAATGTTCATGTGACCAACTAGACATAAAAAAAAAACTGTCTCTAACCTAGTAATATTCTTTTTCACAAATCGACAATATAAACGAGTATAAACAATCTAATTTTAACGGGAAATACCGACAGTTTACAGAATCTATGGAAGCTTGGCCGAGAACTCATTTGCAGTGGGAACTTCTCGTGTAATTCAGTCCTCGGGAAAATGCAATCGGAACACCTCGGATTATTACAATCTCGAGACAACCATCAGGAGGAGAGGATTATAGTTGATTTTAACGCAACTGATTTGGGTTTTTTTTACTTTCAACACGTGTAGATTTTACGTTTTCAAATAAATATGCTATCACATGTAACATTGTGGACAACCTTATAGCATAAACTGGCGTTTGTCATTTCGTACCCATGTATTTTCGTAATCAGATAAAACTGCAATTCATGGTCGTTTTATAATCATAGATTCCGGTCGGTCATTCCGTAATCCACGCAGATTTTACAGTGACAACATTCATGTTGCTTTGATAATTGACATGTGCATCGTAAGCACAGAGTATCAGTAGCTGTGTTACAATAGATCTGGCCACAGCTGGACCAAGTCATGTATACTCGCCTAGAAAGACAGGGACACGAGAGCTCTTGTATTCATGACAACGAGACCAGCTCCAACGAAATAGTTGTATAATTTGTCTTTTTCGTAGGTTTCATAACTACATGTTAATATGTATTTTATTTTAACTAAATATATGTTCACTACAAATTTAAATTCATTATCTCATTTACAATGTGGCCAGCCAGTTAATACTACAAAATTCGATTAATCACCTTGTTTACTTGAAAAAAATACAACTCACTTTACCACACTGAAACACATTATAACTAAGAGTCACTTAATTAGTGGTAACATTTTTGTCACCAGTTATAACTGACGAGTCCTTGGTGGCACAAAGCGTGGGTAAAAGACCACTTTCACGTGGAAGGGTCTGTCAATTCAATTTAATTTTATTTATTGGCATAAACATACAGTTCATTGCCAGAACATCATAACATAGCGTCAATAAGTAAACATATATTCGTTCAAAGAGAGAAAAGTGTAAAATGAGCATTTACAAATACAAATGCAAAAAAGGTCAAGATGGATTTTACAGTAACAATATGAATATTCATAAACAAATATCGTTTATTAATGATTAAGTTGAAGTGTAGTTTCCCTTTTAGAAAAAGACAGATATATAAATTTAGAAAGGTTCTTAATTAAAGATGATTTCCTGCTCTGGAATAATAATTTAAATTTATGAATTGTAGGAAAAGAGCAAAAATAAGAGGGCAGAAATAAACTTCTTAAATCTCTAAAAGACGGACATACTAAGACGAAATGGTATTCGTTTTCCACTACCTTCATATTACACAATTTACAATTTCTATTGTGTCTTTCTATGTTTTTATAACGACCTTCTTCAATAGCAAGTTTATGGCATGATAATCTAATACGACTTTAAGCAATACGGTGTTAATTATTATCGATAATATCAATGTAGGGCTCAAATCCAAATGTATTCTTAACAAGACAAAATGTTTTTAGTTTTCTAGAATTTTCAATCGAGTTAAACCAACACTGAACATATTGGTCATATATTCTCTGTACAGCAAGATTAACACAGTTATTACTACACAATCTGTTGTTGAAAATATATGACAAGCCTAGGTTTTTAAACAACATTTTTATATTTTTGTCCACTTTAATATGAAATAACCTTCATTGTCAGTTAAAAAGCGAGTCGGTACTGTAGGGAATTGGTATATTTGTTTAGTTTAAACCAATACTTAATTAAACGGACTTTTCGTATAGTTAACAACGGGAATCTACCCAGTTCACCATAGACAGAGTTGTTGCATGTTTTTGGCTGACAGACAAAATTTGCTTAAGGAATTTAATGTGGACGCGTTCGATGTCACCCGACTTATGAAAACCCCAAATTTCACTCCCATAACATAAACTGGGAAGAATCATACTATCGAACAATTTTAACTTATCTACTGTATTTAGAGACATAAGATCGAACAAGGAGTTTAAAGAGAATGTCGCTTTTAATGCTTTATCAGCCAGATATTTTTGTGATTGGTAAAAACAACAATTCGATTTCAGAGTAACACCTAAATACGTAAATTCACTCACATTTTGAAATAGTTCGTTATTGTGCACAATAGAAACAGTACCAGCAATCCTAGTCCGACATCCTTTCCCAAAAACCATAACTGCAGATTTAGGTACGTTGACTTCGATTCCCCACATTTTGCAAAATGAATTTAATACATTTACCAAAGTTTGGAGTCCCTCTGCCGTTTTTGAAAAGAGAACAGTATCATCGGCAAATAATAACAAAAACAAATCAATCCCATTGATAGTTACATTGTCATATGCGGCTACATGAGCAGATGACATCATAAACTCATACATATCGTTGATAAAGAACAAAAACAATAGAGGGGATAATACTTCGCCCTGCTTTACCCCGGAAAAACTATCAAAGAAATCGGAGTAGTTACAAAATCAAAGGCTTTTTTAAAATCAATAAAACAGCAAAATAACTTTTGCTTATCATAATTTACAACTTTATCGATTATACCGTTAAGTACAAATACACAGTCGACAGTACTTCTATTTTTTCTAAACCCGTATTGAAAATCATTTAGAATTTCATGAGTATCTGCCCAATCAGTCAGTCTTTTATTAATGATCTGTGAAAATATTTTAGAAAAAATACTTGTTAATGCTATTCCTCTATAATTATTAACATTATTCAGGTCTCCTTTTTTGGGAACTGGAACAATTATTGCCTTATTCCACTCTGTTGGATAGATACCTTTTGTAAAAATATAATTGAACAATTTACAAAGAACAGGAGACAAACCATCAATGCAGTCAATAAATAATTAAGGAACCAACTTATCGAATCCCCCACTTTTGCCTCTTTTTAAAGAGCCAATAGCGGACTTAACTTCGTCTATGTTTATCTCACAGTCAAGAGAATCAATATGAATATCAGCGAGAGAGCACTCAGTTATTTCGTCCTCTATATCTCCATTTACAAAAGTGTTATCATTAGAAAACAATTGTTAAAATGAATGAGAAAATCATCAGCTGCCACATTGGATTCTCTATTCTTACTACCTTTAATTTTCTTAATTTCAGACCAAAATTTCCGAGGATCAGATTTTGATAACTCATGTAAATGCCGTTTTTGTTTACAATTAAATGCAGCTTTAGCCTCCTTTATAACACATCTATAGGCTCTGCGTAACCTTTTAACATCATTCAAGCCTGTTGCAGTCTTAGTCCTTTTATATTTAGCACAAGCAGAACGAAATCCTCTCCTTGCAGCAGAACACTCACTGTTAAACCATTCATTGTTACAAGTTATTGACTTATTCTTACTTTTGTCTGGAAAATACTTGAACGACTTGCCAAAAACAGAATATGCTGCATCATATAATTTAGTAGTTATGGAGTCTATGGCATCATCAATTGTAACTACTTGGTTACACAGTTGGTCGACTATTGAATTTAAAGACTCGTGTTGACAGTTAACAACATCTATGTATACCTTTCTTTTTGCTCTGATCATATATTAACTTATCTACATATGTCCAATTATCATTTTTATTATTATTTGGAATATCAAATTCAACGGATAAATCTATTTGAATTGGTGCATGCGACGACACTACGTGCAAATCATGCACTACAAATTTACTTATAAAGGGAAATAACTCTTTTGTGCATAATACATAATCAATTACACTGTTACCTAGATCAGACATAAATGTGTAATTGCCTATACCATGATCATTTCCAATACGTCCATTGACAATACGAAGCCCGCTAGACAAACACAAATTAATCAGAGCGTGACCATGTGAGTTAATAGTTTTATCCATACAGCTTCGTTGAGATAAGCTAGAATTCGTGAATGTTTGGTTATCAATTTGACAAATAAATCTTTCAAGCTTTTCTGGGTCTATCATAACATCAGATTTTAGGCCACATCTACCGTTTAGATCTCCAATGACGCAGACAAAGCCTATGTTATTAAAAAATCTTACGTCATTCTCTAACTGGTCGAAGTAACCAATTGAATGTGTATTAAAATACGGACTATTTGCAGGGGGGTATGTAACAAAAACACATGTACAAGTTTTTAGGGGTGTTAAGATAATGATTATGGAATTTTATCCAAATAAATCCGGAGATATCAACCTTCAAAACTTCAAAACAATTGTTAAGACACGATTTATAAAACAAACATATTCCACCATGCCCACGCCTGGTATTAATTAAAAGACTTTGAGGACGTGGAACAGATATTTTATGGAAGCCGGGGATATAAAAGTTATCATAGGATTTTTCCCAAGTTTCACAACAAAAAACTAAGTCAAAGCGTGTTATAAACTGAATAAAGTCATTGTCAGATAAGCTCAACTTCAGACCATTGGCGTTCCACGAGAGTACGGAAAAGTCACACTTTTCTCGTGCTGCCTAACTTTGACTGGCGAATGGGACGCTCTCCGGACTATAAAGAACATTGTTAATATACAGTTTGTCCCGGACCAAAACGGCACGCTTGCCTTGTCTTCGTGCCTCAATCATGACTGGAATGAGAACCTTGCGCCTGTCTTTAACTTCAGGGGGATATTGATCGGCAACATTGTACTGGGATTTTTTCAAGTCAACGTTTTTTAGTGATTTCTTTGTGATATTTTTCGAGTCAGAGTTAAGCTTTACTGCAATTGGCCGTGTTTTGCCGCGTACCCGACCCGATGTGCGAGCTCAATGTACAATTGAGTGGATGGATTGGGGATTTTCAATACATCTTCGCAGAAATGCCGAACTTTGGCACGGCAGTCATCATCAAGTGTGGCGGAAGAAGTCTTTGCTGGACCCTGTGTATTGAAAGTCTCGGACGGTGAGGTATTTGACGTACTGTGAATATGTGCATTTGGGTCAGACACGGGATACTCAGGAATTCCAAAGAAAAGAAGGTTGTCCCGCATGGAGCGACATTTAAGGTCGTTTAGTCTGTTGATATTAGATTTAAGGCTACACAGATCATGGTCGTGTTTCTTTGTAGATTCTTCTATAAGGTCAAACTTTGAAGAAACAAAAGCTGTTGACTGTTCAATGTCATTGATGCGGGAGTCCATGCTATTAAGACGCTGATTGATTTGAATAATACTAGCCTAGATGGATGAAAGTTGTGCCATCTTTGAGTCAATTCCATCAAGACGTTTGACAATTGTCTGTAGGGATGAAGCCACGTGATCCAAGGTAGATGTAGATGTATTACCAGGTGTTGATGCTGATTGCTCAAACACAGGACTTGGAGGAAAGTATGTCGGCAACAATGACTGTTGTTGAACTGGTGTTTGGGGAAAGATCGCTGATTGTGGAAAAGGATACACAGAGTTGAGTGGAACGTTTATTTGCTGGTATCCATGTTGTGTTGGCTGTGTAAGCGGGTTTTGTACAACTGTACTCACGTGAGACACGGTCGCTTGGGGTGTGAATGCTGGACGCTTAATCTCGACAGTGGGTGGGGTGATGGCGTCACTACCCCTCTTGGCCTTGGATCCATTATGCTTTCCCATTGTGAATCAAGATGCACAAAAACACAAAAAAAGCACAACAGCAACATAAAGTCCAATGCAAGATCACTAAAGACTTAAACCACAACCACAAACAACGTCGTTTAAATGTCAAGACATATTTTTTCTCTGTTCAAATTCAGACAAGATTTTTTTCTAGACCGCCATTATTGACGCATGCGCAGAACATAGCTCACATGTTCTGGTTGTTTTACCCAATTTGGGGTCCTTCTTCACAAGAATAACTGAACATCACAATAGTTACCATAATAGTGTTGCTGTGTAATATCTCAATAACAGTACAAACAGAAGGTGTTAAAACACAATAATTGATTACAATATCATCACCACTGAAAACATATTGATATGTGATTTTGCTGTCTTTCAAAAGATATTAATCATGATGTATTTACGTTTGGGAGAATCAATAAGCTGAAACAGTTTTCAAACTATTTTCTTCATTTGGAGCTTAACTATCTTTTTAATACTATTCAAGCAATGTGTAAGCTCGCAATTATGTCATTGAAATGTGCCATTCAAAAATTGTATAATTATGTGCCAAACTGTTATAAAGTAACTGCGATTTATTTGAAATACACGTAAGAAGCGTGGACCGCAACAAGTCTAAATGTGAACTGTTATATTACTGTCACTTTATTGTGTTCAATCCACTTTGAAGCTAGGATCAAAAATTGTTTTCCATGATAAAGAGTATAGATTTAGGTTAAGATAAATTACATCAGAAAAAAAAATTCTCACCCATGTGAATAAATTTGATACTTTTCAAGTCATGACAAATCAGAAAAGGTTTACTTGTAGCTTAGGGGAAATATGTGTTAAAAGGAAATTTATCTAATCAAATCAAATTGCAAAGGAATTGTTGCCGCTCTACAAAACAAAGCATGCAACTGCCATCGATGGTATAAAAATTGTTCAATTTAGACCTTTTCATTTACACATAATCACATACCAGGTATTTAGCATATTCATTTAAATTGTACTTATGTTGCCATCAGTCATTATAAAGGGAGATCACCGAAACACACATCGCCGATATGCAGAGGAATTTTGGTAAGGATTAAATAAATGTATTCTATTTAGACAAATTAAATTTCTTTTAAGACCACTTTGGCCTCAGTTGGTCAAATTAACATTTTTAGCTCACTGAGCACAAAATAAGCTGAGCGATGGTGATTGCACACCACCGACATCACACATACATGAACATTCTTAAAAATTTCCTCGGATACTTCTTGCCCAGTTCAAGCTTCCTCGGGAGCTATAGCAGGCAGCGGCGAATGAAAGGTTGTTCAAAGAATTTTGATCTGTCAAAAACATAGGTAGCCATCTTCCATATGTGACTATGCAGTAAAGATCAAACTGATTGTCCAACTGTTGCTTGTGTACATGTCCATGTAGTACCATTATTGTAGACCGGGCCTTGTAGCACATTCCGTAGAGCGTAGGCATCAGATACCGGAGACCCCTGGTTCGATTATGGTCCGCGATATAACTGCCATTAGAAATCTTGCTAACACTCAAGTAAATATAGGGTAGTTACACACTGGTCTGCTCGGTGCCAGGATAATGGGACTTGGTGTGGTATTATACAGGTGTTCATGGCATGCTATATTTACAATGGAGGACCCAGACCTGGTAGGGCAAAGGGTTGTGTTGGGAGGCCCTGGGTTAGATCCCATGACTTGACATACCAAAATCGTTACAAACTGAATGATATAGTTCCCTTGCAAGTGTCTTGATCAATCACAATGAGTAGAGTAATAAAGTATAACCAATGACCACTGTATTATATTTAAACTAGATGTTCTTCAAAATATTCTGTTGTTGTTCGTTTGTGAGAATGAATAGTGTTACGTCCTTATTAACTTTTTTAGCTGTTATAGCTCAACAAGCGAGTACGGTTTATCTCTAAACTGTGTTTCTTATATGTCATTTGCATTTGTCAGTCACAAACAATACACTAATTGGCATAATAATGATGCAACAGTTAAATGCCTTTACGTTGAATTTCACCAATGTGTGGTTCTGTTCGTGTGATGCAAAACTTTGATAGTCACTTTAACATGGCACAATTAAGATGCAGCCTGCAGGTATTCCTTTTTAGAAACTGTACATTTGTTGTAGTAGTTTTATAAACCTACAGCCCTGTAGGCTCATGGTTCCATCACAGAATATGCCATTTCAAAATCCTTGAAAATGTGCAAGTTGCTCTACATCATTATAACTAATGCTCTCATTTTATGAGTAGTGTACAGACATTTTAGTGTGGTATCATGCAGGCGGGGAATGCGGGTTTGGACGGTGTTGAACAAAATGGCAACACTAGTGCCTGTTTGTAAAAAAAGTGTGCCTACAAAACTATCTTGTCATACAACTTTTTTTCTGTAAATGAAGCAGATATGTATAAAGTTAATGTTTTTGAAGGTTTTCTGTATTGAGATTGTTTATGGGATTCTTGAGACATCGGTCGGAAAAAAGGATGTTGCTTACGGGATGATCATTAAAGAATGACGATTACTTTTCCCTGACATGGATTTTGCAGAAGCAGACCTAAGTAGTGCTCTAGATATTACGAAAGAAAAACCCTGTCAAGACAGAAGACTGACTTCATGGAATGACAATCACACTCTGTTATCAGTGAAAAATAAGGGACCGGTGTGTCCCCTCTAACACAAGCAAGAAAATGAGTTAGTGTGCCTGTTTAAGTGTTAAACCACTTTGTATATGACATTATACCATCTGAAGAATATTGTTAGCCTATGTTCGGGTGTCTGTGGAGGATTTCAGCCATTTTAATTTTATTGTGAATTATTTTGCATGTCATTTGGAATATTCAAAGTGTTCAATAACGTTTATATGGACAAAAATTTACTGTAGAAAAAATGTCATTGTTCATTTATTTACTTTGTTAAACAATAACTCTAAGTATGCTCCTTGAATTATTATTTACCTTGCGAAAATGGTTGATAGATCAGCTTTATGACTTTGCACTTCTTAGAATATTGCATATTTCAAAAATATCTTTGTGATTGATTAAAATGGTTAGTTATTAACTTATCTGTTCACACCTAGTTGATATTTATGTTAGTATTTTCAATTTTAATATTAATTGAATGAAGGCTATTACGGTGACACAAATATGCATTAAATAACTTTTGTTAGATTTTATAAACATGAAACGTTTTAGAACAAATACTGAGAAAAGTATCGCACATGCAAAATATATTGGTCCTATACTGAGAGTAATAAGATTGTTGAGTATTTTTGTTTGAGGAATCTAGTGCAATATTTTTTGTTGAAATTTGTTTAATAATACTATTGACTTACTATATAAATGATTATCGCGCGTTCATGTGCTATCATGCATTCCTTCAAAATGTTCTGATTTTCTAGTGTCCTGGCTAACAAATACGTTAAAACATAGACAAGATGATGTCTTGCAATCATTTGCCTGGGTGTTTATAGTGCCAATATTGGAAAGTAACAAGTAATGTTTATCACTTGACTTTGAATGACAATATGAAGGTTATGCTTATTGGAAAATAAATAATAAAAGTAACGTAGTTATTTTTCTTTTGTTTTTTGTTTTTTTTGTTGTTGTTTTACAAAAATGATGTATCTTTAATTGTGAAATAATGGGTGTGAAGTTAATGATGTCCATTGGATTAGGAAAATTATAAGCATACATTGGGGTTATTTTTGAACATTCATTTCAAACTGCTTTCCTCTCTTGTCATTTTGCCTTCAGCAATCACCAGTCAAGAATAAAGATACAATCTATTGTTTTCCTTTATATTGATTAACATTCCTCTCTTATCATACCTGTAACTTCTGTGCCTCTAGAGTCTGAAAGAAAGACAGCATATTTTACATTTTGGTTCATTAAGTTAACGAGAAATATAATATTAACAAAGCAACAACATCAAACAAACATATGCAGACAGAAAGATTTTAACATGTTTTCAGACTATGAGAAAGCGAAATTTGAATATTGACCTACTTGTTTGTTGATCACTTTAACTACCTGTGGCGGTTTCGTAAAATCCTTTTTGTCGTTTCGTCCTACGACTGAATCAAGTTCTGGGGCATTTTCCTGTTTTGTCGTGTTCTGTGCACTGAACTCAGACTTCCTACGCAAAGATATTGTCCTACATTTAACGATCCGTTTTTTAAAAATGCATGAAATATTTCGACCAAAACACGATGACATGACATCAGTAAACGTGACCATAACTTATTTTCTGAAGTTTCTCCGCATCAAAAGTTAACGGTGCAAAACAGAACAGTCTTTTATTTGTGTCAACGTGTACATAGTCCTAAGTTGCAAGATAATTACAATAAATGTTACTGTCACTCATCACCAAGTCTTCTCAAAACCACATACAAACACAGACACAAACGTATACACGTACGCTGGCACACTAATACATATATACGTACTCAATCGTACTTATCAAAAAAGAAAAGACACACAAACACGCCTCACACCACTTCACACACCCCATGCTTACGAACAGTGTAATTGGAAACATACGATACGTAGAGTTTATTGTAATTTTATCATTTATAAATACTTTGTATTTTCAGTTATAAAATAAAAAATAAAAAAACAATAAAAAAACAATAAAAAAAACAACAATATTTTACTCAAGGTGGACTCAATGTATGAGAATAACGCTGTTCTTTCGATATTCTAAAGCTTTTTTATATATGTTGCAATGGTTATCAATATTTCCTTTTTATCTCACAAAATTTAATAAAACTTGGTTTTACATAGAGGTTTCTTTTTAAAACGTTTTCTGATTTCATTATAAGCTTGACAGATAAAAAGAATTGATACTCATCCTCAATATCGTTTTTATCACAGGGTATACAGTATCTAAGGTTTTTATCAATTCTTTTTCTGCCATACCGTCCAGACTCATTTTTAAAGGATGTGACGATAGGCGCAATTTAGCGAGAAAATATCTTAGCTTTTTGGCACTATATGAAGGCAATTTTCAAAGGTAAAAACTGTTTTAAAGTGTTTGTATGAAAAAAGTACACTACAAACTGACAGATCGTTATTCCATTGTTGTTCAAACAATCTATTATTCTTATTTTAAATAATAAACACAAGTTCTTTGGATTCACTGAATAAGGGTCAATAAATACATTGCTAAACCCATACTGATCTAGCAATCTTTTTACATTTGATACCCAATTAAATTTACCTCTTTTACAATCATCCAGCATGTAAGATAACATTTTCTGTATATTTACATTATCTGTGAATTAGTCTAAACCAATATTTCACTACTTTTGCATAATGGGCTACATACAAAGGATATCTCCCCAATTCACCACACACTGTCGCTGAGGAGGTAATTCGTTTAATACCAAGTAATCTTTTAATTTTACTGTAATATTTCTATATCCTTGGACTTTGTATTTCCCCAAACCTCAGTATTATATTGTAAAACTGAGCCAACAAAGGAATCGAACAAATTCAACATTGTACTTGTTTTTTTAAATTAAACTCTTTAACATTATTAAAAGACACTTTAATGCCTTCAGACCCTTTCCCGTTAAATATTCGTAATTAAGGTGAAAATTGCCAGTATTTTACTTTAATGTTTTTTCCAAGGTAATTGAATTAATTGACTAATTCTATTTTTTCATTATTGTTAGCAAAACAATTATCCTGTTTTGTAGGCTCACGTTTATGAAAGACAATCACTTTAGTTGTGTTTATATTAACCTCTAAATCCCAATTAGTACAATATTCATACAAATTATCTAAGTAACGCTGTATTTCATATGGAGATTTTCCAAAAATTGTCATATCATCTGCAAAAACAATGAGAAAATAATTAAGTCATCAAAATGCAACCCGTTTTCTTGAGAATCTATCAGTGACAATTCCATTCCCTGAATAAAGAGGGCACACAATTTCGGTGACATTACTTCCCCTTCAAATAGGCCAACTCTGATATTGCAATAGCCCGAGTGGTCGTTACGAACGCAAGCTTTACATTTGTTGTACATATCTCTTATAACTCGCAATATTTTACCATTTACTCCCACTTTGGATAGTTTAAACCATAAATTATTTCTATTAATACTATTAAGGATCCTCTTATAGTCATCAAATGCGCAATATAGACGTTTGTTATCGTTTAGAAATTTTTGTAGTAAGGCAAGAAGGATAAAGACCGCATCCACAGTAGATCTCCCCGACCTGAAACCAAATTGTGAATCTTGTATAATATTTTTACTGTCACACCATTTTGTAAGCCTTTCATTTAAAACACTCCTATCTCCCTTTTAGACGATTATAAAGTACGATGGCGAGTACGATCAGTATCTGCTTGATTCATCATTCCATAGCCCCGCCTCCATTATATGATAGACGTTGTAAGCGTCACGTGATCAAGACGCTTGGAATTCTTCCTTAAACAGTAAAAGCGTGTGTAAAACCATGACTCGGCATTTTAATGTAAATAAAGTAAAACATGTAGTCTGGAGCAGGCCGGCATTTTCTATTCAAATCCGAGCACGGGTAGCGAAAGTAGCGCTCGTAATACAATGTAATTGTAGAAAAACACAAACACAAGCGTCACCCGATAGTAAAGCAACAATCGAAATCAAACTAAGAAACTGTTGCGTACCGGGATTTCTGTTAAGGATGGCTCACTGAATACCAGTGACTTTAGTTTGACAGTGATAAAATGACGTGTGCAATGTGCCACTGCTGAAGGAAAAGACAACGCATTAAGCCAGTGCTTCCAACAGATGATGTCGTCTGCTATTCTAGTGGTCTGCACTAAGACGTTTAAAGGTGAAACAATTCCAGGAAATGCTGCAAAAACCCAAACTTTAGTACAAGGAGCTGCACGGTGTGATGTAATTTAAGCAAATCGGTGTGCCTCTATCAGTATCTGATAAATATTAGTCTAATAAAATAATCAACATTAAATAAAATGTTTCAATAAAATTAAAGAGAAGAATCTTATTTTTCCATCCTAACTGCATTATAATTTCAAGCATAATTATAAATAAAATTAACGTAAACTGTTCAGTATTATACAAATCATAATCATTAACTGTTTCATTTTTATATATCACATTAATGTAATTGTATAATGTCTTAAATAAGGCTTAATTGTCATTTGTATTACATAAACAATTTGTTCCAATTAACTGTAGTGAACATGTAACTTGCTGTTATATCTTAACATTACAATTTTCATGTATACACAGATCAACAGAAGTAGCTTAATAGGCACATAAATATATATAAAATATACATAAACAATAAAAAAATGAATTATGCCTTCGGACAGGTATTTATTCCTGGTCCATCATGAATTTCGTGTAGATTGTTGGACCCGCGCTACCAGCTTAAGACACTAAGCTAACATTCCAAAATTTGTACGAATAGTGATGTTCAACATGTTGTTCTTTACATTTAGCTGGTTTTCCATTCAATAAGTATTGCAGACCATCTTCAGAAAACGGTCTTCCCTAGCTACATACATGATTGTTAAATGGAATCTTCCAGTAACAGTACTGCTAGGGGTTTCTTCAAGAATTGTATCACATATTTCTGCATAAGAACAACGCATATTCTCGTAGACATCATACCCAGTGTTACCCAGCTGAGTTTGTTCTGTCAGAAAGAAGACATTGACCTTGCCATAAGTTGCCATGCTTCAACCCCAGTGCAGACAATGCTGTCCTAAAGCATTAATGGATGAAGAGAAATGATGGCATATATTTTTCTGTGTAATCAAAAATAACCTAAGTGTCGACCTACATGAAGGAATCTAACAGACACATATACCCACCCTTTTAGTTCCATGCATATCTTTTGACAAATATTAGATAAGGTGCAGTGTTTTAGTTATGAAATTAAGATAATGCTTTGTTTTCATTTCTCCTTTCTGAAGAATATTTAACTTAAAAAACAACAACAACAACAGCATTTTCCTGCTCAAAGTAAAAAACCTCATGTATTTAAGAAGTTGTTCTATATAAAAAAGACCTATACAAAGGTTCATGTTCATGCTTTATTTATTATCCTAGATTGATAAGTCGTTATTAGTATCATGGGAGTAGGCTATGAGCATTATTTGTACGTGAGAATTCTGTGTACGCCGTAGAGGCCTCATTAATGTCACAATTTTCACCCAACTTGGGCAGAAGAATGTTTGTCTACATAAAATCTTGGTTCAGTTTGTAAACTGGGTAACGTGTGGTCAAAAAGCTGGTCACTAGGTCAGATCTTAGAAAAACATTGTGAACATGCTAGAGACCACATTTATGGCCCGATCTTCCATAAACTTGGCCAGAATGTTTGCCTGCATGAAATCTTAGATGAGTAATGAACTGGGCCATGTGGGGTTTGTAGATCACTGGGTCAAATCCTAGAAGTTGTTGTTATCAACCCAGTGGCCACGTTAAAGGTCCAATCTTCACCAAAAATGTCTACAATAAAGGACAAATATCTGACTCCAGATTTGAGCCTGTATCCTTAGGTAAGCGATTTAGGGCCATCATTGCCCTCTTATTTTATACAAGTTAAAACCACCATAGCCGCGTATAGAGAGAAAATATAATTTACATCTGCCATGAATATTGCCTCTTGTAATATAAACAGTCCAGCCATAAGAATTTATCATAATAAAATAACCAAAGGCATGCACGCACCCCCCCCCCGCCCCCGACACACACACACAACCCCCACTTTAGCTTGAAAATAATACCGTAAAAGTAATGACTACTGTCTAACAGTTTAAACTAAATCTTCAAGCAGCGAATACGACAGTTGCGCTTTGATATGTTATCCTAACACATTTTTTGTTCTTGACACTTTCTCTTCTATTCAGCCAAACAAGCTTTTTGATTCAATATCCACATGTTTATACAATTGCCATTGTGCTAACGATAAACCGCGCATGCTTTATGAATAATCATGATTCGAGGATTCTTTCGAGCTCTCTTATCGTACGCGATTATGATTCGTACAATGTCGGAAGAGTTCCAACACAAACAAATATTAGGATTTATATCGGTTGCAATCAGGGTCTAATTTACCTTATTATTTAATTCATCCTATCAGGATTGTTACTTATATTTTCTTTTTGACAAACCTTCGACTTAGGTTTATTTTACTTGAAATATCCTTGTTTGCCTTTGTCTACTGGTAGATGAAATTTAAATATCTGTGAACATTTTGATAGGACCTTTTCTTATTTACCTATTCATATTATGATCAATTTCAAATGAAGATCTATATTTTTGCATGCAATAGGTTTTATTTACTTTTATTTTGGTGATTTCGAACTAATGGGTATCTTTATTAGTATATATTTTTTGTTAAACCTTTTGCTGGCTTTTACTTAATGTTGCGCTATTGATCGTAACAAGAGCAAAGGCAAATCAGTCAGAGAGTGAACGTTATTTTAGGGTTATAAATACATAAAACTGAAAGCCTTCTTCGACGGTTGTATTTAGACATGGTACCGACACAAAACTGTACGCAAATAAATATAGTACATGCATAAGAAGATATGAACAAAGCCTATGAGTAGTGCAACATGTATTAAAATCTTAAAAGGCACAGGACAAAGGTATTTACTTTTTAGTATGTTGTTATAGGCACAACTAAACATACGAGACATAATAGAAAATAGAAACAACAACAAATCCCAGTTACCAACTTGGAGAGGTCAGTCGGCAAATGGGTCGCCTAGAGCTCTAACTACGCACTTCCGGATTTGTTTTTCAGAAAGTAAACATATCCTATTGAACCAAAATTGTCCAATGGATATTCGTAGACTTAAGTTATGACGCCATTAATAAGACAAAAGTGCATTTATTTAATATTTCAAGATTGTATTTAAGGTTTGTGGCCGTGTACGGGTGCATGTGTGTATGCTACAGAGCGCGTGTACGTGCATGTCTGCGTGTGTGTGCGGATTTGTGCGTGTGTGCGGGTTTGTGCGTGTACATGTATGTATGTGTCTGTTATAATTTTATTTAAACTCGTGTCAATCGTTGGTACGCCACTTGTGAATAACTATTTAGCTAACCAATTCCTAAAACAAATAGTGTTATACCTAGTTCAACCCAAAAATACATTAAATGTGTACTTAAAATCAGGACAGTTTCAGATTTAAGATTTGATATGCATTGATCCATTCGACCTAGTACGGTGCAGTTATCTAGCATTAAAACATAAATTTCGGGTCGTTTGCAACTGATATGAAACAAAAAACAAAAAAAAGAAGAAAGATACTGGGCTAAAATTACCGCACATGTTTTACGTATGCACCGAATTGCTACTTTTTTACGTTCTACGTGACACATCAAATATTTTATTCCAAATTCTGTCTCTTTTTGTTTCCAAATGAATTGGCTTTGTATCAGCGATCATGTTTTACACATATGCACTGTTTTGCTACTTCCTTTTCTGTTCAGCGTTTTATCAAATGTTTTAAGTTCATTTTTTTCCAAATTATTTATTCTATATATTTCCACAACATACCGATTACTTTTTGTTACTGAAATCTGTTCCTGAAATGTTTGACGGTGTCTATGCCTCTGAGAAGGTCTGCAGCCTTCTCTGCCACCATGATGGTTGGTGCGGCAGTGTTCCCAGCAGTCACATTGGGAAATATGGACGTATCAACGACCCTCAGCTTAGCCACACCTTTCACCCTTAGTTGGGGGTCTACAACCGATGTGGGGTCGTTGTCTGCGCCCATCTTACAGGTGCAAGAAGGATGATAGCAAGTTACAGCAAAATGGCGGATGACACACTCCCAATACTCATCACTTCTGAATTCGTGATCCAAACACACAGGCAATTTCATACTGTTCAAATTTGCGCCAATCGACTTCATCGTTTTCGTTTCGATGAAGCGTTCCCAGATTCGAATTCCACTTATTAATTTTTCAATATCTTGTTTATCAGACAAATACCTTGGATCAATAAGTGGGTAATCAAATGGGTCTGAGCTTCGTAATTTGATAGTTCCTCTACTTCTTACGTGAGTTGACAAGACGCATGTTCCAAAACCATGAACACTGTCATCTGGCGCCAAATACTGACTGGCAAGAGTGTCATTAAAGTTGAAAAACATATGCTGGTTCATAGACATAAACATGCTATAGAATATGAATTGAATATGCACCGGTTCTTTTCCATGAGCATTTTCGTCCAAGTAGAAAAATCCACTGCCTTCTGAACCGGCGATTGATTTTGGACCAGTTCCGAAAAGACTGTACTGGAGTTGAGACCACCAACTGGAAGTCACGTCAAGGGCCAGGCTATAGGGTTTGTCGATGGTTGTGAACGCCATTAGCATTGGGTGGTCCTGTAGGTTTTCCCCAACTGGAAGGTCAGCAATTACGGGAATGTTGAGCGCTTCCAAGTGCGATCGTGGCCCAATGCCAGAAAGCATCAGCAATTGCGGGCTGTTGATAGCACCGCCTGATAGAATTACTTCTTTTCTTGCCTTAGCATACTGTTTGCGGTTGTTTTTGATAAAATAAACTCCGTCAGCACTTTTGTCAATAATGTTTACCTTAGTTACAAACGAGTTAACGCTGATATGAAGGTTTTGTCGTTTACCAACACGTCCGAGATATTCTAAACCTGTACTGCTCCGAACACCTTTCCTAACATTGACTTGAATTTTGCTAAATCCTTCCTGATCGGCGCCATTGTAGTCAGTGATTGGATAGCCCATTTCTTTACCAGCTTTCATGTACAAGTCTGCCAATGGTGTTACGTCACCAGTACTGACGGCCATAGGACCTCCGGTGCTGTGGAAATTGGACGACTGGAATTCCTTTATCTGCATATCTTCCGCCTTGAGGAAGTACGGCAGCACGTCTGTATAACCCCAGCCCGTGCATCCTTTTCGAGACCATTCGTCAAACTCAAAACGACTTCCTCTTGTGTATTGCATCGTATTGAGTATCGTCGATCCTCCTAGAACCTTTCCTCTTGGCCATACGGACCTACGATCTCTTAGCCCCAAATTAGCATTTGTTTGTGGTTCAGTGTAATAGCTCCAGTCTTGCTTTGTTTGTGTCATAATAAGCCATTTATTCGGAACATGAAAGTTTCCGTCGTAGAATCCGCCGGCTTCTAGAAGTAGAATCTTTGATTCTTTGTCTTCAGACAATCTTGAAGCAACCACCGACCCGGCGGCACCACCGCCGACGATTATGTAATCATATTCGTCGGCAATATCTTCGGTGAGAATGGATCTGTCGTATATGACGCTGGGAGAGTAGAAGATTGAGTACCCGAATGCCAACATGATTACACCTGTGGATGCTATCATTGTTGAACCCATTGTGGAACCTAAAGTAAAAATATAATTTAAAGGCATATATGGACAAATGTACAATGATAAAATGTTTTTTTAAACTTCATTATTGTGAACATTCTGCTATACAAATGTACGAGCACATGGATGTACAATATGAACTTGTTGTTTATTAATTAAATAATCGTTAACAATCATTAAGTCTTATCTTGACGTATATCCTGGTGTACCATACACTGCTCATTGCCTTTATAACAACATATAACTATTTTGCGTCACAAAACTTGAGATTTCTTATATTTTTAATACGACGTTACAAATCGGACATTCTCATATTTATAATGCGACGTTACAAATGCTAATATTTACTATGTGATATTGATATACTATAATTCATGCATTTATACTCACGTACATATTTTTATATGTTTTCTCGATTAAAATGTTATTTAGACATTAAGATGAAGATAAACTTGTAGGATGAACATTGCTATTATTTCAGTTTTAACTAATTATCAAATGTATAAAATTATAAGAAGAAAATGGTAGAAAAGTCTATCGTGCATTTACACAATATTGACAACTTTAAAAGAAGCAGATAAAACAGCAAAACTAGCTATAACAGCATCTCTAATTTATTCTATAACCAATATTCTTACCACTTTTCCAAATGTTAAGCAGTCTCAAAATTCAAGTTATATTTATGACATTTTTACCCGAGCACGTGACTTTGTCTAGAGTGTCCAGAATGTGTTTTAAGGTAAATATCTGTCATAATTCCTTATACCTCTTATACAACCTTTGCATATTATTTATTCTAAATATCTCTTGCTCTACATTTATATATGTCCCGTGGAAATAGACGTTTTGCAATCATGATTCTATTTTTAGTACCAACGACTGTTCTAAATTGCACTCTCAGTTTCACGGTGTTACTGTACCACATAACACTGCGCCACGCTTTTTTTATCTACATGCATTTTGAACCCTTTTAAATTTAACGGTGAACGTTTTGAGGTTGTAACAAATGATAATAAATCTTATAGAGTATGTTACACTTAGATTTTGAAATTGCTAATTGTCATAGTGTGTATCGGAAGGTAATAGTACACTGACACAAGTGTTCCCAGTCTTTACTTATAGTATGATGTTCAAACATGAAAAAAAGACTTTATACGCGTACCAGTGCAGTATAAGTTTTAGATAGATTTCTGCACGAATGTAATATCCCACTTGCTCTGTGCATAAAGGTAACTGCATCTTGATGTGAATACAATAAATGCACAGTAAAGAAAACTGCACTGGTCTGCAATCTGTATGAGCCTGGAGAATGTTTTCTTTGTGCTGCATTCATTGGTTGCAGCAGACAAAATACACATGCAAAACAAAAACAAGGTGCAAATAACTGTTTACATTGGTATCTTACCTGCTGTTAAATCCAGAAATGAAACAGTAAGAAAATGCACATGTCACATGTGCAGTCCGTTTTTTTCGTCTGCAGGCTTTGGATATATGTTCAAAAGCATGCGAGTCGTATGTGCTGCGCGTCGTTTCTATTATGAGTCACTTCAGATCATAACTACTCGAGGTATCACAGAATCTACCTAGAACGTTTTTTTTCCCACAGAAATAGACAAGGTGTACCGAATCACTTTCAGCGAGGACTGACTTTACATACATATAGACAGAGTTATCGTTACTCGCACATATGCAATAGTCAAGTCGACATGCGTTCATAAAGCCCGAATGTCAGCAAAAGGATATTCAAGCATTCTATTTATATTTATATTGTCGGTCCTGGCACAATGTTTAGCTTTAAGGATTAAGACAAGTTTTATCAATGTACACAAATCATCACAAAGACGCAGGCAACAGTGAAATTCAAATTGATTCAGCAGCCACGTGTTTTTTTTTTTTTTTTTTTTGACACGCCCAATTACGTAATTCGTCTAACGTTTGGCTGAAAAGTTCGATAAAGGACGTACTTATAAAATGAACCGTAAATCTAAAGTGTATTTTTGTCAGGTCCAAACCAAATGAAATTGACTTTTTATATTTTTAACAGTATGAAGTAAAAATGCGCACGCATGTATATGAAAAGTTTAACTTTCGGATTTAAGACATGTGCTCTCAAAGTACAAAAGAATATAACAAGCATTCAGAAGTGAACTTAACATTAATTAAACAGCAATGCGTTTTCGCTTGACACGCCCAATTACGTCATTAAACTAATGCCCGGCTGATAATATCGATAAAGTACGTACTTTTCTATATACAAATAGAGTCTTTAACCTAAAAACTTTCTAACTGTCAGAAAAAACAACAACACTGAAAGTTATTATTTCGCTTTAACCCATCAACAGCGTAAAGTATAATCTCAAACTCTTTTTTATTTACGCACATGACACCATGCATTCACGCACATTCTAACGTCATTCAAAGCTAACTTGGTTCATGCGGATAATAAAAAGTAACGAGATATATTTTGTCTGAAAGATATATGGAAATAAAATTGTAACATATGAAGACCGCCCTTTTTTTGTAACAACAGATGCATAGCGTGTCATAAATTCATCGTTGCCCTGTGACACCGCCAAATTGTCTTGGGCCGATAAGTACACAGTGTTCAGGAAGCAACGTACAAAATTATCTGCTTTTAGTCGTACAGAAATAAAGGTACTGTCGTAGAAAAGCCAAGAGGTCCGGACAGGCAAAGAAGAAGAAAAAAGAATGCCAAACATGTTCCGAAAAATGCTCAGAAAAATGTAAAGAATGCAGGAGACGAGAGGTCGCTAAAAACTGAGGCGCTCACTAACCGTAAATATATACATCTTAATGCTGTATTTTCGCTTTAATAGTAAAACATGTCTTAAATTGACAAATCAGTCACGAAGATGTTTTTTTTACTATAAAAATTCAACAATAAAACTAAAAAAACAGAGTTGTAAACGTTTAGATACTATTTATTTGAACCTTACTGAAAATACAATGGTGCAAAATACATTATTTTATATGTAGACAAATGATGTCGATTTATTTGTGTCTTAAGACTTTATGTACATGGCTGGTCCTAACTGAGCAAGCACCTGAGGTGCTAACCATGCTATGGGGTCTGAGAAGAGCGTGACGGGTGCTCCACCAGAAAACAATATTTGTAGCAGATAAACGGAGTCATAGAAGCTGCTAGGAACTTTTGAAATGAGTCTAAACTGTTTTATTACCGGCGAGAAAAATAACTATAGGTTTTCATGGGATGAGAGGAGAGGGTGGGGACATGTCTAACTGCACAAGAACCATAGTGTCTGGGCGTTTGAGGGCATGCTCTTAGTATAATGTAGTTATCTTTCTTTGAAACACAAATGGCAGATCATATGCAAATGATTCAAAACACAAAACGAACAAGCAAAAATAAATAAATAAAATATACTCGGCTTAAATTAAATTAGCGCCCATGGTTCACGCATGAACTGTTTTCCTACTTTATTTTCTACTTAGCGATTTATCAGATATTTCAAGCCAAATTTTGTCATACACATTTTGTCTGCATATTTTTTACATAATTTTACTATTGTGTTTTTCACAACAATAGTATAACTTTTTATTACTGAAATATGTTCCTGAAATGCTTGACGGTGTCTTTGCCTCTCAGAAAAAAAATAAATGACAAAGTCCTATGAGTATTGCAACATATACCAAACTCCGAAAAGGCACAGAACAAAGGTATTTCACATGCGAGCCAAGCGAAAAGTAAGAACAAATTTGTGATGAGTCATTTAAGGAAAAGAGCAAACCCGACAGTTACCGCCTTGGAACGGTCAGTCGGCAATATGGACCGACTGGGGTGCTTAAACCGGTTTTACAGAGCTCTAACCTCGCACTTCCTGGCGAGTTTCTCAAATGCAAGCAACGAAAAGAAAAACGATCTATTTGAAAACAAAATGTCCATGCGCTGATATTTTCTAGACGTTATGACGAAAGTAGTGACGTCATCGAAAAATAATGTCCACATAGTGTTCAGAAAAGGAATATGGTAGTATTTCGATTTGAAAAACAACACAAAAATGGTTGACCACAAATAAAATTAACTTTCTGAATCATAAACAAACATGACCAGAGACGAATAAATGGTTGTAGCATCCTGTTCATGTGAAGATGGAATTGAAGAACCAAAGTTTAATGTCCATCAAAGGAAATACACGTAACAATCCTTATAGGATGAATTAAATGACAACATAGATTACATGCACGGGGAGATTTTTTACGACCGCCACACTGCACAAGTAACATTGTTGTGATCATGAAAAAGAATATATGACAAACTGCCACCATAATTGTTGGTGCGGCAGTGTTCCCAGCTGTCACACTGGGAAATATGGATGCATCAACGACCCTCAGCTTAGCCACACCTTTCACCCTTAGTTGGGGGTCTACAACCGATGTGGGGTCTTTGTCAGCGCCCCTCTTACAGGTGCAAAAGTGATGATAGATAGTAGTAGCAAAATGGCGGATGACACACTGCAAATAATCATCACTTCTGAATTCGTGATCCAAACACACAGGCAATTTCATACCGTTCAGATTTGCGCCAATCGACTACATCGTTTTAGTTTGAAGGTAGCGTTCCCAGATGCGAATTCCACTGAGAATTTCCTCAATATCTTGTTTATCAGACAAATACATTGGGTCAATAATTGGGTAATCAAATGGGTCTGGGCTTCATAATTTGATGATTCCTCTACTTTTTTGGATGAGCATTTTTCAATTTTTAGCTTCATCACAACGCATCAAAATGTAAGTAGGAAATCGAAGACAATTCACTGGGTAAAACAGCAAAGCGAGTTGCAACAGAGTCTTTCCCTAGTATTATATTTAATCCCCTTATTTTATACAACTCTCTTCTTATGTTTAGCAGTCTCAAAATACATGAGCTATATTTATGACAGATGTCTGCACCTTTAATTAGACTGTGTTTAAATTCTAATCTGTCATAATTTTACGTATCATACGACCTTTGATTATTTATCTCTTTGTAATATAAATTTACGTGTGTACTGTGCAAACAGGCGTTTAATGTTGTACAATTACCAAGTTCCAGCTTTAAAATATTGTTAAAGTATCAACGGCCATTTCAATTGCCCCTCACTTTCACTGCCTTACTGTATTATACAACACTATGCCACGTCTTTTATATGAAATAAATAGTGAACGTTTCAATGTTATGAAAAATGTGTAACATTTTGTTAACATAGTGTCACGTAAGCATACGTTATAGAAATCGGATAGCGTGATTTGCAAATATGAGAGTAAAAGTACAACATACACTAGTTTACAATAAGTGTGGCTTTCAGATAAACCTCTGGGTTTATAATGGTGCGATATACATTGTCTTAAGTACAAAAATAATGTTAACATAATAAACAATACATAATATTTTTTCCAGTATGGTCGCAAGTGGGTAGGTGGTAGGTGGTGTATCTGCATCAACCTTGTTTTCTCTTTGTTTTTGTTTCCGTTCTGTCTGGACTTATGGAACACATTTACTTCATCGAAGACATATGGATCGAAGTCGCCGAACTACCCTCATATCAGCCTGAGTACAGTTATCGTCGACGCGCTGGAGCACGACGCATATACATATATGGAATGCTCACTGAAAATTGCGCATGGGGAAAATCTGTTTAGTCGATTTTCTCACTCTGATGAAACACGGGTCCTTTTTCGGTAAACGGCATTTTATTTTTATTTATTTGCATAGTTTTTGTATCTATAACTTTAACGCAAACATACCAAAAAACGATATATTTTGGATTTATTCTTTTTTCATTAAAATTTCTAAACCTTAAAGGTAAATGTGCATGAATTCTGGGTACGCCCTCCCTATTAATACTTATGCAAGTAGCTAGGCATGCTTTTCGGTACCTTCTTCGAGAAAAAGCTAGCTCTGGACGATTCATTGAATATGCAAGTTAAAATCTGATTCTATGAATACTTCCTTTCACTTGACAGCAGCTTTTGTTTTATTGTATTTGTAATATAAATTTACGTGTGTACTGTGCAAACAGGCGTTTAATGTTGTACAATTACCAAGTTCCAGCTTTAAAATATTGTTAAAGTATCAACGGCCATTTCAATTGCCCCTCACTTTCACTGCCTTACTGTATTATACAACACTATGCCACGTCTTTTATATGAAATAAATAGTGAACGTTTCAATGTTATGAAAAATGTGTAACATTTTGTTAACATAGTGTCACGTAAGCATACGTTATAGAAATCGGATAGCGTGATTTGCAAATATGAGAGTAAAAGTACAACATACACTAGTTTACAATAAGTGTGGCTTTCAGATAAACCTCTGGGTCGCCGCAGTGTACGGAATGTAACATCCGACTTGCTCAGTGCATATAGGTGTCTGCATCACGATGAACTACATCTAATCGGTCCTTAGTTATAAGGTAGGATATCCTTGAAGCTTCGAGTGTCTACAATCTGTATGAGCCGGAACGATGTTTTCATTTTGTTGCAGGCATCGGTTGCAGCAGATAAAATCCAAGTCAAAACAGCAAGGTGCAAATAAATGTGTTTGCAATGTTAGTGACATTAGTTATCACCAGAATAAAAACACCTTGTATTCTAAGTTCAAGTAAGAATGATAGAAATAAAATGTGAAACAATCTAACCTGCTGTTCAATCCAGCGATGAAACAGTAAGAATATACACATGCAACACGAACAGTCCTATTTTGCTTTCGATAGATGTTCAAAAACGTGGCAGTCTATTTGCAGTACCTCGTTACTGTTACCATTCACTTACAATCATAATTTATCGAATCCGTAATCAAATCCCTGCCGGGTTTAACCAAAGACTTTAAAGTTGGTTGTAGTGGTTTCTCTCCTAACGCTCGGGGATAGGGGACAGCATTACGTCTGACTCGTCGGTGTCATTATAATGGACCGGCCGGATTCAATCCCTCGGCACTTCATAAGTGCCCCTGTGCTATTACTATAGAAATGTCGCTGACCATTATCGGCAAAATGCCGGCAATTCCCGCCCCATCCCTTATGTTTATTTAAACAATACTCTTTAAATTGACGGCGTTATTTTCAGACTTTTGGAGTCTGATTTTGTCTCGTTTGTTGTTTCACTTTCGGAAGACGTCTGTGTTTGTGTTTTACTATAATGATTACAAGTGTTACTTTCGCTACCCGTGTTCGAGGCTGGACTTAAAAAACAAAGTAAATCGTCGTTGCTTTGCCAATGATGGAGCAGCCAACATGTTTCTCTATGTTAACATTAGACATGAAGATACCGAGTCATGGTCTTACACACGCTTTCTCTACGTGTTTATTGAAGAGTTCATAGCGTTTTGGTCAAGTGATGCTAACGGGTGCACGCAAACTAAGCGTCTATCAATAATGGATAGGGAAATAAGAAAATGTCCTATAAGAATTACAATATAAATTTAAATGAGAACTACCTCTAGTCAGACATGCTGGTCATACCATTTAATCTAAATTTAATTTTCTTTATAATCAACAATTGTGTGAAGTATTTCTAATTCTACTTTCTTTTGACGACGTCATCACTTAATATAGAAATCCCACAGGAAGTGCGATGTTAGATCTCTGTAAATCCGATTTCAGCACCCCAGTCGGTCCAAATTGCCGATTGACCGTTCCGAGGTTGATGGCTTTGCTCTGTTTGTTAAATGAATTATCACCGATTTGTTCTTGCTTTTACATTTGGCTTGCATGTGATTTCTGTCGACATATGTACAATATGTACATGAGATTCATAGAATTTGTCATAGGATCTGATGTTAGATCAAGCGATTCCAATCTAGGAGTGAACTGTTTTGAAGGAAACGAGTATATGTCACCCGAGGGTTGGGATCTCCCGATCTGACAGCCCAAAAACATGTTCGTTTTTACACTTATCCAATTCACATTTCTCGCATACAATTTAGAAGTTACAAATCTCAAGTCACAAATCTCAAGTCACAAATTGTATGTTCGCAAACAAATTGCAAGTTATAAATATCAAGTTACAATTCTTAAGTTAAAACCACATTAATTAACAAGTTAAAAACTGACACTAGTCAGACGTAAGATACCGCATCCATATAGACGTCAGCGAATTTAAATTGTAAAGAATCCTAAATGACTTCCAAGGAGATAAAATAGAAATAGCCAACGTTATTTTGTGCCAAATTGAAGGCGTTAGTCTGAGCTTTAATTTGTTATTAGTGTATCTATTCATATCATGCAAGTAATTTTGCTCCATAGGTTCATTGTTTCTTTGAAATCATTTCAATTTAATTTAATTTACTCATAATTGGACGTTTTAAGAAGAACATACTATCTCACTTGCATTCGGATTTGTTCACAGCGCATTGGTATTGGACTGCAACAAGTGTTTCGTTATGTAGCGAACATGCTCGTGTTTAAGTAAGGTGCCCATATAAAGCAGTTGCTAGAGCAGTTGCCTCGATAGCAGGAGGTCATCGGTTCGATCCCACCCTGGGTAATGGAATTTTCCTGCTCACATTACTTCGATGGCGTCAGAACAGGTTCTCCAGAGAACCATGTGGAGCAGGAACAGGCTAGGAACTTTTGGTTCTGTTCAAGTGACATCTGGCAAAAAAAATGAAGGTAAAAAGCTGTTTACCCACCAGGCAGATCAGTTGGTAGAGCACCTGACTTCGGAGGAAGAGGTCGTGGGTTCGAACTCAATCCTGTGTACCAGTAATGGAATTTTACTAACTCGGATCACTTGCTACTGTTCTGTTAATTAGCAGTGCAGGTATTTCAAGGGTGTAAGTGTGGACGAGACTTTAGGATGTTTAATCTATTTATAATGATTAAACATGTGGCCAGCAAGTCCATATATGTATATACATGTGCTTGAAAATTTGGACATCAGAATGTTTTCAGAAATTTAGTTTAAATAACTATTCATCATTCTTCGCCTTCCCCTATGTCTTATTGACGTATTTTTTTCTTTAGGTTCCACAATGTGCTTAACAAGGATAGCATCCACAGCTGTTATAATGTTGGCACTCGGGTACACAATCTTCTACTCTCCAAGTGTAATATACGACAGATCCATCCTCACCGAAGATATCGCCGACGAATACGACTACATAATCGTCGACAGTGGTGCCGCAGGATCTGTGGTGGCGTCTAGATTGTCTGAAGATAAAGACACAACGGTTCTGCTTCTAGAAGCCGGTGGATTTTACGATGGAATCTATCATGTCCCGAATGAATGGTTTATTATGTCGCAAACGAGTCAAGACTGGAATTATTATACTTAACGACAAACAAATGCTAACTTGGGGTTTAGGGACCATAGGTCCGTATGGACAAGAGGAAAGGTTCTAAAAGGATCGACGATCCTCAATGCGATGCAATACACAAGAGGTAGTCCATTTGAGTTTGACGAATGGGCTCGTCAAGGATGCTGTAGCTGGAGTTACAGGGACGTGCTGCCTTATTTCCTCAAGTCGGAAGATATGCTGATAGAGGAATTCCATTCGTCAAAGTACCACAGCACATGAGGTCCAATGGCCGTCAGTACTGGAGGCGTAACACCATTAGCCGACTTGTAAATGAAGGCCGGCCAGGAGTTAGGATATCCAATCACCGACTACAACGGCGCCGATCAGGAAGGATTTAGCAAAATTCAAGCCAATGTTAGGAAAGGTGTTCAATTCTGATTGCTACAATGCGCGGAAAAATGATCTATATTTTGCTTGTTTTCCCACTAAACTAAACTTAATGCTGACCTTTATGCAGAAATACGTTGTTTGTGGTATGAACATTATATTGGTCCAGGACACAAACAGTTATACTTGGACATATAAAATTATAATATATACCATTTTATATTATACGTAATGTTCACAGAAGTCAAAATAATCAGTTTTAGTATTTATTTTAGAATCAGTGTTAACTGATGATACATTTTACATGGTAATGTGATGTCGGGAGCAGGTTTATAATGGTGCGATATACATTGTCTTAAGTACAAAAATAATGTTAACATAATAAACAATACATAATATTTTTTCCAGTATGGTCGCAAGTGGGTAGGTGGTAGGTGGTGTATCTGCATCAACCTTGTTTTCTCTTTGTTTTTGTTTCCGTTCTGTCTGGACTTATGGAACACATTTACTTCATCGAAGACATATGGATCGAAGTCGCCGAACTACCCTCATATCAGCCTGAGAACAGTTATCGTCGACGCGCTGGAGCACGACGCATATACATATATGGAATGCTCACTGAAAATTGCGCATGGGGAAAATCTGTTTAGTCGATTTTCTCACTCTGATGAAACACGGGTCCTTTTTCGGTAAACGGCATTTTATTTTTATTTATTTGCATAGTTTTTGTATCTATAACTTTAACGCAAACATACCAAAAAACGATATATTTTGGATTTATTCTTTTTTCATTAAAATTTCTAAACCTTAAAGGTAAATGTGCATGAATTCTGGGTACGCCCTCCCTATTAATACTTATGCAAGTAGCTAGGCATGCTTTTCGGTACCTTCTTCGAGAAAAAGCTAGCTCTGGACGATTCATTGAATATGCAAGTTAAAATCTGATTCTATGAATACTTCCTTTCACTTGACAGCAGCTTTTGTTTTATTGTATTTTTATAAATTTTAATTTGTTACTGTTTCTATCAGTTTGTCTTCATCTATTCAAGTTTAAAAATGTGAAGTAGGTAAAATTTAGGAAAGAATAAACATTGACTTTATATACATAATCTAAATACAAAAATGCCCCATAATCCATACAAAACAACTTTGAAAAATTTAAATAAGATACCTAGAAAGAAAAAAATACTATGTTCCAGAAACATATAATTTGAACAATAATTATTGGTGTTTTCGTGCACATGGGTAATTTCTGCTTGTACATGTTAGTTTTATAGTTCATTGTTATAATCTTCTTTTCTTCTTTATATGTAACATCACGGAAAACCTATTAAATGGTACCAGTTTTGCTTTTTATTGTGTTTTAAATCATTATATGGCATCAGGAATTAACATTAAACATAGTTTTGGGAGATTTATAGTATACTGAAAACCTGCAAATGAAAACCAAAATGCCTTTGTTACTTGCTCCCATATTGCTTTAACCTGTTTACCTGTTCCAGTTTTTGCGTCGCCTTTGATGCTTCTTATTAACAACTGTTCTTGTTATTTCACTGCGTGTACAGGATCATAAACATTAATTTGGAGGATGTCGTCCCATTACATAATGGCTTGATCACTTGCACCCCGCCATCTACCTAGGTAAACTCGACTATAAGACACTCGAATAATCGACTTTCTTGGATAGAAAAGGGTTTAAAATTTAAACAGAAAATGATATCTCTTTACTAAAGGACCAAACATCTACATTTGAATGCAGGCTCTGCGCTATAGGAAGAACTGATTCTAGATCTGAATATGTCTATGTGTAGTAAAGCCGGCCCTCGTGCTGTGGACTTCACTTAAAGGTTATGTATTAAAACAAAAAACATTGTTTGTGTCATTCAATTTTTGTTTTGTTGGGTTAAATTGATGGACTGGTAATACTTACTTTCTGTGATAATACTTTAATATGAAACAAATGTTCCTGATAAGAGTTTTCCCTAACTACTGTAACAAAGTTAGAAACAAACTTCGACACTATTCACAGAATGTATGTGGAATATTCCTTTGTTAGAAGACACTTAAAATCAAGCGGTCTATTATGCTGCGATGAGTAAAACACTTTTCTTCTCTGTCTAGCGTAGTATCAGTGCAGAAAGAGCTTATGGCGATCGCTGGAAAATCGCACAATATTACATAGAGTCAACACGTTTTATAAAATCTTTCACAGTATCGCGTCAATTCATCTTAATTCCATTTAAACCAAGGCTGATTAGTATAAATGCTATAAACTAGTTCGAAGGGGTGCTGCGGCCAATTAGTAGAGTCGGGGTCGACCTCCTCCAAAATATTTAGACGTCACTATAACCCTAATTATTATTATTATTATTATTATTATTATTATTATTATTATTATTATTATTATTATTATTATTATATTGGACGTGAAAGACCATGAACGGGCATTAAAATATCTGGCTTTTTCAGTGAAATGGAAATTATATGTTCACAGCGCAAATAAAATTTGTATAAACTTCTTAAGAAATTTCTACTGTTCACCAGCCGCATGTCTTTTCAATTTCAATTTGTCAGTGAATAAACTTTAACATTTTCACAAGATAGCTGCATATCTACGAGTTTAACAAAAAACGGGGCCATTTTTATGTTGGAAACATTTTTTCAACCTTCTATAGCTACGCACATACTATTATATAATCCGACCTTTCTTCATTTTTAAATGGTATCTCTGTGTGTTTTGTTTTTTAGTTAAATGACTTATCACAAATTTGTTCTTTCTTTTCGCTTGGCTTGCATTTGAAATACCTTTGTTCTGTGCCTTTTCGGAGTTTGGTATAAGTTGCAATGCTCATAGGACTTAGTCATATATTCTTATTTATGATCACAACAATGTAACTTGCGCAGTGTGGCGGTCGCAAAAAATCTCCCCGTGCATGTAATCTATGTTGTCATTTAATTCATCCTACAAGGATTGTTACGTGTATTTCCTTTAAAGGACATTGGACTTTGGTTCTTCAATTCCATCTTCACAAGAACAATTTATTCGTCTCTGGTCATGTTTGTTCATGATTAAGAAAGTCAATTTTATTTATAGTCAACCATTGTTGTGTAGTTTTTCAAATCGAAACAATACCTTATTCTTTTCTAAATACTATGTGGACATTATTTTTCAATGACGTCACTACTTTCGGCATATCTTATAGAAAATATCAGCGATTGGACATTTTGTATTCAAATAAATCGTTCTTCTTTTCAGTGCTTGCATTTGAGAAACTCGTCAGAAAGTTCGAGGTTAGAGCTCTGTAAAACCGGTTTAATCAGCCCAGTCGGTCCATATTGCCGACTGACCGTTCCAAGGCGGTAACTGTCGGTTTAATCTTTTAGTTAAATGACTCATCACAAATTTGTTTTTACTTTTTGCTTGGCTTGCATGTGAAATACCTTTGTTCTGTGCCTTTTCAGAGTGTGGTTTATGTTGCAATGCTCATAGGACTTTGTCATATATTCTTATTGTGGTATAAAATAGTTTGTTTCAACTTGTGGCCAGCACAATGACATTTTCACTGGTTTGTCAGCCACATATTGTCTGCATATTTTGTTTTATTTTTAAGTAAATATGTTATTGTTATTTTTTCAAAACAATAGTATTACTTTTAATTATTGAAATTTGTTCCCGATTTGCTTGACGGTGTCTATGCCTCTGAGAAGGTTTGCAGCCTTCTCTGCCACCATGATGGTTGGTGCGGCAGTGTTCCCAGCAGTCACATTAGGAAATATAGACGTATCAACGACCCTAAAATTAGACACACCTTTAACCTTTAGTTGGGGGTCTACAATCGCTGTTGGGTCATTGTCTGCGCCCATCTTACATGTGCAAGAGGGATGATAGTTAGTAATAGCAACATGGCAGATGACACACTCCTAATACTCATTACTTTTGAATTCGTGATCCAAACACACAGGAAATTTCATACTGTTCAAATTTGCACCAATCGACTTTATCGTTTTTGTTTCAATGAAGCGTTCCCAGATTCGAATTCAAGCGATTATTTCCTCAACATCTCGTTTATCAGAAAAATACCTTGGATCAATAATTGGGTAATCAAATGGGTCTGAGCTTCGTAATTTGATGGTTCCTCTACTTTTTTGGTGAGTCGACACATGTGCCGAAACCGTGAACATTATCATCTGGAGCAAAGTATTCAATAGTGTCATTATAATTGAAAAGCATATATGCTGCCGCTGACACAAACTTGCTAAAGAGTATTAATTGAAGATGTACCGCTTCTTTTCTACGAGCATTTTCGTCCAAATAAAAGAATGCGTTGCCTTCTGAACCAGCGATTGATTTCGGACCTGTTCCGAAGAGACTGTACTGAAGTTGGGACCACCAGCTAAAAGTCACGTCAAATGTTAAGCTGTAGGGTTTGTTGATCATCGTAAACAGAACAAGCATGTAATGGTCTTGTAGATTTTCCCCAACTGGAAGGTCGGCAATAACGAGAATGTTGAGCTCTTCCAAGTGCGATCGTGGCCCAATGCCAGACAGCATCAGTAGCTGTGGTGTATTGATAGCACCGCCTGATAAAATAACTTCTCGTCTAGCCTTTACATAACGCTTGCGGTTGTTTTTGATAAAATATACCCCATCAGCACTTTTGTCAATGATTTTCACTTTAGTTACAAACGAGTTAATGCTGATATCAAGGTTTTGTCGTTTACCAGCACGTCCGAGATATTCCAAACCCGTACTGCTCCGAACACCTTTCCTAACATTGACTTGAATTTTGCTAAATCCTTCCTGATCGGCGCCATTGTAGTCAGTGATTGGATAGCCCATTTCTTAACCAGCTTTCATGTACAAGCCTGCCAATGGTGTCACGTCACCAGTACTGACGGCCATAGGACCTCCGGTGCTGTGGAAATTGGACGACTGGAATTCCTTTATCTGCATATCTTCCGCCTTGAGGAAGTACGGCAGCACGTCTTTATAACCCCAGCCCGTGCATCCTTGTCGAGACCATTCGTCAAACTCAAAACGACTTCCTCTTGTGTAATGCATCGCATTGAGTATCGTCGATCCTCCTAGAACCTTTCCTCTTTGCCATACGGACCTACGATCCCTGAGCCCCAAATTAGCATTTGTTTGTGGTTCAGTATAATAGGTCCAGTCTTGCTTTGTTTGTGTCATAATAAGCCACTCATTTGGGACATGAAAGTTTCCATCGTAGAAATCTCCCGCTTCTAGAAGCAGAACCATTGTGTCTTTGTCTTCAGACAATCTAGACGCCACCACTGATCCTGCGGCACCACCGCCGACGATTATGTAGTCGTACCCATCGGCGATATCTTCGGCGAGAATGGATCTGTCATATATTACACTAGGGTAGTAGAAGTTTGAGTACACGAGTGCCAATATGATTACAGCTGTGGATGCTATCGCTGTTGAACCCATCGTGGAACCTAAAATTAAAATAAATTTAAAAACTCCATATGAGGAACACTCTGATATACAAATGTACGAGCACATTTATATGCATATATGGACTTTTTGGACATATGTTTATAATTTTAAGACCGTTAACCACCCTGGGGTCTCACCTACACGTATGCCTATGGTTTACCGTACGATGCTTATTAACATAATAAGTATTTTGCGTTTAAAATTGTAAATTCTAATGTTTGTTATGTGACGTTACAAAAAGATAGTAATATTTTACTACGAGATAATAACAAACCCTAATTCACACATCGAAACCCACTTTTCAAGTGTTTTCCTTATTAAGATTATGTTCTTAAAAAAATAAGGTTAGCATCAACTTGTTGGATGAACATTGCTAATATTTCCACATTAAACTACATTACAAGGAATCAATTTGTAAGAAGAAAATAAAAGAAGTTTCCATTTATCGGGTATTTACACAATACGGACAACTCATTACGAAGCGGATAAAACAACAACGCGGACTGTAACAGGTCATGACCCTAATGACATATTTTATCCAATATTTTATTCATCTCTTTTCCAAACGCTAAACAGTCTCAAAATACATGAGTTATATTTATGAGACATGTACACGAACATGTACATTTGTCCAGGGTTTGTTTAAATTTTAATGGTTTCTATAATTATCATACGACCTTTTCATATTTACCTGCAAAATATCCCTTGTAATTTGCACAGTGCACATAGACGGTGAACGTTGTATAGTTAGTTAAGTTTTACAATATTTTTTTCTAATGTTAAAGTATTAATGACCATTTTAATTGCATTCTCAGTTTTGCTACGTTACTTTACCATACAACACTGTGCCACGACTTTGCTTTTTCACATACATGACTTTTAATATGAGTTACGCTGTGAACGTTTCAAGGTTATGGGAAGTGGGTGACATATTTGTCAACAGATTGTCACGTATGCATTGTTCTGTGCTGTTTCAGGGTTTGGTATATGCGACAATGCTCAAAGGACTTTGTCATATATTCTTATTGTAAAAAATCGTATATCGTGTGTTTAAGATTTTGAAATTACATAATGTGACAGGATGTAATTATAAGATCATATTAAACTGACACTAGGTTTTTCAATTCTTCAATGCACTATACTGTACAAACATGAAAGTAAACTTATACGTGTAAAATAAGTGAGGCATCAAGATAAGAATTCTGGGCCACCGACGTGCACCAAGGTAATACCTGACTTGCTCACTGCATATAGGTATCTGCATTACGATGTACATACGATGGATGCATAGAGAAACAGAGAAGCTGCAAGGGTCTGCAATATGTATGTTCCTGAACGATGTTTTTTGTGCAATCATCGGTTGCAGCAGGTAAAATACACAAGCAAAACAACAACAAGGTGCAAATAAATGTGTTTGCAATGTTAGTGACATAAATTATCATCTAGACATAATACTTGTATTCTAAGTTCAAGTAAGAATTATACAAATGATAATTTAAGAAATTTTACCTGCTGTAAGATGAGACAGAAAGAAGATGCACATGCCACACTAGCAGACCTTCTGTTCATCTGCAGGCTTTCGATAGATGTCCAAAAACGTGCAAATCTATGTGCGATAAAAAGTACACTAATATCCCAAAATCTTCTTAACGAAATTTATTACGTGAAAATGGACGAGGCGTATGGAATCCGTGCATCAGCGACAAATGTCTTCATACATTCTCATAGGCGAAGCTATTGCCCGTTACTCACCCATGTGTCCTAGTCTAGGTGACATGCGTTCCTAAAGCATGAACGTCAGCAAATGATATGCAATCCTTCTATTTACATTTATCTCGGTCAGACTCAATTTGCTTTTGCTATTAGGATTAAGACAAGGGTTATCATAGGGTTATCATATTACAGAAATAATAACAAACACGCAGAAGTTAAGGTTGATTCAACAGCCAAGTGCTTTTATTCGACTTGCACACTTAATAAATCTAATGCCAGGCTAGCTAGTTCGATGAAGAGTTGTGAAAAAGCTAGATTTCGGAAGCACACATGATGGACACTGCATGACCTGGACTACTCGTGGTCAGTTATGCAAGCCTGGGAAGAAGCAGAGTGTGTACAGAACAAATATGTATGTCTAATGAGATTAGACGCGCCAAATGTGTCTTGGCAGGCTTAATAACCATAAAATGATGCATAGGTATTATAATTGATATTTACCTTGTGTATTTTTCCAACTTCGCACGTGCTGGTCTATGTCATGTATAAAGACAGTTTTGCTCGCAGTCAAGGTCGAAAACCACTTATAAAAGTCACGTCCATCCGCCTTTCCTGCCTTCAAAAAGCAGTATTTTTCCAGACCCGTTTACCCATTATTTTCTAGCCTTCACTACTGACATGCCTTATAGATATTCATATCACGCTCTACTATTCATTACAAATGAGCCATATATTTGACAAAATCCATAATGTTTGTCTGATATTCGTACAATATGTCTATGTACGCATGCGCAGTTTAAGATGTTAACTACAGTTTAAGGTACTGGGTAGATTTTGCTTGGAAACATTTCGCACTCCCAGCTTGAAGAAAAACTCGTTTGAAGGACAATAAACATGTATTCACATATTAGCAGGTACTATATGATAGATCATTTAAAATGGCCAAAGTGTCGAAGTGGCTTTTATATTTAACCTTTAAACCTGACTAGGAGCTGCAAACTATCCTTGTTCAGAGATAACTAAACCCTCTTCTACTTGCACAAACGAGCGACCCTGACCTAGACTGAGACATGCGCTTGTGCATAACTGTTGTTGGACAGGTATTATTTTAAATTGTATGCAAGTTCCACCTAAGAAGAATGTTCACTATACGGAGGTATAACTCCTCACCAAAATCGTGGCACTTGAGACATGTACAGAACTGCTCATACAAAGTATTGGAAAGCATCTTTCTTTAATGTTAAGTAACATAATGACTTATCGCAAATTATAATCTTTCTTATACGTTAAAAGCTTTAACATCAATCATTGATAAATAAAGTAGATCCTAATTATATAATTCGTATATATAAGCTGTTTTAATTATTGTTTTAGTTTTACTGCAGAAGTAAACTTCATAACGAACCCGATAGGTCAGTCTGTTCACAGTTAAGCTTTGTACAGATCGTATATTTTTACTTATCGGAGGACCCATCTATAGTCATTATAGCGACGTTTGTCTATTATAAGAAAGAAGTGGGCAAGGCAATTGTCTTGGCAGAACACCGACGCGCCGCAGATGACCTGGAATATCACTTTTCATGAAACATCCATTTCGATTGGGCCACGAACCCTCGCTGTGATATTATATTTCCGTATTTTCGGAGGAATGCGACGCCTATATATGGAATGCTCACTGAAATTTGCGCATGGGGAAAGTCTGTTTAACGGACTTTCTAATCCTGATAAAATACGGGTCCTAATTCGGTAAACGGCCCTTTTTTTATATTTAAATTTTTATTTATTTCTGTGTCTGAAATTTTTTATGCAAACATGGCAGAAAACAAGAAAGGTTTTTTTTATTTCCTTTTTCTTTGTTACTGAACTTCAGAAGGCGTAAACAAGCAAAAACTGTTGCAACACTTTGGACTCTATAATCGGTGGATGGAACTCGAAAAGACGACAAACTGCCAAGACGACATGATGAAAAGTGACAAAAACTAAGTTTTAATGTCGCTGATGTTGGCATACGTTTTGTTGCATCATTACACCGTTCTTTCGTCTTTCATATAGGCGCTATCGAAAACAAGAAAGTACGAACTCGCTTATTAGCCAATATATTTCAATTAATCTTATGACAAATCTTATCTATTGAAGGACAATATATTGACATATAAATCTTGTGAACATAGTTAATTTTTATCCCATTAATCTTTGTGACTTCATTTAAAACGGGACATATAGTTCCTGAAGGAGCTATACACTGAATACAGCGCATCATAAATGAGGGATAGTGAAGATAGTGAACTAAGACAGAAAACTGTGCTGTTGTGTTATAATTGAAGCACGTGAAGGATTCAGTAAAGGGACACTGGACAATTTGTAAAAGTGCATTTTCGTTAAATTTAAAAACAACATAGCCTGAGTAAGTATATTTTAGTTGTTTGTTGACGTTTTCTTTTTATTTAGAACATAAGAACTTTGTTAAAACCAAAAAGATTAATGGAATTAAATCTCTAATCAGGGATGGATCCAGGAAGAGAGATGCCCCCTAACCAGGTAAAAAAGTGGAGTTGTGAAAACACATACATGTAAGTTTAAAAAATACTAAGCTTTTTAAAAAAATTGTCTGTTGACTGCTTGGGTCGAAGTTAGGGTCCCTAACTGTGTATATATATCTAGTATTTATAGCGACTAAGTTGATTGGATCTTGATTCATACACCTTCATCTCCCACCAAAATTTTCTGGATCAGCCCTTGTCTCTGATCACTTTATCAAATGTGAACATGGTATAATCCAAAAGACTGTGTTGTCTGGGTTGTCAAATGCTTTGCGATATTTTGTGATCTTCTTGAAGTCGCTGTTAGCTCAACGACCTAGTGTATCTGTGAGCTGAGCATGCGGAAATAAATGTTATGACTATATATATTGTAATGCTTATAAGACGTTTTCATTATTTCCTTTTTAAACAAAACGCTGTTTGGCTCGTTAGTGACGCAATAATTTAAATGCATTTAAAGTGTGGCTCAAATAGTTCTAAGTGTCAAAAACATATGAATGGCTAGCCAAGTCGATTTTATTAATATTTTAAAAAAGAATATCAAATCCAGCACTGTCACACAAAATCTTCTATATAACAACTGTATTATTCTTTAGAGAGAGTCAGTGTATAAACGTACCAGCTGATAAGTGCTAAAGTTGAAAACTGTTGAGTGTATTAATAAATTTGTCTCTTCATTTCAGGATAATGGCGATGGTTTCAAACGTTGTCCCAGTGTTGGTCGTTATCCTTGCCCTTGCATGGTATTACAAATCCTCTCCTGGAGTACTTTACGACCGGTCCATCCTCGCTGACGAAATTGCCGACGAGTACGACTACATTATTGTCGGCGGTGGTTCTGCAGGCTCTGTTGTGGCATCTAGGCTGTCCGAAGACGATGATACAAAGGTTCTGCTACTGGAAACCGGTGGATTTTATGATGAAAACGAAAAATTTCATGTTCCGATAGAATGGCTAAATCTTGAACTTACCAAACACGACTGGGCATATGTTACAGAACCCCAAACCCATTCAAGCTTTGCTCTTAATAACCGTAGGTCCTTTTGGCCAAGGGGAAGGGTACTTGGAGGATCAAGCGTCTACAATGCACAGCAATATACACGCGGAAGTCCGTTTGAATATGATGAATGGGAGAAAAATGGTTGTACAGGATGGAGTTACAAGGAGGTTCTTCCATATTTCAAGAAATCTGAAAATATTCAAATAGATGATCTTATGTCCTCGCAATACCACGGCACTGATGGACCAATTGCAGTTAGTACAGGGGGTGTCACACCTCTGGCAGACTTATACATGCAAGCAGGGAGGGAACTCGGCTATAACATCAATGATTACAACGGAGAAGATCAGGAAGGATTTAGCAGAGTTCAGTTGACCGTTCGAAAGGGTGTTAGAAGCAGCACAGGGGTAGAATTTCTTGGTCGCGTAGGAAAGCGACACAACCTCGACATCAGCATCAACACCTTTGTAACAAAGCTTGCAATTGATGATCGACGGGCATATGGTGTATATTATATAAAAAACAATAGGAAACATCTTGTGAAAGCTAGGAAAGAAATTGTTCTTTCAGCAGGCGCTATTAATTCTCCACAGTTACTGATGCTATCTGGGATAGGTCCAAAAAGCCATTTAGAAGATTTGGGGATACCAGTTTTAATCGACCTACCAGTCGGAAAAAACTTGCAAGACCATCAAATGGCATTCTTGTTTACGAAAATAAAGAAGTCGTACGGTATAACGGATGATGTATTGAACAGCTGGTGGTCTAAGTTTAGGTATAATATGTTCGGTACAGGACCACTGACGATTGGCGGAACAGACGGTTCCGGATTCTTTTACGTTGATGATAATCTTCGAGCAAAATCTTCGCCTCAGATTCAATTAATGCTTTTTAGTATGTTTTTAGATAATAGCAAGGCAAAGTTTTTTAACTTCAATCAAACGATGTTGAAAGACTACTTGGCTGAAAACGGGAACGTCCATGGCATCAACACAATTGTCAGTGTCACTCATCCGAAAAGTAAGGGGACTATTCAGCTTAGAAGTACCGATCCGTTCGATTATCCCGTCCTTGACCCTAAATATTTAACTGACAAACGGGATGTTGAAGAATTCATAGGAGGGATAAGAATATGGGAGAAATTTATCCAAACACCGACTATGAAATCATTGGGGGCCGATATAAATCAAATGAACCTGCCATTTTGTTCTGAGCATGAGTTCCGATCGGACGCGTATTGGGAATGCTTCGTGCGGCACGTGGCTGTGACTTTTTATCACCACTCCGGTACCTGCAAGATGGGGGCATCCAATGACCCCAATGCCGTCGTTGATCCCGAGCTGAGAGTCAATGGAATAAAGGGACTGCGTGTTGTGGATGCATCCATCTTGCCCAACGTTACATCCGGAAATACCAACGCTCCAATAATCATGGCCGCGGAAAAGGTCTCCGATATGATCCGAGGAAAGAATACTGTGAAACATTTAAGAATTAACTAATCTTTAATTTGCTAAAGCAAGTGTTCGGTAACCCACTCAATCACTTAGACGGCTCCGTTATAAACACGCATGGTTCTCACATTTGGAAGTAATATAGGGATAAGCTAGTGGCCATCAGAAGTGAACAAATTAAAAAGCCGGCATCAAAATATAGGGAGTGATACATGTATATAAATAAAAAAAAACGCATATGAGCATTTCACTCTTGGACATCATACTGGTAAAGTGTGAGGCGTTTTTAAAGGATATACTTCGAATCTTTTGAAATTTTACAGGTTTAAAGCTTGTGTTGTCTCAGACATTTTCAACAAATTATAGGGTGTAACGGATAATAAATGGATGTTATAGACAAGTCACATTCTAAGCATACGAACTTTGTATATGTTTTATATCAATAAACATTTTGAGACAATGCCAATCAATGTAGATAAACTACTGCTCGTTTTTTGTGTTAGAATGACCGTTCCCTATCAAACTATACACCTGCGCTTGCACCGTAGAGAGACATTAATAAGTAGACAGTGGTGTCCGACAATTGCCTTTATCTGATACCTGTTCTGGAGATTTGTCTTAAGCTGCATAAACCTATACTTTTTAGTTTGAGTAAAGGCTGTTGATAATATTGCCTCAATTTTAAAACAGTAGAAATTGTAAATAATATTGCTTTAAATGTCCATTTTTCAAAATCTATAAACTAGCACGATGGGGACTTCAGCTAATAAAGATGTGGGCGTCAGAGCTGATTACCCGGATGGTCATGTAAGTGATCACGTTGTTTTCTTGTTTGAATATGGCTAACTGTGCAACGCAACTCGGATGGGAAATCGATTTTTTGTAATGACAAGTGAGGTGTTGTGCTTAGCTTTTAACGTGGATGTAAGGCATCAATAAACAGGATTCCGTGGTATCTTTTCATGGGATTGTAGTTATCTGATTGCGTGAGATAAAAAAATATTGGTCTAAACTGTCGGATACCACCTTTTGGAGGTACCTCCTATTGACCTACTTTACCGCGAGATGTAAGGTCACTCACAATCGCTTTGCTTGTTACATCCCAGGTACCACGTTTCTAATGATGATCTTTCCTACGCGCTTGGGAGGAAATTCGATACTTATGTGAACTTTCGATAAATGTGTGCTGCTACAGGATTTTCCTGTGTGCATGTATATGATAAAAACACAAGGAATTTATCTTACTTTGGTACATATTGTGATAATCACATAATAAAAACTTTGTTTCATGTTTTTTTCATGTTCACTCGGCCAGCACCTAATTTCCGTTATAATACGGTCTTTCAACTCCACATCCAATTTGTACTCTCGTCACACCCACTTTTGCACGCCTCAGTTACTCATCTTGTATTGTATCGTCATTTATATCGAACATTTATCTCGTTAATCTTTTAGAAGCATAGTTAATTTTTTTGTCAGACAAGCTTTAATTAAATGCTGTCACAGTAAGCCGACATAACAGTTGCCATCTTGACACTGTATGACAAATAAATGCACTTACGATCATGTTACATTGCCTTTTCATATGTAAATTACTTGCCGAGAGCAGATTTGCTAGTCAAACAAAGACAATAGCAAACTAACCCCAATAACTGTGAATATATTTGCATATGAAAAGATGTGTTGATTCATATTTCTTGGATAATCTCGAAGAATACGACATAGCTATAATTGAAAAGGGGATGTCAGCAATAATAAGGAAATATGACAAAGTCCTGAGCATTGCACCATATACCAAAATTTGAAAAGGCAAAGGATAAAGGTATTCACATGCAATCCAAATGTAAAAAAATCTGTGAAGAGTCATTAAACAAAAAGAGCAAACCCAACAGTTACCGCCTTTGAACGGTCAGTCGGCAAAAAGGGCCTCTGGGGTGCTAAAATCTTGCTAAAACCGTTTTACAAAACTCTTACCTCCCACTATAAACACACACATTTAGTTTACATAACTTCGATCTAAGCATTTAACATTCAAAATTTACTTTAAACGCTTAGTATTTTTAAGCTTACATGTATGTGTTTTCACAATTCTGTTCTTTTACCTGGTTGGTGGGAGGGGAATGCAGCCCCACCCCCATCCCTGGATCCATCCCTGTCCTGTTCATGTGTACATAGAATTGAGGAACAAAGTCCAAGGTCCAAGGTACATCCAAGGAAAATTCACGTAACAATCCTTATTTATAAGTTATTATACATTTTACTGTACAATACGGGAATATATTGGACGGTCACGTGGTACAAATGCAGATTGTCGATTGGATGTATAATTAGATGTATAATAATAGGAATTAATTAACACCAAAGCTTACATGCACGGGGAGATTTTTACGACGCCACACGACACATGTAACATTGTTGTAATCATGAATAACGCATTATGACAAAGTCCTATGAGTATTGCAATATATACTATGATTTGCAAAGGCACGGGACAAAGTCCTATGAGTATTGCAATATATACTATGATTTGCAAAGGCACGGGACAAAGTCCTATGAGTATTGCAATATATACTAAGATTAGCAAAGGCACGGGACAAAGTCCTATGAGTATTGCAATATATACTAAGATTTGCAAAGGTACGGGACAAAGTCCTATGAGTATTGCAATATATACTATGATTTGCAAAGGCACGGGACAAAGTCCTATGAGTATTGCAATATATACTAAGATTTGCAAAGGCACGGGACAAAGTCCTATGAGTATTGCAATATATACTAAGATTTGCAAAGGCACGGGACAAAGTCCTATGAGTATTGCAATATATACTATGATTTGCAAAGGCACGGGACAAAGCTATTCTCATAAAAGCCAGATGTAAAGAACAAATATCATTTAGAACAACAAGAGCAATGACAGACAATACGTTTTATTTCAATCAAGATATAAAGCAAGTACAGCAAGGGGAATAGTAAAATACACAAATTAGAATAAAAAGCAACAATAGTATAAAATGTAAATTATTGTCAATGTTAGGTTTGGTGAGTACAATATTATATCAAGAAACCAGAATTTAATTAATGGTTAATTCAATTAGAGTTTAAGAACGCTGTTGTTGTGAAGGTGTAGATGGGCTCGATGTAGTCATACATAAAATACGCCATGAAAAGTGTCTTCTCTACATATTTACTAAGCACAAATAGTGTAACAGGAAAACATAAGGAAAATGGTTTACTTTGTCCATTGAAAACAAGATTATAAACTAAAACCTAATGGAGACACATATTTGAAGTACTTCCGACTGTAGCAATAATAAATAAACTAATGGGATAAAATGGAATGATGCTTATGGAAATGATGTGACTGCTAATTAGGCCTGTGCAGCTACATTCTTATCATTATAGCACAGGGGTACTTACGAGGTGCTAAGGGACTGAACCCGGCCGGTCCATTATACTGACACCGACGAGTCAGGCGTAATGCTGTCCCCTTAGCCCTGAGCGTTAGGAGGGAAGCCACTATTCCCAACTTTAAAGTCTTGGTTTGACCAGGCCGGGGTTTGAAATCACGACCTCCCGATCCGCAAGACGACGCTCTACCACTTGAGCTATTGTGGCCGGTGAATTGGATTTGGATAGACTTTATGTATGTTCAGCTTTCCTTATGGAATATATTTTTATGGGGACGATAGTGAAGCAGTCATTAACAGGTAGCCGCAGTTGTTCTGTGTGATCATTTTCAGAGAAAAGAACCGAGTGTTCACTACTCCATTGGAAATGTGGTATATGGTGTTAAGGAAATCAGCAGCAACGTGCAAAGTTTCGTATTATGATATATATCAGACATCGTGTCTAATGATAAATGAAGTGATGGCGAGCTGTTTCCCACTGCAAAAATGCAATGATGTTTAAGAAAATGTTTACAAGATGTTTGTCGAATATTATTATCATTACTGAAAGCACTGACGACGCCCAGCTTTGCAAGGCAACGATGATTGGTTATGTACAAATTTGATCTGTTCTTTGAAGAGGCATATTGAATTTGAATTACGTTTAATGTCGTAGGAAAGGAGACTGCAACAACATAATATTTAAGAAAATACTAACTAACATTGGCAAAATATACAAATGACCTACGCTATTATCACCAGCTGTGAAAACAGAAGATGTTGTTCAACGTTTACAAAATATGCCATGCTGGTTCTTACTTACAGATATCTGAGAAAAAGATATATTAAACGATTTGAGTCAACATAATTTTTTAAAGAAGAAGAGGCAAAATGCTATTCTTTATACTAAATACTTTCTTCATCATTTTTCAGCAACAATTCAAATTAGACATTGTTAACCGTTACTATGACTTCCGAAACCTATTTTCACCAGCTAGAGAACCGGATACATGCCATCCATGTACATGACAAAAGGTCTAGCAAAATATGATACATTGAAGATTTTACACGTGTATTCTTTTGGAAGATCATCGGATTTTAACACCCCAGAAATTAACAATAATTAAATAAGTAGTTTGTAATATAGATTTTTTTTAAAATAAAACACGGACAATATAGTTTAATAAAAGAATTAAGTAATAAAAAAAAACACTTGAACAAACAATTGTTTGGCGCTGCTGAGGTGCCAACTCGAGACCTCAGTTGTAAGTAGATTGACGGGGAGGTGACAGTGGGTGTGACGAAAATGTTAGGAAAGTGGTAGTGGGTGTGACGAGAGTGTCAGAAAGGCGATATTGCGGGATGAAGAAAGTGTCAGAAAGGTGATAGTTGTTGTGAGGAAGGGAAGGGGATAGTGTGGATGGGGAAAAGGTCAGGAAGAAGATAATGGGGATGAAGAGAGTGTTAGAAAGGTGATAGTGGGTGTGGGGAAAGTGCCAGAAAGGTGATAGTGGGTGTGGGGAGACTGTCATAAAAGTAAAGATGGGTGTAGGGAGAGTGCAAGAAAGGTAATAGTGGGTGTTGGGAGAGTGTCAGAAAGGTGATAGTGGGTGTGGGGAGAGTGTCAGAAAGGTGATAGTGGGAAATGAAGAAAGTGTCAAGAAGGTGATAGTTTGTGTGAGAAGAAAAGAATCAGAATTGTGATAGTGGGAAATAAAAAAAAATGTCAGGAAGGTGATAGTTGGTGCGGGAGGAAAAAAATTAGGAAGAGGATAGTGAGGGTGCGGAGAGTGTTAGAAAGGTGATAGTGGGAAATGTAGAAAGTGTCAGGAAGGTGATAGTTTGTGTGAGAAGAAAAGAATCAGAATTGTGATAGTGGGAAATAAAAAAAATGTCAGGAAGGTGATAGTTGGTGCGGGAGGAAAAAAATTAGGAAGAGGATAGTGAGGGTGCGGAGAGTGTTAGAAAGGTGATAGTGGGAAATGTAGAAAGTGTCAGGAAGGTGACAGTTGGTGTGAGAAGAAAAGAATCACAAAGGTGATAGTGGGAAATGAAAAAAGTGTCAGGAAGGTGATAGTAGGTGCGGGAGGAAAAGAATCAGGAAGGGGATAGTGTGGGTATGGAAAAAGATTAGGAAGAGGATAGTGAGGGTGCGGAGAGTGTCAAAAAGGTGATAGAGAAGATGTTGAGTTTATCAGAAAGGTAATAGTGCGTGTAAGGAGACTCAAAGGTATGTGATAGTGGGTGTGAGGAGAGTAAAAAGTAGGTGATAGTGGTTGTGAGGAGAATTTGAGGAAAGTGATAGTGGGTGTGAAGAGGGTGTGAGGAGGTAAGAGAAAGTGTGTGAGGAAAGTATCAGGAAGGTATAGTGAGTGTGAGGAGAGTATAAGGAAAGTAATAATGGGTGTGAGGAATGTGTCAGGAAGGTATAGTATGCGTGAGGAATGTGTTAGAAAGTGGGGGTTAGGAGAGTGTCAGAAAGGTGATGATGGTTTTGAGGAGTGTGTCAAGAAAGGGAAATGTGGGATGAGGAGAGTGTCAGAAAAGTGATAGTAGGTGTGAGGAGAGTGTCAGGAAGGTGATGGTGGGTGTAAGGATTGTGTCAGGAAAGGGGATAGTGGGATGAGGAGAGTGTCAGGAAGGTGATAGTGTGGGTATGAAAAAGTCAGGATACGTGGGGAGAGGAAAGTGTCAGAATGGTGATAGTTGGTATGAGGAGAGTATCAGAAAGGTAATAGTGTGTGTGAGGAGAGTGAAAGGTGGATGGTAGTGTGTGTGAGAAGGGTGCTAGGAAGTTGATAGTGGGTTTGATGAGAGTATCAGGAAGGGAATAGTGGGTGGGAAGAGAGTTAAAGGTTGGTGATAGTGAGTATGAGGAGAGAGAAAGGTAGATCAAAATCGGTGTGAGGAGAGTTAAAGGTGGGTGGTAGTCGGTGTCTGGAGAGTATGGGGAACGTAACAGTGGGGGTGAGAAGAGTGTCAGGGATGAAAAAGTTGGGTTATGAAAGTGTCAGGAAGGTGATAGTGGGGTTGAGTTGAGTGTCAAGAAGGGGAACGTGGGGGTGAGGAGGGTGTCAGGAAGGGGAAAGTGGTGGTAAGGACAGTGTCAGAAAGGTGAAAGTGGTGGTGAGGAGAGTGTCAGGAAGGGGAAAGTGGAGGTAAGGAGAGTATCAGTAAGGAAACAGTGGGGTTGAGGTGAGTGTCAGAAAGGGAATAGTGGTGGTGAGGAGAGTGTCAGGAAGGTTATAGTTGGGGTGAGGAGAGTGTCAGGAAGGGGATAGTGGTGGTGAGGGGAATGTCAGGAAGGGAAAAGTGGTGGTAAGGAGAGTGTCAGGAATGTGATAGTGGTGGTGAGGAGAGTGTCAGGAAGGGGAACGTGGGGGTGAGGGGAGTGTCAGGATGGGGAAAGTGGGGGTAAAGAGAGTATCAGTAAGGAAACATTGGGGATGTGGTGAGTGTCAAGAAGGGAATAGTTTGGGGAAAGGGGAGTGTCAGGAAGGGAATAGTTTGGGGAAAGGGGAGTGTCAGGAATGTGATAGTGGGGTTGAGGTGAGCGTCAGGAAGGGGATAGTGGCGGTGAGGAGAGTGTCAGGAAGGGGATAGTGGTGGTGAGGAGAGTGTCAGGAAGGGAATAGTGGTGGTGAGGTGAGTGTCAGGAAGGTGATAGGAGTGGTGAGATAAGTGTCAGAAAGGGGATAGTGGGGGTGAAGAGAGTGTCAAGAAGGGGATAGTGGGGATGAAGAGAGTGTCAAAAATATATTAGTATGTGAGCGGAAACAGTCAGGAAGGGGGTAGTGGGGGTGAGGAAAAGTCTGGAAGGGGATAGTGGAGCTGAGTAAAGGGGATAGTGAAGTGAGGAGAGGCTCGGGAAGTGCCAGTATTCATAATTCTAAAACAGGCGTTTGGCTAGGGAAGTTTGTTGTCGGTATGACTCATAAAAGTACGGAATATGGCTCGTGTAAGTTGGGGGAAAGTTTCCATTAATATCAGGTGCGTAAAGTCAAGTGATTGTTTGGAGTCATGGCTAGCTTGTCCTGCAGTGAGAAATCATAAAATAAACCACCGATATCTACATATAATCATATTTACGACGTCCTGCGGGGCCTCACTGCGTAATGTGGCACTGTATCAGGATTACAATCGGGATAATGTTTCAGATTAGAATAATGTAGTCTTGAAATAAATAGGTATAGATGATATTGCATGCGTTGTAACTTTCGTCCCAATATATCATCTATATTTAGAAGAGGTAGTTGTTTTGCAGTTGAAAACATGTCTGCTTTCTAATTTGTTTAATCGATTTACCAGGGCAACATTTAAGTAACCATGGTCTGCATACCTACAATCGATTATAGAGTAAAACACCGCCCGAACAGTGATTATCAAAGATGATTGTGCCAAACTCTGTCATATACTTTATTAATGTCGCAGAAGATTGCCCTTACATCTAAACGTGACTCTACAGTTTTTTTTGTGAAATTGATTAAATGCAATGGTTGATTTATGGTAAAGTCACTTAGTGTAAGTCTAGTGTAAAAAGACGTCTATACTTTTACTACGAAGAAAATAATTGTAAGTGTGTTCAAAGATACATACTTCAAACACCAAATCTAGTGAGTGCCGTAAGGAAACACGGGGGTAATAAGAGTCGAGTTGCATATCAAAAAATTAAGAACTGTGTATACCCTGGTTATTTCCCATTTGAGAATACCATACTCAGATTTAGTCATTTATTAATAACAATATCGAGAGAGCACTTGCTCATAAATTTGCCAGTTCATGCAATGTCAACAGAGAATGAGGAGAAGATGTGGAGCACGGACATATCGTCAATTAAATTGTATTGCAAACTTGACTTCAACAACCTTATTTATGTTATTAATTTTAAATATCCTTTAAACCATAGACATATATTATATGTCTATGTTTAAACTTTTTATAGGCAAATAAATACAGTATATTGTGTATCTGATCATAGCCAATGCCCATAAGACAGTCACAGTAAACAATACATACATCGAGTTTAATATATGAAACAATTATATTTACGAGCACATCATCATGAACATGATCGTGATTATCATTATACTCCTCCTCCTCCTCCTCATCATCATCACCATCATCATCACCATCGTCATCATTACAAGGAAGTGTCGTCGGATATATTGGTTACATTAATACCGACCAAAAGTATTTCTTGGTGCACAGTTTCCCTGAACTGGATCCTATCTCTTAAGAATAGCTTGTTTCTATGTTTGAACATCAGGATTTTTAATTTTGAATATATTCTTAATTTCCCATAATCGCTGAAACCATATAGCAATAAGATCAAGGCAAAATCCAAGATCTCCTTTACAAGATAATGCATATTTCATTTACCTTTGCGCAGGTTACAGAGTGGCATATTCAATTAAACAGACCTTTTAAACATGTTACGAAACTTATCTTCTATGAGGGTCTTTCTGATAGTCAATAGATAAACATTTTCATCTAAAAATGGTAACGGTGTTAAAACATATATTGACCATGGCTCAATGTACATCCAAAGCACCGACATTACATGTAACTACGAAATAATGTACAAAATTATTTAGTGCCGCATAACCTTGATTAAGTGACACACATAGAATGACATTACAGGTCCGAAAGCACAGGCGACTCGCATGATATCATGATTCGTATTCGCCTGTAGTTGGTTAGCTGGTGTTTTGTCATCTGGACTAGACATATTTGTAAGTATCATTACAGGAGGTTTTGTTTTCTTCATGTGTTGCTATTGGTAGAACATGATGTACATAGTCAGCTAGAAAGACAGCATATCTTCATTGGGCATGCATTGCCCTCACAATGCAAAACTTGGTATGGAGAGTATCAATGTGCTTTATTTTTTCTTCCACAGGGTGTCAATGCAAACATATTTCACAAGATTTAGATGAAATAATATCATTTTTTTTATTTAAGATATAATTTTTTCCCATATTAATTCCGTAAAATAAACTATAATTATATAGCTATTTAAAATGCATGCATAAATATATAGATCAATTATAATCTCAGTCAAACTTGTCAAGGCACATGACTTTTTAACGCTTGCAGAGCTAACTCTGCTCCGATAAGAAGTTGTCCTCTGACGTAGAGAATAGTTAACTAGTATTTACTTGTTTGTAGTGTTCTAGAAACGTATTTACACTGGTCTAAATTTTAACCGGTCTTTATCTTAACGGCACACATAAAATGCAGAGGTGCAAACTTACAAAGTTTGGTTTCATACACATTGAGCAAGAGATAAAATTTGAGAAAATGCAATGAATTAGTGGTTGGTGTAGCCGTATAAACCCTACAAAAGGGTTTCAGTGGGGTAAATCCTTTATCTGCATGTACAGCACAGTTGGCTACTTGTAAATAAGTCATCAAATAAAAGAACCTTCTAATAATTTGTTAATACTCCATCTAAATACTTAGTTACATGCTTACAGCTTCATGCAAATGTAACACAAATATTTGATAAAGGCTCAACAGCAAATTCATATCCTGATTAGCCACTTCCAGCCAGCAACTGCGTGACCTGAATTTATGCACGTGCATTTTTATTATTATTTATTATTAGTATTCCATATTTATATACCACTTTTTTCATAATTTACATACGTTCAAAGGTGATTTACAAAGACAGTAATTAAAAAAAATACAATAGCAGTGACAAATTGACAAAACATAAAAACATAAAACCTGTAAACCTAGAACATAAAAACAAAATATAAGTACTAAGAATGAAAAAAAACAGTGATCGTAAATTCATTTTAAACACTAAAATAACAGAACACATATTGGTAAGAATTAAACACTGAATGTTATGCATTTGCATAAGACTGATCAGAACATGTTAAGCAGGCAAGGGGTTAGCGACAAATCATTATTGTGAAATTGAAAGATCCTTTTAATACCTAATATTTTTGTACAACCTATATATAAATAAGAATAGAATTTTTAAGTAACCAGTTACACAATAACAAGATTCTTTTCGAGTTTATCATGTTTTGTTTATTTCTACAATAGTACGAATACTTAAAGATAAATAAAAATATATGTGTGCGTCGCACTACCGAAGTAAACTCTGGCAACATCCCCATTTGATAAACATCGCTAACATTTTACGCAAATTAGCTATTTGATGATTATTTACGATATGAGTACATGTATTGCTCGTACATAAATGTATCAGAGCTTTAACACAACCTTTTCATCGCTTACTTTATCATGGATTGTTTATTTTAGGTTCTGCAATGGGTTCGTCAACAATAGCAGCGACAACTGTTATCCTAGTAGCATTTGTGTATTCATACTTTTATTCTCCGAGCGAAATTTACGACAGATCCATTCTCGCTGAAGATATCGCTGATGAGTACGACTACATAATCGTAGGCGGTGGTGCCGCTGGATCGGTGGTGGCGTCTAGATTGTCAGAAGATAAAGATACAAAGGTTCTGCTTCTAGAAGCAGGTGAGTTCTACGACGGAAATTTTCATGTCCCGAATGAATGGCTTTCTCTGTTACAGACAAAACAAGACTGGGGCTACCAAACTGTGGCCCAGAAAAATGCACTTTTGGGTCTTAGGGATCATAGGTCCATGTGGCCAAGAGGAAAGGTTCTAGGAGGTTCGACGATACTCAATGCAATGCAGTACACAAGAGGAAGTCCTTTTGAGTTTGACGAATGGGCTCGACAAGGATGCAGTGGCTGGAGTTACATCGACGTGCTGCCGTATTTCCTCAAGTCGGAAGGTATGCTAATAGAGGAATTCCAGTCGTCAAAGTATCACAGCACCGGAGGTCCTATGGCCGTCAGTACTGGAGGCGTGACACAATTAGCCAATTTGTACATGAAGGCAGGCCAGGAGATGGGATATCCAATCACCGACTACAACGGGGCCGATCAGGAAGGCTTTAATAAAATACAAGTCTTTGTGAGGAAAGGTGTTCGGAGCAGTACAGGTTTTGAATACCTCGGGCGTTGTGGTAAACGACAGAACCTTGATATTAGCATAAACTCATTTGTAACCAAGGTGGAAATTATTGACAAAAGTGCTGATGGGGTATATTTTATCAAAAACAATCGCAAGCAGTATGTTAAGGCAAGAAAAGAAGTAATTCTATCAGGCGGTGCTATCAACAGCCCGCAATTGCTGATGCTCTCTGGCATTGGTCCGCGATCGCACTTGGAAGAGCTCAACATTCCCGTAATTGCTGACCTTCCAGTTGGTGAAAATCTACAGGACCACCAAATGCTAATTGCGTTCACAACCATCGACAAACCCTATAGCCTGGCCCTTGACGTGACTTCAAGTTGGTGGTCTCAACTTCAGTACAGTCTTTTCGGAACTGGTCCAAAATCAATCGCTGGTTCAGATGGCAGTGGGTTCTTCTACTTGGACGAAAATGCTCGTGGAAAAGAATCGGCACATCTTCAATTTGTGTTCTTTAGCAAGTTTTTGTCTATGAACCAGCATACGTTTTTCAACTTTAATAACACTCTTGCCAGTGACTATTTGGCTCCAGATGATAGTGTTCACGGTTTTGGAACATCTATCTTGCAAACTCACCTTAAAAGTAGAGGAACCATCAAATTACAAAGCTCAGACCCATTTGATTACCCAATTATTGACCCAAGGTATTTGTCTGATAAACGAGATATTGAGGAAATACTTGGTGGAATTCGAATCTGGGAACGCTTCATTGAAACGAAAACGATGAAGTCGATTGGCGCAAATCTGAACGGTATGAAGTTGTCTGTATGTTCGGATCACGAATTCAGAAGTGATGAATATTGGGAGTGTGCCATCCGCCATTTTGCTGTTACTTCCTATCATCCCTCTTGCACATGTAAGATGGGCGCAGACAACGACCCCACATCGGTTGTAGACCCCCAACTAAGGGTGAAAGGTGTGGCTAAGCTGAGGGTCGTTGATGCATCCATATTTCCAAATGTGACTGCTGGGAACACTGCCGCACCAACCATCATGGTGGCAGAGAAGGCTGCAGACCTTCTCAGAGGCATAGACTCTGTCAAGCATTTCAGAGACAGATTTCAGTAATGATAAAATTGTTTGATAAAGTAAAAACTTCAGTTGTTTGATTGTTAAAAAAGAATATATGAATCTTGGTCATGATCATGACATGTTTTAAATGTAACTGCGATCTTCTTTAAAAATAATTTTCAATGACCACTAGTGAAATAATAGGATTCGATCATATTACAGTAAAACCTCTCCGAAAGGCATATTTGGGAAGCAACAACCCCCAAGCTGCAAGCAGCAACACTTTTATTCACCAACCACTTAACTTAAAAATGAATTTTAACCTCTCAGAAGCAGCATCTCTGAGCAAAAGGTAAACGGCTATTGAAATATATCCCTAAGGTTTGTGATTACTAAGCACCACCTACTTGAGACGTTTTACACTTTTCTTCATTGATAAGTAATCATGGTTGTCTGAATTAGCATAGGTACTAATCCAGTGTATATTTGACAGGTAACCAGTTGTGAAAAACAACTGAAAACATTGTTTCAAAGTTGTACTAATAGAAAGAAAAATATCACTTTATTGGTAAGTGTGACTACTGATGATGTTTATTTAATGCACCCAGACTTATTGCTGGGTTTTTAAGTAAAAATGTAAAAGACTTCTCTTTATCTGCCGCTTACAATTCAAATTTATTTTGACAAAATGCTGATGCATTTATCTTTATTCATATTTTTAGTGCTCAGTTTGTATATACTTAGTTTAGTAATATTTATAAGTATGTTTTATTGAAAGACCTATCGGATTCAACTAATAAAGATACTTACTGTGTTTAAAATTACACTTTTATGGTTGTGTGCTCTTTTTCCTTTTATTTCAACATTTAACAACCTTATGAATGTGTGGTATTCTACTCTTTTGATATTACAAAAACATCCATAAAGTACTGTTGAAATAAAATACTATTTGCTACAGGGTATTTTAACTTGACATCAATGATGTCCTCTGCACAGCAACTGTTTTTGTGCCTCTGCCTGATGTTGCTGTGGAGAGGTTTCACTATTCACTTAAATCGACAAATATCCGCTATATCATCCGCTTACTGTGATATTTTATATTCATTGTTTCAAGTTGGAATGGTTTACATTTTCATTTTACCTATGAAAGACGCCAGCACCACGGCACAAAGTATAAATATATACTTTGCTATTGGGTCGCCTTGACGGTAACCACTTATCAAAAAAACCATTCTGAATGGCCATAATTTATACAACAGCATGATTCAAATTGTGGTAAAATGTACTCATCCAATCTTTTAATACGGGACCGAATATAAAAAGACCTATCGTTTTGTTATTAAAAGACCAAGAAACCGAGTCGAATGCTTCTTCAAAATTGTTGAGGAGTAATCTTTGATTACGGTTTTGTTCTGTATCATTCAAAATATCGTAATCTGGCATTGTCTCCAACATATCTGTTGAGAGTAAGTATGGTTTGGTTTTCATTTATCAACATATGAAGAACTTTCTTTAACTAATTAGCTATTGTGGAAGAAGCAGTTTTATAAAAGCGAAAAATTGAAATTAGCCTCCAGTTTTTTAGAAGATTTCTATATTTATCTCCTGTAGAGATGCAAGTGATTATGCACTTTTTGCGACACTGACAGATCGCTCTGATGAAGCCAATTGTTTAATGACATTAAAGATTAAAAAAACTTAAATAGTTCTACTGTAATGACAAACATGGGCTTTGACTATTTTAAATTTTTATCTGCGTCTAATGAATCTGAATTCACCTCGTGCTACCTCCTATGGTGTTTACATATCCCAGCCTACAAGGTTTGCGCTAGTTTGTACTATTGTAGAAGATTTCAATGCTGGAAACGGTTTATTTCTTCTAAACTGTTACAGCAAGGTTTTCGCTTTCAGAAATTAAGAAAGGCATTTTCATTTTTTTTCACCGCAATGATTTTTTGCTTTTAAGTATAATAGCAGTAGGAAACACTTATGCAGCAATGCATCAGCCATCCTGCATTTTCTGAGAAAATGCTTTAAACACGTTAAAGAAAATCAAGGGTCTCAATAACTTTCCTCACCACCCTACAAAACTTATCAGACAATTTATTGCTGGCATTGTATGACATCATTAAATTGTTCTTATTGTACGTCAGCCCTAATGCTGTTTTATTTCAAACTACTCTCCCATTTGGAATTTGTACGTTCTACTGTACATATTGTACAAATGTTGATATCTTTTATTACTAGCTAATTTGTCTGTATATAAGTTCATTGTGTCTGTTTTAACTCCCGATGCAGGTGCTTACTGTTAGTTGTCTCACTTTGATGGGATATGTTTTTTTGCACTGTTTGATAGAAAACCCATTCAGGAAGTGCGAGGTTGGAGCGCTCCACAAACCAGGTTTAAGAACCCCAGTCAATCCTTTTGCCGACTGACCACTCCAAGGCAGTAACTGCTGGTATTTTTTTATGTGTTATGTATCGGCTCTGAGTTTTTGACACATTTATATTTAGCCTGTTTGCCTTTGTCTATAGGTAGTATAGATTTAAATATCTGAAAATTTTGATAGGACCTTTTCTTATTTAACTATACACACATACTGTAGGGCTTTAATTTATAATTATGACTTTATTAATCGCATCCCCTGAGGACGTTTTATAGAAACTGATTGATATAATATATAATGTAGCTAATAATTCATATATCGTTGAGTTATAAACTCAAAACATTAAATTGCAATTGCGAAAAAATACCTGCGTAACATTCTAACCATACCGTTACGTCTACTTATTAGAATGTCTCAGTCGACGTTGGGCTTGTTCAAATAGTAATTTTATAGAATAATCACTTAGGTGATATTGTGAATAGATCGCAAGATTTACTTGAGGCGACTATTAGAAAGAGCTAAATACCGAAATAGATGGTGAAAATAGACACAATTAAATCCTTTCTGTTTAGTGCTATAAGAAACCTGGACAAATAAAATTGGCATATCAGATCACAGACTGGGGAGATCTTAATCCATATGTCAACACGACCTAGACCGAATATTATCGATACTGACTCAGATGAAGAACGACTTTTAGAACAGTTTCTAAGATTTTGAACCGCTTTCAATAATGTCTCACTTCATAATCGAAAAATCAATAAAAGGCATGACTGGTGACCCAAAATCTGTCAAAAAAAAACAACAAAATGGATCACTTCTGATTGAAGTAAGTAAGAAAACTCCATCGGATCAACTCTTAAAACTTAGAAAAGTTACTCCATCGCCGCACAAAGCACTCAACTAAATAGTAAGAATCAAACAATTAACAAAATAACATATTCTGAAGCTAGAACATTAATCTACATTCTATCCAAATTGTATTCTTCCTTAATTAAAACAAATTTCACATCGGTCACCATGATGCACAGACACAGAGTCAATAATGGAAACGCAGAAAACACCAGCAAAGCAATCACTTATACCAAGTACAACACAACAAGCACCTCAAACACATCGCAAACAAAATTAACAAACAATGAACAACGGCCCTCCTTCTGGAAATCAACAAAAGGGATTAAAAGATCCCATCAAATTGCCAACTCCTTGACTGGCGATGACGATATGGACCGCTCAGTTCGTGAGCCTTCCATATCTGATCTAAAAAGACAAAAAGCGAAGTCGCCAGACAAAAAACTAAGGCCAAAGCTGCAAAATAATACTTTAAATCACTTAATTTAATCCCATGAACAACAAGATATTACATTGGAATTGTCGAGGTCTTAGAGCCAACTTTAATGAAATTCTACTACGTTTGGCCACTTTAAACCCAGCTGTACTATGCCTTCAGCAGACATTCCTAAAGGAAAATCATAAAATTGATTTTAAAGGCTATTCTACATATCATCGCATTCATACAATGTGTGATGGGGCGTCTGGAGGATCGTCAATACTTGTCAACTCCAAACTGTCACATTCAAAGAGCAACCTTAAACTGAATTAAAGGTTGTTGCCACCCGTCCATAAAGTCAACACAATTTGCACTGTTTATCGTCCACCTAATTCAGATATTTCAAAATCAAAATTAGATGATTAAATAAGTCAACTACCTACCCCTTTTATTCTTGTAGGGATTTTAATGGACATATTCAATTAGGGGGATATTCTGACTATAATAAAAATGATTTTATTACCGAAAATGATATATGCCTAATGGATAGTAAAAGGACAATTTTCTAACAACCTGCTACGGGACATTATTCTTCTCTTGATATTTCGTTGTGTTACTGCTCTATATATCTATATATCTATATATCGATATATCTATATATCTATATATCTCGATTATAGTTGGGATGTGCATGGTGTTTTATGTGGAAGTGATCACTTTCCCATAATATTAAAGAATAAATATGTAGACTTAAATGACAATTATACTTGCTGGAGGATGAACAGTGTGAATTGGGCATTATTCTCAACAATGTTTTGCTCTGAAGAATTAACTACTTCAACATTTAAGTATGCTAATGATAAAATACATTCATAGTTTAGCAGAAAAGGGTATACCTAAGACCACGACAAAGTCAGAGCGTAACAAACATTGGTTTAATGATAAATGCAAAAAAAATCTATAAGAACGCAAAGAGCGGCACAAGAAATTTAATATTCAACCTTCTAGTGCTATTAATGTTTAAAATGAAAGAGCAAAAAACAGGCAAATAATTAAACAAGCCAAAATAGCATCTTGGAAAAATAATTTGTTTCTGGTATAACCAGTAAAACTACCGTTAAAATGTTTGGTCAGCGATTATGAAAAATAGCGGTAAAACTTTTTCAGCAACAGTGACTCATTTAACATCTAATGACTCAACAATAATAAACAAAAAAGACATTTCAGACAACCTTGCTAAAAGTTTTGCAAAAGAATTAATCTTCGGAAAATTATTCTAAAAAATTTTAATGTTTTAAGAATGGGTTTGAGAAAAATAAAATTAACTTCAAGTCCAGCAATAATGAAAATTACAATCAACACCTTTTCTCTAGGAGAACTTATGGAAGCACTGAATAAATAAATGAATAAATCTCATGATACCGCTGCTGGACCATATGATAATCCCTTTCAATCTTTTGAAATACCTGCCGCATACAACATTAAATTTATTTTTGTCTATTTTAATGGAATTTAGTTTTCGGGAGAAGTACAAAATTCATGAAAAATTGCATTCGTCATTCTAATACCTAGACAAGGAAAAAATTCAATAGATCTTTAAGTTACAGGCCAATTGCTTTGACAAGTTGTATTTGTAAAAGTTGGAACAGAAGATAAATGAGAGACTCGTTTTGTATCTTGAATCAAATAATGTATTACATAATTCCAAAGTGGATTCAGAAACCAACGCAGTACACTCGATCATCTCGTTCGATTTGAAACTTTTATAAGAGATGTCTTTATCAAGAAAGAACACCTTGTAGCGATGTTCTTTAACCTTGAAAAGGCATATGATACAACATGAAAACATGAGATTTAGGTGACTTTGGTCTGAAGAGTCTATTATCCACATTTATTAACAGTTTTCTTTCTGACACAAACTTTTCAGTTAAAATTGGATCTACTTTGTTTTCTGTTTATAAACTCTTTTTAGCATCAAAATAAATAGCTTTGTAAAAAATCTAAAAATTGGATTCGATTGTTTACTGTATATGGACGATTTTCTTATAGGCTATCGCTTCAAAAATATGATCATCACATTTGAAAGGTAATTGCAGCAAAGACTCAACAAATTACAAGCTTGGAGTAACAAAAATGTTTTTAAATTTTCTACAAGCAAAACAAACTGCATACATTTCTGTCAAAAAAGAACTTTAAACACTACTTCTGAACTATTTCTTATTAACGTTCGTATTCATGTCGCCAAGGAATCTAAATTTCTTGGTGTCATTTGCCATATTTGCCAGCAAGTTATCTTTTATCTCATATCCTATGTAAAAGCTAAATGTCTTAGATGTCTTAATCTGTTGATTTTTTTATCCCATACAGACAGGGGAGCTGACAGAAAAGTTTTATATCAACTTTATAGATCACTGGTAAGATCGAAATTAGACTAGGGCAGCATTGTTTATGGCTGTGGCAGATCACTTCTCCAAATGCGTGACGTTGTCCGCAACCAGTGACTTCATCTGGCCCTTGAAGCCTTCAGGACATCACCTGTAGAGAGTCTTCACGTCGAAGCTAATGAACCATCATTATACCTTAGTCAAGAGAAACATGCGCTTCAGTTCATAACAAAAGTTAAATCTAACCCTAAAAATCCAGCACATGGTCTTATTTTCAATCCTAAATACGAACACATGTACGAGCGTAAACTAAAGGCAATTAACCCTTTGGTTAGAAATCATACAATCATCACACGTTAATTTAAGTCAGGTTATCGAAATTAGTGTATTAGAATTTCCACCATGGCAGTTTAAAACTCCCACTGTTGATTTAACTCTCTGTACAAATATTAAATCAAAAACAGACCCTCTCATATGTGACAAAGAAGAAGGCGGAACTTGTTCTGCGAGCTAAAGATGTTGGGAAGCTTTTAAAATCGGAACGTTATGTGCATCGTGAAGGGAGTAATGGTGCAGATTGAACAGGAAATACCCCAATTACCTCGAAATATATACTGATGGCTCAAAATCAGATTCATATGTCGGCTGTGCTTCTATTAGTTAAATTCGTTGTATCAAAAATTACCCATGAATCATCCATTTTTTCAGTCAAAATTTTATTTCGAATCATCCTTGCGATAAATTTTTAGTGTTTACTGACTCTTTGTAAGTATTGCAATCTATTAAAAATCTCAATTTTCCAAACCACCTTATTAGAGAATTACTTTTAAAACTAAATGAAGTTTCTCTTCATAAGAATATTGTTTTCTGTTGGCTACCTAGTTGGGACAGTACAGTTTATAACAGGTTACACGTAATTAAACCTAACGTCGGTGCCAATATCTTTATTTGCAGAGAAAGTAGGCGGAAAGACGTAGATCTTACCCGCTGTCGCATTGGACATACTAGATTAACTCATTACTTGCAGTTTCAGAACCTTCCTTTAGTAGTCTTGGTTCCAGACCACGGCCTTCCAATAAAGTCCATCAAGCTATTGGAAAGAAATATGCATGACTTAAAATGCAAATTATATTCCTACACGTATGCAAACGCAACTTATGCATAAAAATCACATACGTCTGAAAGAACAAGCACACATCAATTGGCAATAGACTTACACACACACTTCTGGAAACGCACAAAAGCACTTACTAAAGAGCAAAATGAGGCAAGCCAGCTCGTACGTCAAGTACACGCCACCTGTCGTCTCGCGACCTAGGCGTCATTAATAAATTGTATTATTGATATTTTAACCTCACAATACTTCTCATATCAAATTATTTCAAGCAAACCGTATAGTAACACATCGGTACCAGTCTGAATGAGGGAAAACAAAACAAAATTATAAAATCAGATTGCAGTCGTAACATTCTAAATTCCCTTTTTAAAAAATCAAAACATTGTTCAGCTATACAGATAATAACACAAATATGTCCGAATTAAACGATTTTTTTATGCAAAGAAGACTGTACGCAAGTTTCCAGCATCCTAACTTGTTCTGCTTGACAAATTTATAAATGTATTCTTACATCCAAATGATTCCAGCCTAAAAGCTATTCGAACGGTAGATAGGTTTACGTGCCTTCAGCGGCCTATTATCTCCAGTATACTTCCGTGCATTGTCAAAAACATATTTGGCCTTCTTCGCCTACTTCTGAACCTTCCTGGTCTTCTTCGCCTGTCGATGAGAGGGCTACCATTTCTGAAGGATTATAAAACAGCCTATTTGTACGAAGTATTTCGAAAACAGCGGTGTCCTAATCGCGCTTTTAACACTTATGGGTGTCATTGGTCAACGATGAAGTCACGAAACGTTAAGACGTATTTTTCAGTGGCCTAAGAGGTTCAGATTTTGATCCTTTTGATGTTTTAATTACTCCAGACTTTCTTTCATAGAAATTTGAACAAAAATGCATTTTAATTGACAAATATCTGACTTTGCCTGTACGTAAGTTACAACAGTAAATGTCCTGATCTTTTTTGCATTACCTTCCTCATGCTATAATCCATTATTTTACATCATTTTAATAAGGTATAGTGTATAGTGTCATTACTCAGTTGTTTTCAAATTTGTTAAAAAATATTAATAGAATTGTTGTTTCGTTCGCTAGACAGCTTTTATGATGCAACATAGATCAGTACTCAAAAGCGTGTATTTCCTTGAACAGTGCATTAGCCTTTTGGTAAAAAGTGGGAGAGATCTACGAAATGTACTTTTTATTTAGAACAAACATCGCCAATTTGTTTTATTGCATTTATTTAGCCAAGGAAGCTATATTAGATGGACAGTGCCTGAAATAAAGCTGACATGGACCCAGATATGGAATCTGGAACCGGTCAGAATAAGCTTCCTATTTAGGAGTGTGTATGATGTACTGCCAACACCTGCCAACTTGCACTGTTGGAAACTGAGAGATGACCTATCCGGAAAAGTGTGTGGAAAGAAAGGTACTTTTGAGCACATCCTTTCCTCCTGCCACATAGCTCTCTCACAGGGACGATACAGGTGGTACCATGAGTGGTACAACAGCTGGATGCATCCCATTTGTACGAGATGGACATAAGCGAGAGGGTTAGAAAGTCAACACGTCTATGCAATACAGGGCATTTTGTGTTCTGTAAATACCTGGGAGATGCGTAAGGACCGGGAAAAGAAACTCCAGTTCACTGACGATGTCCACATAAATCTTAGACCTGACATAGTTCTATGGTCAGTTCATGGGAAAAAGATCATAGCTATTGAGCTAATTGTGCCAAGGGAAGATGAATCCCATGAGCAAAAAGCTGACAAGTATGCCTCATTGATGGAAGAATGCCACTATGAAGGATGGAGAGCCTGGTTGTGTCTCGTGAAAGTAGGCTGTATTTATGCCTCCTCTGTGTGGAAGATGCTAACAGCCTTGGGGATTTGTGGACAAAATAGAAAAAGTTACCCAGGCTATTAGTAATGTTGCAGGAAAGGTCTCCAGTTGGATTTGGTTGAGGAAGGGCAACCAGAACTGGATCTAGTCAAAAACGTGCAGTGCTTGTTTAACTCTGTTGCCCCACCATACTAGAATGTTCTGGAAATTAAACGATGTATGGATTCCAGCTGATGATCATTGGTAACTTAGGTGGCACTACACAACTGTATACAAAAAATTATATGTCATTTTTTTTCTTTATTATCGTTCATATCGGTCATAACATTAACTATGTTTAAACCCAACTTGCAATTTGTAAATAATAATATGCCCATCTGACTGACACTCATCGGTCTTCTTCTAAAACGTACCCCAAAAGTCCGTACAGTGGATCGTCGGTTTGCTAATGAAGTTAAAATACTTAAGCTCTCCGCAAGCTCATGCTTAGCGACCATCGTTTCCTAATTCTCTTATTTCAATCTTTTTGGCCCCTTGGCCTGCACGAAGAGAAATTTCTTCAATGCCTTTAAAGATTACCTTGGTTGGCGGATAATGATTTACTTATATGAATATTTATGGTGAGTAGATTAGTCTAAAAATTTCCCTGTGTACGTAATATATGTAATGTGTAAAAAGCGCACCTTTACGGAATGTAATGGACGCATTTCCGGAAACTTCTGAAAGTAAAAAATCGTCAGTGACGTCACAAGAAGAACCTTTTTATAAAACAAACATGGCTAGCAGCGAAAGCGAAATTTGATTTAGAATTGTACTGTTTTTCGTGTTCTGTGCCGGACTACGACTCAAACGACGATAGCGACAATGATTCTGTGGATTTGACTTATCAGCTTGAACCGCTTGTAGGACTGCGAGATTGGGAAATAATTAACAGAGACTTAGACCAAGTAGATCCGGCAAACAACGATGACAGGACACAAAATTTGGACTGTAATTGACTAAATTGTGTTTTGTTTATCGTTCTTTTTTTATTCGTGTGAAGGGAAAATCTACATGCTTGTGTATAGAAAACGTTCATTTGAAATCGTTTTCAGCGAATGATTATGTGTTTGATGCACATCTTTATTTGAAGACACGAAAAACAAGGTTTAGTTTAAACGCGTATTCAGACCGGTTTTTACGAGTGATGTAAATGTGCTTTCTACAGAGCTGTCAGCTCAGGTAGCTCAGATAGTAGAGCACCTAACTCTGGAGCAGGAGGTCATTGTTTCAAACCCCTTCATGGGTAAATGGTTATTGCAGCTCGGTTAACAACACGAGCTTACATGCATGATATTTTCGGTCATTACATATTTCATGTGTTCTAAATCTCCCAGAATATGGATATATACAAGTTACCAGTCCCCAAAATGACAAATAAATTTGTTTTAAAAAGAAAATAAATATTTAGACAAAATTAAAGACCTGTATATATGTAAATATAGGTCTATGAAGTGATCTTCCATCTACTGCTCTTTCAGGAATTTGTGCAAACTTATATGTTTCCTCGTTTATTTGGGCAACCCCCACCCCCACACACACTGTGCACACAGCATATCTGCCTTGCAAAACCCCACAATTTTGCAACTTAACAAGTAAATTCTTTGCGTAAACAAACAAAATGTCTATCGATCTTTTGTGCACTTCATGTGACGTCTCACTGGCGGAAATTTAAGGAAATTACCGATACGCATCGTTAGAAAAAACCTCACAGGAACACTACACGTTTGATCACCCCGTGCAATGTATTGAAAACGGATATCTCGGTTAAGTCTTTTAAAAGGCTTTCTTTTATATCTTTTAATTGTTTAAGAGTAGAAAATAACTGTCAACACATGTACTCTTTAAATGTATGTAGTTCACGTTAGTAACATTTAATTTTGTTTCGTTGTTGTGTATTAATTTAAGTTGAGACGCTGATATTCATTTGGGCCAAACTAATGAAAATCTTTAAAATTTCCATTTGAAACAAAATATTTACATTTAAAGCTATTAAGCAGAATTATCTTATTATACTTTTGTAAGTTATGCTAAAATAAAATGTTGTTATTACTATTGTACATGTACATTTCAATTTTTAGTGTATTTATAGAAGAAAACAAAACACTCATGAATATGATGTTGCATTTAGACATGGGCTCCTGTCCCTAATTTCAAAAACGGTTGATTTAGTTGTATACCGTGGCAGAATAGCTTGAGTAACACAAAGGATTAAACGACGTTTTTGCATTGTATTTTGGTATATGTGTGAAAAAATCGTGGTTTTATTCGAAAAAAATGCCTCAGATTTTAGTGGAAATACGTGTTAAAACCTAATTAAATATAGGTACATATTTAATCAAACAATAAAAATGCATTTGTTTATTCTTTCAACAACGGTGGAATAGTTGTCTGGGTAAACTTTTTGATGTCCCTTTAAACTCCTTCTTGACGTTTCGGTCCACCCGGCCTTTTCTTCAAAATATAAAACAGCGATGAAAGATTCTTCATTTTGCTGCTATGTTTTTACAAACCAATAACATATTTAAAATGGCGTTTTATATCTTGAAAAAGGCCGACTGGACCGAAACGTCAGTAAGGAGTTTAAAAAGAAAATTCCCTATCAGAATAATACAAAATGAATATTTAATTTTCTTTTTTTGTTAAGCTCACATTTTATTTATAACAGATATTCGATGGTGTTTTATTTAAAGGTTATTTTGTGTTCATATATATTATTTGTTGTTTATTTTACGAAGTGTGATTTTAGCATCGTAATGAGAGGCTTTGTATTTTTACTAAATAAGTTTACAAAATATTACTTATTTTATGAAGTTTCTTGCAGTTAATATCACACAAAAATTAGACAATTGTTAAATTTTCCTTTCTTTATTACTATAGTCAGGAGATCCAATTAGCAGCATCTACATGTTTGAAGAGTTAATTGGACTTAAACAGGGTTATCATTCGGATCACCGCGGCTATTTTATTCAGAAACAGGCATCGGAAAGTCGCCAAGACAATATGGCAACCAATCCCAAAAGGTCATTAGACTCACACTTCACTCTGTAGTCATAACACGTTTATAAATGACACAAATACAGCAAAATATTGTGAGAGAAAAACAACAATGATTACAATGATTGCATACCGACTGAAATTTTTTTGTAATATAGTTTCTGTGAACTGGATCCTATCTCTGAAGAACAGCTTGTTTCAATTTTGGAATATATACTTTATTTCGTGGAGCCAAATAGTAATATTTGAAACCATGTAGTAATAAGAACGAGGTAAATCCCAGATCACCTTTACAAAATAATAAACTGATCTACTTTTATCAGTTGACCGTTGTGCAGGTTACAGGGTGGCATTTTTACGTCAGACCTTTTAGACATGTTGCGCAGCTTATCTTCTATTTGGGTCTTTCTGGTTGTTGATAAATAACATTTTCATCCATAAATGGTAACGGAGTTCAAGCATATGCTGGTTACGTTTAATGTGCATCCTAAGGTACGACAATAACTACGATGTAACGTACACACTTATTTAGTATCGTCTAACCCTGATTAAGTGACACACACATAAAATGACATTACGGACCCGACAGCACATACGACTGAGATAATACCATTCGTTAGGTTTCATGTTCGCCTGTACTTTGTTAGCAGGTGTTTTTCCCTCTGGACTAGACAGACCTGTAACATTACATGAGACTGTCTTCTTCATGTGTTCTTATTGGCATTACATAATGCATGTTGTCGCACAGATCGTAAGCATCTGTTTGGTGTTTACATGTTGCAAGCAAAATGTCGCAAAACTTTGTATGAAACGTTCAATGTTTACTTTACTATTTACTAACAGTATTTATATACTGTGTCAATGAGTATATCTACCACAAGATTAAAATGTATGAATATCACAGCAATTTATTTCAAAAAATAAATTTTCCCACACTTAATCGGTAAAATAATATTATATTTACAAATACTGATTCAGGGTCGTCAGAGACAATGACCGTTGTAAACGCGGTAGCAGAGATGTCCTCTGACGTGGAAAGTTTAATCGGTCATTATCTAATCGACACACTTAAATTGCAAAGTAAAAACTTATAAAATTGGGTAATACCCAATAGTAGCATGGCTATACATTAAGTAAAAAGTGTTGAACAACTTATGATCGGTCACCATAATGCCATAATCCGTCATTGCAAATTTAGGTGTCCTTCAGATTTGAATTCTAAAATAGATAAGAAGATGGCAAAAAGTCGGATTGAAGGTTAAAAACAAACTTACCACTGACTTGTGATTCAACTCGTCTGAACAAAAGCAAGATAATGCTTCTGGTTATTTATATATAAAGACCCAAAGACGACTAGTTAAGTTCTTGTTAATAGGTGTTAAAGAAGATATATTTAATTTAATCGAATTGTCTGATACCACAGGTAGAATTGCGCAAAATGTACGTGATGCTCGTGCTGTTTGCAAGTGCATGCAGATATCCCGTGCGGCGACTCATTGCCTTCTGCGGCTCTGTACCAGATTATGTGTGGCATAGGACATTGTATCATCTCGGCATCAAAGGTTAATGTTACCGCACGCGTTCGGTTAAGAATTGCGCATAGTTCGACATAGTTACGCAGCAGGTACAATCCCAAACCAATGTGCCTACTAGTGATGAAACTGCACGCCCAGTTCGCCGTAGCGGAAGAGGCTTACCAAGAGGACGAGCGAGAGGAAGGTCAGAAAGTGGGGCACGGGGAGAGGCAATGATGTGCGACCTAGCACCCAACAGTCAGATCCAAATTATAATGGCCAACCAACAAAGGTTGTCCAGGAAGCTCGGCTCCAAAAAACTATTTAGAATACTGATTATCCTACAAATAAAAAACATGGAAGGGTGTTGATGATGTTGAAGTAATTGCCTGCAATGGTTTGTGCGTATGAGCTGGCATGCACAACTCAAACCACGCATCTGTGGTATCCTTGTGGTCTGAAAAGGAAAGCCGACCAGTCTTAACTGCAACCATGTCAATATCAAGGTTTGCCGATATTCTGCTGTGTTTGAGGTTTGACAATCGAGCAACAAGGCCAGAAATGCAAGCTACAGACAAGATGGTGGCATTTAGATAAGTCTGGGCCCTCTTTCAGAACCAGCTTCCAAAGTTCTATTTTCCTGAAACTGACCTATGTGTTGACGAGCAGTTGTTGCTCTTCAAAGGACGATGTGGGTTTCGTCAATACATATCATCCAAACTAGCCAAGAATGGTATCAAGATCTGATACCAGCTATCCGCTGAAGGGTGAAGTTTACCTTGGTCGCCATTCCGGTGAACAACATGAGGTAGGACAATGTGTTCGACTGGTAAAAGATCTAGTTCCCCCCTGGTACAGAAGTGGTCGAAATGACAGAGCTTCCATTAGTTCAGGATCTTCTACTGATGGGACTTATATATGAAGGAACACTTAGGTCTAATAAACCCGATGTTCTAGATGACATGAGACATACAAACACAAACAGAGAACAGTATTGTTCAATATTTGCATTTAACGGCTAGGTGACTCTTGTATCACATGTGCAAAAGCAGAAGTCCGTTCTTTGCACTCTGATGGCAAGGTAGACGGGGATGACAGAAAACCAGAAGTCATTCTACACTACATTGCCACTAAGAGTGGTGCTGACACTAGGACCACCTCACAACCATGTACACGGCACGAAGGAAGGTTAATCACTGACCTATTGTAATATTTGGAAATTGAGTTGATGTCGCAGCTGTGGTAGCCTTTATCGTCTGGGTTGTCAGATTTCCTAAGAGGAAAAGCCGTAAAGCTAGACGTCGCAGACGTATCTTTTTTCGTGAGCTTGTCGATGCCCTGGTAATGCCTCATATACCTTAATTTGTTATAATTACGGGACAGTGACCCATTTAACGTGATGAATTATTAGGCATTATGTAGACATTATTACTTTCTGATGTTTTTGTGACAGTTGATGAATATATCTTAGCTGGAATAGTTCTTGAACTATTATCTCTATAACCTCTAACTGTTCCAACATTTAATAGTGTTAAATATACAAATTCAAGTAGGATAAGTGTTAAAAGTATGTTGGTAGGCTGAAGGTTAACGACAGTTTAGCTTGCAGTCAAGCCTAAAAACATCCACACATGAAGATTTTCCCAGTTTGAAGACAAGCTCATTTGAAGGACAATATACATGTATTCACATATAAACAGATACTATGTAATGATAGATAATTTTAAAATGCACACGTGTCGAGGTGGCTTTTATATTTAATCTTTAAACCTAAACCAGACCGAGGAGCTACGAATTATCGGTGCTCAGAGATAACTTAACCTTCTTCTATCTGAACAAACCAGCGACTCTCACCTAGATTGAGACATACGCTTGTGTATATCTGTTGTTGGACAGATCTTATTTTTAATAGTAGAAGAATGTACACTATACGGAGGTATAACTCCTCAGCAAAATCGTGGCACTTGTGGGATGTACAGAACTGCTCATACAAAGTAGTGAAAAGCACCTTCCTTTAATGTTAAGTAACATAATGACTTATCGCAAAGGCGTATGGCTTACTCTTTCTTATAAGTTAAAAACTGTAACATCAATCATTGATAATTAAAGTAGATCCTATAAATATAAATTCGTAAATATAAGTTGTTTTAATTATTGTTTTAGTTTTACTGCAGAAGTTAACTTCATAACGAACCCGATTAGTCAGTCTTTTCATAGTTAAGCATTGTACAGATCGTATATTTTTAACATATCGGAGACCCATCTTTAGTCATTTTAGCGACGTTTGTCTATTATGAGAAAGAAGGCAAGCAAGGGCATCTGTCTTGGCAGAACGCCGGCGCAACGCAGGTGACCTGGAATATCACTTCTTATGAAACATCCACCACGATTGGGCCACGAACTCTCGTGCGACGTTTATATATGGAATGCTCACAGAAATTTGCACATGGGGAAAGTCTGTTTAGCGGACTTTCTAACCCTGATAACATACGGGTCCTAATTCGGTAAACGGCGTTCTTTTTTGTTTATTTATTTTTACATTTACTTTTTGTGTTTTCTGAAGGTTTCATAAAAACATGACAGAAAACAAGAAAGGTTTTTATTTCTGTTTCTTTGTTGTTATGCTTCAGATGGCTTAAATAAGCAACCACAGTTGCAACACTTTACACTCTACTAACGGAGGATTAGTATTTGCCACTTCGTATTATCTTCTTGGTGGAAAAGCTCGAAAAGACTAAAAAAATTTCCAAGACGACTTGACGGGAAGTGACAAAGAGACACAAAGGGACTAGGTCCTAATGTCGCTGATTTTGGCATAGGTTTTGTTGCATTATTATAACGTTCTTTCGTCTTTCATATAGCCGCAAGTGACAATAAGAAAGTCCGAACTCGCACTTATAAGCCGATATATTTCAATTAACCTAACGACAAATCCAATCTTTTGAAAGACAACATATTGACATATTATCTTGTGAACAGAGTTAATTTTTATCTCATTAGACTTTGTGATTTAATTTAATCTGTTCATATAGTTCCTGAAGGGGCTATACACTGGATACCGGACATCATTAATGTGGGATCACATAAGACAGTGAACTAAAAACGCAAACTGTGCTATTGTGTTATAATTGAAGCACGTGAAGGATTCATTAAAGGGAGAATGGTCAATTTTGTAAAAGTGCATTTTCGTTAAATTTAAAAACAACATAGACTAAGTAAGTAAATTTTAGTTTTTTGTTAACGTTTTTGTTTAAAGCATAAGAACTTTGTTAAAACCAAAATACCAACCAGATAAGCTGTTTAAAAAAATTGTCTGTTGACTGCTTGGGTCGAAGTCAGGGTCCCTAAGTGTGTATATATATCTAGTATTTACTGCGATAAAGTTAAATGGATCTGGATTCATAACCCCACCCCCACCAAAACTTTCTGGATTCCCCCCATGTCTCTGATCAGTAATTCAAATGTGAACATGGTATAATCAAAGGATGTCTGGTTGGGAGAATCAAAAGCTTGGCGATATTTTGTAACCGTCTTCAAGTCGAAGTTAGCTCAACAACCTAGTGTATACCGGAGCTGAGGATGCGGAAATAAATGTCATGACTATATATGTTGTAATGCTTAGAAGACTTTGTCATATTTCCTTTTTAAACAAAACGCTGTTTGGCACGTTAATAATGCAATAATTTAAATACATTTAACGTGCGGGTCGTAAGGTCTAAGTGTCAAAACATATGAATGACCAGCCAGGTCGCCTTTATTATTATTTAAAAACAGATTATTGTAACTGTATTGTCCTTTAGAGAATGTCGGTGTCTAATTGAACCAGATGATTGATGCTAAAAGGTGAAAACTGTTGAGTGTATTCATACATTTGCCTCTTCATTTTAGGATAATGACGATGGTTTCAAACATTGTCCCAGGGCTGGCTGTTATCTTTGCCCTTGCATGGTATTACAAATCATCTCCTGGAGTACTTTACGACCGGTCCATTCTCGCTGACGAAATCGCCGACGAGTACGACTACATTATCATCGGCGGTGGTTCTGCAGGCTCTGTTGTGGCATCTAGGCTGTCCGAAGACCAGCATACAAAGGTTCTGCTTCTGGAAGCCGGTGGATTTTATGATGAGAATGATAAATTTCATGTTCCGATAGAATGGTTAAATCTTGAACTTACCAAACACGACTGGGCATATGTGACAGAACCCCAAACCCATTCAAGCTTTGCTCTTAATAACCGTATGTCGTTTTGGCCAAGAGGAAGGGTACTTGGAGGATCAAGCGTCTACAATGCACATCAATATACACGCGGAAGTCCGTTTGAATACGATGAATGGGAGAAAAATGGCTGTACAGGATGGAGTTACAAGGAGGTTCTTCCATATTTCAAGAAATCCGAAAATATTCAAATAGATGATCTTATGTCCTCTCAATACCACGGCACTGATGGACCAATTGCAGTTAGTACAGGGGGTATCACACCTCTGGCAGACTTGTACATGCAAGCAGGGCAGGAACTCGGATATAATGTCAATGATTACAACGGAGAAGATCAGGAAGGATTTAGCAGAGTTCAGTTGACCGTTCGAAAGGGTGTTAGAAGCAGCACCGGGGTAGAATTTCTTGGTCGCGTAGGAACGCGACACAACCTCGACATCAGCATTAACACCTTTGTAACAAAGCTCGCAATTGATGATCGACGGGCATATGGTGTATTTTATATAAAAAACAATAGGAAACATCTTGTGAAAGCTAGGAAAGAAATAGTTCTTTCAGCAGGCGCTATTAATTCTCCACAGTTACTGATGCTATCTGGGATAGGTCCAAAAAGCCATTTAGAAGATTTGGGGATACCAGTTTTAGTCGACCTACCCGTCGGAGAAAACCTGCAAGACCATCAAATGGCATTCTTGTTCACGAAAATAAATAAGTCGTATGGTATAACGGATGATGTATTGAACAGCTGGTGGTCTAAGTTTAGGTATAATATGTTCGGTACCGGACCACTGACGATTGGCGGAACAGACGGTTGCGGATTCTTTTACGTTGATGATAATCTTCGAGCAAAATCTTCGCCTCAGATTCAGTTCATGCTTTCTAGTATGTTTTTAGACAATAGCAAGGCAAAGTTTTTTAACTTCAATCAAACGATGTTGAAAGACTACTTGGCTGAAAACGGTAACGTTCATGGCTTCAACACAATTGTCAGTGTCACTCATCCGAAAAGTAAGGGGACTATTCAGCTTAAAAGTACCGATCCGTTCGATTATCCCGTCCTTGACCCGAAATACTTAACTGACAAACGGGATGTTGAAGAATTCATAGGAGGGATAAGAATATGGGAGAAATTTATCCAAACACCGACTATGAAATCTCTGGGGGTCGATATAAATCAAATGAACCTGCCATTTTGTTCTGAGCATGAGTTCCGGTCGGACGCGTATTGGGAATGCTTCGTGCGGCACGTGGCTGTAACGGTATATCACCACTCCGGTACCTGCAAGATGGGAGCATCCAATGACCCCACGGCCGTCGTTGATCCAGAGCTCAGGGTCAAAGGGATGAAAGGACTGCGTGTTGTGGATGCATCTATCTTACCCAACGTTACATCCGGCAATACCAACGCTCCAATAATCATGGCCGCGGAAAAGGTGTCCGATATGATTCGAGGAAAGAATACAGTGCAACATTTAAAAATAAACTAATTTTTATTTTAATCTGCCAAATTAAAGCATCTGTTCGGTAATCCACCAAATAACTTAGACGGCTTCCTTTCGAACAAGCATGGTTACGAAATTCCTACATTTCGAAGTAATATAGGGATAAGCGAGTGACCATTATAATTGTGCAGTCAAATAATAAGTAGGCATTCAAACATAGGGAGTGATACTCGTATATAAATAAGGAACATTGTATGATGTATAGGAACATTTAACTATTGGACACCAAACTGGAAAAGTGTTTTTGTAGAATAAACTTCAAATCTTTTAAAATAGCACAGGTTTGAAGTTGTTGTTTTCTCAGACATTTTTCACAAATTATAGAGTGTAACGGATAAAGTTTAGATATTAGAGACAATTCACATTTTAGGCATACGAACTTTGTATATGCTTTATATTAATAAATATTTTGAGACAATGCCAACCAGTGTACTGCTGCTTACAGTTTGTGTTAGAATGACCGTCCCCTCTAAAACTGCGCTTGCACCGTGTAAGACATTCTTAAGTAAACGGTGAAAGGTGGTATCCAATAATTGCCTGTATCTAATATCTGTAACAACAGATTACCCTGTTCTGGAGATTTGTCTAAAGCTACCCGAGCCAATACTTTTTTTAATGTGAGTAAAGACTATTGATAATATTGCATTAGTTGTAAAACAGAAGAAATCGTAAATAATATCGCTTTAAATGTCCATTTCTTCATAATCTATAAGTTAGCACGATCGGGACTTTAGCTAATAAAGATGTCGGCGTCAGAGCTGATGACCCGGATGGTCATGTAGGTGGTCAGGTTGTTTTCTTTGAATATGGCTAGCAGTGCACCGTGGCTTAGATGGAAATCGATTTTTTGTAATGACAAGTGAGGTGTTGTGCTTAGCTTTTAACGTGGATGTAAGGCATCAATAAACATAATTCCGTGGTATTTTTTCATGCGATTGTAGTTATCTGGTTGCGTGAGATAAAAAAATATTGGTCTAAACTGTCGGATACCACCTTTTAGAACCAAGACAGGTTGACCTACTTAACCGCGAGATGTAAGGTCACTCACTATCGCTTTGCATGTTACATTAAATGCACCACGTTTAACAGAATGCTCTATCCTTCGCGATTTGGAAGAAATTTGACACATTATAAACACATCTGCATCTAGTTAAACATATATATTATGTAATATTTTGATAAATGTGTGGATTTCTACTGTGTGCATATATATGATAAGAACAACACAAGGAATTTATCTTACTTTGGTATATATTGCGATAATCAAATTATAAAACTCTTTGTTTCATGTTTTCTCACGTTCAATCCGCCTGCACCCAATTTCACTTTATATTCCTCATACTCGTATCATACGCTCTCTCAGCCCAATCTTCACTCTCGTAGCTCCCACTTTTCATTCTCGTCACACCCACTTTGAGGCTTCTCACTCCCCCATTTTGTTGTGTATGGCCATTTATATCAAACATTTATCTCCGTAATATATTTAATCATAACTGCTTATCTCTTTGACAAGCTATAATTAAATGCAATTAAATATTTATTTAACCGACAAAACAGTTGCCATCTTGATATTATATGACAAACAAACGCACTTACGATCATGTTACATTGCCTTTTCATATGTAAATTACTCGCCGAGAACAGATTTGCTAGTCAAACGAAGATAATAGCAAACTAACCAATAACTGTGAAAACACTTGCATATGCAAAGATGTCTTGGTCCATATTATTTATATGTCTTAGATAATACCAAAGAATATACGACATAGCTTATATGGAAAAGGAAATGTCAACAATAATTAGGAAATATGACAAAGTCCTGAGCACTGCAACTTATACCAAAATTTGAAAAGACATTTAATAAATTTAAATGCAAGCCAAATGTAAAAGAACAAAGAATTGAGGAACCGAAGTCCAAAGTCCATCAAATGAAAATTCACGTTAAATACTTATAGAATGAATGGAATAACAATATAGCGTACATACACGGGCAGATTTTACGACGCCACAGTGCACATGTAACATTGTTGTAATCATGAATAAGGAATTATGACGAAGTGCTATGAGCGTTGCAATATATTCCAAAATTTTCAAAGGTGCATGACAAAGGTATTCACATGAAAAACAAATGTAAAAGAATAAAACTGTGATGTGTCATTACAAACAAAAAGAGCAAATGAGAGACAATACGTTTTATTTCAACAAAGGTACGAAAAAGTACAGCATAGGGGGCAGTAAATTACACAAAATAGAATACAAAAATACAATCGTATACAATGTCAATAACGGACATTTTTAGGTTTGTCCACAATCCAACAATACATATGAGTGAAGTATTAACAGCCAAAACTGAATGCACATACATGCATACAGATACATGTTTTCTTAACAAAAATGTTTTTGATCAGCAAATCATTAATAAGCACAACAGTAACAAACAGATTATTCAGTTCGTCTCAGTTGTAGCACAGCTTAAAACTATAGTACTATTAGTGCAAATATTCAATGTATAGTCAAATTTAAGTATGGTTATGCTTGAACACTGATTATATATTTTCATGAACATGTTAAATCTTTTCTTGTAACATGATAAAATGACATAATTTGAAGCAAAAAAAAAAACGATGTTGATATCTTCGGGCTAAACACCCAAGACAGGTGTGTTAAAAGAGGTCACTCGTTACGTAACCTTGTAAAGTAGATAGTAAATGCATAACATATAGTATAAGTATCATATATCCTGAGGAGGGCGTCAGGAAGGAAACAGTAGGTGTGTGAGAAAAAAGTCAAGAAGGGGATAGTGGGGAAGAGGAGAGTGTCAGAAAGGGGATAGCGGATGTGAGGAGGATAATGTGAGGAAGGTTATAGTGAGTGTAAAGAGAGTGTGAGGAAGGTGATAGTGCTTGTGAGGATAGCATCAAGAAGGTGATAGTGGGTGTGCGGAAGGAGATAGTGGGTATGAGGGGTGTGTGAGGAAGGTGATAGTGGATGAGAGGAAGGTGAGCGAAAGGGGATAGTGGGTGTGAGAAAAATGTCAGGAAGGGGATAGTGGGGGTGTGGAGAGTGTCATAAAGGTGTAAGGAGATTGTCAGGAAGGAAAAGTGGATGTGGGGAAAATGTTAGGAAGGTGATAGTGGGTGTGAGGAAAGTGTCAGGAAGGTGAAAGTGGGTGTGAGGAAAGTGTCAGGAAGGTGATTGTGGGTGTGAGGAAAGTGTCAGTAAGGTGATAGTGGGTGTGAGGAATGTGTCAGGAAGGTGATATTGGGTGTGAGGAGATTGTCAGGAAGGGGATAGTGGGTGTGAGGAAAATGTTAGGAAGGTGATAGCTGGCGTAAGGAAAGTGTGAAGAAGGCGATAGTGAGTGTGAGGAGAGTGTGAGGAAGGGGATAGTAGGTTTGAAGAGAGTATTAGGAAGGTGATAGCGGATTTGAGGAAAGTGTCAAGAAGGTTATAGTAGGTGTGAGGGAAGTGTCTGGAAGAGGATAGTGGGTGTGAGGAAAGTATCCGGATAGTAATACTGGGGGTGAGGCGAGTGTGAGAAAGGTTATAGTGGGGCTGAGGAGAGTGTCAGAAAGGTTATAGTGGGGCTGAGGAGAGTGTCATGAAGGTGATAGTGGGTGTGAGGAGAAAATAAGAAAGGTGATAGTGGGTGTGATGTGAGTGTTAAAATGTATTGCAGACGGTTACAACCCGGGAATCCTTCGATGTACTGCATTGCTTGCAATTGACCCTTTTACAGTCAAGAACTTGCATTGCTTTTAAATTACACGATGACCGGACAGGTCGTTGAGACTATATGAAAACAGTGACTTAAAGCCATAATTGGACAGTCACTGTTGGATTTCTTGTCTCTTCATCTCTCCAGTCGTGCCCTATATAGGTGGGACAACTTGAGCAGTCTCCATACCCTTTACGTGAGATTGCACAGTAGGTATAACATCGGGATTTTTTTAATCATTATCATATATAATATGTCAACTGCGATAAATCCTCGGCGTTTATGATATGTTTTTTAAACGTATTAACTCTAAACAATACTACGTTTTATTTTGTTGTTTTTCTAAAATTCTATTATTTCTTCGTATTTTTTACATTTCACTTTTGACACTTTTGGCATATGACGTCATGGCATTTATGACGTCATTATATTGTTCTTATAATATATCAGCGCTTGTACTGCTTCATTTTATTTGAAACTACTCTCTCATTTGGAATTTTTTGGTTGCCGAGGCTTTTATCTACTGTACATACTGTACATATGTTATTTTATTACAAGTTATCATGTATGTATATAAGTTCATTATATCTGTTTTAACTCCCGATGCAGGTGCCTACTGTTAGTTGTTTCACTTTGACGGGATATTTTATTTACACTGTTTGTGTGATAGAAAAACCTTCAGGAAGTGCGAGGTTGGAGCGCTCCACAAACCAGGTTTAAGCACCCCAGTTGGTCCTTTTGCCGAATGACCGTTCCAAGGCGGTAACTGATGGTTTTTCTTTTTGTGTGTTATGTCTCGTCTCTGTGTGTTTTTGTCACATTTACATTTACCTTGTCTGCCTTGGTCTGCAGGTAGATAAAATTTAAATATCTGTGAAAGTTTTGATAGGACCTTTTCTTATTGACCTATTAGGAAGGTGATAGTATGTGTAAGGAGAGAGTCAGTAAAGTAAAAGTGTGTGTGAGGAGAGTGTCAGGAAGGTGATAGAGGGTGTGAGGAGAAAGTCAGAAAGGTAATAGTGGGTGTGAAGAGAGTGTCGGAAAGGTAATAGTGGGTGTGAGGAAAAATCAGAAAGGGGATAGTGGAGATGAAGTAAACTTCAGGAAGGGAAGAGTGAGGGTGAGGAAAGTATCGGGAAGTGTTTTTGTTTAAAGAACATTATAATAAATCTTTCATAATTCTTTGAAATAGTTTCTAAAATGGGCGTTTTGTTAGGGAAGTTTTGTTGTCGGTATGACTTACAAAAGTAGGGAATATGGCTCGTGTACGTTCGGGGAAAGGTTCCGTTCACATCAGGTTCGTAAAGTCACGTCATTGTTTGGCGTCATTGCAAGCTTGTCCTGCAGTGAGAAATCATCAAACAAAACACCACCGATATCAACTTATAATCATATTTACGACATTCTTCGCGGGACCTTACTGCCTAATGTGGCTCTATATCAGGATTACAATCGGAATAATGTTTCAGATTAGAATAATGTAGTCTTAAAATAAATAAATGGGGCACCCATGGCAGAGCGGTTAGACTAGCTGACTTCTAACTCCTCAGCCCCTCACCGCGTCGGGTCGAGTCCCATTCCGGCATTCGGGTCCCCATTATGAGCAATTGTTTAAGATCTAATTTTTAATTCAAATGTAATCGCATAGAAAGTAGTGTATATTTAATATAAATGTTTGTATAAATGGATGATATTGCATGCGTTGTAACTTTTGTCCAAATATATCATCTATATTTAGAACAGGTGGTTGTTTTGCAGTTGAAAACATGTCTGCTTTCCAATGCGTTGTTTACCTGGGCAACATTTAAGTAACCATAATTTGCATACCTTTTATAGCTTACAGAGTAAAAGAGAAAAGTGATTATCAGAGATCTGATTGTGCCAAACCCTGTCAAATGCTTTATTAATGTCGCAGAAGACTGCCCTTACATCTAAACGTGACTCTACAGGTTTATTTGTGAAATTGATTTAATGCAATGGTTAATTTATGGTAAAGTCACTTGGTGTAAGTCTAGTGTAAAAAGACGTCTTTTTACTACGAAGAAAAAAATTGTAAATGTGTTCAAAGATACACACTTCAAACACCAAATCTAGTGAACGCCGTAAGGAAACACGGCGGTAATAAGAGTCGAGTTGCATATATATAAAAAATAAGAACCGTGTATACCCTGGTTATTTCCGATTTGAGAGTACCATACCCAGAGTTAATCATTTATTAATAACAATATCGAGAGAGCAATTGCTCATAAATTTGCCAGTCCATGCAATGTCAACAGAGGATGAGGAGAAAATGTGGAGCGCGGACATATCGTCAATTAAATTGTATTGCAAACTTGACTTCAACAACCTTATTTATTTATTAATTTTAAATATCCTTTACACTTTTTATAGGCAAATAAATACAGTATATTGTGTATCTGACCATAGCCAATGCCCATAAGACAGTCACAGTAAACAATACATACATCGAGTTTAATATATGAAACAATTATATTTTCGAGCACATCATCTTGAACATGATCGTGATAATCATTATACTTCTCCTCCTCCTCATCATCATCATCACAATCATCATCACCATCGTCATCATTACAAGGAAGTGTCGTCGGATATATTGGTTACATTTATAACAACCAAAAGTATTTCTTGTGGCACAGTTCCCGTGAACTGGATCCTATCTCTTAAGAATAGCTTGTTTCTATGTTTGAACATCACGATTTTTGAATTGTGAATTTTGAATATATTCTTAATTTCCCATTATCGCTGAAACCATATAGTAATAACAAGTCAAAATCCAAGATCTCCTTTACAAAATAATGGACTTATCTACTTTTACCAGATGTGCATATTTCATTTACCTTTGTGCAGGTTACAGCGTGGCATGTTCAATTAAAGACCTTTTAAAATGTTACGAAACTCATCTTCTATGTGGGTCTTTCTGATAGCCAATATATAAACATTTTCATCTAAAAATGGTAACGGTGTCAAAACATATATTGACCATGGCTCAATGTAAATCCAAAGCACCGACATTACATGTAACTACGAAATAATGTACGAAATTATTTTGTGCCGCATAACCTTGATAAAATGACACACATAGAATAACATTGCAGGTCTGGAAGCACATGCGACTCGCATGATACCATGATTCATATTCGCCTGTAGTTGGTTAGCTGGTGTTTTGTCATCTGGACTAGACATATTTGTAAGTATAATTACAGGAGGTTTTGTTTTCTTCTTGTGTTGCTATTGATAGTACATAATGTATATAGTCAGTTTGAAAGACAGCATATCTTCATTGGGCATGCGTTGCCCTCACAATGCAAAACTTGGTATGGAGAGTATCAATGTTTGCTTAATTTTTTCTTCACAGAGCGTCAATGCAAACATATTTCACAAGATTTAGATGTAATGATATCATTTTTTTTATTTAAGATATAAGTTCTTCCCATATTTAATTCGTAAAAATAAACTATAATTATATAGCTATTTAAAATACATGCATAAATATATAGATCAATTATAATCTCAGTCAAACTTGTCAAGGCACATGACTTTTTAACGCTTGCAGAGCTAACTCTGCTCCGATAAGAAGTTGTCCTCTGACGTAGAGAATAGTTAACTAGAATTTACTTGTTTGTAGTGTTCTAGAAACGTATTTACACTGGTCCAAATTTTAACCGGTCTTTATCTTAATGGCACACATAAAATGCAGAGGTACAAACTTACAAAGTTTGGTTTCATACACATTAAGCCAGAGATAAAATCTGAGAAAATGCAATGAAGTAGTGGTTGACGTAGCCGTAGTATAACCCTACAAAAAGGTTTCAGTGGGGTAAATCCTCTATCTGCATGTACAGCACAGTTGGCTACTTGTTAACAAATCATCTAAAAGAACCTTCTAATCATTTGTTAATACTCCATCTAAATACTTAGTTACATGCTTACAACTTCATGCAAATGTAACACAAATATTTGATAGAGGCTCAGCAGCAAATTCATATCCTGATTAGCCACTTCCAGCCAGCAGCTGCGTGAACGGAATTTACAAAATAATGAACTGATCTACTTTTATCAGTTGTGTACATTACATTGACCTTTGTGCAGGTTACAGGGTGGCATGTTTACGTCAGACCTTTTAAACATGTTGCGCAGCTTATCTTCTATTTGGGTCTTTCTGGTAGTTGATAAATAACATTTACATCCATAAATGGTAACGGAGTTCAAGCATATGCTGGTTAGGTTTAATGTGCATCCTGAGCTACGACAATAACTACGATGTAACGTACACACTTATTTAGTATCGTCTAACCTTGATTAAGTGACACACATAAAATGACATTACGGACCCGACAGCACATACGACTGAGATAATACCACTCGTTAGGTTTCATGTTCGCCTGTACTTTGTTAGCAAATTTTACCTTAAGAGAATGTACACTATACTGAGGGATAACTCCTCGGCAAAATCGTGGCACTTGTAGGATGTACAGAACTGCTCATACAAAGTAGTGAAAAGCACCTTCCTTTAATTCTAAGTAACATAATGACTTATCGCAAAGGCGTATGGCTTACTCTTTCTTATAAGTTACAAACTGTAACATCAATCATTGATAAATAAAGAAGATCCTATAAATATAAATTCGTAAATATAAGTTGTTTTAATTATTGTTTTATTTTTACTGCAGAAGTTAACTTCATAACGAACCCGATTGGTCAGTCTGTTCACAGTTATGAAAAAGAGGGCAACCAAGGGCATCTGTCTTGGCAGAACAGCGGCGCAACGCAGGTGACCTGGAATATCACTGCTCATGAAACATCCACCACGATTGGGCCACGAACCTTCGTGCGACGCTTATATATGGAATGCTTACTGAAATTTGTGCAGGGGGGGGGGGGGGGGGGGGTCTGTTTAGCGGACTTTCTAACCCTGATAAAATACGGGTCCTAATTCTGTAAACTGCATTCTTTTTTGTCTATTTATTTGTATTTACTTTTTGTGTTTTCTGAAGATTTCATGCAAACATTACAGAAACCAGGAAAGGTTTTTTTTTATTTCTGTTTCTTTGTTGTTATGCTTCAGATGGCTTAAATAAGCGTACACAGCCACTTCGTATTTTCTTCTTGGTGGAAAATCTCGAAAAGACGAAAAACTTCCAAGACGACATGACGGGAAGTGACAAAGAGGCACAAAGGGACTAGGTCTTTATGTCGCTGATGTTGGCATACGTTTTGCTGCATTATTTTAACGTTCTTACGTCTTTTATATAGGCGCTAGCGACAATAAGAAAGTACGAACTCGCACTTATTAGCCGATATATTTCAATTAACCTAACGACAAATCCAATCTATTGAAAGACAAAATATTGACATATTATCTTGTGAACAGAGTTAATTTAATCTCATTAGACTTTGTGACTTAATTTAATCGGTTCATATCGTTCGTGAAGGAGCTATACACTGAATACCGGTCATCATATATGTGGGATCACATAAGACAGTGAACTAAAAAAGCAAACTGTGCTATCGTGTTATAATTGAAGCACGTGAAGGATTCAGTAAAGGGAGAATGGTCAATTTAGTAAAAGTGAATTTTCGTTAAGTTTAAAAACAACATCGACTAAGTAAGTATATTTTAGTTGTTTGTTAACGTTTTTTGTTTAAAGCATAAGAACTTTCTTAAAACCAAAATACCAACCAGATAAAAGAGTAGAGTTGTGAAAACATATACGTGTGAGTTGAAAACACACACTAAGCTGTTTAAAAAAATGTCTGTTGACTGCTTGGGTCGAAGTCAGGGTCCCTAAGTGTGTATATATATATAGTATTTACTGCGATAAAGTTGAATGGATCTGGATTCATACCCCCACCCCCATCAAAATTTTCTAGATCCGCCTCTGGCTCTGATCAGTAATTCAAATGTGAACATGGTATAATCAAAGGATGTCTGGTTGGGAGAATCAAAAGCTTGGCGATATTTTCTAACCGTCTTCAAGCCGATGTTAGCTCAATGACCTAATGTATCTCGGAGCTGAGCAGGCGGAAATAAATGTCATGACTATATATGTTGTAATGCTTAGAAGACTTTGTCATATTTTCTTTTAAAACAAAACGCTGTTTGGCACGTTAATGATGCAATAACTTAAATACAAATTAAGTGCGGGTCGTACGGTTTTAAGTGTCAAAACATATGAATGACCAGCCAAGTCGCCTTTATTAATATTTAAAAAAAGATTATCGAATCCAGCACTGTCACACAGATTCTTTAAAAAAAATTGTATTGTTCTTTAGAGAATGTCGGTGTCTTATTGAACCAGCTGATTGACGCTAAAAGGTGAAAACTGTTGAGTGTATTCATAAATTTGCCTCTTTATTTTAGGATAATGACGGTGGTTTCAAACATTGTCCCAGTGTTGGTCGTTATCTTTGCCCTTGCATGGTATTACAAATCCTCTCCTGGAGTACTTTACGACCGGTCCATCCTCGCTGACGAAATTGCCGACGAGTACGACTACATTATCATCGGCGGTGGTTCTGCAGGCTCTGTTGTGGCATCTAGGCTGTCCGAAGACCAGCATACAAAGGTTCTGCTTCTGGAAGCCGGTGGATTTTATGATGAGAATGATAAATTTCATGTTCCGATAGAATGGTTAAATCTTGAACTTACCAAACACGACTGGGCATATGTGACAGAACCCCAAACCCATTCAAGCTTTGCTCTTAATAACCGTAGGTCGTTTTGGCCAAGAGGAAGGGTACTTGGAGGATCAAGTGTCTACAATGCACAGCAATATACACGTGGAAGTCCGTTTGAATATGATGAATGGGAGAAAAATGGTTGTACAGGATGGAGCTACAAGGAGGTTCTTCCATATTTCAAGAAATCTGAAAATATTCAAATAGATGATCTAATGTCCTCGCTATACCACGGCACTGATGGACCAATTGCAGTTAGTACAGGGGGTGTCACACCTCTGGCAGACTTGTACATGCAAGCAGGGCAGGAACTCGGATATAATGTCAATGATTACAACGGAGAAGATCAGGAAGGATTTAGCAGAGTTCAGTTGACCGTTCGAAAGGGTGTTAGAAGCAGCACCGGGGTAGAATTTCTTGGTCGCGTAGGAACGCGACACAACCTCGACATCAGCATCAACACCTTTGTAACAAAGCTCGCAATTGATGATCGACGGGCATATGGTGTATATTATATAAAAAACAATAGGAAACATCTTGTGAAAGCTAGGAAAGAAATAGTTCTTTCGGCAGGCGCTATTAATTCTCCACATTTACTGATGCTATCTGGGATAGGTCCAAAAAGCCATTTAGAAGATTTGGGGATACCAGTTTTAGTCGACCTACCCGTCGGAGAAAACCTGCAAGACCATCAAATGGCATTCTTGTTCACGAAAATAAATAAGTCGTACGGTATAACGGATGATGTATTGAACAGCTGGTGGTCTAAGTTTAGGTATAATTTGTTCGGTACAGGACCATTGACGATTGGCGGAACGGACGGTTCCGGTTTCTTTTACGTTGATGATAATCTTCGAGCAAAATCTTCGCCTCAGATTCAGTTCATGCTTTTTAGTATGTTTTTAGACAATAGCAAGGCAAAGTTTTTTAACTTCAATCAAACGATGTTGAAAGACTACTTGGCTGAAAACGGTAACGTTCATGGCATAAACACAGTTGTCAGTGTCACTCATCCGAAAAGTAAGGGGACTATTCAGCTTAGAAGTACCGATCCGTTCGATTATCCCGTCCTTGACCCGAAATACTTAACTGACAAACGGGATGTTGAAGAATTCATAGGAGGGATAAGAATATGGGAGAAATTTATCCAAACACCGACTATGAAATCTTTGGGGGTCGATATAAATCAAATGAACCTGCCATTCTGTTCTGAGCATGAGTTCCGGTCGGACGCGTATTGGGAATGCTTCGTGCGGCACGTGGCTGTAACGGTGTATCACCACTCCGGTACCTGCAAGATGGGAGCATCCAATGACCCCACGGCCGTCGTTGATCCAGAGCTCAGGGTCAAAGGGATGAAAGGGCTGCGTGTTGTGGATGCATCCATCTTGCCCAACGTTACATCCGGCAATACCAACGCTCCAATAATCATGGCCGCGGAAAAGGTCTCCGATATGATTCGAGGAAAGAATACAGTGCAACATTTAAAAATAAACTAATTTTTAATCTGCTAAATTGAAGCATCTGTTCGGTAATCCACCAAATAACTTAGACGGCTCCATTTCGAACATGCATTGTTACGAAATTCCCACATTTCGAAGTAATATATAATGAGTGACCATTAATATTGTGCAGTCAAATAATTAGTAGGCATTCAAACATAGGGAATAATACTCGTATATAAATAAGGAACATTGTATAATGTATATGAACATTTAACTATTGGACACGAAACTGGAAAAGTGTTTCTGTAGAATAAACTTCAAATCTTTTAAAATTGCACAGGTTTGAAGTTGTTGTTTTCTCATACATTTTTCACAAATTATAGAGTGTAACGGATAAAGTTTGGATGTTAGAGACCATTCACATTTTAGGCATACGAACTTTGTATATGCTTTATATTAATAAATATTTTGAGACAATACCAACCAGTGTACTGCTGCTTATCGTTTGTGTTAGAATGACCGTCCCCTCTAAAACTGCACTTGCACCGTGTAAGACATTCTTAAGTAAACGGTGAAAGGTGGTATCCAATAATTGCCTGTATCTAATATCTGTAACAACAGATTACCCTGTTCTGGAGATTTGTCTAAAGCTACCCGAGCCAATATTTTTTTAATGTGAGTTAAAGCTATTGATAATAATGCATTAATTGTAAAACAGAAGAAATCGTAAATAATATCGCTTTAAATGTCCATTTTTCATAATCTATAAATTAGCACGACCGAGACTTTAGCTAATAAAGATGTCGGCGTCAGAGCTGATTACCCGGATGGTCATGTAGGTGGTCAGGTTAATTTCTTTGAATATGGCCGACAGTGCACCGTGGCTCAGATGGAAATCGATTTTTTGTAATGACAAGTGAGGTGTTGTGCTTAGCTTTACACGTGGCTGTAAAGCATCAACAAACAGGATTCATTGGTATCTTTTCATGTGACAGTAGTTTATCTGTTTGTGTGAGATAAAAAAATGGTCTATACTGTCGGATACCACCTTTTAGACCCAAGACAGGTTTGCCTACTTAACCGCGAGATGTAAGGTCACTCACTATTGCTTTGCATTTTACATTAAATATACCACGTTTAACAGAATCCTCTATCCTTCGCGATTTGGAGGAAATTTGACACATTATAAACACATCTGCATCTAGTTAAACATATATACTTATGTAATATTTTGATAAATGTGTGCTGCTACAGGATTTTTACTGTGTGCATATATATGATATATATATATAATGATAATCGCATTATAAAACTCTTTGTTTCATGTTGTCTCACGTTCACTCTGCCTGCACCCAATTTCACTTTATATTCCTCATACTCGTATCATACGCTCTCTCAGCCCAATCTTCACTCTCGTAACTCCCACTTTTCATTCTCGTCACACCCACTTTGAGGCTTCTCACTCCCCCATTTTGTTGTGTATGTCCATTTATATCAAACATTTATCTCCTTAATACCTTTTAAGCATAACTAATTATGTATTTGACAAGCTTTAATAGAATGCAATCAAATTTATATTAAAACCGACAAAACAGTTGCCATCTTGACATTATATGACAAACAAACGCACTTACGATCATGTTACATTGCCTTTTCATATGTAAATTACTCGCCGAGAACAGATTTGCTAGTCAAACGAAGATAATAGCAAACTAACCAACAACTGTAAAAACATTTACATATGCAAATATGTATTGGTCCATATTATTTATATGTCTTAGATAATACCGAAGAATATACGACATAGCTAATATGGAAAAGGAAATGTTAACAATAATAAGGAAATATGACAAAGTCCTGAGCATTGCAACTTATACCAAAATTTGAAAAGGCGCTTAATAAATTTAAATGCAAGCCAAGTGTAAAAGAACAAGGAATTGAGGAAGCGAAGTCCAAAGTCCATCAAAGGAAAATTCACGTAAAATCCTTATAGTATGAATTTAATAACAATATAGTTTACATGCACGGGCAGACTTTACGACGACACAGTGCACATGTAACATTGTTGTAATCATTAATAAGGAATTATGACGAAGTGCTATGAGCATTCCAATATATTCCAAAATTTTCAAAGGCGCATGACAAAGGTATTCACATGAAAACCAAACGCAAAAAATAAATAAAAATAAAACTGTGATGAGTCATAACGAGCAAAAAGAGCAAATGACAGACAATACGTTTTATTTCAACAAAGGTACGAAAAAGTACAGCATGGGGAGCAGTAAAATATACAAATGCGATTAGAGTTAGAGAACGAGAGAACGAAGTTACAACTATTGGCACCTGGAGCAAGGTGTGTAAAGAGGCCATTTGCCTATGCGTTAAAACAAGGTATTTACATTTGCGTTTATTTTTTACTTTTATTTTCCTTATTTTAAGGTTAATATCTTTATTGATTTAGTTGTGCTTAAGTTAGAAAAAAAAGATATTTAAACGCCAAATGCCCACAATCCAACGATACATATGAGTGAAAGTATTAACAGCCAAACCTGAATGCATGTTCATGCATACAGATACATGTTTTTCTAAAGAAAAATGTTTTTGATCAGCAAATCATTAATAACCACAAAGAAACAAACAGAATATTCAGTTCGTTTCAGTTGTAGCACAGCTTAAAACTATAGTACTATTAGCGCAGATATTCAATGTATCGTCAAATTGAAGTATGGTTATGCTTGAACACTGATTATATATATATTTTCATGAATATGTTAAATCTTTTCTTGTAACATGATAAAATGACATAATTTGAAACAAACAAAAATGATGTTGATATCTTCGGGCTAAACACCCAAGACAGGTATGCTAAAATATGTCACTCGTTATGTAAGCTTGTAAAGTATATTGGAAGTGCATAACATATAGTACAAGTATCATATGTCCTGAGGAGGGCGTCAGGAAGGAAACAGTAGGTGTGTGAGAAAAAGGTCAGCAAAGGGATAGTGGGGATGGGGAGAGTGTCAGAAAGGGGATAGTGAGGAAAGTTATAGTGAGGGTACAGAGAGTGTGAGGAAGGTGATAGTGCTTGTGAGGAAAGCATCAAGAATGTGTGGGTGTGAGGAATGTGATGGTGGGTGTAAGGGGTGTGTGAGCAAGGTGATAGTGGATGAGAGGAAGGTGAGCGAAAGGTGATAGTGGATGCGAGAAAAATGTCAGGAAGGAGATAGTGGGGGTGTGTAGAGTGTCATAAAGGTGACAGTGGGTGTAAGGAGATTGTCAGGAAGCGGTAGTGGATGTGAGGAAAGTGTCAGGAAGGTGAAAGTGGGTGTGAGGAAAGTGTCAGGGTGGGGATAGTGTGTGTGAGGAAAATGTTAGGAAGGTGATATTGGGTGTGAGGAAGGTTTCAGGAAGTTGATAGTAGGTGTGAGAAAAATTTCAGGATAGGGAACGTGTGTGTGAGGAAAATGTTAGGAAGGTGATATTGGGTGTGAGGAAGGTGTCAGGAAGGCGATAATGGGTGTGAGGAAAGTGTCAGGAAGGGGATAGTGTGTGTGAGAAAAGTGTCAGGAAGGTGATAGTGGGTGTGAGGAAGGTGTCAGAAAGGTGACACTGGGGGTGAGGCGAGTGTGAGAAAGGTTATAGTGGGGCTGAGGAGAGTGTTAGGAAGATGAAAGTATGTGTAAGGAGAAAGACAGTAACGTAATAGTGTGTGTGAGGATAGTGTCAGGAAGGGGATAGTTGGTGTGAGGACAGTGTCATGGAGGTGATAGTGGGTGTAAACAGAAGGACAGAAAGGTGATAGTGCGTGTAATGTGAGTGTTAGGACGGTGATAGTATGTGTAAGGTGAAAGTCAGTAAAGTAATAGTGTGTGTGAGGAGAGTGTCAGGAAGGTGATAGTGGGTGTGAGGAGGGTGTCGGAAAGGTAATAGTGGGTGTGAGGGGAAAGTCAGAAAGGTAATAGTGGGTGTGAGGAGAGATCGGGAAGGTAATAGTGGGTGTGAGGGGAAAGTCAGAAAGGTAATAGTGGGTGTGAGGAGAGTGTCGGGAAGGTAATAGTGGGTGTGAGGAAAAATCAGAAAGGGGATAGTGGAGATGAAGAAAACGTCAGGAAGGGGATAGTGAGCGTGAGGAAAGTCTCGGGAATACTTTTTGTTTAAAGAACATTATAATAAATCTTTCATAATTCTTTGAAATAGTTTCTAAAATGGGCGTTTTGTTATGGACAATTTGTTGTCGGTATGACTTACAAAAGTAGGGAATATGGCTCGTGTAAGTTCGGGGAAAGGTTCCGTTCACATCAGGTACGTAAAGTCACGTGATTGTTTGGCGTCATGGCTAGCTTGTCCTGCAGTGAGAAATCATCAAACAAAACACCACCGATATCAACTTATAATCATATTTACGACGTCCTGCGCGGGGACCCACTGCCTAATGTGGCACTATATTAGGATTACAATCCGGATAATGTTTCATATTAGACTGATATAGTCTTGAAATAAATAAATGGGGCACCCATGGCAGAGCGGTCAGACTAGCTGACTTCTAACTCCTCAGCCCCTCACCGCGTCGGGTCGAGTCCCATTCCGGCATTTAGGGCACCATAACGAGCATTTGTTTAAGATCTAATTTTTAATTCAAATGTAAACGCATAGAAAGTAGTGTATGTTTAATATAAATGTTTGTATAAATGGACGATATTGCATGCGTTGTAACTTTTGTCCAAATATATCATCTATATTTAGAAGAGGTGGCTGTTTTGCAGTTGAAAACATGTCTGCTTTCCAATGCGTTGTTTACCTGGGCAACATTTAAGTAACCATGATTTGCATACCTTTTATAGCTTACAGAGTAAAACACCGCCCGAACAGTGATTATCAGAGATCTGATTGTGCCAAACTCTGTCAAATGCTTTATTAATATCGCAGAAGACTGCCCTTACATCTAATCGAAACTCTTCAGCTTTATTTGTGAAATTAATTAAATGTAATGGTTGATTTATGGTTAAGTCAATTGGTGTAAGTCCAGTCTAAAAAGGCATTTATACTTATACTACGAAGAAAAAAATTGTAAATGTGTTCAGAGATACTTACTTCAAACACCAAATCTAAATTAGGAAACATGGTGGTAATAAGAGTCGAGTTACATATCACAAAATTTAAGAAATGCGTATACCTTGGTTATTTCCCATTTGAGAGTACCATACCCAGAGATAATCATTTATTGATAACAATATCAAGAGAGCACCTGCTTATAAATTTGCAAGTTCATGTGATGTCAACAGAGGATGAGGAGAAGATGTGGAGGGCGGATTTATCATCATTTAAATTGTATTGCAAAATTGACTTCAACTACCATATGTATGTTATAATTTTAAACATATTTTACACTTTCTTAATGCAAATAAATAAATGACAGTATATTTTGTACCTGATCATAGCCAATACACATAAGACAGTCATAGTGAACAAGACATACATCAAGTGTAAACAAGTATATTCTTGAAAATCATTATATGTAAACAATCATCTTTATTATCATCACGATCATTACAAGGAAGTGACGTCGGATATACTGGGGACATTAATACCGACCGAAAGCATAGACATGAATTGGATCATATCTCTTAAAGGCATCTCGAAAGGAATGTGGTATCCAACTGAGCCAGGCCGCGACCTACTGAGACCAGACCTGCTAATTGCTGGTCATCACTGCAGGGAGTCTTTAGCCAACATAGTACTAATCTGTCACAGTAAAACCTCTGATGGGTTAATGCAACACTAAATTACCTGCTAGTATGGAAGTGAGACAGTAGGCTAGTTTTACACAAAGCCATAAACATTAATGTTAGTGATAATGTGGGTTGTTTACTGTAGGATCACTTACATATTCTGTATTGCATTAATTACTAGGTGTCAATTTTGTAACTGCATGATTATGTATTTATTTCATAGTTAAATATTTGATTTTGAAAATACATGAGAGATACAAGTTTTAGTATTCAACATGACTTAAGATGAGTCTGAAGGACATTATTCTGACAATGAATGACTTTTTAAATTGCTTTTGTTAGATACACTCGTTACATTTTACAAATCAAAATAAAATATAACTTAAAATATATATGAGAACAAAAAGAATGAAAGAAAGAAATAACAAAATGTATAAGAAATAACAAAATCAACCAACAAAGTAAGAAAGAAAACAAATAAAGCTTTATATATATATATATATATATATATATATATATATATATATATATATATATATATATATATATATATATATATATATATATATATATATATATATATATATAGGATTGCGTAATTGGTATATTCATAACTGTTTCCTTTACAAACTGTGAATGACTATGTTCAACCCCCAGATATAGCATACATACATTTGGATCTTGAACAATACCTGTGTGACAGATACATCGTTACAGACTGTGGCAGCCTGGCTTATCAGAAAACAGATGCCCTCACATGCTGGGTGGGGCAATAAATGGGGGGGTCACTTATATAAGGGTTTCGAGATGCCTTTAAGAACAGCTTTTATGTTTGGACATCGGATTTTCAATTTTGAATTTATTCTAAATTTCTTAGCGACAAAAATTGCTGAAACCATATACAAGTAGTAATTAGAACAAGCAAACTCCCAGAACTCTTATACAAGAAATAGACTGATCTACTTTTAATAGATGTGCATATTTCTTTGTGCAGGTTACATGGTGATATATTTACGTGACTTATGTGACAGGGTGACTTATCTTCTATTTGGATCTTACTGATAGTCATTAAATTTTCGTCCTTTTCGTCTATAAGCGGTTTTAACATATAAATGCTGAAACATAGATTGGATATGGTTTAATGTACATACAAAGTACCGAAATCGACTACGAAATAACGTACGGTCATATTTAGTATAGTCTAACCTTGATTAAGTGAGAGATGGAGGTAGACATAGAACATGGCGTTACAGATCCGACAGCACACTCGCCTCGCAAGATACTACTCCTAAGGTTTCCTGTCCGTCTGTAGTTGGTTAACTGGTGTTTTTTCATCTCGACATACATGTAAGTATCATTATTGGAGATTCTGTTTTCTTCATGTGTTGCTATTGGTAGTGCATAATGTGCATCGTCAGCTAGAATGACATCTTTTTGTCGTGAACATGTTGCACTCAAAATGCAAAAAGTTGGTATGAAGAGTTTCAAGTTTGCTTTATTATTTTTTTCAATGCAAAAATGTTTCACAAGATTTAAATGTAATAATTTCAAAACATGTTATATAAGATGAAAATTCTTCCCACATTTAATCCGTAAAAAAAAAACTATAACTATAAATATATAGACATTTAAAATAGAAGTATAGATATATAGATAAAGTATAGTCTTATTCAAAATTTGGCAGGGTATATGACCTATTTAACGTAGTGACAGAGGTAACTGTGCTCCGATATGAACTTGGCCTCTGACGAAGACATTAGTTTACTAGTATTTACCTGTTTGTAGCGTTGTAGATACGTTTTTATAATGGTCTAGATTTTAACCGGTCTTTATCTTAACGGCACACTTAACATGCACAGGTCCGAATTTACAAAGTTTGGTTTCATACACATTGAGCAAGAGATAAAATTTGAGAAAATGCAATGAATAAGTGGTAGACATTACCGGTCATGCTTCAATGCGCTTGTTGATGTATTTGATTTGTGTGGTTTTTGAGGTGTGTGGCGTGTAACCTTACAAAAATTATTACAGTGGGGTAAATCCTTTCTCTGACTGTACAGCAAAGCTGTTAATAAGTCATCTAGTAAATAGTATACTAATTATTTAATAATACCCCATCTAAATACTTAGCTATAAGCTTATGGCTTCATGCATATGTAGCACAAATATTTGATAGATGCTAAGCAGAACAGATCAGATCAGAATATGCTTAACAGGCAAGAAGTTAACGACAATTCATTTTTGTGAATTTGAAAGATAATTTTAATCCTAATGTTGTGTACATCATATAAAAATATGAATAGATTTTAAGAACGATTTTTTTTCAAGTACAATAGACCGAATATATAAAAATGCATAAAAATATATGTGTGCGTCTCAATACAACTTTGGCGACATGCAGATAAGCACCGCTGATATTTTACGCAAATTAACTATTCGATGATTATTTTTGATAAGAGTACAGGTATTGCTTATAGATAAATGTATTAGAGCTTTAACACAACCTTTTCATCGCTTACTTTATCATGTATTGTTTATTTTAGGTTCTGCAATGGGTTCGTCAACAATAGCAGCTACAACTGTTATCCTACTAGCATTTGTGTATTCATACTATTATTCTCCGAGTGAAATTTACGACAGATCCATTCTCGCTGACAATATTGCCGATGAGTACGACTACATAATCGTCGGCGGTGGTGCCGCTGGGTCGGTGATGGCGTCTAGATTGTCTGAAGACAAAAACACAAAGGTTCTGCTTCTAGAAGCCGGTGAATTCTACGACGGAAATTTTCATGTCCCGAATGAATGGCTTTCTTTGGCACAGACAAATCAAGACTGGGGCTACCAAACTGTGGCCCAGAAAAATGCACTTTTGGGTCTTAGGGATCATAGGTCCATGTGGCCAAGAGGAAAGGTTCTAGGAGGTTCGACGATACTCAATGCAATGCAATACACAAGAGGAAGTCCATTTGAGTTTGATGAATGGGCTCGACAAGGATGCAGTGGCTGGAGTTACAGGGACGTGCTGCCGTATTTCCTCAAATCGGAAGATATGCTGATAGGGGAATTCCAGTCGTCAAAGTACCACAGCACTGGAGGCCCAATGGCCGTCAGTACTGGAGGCGTGACACCATTAGCCGAATTGTACATGAAGGCCGGCCAGGAGATGGGATATCCAATCACCGACTACAACGGGGCCGATCAGGAAGGCTTTAATAAAATACAAGTCTTTGTGAGAAAAGGTGTTCGTAGCAGTACAGGTTTGGAATATCTCGGGTGTTGTGGTAAACGACAGAATCTTGATATTAGCATAAACTCATTTGTTACCAAGGTGGAAATTATTGACAAAATTGCTGATGGGGTATTTTTTATCAAAAACAACCGCAAGCAGTATGTTAAAGCCAGAAAAGAAATAATTCTATCAGGCGGTGCTATCAATAGCCCTCAATTGCTGATGCTTTCTGGCATTGGGCCGAGATCGCACTTGGAAGAGCTCAACATTCCCGTAATTGCTGACCTTCCAGTTGGGGAAAATCTACAGGACCACCCAATGCTAATGGCGTTCACAACCATCGACAAACCCTATAGCCTGGCCCTTGACGTGACTTCCAGTTGGTGGTCTCAACTCCAGTACAGTCTTTTCGGAACTGGTCCAAAATCAATCGCTGGTGCAGATGGCAGTGGGTTCTTCTACTTGAACGAAAATGCTCGTGGAAAGGAATCGGCACATCTTCAATTTGTGTTCTTTAGTAAGTTTTTGTCTATGAACCAACATAGGTTTTTCAACTTTAATGACACTCTTGCAAGTGACTATTTGGCTCCAGATGACAGTGTTCATGGTTTTGGAACATGCGTCTTGCCAACTCACCCAAAAAGTAGAGGAACTGTCAAATTACAAAGCTCAGACCCATTTGATTACCCAATTATTGACCCAAGGTATTTGTCTGATAAACGAGATATTGAGGTAATACTCGGTGGAATTCGAATCTGGGAACGCTTCGTTCAAACGAAAACGATGAAGTCGATTGGTGCAAATCTGAACGGTATGAAATTGTCTGTGTGTTTGGATCACGAATTCAGAAGTGATGAGTATTGGGAGTGTGTCATCCGCCATTTTGCTTCTACTATCAACCATGCCTCTTGCACCTGTAAGATGGGCGCAGACAACGACCCAACAGCAGTTGTAGATCCCCAACTAAGGGTGAAAGGTGTGGCTAAGCTGAGGGTGGTTGATGCATCCATATTTCCCAATGTGACAGCTGGGAACACTGCCGCACCAACAATCGTGGTGGCAGAGAAGGCTGCAGACCTTCTCAGAGGCATAGACTCCGTCAAACATTTCAGGAAAAGATTTCAGTAATAATTAAAGTGTTTGATAAAGAGATAACATCAATTGTTTATCTTCAAATTTCATTAATCGTTTCAAAATACATTAATCTTGATCATGATCATATTTTAACAGTAAATGCGGTTTTCTTCAAATATATTGTTCTATGACCACTAGTGAAATAATAGGATACGATCATAGTACACTAAAATCGACAAATATTCTCTATGTCATCCGCATATTGCAATAATTTATATTCATTGTTTTCAGTTGGAATGCCTTTTGTATTTTTACTTTACAGTGTTATTTGTTCGCCTTGACTGTAACCTCTTTGCAAATAGAACCATTCTGAACAATGCCCATTTATAAAGCAGCATGATTCGGTATTGCGGTAAAATGTTCTCATCCAATCCTTAAAGAGAGATAAAATGATCTACCGTTTTGTTATAGAAAGACTAAGAAACCGAGTCTAAGGCTTCCTCAAAATTACTGATGAGTAATCATTGAATATTTTTTTGTTCTGTATAGTTCAAAATAAAGTAAACTAATCTGGCATTGTCTCCAACATATCTATTTAGAGTAAACCTTGTTTGGTTTTCATTTATGAACATATGGATAACTTTCTTTAACTGAAATTAGCATCTAGTTCTTTATAAAATTCTAATATTTATCTCCTTTAGGGATGCAAGTAATTATGGACTTTAAGCGACAATGATAGATCGCCCTGGTGAGGACAATAGTTTAATGACCTTAAAGATTAAAAGAACATAAAATGTGCTGTAATGACAAACAAACATGGACTTTTGTTATTTTATTTTTTGTTTTGACTTACCACTTACACTATGACAATATCTTTTTTAAAATGTCCAACTAGCATAAAGATATAATTCTAATTAAAATAAAACGTACTTATCGCCTAAAAGAATCATTTAATTTTTTCAGCACAATATACTAAAACATTTATATGTTCATGCCCTTGTACGGTTTAATAATTAATAACATAATTATAGATATATTGATTTTTTTCTTTTTTTTTTCTTTTCCCAAGTTATTTAAAATCGACTTAACCATCAAACAAAAATAATTCCCCGTAAATTCAGTAGATAATATCAAATGACAGCGTTTTGTGACGACCTTCATAATTAACAAATAACAAACAAAAAAGATCTTTAAAAGATATGCGCCATTGGTGAGGCATAAACTTACATTTTTGACCGTGTTTATGTTTTTTTATAGAAACTTACTTGTTAAGAACAAAGACACTAACATATAAAACATTTTACACCAGCCGATTCGTGTTTTATAGCCCTGATTTGTGGTAAAAACTTGTGTTAAACTGAAAAGGTCTGATCTGGATAATCAATGCATTGTTCAAAATAAGGCATTTTGGTTATTTTATTGCGTTATTTTTTTAAGTGGCAACATAACTTTCTTTAAATGTGCTGGAGCTACCTTACGATAAAGGAAGGCCGTAGAACGTACGCGGTGTGCTAATACTCTTACCTTCGACGTTCTTTTTCGAACGTGTACGGGAAGAGCCGAGCGTTATTTTTTTCAATGATCCGGCGTGCAATGACGCAAACAAGGAGTTTGTAACGTGCAAGACGTGTTATTTCTAGGCATCGAGTTGTCAAGAAGAAATATATTTGATAAGACATGAGGTTAAAAATGTAGTATAAAACCGATGTCAGACATTAAGATGTTCATAATAACTTCCCCAGTTTTACTTTATAACTAATTAATTTTATCCTAAAACATGTATGTACACGTGAATTGATAAGAAAACATTAAGCTTTCTATGACTCACTTGATTTATGGAAACTTAAGAGAAATCCTCTTATTTTCTTATTATATATATATATATATATGTATATATATATGGAGAGAGAGAGAGAGAGAGAGAGAGAGAGAGAGAGAGAGAGAGAGAGAGAGAGAGAGAGAGAAAGAGAGAGAGAAAGAGAGAGAGAGAGAGAGAGAGAGAGAGAGAGAGAGAGAGAGAGCATTTGTAGAGAAAGTTGATAACCAGCTTAATAAGATCTATAAGGTGCATATAGACCTATAGTGCATTTTCTTTACATAAAAAGGATCAATATCACCGCAGTTAGTGCGCATAAAATTCACATATCTACTTACACTCAATAAAATAGTTCTAAATTACTTACATATTAGTATCTAATTAAGATGAAAGCGCGTAAATTGTTTTAAAAGTTTCATTATGAGTAATGAAATACCCATCGCTTTCTGTTCTAATGTGAAACCTAGCGCCGGTCATCGCGAACAATTGGTGTAATCCCGTTATATGATTGGCTTAGAAGTACGTCTGTCATATACCAGTGAAAGGGTCGATTTGTCGAACTTTGATGCAGCTGGGTTTACTGCACTGCCATTAGTCAGCAAGACTCTAATCCCCGCCCCTTTGCTGATACCACTGCACAGCTTCCTCTATTACACCCCACCACTCCCACCAGATTGCACTCTACTTTATGGAAATTGGAAAAAGTGAATTCCCTTCATCAGTCAATATATACTTGAATCAAAGAAAACAAACACAAATAATATAATTACTATTTGTAATTGTAGTAGCACCTGGGTAACCAACTGAAGTATATGCTAGAACAACATATTTAAACAACCCATCTTACAAACCACTTTCAATACCTACGATGCAATTTGTATGAAACATAGTACGCATTATGCATAAAACAAGAAACCTGCATTTTTTATATATAAAATTAAATAAACTCTCGTTTAAAACATACCCGTAACATCAATAAATCTTAAACTAAAAATTAACCGTGTATCACTGTCGGCTGCCCAAAGCTGAATGACTTATCTACTAGAAAAGCCGCACGAAGTGCACGTGCGTTACAGCGACACCTACCGTATATATTTCACGACAAGGGAAATTATTTATCTGCTTATTCATTTCAATCAAACGCAGAAAATACATTTATGATTACAAATAAGGAGATCAATTGTCAAGTCATTACAATAAGAATAATAATATCAGCAGGAAATTGGTGCAAATTACCATTTTTCACACTTTAAATGGTTGACATGCTTTGCCCATGTAACACCCACTGCACAAATCAATGTATTTTTACAATTTAACAAATTTAACGATCTTATAGTGATATTCTATTACCGAAATAGGTCGCTTCCCTTCGAGTCGCCGCACAATATACCTCAGTCTGTGAGCCAATCAAAATAACTGTTGTTCATCGTGTTCCAGCTAAGAAAATTGAATGTTGCGGGAAAGTTATTTTAAAGTTCTAAGTACTTTTACTCATTTAATTATGCTTACTGATGAATTGCCACATAAGAACATGATTTAATATGCCATTCTGACAATTCCACCAAAGTAGTCAAGGTAAGAGATTTGTTCAATCGCATTGTTGTCAAAGTCAACATGGGTGCTGTCATTTTAGTCAGTCACTGTGTTAGTGTTTACAAATTCATTGCAGCATATTTTGTGGACACGAATCAACTGAAATTCTTGATGTTATAATTTGATCAAAACAACATGAATTTTGCTCATCGTAAATTTGAATTAATCTGCTGTTTAAGACCCAATAACACTTAAGTGTTTCCAAACTAACAATGACATAGGTGTGATGCCTGATTGTATTTGAACTGTGTGGGATTGTAAGAACTTGTAGTAGGATAACTGACCTGAGCAAAAAAAAACAAAAAGATTTGAGCCAAAATTGAAATCATTTCTACATCTCCTAGATTATGAATATAACATGTTGCTTCTTCAATTGAAATACTAAAGTAAATCTTAGAGGAGAAAATAATCCTGTCCCTAATGGGGATTCGAATCCGGGACCATTAGATCAGTAGGCTGATTCTTAACCACGTCACTAAAGGGTTAACCCAACAGCAAGGCTGTTGGAAGTGCTTTTATGCACTACAGTCACTACACTCCTCCCCCTTTACTTTTTTCTGGGCCCAAGCCCATCTCAGGACAGCCACACCAGGCTTTCGTTTACTTCTGACACCATTCAAGTAAATCTTAGAGGAGACAATAATCCTGGCCCTAACGGGGATTTGAACACGGTCCGCCAGATCAGTAGTCCAGGCACTTAACCACGTTGCTAAAGGGTTAACCCAGGCTGTTGGAAGTGCCTTTATGCACTACAGTCACTACAATACATTTGAAATAAGAGATCGATTTTAGAAATGCATGGTCACTTAAGTTCACTTATCTTTACATTATTTTTCCCCTACTAAACAGCTCCAGAAATACCCATTCGACCACCTGGTGTATTACCAATTGCTCAGTAATTCTATAGCTGCAGAGCAGTGTTCCCATTAATATTGTAAAAATATCAAATTATGCGAAGAAATCAACTGGAACAAAACATCTCAATTTGCCATTGCATCCCTGGGATTGGGAGTGATGGGACTCAATGTTTTGGTTATTTAACTTTGTAACTTAAATTATTATTTAGAAAATAATTATTGTTACAAAAGTATTCTACAAAATCAAACAAAATTACTTAGACATATGTTTCAAACATGTGTTTATTTTTTGTTGTTTTTAATTTGTATTATATTGCCTTATATAAGACATATGTTTCAAACATGTGTTTATTTTTTGTTGTTTTTAATTTGTATTATATTGCCTTATACAAGACATATGTTTCAAACATGTGTTTATTTTTTGTTGTTTTTAATTTGTATTATATTGCCTTATATAAACATGTACAATCATCCAAATACTCATTTACGATAAAAATATATTTTATGTCTAACAATGACCTTACACATTGATATAATTCAAACCTCTTATATAAATGAAGATTGCATAGACTTGAGCATAAAATGTCTTAAGCAGCAAAAAAAAAAGAAAAAGCACGCAATCACAATATATATGATACAGTTTAAGTTTTATCATTGTTAAAAAGTTTTTACAATACAAGTGTTTGGCTCAGACTAAAACTCTGGACTTAAATAACACAAAAAATACGCACAAAATTGGAACTTGGTAATTTTTGGTTGGGATACAACTTTTCCTATAGCTTTGATTGCCTGGGTTGCAGTAAAAACTTTGACAAACACAAATGCTGTGCATGTTAAAACTTTATTAACTCTGAAGAGATCTTTTTAGGTAGCATACAAAATTTTCTAGACCTATAAGTCTGATGAAGTGTTGACAAGTAAGCAGATTTTACGGGTTCCATGAAGCCAGATCTCATTATAATGACAACCTGTGTTTATTCAAAAAGCAACTAGATTTGCAGACAGCAAGAATAGAATTTAAGGAAGAAATGAACAATATGGCCCCCAAAACAATACTCACTTATGTCTGATTCTGGACTCATTAAGTAAGATCCTGAATGTAATGGATATTTTATGGATTTAAAGTAGCAGTTATTTTATTTATCCTCAACTAAACCCTATATTTTGCCAACTTATAAAAGTGTGTCATTTTTAAATTGGAATAAAAAGCAACAATCTAGCATTTGAAAAAGAAACAAAAATAAAGACTGTCCAATATTTCCCTCACCTCAATCTCTGTATTATAGCTTCTTACTTTTATACCCATCACACACATTTTGGGTGCCTGGTGGGGAATACTGGCATCAGGTTGTTAGTCTGTCCAAATTTGTTCAGACCTACATTTTTAAATCAAATTTGATAAAATATCACAATTATTTCTAGTACTACATGAACCTGTGTACCTGCTATTGTTATTTTGATCAGATAAAAATTGCAGGAGTTCACTCTTAATGGTATTCATACATCGATACAAGAGAAATGTTTATGTACAGGAAGAAGAATATGTGTTATTAATTAGCTAATAGATTACAGTTCTAATTATAAGTAAGTGGTATGTTTTACATGTATTTCTAGGATGGACATTCGAGCATCCCTGAATGATGATAGTTTGAATGTCTTGACTGGAGATGGACAGATATCCTTTCTGGAGAATGACAGCTTCTTTGCGAAAGCCCCGCCTTTGGCTGCATCAACTGTTGGCCGGACAAAGTCAAGGTCTGTAATGATCAACTAAGTATTAAAATACCCTAAAGATGTATATGATAGTTATCTTTTTATATATTGCAATACTCATAGGACTTTGTTATATTTTCTTCTCGAAATTAGTATCCAATAATTACATGCTGTTCAAATGTGTAACATTTGAAGGTTTACTGACATATGCAACCCATTTTACATGCCTGAAGTGTGGTTTCAGAAACAACAACAATTAAGTCCTTTTTCAATATTTATTCTTTGATATTGTACAATCATTTTAGTTATAATGTGTTCTCCCATTTCCATTTTAACATTTATTCTTTGTTGTACATAACAAACAATTTCTGTGCAATGTCTTATCCCATTCTTCACATCATCCTCATAATATTTCATACTGATATCACTCAATGACACAAAATTGGTATTAGGTTTATTTTTAGACAAGAGGAATTACTGAAAATACTTGTACTGGAAAACCCCATGAAAAGAAAATCATTTGTCCTCTGTCAAACTTAGTTGCCACGGATGATCAGACTTGGGTTAAGTTCGATGACTGTTAAATGTGATGTCATCTAAGTCTGCCTTGGTAATTTTATTAATTTAGAGATGTGGTTTTGGACTAAAACATACCAAAATTTTAAGAATGGTAGAGTTACAGCTCTCTTGCTTTCAAGCAATGCAGGGTTATTTCCACAACTGGTTGGCCCAGTGTCTCATCTTCAAAGTGAACATTGCCACCACATGGCTAACACATTGTTGATTATTTTGAAATCAAAGAAATAGATTTTTGTTTACAATCAACATTTAAAAAAAAACAACAATGTTATATTATAGAATAAAGCATATCACAAAGATGTTAACAATTTATGATCATAGTTTATTTGCAATAAGACAAAGTCCAATGCAGTATTGCATTTATCACATCATATTAACAAGTTACAAATGTTTGTTGAAGTGATATCATTTCTTGTTATGACATCACTTCTTTCACCAATTCAAGTACCATAAATTATTATTCAAAACAATTTAGTTATGTGATAAATAGATTCCATGACTGCATTAAATATAAAACTAGTTGAATGAAGCAATACAAAAGCCTTATTTTGTATCTTTAAATTCAACTCAATTAACATTTTCAGTATTCATTGAACACTTGTGTATGATCTTCTATATCTTCTGTACAGACGCTTCATGCAGGAATCTGAGATGGGCTCATTCCTTGATGACACACCAAGAAGAGTATCTCCACTAGCATATGATGGGGCTGCATCCCAAGGACCTGCTAGGCGCCTCGCAGGAGTCAGCAGTGCGCCAAGTGACCGTCAGGGTGGGGATCTGCCTCAAGGCCTCGGGGAGGAGTGGTCAGTGGTTAACTCTTGGTGTAGGGAGAATAAAGACAAGATAGACAAGTGGGTCATAATGTTGTCCTTGTCTTAACTATTTGGAATACCTCGGCCATTTCAGCAGAACCACTTCGGATGTATTTTGTGCAAAAAATGGCACAATGCAATGTAATAATTATATATTACAAATGCAATTTGTTATTACAAATGCAATTTGTATTATAATTGGTAGTTTTGTTTTTACTGATTTTAACAAAAACCTTTTTTTTTTCATTTTAGATTTTGATGATAATTGTTATTAAGCATAATGTTAGTTTTCTAACAGAAATAATGAATGCAACTGCTCGTTTAAATGTGTGTATCAGATACCAAGTGTATACTGTTTCTGTTTGGATCTATACATCCAAAGGTGTTTCATAAAAATGGCTGGGGTCTTCTCATTATATCCATATATACTGCTTGCTGTTAATTATAATAGGTTGGTTAAAGGGTCTATATTTTGGCATATGTGACTGGCCATTAAAATTAGTCTAAAGTCGCAAAATTAATATTTTTAGTTTTTATATTTATTTTATAGAGCATAAATAGACCTTTAAAACGATACAAGAACCATCACGATACTATGATCCTGTGGTAAGTTATTCAAGTTTAGGTAACACAGTTTAAGGCCTAAAGCTTCACATAAATGTGGAGAAAACGGCACTTGAACTTGTTTTAACATTTTGGTCTATACCTAAAAAGAAATGCCATAGCAACCAACATTTTCTATAGAAATTACAATATCATGTCATACACTGTTGAAAAGATAAAACACAACTCTATTATATTTAATGCACATACTTATTTATCAACAAAGCAACCATATCAGGGTTGTCATTAGGAGGCGGCTGGCGGCCGATTTGACCGCAAATTGGAAAAAAAAAATGAAAATCTGTCAACAGCATGCCTCCGGACCCCCTAGCAATGCTTTTCGCCTTTGGCACTCGCATTGCCTAGCCTCCTCAAAAGTTAATTGAGCCTGCTCAAAATATTTCTAGTGATAACCCTGCATATAATGCAACAGTGTTCATAGAAAATCATAAAATTGTCAATTTCTTTAACTTTTTGTCTCGGAAACTATATGAGGGCGACACTATTTTCAAGCCATTTCAAATAAATCCACAGCATTTACTTTAATAGAAATACATGTGAGAGTTAGCGATGTCTGTAAATGTTTCTTCCATATCATTACAGCTTTCACTGTCACATTCACTATCTCAGTCCAATGCACCACTTGCACTTGTAAAGTAAGTTGTAATCAATTCATTCCAGTTTCCGATGCCTCCGAGATTTGACCCATTTACTGACTCTTAGACATTTAGCCACTTCTTCTGGTTATGAATCCATTGTGTTTATTATTTATTTTTCAGTAATAGCACAGATCGATGACAAAATCCACTTTTAAATCAATAAAAACGCAGTAAACAGTAAAGATCGGTGAAAAAATGATTTAAACGAGATACCGGAAGTATCATGTGACGTTGTTTGACCAATCAGAAAGGCCGATAGGCTTATTAAGCAACAGGTGCGCGATTTCTTTCGTGTTGGTCACTTGTTTTAAGAGACTAGTGGCCACTTGGAATGACGATTATGTTTAAAAATAGAATAATTAAATGCCGCGGGAATAAACCTTTATTATGATACCAAATACATCCACTCTGTCCCTTTCTTTCTTTTTGAAATGCGCTAATGCATTGGGCTAATTTTTCATTGTTCGTTGCGTAATCTCGATATTTTCGTGAACGTAAACAGAGTATACTTTAACCGATCAAAGTTAAAATGAACAGTCAAAAACTTATTTAATTCGACTATTTTTTCAATTATTTTGTAGTAAAGAGTCTCAACATTAATTATATAGCAAAATCTAAAAATCTATATGTTTGCACCTACATGCCTTCTGAGCGGATTATCTCGATAATTTGAAATGTGACTTTAGACTGATTTTGATATGGCCAGTCACATATGTAATATGCATTGTAATAACAGACATGCATGTTTTGGCTCATATAAACAGAGCTACTATAATTCAGTTATCATTACAATTTACTCACTTATTATTCACAAACCTTTTTGTATCTGTTTTACAGCTAACCCGTCACATGAACACTGTAATAGTTTTTATTGGGCTTAATGTGAGTTTGGAATCGTTTATTGATATGACCTTATATTTATTTTTATTTTTAATATTTTTTATAGAGGTATGGTGAGTTGTGAGTGATGTTTTTATGTATTTTATCACTTGTCTTATACTTTAAAATGTCCTTGTCAGAAACTACAAGAGCTAGAGCCTTGATATTTAGTATTTGTTTCTTAAGTGGCCCTCTGTGAGGATTATTCAGAGACTTGATTCATCCACAATCATGACCACTGGGGTCATTTTTCCACCTTTAGCTATTTTTAAAACTTCTTGTCAAACCAAATCTCCTAATAAGAAATCTGACTGTCCAATTCATTCTTGTGAACTATGTAGAGATAATTCTAGCGCAGAATAGAAGGGCGCTCTGCCCTGTCCTTTTTAAGCGCCGCCATGCCCTTTGTAATCCCGGGCCCTTTGCCCCTAAAATGCATACAAACAGCACCTGTTTGCCCTTTTTTAAGCCCACCCATTTACCTTTTGGTCGAAATGAGATAAATCAAGCAAGGTCATTCACTGCTAGATTCAGCGCTTTTGGCGCTGTTATCCAGATGTGACACAGTTACGCAGATTTATCGTATATTGCAACTACCGAGCGAGGCGAGAAATGGACTTGAGCGTCGACCAGTAATTGAACTCTCTTCTGTTAACCACTCAAAATGAACCAAAGAAATATTGTATGCTATGCATGTTGACAAACAGCGGAAAAAACGTGGGAGAATAGTTGATCACAAACATCGCAATGAGGCTAATTTATTACAAGCAATTCTGCCACACAACAGAACCTTATAAATGTATGAATATTATAAGAAAACTCAATGGTAAAACACAAAGAAAAATTATAAGTATGAAAAGTATGGAAGACGTGTTCCGCCAGTTAATATGTCGTAAGAGCACTTGTTAATAAGTAAAATAAACGAGGCTGTTTTCATAGGTAAGGTGTTCCTGGCATTGCTCGGACAGTGTGATGTGTAATGTGCCAATTCAAGTCTTGCAGAAGTACACACTCCTTTGATGTTGGCGGCTAGTCTTGTCACCAGTATCTACAGACAGTCAGTTATTGAGACAGTTCTTTGATCTTTTCGGCATGTCTTGAATATTCCAGGGCAATGCCTGGGATGTGGATTAAAACTGTCAACTGAGCTAGAGGTGACATTGACCATTCTCAAAGAAAACGGAGTGATATCGACCAAAAATTGTCAACCGTTTAGTAGGCTAAGAAGCATGTGTAATGGGCATAATTCATGAGGGATTAAAAATGTGGTGGTAGAGTACAAATTGTTCACCATAAATAATTACATTTTCTTTTATTCAACAACAAATTTAGACGATCTCAACTGAAAATTTCACTGGCTCCGTAGGACTAGCTACAGCAAATTCTTATTCTGGAATTTTTCCCCCCCCCCCCCCCCCTCGGTTGGTTTTGCAGACGATCAGAGGTAAAAGTGAATGTTAATTCGGACAACCTTATTTAGGATACGTTTTTCTTGAGAAAGATTTTTACTTCGAATCATGATACTTTATGTCATGTGCAAAGATTTTGAACGATATACCCAACTTATCTACAAAAATACATCAATTAAAAAAGAACAAATTATTATTTTATTTATTTACAAGTATTACGTCTTTATGATGAAATGAAATTCATTAATATGGACAAGAAATATGAGTGAATAAACCCTGTTTATGCTTATTTACTTACAAAGAACCCTGCCCTTTTTTTGTGCTGCCCTGCCCCTTTTTTGTTCCATCCTGCCCCTTTTTGAGCTCTAGAATAATCCCTAGAACTACGCAATAAGCAATGCTACAATTATTTTGATTTGTTTAAAAGCTAAAACTGAATGTCAAGGGCACTCTTGTAGGTGATATAGAGCCCTCTTATAACCTTCTTGTGATCTTTTTCTTTAATTCTTAGCATGCAAAGTGTGGGTATATTATATATACTAACCTGCTTAGTCTTTATTCTGTTGCATTTCATTTTTAAAAACCAGTACATGCATAGAAATATTTCTTTTGCTAACAGATAACATAAAGGTAGCATGACATACATTAAGGCTATAGACAGTGCAGATCTTGATCAGACAGTTCCCAGCTGGAAGCTTGCTGATCTGGATCCACACAATCTGCCTCTGTCTTACCAACTTTTGCTAAGCTTTATGCATTTTTTGTTTAGGTCCGAATATGATGGCAAGTCGTCGCTGGGCATACTGGATGTTGATGATATGGGTATGTATCTTAATGAGAAGGTCACAGGTATTTGCATTCATGCATTATGAAAACTGAATCTGAATAGAAGAATTAAAATAGTATTCTACTTTTCAGAAAGTATTTCAAAACATCATTCTATGTTAAACTCTTCATTTTATTTGAAATGTCAACTCTTATTATGTTAATGTCATCATCTGCTTTTTCTGTGGTCGACTTCAAAATGGTAGGTTAACATTACATGCTATTAACTGCTGTGGGATGTGACATTTACATAGCAATCAAATGTGATATTCCATTATCAATTTTCAATCAAAGCTTATTTTTGGGGGCAAAAAAAGTAGATTTACAACTGCCAAAAAACTGTCTCTATATCACTTTAAAGGTAATAATGTGTGCCAACCTGAATTTGTGCTGCAGATGTATCCTCCACCAACCTCCTGCTGGAAGGTCCCATGGAAGATATGATGCGGAGGGAGGCACAGGGCGATCAGCCCTCGGATGATAGTCACAGAGGTAGGAGGGTACCATTTAATAGACAAATACTTTACAAAGACTTGATTTGTTCATTATTTTTTTAACATATGACCATTTGGTCTGCCCAAAGTCTGGAATATTTGACTGGATGCAGTATCAAACTCAGGTGTTAAAGCATACTATACACACTGAAGGCTGCACTATACATTTAAATTTCATGTGATAAAGTGAAGACGTACTGAACCTTGCAAAGTATTTGTTTGAGCATATTGTTTGTAACACATAGTCTCAATGAATGTCGGAGCTTACCCAGCCATATGTGAGATGTCATTGCAGTTAATTGGCAACGTGAAATAATGCTGTTAGTCTTTGAACTGTTTTCCTCCACTCAATGGTCTACACTTTTAAACTCAAGTATTTTGCCAGGAAGCATTTTAAAGAACAAACTGGTTTGATCTGCATTATAAATACACTCAGAATCATAATTATACAGCAGACTTGCTAGCAACATGTTCCACTGGCTGACAGCATCTGTGAATGTGTTTATTTTCTTAGCCTTGCCACGTACTGTTTTGAAAGATGTGCCTTGGTAAATTTTGAACTCTGTCAACTGCTACCATTTGAGGCCTAAAAATTGAGTTTAAATAAAATAGACTTTTTGCAAACTGGCTAGCCTTTTCGAGCAATACTTGGCCAGATTTGATAGCACCTTGATCTGGTTTGTATGTGAACCTCTTTAGCAATGCATTTTTAAGTTCTTCCCACTTGCCAGTCTGTGTAATTGTTTTGCTTTGGGTCATGGTATTAGGTAAAATAACTCATCTAAATTGAATTTTTGTTTGAAAGCCAAATTAACAAAGTACTGGCATTGATTCTTTTCTTTTGCAATTGTTGCTGTTTGTTTTCTTATAATTGCACTACATTACTATATCTTTCTACCCCAATTTCAGGTTCTTCCAATAATTCGGAGCAGTCCAACCATTCCGGTGGGTACTCTCACCTCAAGTCTACTCTGAAGGAGCAAGGGTCCACTGACCAGGGTGGATGGTCATCTAGTCAGAATAGCCTGGACTCCAAACCAGACCAACCCTTTGCAAGCTCACAAGTCATGACCACAGTGAAGAAAGGAACTACGGCCAAGGAGAACAAAAGTATGTGAATGTAAAAAACTAAAATATATGAATATCAAAATGATAATTGTTCTTGAAAATAGTAATAAAATCCGGTTAGTTTTTATCCTGTGTACCAAAAAAAAAAAAGGTATGTTTGTTAAGATTGTAACAAATAAAAGTTATAAAGAGTGGTAGTAATGCAGCTCCCTTGTTGCCCTTGTTCAAGCAATCAAATCAGTTGTTCCACTACTAGATGGCCCACTTTCTGAATAATGTGATTGGGTGTGGTATTATGTCAGGTGTTCATGACTTGTTATATTCAGTGAAGGCAGTACTGTATTAGCTTCAAGTGGACCCTGTCTACATTTAACTGAAATATGTGATTTTTATAATAAAACCATTTTTATATAGACAGTTAAGCAATGATTAATACCTATAATCAAGTCTTGCAACATCTTACAATGTGAGGGGCACCCATGGCGAAGCAGTTAGAGTTGCTGAACTGCGTGGGTTTGAGACCTGGTTGAAGCTTAAACTTTCATTTGGGGAGGTTTTCCAGCTAACCTGCAGTGCGCCAGTGGTTCTACCCAGACTTTAGTCTGGGGTCTTCTTCTACCAGTAATTATCTGGACATCGCCATTTTGACCATTATGAGTCGTTGCCATGTAACAAAAAACACAAAGTGGCTGTCATACAGTTAAGAGCGCGGTTCTACCAAATCATTTGTGGTTTTCCTTAACAAATAAAAGATGAAATGGTAGCTAAATACTAAATAACAAAAATAGTCATTTTAAGGAAAATTACAATAAGTTGTAAATTTAGCCTTTATAAAATGTTGAATGTGGAGATTGTGTAACACATATTTACCATTAACTATGCATATAATTATGTACCTGTTGTGATGGATAATCTTTCATTGATGTACCTAGGAGAGCCGATGGCAGCTGCTATCCGGCAGATGTTGTTTGCCCAGACTCCAATAGGAGAGGAGGGGGAAGATGGGGACACCAGTGTTCATAAGGTGGAGCTGGGCGAACAAGACCTCAATGAGCTCGATGATGACTTTGATATGAACCTCACCACTGGTGATGAGAGTGATAAAGAGGATACAGAGAAAACACCTGTCAATAAACAGACCTCTGGTCATCAAGGTAATTCGAATTTAAGTAACAACAGGCAATTTTAATGCTTTAAGGTGCATAATGTAATGAACGTTTTGCCAATTTTTCACCTTACCTACATGTATTATTGGTTCTACACAGACATTTGTCTGCCCAGGGTTTTCCTCCTCTCAGTAACATGCACCACAACATGATTCAGTGATACATATTTTTTGTTATTTAAAATATGTAGTGAATTTTACATTGATGAAAATGTACTCCCTCCCAAAAAAGACAGAAATTTCCTAGTATTGATACACGAAATTGTGAAATATTGTGACAGCAAACAATCCAACTATTTTGTATGTGATATAACAAAGTGCTCTTTTCAGGTTAGCAGCTGCATATTAAGCTTACAACCGAAAATGGGCTGACACCGAATGCATCTTAGCCAACAAGTTTTAACAAAGGTTAAGAAGAAAAGGTGTCGTGTTTGAATATATTTTTCAATAAAGAATATGTGTCTAACTTTTATTCAACTAGAATGAACTTTATTCCTTTTTGTCCAGGTGAAGATAGTAGGCTGGATTCCATGTACTTGCGGCCAGGGGCGGCTGGTGAAGAGAGTACGCACACAGCTCGGCTACCCTACCTCAGTAAAGTCAGTCTGTTTGAAGGTACTTTAGAATCAATTCTTTACCTTCTTCATTTATATCTACATAACAAAGTTTCTGGATGATTTTCTAGTGACTTAGTAGCAAAAAGTGCAGGTCCTGGTCGTTCAGGCTGTTTTGGATCATATTAGCCTTGACCTAATCAATTCACACTCAGCAGCTAGTGAGTTCACATCAAACCAACAGTCTTTCATTCTTCTATGGATGTGTGTTTTTAAAGCTTAAAGAGTGCTGCTTCCACTGTGATATCAAATAAGGAAACACGTGATGTGAAACCACACCTAGCACCATCAGGGAATATTTTGTTTACTGTTAAGGAGACTGATATTCGGTCGTGTTCTAAATGGCAAAAAGTATGTTTATCCCAATGTCTAGGAGAAAATTCCCTAAAGAAAGTACAAAAAGACAAAAATCTCACACCTGGGCATGAGGCAGTTGACTACTTCATTCACATAAAAATTGATATTGCTTTGTAAATGAGTGAATATAAAAGAAGTTAAATGAACCTTTTGCTTAATTTAATATATAATATGGTTTAAGTTATTTTCGAGGCTGCTAAAAAATTCCCAATTCTGGGGGTCTGGTCATGTCTCAGAAATAGTGAGAAAAACCCCTGAACATTATCCTGGCACCAGCATCATCCAGTCCTATTACTAACCAAACAGCTAAGTGTAAGCAAGAAAAAAATACAAGCAAGAAAAATAAACAAATACTTTTAACAATTAACGATTACTTGCATCAAAACTTGAGATAAAAATAATTTCATTGTAATTCTTTCAGGAGGCAGTGAGAGCGAGATTGATACGGAAGATGAGTTGGAGATAGCAAGAAAGGTACTTCTTAAGGTTTTTTTTGTTTACAATTTCTTCCACAAACCAGAAAGTTGTGTTTTATTTTTTACAATGAATGTAATTGAAAATATTATAGTGTTCTGCCTTCAAAAACACATTTCATATTGTATTAGTTCAACAAATGTTGAGAAAGACGGACAATCATGGCTTAACTAAATGTTTAAATCTTTGAAGATAAACAAGATTTGGTTTAACTTGTACATTTGTCTTATTGTTACTAAAAAATCTGGTAGCATTAATGTGACCACTATCATCGAAGTTCATGAACAGTGATTGCTTATTCTTAAACTAACTGTGGAAACTGAGCAGTTTGAGTGCATTTTATAAGAAAATGGTCACAAGCAATTGCTTCCAGTGAGTAATCATATAATACTATACAACATGTCTGCTGATAAAGTTCTAATGATTGCAGTGTTGATTTTTGCTGAGTGACTAGTCACTGACTTTTAACTTCTTGGCCCGTCACTTTGTGAGTTCAATTCACGCTTGCGACACAAACATTAATGCAGAGAGGTCTTCCAGCTGACCTCCAGTGTGCCATTGCTTTGCCCCAGTCTTGTGTCTGGAGTCTTTTTCCACCAATAATTAGGTTGACATCACCAATGTGACCATAACTGTGTTGATGTGATAAAATAACAGACATAAATACTAGTTGTTGTCCCAAAGAGAGAAGGAAGACGTAAACTGCTGCCTGAGGCTGAAGGTAACAATTACACTTATTCTGTCACATTACAAGAAGGCAAATGTTGCCAGTCATTATATTGCCTGGTGAAGCATCTCGTGAGAGAGCAATACTTAATCCATATTATTGCTAAACAATGTTAAATAAATATTTATACATGCAGTATTGAAATGTCTCCTTTTATTCCAGGGAACTCGGGCAGAAGCTGCGGGTGAGGCCTCACAGCAGGACACCTCACGACCAGGTACTAAATATATGTAACATATACAAATTTTTATTGATGTTGTGAAAACACAAGAATTAAGTCACCACACCAATATCTAGCTGAATACTGAAGCAGTGAAAATTCAAAAAGGTTTAACAGAGCAACTAGTTATCCAAACTGAAAATTTGTTTAAGTATTATACTGTTATTTGTTTTTTCAGTTCCACAAGAGTGATATTTATTATAAAAGCAAAAATTTTAAAGCAGCACTTTTGTCAGATTTTAAAACAAATATATTCAGGTCCTCTTGGAAAAACTATTTTAAGTTGATTTCTTGTTTATGATTTTGATTTCATAAATATCCCTTAATGAAGAACAGTTTTTCTTTCTCAAACTGTAAACAAATTCTGAACAGGTGTAGTGGGCCGATGTTCTGATGATACATCGGGTATGCCTGCCAGCAGACAGGTGCCCCTGACTCAGAGACAGTCTGCTGAGGGTGACGCTGTGTCCCCCATCCCTGGCGATGGAGGAGGAGGTGGGGACGGCAGCAGTGGCTCAGACAGGTGAGTATGGGACCTTTTATGATTGATAATGCTCTTTAACACTCTTCTTGCTGAATGGTTATAAATACATAGCTACTCTCGATATGGGTTCTAGTACCAGTGGGGCAAACAGTAAATACAAAGGTTTTAGTAGTGAGCCAGCAGTATTTACCCCACAATTTTCTGGACTCCCCCCCCCCCCCCCCCCAATAGATCTCGGCTATCACTATGATGGCCACAGTAATATTGTTTCGATGTAATAAAAAAAAAAACCTGTATTGTACTATACAATTATACTTCGGTCCTAGATCCAGGTTTGTTAACAGGTGTGTATTATATGGCTTATACAGCTTTCTGCATAAAATTATGATTTTTTTCACTTTTCCTTCTTTGTCAGCTCCATTTTGAATTACACTTGTTGGCATCGGTGTTGGTTAACCTTTTTCTTAAAAAAAAGGTCATTAAAACATTTTCAGTATGGTTTAAGGATTTTGTAAAGGTAACAATAACAATGTATAAAGCAACTTTTCTGTTGGTTTTTACAAGGCATTTATTTTTTGTATGTTTGAAAAATGTATTATACATGATTGCTTTATTTAAATATATCAGAACTCTTACAATAAAAGCTGAAAATGTTTATAAATGCTGTCAATCTTTCTGTGTCCATTCAATGAAAGTAAGTGTTAAGCAGCTGTTGTTTAATTCAACAATAGTTTAATATAATTATTGTTCTTAAACAATGTTTTTTTTTTTAATCATGGCAATTTCATTTGAATTTTTTTTATTCTATTTGTGTAGTGAAGATGCTCAGCGCACCAGTCAGGTGAACAATATTCAGTCAAACAATCTTGGTTACCATGGAAACAGACTGTCACAGGATCAAGAGGTGAGTTTAATCAGGATTTCTGTTACTACTTAACAGTACCATTTTTAGACAATATTTCATTGGACAGGTCTTATTTATTGAATTATTGGAATGTTGCTTTTATATTAATGCAAATTCAGATCTTGATGTTTAAAAATATCTTTTGATTATTGTAAGGTTGGCATTAGTTTGTTTATTGACAAATAATTAAATCACATATATATTTTTATAAATACCTAACAAGCTGTACTAAAAATTTAATTCCATGTATGAATTTGTGAAAAATGTGTGCATCGACCTTGTCTGAAAAAGAAGATACTTTTTTTGTTTGTTCAAAATGAACGTTTATTTACCCCTATCATCAAAGTTTGCAGAGGTATATAGGTGTCAGTCAGTCTGTTAGTTTTCATGGTTTCTGGATGATAACTCATGAAAGGCATGGCATATTTAAACATTTTCTCGTACACAAGTGTACCATAATAAGATACAGGTCAAGTTTAACTTTGGGGATGGTGAGGTCAATATCAAGGTCACTGTTACCAAAAATAGAAAAATGGTTTGCTGACAATTATCATGAAAGGCTTTAAACAATTTTTTGTACACATGTGTGACATCACACGATACAGGTCAGTGTCAAGATCAAGGTGGGGTCAGTGTCAAGATCAAGGTGGGGTCAGTGTCAAGATCACTTACTAAAAATAGAATAAACTTTTCTGCACATTAACTTTAGTTAGGAATAAGATATTATGATGAACTTGCTGCATAGGTTGCTTCTGTGAAGACGAGTCATGGTTGGGACCCAGGTGGTCAGGGTTACTGTTTACTGTTATTAAAAATAGAAAAACGGTTTCTGGATGATTCTTATAAAAGGTTTCAAAGATTTGAAAAAATTTTGGTACACAGCTGTTGCAAGATACAGATCAAGATATTTAATGAAAAATGGTTTCTGCTCAAAACCGGTAACTTTAGTTTGGAATGAGATATTATAAAAGATATTATGAAACTTGTTGTACTGGTAGCTGCAGAAAAATTGATGCTTGGGATTGAAAATGGGGCAGGTGGAGTCAAGGTAAAGGTCACTATTACATGTGTTTATGTTTCTTGTATTACCTTGTGGCATTGATTCTATTTTTATTTATTATAGTTTTGATACTTAAGAAATTTACTGACTACTTCTTTTGATTTTACAGGAACAAAGGATAAGACCCATGGGTGATGATCTTTTGTCAGAGATTCGGTTAAAAAGATATGATGTAAGTTTAATTTATTTTAATTTACTAAAGATATGCAATGTTTCCATGCAATTATGGCAAGGTGTTATTAAACTTAATACTTATCAAAAACACATATTTAACCATATTTATCATTTATTGTTAGGTTGTAATTTTGTTCTGTTATTTGTTTTGTACAAAAATACTAATCTAAAAAAACAGATGACATTTTTTTTTAATTTCGTCCAGAGAGAGTTAAGAAAAAATGCTTGAATAGCATCCAGTCAGTCATCTGTAAGCATTTGTTACGTAAAAAACAATCTTCAATTCTTTTTGCAGTCTGACCATACAGCCCCAGAGAATGACACAAGGCTTGCATCTCGTTACCTAGCAGCCATGAGCCAGCTGCCTGATGATACAGGCACAGACCAGGACAATGGAGATGATTATTTTCTCACACAAGATCTTGGCGACAACTTTCAAGACTTTGATCCCAGCAATCGGCTAGAGGCATCTGGCTTCAATGCTGATGATGTAAGTGATGGATATACAAATAAAGTGTTAATATTTTGTTTTAAGGACCTGGGTAATGTGATATTGACCATGGACATCCAAGGTTACTATCACATATGCCAGTTTCACAAATCTGTATATTGACCAAAATATAAGTTTTTACTTGTTATGTCACATACCCTATAAAATGATGTTGTTGTTGTTGATTTTTTACAACAAGCCATGCATGCTTTTTATTTCAACATAAAACATTTAAATATGTCGAATAAATTCACCAGCCTTTAATTCCTCAAAGTCTGGCCTCACATTTTTCCTGCACAGATAATTTGAAAACGTTTTCACTGCTAATAAGTATACACTTTTTAGCTCACCTGAGCACAACGTGCTCAAGGGGAGCTTTTGTGATACCGCTTCGTCCGGCGTCCGTCGTTCGTCGTCCGTCGTCAACATTTACCTTGTGAACACACTACAGGCCACAATTTTTATCCATTCTTCATCAAACTTGGTCAGAATGTTTGTCTGCATGTAATCTTGGATGAGTTCATTATTGGGTCACCTGGGGTCAAAAAGTAGGTCACGAGGTCAAATTTTAGGAAAAACTTGTGAACACACTAGAGACCACATTTATAGCCCAATCTTCACCAAACTTGGTCAGAATGTTTGTCTACATGAAATCTTGGATGAGTCCGTAACTGGGTCACGTGGGGTCAAAAAGTAGGTCACTAGGTCAAATCTTAGAAAAAGCTTGTGAACACACTAGAGGCCACATTTATAGCCAAATCTACACCAAACTTGGTCAGAATGTTTGTCTGCATGAAATCTTGGATGAGTTCGTAACTGGGTCACGTGGGGTCAAAAAGTAGGTCACGAGGTCAAATCTTAGAAAAAGCTTGTGAACACACTAGAGGCCACATTTATAGCCCAATCTTCACCAAATTTGGTCAGAATGTTTGTCTGCATGAAATCTTGGATGAGTTTGTAACTGGGTCACGTGGGGTCAAAAAGTAGGTCACGAGGTCAAATCTTAGAAAAAGCTTGTGAACACACTAGAGGCCACATTTATAGCCCAATCTTCACCAAACTTGATCAGAATGTTTGTCTGCATGAAATCTTGGATGAGTTCGTAACTGGGTCACGTGGGGTCAAAAAGTAGGTCATTAGGTCAAATCTTAGAAAAAGCTTGTGAACACACTAGAGGCCACATTATAGCCCAATCTTCACCAAACATGGTCAGAAAGTTTGTCTGCATAAAATCTTGGATGAGTTCGTAACTGGGTCACGTGGGGTCAAAAAGTAGGTCACTAGGTCAAATCTTAGAAAAAGCTTGTGAACACACTAGAGGCCACATTTATAGCCCAATCTTCACCAAACTTGGTCAGAATGTTTGTTTGCATGAAATCTAGGATGAGTTCGTAACTGGGTCACGTGGGGTCAAAAAGTAGGTCACGAGGTCAAATTTTAGGAAAAACTTGTGAACACACTAGAGACCACATTTATAGCCCAATCTTCACCAAACTTGGTCAGAATGTTTGTCTACATGAAATCTTGGATGAGTTCGTAACTGGGTCACGTGGGGTCAAAAAGTAGGTCATTAGGTCAAATCTTAAAAAAAGCTTGTGAACACACTAGAGGCCACATTATAGCCCAATCTTCACCAAACATGGTCAGAAAGTTTGTCTGCATAAAATCTTGGATGAGTTCGTAACTGGGTCACGTGGGGTCAAAAAGTAGGTCACTAGGTCAAATCTTAGAAAAAGCTTGTGAACACACTAGAGGCCACATTTATAGCCCAATCTTCACCAAACTTGGTCAGAATGTTTGTTTGCATGAAATCTAGGATGAGTTCGTAACTGGGTCACGTGGGGTCAAAAAGTAGGTCACGAGGTCAAATCTTAGAAAAAGCTTGTAAACACACTAGAGGCCCTATTTATAGGCCAATCTTCATTAAACTTTGTCAGAATGTTTGTCAACATGAAATCTTGGATGAGTTCATTATTGGGTCTCATGGGGTCATAAAGTAGGTCACTAGGTTAAATTAAAAAAAAAAGCTTGTGAAAACACTTAAGAGGCTACGTTGATGGCCCAGTCTTCACCAAACTTGACCATCATGTTTGCCAGTATGAAATCTTACATATGTTTTGAAGTGAGTCATGTGGATTCAGTAGGTTACTTGGTAAAATTCTAGAAAATGTTATCAACCCAGTGGCCACACTAATGGTCCAATCTTCACCAAAGATTTCTAAAGTAAATAACTTTTAATTACTTGATGCCAGATTTGAGCCTACGTAAAGCCTGTGTCATCAGGTGAGCGATTAAGGGCCATCATGGCCCTCTTGTTTTAAGTTATATTTTCTGTTGATGTTACCACATTATCATCTGACACACTGACAGACTCAATTTCTTTTAAAAATGTTCTAACTTCAAAGTGTGTGTGATATACACAAATTTACTGCATCCTTAACCATGTACTTTGGAAGTCTGTTCGTTCTAGCTCCTTGTTCTTATGCCACCAAAAGGCAGAATAATGCAGTTGCACTATAAGTGCTTTTGTACACACAATTGTCTGTCTATTTCCCTGTCTTGGCAATTATTTCCATATTATCATATATACAATACAGTACTTCAGTCAAACTTCACCATCCTAAAAGTACTTACTTTCTTAGGTAACATTATTATGTTCATTTTTTAACAACTGATTAAGTAAATCAATTGCATGATACCACTATGGCCATTTAGCCCTTTGATTTTGATTAAATAGCAGAAATGATGAAATAAAGAAAGTAATATTTATTACAAACAATTAAGATATTGCCATAGGTCATTTCGTCTTGTCAAATTTACAGAAATCAATACATGTACTTTGTTTAAATATCCAGGACCAGAGACCGGACTCAAACCCATTTGGTGCAATGATGTCATCATTCGGATCGTTTGGATATGCTCTAGACCAATCATCAGGATCGATGCTAGACCAAGATGGACCGAGTGGACACAGCGCAGATAGGCCTAACAGCTCTGGCTCCTGGGCCAAAGTTAGACCAGGTAACATCTCAATCTTTTCAGCATTTTTCTTTATTATTTTTTCTACTAATATATTCATATTTTTACTTTCTTTTCTTCAGATTTTTACTTTTTCTTTTCAAATAAGCTTCCAGCTTTGATTGGTTAACTTTCCCTTCCTATAATTGGTGTATTGTCCCTTCCTATGACTGGTTTATTGTCCCTGCCTATGACTGGCTTATTGTCCCTTCCTATGACTGGCCCTGCCTATGGCTGGTTAACTGTCCCTGATTATGATTGGTTTACTGTCCCTTCCTATTATTGGTTTACTGTCCCTGCCTATGATAGGTTAACTGTCCCTGCCTATGAGTAGTTTCTGTCCCTTCCTATGACTGGTTTACTGTCCCTTCCTATGAATGGTTTACTGTCTCTTCCTATGAATGGTTTACTGTCTCTTCCTATGAATGGTTTACTGTCTCTTCCTATGATAGGTTAACTGTCCCTGCCTATGCCTAGTTTCTGTCCCTGCCTATGACTGGTTTACTGTCCCTGCTATGACTGGTTTACTGTCGCTGCCTATAACTGGTTTACTGTCCCTTCCTATGACTGGTTTACTGTCCCTGCCTATAACTGGTTTACTGTCCCTTCCTATGACTGGTTTACTGTCCCTGCCTATAACTGGTTTACTGTCCCTGCCTATGAGTAGTTTCTGTCCCTGCCTATGACTGGTTTACTGTCCCTGCCTATGAGTAGTTTCTGTCCCTGCCTATGACTGGTTTACTGTCCCTGCCTATGACTGGTTTACTGTCGCTGCCTATAACTGGTTTACTGTCCCTGCCTTTGACTGGTTTACTGTCCCTGCCTATGATAGGTTAACTGTCCCTTCCTATGACTGGTTTACTGTCGCTGCCTATAACTGGTTTACTGTCCCTTCCTATGACTGGTTTACTGTCCCTTCCTATGAATGGTTTACTGTCTCTTCCTATGACTGGTTAGCTGTCCCTGCCTATGACTGGTTTACCATCCCTTCCTATGACTGGTTTATTGTCCCTTCCTATGACTGGTTTATTGTCCCTTTCTATGATTGGTTTACTGTCCCTTCCTTTGACTGGTTAACTGTCCCTTTCTATGACTGGTTAACTGCCCCTGCCTATGACTGGTTTACTTGCCCTGCCTATGACTGGTAAACTGTCCCTGCCTATGACTGGTTTACTTGCCCTGCCTATGACTGGTTAACTGCCCCTTTCTATGACTGGTTTACTTGCCCTGCCTATGACTGGTTAACTGCCCCTTTCTTTGACTGGTTAATTGTCCCTGCCTATGACTGGTTTACTGCCCTTTTCTTTGACTGGTTAACTGTCCCTGCCTATGACTGGTTAACTGTCCCTGCCTATGACTGGTTAACTGCCCCTTTCTATGACTGGTTAACTGCCCCCGCCTATGACTGGTTTACTTGCCCTGCCTATGACTGGGTAACTGCCCCTTTCTTTGACTGGTTAATTGTCCCTGCCTATGACTGGTGTACTGCCCTTTTTTATGACTGGTTAACTGTCCCTGCCTATGACTGGTTAACTGCCCCTTTCTATGACTGGTTAACTGCCCCCGCCTATGACTGGTTTACTTGCCCTGCCTATGACTGGTGTACTGCTCCTTTCTATGGTTTACTGTCCCTTCCTATGACTGGTTAACTGGCTCTGCCTATGACAGGTTTACAGGCCCTTCCTATGACTGGTGTACTGCTCCTGTTTATGGCTGGTTTACTGGCCCTGCCTATGACTGGTTTACTGGCCCTGCCTATGACTGGTGAACTGCTCCTGTTTATGGCTGGTTTACTTGCCCTGCCTATGACTGGTTTACTGGCCCTGCCTATGACTGGTGTACTGCTCCTGTTTATGGCTGGTGTACTGCTCCTGTTTATGGCTGGTTTCTTGTCCCAGATACTGGTGGGTCAGGTGGATCAGAAGGCTGGAGGCAGTTGGATGAGTCCAGGGCAACTAGTCGAGGCAGTTTGACAAGCAATCGTGCTTGCAGCACCAGTCCTGGTAACCATGGTAACTACGCAGAGTGTCAGCAAGGTGACAAGAGTCAGGACAACAGTCTTGGTAGTAGGAGTGCTGCGTCTGGAAGTCCAAGGTTTGATGCTTGTGTTAAGAAGTAGTTGTTTTGCCTGTTCAATCTCTTCTTACTTTAATTTCTTTGTAAGAGTTTAAAAGTTACATTTACACAAATATTTAAATGGCATTTGTGTATTTCTTGGTTTGCTTTTTCTAATTGATACTTATTAGTCCCCTACCGGTGTTCACACCGGAGGGGACTATAAGTTTACCCTCCGTCCGTCAGTCTGTCTGTCTGTCCGCTAAAAATCTGGATCCTTTGATAACTTAAAAACTATTAAAGCTAGGCGCATGAAACTTGGTATGTTAATAGGTAGCAATGTGTACAATATGTCGGATTTTAAAACTATTTCACAGAAATGATCACCATATTGAGATGACGTGTCGCGAGCAAGATTTGGGTCGCTACCTTGAAGGTCAAGGTCACAGCATGACCTTGCAGCAAAATCGTGTCCGGCCCATAACTTTGTTATTTGAAGTCAGATTTTACAACTATTTCACAGAAATGATCACCATATTGTGATGACGTGTCGCGCACAACATTTGGGTCACTACCTTGAAGGCCATAATTATACAAATACAGACTTCAACCTCAAATTAATTATAAATGGCAATAAACAGGAGCGTATGATAATTAAAGAACTTTTTGAGGGACCGGTAGGGGATACTGTTTTGCCCACAATACTATCAAATGCTTGTTCCTAATAACTATATCAGAATAGAATAACATTTCTGAATCCCCTGACCAACGTCTTATTTTTACATACAGAATTCTCCCCTTATTTTAAAAATCCTACTCATTTAGTAACCAATTGCATTAAGTTCACCTTAATTTACTTGTAAATACTAACTAGATTTATTTATTGACTTGCTTTTTATAATAGATTGTTTTATAATATCTTTATTCAATCATTCTACAGTTTGGCAGAAAAGCGAACAGCTGCCTCTGGCTCACCCTCGGGGAGTGTGTCAGCCCCAACTGCCCTCACATTAGCCCAACCATCCAACCAAGGTGGCATGGCTGAGCCTCGGAAGGATGTCTTCAAGAAACCAACCATTCCACCCCCCAAAGTGGCAAATCAGAATAATTTCCGGAAATCTTTTGGTAGGTTTTTATCCTGCGCTTAAGACCGAGGGATATTTTTTTTTCTTTGCCCATCTGTTTTTTTTCATCCTCCTGTTTTTCAGCCATTCACAGTCTGTCACAGTTGGTAAAAAATTATGCATGTCCGACGATGAATGTTTCAGCTTTTCCGAATGAAATTGCTGCCCATTGATTTAAAAAAAAAAGAGTCAACATGATATATTTCAATCTGCAGCCATATCTTAGTAGAAGTTGGTTAAATGTAGATTAAACCTGGTAGAAAGAGTGACAGAAATAAGGAAATTAAATTCATTTATTTTTTTATATTAAATGCAGTCTTATTTATGACCCACTTTGTACAATTTGTTTGATTTTGTTTTGCAGAAGTCAGGTGGTAAATAACCAAAGAAAGCATGTGACCACATACCTTACAATTGGTATAGACAGTCATGATGACTCATATTGGTTTTGGGGTCAGTGGTGCAAAGGTTAAAGTCACAGTGACCTTTAACATGATTTTAGTTTTTTATATCTAGAGAATGCATGAGCCAACAATATTAAAACTTGGTAGAAACCTTTGTGGTGCTAAAAAGATGACCCCTATTGGTTTGGAAATGGTGCAAAGGTCAAGGTCATAGCAACCTTGAATGTGATATTTGTTTCTAATCTATATCTAGAGAAAGTAAAAGCTCATAATCCTTAGCCTCAATTGTGACAATGGTCATGGCATGTAGATGACCCCTATTTATGTATGACTGATACTTTTATTCCTACTGTCAACAATACATCTGTGAGCAATTTTTGCTATTATCATTTCATTTAGTTACAGCAGTTGCCAAGAGTACCTAAAATATTCCTCAAATGCATTTTTTGTGGGCCATATCAGTTCATCAGATTTGCTTGTTACAGCTGAAGGTTGCTTGATTGATCCCCATCTATACTCCAAACATGGCTGTTTCTGTGTTGAGAAAATATATTTTTCTTCACATCATTAAATAATATTAAGTGCTTCATGAAGTGTAGATGTAAATAGTGAGAAAGATAATGAAAATAAGTAATCTGGCTTTATAACTTAATTATAACATTTATTTCAAATTAAGAATAGAGAAAATTAAAGTTATTTATGAAGAATCATGTTTATTAAGTATGCAAATTAATACACTCCTTATTCCCACCTCAGGCAAACTCAATGGATCTGCATCCAGTAGTCGTCAAATGAGTGGTACTGCCAGTTCGATGTCCTCAGCATCTTCAGGGTCAGAGTATGTTGATCTGGCTGTGAGAATGTCGTTGACAGCTCTGGCAGATGAAGCCAATGAACAGCGAGAGCAGCTGAAACGTGTACCAAGCCTCGGGGGCACTAGCATCATGGACTTGACTGTTAACGATGATGAGTTCTTTGGAAATGGTGAGTGAAAGTGGTATATTTCATATGTTGGCTTTTCTGCCCCCAGCGTATAGCAGTCACACTGTCCATCCATCCTTCTTTCAGTATGTACATAGGGGTGTACATCCATCAGTTTAATCTTCATGTCTCAGCCATGACTTCTACCAGACCAGGTAGTTAAAACGCTAGAGCATTGTCTCTAGGTACAGGAGTCCCTAGGTCCGATCCTGGGCCTCAACATACCAAAGTCTTACAAATGTTAAGGGAAGAGCTTCCTTGCTAACACTGAAGCAAGTATAGGGGTCTGCCAGATGAAAGGATAATGTGACTGGGTGTTATTATCATCTCAGGTGTTTATGACATGCTATACACAGTGAGGGCTGTACTGTATCTCCTCCAAGTGGGCACTGTCTCAGAATTATTGAAATAATTTTGGTGGGACATTAAACCCAACAAACAAACTTTGTACAGTACTTTAATCAGTCTTAGCCATCTAAAAGACATACACTTGATGGTCAAAGATATATTTAAGATCAATCTTTATACATGGCTACTTAAGTGTAGTACTTCAATCAAACTTTATCATCTTAAGACAAGCACTTAAATTTGTATCACACATAAAATATACAAGTTATGCCATTAAAGGCATTTAAAAGGACCTTAAAAGTACACAACACCCACCCAAGATAACACCAAGCTGGGATATCACAGTGGGAAAAAGAATAAAACTATGAGTCATGCCCGATGCGCATGGGCTTATTAAACTGCTACATGTCAGCAAGACCTATCTTAACCCTTCCTTTGGGACCTCAGCCTTCTTAGGATGTGTCAAGCTGGGTATTTCCATCCCATTTCTCATCTCCAACCCATTAACCTGTTAAGCTCCCACTGTGAAGCCAGATAAGGCCACAGTGTTAACATGTTCCATTTCCAATGCTGCTTAGGTCAAAGTAAGACTCACAGTCAGAGTAATTTACGGTAAGGGAATTTCATTTTTGTGGGCAAATGTCAATGTCACTACAATTTCTTGTTTAGGAATATTGTTGTATATGATGTATTATAGGAACATAAGCGGTGGGCAGTCTTCTGGTTTTATATTAACTTACTTATTTTTCTTGGTAATTATATTTTATTTTTATTTCTTCAGGTCACTTGTCTGCAATAGTAGGCTATGATTATTTTACCTATGGAGCTGAAAACTTATAAAGATAATTGTTAGAAATGTTTGTGGTCTTGTTATGTTATACTGCTTTACGTTATAGGTAGATGTTAATTTTTATTTCATGAGGTACTGCTTCATGTCATGGGAAGATATTAATTTTCATTTCATTTGGGAAGATGTTCATTGATTTATTAAATAACTTATTTTATTTACCTTTGATTCTAATCTAAACATTTTTTGAGGTAGTTGTTGTAATTATGTCATTTCATTCGTTGTTATATGAAAAAATCACTAATTTTTTCCAGATGATGCCCTAGCCATGCTTGATATTGATGAAGAAGCATTTGAAGAGGAGAACAAAATAAGACAGGTAGGTTGTGTTACAATACTGTGCAATAGATGCAATAACAAACAGTGATGCACATATATATCTATGTAATTAACTATTCCTTTTTTGTGAATATATTATGTCAAAATAGAGCGTCGGCATGTGGATAAGGACGTTGTGGGTTCAAACCCCGGCCAGGTCAAACCAAAGACTTTAAAGTTGGTAGTAGTGGCTTCCCTCCTAACGCTCGGGGCTAAGGGGACAGCTTGACTCGTCGGTGTCAGTATAATGGACCGGCCGGGTTCAGTCCCGGGGCACCTCATAAGTGCCCCTGTGCTGTAATGATAGAAATGTTGCTGCACAGTATCGGCAAAAATGCAGACTTATCCCTAATGTCTTAAAAGATTTCCTTTTGTGAGAAAACCATCTCTAAAAATAAGAAGTAATAATAAATTTTCATTTAAAGGGAAAATCTTGTCTCTATAGAGTATTGTAATATCTAGCATGATCACTTAATATTGCTGCACTATCACTAGTAATGAACAACTGAAAAACTGGTTGGTAGAACAAAACATATGAACACATGACCTATGTTCTCTTTGACCAGGATGAAGTAATGAATGTCAAAGATCCATCGTCTGCAGACGACTCCTGGCAGTATCACAGTATCATGACAATATCTCGCCCTTCCTGGCTTGAAGATCCTAATGGGGAGGAGGTCGTGAGGATATCTGTGGGTTCGTTCATGCGCTCGCGTACAGAGGCTCTTGGGTCTCTGGATGGTGGGGGCCGGGAACCAAGGGTATGTCATGTTTATATTTGATGAAAAGTAAACAATATTAATGGGGTTGAACAGAACTTCAGGGCAACCCCTGTGGCCAAGCAGAAGTCATTAATTTATATTCCCTGGGCGGAACAAAGCTTGTGCTTGAGTCCAGATGGAAGTGAATTGTTTTATAAAAGAATAAATATCAGCAGATCTGGCATGTGCCAGTGGTCCTACCTAGTAATTTGTCATCAAAAAGAATAATCAACATTGGTTTTATTTATCTAGTAAATGTATGAGATTGTTGGATTTGTCTTTAAATCTAGAGAAAAAATAGAAATGTTGGCCAAGCCTTGAAACAAATCTTGACTGTAAAGGATTTTTATGTCCCTGCCAGTTAAAAAATTGTGAAGTAGCCTGAAGAGGTAGCCATGTTTGTGCATGTGTCCATGGATTGGTCATTTCCAAGTAAAAACTTTCCAAAGTTAACATATTTGTTTCGTATTTTGTCTATAAATTTATACTAATGCTAGATCTATGCTATCTACTGAATACAAGCAGAGTTATTTTTATTTGGCGAGTCAAAGGCTGTCATTTGGACACATTTCTAGTGTTAATTAAAAAATGAATTTATAAAATACAATATAATGGTTTTTGATTGAAAATTATAATTTTAAGCAACTCAGTACATACTTGTTTTGTTTGTGTGTTTTTTTGCGCTAGTGTGACCATAAATGTCTGCTTTGCTTTGCAGCCTGACTTTGGTATGAAGATTAACTCTCCACCTCGGATGAAGCCCAGTCAACTTGTAGATGTGAAAGAGGATGAGGAGGCAGAGAGAGGGGAGGAAAGCTTCCATGAGGCTAGAACATCTGGTGTTGGACAATATGAGAATACAGGTATTTTTTACAAATCTTGATGGTATTTTCCAATCTCCTATATGGTGCCATCGCAAGCCCCTTAAAATGCATGACATTAAACTCGAAACAACAACATTCTTTACTCTCAACCTGTATGCCTATTGTCAATTTGGAAACAAGTTCTTTTAAACTATTTATTCCATTAGTCTATCCACTTCCAGTACCACCAGAAGTTAATACCTAGGGCAATCTCAAATAGGTTAGCTTACGTTTTGACATCCTCCTGAGTCAGATTATTGAGTCAACCCAGGACCCTATGATACTGTGTTTAATAACTCCCATAATGACAGACTCTCTTGATGTGTCAACAGATAGACAGTGTTTGAATGTGTGGGCAGAAGTACTGCATTTTGTGAATGCTGCATTATTTATATTATTTGAGAAAATAAATATTTGTTACTGTATGGTCCAGCAAGTATGCCTATGCTTGTTTACCTCACAAGGATCAGAAACTAGGGTTGTACAACTGTAAGCTCGGGTTTGACCTAATGATTATGCTTATGATTTTCTAGTTTTGAATTTATTTAGAAATAGGAGCCTTGAAAATAATCTCAACACTTGAGCTTCAAGTATTATAATCTTGGGCATTACACCAATTTTCTAAAGTTTATCTTAACAGGCATTTTTTTTTTAACTTGTTTCAGCTACACCAACACGATCTAAGGAAGATGAGAATAACACCTTGCAAGCTGATGACACGCTGACTATGAGCAAACTTGGTCTTCCTCCCATTGCAAGTGCAGACTACTCTAGTATGTGTACCTGTGTTGTTTTTACAATTATTAATGTTTCACAGCTTTAAGGGGTTTAACTCGACTTAGATCTGTAATCTGGCCTCTCAAAAGTCTGTTATTCCTTTTGCAGATTTGTTCAAATTTCATGAAACTTACCCCAAATACTTGACTTGGTATGTATAGTTGTGCCATGTTATGGAACAGTCCTTTTGACTTACCAGGAATTTTCCATGTGTGTATCGTGGCCACATTTCAGTTCAGAATTCTTTAAATTAAATTAGGGGTTGCCCATAGTGTAATGGTAGTTGTTGATTTGTAACTCCTTTGACTGCTAACCTCTTACCACATGGGTTCGAGACCTATTCTAGTTGAATGACTAATGTGGGAAGGGCATCCAGCTGACCTGCTGTGTGCTGGTGGTTCTACTCAGACATTTGTCTGGGGTCTTCCTCTGCCAAAATAGCATCGATGTAATGGTCATTATTGGTCACTGCGATGTTTTTCAAAAACTACCGGCCGCAATAGCTCAATTGTTAGAGCTTCGGCTTGCAGATCGGGAGGTCGCGGGTTCAAACCCCGGCTGGGTCAAACTAGAGACTTTAAAGTTGGTAGTAGTGAGTAGTGGCTTCCCTCCTAAAGCTCTGGGCTAAGGGGACAGCATTCCGCCTGACTTGTCGGTGTCAGTATAATGGACCGGCCGGGTTCAGTCCCTGGGCACCTCATAAATGCCCCTGTGCTATAAAGATAGAAATGTCGCTGCACAATATCGGCAAAAATGCAGACAAATCCCAATCCCATCCCATTTCAAAAACTAACAAAAACAAACAAAAATTAAATAAGTTTAAGTAGTTTAAATTAAGTATTAATATTTCATATAAAAACATTACAGAATGAAACAAAATGTCTATTTGTTTATGAGAAATTGTAGTGTATGGTGATTCGTTTATTTTATTTCATTGACATTGAATATTTTTACTCTGAAAGTTTTGAAAAAGAATTCCTTTTTTATTTGTTGTAGCCAAACTCAGCCTTGGTGAACTGAGTCGTATATTCACATCGGATGATGATGTCACTCGACAGGTGCAGCAGTTGATGAGCCTTCATGCCTCTAAATCAAAACACAAGGTTGTTCCTGCAGCTTCTTCAGCTGCTGCTACTTCTGCTTCTACCATCACCACACCTGCTGCATCTGGCGGTTCCACTTTAACCACTGCAACCAGTATTGCTAAAACATTGACTAGTTCCCAGTCAAATACAAATGGTGCTACCAATGCTGCCAGTGTGAGAACTTGCATGTCTGATACCTCCACCGCATCCAGTAAGCCAAAATCTCCCAAATCTTCCCAGCTGCCAATCAGAAAAGGTTCAAGTCTCAATAGAAGTGTAAGTTTTGATAATGACAATTCGCATCAGCCTTCTAACAGAGATTCTAACTTTGATTCTAGCAGAAGTAGTGTTGAAAAAACACTGGAAAGTTCAACAAGAGGTAAAGATGTTACAAAAACAAAACCAGAGATTGCTGAGACTGGCACACCAGTAAGGCAAAGCCCAAATCACCTTGCGCCCCCATCTCGAGAAAGCATAGAAGATTTCTGGTTATCTCCAAATACTTCAAGCTGTGCAGCTAGCACTGTTGGCTTGTTTGAGAGACTAGAGGAGTTTCAGTTTTCATCAGGGGTTAAACCGAAAAACAATACAACAGATCTGCTGAGGCAAAATCTCTTCCATAAGCATGATCTGGCAGGTAGTAGCAAAAAACCTGTGGAATCTGAGCGCAGATCAGTGACTGATGGTGGTAGGGAGGGTACTGATTCTAAATATTTACCCTCCCAAGATAGGGGAGTTGAAAAGTCTCAATCAGAGAAATCTCAACAGTTAAAGCAGCAGTTTGGAACTTCTACAAATAGTGTACGCAAACCTGACCCTCGTAATATAGCAAGGGTCAGGGAGGCAAGTGATGGAAGTTATTTAGATATGGACAGTCGGAGATTAAACGACAGCTCAAGATCAAAATCTGGTGCTAAGGATCATGGGTATTTGCTAGGACATCACATCCCTGATGGCACAGAATATAGCGAACAGTCTGATTATTCTCACATGAACCACAAAGGTATGGAGCGAGAAGATGTTGCTGGCATGGATGAAGATGGACTTGTTGAATCGCGCGGCTTTGACATTCTTGAGCAGAAATCATCCAATCAGAATCCTGGGAACTCAAACGTGACAAGTAATAATGGTGGTAAGAATATTCTCAGTGAAAAACGAGCCCAGGCTAGTCATAATATCCAACCCAAACCAGCTGCTTCTAGTCCCTTGCAGAAAGGGCGACAGTACAACAATAATGTTAATGCTTACAGACATGAAGAGCAAGATAATGTAGATACAGATGACAATGATGATCTAGATAAACAAAAGAAGATGGAGAGTTGGACACAAACATCTACAGTGCTGAAACAAAGTGTTGGTCTTCAACCAGATTATGAACGTTCAGAAAACCTTCAGCCAAATTCAAAGACAGTTCTTGATGATAATCAACATATGCTTGGATTAAATGACAAATATGAAAATGAATTTAGAAAGGAAAACCTACCACCGAAGTTACCAATATCCAGTTTTAAACATGATTTGTTAAGAAATACTCAATCAGCTGTCCCGCAGAAACCTCATCTGTTGACTAAAACATCTCTCATGAAAACAGATTTTGCTGAGGACAATCTTCAAAGAAACTTCAGCATGGAGGTTATGGATAAAATATACGACACCACTAACCCTTCAGCCTTTAACCAACTAAGTGAGACACATTTGAGTTGCGCCAGTCAGTATGGGGGTCATCCGCGGGACTCCTTGGAATCCAGGCACTGGACACAGTTGCGAGAGACTCTTGACCCGACAGAGATGTCTCACCTCAGCGATATTCATTCAGCATACAGCAGGCAACCCATGGCTCAATCAACACCTTTTGTGAAAGATGGACAGCAGTTTTTCTCTGGACTGGGCTACACCACCTCAAAACTGCCCACATGTTATGAGAAGCCAGATAGGCTCTTGTCCATGATGGACCATACAATGGGCGCCAGGATGAACGAAACTGAAGGTATGATTTAGCAACGAAAACCTTATAGAAGGGTTGTTTTGTTAAATGTTTATCAAGATTTCATGTATTTTATTGTCAGTGAAATAATTATTTATCTCACATGAAGCTAAATTAGGTGATCTCTAGGATCTTTCTTCACTATGTCATTATTATTACAAATATTTTTTTGTGGGGGTGTATTGAAATAAATCAAGGGAAAACTGGTTGAACCTTATTTCCTATTTGCATCCCATACTTCACTGTCAATGGCAGGTGCACCCTGTTAAAATTATTCTTCAAATAAATTGACCATGATTTCCAATCTGTAGACCATGCATCACTGTCTCTGGTGGAGGCGCCCAGTGTACTGAAGTTCTCTGATGCCTGCTGTGTGGGCATCTCCAGGACAGAGCCTCTGACATTGACCAACCCCACTGATCGCTGGATGGAGTGTCTTCTACAGGTATGTGAATAATTTATTTTTTTATTTTTATTGCATCGAACCAACAAAATAATGTTCATAATGGTGGCATCCAGCTAAGTATTATTGGAGGAAGACCCACATAAAAGTTCTAGCCCTGGACTCAAGCATTGAGGGGCTGAGGAGTTGGCAGTCAGCGACTGTAACTACTCTATCTGGTTTAGTGGATATTTTATGTTGGGTCAGCACTTATTGTATAATAGGTGTTTATTATCATTATTTTATTAAACACTACATATAGTGTCACTTGCTCTAGCATCATCTTTACATTTGATTTACTTGAAGAGCCCTTATAAACAATAGAAGCAACATCTTGGTCTCATTTATGTTGGGTTAGTTTTTCCTTCTTATTGCTTTATATACCTAAATATATTAAACATTGTTAATGTTTTAACATACATAAATATGTATTGTTAAGTTTTAACTTTTAACAGTAACTTTTTTAGTAAACTTATGACATTTTTTGTCAGGTTAAATGTTTAGAGATAGATGGACGGTCAGTGGAACTGACCAACTTCCCATTTGAGTTCCGGCAGAAGTTGATTATCAACCCAATGAAATCGGAGATAGTGGATGTGATGTTTCTGCCCAAGTTTGCCGGAGCATATGTGGCCCAGCTGCAGTTATTTTCTAGTGCTTTTGTTAGGAAGGAAGACATCAAACGTAACATGATCCCGGTCAATGTCACTCTGCAAGCCATAGCTGAGAAGCCATGGATTAAAGTAAGTGGATAAACTATAGATGGGGAGTGGACATTGATTTGCTTAAAAAAAATGGAACCTTATCTGACAGCTAAGCCTCTCATCGAATGAGTTAAAGTCCCTGTTTGTTGTGAAAGACTTTATGTGGGATGTTCTTTAAACTCACCTGAATGTGGGAAGTTCTTTAACCTCGCCTAAATGTGGGAAGTTTTCTTTAAACTCACCTAAATGTGGGAAGTTCTTTATACTCACCTCAATGTGGGATGTTCTTTAAGCTCACATTTATTGAGCCATTGGTTCTACCCAGACATTTGTTTAGGGTTTTTTCTCTACTAAAGTAGCTTGATGTGATTATTAGGAACTTAATTTGTTAAGGAAAAATTTCTAAAAGGGAGTGGGTTTATCATTTGTTTACAAGATATAATTTTTGTCAGCTAACAACTCCATCTGCCACTGAATGTGTGGGTTCTAGTGACAGTTGCGATAATGACAGGTCTTTCAGCTGTCTTATGTCAGTAGTTATACCCAGAAGTTTGACTGGGGGTCTTCATTTGTTTTGTTTTTGAGACTATCCCTACGACACAACAATGGTCATTATAGTGATGTTCGTGTTTCTTTTTTAAGTAGAGGTAGACCCCTGAAAAATATTTGGGTTTAGCAACAAGTGCACTGTAGGTCACTTAAAAGACACGTTCTTGCCCCCACTGGGGCTTGAATCCACGTTATATGGGGTCATGGGGTCAGTTGAGTTACAAATGAAGAACTGTACCCACGTCTTCATGGGTGTTCCCTCTGTTGCCTGCCTACACTTATAATTACTGAAATCAACATAATGACTCTATTTGTGTCAGTGCCACTTGAAACAAAACATTAATTTGCAGTTATTGCCTACAATTGGTCTTTTTTTTAACAATTCAAATATTTTGATTTATAGATAATTTTAAATTTTAGCTGTATATATTTTTTAACTTACAAAGCCATGAAACATTTTGCATTATACTTTGATGCTATAGCATGGTAACATTGAACTGGCGCTCAATAGTTTTCTACAATGTTTTCGACAAAGCTCAGAGAGTTTTATGGATGGTCATATGTAAAGCAGACAAATGGAAACAGGTTTGTAAACCTTAAACTGTTTCTAGAAATATGCAAATATGCATAAGTCCCAGTTAAAAGCTGTCATGTAATAGTTCTGCTTGTTTAAGGCAATTTCTAGTATTTTCTTAGGGAGTCCATGGTGTTATGGTTTAGATGTTGGACTCCAGAGCTAAAAGTTAAAATAATTTATCTCCCAATTGACAAAATATATAGGTTTGACACTTTAAATTTAGACAATTTCTGTGAATTATATAACATTATTGATTTAGAACATTATTGTAAACTGACTTACAGGTTCAGCTAATGTTCCAGAACTGTGTATCATCAAGTGAGGAGTTGTTGTAAATATTTGTGTCACTACCATTGTGTAAATAAACAAACCCTTGTATTTTCAGGTAATCTGTGATAACACGGAGAGTAACCTGGTAGATTTTGGCGAGATGGTTTGGGGCTCATGTAGGGAGAAGTCCGTTACAATCTACAACCATGGACTGGCCACTGTGCCATTACGTCTTGCCATTACTTCAGTGAGTGACATAGGTCATGTTGTAGGTTTTGTTGTAGGTTAGGTCATGTTATAGATAATGTTGTAGGTATTGTTGCAGGTAACATTGTAGGTTATGTTGTTGGTCATGTTGTAGGTCAATAGATTATGTTGTAGGTCAGTAAGTGATGTTGTTGGTCATGTTGTAGGTTATTTTGCAGGTAACATTGTAGGTTATGTTGTAGGTCATGTCGTAGGTCAGTAAGTGATGTTGTTGGTCATGTTGTAAGTTATGTTGCAGGCAATATTGTAGGTCATGTTGAATGTCATATCGTAGGTCATGTTGGAGGTCAGTAGGTCATGTTGTAGGTTATGTTGTAGGACATGTTATTGATCATGTTGTAGAAATATTGTGGAAATCTGTGCTGTCAGTCCTGGGTTAAAGTTGTGTTTTTTTTTGGCACTAAAATACTGTTAAAACATACAGCTGGGCTTAATAGGACATTTAATGCACTAAGGTTATATATAATTGAATGCTTGTTTCTAGGTTATTCTTATATCTTCATGAAACATTACAGAATTATTGTTTTATACTTCTTCTTTTGTATATTTATGTTTTGTGTTTATTTTCACAAATTAAAGGGTCTGTATACTGTTACCATAAACTTTAAAGTTTTCCTAAGAACTGTGAGTTCAAATCACTTTGTTGATTTCATGTGAGTAACTTGTGTTCATCATTTACAATACAGTAAAATCCCTCTTATTGGCCACCTACCATTCTGACTCAAAGTGGTCTTAATAATGAGTTGGTCTCAATAGTGAGTATGGATGAGCTTGTGAAACCGAAATTGTTTATGTATCAAAGCGTCGCCTCACACGTCTCTGACTGTTGCAAAGGGACATAAAAAAAACAACTACCACACTACTTTTCAAAATGTTTTTAACAAAATTATGCTATTTCTTTTATGTTATGAAAATATTTTTACTCATAAATCATTGATGCAATGAAACTTACTTACCATGATCATTAAGGTAATGATTAAACTGTGTAAATGAACAAGTCAGATACAATGGAATATATATCATTTTAGTAATGATTAAAATGAATGATTACACTTTAGATGTGTTAATGCATATCCAATCTCACCAACAAGTTAATTCTTTTTCGCAAATTTTTCAGTTGATATAAATTGTAAAGTGCTTGATGTTTCTCTATACCAGTCAATAAGCGACTAATTTACTAAGAACATGAACTCAAGTGACCCGGTGTCCTAGATTGTAAAAATTGAAAGCATTGCTAAAGGGCATTACTTTGCCGATGTGCTATTGCATATCAAACCACGGGTGACTTGTTGTTCCAGTCGAGCTGGTCGACATTGAGTTCAGTGTTTACGTAGGACATACACAGTATGTTAGTAAAACTGGTCGTTATGCCAGATTAGCTGCGTGTCCGTTATTGTGGTCTGGTTTCTCATTGAATAAAGAAGACAAATAGTTTGTACTTATGAAAATTGGCTGTAATAGAGATGTGGTTGCTTTAGTAGCGTAGTCCTTAGATGGTATTTTACTATATTTTTGTTTTTGATAAATTCCATTTGCATTCTCCTTTCATGGTATAAACTTAGTATTTTTTATATTTCAGAATAAATCCTGGCATTGTTTCTCCTTTGAGGGTACCTCTGATGTGTCAATAATATCTGGAACCAGACAGCTACCGGTTACAGCCCAGGGGCGGAGCGTTATTAATATTAACATACCAGGCTCCACCTCACAGAAAAATTGCTGCACAGTCAAGATCTGGTCTAAACCTCCAGAAAAACAGATTACTAAAGGTAACATTTATATGCCACTCTTTATTATTCCTTATTTATCTTGTATTTTAGGAACTCAAGCATTTAGTAAGCTTTTTTTCCACTTGACTGAAAAATATTTATATCTTCTTTAAATCCCCAGCCTTGGCACGTCAAGCCCCAGAAGAGTTCAGCTGCCTGATGAACATTGATGTAGACACACCCAGCAGTAAACTGCCCACCCTGGCATCTGTTAGACTTAAAGTCAGAGTCGGGGTGCAGAAGTTACATGTACAGCAGAGAATCCAGGTGAGATAGCAAAGTATTTATTATACCCTTCATAGAGGCAGTGGGGTGTATATAGGAGTCACTGTATTGTGATTGTTCTAAAAATGGAGTTAATCACTGCCAATTATCCTGTTAGGTTTGTTGGGATATTCATCGCTTTCATTGATCCCTCTAATTTATATGATATATAAACATTATGAAAGGTCATTCTGCTCTGAAGGATCCATGTCTGATGGACTGATAAAATTGAATTTATGGCTTCACCTGTATGGTTATTGTCACTTTATTAAGAAACATATAAACATAAAACATATAAACAAAAGCACTGAATGCATTCGAGGTAGAATTGTTTTTAACTTTGTTGTCTTTAACTATTGAATGAATGCAAAAAATACAAATTTATGAATCAATAAAAACATGTAGCCTTTATTAATGTACAAATGCCACAACCTTACAAACTCGTGACAGGATTCAGAAAAATCTTTATATTAGCTTTTTATTATCTATGCCACAACATTTGAAACACCTGATTTCAGTTTTGTTTACATCTCTGTTCTCTCTTCTAAGGAGGTACATTTGGCTGCTGCTCCCATGAAGACCCAAGACTCCAAGGTGAAGATCACCAATGCAGGCAACCTGGGTTTGGAGGTCTCATTTGGCTTCACAAACTTTAAAGACATGTTTTCTGTGACTCCCAATGTCACCTACCTACCTCCTGGTGGACTGGAAGATATCACTGTGGCCTTTCATCCAACAAGCTCAGATGTACCATCTTATGAGTCGTAAGTTGCATACACCTTTTAGGAATTAAGTTTTTTATGATTGACAAGCAGTGAAATTAGTTATGTATAAAAGATCTATATTTGATTTATACTATTGAATTTTAAATAATATAATTGATGGGTAATCATTTAATTTTGCTGCAATTTTTCAATATTTACTGTTACTTGTACATTATTTAATTTTTACAAGACAAAACCAATATTACATTACAGGGAACTATTGATGTATATCCAACCTGAAGGTCCTATGTTTGAGATGAAGCTCGTGGGTCAGGTGACACAACCGTCGGGTGGTCCACTTAAGATTCTTTGCGACTGTACTAACCTCAACTTCGGTGGCATCCCCCTAAATAAGACACTGTAAGATTTCAATTTAAATACAGTGTCCAAAAGATTGACAATGTCTAATACATGTAACAAAATCCTAGCACTGTTTTGTAGAATTTCTGCATAAACTCTTACTTTAGTTTAAGTCAAGGCTGTTTATAACACTACTTCATTTGATAATTTGTACAAACCCTGAATAAATCGCTTTAAATGTTAAATTTTTCCAAATCTATTGATAAACAAGATGGAGGATTTCAGTTAAAAAATAGATATTGACATCAGAAGTGATTATTCAGATAAAGATGAAACATGATCTCAAAAGTAAATGAGCACAAGGTTTTCTTAGTTTAAAAATTGCCAACTGTGCAGCCTGGCTCGGATGGGCAATAAATTTTTGTTTTGATGCGTTAAGTTTCATGCTTTACTTTTTACATGGTTGAAGAACACCAATGAACAGTATTTTGCAGGATCAATTCAAGTAACAATAATCTGTTTGGTTGCATGAGAGAAAAAAAAATGGTCCAAACTCTCAGATACCACCCCTAGCTTTATTTCGAAAGTAATGTCTTAAAGTAGTGAGATATAGTGCGATCTGCTTTGCAGATGGGTTTTTTTAGCAAAATTTAACCTTAAAATCTGCATTGTTTATATCTCCGATGTCCTTCTTAAATTTTGACCTCAACAAGAGAACTTATTACGCAATAGACTTGGCAGTTAATTAGTGAAGATCCTGAAGACAGCATCCAAAGGGATCTGGCTGATCAGAATTTACTCTGTTTGCCTGTGCCTGATGAACTTGTTCTCAGCCAGTTAAGAGTTAAACAGCATTGAACATTTCAACAACTTATCTCTCTCTTAAATAACTTAAACATATACCATACTTGAACATGTTTGTGTTGTGCATATGTAGTCAACAGTGGAATAATCACATGCTGTAAACTTTTTTAGAATGATTCACTTGATAATTTTCATTAAAAAAAAATTGTTATTGCTTACAATTGAAAATCCTTTATGTCTGCTGTTGCTTTTGTAACAAAATCTAGTGTAGTTTTGTGTGACTTTTGGTGTATTTTTGAGATTATTGTTTTTCAGTGTAAAAAGATTCCGGTTGATCAACAAGAAGGATGAAGCTATCACCATGGCAGCAGAGTCTAGGGTTGACCATGTGATGGTGGGTGTGGCCAAATGTTTGGTTTTAAGATACATCGCACTGACACAATTATGGGCATTGTAGCGATATCCATCTGTTATTGGTTGAAGAAGACCCCCAGACACATGTCTAGGTTAAACTACAGACACACTAAAGGTCAGCTGGAAGACCTCTTCTCACATGAAAAGTTTTCACTGGGACTCCAACCCATACAGGAAGGGACCATGCAATCAGAGTTCATGCCAATTGAGCTAAGTCTGTCATTAGAATATGTCGTGCAATTGTTAAGTTAAATAGTATATGTCATGATCCTTTGTGTATTAATCCCGCTGGTGTTGGTTCCAGTGGGTATTAATGCCAATTGTTACAAGCCCAAGTAAGGGTGAAAACTTAAATATGCCGAGACCTTCCAGTTGATTCATGGCGGGACAGTGTACTTGTTTTACCCAGATAGTTATAAGAGATTTTGTCATAATGACCCTAATTATTTCAGCTTGATTTGCCCCTATGCATAAACAGTATACAATTAGCTTGATTTATTTATTTTTTTGACATCAATAGAAAAGTACATATTTGTAAAGGATGCGCTGTTCAGGTCATATAATGTAACTGGTACAAAGACAAATTCTTAAGATCTTTGATTTTCTGATTATGTTTTTTGGGGTAGGCGACAAGTTCATTTTTTTCTTCAGATACTATCTGCGATTATACTGTTTTTTATTTTGAAAAGAAAAAAACTTGTATATGGGATTATTAATTATTGGTTATAGACAAACATTTTAACGTACTGAAATATTATACTCCTGAAATACCCTGTCTGTTTTGTTTAGCTTGCAGAGTCACCCGAGCCCAATTCACCTGTTAGCAAAATGAAGGAGTTATACATGCGACCTGAGGAGCCCATTTCTGTGTACGCTGTCTTCCATCCCACCTGTCAAACAGTCCTTAGAGGCAAGATTGTCATGCGAGTAGTGGATACACATGCACCGAAGTACACAGTATGTATCATTTGTCACACATCACTACACATGCACAGAAGTACACAGTATGTATCATCTTTTGCACATCACTACACATGCCCCAAAGTACTCAGAATGTATTATCTCTAACAGGTCACTACACTTGCACCAAACTACACAGTATATATATACCGGACCAGGTAGTGAAGTTAGCAGTGCATCGGCTCCAGGTATGGGAGGCCCCAGGTTTGAACCCAGGCCGCAACATACATAAGTCATAAAATATGGTAGAGGTATAGCTCCCTTAGTCACTCTCAAGCAATTATAAGGATTCCTTGACAGTTTGGCCTGGTGTCAAAATAATGTGACTGGATGTGGTATCAATGCTTGTGTTCTCGGCATGCTTTACACAGTGAAGGTAGCACTATATGAATATATTGTATGAATATATAGGGCTTTGTATATAGGGTTAAGAAAAAAAGGGCCAAATATATTTTTATATCTGCTTATTCAGCTGCTTTACTGCACTTAAAAATATGACATATCCAGCATTGAACTGGCTATAGTAGCTCAAGTGGTAGGGCTTCGGCTTGCAAATAAGGAGGTCGAAGGTTCAAACCCAACCCTGTCAAACCAAAGACTTTAAAGTTGGTAGTAGTGGCTTCCCTCACGCTCGGGGTTAAGAGTACTGCATTACACCTGACTTGTCAGTGTCAGTATAATGGACTGGCTGGGTTCAGTCCCTGGGCACCTCATAAGTGCCCCTGTGCTGTAATGATAGAAATGTCTCTGCACAGTATTGGCAAAGATGCAGGCAAATCTCATCCCAATCCCATCCCAGTTTTGAACTTAGACCGAGGGATTGTGGATATTCCACAGCATTTTTTTTCTTGGGCATTAACAATGAAACCAGCACATTCTTTTCTTGCATATATTTTATCTTTGGCACATATTTTACATCAGAATTGATTATAATTCTTTTTTTTTGTTCCATTAACTGTACTATTTGTTCATATAAAGGTAATAGCAGGATCCAAACTTTAATGCTAAAAATGTGTACTGTTTCACACTGTTGCTTAAAACATAACGAATCTGTGTGTGTAACTTAGGTGCCAAAATTAAATTAAGCCAAAAATCAGTAAGAATGACAAAGAACATTCAAAATCTCTATCGGTTAACAATATGTATCTCAGTAAATGTTAAGTTCGAAAGAAAAAGAAAGAAGGTTTGAAATTCTCTTATACAAGTGACAGAAAAAAAGTTTAAAGTTGACAATTACATATCAGAGATCTTTTTTTTAACTGTTTGCAAGGTCCAAGTCTACTTAGAACAGTATGAGTAGTGAGCAAGGGACTATTTGACCTCAATGAACCTTAATTTAGCAGATGTGTGTAAGAGTTTCTGACTTACCACTCCTTTCACACTTTGAGTCTTCTCAACTTTACAGCGTTTTTTCTCAACCTTGTTAACACACATATAATCCAACACCCAGTCTGCCCTTCTTTAAATTCACCAGAAACTTGTTGCTTACTGCTATTTGTGTGTGTGTTTTTTAAGCATTTAAACATAAATTTCATGGTATAACAGAATGCACTAGGTGCTCTAGTGTACATGTAGTTTAGCTGTTACTTAAAATATTTTTTAGCAATATAATCTCTATAGTAAATTGACAATCATGCATATCACTGGTTGCTGAATCCAAGGCTAGTATTCATCAGTTATTCTTAATCACAAGTCTAGAAACTAGTTTGTTGAATTGTTGGGTTTACCATCTTTCATTTATCAGGATACTGTCTCCATTTGAAGCAGATATATCAGACATAATGCTGTCATCCCTATATGGCATCCCCTGAATACCTGGCATGATACTAAACCTAGTCATATTCTGACATCAGGCTGACCAGTAGCAGGACTGCCTTTATGTTTGTTTGAACCTGGGGCCACCTGTATGTTAACAGTTTTCATATCCTCTACATTTTGTCTTCCTAGGTATTGCAGATAATATATAAGCTCACGTTACCTTAATGTTGCCTTGTAATGATTTAGATATCCATCTGGCTTTACTTTGATGGTATCTTAAATCCCATGACATGACAATTTTTTCTTAAAAATGTTGGATAAGTAGGCATATAAATGTAGCATAAACTTGAATATGGGTATAAAATATTTTGCACAAACTTGATATTCTTCTGTAGCAGCACTCATTTCATAATTGTTATTGACAGGTAACTATCAACGGGTATGGAGGCACTAGCAAGTTGGTATGTTCTGAGGAGTCCCTTGAGGCTGCCGATGTAAGAGGGTATCCATGCGTGGCAGCCATTAATAAAACAGGGGAAGAGCACTCATACAGCATATATGTGAACAATGTAGGTTGTAAAACGGCCAGGGTCACTGTAGCTGTATATAAAGGTGAGTGGTAGAACTAGGTTTTCTTTAAAGGTGAACTATGATATGTGGAAATACAAGTCTTTATGCTTCAATGAATGGTTGTAAAGATGACTTGGTATGAATAGCATTTTACCTGTAGGTATTTGGAGAGCCATCAGCAAACATGCAGACTATAGGTATTGGTTGTCATACTGACAATATCAATTGATGGCCCAATGTAATAACTAATGAAATTTACTGACAGTAAAGCAGTAAAATTGGTACCATGTCATTGTGAACAAACCATTGACTGGGATGTCATATTAGAAGAAAAGGAAGTCATCTGTTTGAAAAGATTAAGTCCAATTTTTGAGATTTAGAAATCGGCAAGATTTAATTATCAGTTAAAAAAACACATCATCTTTGACCAAAGAATTAAGTCCATATTTTGAAATTTAAAAAGTTACCAAAATTATATTACAAGTTAATTAGGGTTCCCATCCTTGTGTATATAGATCTTTGATTTTATACACTGTAGATCTGGACTGCCAGCGGTTATTGACTGGCGGCCATGTAAAACTGCAGCCTAGTGAGTTCCTGATTCCCGAGGATAGCAGACAAAAGCTGGATTTGACCACCTCAATGAGACACGAGGATGTAGAGACCAACCTCCTCCACCATGGTGTTGGGGCAGCCCTCTGTCTCTCATATGTTGATGACATCGAGATGGAGAAACCTTACAGGTACTGTTGCCTGTCTTTGATTGACTGATTTATTGTTGATAGGATTGCGGCAGCCCTCTGTCATGTAGTGATGACATCGAGGTGGAGAAACCTTACAGGTACTGTTGCCTGTCTTAGATTGGCTGATTTATTGTTAATGGGATTGCAGCAGCCCTCTGTCATATATTGATTATGTTAAGGTGGAGATACAGTACACATATTTACAGTGAGACAGATATCTGTTCCTGTCTTTAATTGTTTTTAACACTTAAAGTAGGATGTCAAACTTAACTATCAAATGCTTTTAATAATCCCCCCTTGTTTTTGGTGACCTCCATGTATGACCATTACAGTGTCCATTTGTCTTAAAACCTAAATAAACAGGCACACTGACAGTAGACAAATATACATTTCTGTCCTGTCTGGTATAGATATTTTTGTTGAAAAAAATCATCTGGATTGAAAAAAACCTAGACTGCTGTGCTGTCTCTGAATGATTTAAACATATTCGCTCTGCTTATGTTACTTAATTGATTTTTTTTTATTGCACACTTTTCCGGAAATCTTTGTATCAATAATTGAAACTTTTTTTATATATTTTTATATCTGATAATTTTTATTTCACTTCTATTTAGGTCCAAGCTGGTGATAGGCTTGACACGTCTGTCTACATCTAAGGATGTACAGGGTGGCGGCAAGCCGGCCTTGAATATGTTTGCCACCCCCTCTGTCTCATCACGCACTGTGTCCCGGTTACCTCCCCAACGTAACAACATGTCACCTCAACCAAACTGCCTCAACTTCACAGACAATCTGCCCTCACATAGGTAAGGAAATACAGGTTTTAAATACAGGATTTTCAGATGCTGATAAGTCACTTTGTAAGGTTTATTGTCCCACCAACAGTAATTCAATCATTTGGAAATGGTGTCCTCTTTAAGCAGATGTTGTGCTGCCTTCGCTATGTATAGTTGCTGTGAATACCAGGCATGATACCACACCCAGTAACATCATCCTGACACCAGGCCAGCAAATTGAGGAACTATTTGTATATTTGTATTAGCCTTATTAATGGAACTATACCACTACCATTTTAATGACTTCCATGGATCTAACCTGGGTCCTCCCCTACCTGAAGCTGATGTTCTCTCAATTGCGCTACCAGGTGCAGTGGACAGTAAACATGGAGATGTACTTGATACTATCATTGCCAGGGACTATACTTAAAGCTGTAGAATAGTGCTTATTAAGTAGAGTCGACCATATTTGTATGAATGCAATATGCTTTTTATTGCCTAAGAAAGAAGTCAAAACTAAAGCATAATCATAATTATAAAGCCATCATAATTGATGGCAATCAATTAACTCAAAAGTTTCATAACTTATTCTTAATGACATCTTGAATTGAAATGGTAAAATGAGATCCTGGTTCAATTGTTGACAAATAAAATGAAGATTTACTATTTAATCGTAAGTATAGGTTTTCAGAATACATTGTCAATTTATGCTTAATTTTTGTAACAGCTTTTTATACTGATTATAGATGTAATTCCCCAAAAATGCCAGAACTTTTATGCGAGAAAGGTTTCCAGCTGTCATGTAATGTGTCACTGATTATTCAACAAATAGTTACAGCTATAAGATGCTACAACAATCAAAATTATTTTGTTATAACAATAATTATATTGGAATTTCTTAAATATTCGATCCCTGGGCATCAAAAGCTGTATGTTAAAATATTTAGGAATGGTCCTATTGTGGGGTTAGAAAAAATAATTATACGCCCTATACAAAAAGTATATGGTGGCTTTATTGGTGTCTCTTCCATCATTGGGTCCATCTGTTAAAGATATTTGTCCTCGCTAGTTTTCTACTACTGTTGGTTGAATTTTGATAAAACCTTACTTGTTTGGTAAGTACCCAGCCACGTTAAAAAATAATTGACATCTCATGACCATCTTGATTTTAACTTAATCATGGCCCTTTGTTTTGTATTCTTAATATGTTGCAGGCAAAGCAGTTTCTGGGGGTATTTATTGCCTAAGCTAAGTCTTGTTTTCAGCTTAAGTTAGTTTTAAGGGCCTTCTTTGAGAATCATTGAAGATAATTTAGTAGACTTTGATTTGATGATAGAGCACTCATTTCCACAGATCTGATGATGTGAGTACAGATTACAGTGCCAGGGCAGACAACACAGGAGGCTGGGAGATCAGACCACCACAACTAGTGCTGTATTGCTCAAGTAAAGGTAAAACTGGCTAACCAATTTATTTAAACAGCTAATATTTATTTTTTTTTCTCTTTAGCCTAAATGCACATAATAGAAGTATAATAATGCTGTTAAAACCTTTTATTGCCCGAGTGGTTTAATATATTTGTGAAAATCACTTTCTCACACCAAAACCCTTCCAATTTCAAACTCTGTAAATAGTGACACAGTAAACTTGTAAGCATGCATCATAGAGGATAGCTAAAAATGTTCTCTCTCCATATTTTCTTATTATTATCACATCGCATCGACATAATGGTGGTCATATTGGTGCAGTCCAGCTAATTATTGGTGGAAGAATACCGCCAGATAAGTCTTTATAGAACCATCAGCACACTGCAGGTCAGCTTGAAGACGTTGCCTCATGAAAGTTCTGGTAGCAACCGGTATTCCTATCTACACAGCAGTGGGCTGAAGAGTTGCAAGTGGTCCATATTTGTATGCAAGCCTACGATCAAAATTACCTTAATATTTTCATATTGCACTTCTTTTTATGTTAACAGGTCCAAGTGAGGAATTGGATAAATTCTACATATATAATCACCGGAACAGAGATATACAGTAAGATACTGCTTTATTAAGATCGTTATAAAAATATTCAGCAATTTTATATAGAAGCATGTAACTTTAATTGACATTAGCTCTATTTTAATTCAGGGTTCAATGTATTTTCAACTTAGTTTAACAGCAAAACATGGTTTTGTAAATAAAAGTTATGCGGGGGTTGTATGCATAGTTAATATTTCATTAGAATAAGTTATGGCAGTGCTAAATACCAAAGTAATAAAACATGGTACTGGTATAACTTTTGTGATTTATTTAACGATTATAAAACTAACCAGTATATTTGTATCAGAATTTTAAATCCACCCCAATTGAAAGTGAGTTTTCATTAATAAAAAATAAGCTATATTTCAGTACTGTCAGCTTTCTGTTTTATCTTGAGTTCTTGAATATACATGAATATTTTTAGACAATCAACCAACTGTAAACTTGTATACTTTAATATTTGTTTGTTTCAGGTATGAGTTAAGCTTCAATATTTGTTTTGGGTTTGAGATAAACTTCAGTATTTGTTTGTTTAAGGTTTGAGATAAACTTTAATATTTGCTTTAGGTTTGAGATAATCTTCAATATTTGTTTGTTTCAGGTTTGAGATAAACTTCAATATTTGCTTGTTTCAGGTTTGAGATAAACTTCAATATTTGTTTGTTTCAGGTTTGAGATAAACTTCAAAATTTGTTTCAGGTTTGAGATAAACTTCAATATTTGTTTCAGGTTTGAGATAAGCTGGCCTGCAGGCATGTTAGCTTTGAAACCAGACAGAGGCATTGTTAAAGCAAGGTTGGTTCCATTTGTTCATTAAATTTTAGTTTTTATGTTTTTTATTTTTGTTTCATTTTATATTAGACCATACATCAGGTAAAAAATGCTTAACAATTTAGAGTACGTTTTCTTGCTTATTTTTTCTAAAATCAGTTAACTTTAGTGAGCATATGAACCTGTTGAGATTTTTTAATCATAAGACCACAAAGAATCATTCTTATTGTTTATAATCCTTTTATTCTAATTTTTCCTTGATATTTACACTGTACAGCATAATACTAATTTTCCCCATCATAGCCGATAAAGCCACAAATAATTGCCTGTTTTTATTTGACAGAGAACTGTCCAGTGTGATGATATTCCCCTCCTCAGAAGCTTGTAAACGTATCAACCAGCTGCCATGGAGTGGCACAGTGCTTGTACAGTGTGATGGGATCAGTAAAGTGAGTTGGATTATTGTTTTTTATGTTTTTTGTTTTTTTTTACATTTAGCATGGACACAATTATGGTCATGTTGGCTACATCCAGCTAATTATTGATAGAAGAAGTCCGTTTTTTTTTGTTTTTTTTACATTTTGCACAGACACAATTATGGTCATTAGAAGCCAGTTGTGTGTATGATTAGAACCACGGGCGCACCACAGGTTAGCAGGAAAACCTCCCCACATGATCCCAACTGGGTCTCGAACTCATGCCTTGAGAGGCTGAAGAGTTAACAAATTGGTGACTCTACCTGCTTTGCCACGGACACCCCTTAAATTTTTGCTTCAACTGAGACATTTTACCCACAAAATCAATGCCTTTTACTAGAACTAAAACATAGGTATATACCTGCCATTGGATCCTAATTTAGTTTCAACTTTAACAGGTCTAGCTTACGATATCATATTTATAGTTTACAATGGAACAAACTTGATTTTACTGACAGAATAATCCTGTATACCCTATTTATATCAGTTGTCAATATTTCTATTTCTTTAGGAGACCAGAAGTCAGACAAAGTGACATAAAATTCATCTTTACTTATTTTACACTTTGAGAAACTTAAGGCTGAATGTCTTCTTTGGATAAGAAAATATCCAGCTTGGTATAAAAAAAATTAATTTATACTGTTAAATATCCTTAAGATTGAAGAAGATAAATTTTTTTAATCTTTCTCTCACATAGCCATTGCAAGTGCAGGTGCGCTATGACTTTTCGGCTGATACTACCAGATCTGCAGATTCTGGAAATTCTCCTAGGCCACTCCTCCCGGCATCCATGACAACGACAGGCCATCCCCAGCCCTCTGTTTCCAGCAGCCGTACCCTGGGTAACGTGGAAGTGTCTAAGACTGTGGTACAATTCCCGACTACCTCAATAGGGAAGGTCTCTCAAGAAACACTGCTTCTGACCAATGCAGGATCAGAAATGCTGCGATGGATCTTCTCCTCATTTGCTCCACCATATCTCAGGAAGGTAGGTCTTTATGGCTAGTATGAAAAGTTTGTGCTTTTTTGATCATGTTAAAGGTGGTATCCGAGAGTTTGGACCCATTTCCTTTCCTCACAATCAGCCAATGGAATTTTACTTGCGTGAAGAGATCCTGCAAAATGCTGTTTATTTATGTCCTATCTATTTGAAAAGTGAAACATAACACCAATCTAACACTACAAACAAGTATAAACTTTCTGATCAACGCTTCACAAAGTATGTGTATGCAGATATTAAGCCATTTTTTCCAAGACTGATATTGCTACATACTTTTGATATAGGCATACTCAAATATACCATATGTAATGTTAAGTAATAAAAATGAACACAGTTTTACTTAGTATGAGACTAATATACAAGTTGACACAATCAGTGCTGATTGATAACATGACTTTACTCATGTATTGATCCTGATATTTCATTTATTTCTATAAAGAATGACAAAGTATTGTTGTTATGAATACTATGTCTTATTAAGTTATAAAGCAACAGTAAACTGCAAAGTGTTACAGATGTTTTTTTATTGTATAAATTCAATTATTCCTGATAGGAAATGTGCTTGCAGGAAGCTGATCAGAAGAAAGAGATGATCAGAGTGACATACAAAGTGTTTGATTTCTCCCGACAGTTTGGCAAACTTAGTGGACATTCTTCTCTTCAGGTAAACTATCTGTCAATGTCATAGCATCTTAAATTGTTAATTGTCTTGTTTGGGAATTATCAGATTTATTGTTGACAACTGTCTAATTGAAATAAGTCATGTATTAGATGTAAATAAAAATATGGGAGGCTAAAACATTTAAGCTTAATAAGCTTTTAATTGTTATTTCATTACCAAAATCAACAAGCAACTTCATTATAATTTACTCTTCTGACTAAAACAACATGTAAAATGTTTTTTGTCTATGCTGTGCCTTCCAGCTGTTGCTCCAGTTCATGCCACGGTCCAGTGGTTCATTCATGCAATACTGGGACCTCCAGCTGACTGGGAATCCAGCTGGCACCACCCAAGCAGCCAACAACAACTTTATACGTATACAGCTCACGGGAGAGGTGGGTGTATAGGGAGGAGAAGAAGAAGAAACAAAATGAATTCGAGAATGAGAGTTCACGATTGGATAAATCCAATATTTGGGAAGGTCTTCTAGCTAACTTGCGGTGTGCCAGTTATTCTACCCAGACATTTTTCAGAAGTCTTCCTCCACCAAATATCTGGACATCGCTATAATGATCATATTTGGTTGCTCTGGAGGGCTCTGGATTGTACCTCATACCAAAAGTAGAAAAAAGTCTTATTGGAATTTAGAGAAGCTTTGCTTACATAAAAGTTTTAAGGGCATTTACATGAGTTTATAAAGGAGTTTTAAGGGAATTAACATGAGTTAATCAAAGAAGTTTTAAGGGTATCGAAAATGGCCTTCTTTAGAGTCCCCCTTCACCCAAGATAACAACTTCAGAGATCACAACTAGAAGGGTAGTAATACACATGTCTACTGTGTGCAGGAATGTTATGGGGAGTGGGGAGGTAATAAAACAACTAGTCTTATTTGATGCACATGAGCTTTGTGCACTGCCATTGATCAGCAAGAGTCTAATCCCCACGTTTCCCTGATGCCATTGAAGCCTGATGCTGTGTCATGCTAGGTAAAATCAGTCCCCCCCATACTACCCTCTCAAAACCAATAAAACTTTCATTGTAAAGTCCAATAAATCCTCAATCCATTTTTAAATGCTGTATGTGTACTATTATTTTAGGTGGGTTTCATTATTTGATGTTTAAAAAATATTTAATAGCCTGACAAACCTTGAAATAAAGTTTCAAGTGGAATTCTACTATGTTATTGTGAATCAAAAGTATTGATTAAGAAAATCATGAACTTTGTAAAAAAGAATTGGGCTTACTTTCTTGGTGTGTTTGTTTCAAGAATGCACTTTGGTGGGAAGATGTAGCTCTTACCTGCCGTCGCATGGGACATACAAGAATAACTCATTCATCTTTTTAAATGAGAAGTTCAACTAGAATATGTTCCTTGCCAAAAACCACTGACATATTAACCATATTTTATTTCATTGTATTGACACAGACCATATTCGGTCAAACTATTTTAATGTCAATAACTTGTATGAACTATTTAAGACAATGTCGGATTCTAAACTTGTTTGCTCCTTGAATGAGACTGGTATTCTTAATAAGTTTTAGATTTTTAAACTGTTTATAAAGCTAATGTCAAACATTTTTAAACTGTTAAACATGTTAACCTGTTTTCAATTATAATTAAAGTACTTTAACCTGAAAGATTTTTATATTTCTACTTAACATATTTTTGTTTTAACCTGGTTATACGCTATTCGCATTAAACTTCTTTGTATTCGGCACCATGTTACCTACCAAGTGGCGGTGTGCCGTAAAACCCCAAAATACAAAGAATGCACTTATGTTCATCTCCTTGCATTTTATTTCTGTTTCAGTGTATTGGTGAATCTGAGACCAGAGAACGGAAGGCTCCAGATGATGGACTGTCTAGTCTGATGTATGTTCTGTTGTATTTTTTGAGATTGTTGACTGTTGACCTTTCATTCAGAAGATGTGCTCAGTTAAAACTATATCTGATTTCAGTCCAGTGTAATTACTCTGGAAGCTGATAGCAATATAATTCAGCTTGATTTGTTTGTGTGCATTTCTTTTTAAGTTTCAAAGTTTTCAAACTTTTGAAATGAAACAGTTCAACCCCATAGTGTGTAAACATTTTAAGTTTGTGTTAAATATTAATTTTGGATATATTGTGAATAAACTATAGAGCCTTAGTTCAGGGAATCAAATCTTCATTTGTGGTCGAGCAGTTAGAATTGCAGACTTAAGTTTAATGCAAGGAGATCTTCCAGCTGACCTTTTGTGTGCAGGTGGTTCTACCTGGACATGTATGAGGTCCAATCAAAACTCCTCAGGTTATTCTGTCCTCGGGACAATCATCCCTCGAACGTATCTGGTGCAATGATACTTACAGAAATCATGATCGTTTTGTTCGCCAGAAGTCAGAAGAATATGCCTAAAATGTTGTTCGCACAAAACATAAACAATTGCTTCAATTGACAGCTGCGTGTCTACTGCACTGGGTAAATTAAAGTTGGATGATTTAAATTTAAAGCCGCCCTTAATTGAAGTTTTACAGGCAGTAAGTTAGCTGTCTTCCGAGCTGCCATCTTTGTTTTGACTTCGGTCACAAAAGTAGTCCCATTTTGGGAAATGACCGATGTGATTCAACTACGTAATACATCCGAGAGATGATTTGTAAAATAATCCAAAGTGTTCCAATTTGTATAAGGTCTTTATTCCGTCAAGGATTAGCACGATGGAGCCAATATGAGTGTGTTTGTATCAGTGTGATGTAACAAAAAAAAACACAAACCAATTTATTGATTCATGGTTTAGAAATGCAGAATAACCCTGCTGTGCACTGGTGGTTCTACCCTTACATTTGTCTAAGGGACTTCTAATAATAGCTCAAAAACTTGAATAATAATTTTTTTTTTTGAGATTAATATAAAAAAAAAATGTAGAATTTCATTTAAATTATTTAACATGGGGAAATATGCATGAATTTTACTGTTGTATTGATTTATATGATCATTGCATAATAATAGTGATATACTTGGTGAGGAAGAAATTGAATACAAGGTCATTGAATGCTTCAATAACATTCACATTAGATTGTATGGCATATGATGTAGCAATTTAAAATGCCATTTTATTCAAATGAAGGTATAAAAAAAATTTAGCATACTGTAAAGTTTTATAGATAAGACGCAGTTTTTTGCCCCAAATTATGATAAAAAAGTGGGGGAGGCGTCTTATTCATGCGAATTTAAGTTTTTCCCAGACCAAAAATGATCCTTAGGCTAATCCGACCGCAAAGAATATCGCCGATAGTATCGGCCATAGTCAACTGTATTGTGCTATTTTAAGGTAAAAGTTACGATGTTTTTACCTAAAATTTGACATTAAACATAAAAAGAGACATTTAAATTCGTTTGTGTATACATAAAACAACAATATGCAATAGATATTTGCATAAATATCAATTTATTCTAACAAAATCGGCGAAGTTTCATAATCCGGAAACGGTTATTGATTTTTAGTGGAATTGGCATATTTATTGACGACGCTGTTATTATCATCGTCTAAGTAATGTGGTATTATTCAATTGATCAGTTTTGATTTGAAATTTGTTTTATTTTAAATGTTAACTACGAATAAATTTTAAGTTGAAATTAAAAACCCACTTAACAACAACAATAAAATGTGCATCGGCTATTTGCGCAGACAAGTTTTCACACCTCTTTTGGATGTTAATAGATCGTCCATCATCCATAAGTAATTACAAAGGTGCATAGAACTAATTTGTTGGTAAGCGGTCACTTAAATAGCATGGTGTGAAAATGAACATTTAAAAGCCTTTAGTTGTTATTTTTAATGTCATTTGTGTGTTTGTCCCATGTGTCGAGAACTTAATTATAGGCCGAGAACTGTTTTTATGACATGCTGCCGCGTGAAACAGGATGTTCTCTCATGTGTAGGGCTGGGATAGCCGCGAGAATATCCTGTCTGGCGTGTAAATGATATATTGGGGTAGAGTGTCATAACATAACACAATACACACGGTCTCACTAGGCAAACAGTCGCGACGTATTATTCAAGACACTTTGAGAATAATAAGCACTCGGCTCAAACACCGATTTACAATTGGAACATGTTCCCTCGAATCAAATCGAGCAAGCGGCGACGCAGGAATTTCGTAATGGCGGCCAGATGGATTAGTGAATCGGGGATGCGTCTTGTCTTTGAGAATTTGCTTTTTTCCTTGATTCTAGACCTCGAAGAGGGGGTGCGTCTTATCTTTGTGTGCGTTTTATCTATAAAACTTTACGGTAAAATATATTCAAAATAATTGAGCACTTGCAAATGACAGCAAAAGCTAAGATATTTTTCTTATCTTTTTTAGAAAAAAAGTTCAAGGAAGGGTTAGGGTCATGGAACAAATATTGACCTTGGATTCATTTTGCATCCAGTATATCACTTTTACAAAAATAATTATGATACCTAGTAGCACTGTAGCTGGATTTAGCAACAAAATTAAGCTTACACCTTGACAAAAAATGAGTTGGATTTGCTAGCAGGATGATGGGCATTGTCAGCATTTTGCAATAAGGATTTTATTATACACTTCTTTTTTCTAGGGGAAAAAAAAGACAAGAACTTGATAAATCTGACTTTAATAATGATTCTCCCTTGTTTTTTAATTGTCTACAAACATATATTCTAGATAAGCAAGATCGCAGGCCTTGTAAACTTGTTGCAATAAACGTTTTATCCTATCCTACTTTTCTGGGGCACAACACAAGAATTTGATTAATCTGATTTTAAAATGGTTCTTGTTTTTTAAAAGTCTAACTAATATTATACAGCCCAATGATGGTAGAGAACAGCAACAACAAGATCCAGCTGCAGCAAGACCAACTCAAGTTTAACTCTGTCAGGCCTGGCGAAAGGATCACACACAAAGTGGAGTTGAAAAACTCACACTCTGACATCATCAAGGTATGGTGGAGGGCAATTGACATTTTAAATAGATTTATTTGTATTCATATTGTGTATAGATCTGACCTGTTAGCATAATCTGTAGATAGTCTATTCCAGGTACGGGAGGCCCAAGGTTGAATCTCGAATCCCAGCATACCAAAAGTCAATAAAAATTGTAGTGGTATAGATCTTACTATTGCTCAATATACTGGTAGTTCCATGACTGGTCAGCCCAGTGCCAGGATAAATTGATGATGTGTGGAATCATGCCAGGTGTTCACTGTGTGCTATGCACAGTGAAGACAGCACTATATCTGCTTTACAATCATTAAATATCTGAATTACTGTTAATGGGATGATAAACCCAAGAAACAAACAAACATTGATTATGCCATGAGCTTAGGCTATTGTTTCAATTAAAATATTAATTGGAGCTTTAATCACAACCTGTATATTTAAATATTTTTTGTATAACCTAAATTTTTTGTAACAGTTCTTATCAATCTCATTAAAATCACATCCTAACTTTCGCTTCATTACTTTCCGCTGGTTAGGATATGATGACATCACATTAGGTGTCACCTCAATTTGACCTTTGATTAGCCAATGAAATCGTCGGCTGCAAAATGTTGGGGTATAACTTCATGAATATTCACCAGATTACGGCTATTTACGAAAATTCATATTAAGCGGCAATGTCCAAGGTATTCCGATTGAAGGTGCTTCACATTTTCAAGATGGCAGCCCCCATTGACATTTGCGATCCAGTAAAACAAACGCCAAAGAAATTACATTCGTTAGTTGATTGGTGCTGTTTTTGCGGGATGTCATTTCTCCAGGTTCTGATAAAGGGTAGTGGGTGCAAACACACGCAAAACAGTTCAAACAAAAACTTAGAATCAATGAAGAACGCCTTCAGAATATGAAAAAGGTAATGAAGTGTTTGTCGTTGTCTGACAACGATACCGCGGTGTAACAAGGTTTCTGATTGGCCAAGTTTGGTCAAGTATGACGTCATCGGCTCATTAAAATTTATAACTTAAAGGTCACTTCGAGGCGACCTTTATCGGGATGTTATCAGATCCTAACCAGCGGAAAGTAATGAAGCAAAAGTTAGGATGTGATTTTAATGAGATTGCAGTTCTTATCTACCAACAACACTGATCAAACTCAAAAAATGTTTTCCTTTTCAATTAGAACTGGTTTTTTATGCCAACAGGTTGAGGTTGTTGCACCAAAGGCACCATTCTACATCAAACATCACAACTTTAAAGTGAGGTAAGTGCACTAGATAGAAGAAAATGATTGAAGTAGATAAAAGCAGACAATAGGGACCAAATCACTTCACCAATTCAGAAATGTATGATGTGCCTTTGCTGTGACCTTTCTGCATTGCAAATTTAAAATATATCACACAGTGTATACTTTTAACAATGATTTATCTTTTAATTGTAGCTTTAAGTTAAAACATTTAACCTGTATTTGAGTTGCAAATGCAAATGTATGGGGGGGAATTATTACCTGCAATGTGACTGGGTGTGGTATCGTGCCAGGTGTTATAGGCATGCTATTCAAAATGAAGGAGGGGCGCCTGTGGTGTAGTGGTAGAGTCGCCGATTTGTTACTCCTCTGACTGCTTAGCCTCTCACCGGGTGGGTTCAAGTCCCGTTCTGGCCGAAGGACTTAATGTGGGAAGATCCTTCCATCTGACATGCGGTGTGCCGGTGGTTCTACCCAGACATGTGTCTGGGGTCTGCCTCCACCAAAAAGCTGGACGCTGCTATAATGGTCATAATTGGTTGCTGCAATGTATTTCAAAAACAAAACAAACCAACAATGAAGGTGTCATTATATCTGATAGAGACATGGTCTTTAGAAAACTGTAAGATTGTTGATTGGAAAATAAACCCAACAAACAAAACACCTATCAATAAAAAAAACAACAACACCTGATCGTTCTGGTTGTAAGTAGTTTTTAGCTTTTAGCTTTTCAGAATTTATTTTTTAACATTGGTAATATGTGTTATTTTTTACCTATTTCAGTGGCAAGCGATACCTGAGGCTTCCCATAGATTTCAACCCCACCCAGTTAGGAATGTTCATGGATATAGTCACCTTCCATACAGCCAATGGCCAGACGCTGCATCTGAAATTGCGTGGAGAATGTACACTTGATGATACGATATCACAACATGACCACTGACAGAAGACAAAAATATGATTTGAATAAATAAACGCAGATATACTTCTACTTTGAAACACATTTTGACAAGTGAGCAGAAATAATAAATGTGCTGTGTTTGGTTGAAACCTCGGTATGACACCTGACAGTAAAGAGATAAGTCAAACAAATGGAACAGATATGCTTAGGACCTCAACATGAGACCTGACTGACTGGTGGTCGTACATTCTAAAGGAGAAAAATGGGAAAATAGAAAAAATTATATCTCACCATGACAACTGACTGGCAGACAAATATACTGACAGTTAAAGATTAAAAATTATACATGTTTGCCCACTATAACACTCACGGAAAGGGTCCAAGAGGTAAATTGAATGAAAATGAAATCAGTTATGCTTCTCTCATCAACATGAGAACTGACATAAGAGAAATGAACATTTACTGTTTTTACAACACTTGATTGCTGATAGAATTCAGTGAAGTCATATAAATGGAAGCAGAAAATGAAAAATGATAAAATTAACATTGCAACTGTGTTGTGCAGTAAATGTCAACGTAATCACACGCAGTGTATAGGTAATTGATTGTGGTTAAATAAGGTAACTTCAGTATTTATAATCACACATCATGGGTAGTGATATATGGTATATTTTTAAATTACTGCTGAAAAGTGGCCAAGATGATGAAACTTATTGCATGTTATTTTTAAGTAGACCATGAATCTCCAATATATACTGATATTATTATTAAAAAAAAAAAAATATGAAAAATAACTGCTCCTGTTTTCATAAATTTTAATCTTTTACAGGTACAAACTGTACACTATTCTTTTTATGGGTCCTTATTCCATTTAAGCCATTAATATATATGTGTTTGATATGATCTAATATGTAGCATTTTCACATTTAAGGCAGCTAGACGTACTGGTTATAAAAATTGATTTGTTTTATCAATTACTGAATGTGGGTGGCTTTTTAGGAAAATATGACAGTCTTATGCACAAATGTTTTTGTGCCAGATTTCTTTAATTATGTTTGCTGTTAAACTGCGAAAACCTTGCATCCATTTCAAAGCATGAAATGTTACTGACCTTTTTGATTGTTTGATAAGTGATATTTGCTGCATTGGCATGGGATCGGTGTTAGTTTATCCACAGTAAATACTGATGTTTGTACCAGTGACAGACATTTGAAACTGAAGCATCTTAATTTTTCCTAAAATATTTCTTGTTATTGTATACAAAGTTGGCATTAGTTGTCTTTGCAATCACAAGCTTCTAATGTTATACACAGAACACAGAGTTATCAACTATTATTTCCCCATTTAAGAATTACAGCAGCATTGTTTGTCAATAAGATGATTTCATTCATTGTAAATTTTACACAACCAAAAAAAAGATAGTTTAAATTTAAGTTCAAAAATTGTAACTTGACCTTTATGCCTAACTTTCAAAAAAATTGTTACTATTTACCAATTGCAAAGTGACAAAACTCTTCAAGAAATAAAATATGTTTACATGTATCACATACTAAAGAAAGTATAAAAACAAATTTTAAAAAACTTGTACTTGTAGAATTATACAATTAATAATGTCATGCAAGGTATTTTTCCTGTACCTTATCATCTAATTAAAGTTTGATATTTATTCTAGTTCATATAATTCAGACTTGTATGTTCTAAATGTGGGGTTCATTGACATCCCAGGTATCAATTAAGCACTAATTATCCCGGGCTTACATATGTGTTTAATAAACAGATGCGCTGGGAAATAAAACTGGGTGTGGATGTAGGTTGCGCTTTGGCTATAAGTGTTAGTTTTCTGACCAATATCCACCCCTATCACTTTTAGACTTCATATTTTTTATGCTGTTAGTGTTTATTTAGACTTGACTGTGATTCAGAATTATAACGTGTGTAATAAGTTAGGTCCAAGTCATATTTGTCATTGCTAGATCTGTATGGTATAATCATTTTTTTCCTTTATGTTTATACATAAAATTGAAATGTGTATCATTGCTTTTCCTTTAAAATAGTCATTTAAATTCTTTGTAAGACACAGGCATACAATACAGACTGGTTGGATTGAATGGTCTTGATACTATATCAGCACTTTCTTGAGTTAGTATTCAGAGTATTGTAAAATGCTTTTATATAAAAATGTACTTACTTTTATAAACGTAAGAAATTTCTTTAAAATTTTATCTTCTGGTATTTTCAAACAGTTATTTTATTACTAAAATTAGTATATGATCCAGGAGATATATGCTATTTCATAGTGAATACAGTCTAGACCCACTTAATCATCTTGTTTACCATAGGAGTTGACAATTTTGAAATCATAAAGAGGGATAAGTTTGTATTTTAATCAGAATGTATGTATAGTTGCCTGTATGATGTAAAATAAGTGAAGCTCATCCATTTTTCATACTGGACATTGATCTATTTACACAGTAAATTGAAAAAATCTTAATTTGTGTGATGGTAATTATGAAGTATTTAATTACACATACATATATTTTTATACACAGTAGATGTACTTGCTAGTAACACAATCTTACAATGTACTGGCATATATGTTTTTGATTGTTATAACATAATGGTGCTAATAGTGTTGATATTGTTAACTAGAACAAAACAACCTCGATTACAGCATTAGCATGAAACTGCACTTAGAAATGAGCATAGATTTTTAGGATCAATTTTATATCCATTATTTGTTTATATTTCCTCTTTTACCATTCTCACCATAAAAAAAACAACACTTTAGAATCCTCATCTTGGTAAAAATATGTATTTTATTATAACAAATTCTGAACAAACAGTTTATTTTTTATGCAGAAATTCAAAAAAATATCTTCATTTTTTTTAATTTTTTAAAACAAATCTTTTGAAAAGTTTCCCTAAATGATTTCATTCCCATTTTAACAAGTTTGAGACATCCTTCAAATAAATCAGAATAAAAATCCCTGGTTATAACTAACTTTGGGATGTTTTGATGACAGTACTGGTTAGGTCTCAGTTATTTGAGTGCTGGCACAGTATTAAGGTTGAACGACATAGTCATCTCTTTCACAATGTTATTACAGCACACATTTAAAATCATGCAACATGTACAATTTTTTCATACAATCATATCTAGCTTGCTTGATAGTAATAAGTCTCTGGACTGGACCTGGTTGCGCTATCGGTAGAGCGTCGGCTCCAGGTAGGGGAGGCACTGGTTAATCTTGGGCCGCAACATGCCAAAGTTGTTAAAAATGGTAGTCGTATAGCTCCCTTACTAATGCTCAAGCAAATATAAGGGTAGTTTCATGACCGGTTGGCCAGGTGTCAGGATGTAACTGGGTGTGGTATCGTGCCAGGTGTTCACAGCATGCTATACACAATGAAGGCAGCACATGATCTCAGATTCTGCTTTAAGTGAACACTGACTCCAGATAACTGAAATACTGTTGGTGGGATGATCAACCCAATTAACAATAATAGGTTTTCTTTTTGTATGTTTTTTTTTTATATACAAGTACCTACTGTAAACAAAATGGTTTTAATGTTGACAGGAAATTGATAATTAACAGTATCACCTGTATGATAGGGTTAGTAAAATGCTAAATTTGGAACTGAATCATGGGTAATAGGTTTATACACGAAGCTTTTGTTTGTCATTGATTGATTTACTGTTGTAAACTTGTATAGCAAGTATGATACCTAAATTTTTGTCTTTTAATTCTGTGGCATAGTTTGAATGACATTGTAAAGGATGATTATAGAAACTGTGATAGAAAATAATGTGATAAATTATTCAGAGTATCCTTCAGTTTTGAAAATTCCTTGTCTCACAAATGTAAACTATTTATTTCCTTAATCTATTTATTGGAGTCTTTAACAAGTCTCTGAAACTATGATTTGTATATTTACGTTGTATGTATTTCTCTTAATATTATCTAATAAACTTATATCATCTAATGAACGAATATTATCTAATAAACTAATATTATCTTATAAACCAAAATTATCTAATGAACTTAAATTAAGCTTTAATTATGTAAATGCTTCCTCAAATAATGCCTTTATGTCAATGAATTAATCAATTTGTCTGTTTTGAAGGACTTAAATATGTAAAATTAACATCATTTTCTTTAACTTTATACATATTAAATGTAACTTTGAGTATTGTTATTTCACAAATAACCAACATATAAAACTAACATACATAAACACATGTGCACAAGTATACCATTATACATATACTTATACTTAGAAAATGTTCATTTCAATCATAATTATTATTAATTTCATGTTATTTAAATGCTTTATCTAAGATGCTTCCTGGATTTTACCAATTAATGTACATATTTTTATATACATCCTTATAGCTACTGCATCACTGTAATGTATTTCATGTATGCCATTGTATAAAGATCATTACTATTTTTGCTGTGAAATTTATTTACTGGTAGTTATTTTTCTTTCTAACAATTCTCTGTTTAATGTTCATGGTATGTATATGCTAAGTATTGACTTTGCAAACTAAACTATGTTATATTTATGGCTGAAGAATTTAATGCAAGTTTATTGTGAATTTGATCTGTATTTTTGGCTAATAAATGACTAATGAATGCAATGGTGGTTTGTCTTTTATCTGTATTACCATTTTACTATAATGCTTCATATCCATTGCCATCCTACATCAAAGGTGATATTCAACAGTTTGCCTATATCTAACGCATGTAACAATATACTACCACTGTTGTTGTGAATTTAGTATTAATCTGCATATTATATGATTTCCCCTGTTTTCCATTCACTACATCCATTACATATTTTCTTACATTACACTATAATATATAATATGTAATATTGGGTTTTTTTTATCATTGACCTTATTGATGTCATCATAATGCAAATCGTCTCATACCACTATTTCACCAAGTATTGTTTTAATTTCCTAAGATTGTATATTGGCTATTAAAATCCTGTAATAAAAAAAATCTGACACGAACATTTGTAAAACTTGTCCAGGAAAAATGATAGTAATAGGCTCGCTTACTGTCACTTTTCCTGTACTTGTTTGATAAATGTTTGTATTAAATGACAATTTGTGTCAGATCCTCAATAACTCGTACTTTAGTCAAAAAAGAATATTTTGACCCTTTTCTGAATTTCAAGACAGTAATTTTAACTGTAATAAATCCCTGAATGGTGATTTTGTCTAAATCTATAAATAATTATGATGGGAATTTCTGTGGATGATGATCTAGTTATTTCATGTTAATTAAGCCTGGCTCAGACAGCAAATACATTTTTGTAGGGTTGTGATGCTTCACTTTTCACATAGATATAGGACATCAATACAGAGATTTTTGTGTGATTTTTTTATTCAACTATAATTCATTTGGCCCCATTTTGAGTAAAGGACTTAATTTGGGAAGGTCTTCCTGCTGATAAGCGTCAGTGGTTCTACCCAGGCATTTGTTTGGGATCTTCCTCAAAGAAAATGGACATTGCCTTAATGATCAAAAATTGTCGCTGAGATGTATTTAAAAAAAATACATTTTTTTTTTTTTGACAAAACAAATGGTCCAAACTGTTGGACAAACTGTAACTGCAACTTCATACTCTCAAACTAGTCAGATATTAATAATATTTAGTCTCTTTAAGTTTATTATTAATCGCGCCTTATAATTGTACACGTAGCCGTTGATATTTTACTGTCATCACGTCAGCTTCTTAGACGAGTACTTCCGCTTGTGTGTGCAGCGTTCGCTGATCAAAATAATATCTGATAATTTTCTAGCTTTATTCACTTTATTCATCTTATATTTCGTTGCAGCTGCTATAGAATTTAAGGTGAGATAAATTGCAATAGGAGTCCATGTTTGGAATTGTAGTTTTCATCTGATAAAATAATGAGTTTGAAAATGTAGCCAAGCCACCAAATGTTGATGAGTTACCGGATAGGGTTGGACTACCGGACAGTACAGTCACACGTTTTAAACTAATACTAATATGACAATGGCTACTATCTAAATCGGGGAAAGCCCCAGTATGTTTAATAAGGATGTCCGTCTAAGAATAGAGTATTTTTTTTATAAAAAGCATGGATTTATTGACCAATCAAGTAATAATGTAATAATGGTATATGCTCATTCCAGACCATCTGCAATCTGGACCATCATTTTGGACCATCAGTCTGAACTATGTTATAACCATGTAAACCAGTTTGATCGTCGACCCGGACAATATTATAATCATTCCTGACCATATTTATTTCATTTATGAAATAATAATCAGAACTTTGGAAAGAGGTCTAGCTGTCCTTAGCAAAACATATTGTTTGATTTAGCAATTTGGACATAATATATAGGCTTACAAAATGTTTTATTTATTTTGACATGAAAATGGCATCCAATTATCGTGTCCGTAAATCAAAGAACACATTATGCAAAATAACCACAGGCGTATTGGCGGCACACTTTTATCAGTAACACTCGGCAGTTGTACACACCTCTTTTTATTACTGTGGGTTGCTGATTAGTGTAAGTGTCGGTATTTTATGTGTCGGTGTCTCACCTTGTGTATTGTTGAGATGCCTGAATATTCGTAGGTTATACTTTTTAAGAGAATATTTTCTTAATTATAAAAAAAGATTTGGGTCCACAAGTGAGAAAAAATACAATTACAAATGAGGTGTTATTTGATTTACGGACATGATTTTTGGATGCCTTTTCCATGTAAAAATAAACAAAACATTTTGTCCAAATCTATATACACAATTATAAACTGACCTAACCGCTAAAACAAACAATAGATTTTATTAAGGACAGGTGTTTTACACCAATAAAAGGTTTTGCAAGGACCTAGGTAATATATGTGTTAAATCTTAAATCTATCTATACTTCTTTCTTAAGTTCATGATACATATTTCATTAACAAAATAAATATGGTTCGGAATGATTATACTAGTATTATTATATGGTCTGGAATGGCGACCAAAGTAGTCAGGGATGATTATAACATGGTCTGGAATGATGGTCCGGAATGCAGATGGTCCGGAATGAGGGTAATTCGTGATAATGTAGCATCACTTCCAAAGTACAGGACAAGAAGTTGGCAGGTGTGGAGAGATGTGCTAAGGAAAATCATCTTTGTAAAATTCTGAGATCCATCCAGCTACATCACTATAGTGGAGTTTGTATTTTAAAAGACTACGTTATATAAGAACTCTAGTAGATTAATTGCACCTGCATCTCTTTAAAAATTATTAGATAATGTTATTAGCAATCCCATTTCATTCGAAAGAAGGAAGACAACATCTTACATAAAGTTGCTTGCGAAAATCCTGAGCAAAAAATAGTGTCTGCTTTGAATATTGATAAAAATGGACAGTTCCAGTTTGAGGCATTTTATGCAGGTCTTTTTTTGTATTTTTTTTTTCCTTTTTATATTTTACTTTGTTTTAAGAATATTCCCAGCAGAAGGGTTACTTGACAAACCAACAGAAGAAAATTATAGAAAAGATATATAAAAAAAATAAATATTGATAATATTATTATTTCAGAGCATCTGACAGCCATTAATTTACACACGCATCTTCTTCTGTATGTTTTAGTTATTCATATAGATAACTCTCAACATTTCCTATGTTAAACTCATTAAGAAAAAGCTGATGTTTTTGTACCATAAAATTCACAAGACAGAGCTAAAATAAGTATTACCATGCTAATATAATGTAAAAAAACAACAAAAAACACCTCAGGTTTCAAAATTTAAAAGCTTGATTCATAACTCTGTATTGTTATCTTTACTGTTCTTTTTTATACAAGCTGAATGTAAAAAAATATAAAACATAATTTTCTATTAAACAAGATTCCTGTCTGACTGAACAGGATAAAGTGTACAAAATATCACACACAAAATACATTATGTATAAAAAGCGGTACAAATTTTTATTTTGCCTGTTTATCATAAATTTTCTTCATTTTATAGGACTCATTCTCAATATGACCAGATCCCTATTGCACAGCTACTTTATTAGTATTGCACTTAATTGTATGATTTTATAGTTATAGTCCCAAAGGGGGCACATGGACTCTATCTGAAAAAGCAGCCCTACAGAAAAAAAGAGGGTCACAGTTGCAAAAACAGAATAATAAACATTTACCGTGAAATATGAGCTTATTGGGGTCATAGATGGCCTTTAAATGTAAAAAATACACTTGTTACTCCTGTTAAAGACCCTCCTGCTATCACACATAAGATAAGCACTACCAGAAGCTAATTTTTGCTTTAAATCATTTTCAATCAAATCACAAATTCCATCCTGCATTTCCTCAGACTTGTGTGTGGCAATGTCACCTAAATATAATGACTACATCTTGACATGTCTCAGTCTGCAGCTTCAGGTTAAGACGTGAATCATACTTCGATCTTCTCCTTACACCTAACAAAAAATTATAATGGTTTTATTGTTGTTAAAAACAGACTGCATGACAGTTTTTAAGTTCCACTTAATATAAATCATTGAGTAAACATGATCTGCAAAAGACATATGATGTTAAAGAGAAATTGTGTGATAGTATAGGCAAAAGAGTTGCAATTATTGCTTGAAATACATTTTTCATATTTTTTATGTCACAGCAGTTTTGATCATGAAAGTCAAACAAATGATAGTCAGCCATCAGCCATTTGCATTGACATTCTCTTTTCTTCTGTAAAGAATCTACCGGTACATAATGGTTTTAGGGGGAGGCTGCTACTTTCAGAATTGATTGAAAGTCCTTTTTTAGCATGTGAAATAAAGCCACATCGAATTATTAAAGCGAAAGATATTTTGGTTGTCAATTAAAATATATTTCACAATTGCAAACAATATAAAATGCCTTTTATTATTATTTCAGTTTTTTCTCACCATTTTTGGAAATGACCTGACCCCAAAAATTGGGATTTTTTTGCATCGTTTTAACCAAAATTGGGTAAAACTCAAACCATATTATATATATCACTTTGAACAATAAAGAGAAAAATCAAATATTTGGTTCATTCTACTCCTTTTATATTTCACAATTACAAAGCAATATCTCTATTTCTCATGTGACTGAAGTAGTCAGTTATGTCATTTATTTGACCAGGGATGAGAATTAAAAATGTTTTTGTTCTTTGAATTAGACATTTTCTCCTTGACTTTTGGCGGAGGAAAAACCATACTTTGCAGTTGAGACCAAGACCTTAAACAGGACAGCCACTTATGATATATTTTGAAATTTGTTCAAACTCTGCATTCATTACTTAGAAAGTGTCACATTAAAGGTGATATCCCACAGTTTATCTATATCTAATACATATAACAGTATCGAACCACTGCTTTGGGGAATTTGGGCATAATTTTCGTAAGTCATATTTTTTGTAAAAACCCATACTTCAGTCTTTAATGTGATTTTGAACACTATCTGGATTGTTGGACAGAACTAATTGCAAAAAAAACCCACTCTGAATATGTATTCTTTCCAACTGTATAAAAACTTGATAGTGGTCTCTGCTAAAAATAGTTAGCGACATCAGAGCGGATTACACAGAAGACTATATAACATTATCTCAAAAGTAAGTGGTCACGTGCTTAACTAGGTTTAAAAATAGCTATCTGTGCAGCGTGGCTTGGATAAGAAACACCTGTTCTCAATGACTAGAGGTGATTTATGCTTAACTTTTCACACTGATCTAGGACATACATGACCAGCATTTTGCAGGACCTTTTCAAGTAACATTGACTTATTTGGTTATTTGAGAAAATAAATCTTGGTCTAAACTGTCGGATACCACCCTTAAAGTTTAAATGTCACATTCATTTTGTCTAAGAAAGGAACATTGTCTTATTATCAAAAATTCTTTACTGATCACTATAAAAATCATAAAGAATGTAGACACTTGTTCGCTTGAGTAGTATTTGCAGGCGTGGTCAGGTGATCAATGACACTTGTATGATTAGACAACCTGGTGAGGACATGAGTAGTGGAGATTTACAATTGGTTCTGAAATATCTGTCCTGGATGTCTTCATACAGGGTCATAAAAGTTTTTATCATCTGCAAATGCAGTAAAACATAGAAGAATCCCCCTCCCTCCCCCCCTCAAAATTAAAAAAAACAAAAACACTTTGAATGAGTGGAGTAAAACATGGCTCTTTAAAGGTCTATGATACTACCATAAATTTGAGTAAGAATTATGTGTTCAAATCACTTTCTCAACATCACCTGTGGTCATTGTCTTTATTTTCACCTGACACAGCAAGAAGGTGTGATAACTTTTCAGAATTTACTGGAAGCATCTATATAAAAAAAACGACGCCTAAAGTGTATAAAAATACCCTGATTATGCAGTCATAAGCAGGATATTTCGAGAAGACCAACGTTTGCAAGTGTAATTATCAGAAAGGTTTTGGCGGATTTTTTATTTAATATTGACTATTATCATATGCAGCAAATCATAGATATATAACTAGTACGACAAACAAATAAAGAATGGTTACAGTTTAGATGTGTACTTTTTTATTTACCATAGGCCCAGGATTCAATCATACCAGAGTTGTTAAAACGTTAGTGGTTTAGCTCCCTTTTATCGCTCAAGCAATTGTAAGGGTAGATCTACGACTGGTTGGCCCTGTTTCGGGATAATGTGACTGGGTATGGTATCATGCCAGGTGTGCGCAACATGCTATGCATAGTGAAGGTAGCACTATATCTGCTTCAAGTGGACACCATCTCCAGATAACTGAAATACTTGGTGGGACAAGAAACACAACAAACTTTAAACATCCTGTCAATTACGTCATAACAGCCTTTTAATGGACAATTCTGGACCTTTCGAAACCCACAGGTTTTACAAAATTTCTGCAAAGCAGTGAGTTTGTAACACCAAAACTTCCCCTGAAATATTGGAAATGTTTTGTTGCTATTCATTTTAATCTCACAGAAAAAATATTCTACTGCCAATCTTTTAATATTTATTGAAGACACATGTTATACACTTCACTTTTGAAGACATTGTCTGCACACTTAGTACCTCTTCTTGGAAAGTCACCATAAAACTGGCTTAGATCTACGTTTCCTGTTGAAAAGACTATGCAAGTGCCCAAAGCAAGCCTTAAATAGGCAATGTTGTGTACTTTAATTATACTATTTTTCTTTTATCTTTCAGAAAGAAGAGTTTGTGTAGCTTTATTATGGTTGTATGAGGGATGAAGCCATCACATCTCAAGTGTTTGTGGGTACTGTTGGTACTGGTTCTACTCGTAGACTGTCTGACTGAAGCTGCTAAAGTGGAATATCAGTACAAGAAATACACCTACAGAAAGAAGAGAGACGTGAGTCCATTTTAGAATACTTTGCTGATTATTTAAATGCATGCCTCATGGACACATTTATTTGAATGAAGGCCATGTCTAGCTGTAAATGTTGGAGTAAGATATCATATCATGTTAGAACCACTGATGTTCAACAGGTCAGCTGGAAGACCTGGACAGTTGAAAATAATTAGAAACTTGTTCAATAAAAATATTATTTGAAAGGTACTCTCTTATGTAATGAATGGCATTTTAGTTAGAGCATTAGGAATGAAAGTCCCATGGTTTTTAAGTCACAAAAAATAACACCAAAGTCATCATAATAACATTTTTATTTCTATTGCACAAGCCTCGTTGTCTTTGTCAGGATGATATGTTTCATTTTGTGTATTCATTTTATGTGTATTGTACACTGAAGGTAGCACTATTTCTGCTTTAAGCTGACACCTATCAAACAATAAATACCAGTTTTACTGCCCATCAGGTCTATTTTATCATTGACCTAATTTATTAAGAGCTTGTATCATGTCAACATGGCCTACTTGTCTGCTTTATCTTTACTAGACACATGTGCAGAATGTAGTGTACTGTGACCATGTACTTAGTCTGGGGAGTGATATAGCATTTGTTCCGACATAACATAAATGAATCAGCTGGGGTAAATGAGAAATATCTTTTTTTGTGCATTTTGTGGATTACAGGTTATTACAGCATATTATATTGGTTCAGTGGAAGTTTTAAAGAAAATTGGTTGAATTGTGTGTCTGTTTTTTATGATGAATATTGTTTAAGTTTTTTTTCCAGTAAATGTTGCTTTTTTAATAAGATGATGTGTTGTGTAGTAGAGGGATATTAACTCGTTTAATTTGATGTACAATTTAGACATATCCCCATCAAACATATTTCAATGTTTTTAACTTTTAAATATCAGGTTTTATCAATTTAAACATTTAAATACTGGTTTTAATAATTTTAAACATAATAGTGCTTTAGAATGTGCTTTTTTTTTAAAATTATTTTCTCTTCAAAGGGGTACAAACAAAACAGTATGTTTAAACAACAATTTTAGACAATGAAATTATTAATGAAAATAATGTTGTTTTTTAAGGACAAAATCTATAAGAATAAGAAGCAGCCTTGTGAGGTGAACCCGGACTGCCTTGCAAAGCGTGGTGCTCAGCAAGCTGTCTGTATTCGCCAGTGTGTCTCAGAGACCTGCTACCAAGACATCTACGGAGGAGACGAGGTAAGCAGCAACGTTTTAGGTGGAATTAATACTTTAAATTTACACACAACTCGTTCTATGCACTCTTGGCTGAGTGGATAGAGTTGTAGTTCTCTTATGCTCCTCACAATAATGGTTTTAGTCCATCCTGAAAAGGACTTAATCGTTTTTTTTTCTTAAAGCATGGTCTGCTAAACAGCATCTATAATTGAGTGGTTAAACTTACAGACCCTTAACTTTTCTTTTCTTTACTTCATGGGTCTGGTCTGAATAGTGTAGGGTCAGAGGTTATAATACTTTGAGCTCGACTCAGAGATTGGTCTTGGGCATTTGATTTGTCATAATTTGAATATACACCTCACAGTCCAGGCCCCCCCCCTGGGTTTTTTTTGGTCCCAGCCAACCAATGAGTCAAATTTGAAAATTATTAGCCACTTTTTTATTTCATAAGCCATTTTTATGAGCCAAATTTACGCATCAATTTTAATGTTATTTTTGTAGTATGTATATGTATGTTTGTTAACATGCAATTCTTTTTATTTTAATATACTTTTTGTAGTGTTATTGAATTGAGAATGAAAAAAACAATGTGAACTTTCTTTTTTACGTTTTATTTACATAGACATTTGTATATTTTATACAAAACACACTTTCGCTGCTGTTTGCTCACCTCGTAATTATATATCTAATTGTATCATTAATTGTTATTAATCGACAATCCGGTACTGTCCAATTAATGATTGCAACAAACATTCGGCTAGCTGATTTATTATCGTCTCGCAAATTACACTAATCCTTCCCTGAGGCGATGTTTACTCGGCGGTTATGTACACAACATGTCAACACAACAATGCCCTCAAGGTGAAGGCCGCCGCGCAAGCTTGACTGGCTATCAAGCTTCTCCTTGCTAACAAATCACAGTACGCGTAGAAATGGTTACCAGTCTTGGCCACTTAGCGATTCACAAAAAAAATGCCGAAAAAATCGTACGCCATAAGAATGCGCTAATTTTGAAAAAAATGAGCCACTTTTTTTGTTTTTGCGCCAATGGCGCATTTGGCTTATGTCAGCGGGAGCCCTGCAGTCTGACCAATCAGATGCTAGAGAATGTTCATAGACTCAACTTCAGAGTTTTGTTACCTTGGACCCTGGAATCGAGTTATAAAACTTTTAGTCCAAGTATACCCTTAACCATCTTATTTGGCAAGTTGGACCAAGTCAAAATCTGACCAATCATATGCTGGAGAACAGTCTTAAGCTCATGTTTTATAAAACCTCTGACTGAATAGTTAGTATAGCTTAGCATCACCATTACAACAATTACTGTATTGGTGCATTGTACTTTGAAACAAACAAACAAGACTTTTATTTCCTTTTTCTTTCCAATTTTATGTTTGTCATATACAATGGTTGTTATTGTGGTCAGGAATTGTAGACTCAGTCTTACAGCTCTACCATATCTGCTTAATATCTTCAACATCAAGGATGATAAAACATTTTTATCTGAGATTTTCATCGTCCAATGTCGATAATAACAAGATTATGTGCAAAATAAATATTCATAATTAAAGTTTACCTACATTGGTTTAATTATATCTCATTTTGAATATACATTGTATAATGTTAACTATGTTGTATGTAGTATATTATTACATTTTATCTTAAAAACCTAAAATGTTAAAACTTTTACAAAATAGAAACCGTTATTCATTTTTAAACCATTTAATATATTAACCTATTTTCAATTATAGTTCTTATTATTTTAACCTGATAGATTTTTGTGTTTTTCTATATTTTACTCACATAGTTTAGCTTTAACCTGATTATTCTCTATTCACATAAAATTTCTTTGTATTTGGCGCCGTATGACCTGTTAAATGTCGGTGTGGAGTAAAACCCAAATAAATAAACAAAAGTTTAATGATATTTTTAAATCATCACTGATTTAAAGCCATAATTCTGCAAAGACACAGCCAAATTAAATAGTTACTGGTGCACACTTAACTTTTGAAAAAAGCATCTTGTATTCTGGAATTAGCAAGTGGCAGGCTCTTTCTGGAAAACACAAAGGTTGCACACTTTGGCTTCGTTGGATGGAATATGTTGAATCTTTGCAATAGTTACAACAACTTTAAACATAGACTATGTAACTATGTTATGTTTTTTTTAATGTTTGCAGTTTATTTTGTTAAAGATTTGGTTTGTAAACAGAACTGCTGTCAAAAACTTTTGCTTGTTATATGTATACATGTATTTGATAAAGAAGTACATGTTGTATACATAAGACTAATTTTTCCTTATTGATTTTGTTTATCTTCACAGCTGGAAGAGGGAGAAATTGATGTACGTCTAAATTCCTTCAAAGGCTGTGTTGCTCAGCAGAGGAATGGATAGAGGTTTTCACTGAATAAAAATTTGTCACAGACTTGGCATTCAGTAAACTGTCCAGATACTATTACAGTGTTCATTAGTTATTTCCCCTTGCCTAGTGTGGGGAATAACGTGCAGTGCTTCGCAATACATAACTCATTTGATAAAGAAAACTTAAGTGTTCTGTAGTTTACCTTTCTTTAGTGTACTGGGATAAGTGTTGTGAGTCACAATGGATGAGAGTGATGCTCGTCTACTCGGCGCCATGCCACCCATCAAGATCAACGAAATCAATGGTCTGTGGACATTTCTTCAGCAGATCGACTGGTCTGAACCCTGGTTTTCTGGACTTGGCATCTTCCACTTAGTGTGCATCCTTCTTACATTCCTGACAAGAAACACCGGTGCAATTCAAGCGGCATATTTTGGACTGCTAATGATGATGGTTGTGTGTGCGGAACATATCAATAAATGGGCTGCAGAGAACTGGTCACTTTTTGCACGTCAGCAGTATTTTGACAGCAATGGATTGTTCATCTCTATTGTATTCTCAGTCCCTCTGCTTATAAACTGTCTGGTGATAGTAGTCTCATGGCTCTGGGATGTGGGGATGTTGATCTCCAATGTGAAGCAGATAAAGATTCGAACCAAACAGAAGGCAATGAACAGTGTGGCAGAGAAACAGAAGGAAAGACACTCTGATATAGAGGAAGATTCAACAGAGGAAAAGAAAGAGAAATAGATTTGCAATATTTTATGATAAATTCATTGTATGTAGTAATTGAATTACACATTTATTTTTTCCCATAAATTAGGTAAACCTTTATTAAGAAATTTATTATTTACACTAGTAATTGTGATGGTTGGTCATTATTTCCTGCTACTTACTAATATTGTGTTTTCTAAAAAGATTTCGGCATTCTTAAAATTGTTTATAAACTGATTAAATTTAATGAGAAAGACTTACAGTGGATATTTTCCACTTATTTAGAAGTGAAATTGTTTGATTACAAGGTTGACATATTAAAGTAATACCATCCAAAATTAAGGAAAAAAATGCAATTTGCCTTTAAAATTAAATTTTTACTTATTTATGTTTATTATGATTTGAAACTTCAAATTGTATATATAGGGATTATTTAAACAGTGAATTTGACTGTTTCCATGGCACCATTTTTATGTGTTACTTATTGTTTAAAAGTGACTTGGTTGCAGATGGTCAAATTTTTATCATTATTTTTTTGATCTGACAAACAATACATAGAACTATAATGAATAACAAAATAAAATATTTCTTCTGATTACTGGATTAAGTGAACATACTGTCATTCAAAAGATTGTGTTGGGAGACACAAATGTGAGTCTTTTTGCCTATTTTTAACTATTTTAAAGGTGGTATCCGGTAGTTTGGATTTTTTTCTCAAATAACCAAATTATTGTAACCCATAAAGGTCCTGTAAAATTCTGTTCATTGGTGCCCTAGATCTATGTGTACTAACAATATATATTGTGTTGAAAATCATCTTGTCTTAGACTAAAGTAAGAATTTATGGAGAAATTATGCCTAAATTCCCGAAGCTAAGAATAATCATATCAATTTCTGAACTATATATTTAATAATTTAAGTTATGTTAGTCATGAGTAATACTGATCTACTAAGAGTGATGCATTAATTTAAATACATATGAAGTACAGATTGTGTCTTATGTACCTGAATGTAACTGGCTAGATCACATTCATGTAATCCTGCTTTAACTTTTTAGTCTCCTACCGGTGTTTACACCGGAGGGGACTATAGGTTTACCCTCCGTCCGTCAGTCTGTCTGTCTGTCTGTCCGCTAAAAATCTGGATCCTTTGATAACTTAAAAACTGTTAAAGCTAGGCGCATGAAACTTGGTATGTTAATAGGTAGCAATGTGTACAATATGCACGCGCAAAATTTGGGTCGCTACCTTGAAGGTCAAGGTCACAGCATGACCTTCAAGCAAAATCGTGTTCGGCCCATAACTTTGTTATTTGAAGTCGGATTTTAAAACTATTTCACAGAAATGATCACCATATTGAGATGACGTGTCACGAGCAAGATTTGGGTCGCTACCTTGAAGGTCAAGATCACAGCATGACCTTGAAGCAAAATCGTGTCCGGCCCATAACTTCGTTATTTGAAGTCGGATTTTAAAACTATTTCACAGAAATGATCACCATATTGAGATGACGTGTCGCGAGCAAGATTTGGGTTGCTACCTTGAAGGTCAAGGTCACAGCATAACCTTGCAGCAAAATCGTGTCCGCCCCATAACTTTGTTATTTGAAGTCAGATTTTACAACTATTTCACAGAAATGATCACCATATTGAGATGACGTGTCCGTACAACATTTGTATAATAAATAAGTGTCTTGTATATGTATCTGTAGATTTCCTTGTTTATTACTTCATTTTTAAGCCATAATTATACAATTACAGACTTCAACCTCAAATTAATTATAAATGGCAATAAACAGGAGCGTATGATAATTAAAGAACTTTTTGAGGGACCAGTAGGGGACTACTCTATTGCCCGCAATACTATCAAATGCTTGTTCATCATGATTTATGTTGTTTGCTTATGTTTTGAGTCAAATTTCTATTTATATGGGTCCTTTTCCTTATTTATTTTAGACCTTATTCCACCAAATCATACTGGTAATACAAGATGAATAAATAAATATTAAAAGGTGTATACAGTACAGGAATATAAGGTCATTGCATCTTGTGGGCAAAAACCATTTACGGTGACATTTCTTGATATTTGCAGATTAAGAATTTGATTGAATATGTATTATTATTGGGATTTATTATTAGTTTTAAAACACCCATGTTTTTACCATTTAAAGGTCTATCCTACATTTTTCTGTATCTGTCTTACCCCTGTTCTGAGGAATTTGTGCATATAATTTTGCTGCATGAACTTGTACTGAAGTTACATTACTTAACCTTTGTTGTTAGACAGTACAAATTGTAAAATACATCACTTTAAATTTTCCTTATTTTCAAACCTTTAAATAAGAACGATGGGGATTTCAGCCAGATATCTGCTAGAGCTCATTTCCTGGATATTATTATATAACATGTCCTCAAATGTATTTGGTTTATACGGTTATCCTAGTTTAATACTGTGCAGCATGACTGGGCTAGGTAATACATTAAGCTGGGTGTTGCTTTAGTTTTTACATAAATGATCATTGACGATTACATATGTAGGGCACCAATTAACACTTCACTGGATCTTATCAGGTTACAATAAATCATTTGGTCTCCCTTGTAAATTTTCCCTTGGTTATTTTGATTCATACCTCACAAATTTTTAGTAAGCATATTTGTTGTTTTTGTCATAGTATATTTTAAATGTAGTTTTGTTTCGAGAATGAAATTATTTAACTAAAGTGTTGAACGTATCTGAAAAGTAAGATTATATATAAATATTTTACAATAATACTAAAAGATTACTTGAAGCAGTAATTTTAAACATGTTTGACTCTAGAATAATAATAGTTTTGGTATTGTCTGCTCTTTGTTTACAAACTGTTTAACCTGCACACAAAAACTTATTTTTTATCGGAAAACAGAATAATCAGCTTCAGCCAAAGAACTTATTTGGATACTGGTTTGTTTATAGAACTGATTACGTTTTAAATGTACTGTATTTTGTTGTCAGTAAATGTGGTTTTGTCTGTGGTTAAATAATAAAGGTGGAATGTAATTACATCTCTTCTTTTATATTTTAAATCTGAACGCTGTAATGTGACGTTTTTGTATGTGTGTGACAAAACAGCTTATTGACAGGGGCCAATTTAAGCAACAAAAAGTACGTATACACAATAAGAAGCTGTCATACCTATGGAAGGGGATATCCACCAATATTCAATTTCTAATTCGTAAATAGCAACACTGCATATGCTTAAATTTGCTATTTGTTTGCACAAACACGTTCGTTTTTACTAGGGATGTTAACGAATATTCGAATATCAGGTCGCTATTCGAATAGAGATTTTGGGATTCGAATATTTTATCATTTTTATTTCACTTTTGTTAAGTTTGAAGGAAAATTGAAAAGACATTTCTTTAGTTAATCGTATTTTCTCCCAACGACTTAATACCCTGGCGATATGTTATTGCGCTCGCTGTAAGATAGATGGGATGGGTCTTGTCTCCTGATAACGAATTGCCATCTGGTTAACAGCATAATATCACCTTACCGTTCACAGCCCCTTTTCTGCCCTATCCCAACAAGAACCAGTCAAATCAGCATACAGCTGTGGAAACAGTTGCCAAAGTACAATAAATACACATGTAAGTTCAATGCTGCGGCAATTAGCTACAGCAATTACGTAACACTGACTCTACCCAGCTTCGGTCGGGATAGTGTGTAGTAAATACATTATATAAGGCTATACTTAATGAAAACAGTCCACCAGAACTTCTTGAATTTTGGAAAGCACAAACAGATCACTGTCAAACAAACTTTAATTGCAATCACTTTCTGTTTTTGTCACTCTACTTCTTACTTGTTATTTTATTACTATACAAATACCGCGACATCTGTTATTTTTTGTCTCCGCGATTTTCTGTTCCCTGTTTTTGCTACGTTCTCTCCGAATAACAAAATCGTACTTCCACAGACTTTTTAATTGTTCGTCATAGGTTTACTTAATACACTTAAAACACGCGAGCTTAGAATTTTAATCATTCTTTACATATATATTGGTTGGTACTTCATAAATTTATCAACAGTCAGGTAATCTGGACACTTGCCAATCACAGTAATTGTCGTCCTCAAATGGTTTGTTTACCCTCGCCTTTCACCCATAGGCATATGGCGAGCAGGTTCGTAATTGTCACTTATGTATTGGTAACTAAATGTCCCTAATTGACATGTTATGGCTTCGGATTAACGCCATTAGCTATATCAGCCAATCACAATTTAACATCAATCGGACCACCAACCAATCAAGACCATTAATTGGCTGTACACTTGAGCGATTTCCTAATGGTTTTGCCTAATTGTTTTACAGTCGATCCAGTATCACCCGCATTTTGTCCTTTTTAGAATGCCTCCTTTAAACATTAATGTACTTTATAAGATTAGTTCACAAAACATAATTGACTGTTTGTTGTTATAAATTGTTTGCGGTTAGTAGAGTAAAATATTAAAATTGTGAGCTATTTTGCATGTGTTGTACAGTTTCATCTAATAAAATTATGATATGGTCTACTTAAATCGATATGTAAACATTAAAAGGAGCTTAATGTTAATACGTCATATGTCAATACAATTAAGTAATTTAGTACGCAAAATGTCTAAATTGTAAAGGTTATTGCACGAAGTACAACACGTAACAAAAAGACACCCAAGTTTAAGGTGACTAATTAATAATGTATATATTATACGGGACTTTGCAGATCATCTTAACATTGATTGGTTACTGTATCGTGTTTTGTAAAAGTTTCAATGTTTATAATAATAATAATAATAATTGTTAAGTAACAATGACATTGTTTACGCATTTACTGGCATTCTTCATTGACAGTATTCTCTTGCAAATTACCGCTGACCGAGTAAAGAAACACCCTGTCAAGTCCTTCACTATAAACAGGAGAATGGCGGATTGATACTATTGCCGTTCGTATTTCAAAAAGAAGAAATAGTCGTTTTAAAATTAAATGCTATGCTAAAATCATAAATCTGCCGCCGCTTCTGCAATAAGTATGGCTAGCATATAAATTATGGCCACAAAAATATTTTACATTGATAAACACATTGAACGAAATGAAAAATTACCGTGTTAGGTGCCACTATGATTTAAATTCGTTCCGAATATTCGAATATCGTTTAGGCATTCGATTTACATCCCTAGTTTTTACATATATCTAATTTACATTTCTCGTATATAATTTAGAAATTACAAATCTCAATTATCAAGTCACAAATTTTATGTTCGCTTACAATTTACAAGTTACAAAACTCAGTCACAATTCTCAAATTACTAATTTACAAGTTAAGAATTAACAACATTCAGACTCTAGGTGGCGGTACCACAAATGTAGACGTCACTAAGCTTAAAATAGAACGCAATATCGTTCGCATTCGGGTTTGTTTACAATGCATTAGAATTGAATGACATCAACAGGGGTACGTGATATAGTGAGTATGCTTTCCCCATAGTCAGGTGACAATGTAGCTCAGTTGCTAGAGAACCTACCTCAAGAACAGGAGGTCTTGGATTATACCCCTGCCCTCGGTAATAGAATTTTTCCAGCCTTTTTAGTGGCGTCAGAAGGGGTTAGAAGGGAAAAAAGCAGAGGACACTTTGCTCCCAAGAGAGCAAAAATTGACGTCTGGCTCAGGGGAGGTTAATCGTACTCACGTAGTACTTCGGCGTGACGCGTTTGCTTCCCTTGAAAGATAAGATCCGTTTTTTACTTAAAGGGTTTGATTAGATTGGGATTGGGATTAGCCGGCATTTTTGCCGATACTGCGCAGCGACATTTCTATCATTATAGCACAGGGGCACTTATGAGGTGCCCAGGGACTGAACCCGGCCGGTCCATTATACTGACACCGACGAGTCAGGCGTAATGCTGTCCCCTTAGCCCCGAGCGTTAGGAGGGAAGCCACTACTACCAACTTTAAAGTCTTTGGTTTGACCCGGCCGGGGTTCGAACCCACGACCTCCCGATCCGCAAGCCGACGCTCTACCACCTGAGCTATTGCGACCGGTGGTTTTATTAGAGAAAATGGTAATTAGTACAAAAACAAAAGGTTTTAATTTAGTCATGAAAGTTGATTGTATACAGAAAAGTGTATATTCTCGAGGAGAAAATATTTTACGAGGACCGTTTGCAGATGTTTGAAACGTGTCAACAAATGCATCCTACAATGAATGAGCTAGACAAAAGGGGGATTGTTTACAGCAAGCAAGGTGACGTATTCTGTTGTTTCGATTTATGGTGTTGGTTTGTTATCGTGGTCATAAACGAACAATGCATTGATAGAACATAAAGAAATGGCCCAAAAGATGGCATATTTTTAAAAATGATTTGGTATAATACAAGCAATGTGGATAATCTAATCGTCAACGAAAGATTATATGAGCATTTATCAAGTATTGGTCTGAAACAGTTTACATTATAACTTCAAAATGGATGACAGAATAACAGTGATGTTTCTTGACATTTACTGGCCCTTTTCCTATGCTGAGGAGGTGATTAAGATGATGCGTTCTATGTATAGCAGAAAGACTGAAGGGTGTCATAATGAATTGCTATCGCACACGGATTACTTAGGTTTGGATATATTGAAAATCCGCCAACTAGAAGATCATTTCGACGAGATTATTGCATCAGTTAATGAGAGCGCTGTTTTAGAAAAGTGGGAACAATATGTATCGAATCTAAATATTTCTCAACAGCTGTTATATATGTATCGTTTAAAAGTTACATGAGCTGATTGGAGGCAAACAGATATGAAGACAGACTCAAGGAAGATTAAATTGATTGATGTGGTATCGCGTATTTTAAAACTGGAGTCTCGGTTTAAAGAGTAAAGTGCAACAGTGGATAAATTCTGAACGTTTGTGGAACATTAATGTGTTAAATATAGAAAGGATTGTATATGTGACTTTATTTCGTTGAATGTGACATAAAAGCGATCTCTTGTATGTGTGTGCTTCTTTTCTTTGTTTGTTAATTATCGTGCTAAGGATTATGGCAAGTGTATTAAAACTACCTGTTCCCCACACCGCAATGATTTGTGGTCCAACATCTTGCGGTAAAACAACATTTATCTTTAAAGCTTTAAAATATGCTGAACGACTGTTTGAGCAACCACCCGTTCGAATATATTATTGTTTTGGTGTTTATCAGCCTACGTTTGATTAGATGAAATCGGAAATAAATAACATTGAATTTGTTGAAGGTTTACCTACGAAAGATTTATTACAATCTTGGAAAATACAGGAACCTGGTCACAAAATATTAATAATGGATGACTTGCTTCAGAAAGGAGCCAAAGAATGAAGATTTGGTGGACATATATTGCCAACTATCGCATCATTTAAATTTTACATCCTGGTTTGTGAACCAAAATGTCTTTAATCAAGGGCTACGAACCATCAGTTTGAATACGCATATTTTTTCATTTTTCGAATATCACGTGATGCCTTGCAGGTCCAAAACTTTGGACGACAGATATTACCAGTTCAAAACGCCTTTTTATGGATGCATACAATAAGGCAACGTCTGAAAAGTACGGCTATTTGCTTGTTGACTTAGCTCCTCACACGAATCCGTTGTACAAACTGCGTACACACGTTCTACCCGGAGAAGTAGTAAGTGTATTTCTACCGCAAAAAAAGAAAATGAATGAAATTAGAAAGCGAGATAGACATTTCTTAAGTCTCCTATTGAGGACAGATAACAAACAAAGATTTGAGACGTTTGGTAATTAAGCATCTGGATATATTTTAGTTTTGTTGAGAGTCATAGAAAAAGAGCTCTAAATGGCAGAAGAACTAGTTTTAATACCAAAGCTACAATATGATCATCATTTGAAAAAAGAAACTAACATCCAGCCTAAAACAATCGTTGAAGAAGCGCGTGAAAACAAATGCGAATCTCTACAAAACGACGAAAATCAAGATTTGTCTTCGCCTTAAAAAAGCAGTCAGCATAGTGGTGGAAATAGTGGTGAACATAGTGATTTGGCGACGGTCTCAATAAACAGTAGAACAATCGGATCGGATATCACTATCTCTGATGTGGATAAATCTTGTAGAAAGCTTTTAAAAAGACCTTTTGTGTTGAAGAAAATGTCAGATTTGAATTTTTGACTTCAAAAGATGCGCCGTGCTTCTGCCCTGAGAAAGTGGATTAACTACAGAGTATAAATTGCCTAAGATGGAAACGGACGAGAAACCAAAACGTTATTATTTTAAGGCATCAAATGCAGATGTATTTTCGGGTTCGCACGAACTTTTTCAAGCATTGCGAAAGCGATATCCTGGTGAGTACTCATTGAACTACATTAGACGATGGTTAAGTGATCAAGACCCATATGCTCTTCAACGACCAGTTAGATACCGTTTTAAAAAGGCAAATGTAAGGATTTCACATATAAATGATCATTGGGATATCGACTTACTATCCATGGAAAACATCGCATCTGATAATGATGGCGTGCGGTTTTTTTTTTGCTCTGTAGTAAAGATATCTTATTGAGAAGATTGCAAGTACAGCCGCTTATAGATAAAACAGCCAAATCGGTTATAAAAGCCATGCAGGCTATGATCAGTGTAATAAAACCTAAAAAGATCCGTGCAGATCGAGGATCAGAGTTCGTTAATCAATGGTTCAAGAAATTTATGAAAGACAATAACATTTACTCCTTTACAACCCAAAATCCAACAAAGGCAAACTATCTAGGTATATAAGAAAAGGTCCTATTAAAATTTTCACAGATATTCAAATTTTATCTACCTGCAGACCAAGGCAAAACATGGTAAATGTAAATGTGACAAAAAACACAGAGACGAGACATAACACACAAAAAGAAAAAAAAACATCAGTTACCGCCTTGGAACGGTCAGTCGGCAAAAGGGCTAACTGGGGTGCGAGTTCAGCGGACCTAGAAGAAGACACTTTATAGATTGATGAAAAAAGACGTTCCTACAGGTATATTGATAATCTGAGTGACGTCGTTTCCAGTTACAACAATTCCCCACACCGATCTTTAGGAGGTATAGCAACCAATGAGGTTAATGCAAATAACGAAGCGGACATATGGGCCTTTTTGTACTTAAAGAAAACAAAAGGTACCGAATCTAGGCCAAAGTTAACCTTTAAAATCGGGGATCTTGTTCGCATCAGCATTTCAAAACGACAATTTAAAAGAGCATACGAAGAACAATTTATTACTGAAGTATTCAAGGTCTACAAACGACGCTTTATGCAAGGCATTCCTATTTACGAGTTGGAAGATCTTCATCAAGAGCCTATTCACGGTCTGTTTTACAGTAACGAATTTCAGATAGTGCACAAAGATCAATCTAGTCTATGGTTCATAGAACGAGATTGACAACGTCGTAGACGGAACGGTAAACTTCAAGTTTATGTCAAGTGGGAAGGCTTTCCAAAGAAATTTAATAGTTGGATAAATGCCGAATACGTAAGTGACACATTTAATTGATCGTGGCTTTTACTATCTACTATGGATCGATATATCTTTGTGAGCAGCACGGGTAGTAACGCTTTCTTTAACGATAACAGAGCAAATAGATTTAAAGTGCGATTGAATAGGACTTTAAATTTGTGCGGTGAATGGAAAGTAGGATTACTTGAATTTAGAGCTACTTCCAAACTAAAAAAAGGACCAGATAATGCTGAAGAAATAGACATATATTCTGACTTGTGTAAGGAAACCATGTATCTGGTGAAGAAAAACCAGTACTTCGTCCTCTAAAAGCCAATCAAAACAATGGATGGGATTATATGTTAACGAACCCGTTTTATATTCCCGTGAAAAGAAAAGAAGTAAAAGAATTTGAAATCTATATAAGATCGAGCGCTGACGATGAACTGGTAAAGCTTGCCGAACCCGTGCATCTTACACTTCATTTGCAGCGATATCTATTTCTAAAAAAACAAAACATGTCATCGCGTGATCACCGTAGAAAGTAATGAAAATGAATATTTACCTGATTGTCAGATTAAAGCTGTGTTACCTGCAGAACAGAATCGGAACTAGAGCGACAGCATATAAATCCACCAGAAAGGCGTGACATGATTCATTTATAAACGAAGTAGACGTCGAGCTAGACGTATAAACCAAAAAGGAGCTGGTAAAAATAAGTTTAGGGGGGCAAAGGTACAACGAGGAGGAAGAAAACAACGGACCAAATCAGCAAGATGGAACTGTAAAACATCGATTAAAAAAGAGACATATTTGAACTTCACTAGTTTTTGCCATAGAGATGTCGGTATTCAATGAATCTTTGTTCAAGGAAGGGCTTGTTTCTGAATTAGCCCTTTTTGATTAGCCTAGTACGCAGACCAGTGTTTTCGATGAGTATTTTGAAGAAATAAGACCACTATCACAGGTATCATCGGAAAGCCCGGTGGAATTCAAAATCAATGGACAAACTTCAGTGGATTATTTGGATTTAAAAAATTTACAAATATACGTGAAACTAAAAGTGAAGAAACATGACGGTTCTATTTTATCTACTGAGAAGGTAGGACCAGCAAACCTGTTTCTTCATTGTCTATTCTCATCGGTGGAAGTTACTCTACAAAACAAAGCCAGTTTTTTCGTGTAATAACTACCCCTACCGAGCCTACATTCAAACTTTATTGAACTATGGAGACGATGCTCTGTTGTCTCAAATGCAAACTCAGGGATTGTGTATCGATGATGCGGATTCACCGGGTGTTACAGATCCAAGCGACCCTAACCAAAGTCTCTATAACCAGATCGGATTGGATTAAATCAGCAAAAACTTTGGACTTTCAAGGACCCATTTTCCACGATATGTTTGCGTTGAACCGGTACCGTTTGAATCAGGTCGATGTACAAGTGAAGTTTTATAGAACACCGTCTTCTTTTGCTCTGCTAGCTGCAGATTCCAATACTGACTTTGAAATTGATGTATTAGACATATACATTTTAGCGAGAAAAATAAGGGTCAGTCCAGCTGTAATCTATGGTCACTCTCAAATACTTGACAAAATTAATGCGCTCTATCCTTACAAGAAAGCCGACTGTCGCTCACAGAGCATTGCTATAGGTAGTACATCATTCAACTGGGAAAATATGTTCCAAGGTTAACGGCCGGAAAAAAATGTTATCGGATTTGTTAAAAACATAGCTCTAAATAAGACTTATGTTATTGTCTTTCATAAATTTCTTGAACCAATCCAACAGATTGCAATATACGTCGATGGTATTCCGGCAGGTGGTTATCCTCTAAATCGTGACTTTACCACCCCTTTTGGTTCTATAAGCAAAGCTTACAACGCGAAATTCGCTTCAAAACAGGATTAACAGGTAAATATACATATTCAGTGGCTTGTAATTACGTTATTAGTGTCTGTATGTTACTATTTTAAACTGATGTAAACTAAGTTATATAATTTCTTTTAGCCCAATTCGCTTATTAAGACAAGAATCTTGAGTAATGTTTCCTTAATTATTTATAAACAATTTCGAAAGCTCTATAGTCAATTGGTCGGTATTCCAGGTAAGCGTGCGGTATAGCAGATGGTGTGTTCATCGATAAGGTGGAACCGAGCAGACTTAGACACGCCTATTTTAATTGAATTTTTAATTCTTCCTTTTGTTTGGCCTCTTATAGTTCAAGTTTATACTAATCATATTTTTAATGTCATATCCAATGGAATAAAGATCATATATATGTTATTGTTTCAGAGCCCACGAGCTGCATAGCCTATAGCGAGACACCGGGTTACTTCGAGATCAATAAAGAAAGGGATATAATGCTATCATAATGAATACAACTCAACTACAGTGTAGGATTCGGTGTGATTCAGTTCTAAAACATAAAATTACAGGAGTCTTCGCTGCTGACCAATTGACATTGAACATTGGATTTATCGCAGATACGGATCCACATTCTAAAGCAGGAAAACATTGGTGTGCTTTTTATATCGATGAGAACGGACATGCAGACTTCTTCGATAGTTACGACCGTCTCCCGAGATGCAAAAGTAGCTTTTTATGCTTGTTTGAAGAAGAATGCGAGTTCAGTGACTTTAAATTCTATTCAGCTCCAAAGCAATGAATCTTTTGTATGCGGTCTATATTGTATTTTATTTTTACATCAAAGAATAGGCGGTTACACATTAAACGATTTTGTTAAATGTTTTTCTACTAACCATATTGTTAATGACATTTTTGTATATAATATGCTTACTAAAGCTTTTGACAAATGAACCTCAAACAAAGATGTCTTTAATCAGTGTTGTCGTAGTATCACATCGTCATTATAGTGTATTTTCCAAATGTTGATATAACCATATATTATTGTCTTTGTGTTTATATATCCTAATTGCAAATAAAATGTTATTTATATCTCTTTGTTAAAACCCTGTATTACCTATGTATCAATAAACATAAGAAAAATATCAATTAGACTTAAAGTGTTATGCTCCCCCCCCCCCTCTTTTAGCATACAACGTGATTACGAACTATTCAGATACAAAAAGTAAACAAGTATATTTTCATCATAATAGTTTTTTAAATTCAACATCAAAATGAAGAAATCCACATATTAAATAATATAATAATAAAATCCTATAATATTGTATCATACAGTAGCGTGCATTATATGTTATTAATACACATATTGATACACACATGGTCAACACTTACAATGGCCTATCATAATTTTTTCGCGTTACTAATGTTTGCTACTCGATTGATTTGTAAGTTATTGTGAATAAAACTGTCACTAATTTGACAGGACTCTACCACATCATCAATGATTGTATCAACTGGGGAGTCATTGTGAGCACGACCATGCGTGGAAAATGACACTTCTGTCGTGTTTTGTCTACCCTTGATTTTATAGTGTCCATACGCGTAGCTTTCTATTGCATTAAGTAAATACCTTTTATCATCAAATGCAGAAAGTCCAGTCTTTCTTAAATATTCACCGAACAGGTGTTGACCATAGCTACGTATTGAATGCATGTCTGACAACATCTGACTCTCACAAAATAATACATCTTTCTAATGTTTCAATTTAATGTCATGTTTTACCGTCGTTTTTGCGACACCCTTCAAACGTTTTTTCGACAGAACCGTCTTCGCAAATAAAGCAGTACATTTTTTATCTTAATCCAACAAAGTGCGAAATAGGAATACCATTTGTTTCATCTTTCATTTCACCAAGCGCTTTTTTATTGACACTGTGTTAAGGACGATGTTTCGGATAATCAGATAGGTCGTACGCGATTTGATCGCTCTGCATGTCATGATAGATATCTTCAGTTGCACAATAGAACAATAACGAACCGTATCTGTCATTTGAAGTTGAGCACGGTTTCCGTATTTCCTTTTAATCTTGTTATACCAAAAGTAATACATGATAACTAATGATAAGATCCAGAATGCAAAATCCGCAGTAACTCGGTTTACATAACAATACCTTACATTTCAATAATTCTATCGCCACAAGGTCTTCATTGAATATTGTAGCGTTTTTATATGTAGGTTTTGCAGTTTATTTTGTCAGTCTATCTTCACTGTGAACAAGTTCAATCTGCTTATGTTTGCGCACATTTTCCATCGTCTTTCCGAAGACTGAAACATTCATGAGCTTATAGAAGTTTTTCCGAAAATCTGATCTAGATTTCTTTCGCATTTCCGCGTTGTATTCGATATATGACTTCATCCATTGCTTTTGCTGAAACCGAAGAACTCTATGCACATTTTTGAAGCACATACCTAAGCGAAGGTATAACTGCAGATTTCTGTAATGGAGTATACAGTTATCTTTGTCCTCTAATGTTGTGAATAACTTTTCTACAACGGCTAACGATGGAAGTGGTTCATTTGCCGAGCGAAAAACTCACATATGTTTCAGTATTCTGTGCGATGCAATTTAGTTTTTCGTTCTTAAACATGCCTATGGTTTGACATAGAATATGCGCATAGTATCTTTTCAAGTTGTGAAAGAAAACGCAAATGTGCTTTGTTTGTTAACACAACAAATTGCAAGTATTGTCTGCTAACCCTATGAATTTCCCGGTGATGTGGTTGTGGTGCCCTAACCAGGTTTGGCTTATCGCATAATCCAAAGTCTTTATTACAAATACAACATGCAGTCGCCGTATCAATGATGCGCTGCTTTTCCTCCAATATCCATCGGTTTTACCTTGCTCATAATTTCACGAATCCATTTCTGTTCTTCGAATAGACATTCAATCAACTTTCGAGCAGCGCCAGTGCCTCTATAAATCACTGTTGGTTTGGTAAAATGTGCATCTTCGCACACCTCCTTATATCCAAATCCACAAACTTCGAGCAGCGTAGTTTTTTTTGTATGTTGATGCTGTGGATTGGGTGCACATACAGACAATCGAACATTGATAGTTTAAAAGTCGGCATATATTACAAAGGTGACAGTTATTGTTCTTTGATATTCTTTAAACTTAAGAATGTTTTCACCCGGTTGTGGTAATTTCGCCATCTGGGCTCCGTGCGGTGAACAATAAGGGATGTTCTCTTCAAGCAAGCGTTTTTTATAATAGCCATGCAAGCAATACCAACAATAATGTAATTGTTTGTTCTACTTCTTCGTTCTGGAAATTAACCGATTTAGATCAGTGATCAAACAAAAGTGTGTGATATTACCACAATTTATCCACAACAAGTTTACATGATGCATTCTCTGTGTAATTCTTAACAGAAGGATACTATTATCTTCATATGTAAACACATTTACAGAAATGGTAGGATTTAACGTTTCAAATGTACCTATTTGTGTCAGGGCAACTGGATACTCTATACCCGTCATATTAAACTCTGACAGATATTGCGTATATTGATCGACATTTTCTGGGAACTGATCTGCAGGATGTAAGATGCGATTATACAGTACAGAAAGCATTTTTCATCTCCATTTTCAATGTTTAAAACTGAACCACTTCTACCTAAAGATTCTGGAAAAGTTATGTATGTAGATCCAACGGTTTGTATATGCGGTGTGAATGTCCAGGTTCATCACTTTGCTCACATACCATCCCGATCCATCTCTGATATATTTTTCTAAAGATGCAAACATTTTCTACATTGCCTTATTTAAGGCATGTATGTTCAAATCATTCGCGGATACTGCGGAATAGGTTCTACTCCGGAAATAAGCTGTCGCGGTTTGCCGATTGTCACCGTTGTCACGCTCTAATTCAGCATGAACACACAGATTCCATTTAATTCCATGTAGCTCTTGTAATCTACGTTTTAAGTACGTCCATATCTGTTCTCTTATATTCGCCAAGAAAGTAAGCATGTCATATTGTTCATTGTCATTAGCATAAATGGATCTTTTTTGTACCCTTTGATTTAAAGCATGGTGATCCTCGACTCTATTAGTTTGCCGAGCTTCATGGTCACTTTGCGCGAGAGTCTTATCCCGGTTACTGTGATATGCATCTCCCTGTACCGATGCAGATGTAGACGCTTTTGCTTCAGAGATCCCTCCCTGTTGATTTAATGGATAACTTTCTACAACGTGATGAAAAAGGGTTGAGTAGTCTTCGAAAGAGCAATCACAATGCCGACAAGAGTACGATTTACGGATCGAAGACTTGTGCACTCTTTTTCTGTGTCGATTCGATCTTAATTGACTTGAAAATGTTTTCATACATATTCCACATATTCTTTTATCGTTGGATGGCAACTTTTTCATCGATTGGTTATGGATGTTACGATAATGACGACCTAGATTGCATCGCTTGGAACATGTTTGTTGGCATATGTCACATTGATTTTTGACAATATGTTTCAATAGATGGCTTTTCAATGCCGCTTTATTTAACACAGATTTTCCACAATAGAGGCAATTGAAAAGGTTAGATTGTTTCTGGGTGTTTTCACCTTCTTCACTACCCTTGTGCTCAGCCATTTTGAAATTTCTATTGACAGATGATGCTTTTGTACTTACATTTATAATAATGTTTTGTTTTAAAAGAAATAATGACCAAATGAAAATTACTGTGCTTAATTTATGTTAAATCACACGAGTGGATCCGCTTGACTTTGCTGTTCTTCTTTTTGTGCTTCTTTCAAAGCTTGTTCCTCTTTCACTCTATAATACCAGTCCTTTATAGGCGATTCTGGTGATATAGTCCATGCATCAAGTAAAGTATCACCTTCGCATAGAAATTCGCCGTCATTTAAACAGTTGCTTCTCCTATATTTCCGCACAACTGTTTTCTGTTTTCTTGTTATACTTTGTCTATGTTTGATACTTTTTTAAATGGCTATACCACCAATATAATGAAAGTCTACTGTTACATATGAAACAATATTTAGCCCTTAATATAATTGTATACCATTTAAACATGACACCATCAAAGCAACACTTTCTTTACTATCACAAAAAAGTTAAAAACATCCAAGGGCATGCGTACACATTTTGATCCGCGACTAATAGCTACGCTTATCCCCTTCCTTTTTCGTCGAATGATTAGCAGAAATGAGTTTTCTATACAACACGTGAATAGTCTTTTCGTTACATCATAATCAACATAATCGAGCTCCAAGTCTTTCATAGCGGAATCGATGGATTTAAGTTGTGCCTGCACCATATTCATGTTATGGTGATATATATTTAAACAGATTTTTGGTAAATTCTTCTTAAATAAGTCTTTCTTTGAAGACAGCCTCTAGTTGATGAAATGGTATTGTGTAAGCAATTATTTTAAATTTGTTAATGTCCTCGTCTGATATCTGTGGTAGAAATTCATCTTTTTGATTAATGTCAAACAGAGCGAGGTCGAAATCAACGATAACGTCATTTTGTGCTTGCTCTTCATGTTGGCTTGGTGATGGTAGATCCTTTGGTATATCAAAAGTCTGAAATGACAGAAGTGATTCTGGATTTGTAATTGGATATGTCATTTTATTTTCTTCTGGTATTTTATTTCCGGTTGTATTGTTTTCAATATCCCCAGTTTCACATTTGCCGTTTGTGATTATTTTAGGCTAAGTATCAATCTTAAAACAGCCTTTCTTTAAACATTTACTTAAGTGTTTATACTTGTTGAATATTTTTACCAGTATCGTTAAATTACTTTCTGTTCACAGAAACTACAATATTGATAATCGTAATTTGATTTATACATCTTTGTTTACAGATATATCTACATCCTTCCTTGTATAGTGTGCTTGTTTTTCACTCTTTTGTTCACTCATCAACTTTAATACGGGTGATATCGTTCACTGGTGAGCGGGAATTTGTCCGATCTAACAGGGGCCATCTGTTTATATGTATGTTGTTCGGTTTCCTGTTCCTGTTGTTGTTGTTGCAGTTGTTGTTGTTGCAGTTGTTGTTCAGTATGCCATTGGTTTTGAAAATATGCCGATACCTGAAAAAACGATTAGAAAAAAGGTTTTATAAACATTAGTAAACCACAAAAAGTTTTATTTTAAAGTAAATCGTTTATAAACTATAACGCTTTATTAAGGATATTTATATATCGTTACTCATCTCATCACTGTATAAGCAAGCATAAAAGTTATAGACGGTATGCATTTTTGATCGATGTCTATGCATTGAAGACTCTGACTAGGTTATATACTTTAAGAAGACATAAGATTTTTATAAGATCTTTTGAACCATTTAATGCACGAGGAAATCATACAAAACCTAAATGTGCATGCACAAAATAAAGCAAATGTTTATATAAAGTGTAAAAGAAATAAACGATTACTGTATTACAGTATCAAGAACTTTATATGCAAATAATATATATATAGGGGAGACTACTTCAATAAGATTTAAAACAAAAACACTGTAAACTCGTTACCTCCCTCAAAAGTTGCATGTTTTCTTTTACACTCTATACATAGCAGAAATTCGAAAATTATAATGACACCATTATTTCGTTCAGTGAACAATTTGTTGTTCGAGACATCGTAAAGTAGTTTTATATAATCTAAAGAAAATACATTATATAAACGGCGTTCTACATAGTAAGTTTAAAAGAAAGAAAGTGAGAAAGTATTACCTGTGGCTGAAGCGTTTGATAATAGCCGACTTTCTCGGAGGTATTTATAACATCTCTTAACTTGAGTGCGTCGTCCCAGTTCAACGTAATGCTTACGAATTCTTATCAAATTCCCTATTTTCATAACACCGACTGGTGTCGTTGATATAGCAGTTCACTCGTTGGTATTTTCTCAAAGTGACTTTCTTACAAAAGCCTATTTTGGCTTTTACACTTTAGAAAAACCCTTAGCATCTTTTCTCACGTCCATGATATTCGAAACGAAACTTTATGCACTGTGAAGACTAGCGAAAACGAAAATGCATCTACATATTCTGCAAGATATATATACAGTCAGAACCTGGACTCTAGAACAAAGAATAACTTATTATTTACAAAGATTTTAATATAATCATACGTTCTAACATAACTGAACAAAGATCGGTCTTTTTTTTTATTTCACATGCATATTAGTTAGGATGCTATTTTTCTGTTTAAGCAAACAGATGATGTTTATAATGCAAAATATAAGTACGTGCTGACCTAAGTTACGCCCATGCGGTAAATTCAGATTTTACTTGTATTATCATATGAAAGAAAGAATGTGTTCATTTTTGATGATATAGAACATTGTAGGTCAGGTACAGCGACCTACATAGATAACTTAACATAACACCACCCGTGACGGGTAATCACGATCAAGATTAAGTTACATTCTTGGTTTAGTACACTTTCTGACTGTGACTAGACAAGATAGGAACTATGACATACACTATATAATATCTAATTATATTAATTAAGCAAACTATGGAAATATTCCACTCTCTGTTAACTTTGACAATCCAGAAACAAACCAAAACTTGCTTTAAATACAACTGGAAGTTACCTAAAAAGGGAAGTTTACATGTCTATTTGGTAATAATGTAGCCGAAACTTAAATTTAACTTAAAGTAGTATTTATTTCCGTATATATGAAAAGTTTCATCCACGACACGAGATGTTTCAAATTGAGAGGATCTGCCTACTTGTTTATTGAAAAATAACAAGGTATACATGTTCAGTTTTGTAAAAACTGGTTGTGTCCAAGTCCGTACTCAGGCTCCATGTAGAGGTGATATCTGACAAAGTTTACATTTTCAAATACATGTCAATAAACCACTTTTTAGGTATTTTAGAATGTTTACGTTTCACAGGTACGGGGGTTGTTTAAGTTAAGACGATTTGGTAAAGCATCCATAAGTTTAAGTATAGTATTGATTGGCAATACAACGTAAGTGATTAAATATTTAATATGATTTTTCATCAATGTCTTATCTATTATAAGACGATATGTGGTGTTCCGTTTCCTGTATAATCAAAACAATGTTGTTGTTTTTTTTAATATTCGGCAAATTGCCCTTTTCAATAGTTCTTCTTCATACGTTATCGCTAGAATAAAACTAAAAAGATATATTTGAAAAAAACCCACAAATAATACAAAAATGCTGATACATGTATTTATAACCATTCATGACATGTACTGTAGACATGCACCAATAGAAAAGCATGCAGTCACCGAGATGTACTCGAATATCTTAAACACAAGTGAAATGGAAAATCCGAAAAAGAAATGTTTATAATGGCATCAGTAGTGACTTAGGAAAATGAGACAACAAATCGTGGGATAGGGAGACGCTAAGATGCTCCCACCTTGTATTAACTTAATAAAGGTTCTCAGTTATGTAAAATGTCATTCAATGTTGGTGTTTGACATGGTAAACATGCTCTCCAAAAATATGGCGAAACACATCCAAGAGCAAGAAAGACACCGCGTGTTCATAAGAATTTGGGACATTGTCTGCCGAACTATGCAATGCAAATGGGTCCGACAAATTTAACCAATTGTTTGCACTTAACAAAAGTAATAGCTTAGTAATATAATCACGAATGTCTTACAGGCCAAAATAAGTACAAGTTTACCATCGGATACTTGCAGTAGGTATAAATGTGGATTCTCGCGGCCATTTTTTTTTTTGGTCGGCGAAAAGGTTTATATAGGAAAACCACCATTTTGTTGTAGCGGCGTAAAACGGCGTAGATAAGCGACGCAGTGTCCTTAAGATTAATGAGGTCAGCTGAGTGTGCTATCTTAACTATTTAGGAATGTTGACTTGTCGGTACTAATGTAATCTTTAGTATCTACTTTATCGTTTACCATGACACAAGCTCAAGTATTAGAAAAATCATTAGAGTTAGATAGGTATGGTTTTAATGTAACGTGTTTACCAAGAGAAAATAAAATAACATGTATTTTAAATGGTTACATGATCGTGTTGAAAAGGAAACGACAACAAACCAAAATATATTTGAAAAAAAGGGACGAAGGAAATGTATGTTCCATTTACAATTTTAGAAGAATTGTATAATTTAAAAGAGAGTTTACATCTTCTAGCTTCATTCGCGACACTATAGAAAATATAGCATTCCATTGGCGGCACGCTACTATCACGTTAATTGTTGGTGGCTCACTTGGCGGCACGAGTTGATCATAGCGGTCATTTTTAATAAGTGTTTAATAACAGTGTTATGTAAATAGATTGAGGTACATGTGTATTTGGCGGCACGCTCAACGACTTAATGATGATAAGTGTGAGGTCATGTTGATTTGAGTAGTACGAAGTCATATGACAGCCATTTTAAAAAGTATACCTGAGCTGTTTAGGGCAGCAGAATGTGATAGTTTATAAAAATCGATCTTGTTTATTACGTTGTCATGGGTTGGTGTTTCCTATTTAAAGCGAACTGGTATAATAGGGTGTTGACTGAGGGTATAATGTTAAGTAATGGATAACTTATGTTAAATAAAACTTATGTTAATATCAAATTAGAAAGAAACCAGGTAAAATAACAAAACAAATCACAGTGTACATAGCATTTGGCTTTATAACAACAAGTTGGTTTTATTCCTTTTTATTTTATGTTTCTAATATAGAAATACAAACGTGAATACTTTTAAATAGTACAATTATAGTTTAAACTTATGCTAATATCAAACAAAAATTAGAAATAAGCGACTTGATATTACAAAAGAAATTATAATATGCAAAGCATTTTGATTATGTAATATCTAAACTATATAAAATAATCATTTCTTTAAAATTAACAACTGTTTATAGAAGCCAATGAAATGATTGCAATCCATATATAATCCAAATATACAAGGCATAAATATCACTTTAATGTTGTTTAATTTATCTGTGAGCAATTAACAATGTCTATATATAGAATACATTTTTATCATATAACGTTAGACTAGATGAAATAAAACTTAAATAAAAGGTTTACATATCATTAAAACGTGTTTGTATTTTCAACACCCTAAAACTATTTTAATTCTTATAATTTATTTAACAAAAGAATTCATAATATACAAAGCATTTTGGTTATGTCACATCAAAAAGACATAAAACATTTCTACAATAATTTCGTTTCAAAAGCCAATTGAATGATTAAAACCAATATATACTCGAAATATACAAACATAAATATCACTTTAATGTTTCTGAGGTAGATATACAAATGAGTAAACAATACTTTTAACTTTTAAAAGCATTACTTTTGAGGTATACACTTTATCAAATACGAATGTAGATATTTCAGTTAAAATACCTTAAGGTTAATAACATAACATGGCTATAAGATATGATAAAAAGTATCAAATCTTCACCATAATTTAAATCATAATTAAGAAAACAGAGATAAAATTGTCTCTTATCAAAAAGACATAAAACATTTCTAAAAAACAATTGATCAGATATTAAACCCTCAATACCCTGAAATATTTATTGAATATTTTATTCAGAAATGGTTAGACAATCAAGACGCTTATGCTGTTCAGCGGCAAGCCATAAGGACATATAAAACACTGCAAGTGCAGGTTGCAGAGCTTAATGATCAAGCTGATATGAATCTCATGTCTGTTGCAAACATTGCAAAGTACAAAGTATTTGACAAAATATTTTGTCACGGTTTTTAATTGTTCGTCTTCTATTGAATGAAAAATCGCAAACAAGTATATAAGCAGTCGAAGAGATTTTAAAAATGCGTAAATTTACAAAAAAAAGGACTGACAAAGTGTCAGAATTCATGAATCACGATTTTAAGAATTTTATGAAAGGACAGAGAATATATTTATTTAACACACAAAGTATGTTAAAAGCGAACTTTGCTGCAAGAGTCATTCGTATCATCAGTATATTTAATTTGTTTACGTGATTTACTAAAGGGGGTATGGATAACACGTTAGTATTTGTTTAATAAGTTGGATTAGCAACATTAAAATGATAATATTTTGCACCGTTTCATAACAGTTTATTTAACTACAATATAGTGTGATGACTGCAAAATTACACTTCATATAAAAATTCATACGTTTAAACAGTATATGTATTTTTTCTTTAATACATATTTGGGAAAATGATAATATATATCTTTTTAACAGGTTCGTAGAACCAACATAAAAACACAATCTCATTGCAAGTTCATAGTCTCAAATACGATTTGAACGCAGTGAGACGGTGGAAGGTCCTGTAAAGGGGCCGTGATGAATTTTAAGGAAGGTTCTTAAAAAGACACAGGTTTAAGTATGGTGTTAGGGTCTTGGAAGGTGGGGTGGAACGCAGAGGATTTTTTTCAATGATGGTTTCATGTTTAAAGTACACCTTAAACAAAATTGATACTCAAGTTCATCGAACTCTTCGTCAACCTCATCGGGTTTGATGCAGGCATGTTCCTCATCAAAATGTTTTAAAGATACAGAACAAAACCTACATCTTTTTTACATGGTTGTCCACATTGTATTCATTCAAACAAACCCGAGCATTCAGTCTTTCAGCCATTGTGCAGATGACACCGATGATCAGTCTTCACGATTTATAACATACCTTATCTTAAATGTGGGGTTTTGACTGTTATTTAATGGTTTAAGTAATTGATAACCTCTTATCGCATTGTATCCATATGAACAAATGCATGACATGATTAGGTACAACTAGATCTATTTCTACAAAGTACACTAAGCTGTTAGTTAAGTAGGTAATGGTATGGCAACCTAATTTCACAGGAGTCTTTTTGTGATAAAGCTTCATGTAAGATTAAAGTAATCACTTTGCTACGAAGCATATAATAAGGGTTTAAAATACAGATGTTGTTTGGAACAAAATAAAATAAAAACAATAGTTAGTTTCATTACCTTTATTATTGTTTTCGAGGTAGACATTTACCAAACTTTTTCTATCAATTAAATTTTTAATATTCCAAAAAAAAAACCAATATGAAAAACACAATAAATTACTTTTTTTAATTGAAAGTTTAAGTTAAATTTTATTATCAAAATAAATTTTGAAAGAAACCATATAAATAATCACAATGTATATAGCATTTTTCTTTTTATATACTACAAGTTATTAAAATAATTAAAAATATATTAAAAACACCTTTTCAACTGTAATCACAAAACTTTTATTAATAATAATATATGACAAAGTCCTATGAGCATTGAAACATATACCAAACTAACTCCGAAAAGGCACAGAACAAAGGTATTTCACATTTTAGCCAAGTGAAAAGTAAGAACAAATTTGTGATGAGTCATTTAACGAAAAGAGCAAACCCGACAGTTACCGCCTTGGAACGGTCAGTCGGCAATATGGACCAAGTTATAATTATTTAGAAATCATATTTTGTTTTTAAGTATACATTATAACTGAGCTAAAAAAATGTTTTTGAGGTAGACATTATATTTATACAAAAATTAATATAATAAAAATAAAGAAATATAAAAATATAAAAATATTGTTTAAGTTATAATCATGTTCAACAATATTAAAAAATACCATAAAAAATTCTCACTATGTTTATGGAATGAATTTATTTTAAGCATATAACAATATCAAACTTTTCAGTTCTCAAAATAGAATTTTCTAACCAGCAATACTTTTGAATTAAGTTTAAAATATATCAGTTAGTTTTTAAAAGTTTCATTTGTGACAAATAGTTTTCCAATCTTATAAATTTTCTTTTTTTATTGAAAATAAACAACTAGAAAATAATTGTGCATTGTACAATTTCTAAATAAAGTTGTTGCTACATATTTATGAAACAGTTTTTATTGTATTTCGTTGAGATCAAATTTAACAACTATCTGGAATGAATGTAGAATTATTTAAGTAATAAAAACAACACAATATATAATCACTGTATACATTTGGCTTATAACATTCAAAGTAAAGAATGACTAGAATTCTAAAACAATGTATTCATTAATTTGATCAATCTATTCCATAATAAAATAAGATGTTGTTTTTAATAAAATGTATAATTTTTATCAAAATGTTAACAACACGTGTTTGACAACCCATTTTTCACTACAAAGGTGTCAGCTTTCATCATTATTGTGTTTAATTTGCTTATTTGTTCTATTAAATAATGTGGATAACACATTTATATTTGTTTAATACGTCGGTTTACAACATGTCAGCTTTTATCAATTCAATTCAAACTTTTATTGACATAACCATTTTGGCTATTGCCAAGTACAAACGATATACAAAAGTTGGAGAAGATGGCAGTATATAAAACAGTACAAAATGACCAAGTATTTATAGAAAAGCATGATTAAAGAGAATATGAATATTCATTTATGTTAAACCTGTATTATTTCGACAAGCAATTCAAATGTTTCATGAGTGTATTATAAGTAAATACATCTTTAAGCAGTTATGCACCATTTGCTACAAGCGGGTACAATAGGGTATGTACAGTAGAGTATGTTTATATACTATTATTATAAGAGGAATTTTCAGAAAAGTTAAATAGTTACGTTTATATAACAATCTACTAAAACTGTAACATACCATTGTTTCACTATTTTGGAATAAGGTAAGTACAATTGTGAATGTGTAATTGCCTTTTATAAGAGATGTTTACAGAAAAATTAAGAGGTACGTTTCTATAACAATTTACTAAAACTTTAAAAATACACAATTGTTTTTTTTTATGTTTTTTTTATATATCTTGTTTTGAATTAATTGTTCCATGAAAATATTATGACAATAAACACATAAAATACAGTCAGGTACTACAAAAATAGTGTCTATACATGTGTGTTAAACGTAAAATCATTTCTAGTAACCATAGCCTTGTTTATATATTTCGACAATCTTATGATAAGGTTAGTGTTATGAGTGCTCATTAATTGAACAAACTTATTTATTGTAGGCCATCTTAGATAGACTCTGGGTAAATTGTGTTTTCTCACTTCAGAGTAAAAAGGACAAACTAAAAGAAAATGGTATTCATTCTCAATAACATTCATACATATCATCAATGTATTTAATTTTTTATATGTTCTATTAAAGGGTATGTATAACACATTCGTATTTGTTACATACGTCGATTTATAAGTCTTAGCAACACCAAAATGAGAGAATTTTACACTGTTTCGTAGTAGTTTAAATAACAAAGTCAAAGCGTGGTGTACATAAGATACATTATACATATGAATAAAATATAATATTATAAAAAAATATAACAGAAAAGTATGAATAACATGGATATGAACGTACTAAAGTAGAATAATGCTGTTCGCATATACAGGTATTATAAAAGGAAATTTGCCAACGTGTGAAAAGTATGCATCACCGGTGTACATGCCCCGTTATAACATGGATTTGTTTACAAATATTGGTGGAAGATGATTGCCAATTTAGAGTTTGAATATTCCCTGCAGAAAGGATCAGGGATGTTTCTTTGTCATTTGTTCATATTATTATATCATGTTCATATTCTGTTGTCCGTGCTTTTATATAGTTAAATACTATTAATATACAAAAAAATCAATGCGCATGTATATTATTTGTATCTATATAATAATAATATTATTGTATTAAGACATGTTCATGTATTTGCCGCGAATCGGCATTAAGTGTACATGAACAATACACATTAACGTTAATCTAAATATTAAGTTCAAGTACATTTGTGACAAGATAATGAATGTATTAACATGTATCAAAGATTACATTTGTCAGGCAAAAAATAAATAAAATCCAGTTTAAAGAAAATACAATATTAAATATGATTTTTAAGTTAATTGGAAATATCAACATCAAGCCTATAAATATTATCTTGTAAAATAAAGTAACAATTAATTAATATCTTAAATATGTTCATTTCTTAACAACCAAGCTTGATGAGTAAATTTTGACAATCTTATTATTATATTATATTAACATTATCACTACTCATTAACTGTACAAACTTATTTAGAGTTGGCTACCTTAAATATGTAAAGTTTTTATTTTTAATTCTTTTAAAGTTAACATTTCGATTAAAAAAAGTTTTAATTTAATAACTTTCAACTATTGTTTTACAACTTAAAAGTATTTTGACTTAACTACTAATAATTTCTACCTCGAATATAATATGTATTTTCACTTAATTTCTTACATTTGTATTTCTTTTTAAAATATGTACTATTTTTCATAATTTCTTCCTCAAATATAATGTGTACCTCAGAAACGCTAATATAAGTCATGAAACCAACTTATGTTTTTCTCTTATTATGTTCCTAGCAACATCTAGATTTTAAATGTAGTAAGCTTCACAACAAAGGTATGATAATAACATTAATGACTATGTTTGTGTGTTTATCTTACCATGACAGCTATGACCACCACACTGTTATAGATCTAGGTGTACCTAGTGATGTTGTTGATTTGTTCTAATGTAGACAAAGCGATAATTATCCATTATTTAACTATTCAAACTCGGACACCGACCTACTTTCATGATAAAGTCTGTTTTATATAGTGAAGACTGACCGTTGGGTTTCATTTATACAATTACAGCAAACATGAACGTTCACTTAGATACATGCTTAGAATGCGGGCGAGCCTGCAAAATTACATGCAGACTTTGTTTTGCAGCACTGTCACTCCAAAATCAACACCATGATTGTTTTACAATTGTACAAAAAGATGAAAGATTTTATGAGCCAAATAACCAATTTTGTATTAGATGTCTAATTCAAATTTTGCCTTGGTTAAAAAAATATTAGAAATTGGCAATTTTATTAACCTCAATAACTATGACCTCTGAGTCCTTTTAAGGACCCTTCTTTACATTCATCATGGTCCTTCTACATGATCCTCTACCGTATCGCTACGTTCGAGTCGTATTTGAGGCTGTGAACTTGTAATAAAGGGTGGGGATGTGTGGAGGTGTTTATACACCGGTGATTCCACCTAGCAAATTAATAGACTTTATCATAAAACGATATTAATTTATTTTAAACAAACAGGACATTTTACCAAAGAACAAAATCAAGCAATTCAACTTTCTAAACATAACATGTCTTGGAGAAAAATGATAATGTTTAAACGTATGGACTTTTACAAAGTTAATTAAATAGCTAAGAAATGCTCAAGTTTTTAAACCTTACATGTCTTGGAGAAAAAAAAGCTAATGTTTAAACGTATGCGTTTTTACCAACAATGTTAACTAAACAGCTATGGAATGCTCAAGTATTTAAACCTAACATGTCTTGGGGGAAAAAGATACTGTTTAAACGTATAAATTTTTACATACAGTGCTATTATATATTCATCACAATAAATTGCTGTTACCTTTTATTGAAGAGGGCAGATACAAAAATATACCAAAAAAGAGAAGAAACTATGTACGAAGCGCAATATAAATGTAATTGAAAATGAGTATCACTTTCTCCTAGGCTGTTCTAGATACCATGTATTAAGAACACAATATTTACCCAAATACTATTTAAGGTAGCCAACTCTAAATAAGTTTGTACAGTTAATGAGTAGTGATAATGTTAATATAATATAATAATAAGATTGTCAAAATTTACTCATCAAGCTTGGTTGTTAAGAAATGAACATATTAAAGATATTAATTAACTGTTACTTTATTTTACAAGATAATATTTATAGGCTTGATGTTGATATTTCCAATTAAACTTAAAAAATCATATTTAATATTGTATTTTCTTTAAACTGGATTTTATTTATTTTTTGCCTGACAAATGTAATCTTTGATACATGTTAATACATTCATTATCTTGTCACAAATGTACTTGAACTTAATATTTAGATTAACGTTAATGTGTATTGTTCATGTACACTTAATGCCGATTCGCGGCAAATACATGAACATGTCTTGATACAATAATATTATTATTATATAGATACAAATAATATACATGTGCGTTGATTTTTTTGTATATTAATAGTATTTAACTATATGACAACACGGACAACAGAATATGAACATGATATAATAACATGAACAAATGACAAAGAAACATCCCTGATCCTTTCTGCAGGGAATATTCAAACTCTAAATTGGCAATCATCTTCCACCAATATTTGTAAACAAATCCTTGTTATAACGGGGCATGTACACCGGTGATGCATACTTTTCACACGTTGGCAAATTTCCTTTTATAATACCTGTATTAAGAACAGCATAATTCTACTTTAGTACGTTCATGTCCATGTTATTCATACTTTTCTGTTATATTTTTTTATAATATTATAATTTATTCATATGTATAATGTATCTTATGTACACCACGCTTTGACTTTGTTATTTAAACTACTACGAAACAGTGTAAAATTCTCTCATTTTGGTGTTGCTAAGACTTATAAATCGACGTATGTAACAAATACGAATGTGTTATACATACCCTTTAATAGAACATATAAAAAATTAAATACATTGATGATAAAAGCTGACATGTTGTAAACCGACGTATTAAACAAATATGAATGTGTTATCCACATCATTTAATAGAACAAATAAGCAAATTAAACACAATAATGATGAAAGCTGACACCTTTGTAGTGAAAACTGGGTTATCAAACACGTGTTGTTAACATTTTGATAAAAAATTATACATTTTATTAAAAACAACATCTTATTTTATTATGGAATAGATTGATCAAATTAATGAATACATTGTTTTAGAATTCTAGTCATTCTTTACTTTGAATGTTATAAGCCAAATGTATACAGTGATTATATATTGTGTTGTTTTTATTACTTAAATAATTCTACATTCATTCCAGATAGTTGTTAAATTTGATCTCAACAAAATACAATAAAAACTGTTCATAAATATGTAGCAACAACTTTATTTAGAAATCGTACAATGCACAATTATTTTCTAGTTGTTTATTTTCAATAAAAAAAGAAAATTTATAAGATTGGAAAACTAGTTGTCACAAATGAAACTTTTAAAAACTAACTGATTTATTTTAAACTTAATTCAAAAGTATTGCTGGTTAGAAAAATCTATTTTGAGAACTGAAAAGTTTGATATTGTTATATGCTTAAAATAAATTCATTCCATAATCATAGTGAGAATTTTTTATGGTATTTTTTTTAATATTGTTGAACATGATTATAACTTAAACAATATTTTTATATTTCTTTATTTTTATTATATTAATTTTTGTATAAATATAATGTCTACCTCAAAAACATTTTTTAGCTCAGTTATAATGTATACTTAAAAACAAAACATGATTTCTAAATAATTATAACTTGGTCCATATTGCCGACTGACCGTTCCAAGGCGGTAACTGTCGGGTTTGCTCTTTTCGTTAAATGACTCATCACAAATTTGTTCTTACTTTTCACTTGGCTTGAATGTGAAATACCTTTGTTCTGTGCCTTTTCGGAGTTAGTTTGGTATATGTTTCAATGCTCATAGGACTTTGTCATATATTATTATTAAGAAAAGTTTTGTTATTACAGTTGAAAAGGTGTTTTTAATATATTTTTAATTATTTTTAATAACTTGTAGTATATAAAAAGAAAAATGCTATATACATTGAAATTATTTATATGGTTTCTTTCAAAATTTATTTTGATAATGAAATTTAACTTAAACTTTCAATTAAAAAAAGTAATTAATTGTGTTTTTCATACATGTATTGGTTTTTCTTTGGAATATTAAAAATTTAATTGATAGAAAAAGTTTGGTAAATGTCTACCTCGAAAACAATAATAAAAGTAATGAAACTAACTATTGTTTTTCTTTTATTTTGTTCCAAACAACATCTGTATTTTAAACCCTTATTATATGCTTCGTAGCAAAGTGATTACTTTAATCTTACATGAAGCTTTATCACAAAAAGACTCCTGTGAAATTTGGTTGCCATACCATTACCTACTTAACTAACAGCTTAGTGTACTTTGTAGAAATAGATCTAGTTGTACCTAATCATGTCATGCATTTGTTCATATGGATACAATGCGATAAGAGGTTATCAATTACTTAACCCATTAAATAACAGTCAAAACCCCACATTTAAGATAAGGTATGTTATAAATCGTGAAGACTGATCATCGGTGTCATCTGCACAATGGCTGAAAGACTGAATGCTCGGGTTTGTTTGAATGAATACAATGTGGACAACCATGTAAAAAAGATGTAGGTTTTGTTCTGTATCTTTAAAACATTTTGATGAGGAACATGCCTGCATCAAACCCGATGAGGTTGACGAAAGTTAGATGAACTTGAGTATCAATTTTGTTTAAGGTGTACTTTAAACATGAAACCATCATTGAAAAAAATCCTCTGAGTTCCACCCCACCTTCCAAGACCCTAACACCATACTTAAACCTGTGTCTTTTTAAGAACCTTCCTTAAAATTCATCACGACCCCTTTACAGGACCTTCCACCGTCTCACTGCGTTCAAATCGTATTTGAGACTATGAACTTGCAATGAGATTGTGTTTTTATGTTGGTTCTACGAACCTGTTAAAAAGATATCTATTATCATTTTCCCAAATATGTATTAAAGAAAAAATACATATACTGTTTAAACGTATGAATTTTTATATGAAGTGTTATTTTGTAGTCATCACACTATATTGTAGTTAAATAAACTATTATGAAACGGTGCAAAATATTATCATTTTAATGTTGCTAATCCAACTTATTAAAATAGTTTTAGGGTGTTGAAAATACAAACACGTTTTAATGATATGTAAACCTTTTATTTAAGTTTTATTTCATCTAGTCTAACGTTATATGATAAAAATGTATTCTATAGATAGACATTGTTAATTGCTCACAGATAAATTAAACAACATTAAAGTGATATTTATGCTTTGTATATTTGGATTATATATTTATTGCAATCATTCAATTGGCTTCTATAAACAGTTGTTAATTTTAAAGAAATGATTATTTTATATAGTTTAGATATTACATAATCAAAATGCTTTGCATATTATAATTTCTTTTGTAAAATCAAGTCGTTTATTTCTAATTTTTGTTTGATATTAGCATAAGTTTAAACTATAATTTTACAATTTAAATGTATTCACATTTGTTTTTCTATATTAGAAACATAAAATAAAAAGGAATGAAACCAACTTGTTGTTATAAAGCCAAATGCTATGTACACTGTGATTTGCTTTGTTATTTTACCTGGTTTCTTTCTAATTTGATATTAACAAAAGTTTTATTTAGCTCTGTTTTCAAAACCATAATTTTAGCAATAGTAAAGTTTTGATAAAAGTTTAGAAACATATTTATAGTGTATACCTCAACAACCTTAAAGTATTTTCTTCACATTTGTATTTTCATTATTATATCTTCCTCCCAAAGTATTTTATCATTGAATAAAATTAATGAAACCAACTCAATTAGTTTCTTATGTTTCTAGCAACATCTATATTTTAAAAAATGGTAAGCCTCACACTAAAGATGGGATGCTTACATAAATTACTATGTTTGAGGGTTTATCACATCGTGACTGCTATGACAGCCACGCTGTTATATCATCACCTTCGAAGTTAGGAAGTTTTGTGTCATACACGAGTAGATTTAATGATACTGAGGGTTTGTTTGAATGAATACAGTGTGATAAGTTATCCATTATTTAACATTTTACCCTCGGTCAACACTCTATTATACCAGTTCGCTTTAACACGATAAAGTAGATACTAATGATTACAGCAGCAGCGACAAGTCAACATTCCTAAGTAGTTAAGATAGCACACTCAGCTGACCTCATTAATCTTAAGGACACTGCGTCGCTTACCTACGCCGTTTACGCCGCCACAACAAAATGGTGGTTTTCCTATATAAACCTTTACGCCGCCCAAAAAAATGGCCGCGAGAATCCACATTTATACCTACTACTTGCTATGGCGTGTAATGACGGATAGACACAACCAAACAGAATTAATGATTCCGTGTTATAAATACTAAACCTCTGCAGTTTTACACCCTGTAAAATGATGCGCTCTAGCAATTTTGTTTAAACAAACACAAGTTACGCCAAGTCACCAACAGCCGTACTACCTGATTCGTAATATGATTTTGCTGCCAGGAAAGACCTGAGAAAATTTAATTTAAGCTACTTGGTCAAATTCGGCTTTTTTATTTTCTAATTAAAAGTTTATTAAACGGCATTGATTCATTGATCTGACCCACACAAATTGCATGTTAAATTGCGTGGTCTTTCAGTTATGATATTTTGGAGCGACGCTTTTTGACCATTTAATCCATTTTAAGTGCAACATGGTTAGCCATCTAAGTGCGAATGCTGTACAAGTCAGTCACAAACATCACACTTATTGGCCCGATCGTGACACGAGAATATAAGTATACACATGTAGTACGGATGATGTGGTTCCAAATTCAACTCACATTGCTTTGCCTCCTGATGGCCGTGGGAAATGAGGCTGGTAAATGTTTGTTTCCTGCAGATTCATAGCAACTAGCTACTCTTTAATTGCAGTTTGTGTGTGTGTGCGTGCGTGCGTGCGTGCGGGTGGGCGTGCATGCGGGCAGGGCGTGCGTGCGGTCAGGGACGCGCGCGCGCGTATGTATTTGGTGGCACACGGGGACAATAGTATGAATACACACCTTCCAACCGGGGACACCCACCAAACCGGGGACTTTCCCGGTTGTACTACTGCTAAAATCCGTGCCTACAGGCTTTGAAATATATCATGTGAAATTTGCTGAAATCGCTGCATGTCCCCATTTAACCACATTGGTACGGGCCACAATATACACACCGACTTGAACATGATATTTCTTATACACACGCGTCCCCGTTTATTGTTAGTTTTACCGGACCCGGTAGCGCAATCGGTAGAGCGTCGGCTCCAGGTACGGGAGGCCCCGGGTTTGATCCAGGGCCGCGACATACCAAAGTCGTTAAAATGGTAGTGGTATAGCTCCCTTGCTAACTCTCAAGCAAATATAAGGGTAGTTCCACGACTCGTTGGCACGGTGTCAGGATAATGTGACTGGGTGTGGTATCATGCCAGGTGTTCACGGCATGCTATACACAGTGAAGGCAGCACTATATCTGCTTCAAGTGGACACCGTCTCCAGATAACTGAAATACTGTTGGTGGGACGATAAACCCAATAAATAAATAAATAAATAAATAAATAAATAATCTTTAGTTTCTTCTAAAAGGCTTACACACTACTAGCCACTAGTTCCCCGTTTATGCGAAATATTCTAAACATTCATACACACAAAAGTTGCCTGTTTATAGGTTATATTTTAAACAATCACACACAGAAGAGAATCTGAGATGTACTAGGAAACAACTTCATGACCAAAACTAACTGGTAACGCATTAGCGTTTTATAATAATAGCTACCGTTAAAGGGTTTAGAAATACTTAAATACTATGTAAATCTATAAACTTTATTAACTAATTACATTATACTCTATACACTATGTATTTAAGTAAATCTGAAAATAAATGATAAATCAATAAGCATTTAAGCTTTATAGTATTTTTCATTATTGCCAAATACTATAAAGCTAAAAGTGCTTAATGCATATTTGCATACCATACAAACATACTGTTGTCTTTTCAAAACTTGTCTATATCGTACGAAAAAATCTTTACCAAAAAAGAATAGTACTTAGACAAGTAATTCAATAAATCGCTATTTAATATTTTTCATTTACTTCTTTTTCTAGCAAGCAAACTCGAATCTCTGGAATAATTTAAATATTTATTTTTAAATGACTATAACTATTTTGGCTATGTACGGTTTCGATAATAATAGTTTCGAACTTCACATGGATCTGTCGTCAACAACTGAACTGGAAGACTTTGCCAATGGAGATCATTGCTTGGTTGTCATAGACGATCTTATGCATCAAGTCGTTGATACACAGTTATTGTTTACACATGGATGTCACCATAGACCTCTTAGAATATATTTCAACAAGGAAACTCGGCCAGGGCCATATTGCTTTAATCACCGGAAGTCTATGCGGGGTCACAGAAACGGAATGGCTTATATATAGACCAATCAATCAACTGGATGAAGGCTCTGCAATTGAATTTAACATACCCGGAACTTCCAATGCCTATATCGATCTGTCAAATACATTGCTTCATGTGAAGTTCAACATTGTCAAGTCAGATGGAAGCAGCTTAGTATGTTAAGAACAAGTGGGTGTCACCAACAATATCTTACACACCATGTTTTCACAAATCGATCTCAATGTACAACTCTCATTTTCTAACGCTCTACGAAAATACTTGTAATACACGAGCGTAACGTCTCACAAGTAATTTGGCTTCCTTGACAGTTTTAGATTTTCCCATATGAAAACAGCATACAATGACCTCCTATCTTTTTACTTTTCCACTGAGCTCCAGAAAATGATCTTGGGTTAAAAATGATATTTGAACATTTTAACGTCAGTTCTGTTAGGCTGATGGTACACTTAGCTTTATATATAGAACGATGTTGTTAATCAATATCCACCTTGAGCGGATTGAAATTGTTCTAATGTTCTCATGAGTGTGTCTGCCGCTTCCCTTGTTTCTCGTCTAGTCAACCACAAGATCACTTCCTCTATACACCAATAAACCATGTAGCACGAGTCCGAACATACTGACAGCATGTAGGACTGCAGCATCTATTCTGATTGTCATCGTCGTTTATTAAATAAGATCCAATCCTGGTACACCATTTTTATATACTCACAGTCAGTTGACCATTTTTCGTATTCGATCACGGCGTTATCATACCTTTCCCAGTCGTTTAAAATTAGGGATGTCAAAAGATACTAAATTTGGTATCCGGATATCCGTCGAACGATCCGAACGGATATCCGGATATCCGAATATAAATCTTAGTATATAAATTCTAAGTAAATCTTAGTTAATTTGACTGTTGCAGTCGGATGTGTGCGAGATTCCTAACGTTTCCATTGACATAAATAAATCGTCATTACAATGGAAATAATTAAACCATTTGGTAATTTTAATTCACATTAAAATGAATAAATCAAACATATATCTGATCAAAGAAAACATGCGTACATGCGAAGCACATTTATTTGAAAACGTTGTAAATTATCAAATACCCAATTTTTACAGCAGCTAACAATCTTTACGAAAATGTAACAAAAATATAGAAGCACATGATGAAACAAGCATATCTGTAATGTTTGTGTTTGTGGGTGCTTATTTTTCAAGTCGTTGCGGAGGTTGGATGTGCCGCCGCCATACGCTAGCTCTACGCTGCAGTAATTACATTTTGCGTTGGATTTGTCTACGGACCTCACAAAATGTCGTCAAACATCGGACTGAAGATTGAAGGCATAACCAATGATTTGTTAAGGAAGTGGATGTAAAAAAGTCAAGATCACCGTGATCAAATGAAAACATAATAAATTCATCAATTCATGTATACACTCCAAACGGACTTAAGTAAACGAGTAACTGATCTTTGCCGACAAACCTGTTAATTGTCTACATAATTGTAGCTCTATCTCTTCTTAATAAAGCCGAACAAACGAAATTAAAGATAATAATCCTTAATCAAAATGGATAAGTAATAGCTTCAAACAATGGCTGTTAATGGGCAAATTATTTTACATAAGCTTTAGCACATTTCTAAAATGTGAAGTTCATCAACAAAATTAAAGATAGAATTCGCTAAACAAAATGCATCAGTAGAAGCTTCAAACGTTGGCGGCTAATTAGCATGTAATTATACATACCATCATGTTTTAGCACATTTCTAAAACTGTGAAGCCAAATATACAATACGGCGTGTCACCACCTGTCACCACCTGTCGATAATCCGTTACACCTGCGTATGCGTGAATGCACACCAGAAAGATAACTTAGCAAAATGGCCAAAACATTTAATTAAATGTTTAAAATTTTACATTTTTAAGCGAATATCCGGATACCAAAGTCGATTCGGATATCCGATGATTCTAACGGATATCCGGGTATCCGGATATCCGTTGACATCCCTATTTAAAATAGTACCACACCGGCAACAAACCACTTTATCAGCTGTTCAAGTGTAATAGAAACCAGTTTTAGCCAGCTTGTATTTGTTTTAACCATTTGTTTTGAGTACGTGTCAAATGTATCTAGTCTGTTATCATTATAAAAACATATCACCAGGACATGTATCGAGTTAGTGAAGTCCATGATGTAAAGTTATTGATGAAGCTTATGCCTCTTAAAGGAAATGTCTGTTTCTATTTATAGTAAATTATATTTTTATGTGTTTATTATTTATCAATTATGAAAATCGTTTGGGTTACACTCTGAACACTGTAGTGCCCCTTGCTGATTATTATGGTCACTATGTAGCTAACAGAGGGTCACAATATCCAGTTCAGGCAATGATCGTCCCACTTCCGGTATGATTTCCTTCAAACATTTGTACTCATCCGGTCTAAAACAAGACCTTTCTTGGTAGGAACAGCGTCTTCTTCCGGATTCCAGTATTGTCTAAGGTCAACACAGGCACTTCCCTCCGTCACTTTAAAATAAACGTTTCCGCCTAGGTGGGTTTTAAATACGCTTGTTTGTTTTGACGTATCTGGTCCGCAAACTCTGATGCATTAACAAAGTTTTTCCAACGCATCAACGTTCTTTGTTGGTCTTTCATCTACCTATTCTCTCAATTCGACCCTAAGGTTACCTCTTAATTCGCACACTCCTACGTACTAAACGTTTCCCAACTCGAATTTACATCTATCCATGTTTAGCGTTAGAACTATGACAAGAGTAAGGTTCTCCCCGACTTGCATATACTTGAATTCATTCTGATTTGTCAAAAATGCATACAACTGATTGGCTGTTTCCTTTTACAAATAACGCCATGGTTACTTTTGGATAACATTTCCAGCCTTGTGCAATCATAATGCTTTATGATACGCAATGAAGTTTTTTTATTGGTTTCCTTTGTAGGTCAATAAGTGTGTTCTACGCTTTATTTTTTAATTTTAACCTCATCAGTCTCTATTCTGATTGGATGTTACCTTTTAGTTATAACATCATAGTTATTTTGGATTACATGTAGAGACTAGGGCAATCATTATGTTTTATGATAGGAAATGAAGTGAACTTATTGGTTTCTCTTGGGGGTCAGTTAGTGTTCTCTCCACTTTTATTTTAAACATAACGTCATCGTTCTCCATTATGATTGGTGAAACATGTTTACTGATTTGTTGCATATTTATACATTCATCTGTATCATTGGCTATTGAATGATTGGTAAACATGTAGGAGCTTGATTAATCAGTGTTCTGAAACAAAAGAAAATAGAAGTATAATGACCTTTGAGGAATTTTTTTTTCTATTTTAAGCATACTTTATATTGATGTATTTAAGAATGTATTATTCATAGATTCCATGAAGACAGCAATGTGAGATTTCATGTTATAGCTCTCTATAAGAACAGTTCATTGATACCAATATCCTACGAATCGGTTTAGAAATGATGGAGATATTAGTCTTTTAAAATATCGTTAATATTTGAATTTAACACCAATATGATAATATCAATAATCAATTAAAACCTAATGTGTTTGGACTTGAATCAATATAAAACAATGCTACTAATTTCAATTGTTATGTTTAAATTACAAAATATGAATAGTTTTATTCATTTTTACTTTATTTATGCCCATGTAAGCTGTAATACTTAGTTGCTTTTTATGAGGAAACCTGCTGTGTAGAGGGACTGTATAGGCCGAGCCAACCCTTAGCCCTGTTAAAAATTGTAAATGTGTATGCAGAACCCATAGACACCCCCGTGTTTTCAATTTACTAAGGAATTGTGTAGTAAGTGTATTTTAATTCGTATGCATAATCGTTCCTACGAATTTACGTGGGTGAAAAAACATTTACACAATTCTTGGAGGGAATGTGTTCTGCTTTTTCATAATGCGTTTGTCATTGAAAGCATCAGTTTGTGGTTGTTTTTATGCTGGAAATAATTGATTTTTTTTTTACTCTTTAGTTTAGGCTTTTATACTTATATAGCAATAGAATTCACGTTTCACGTCGTTTGTGTAGGTGAGTCCATTGATTTTGTAAAAAGAACAGGTGTCGGTAATAAAATAACTGAAAGATATTTCTATAATTATAAAGTATGAGTACAATGGAAATTGGTTAAGTGAATACGTGACAATTATGAGTTTAGTTATGTACTCGCTAAACCATTATCCAATGTTAACTATAAGCTAATAGTTTTTATATATGATCGGTGTTTTATATTCTAAGGATATTTTTAGAAAAAAATTAACATTAATTTATGAAAGAGATACGGATCTGAATGAACTTACAAGCTATTTTTATTCAGAATCGCACCCCAATGTTTATCGATACACACTTTTATGAAAATAAAAAATGACATTTATATTTAAGTTTTTTTTTTTTAAATGTCATGTTGTTGGTACAGTAAGTAATCAAAAAATTTTGTCATTGAAAATATTTTCCTAGTAATATCTATATAATATAGATCATATATACATGAAAATATTGCATCCAGCATATCTTTATTAAAAATACAGATACATCTGGACAATTAACAATTTTTTGATAACAAGTTCAGACTCGTTTGTTAATTATATATTATGAAAAGAAACGAAGTCATTTCATTGGTATCCCTAGAAGTCAAGTGTCCTTAGGGATTGTTAAGGGTGTTCTAAGTTTTATTTTAAACATAACGTCGTCACAATCTATTCTTCCTTTTCAGAAATGACGTCACTGCTATTTTTAGACAGCATGACAGCATGTACAGACTCGTTTATGACATGAAATGACATTTACTCCAAGGTTCCATGATCACAGAGTATATGTTCAGACAAAATTCTTAATGATCCATATATTAATGACATTAACAGCTGCGTGCCACTCCATGTTCATAGCGAAGATCCGGTGTTGAGATCAAGTTAATGACTATTTCCAGCATGATATCCATGATCACAGAGTATATGTTCAGACATAATTCTTAATGATCCATATATTAATGACATTAACAACTGTGTGCCACTCCATGTTCATAGCGAAGATCCGGTGTTGAGATCAAGTTAATGACTATTTCCAGCATGATATCCATGATCACAGAGTATATGTTCAGACATAATTCTTAATGATCCATATATTAATGACATTAACAACTGTGTGCCACTCCATGTTCATAGCGAAGATCCGGTGTTGAGATTAAGTTAATGACTATTTCCAGCATGATATCCATGATCACAGAGTATATGTTCAGACATAATTCTTAATGATCCATATATTAATGACATTAACAACTGTGTGCCACTCCATGTTCATAGCGAAGATCGGGTGTTGAGATCAAGTTAATGACTATTTCCAGCATGATATCCATGATCACAGAGTATATGTTCAGACATAATTCTTAATGATCCATATATTAATGACATTAACAACTGTGTGCCACTCCATGTTCATAGCGAAGATCCGGTGTTGAGATCAAGTTAATGACTATTTCCAGCATGATATCCATGATCACAGAGTATATGTTCAGACATAATTCTTAATGATCCATATATTAATGACTTTAACAGCCGTATGCCACTTCATGTTCATAGCAAACGTTCATGTTGAGATCAAGTTAATGACATTTCTCAATAGTTTCTATGAATATAGAGTATATTATCACGCATTGGACTAAAATAGAGACCGGGAACACATTGACAAAAAATGGAGAATACAATATATTAGTTACCAGAAATCTATTCATGATCCTGGGAGATAGGGAACTGTTCACATCGTAAGTGTTTCTCTTTGAGAGCAATGTTTCATTTGTATCATTTCATTTTGACTTATGTATTTATTGAGTTTTTCTTATATCATTTTCTTTTTTCTTTTTATACATTTATTGTTACTTTTTATTGATGTATGACTTGTGCAATCATAATGATTTATGATAGGCAATGAAGTTATTTTATTGGTTTCCTTTGGTGGTCAATAAGTGTGTTCTACGCTTTATTTTTAAACATAACGTCATCAATCTCTATTCTGATTGGATGTTTCCTTTTAGTAATAACATCATAGTTATTTTGGATAACATGTACAGACTAATTCAATCATTGTGTTTTATGATAGGAAATGAAGTCAGCTTATTGGTTTTATTTTGAGTGATGTACTTATTGAGTTTTTCTTATATCATTTTCTTTTTTTTTATACATTTATTCTTGCTTTTTAGTGTCGTTTCTTCTTTTTAAGTAATGATTTTACCTATTGTAGTTTCTATTTATTGCTGTTTTCTCATAGTATTCGCCTACAGCTAAGAACTTTCATGTTCATAGCAAAGAACCCATGTTGAGATCAGGTTAATGACATTTCTCAATAGTGTCTATGAATATAGAGACTATTATCACGCCTTGGACTAAAATAGAGACCGGGAACACATTGACAAAAAATGGAGAATACAATATATTAGTTACCAGAAATCTATTCATGATCCTGGGAGATAGGGAACTGTTCACATCGTAAGTGTTTCTCTTTGAGAGCAATGTTTCATTTGTATCATTTTATTTTGACTCATGTATTTATTGAGTTTTTCTTATATCATTTTCTTTTTTATTTATACATTTATTGTTACATTTTATTGTTGTTTCTTCTTTTTTAAGTAATGATTTTACCTATTGTTGTTTCTATTTTTTGCTGTTGGCACATAGTATTCGCCTACAGCAAAAGCCCTCCAATGTCCGACATCAAAACTCGAATGAGCTCTGTACATACTACTCACCGCATTAAGAAATAAAGGCCATTCACTTTGTCAGCTGGCGTTATCACTCAATGGTATTACCTTTCACATACTATGTTCGTTTTATATTAACAGAAACTGATATTTAACGACCTTTAATGTCTTAAATGGTTTCTTACTTTTATCATTACAACATCTTCACAAGGTATGAGGAAAATAATACTGTCGAATAAAAGAACAAAGAGACCTTGTTGTAAAAGCAACCTCTTCCTGGGCAAATATTTGGCCAATCGTACATCCTGTTTTATACAGATTTATCTTCGTTGACTTGCTTCTCATTGACCAGTAAACAGGTGATGAGTTTATGGCGTCATGAGATTTCAGATGGCCTTGGTTTAGATTCTTTTAAAAAGTAAAGTAATAAAATACAAAGCTATATAACCTGTCTTATTTTAATTGCATAACAGGTGCACTGCTATTCAGACAATGTTTGAATGTTCACAAATCTTCAAGACCTATTAAATGCACTTAGGGTGATTTCAGTTTTCTAAGTTGAATAAGCACTGACTGAATACATTTTCTGAAAGACTTTCGCCTTTAAAGTCAACTGAATTCAGTTGGTTTCATTTGCATTTTTATAACTAAAGTACAACAGCAAATAAGCTTCATTTTTACACAATGGATATTGGATAATTTTTTTAATTTTATTACTGGGTTTTATCCAATATAAAATAAATGAGCGTAAGGCTCACGACAAACATCCACTGAAACGACAGAATACATTAACGGACTAGTTCTGACGTTGCATTAGCTCTGTTTGCAGGACTCCTTCGTACAGTGGCTCTCCTTCAGGACTTCTAACTTTGTACATTTCATCAGCATTTCTCTTTTAATCAGCTGTTCTGAGAACTCGACCAGGACTTCTTCCTACATTAGCTTCTTTTAGGACTTCTCCATACAATGATCCCAACTGCCACACTTGGAATTCACCCCAGGACTTCCATTCCCACCTACAGATACATTGAATCTGCTTTCAGTCTTCCTACATTAGCTCTGTTTTCTATTTCAAAAGTCTTCCTACAGTACCTCTTCTTAATAGCATTTTTTAACATTACACTTTTCATTCTTATCCTTCCACTTCTTCATTCATCCCATCTCTCCATTTTCGTCGTCTTCTTAGTACCCAGGACATCTTCTAATATTGGACTGCCCTAAACTTCTAATAAACAGGTTTCCCTTGAAAAATTGTGATGTATTTAAGACAAAAAATCAAAAGCGTTATCAAGCGTATAAACCAATAATATTCTTTCTCCATTAGAGGGTTATAAACACATCTAGAAACAATCAGGCGACAAGAACTGTTCACTGTGACAATAACCATGACAACAACTTAATTAATTGGCTACCGCTTTTCAGCACGTGCACCTTAATTGTTTTAAAGTATGTTCCAGGGATTTACTGCAGCTTCGGAAGAACTGAATACACATTAATTTTAAAATAAATAAATAAAATCAAGGATAAAATACGACACCATCAAGTTCAAATTACAAAAACCTAGCACCTGCCCATTAATTAATTAACATACCTCAGTGGTCGACAATTTTAAGAATTAACGGTGACTGATGTATTTGTTGAACTCCGCCATGAATGGTCCCAAGCCCGGCTGAGAAAGGAGGAGGGTTATGCATGGGGCTAGCAACCCCATCACGTAAAAAACACACAAAGGCTACAGAAACTGAAGCAACAGATACTCACAATAATGGTTTACGGAAACGACCCAAGGGAGAACGCATGAAGCGGAACCATCTGCCGACAAAACTTTTCTCCCTCAAAAATGTCTCAAGGATTGCGAGCTGGAATGTGCGAACACTATACGAGACTGGAAAAGCTGCTCAGGCTGCTAGAGAGATGGATAAATACAACCTTGAAATTTTAGGACTCAGCGAAGTAAGATGGACATCATCAGGGGCAGTGACCTTGTCATCAGGACAGTCGCTTTTGTACTCTGGACCACCAAACGAGGATGATAACCATCGAAATGGTGTGGGATTCCTACTCAGCAAAAAAGCCAAATCCTCACTTATTGAATGGAACCCTATCAATGAGAGAATTATCGTAGCAAGATTTATGGCCAAGGTGCATAAAGTAACCCTCATTCAGTGCTACGCTCCAACCAATGTCGCAGAGAAAGACAGTAAAGAGGAGTTTTACAACCAACTCCAGTCCACAATAGATGAATCAGCACCTCGCGACATCCTGATTGTTATGGGTGACGTGAATGCCAAAGTGGAAAGAGATAACACCAGGAGAGAGCTCATCATGGGGAAGGAAGGAATAGGCGAAATCAACGAAAATGGAGAACTCTTTGCGGATTTCTGCTCCCATAACGATCTGGTCATAGGAGGTACAACATTCCCTCACAAACATATTCACAAAACAACTTGGATTTCACCAGATAGGCGAACAAAGAACCAGATTGACCACATTACAATAGCCAGGAGGTGGAGAAAGAGCATGACAGATGTAAGAGCTTTTCGTGGGGCTGACATAGCAACTGACCACCAACTTGTCATTGCCAAACTGAAGATCAAGATAGCATCAAAACAAGAGCAGTCAGTCAACAGAAGGTACAACATCAGAAGGTTAAAAGATCCAAACATAAGCCAACAGTTTAGGCTTCAGCTAAACAACCGCTTCCAAGCACTAGCAGAAATGGACGATGGCACAATAGATCAGAAATGGCAGAAAGTCAAGTCCTCATTTACCATCACTTCTGAGGAAGAGCTTGGTTTTGCTAGGAAGGAACACAAAGTGTGGCTGTCTGACGAAACTATCACGGCAATAGAGAAAAGGCGACTGACAAAGATACAACTTGAACAGGCTAAGACCAGAGCTCAAAAAGAAAAATTGACCAGAGAACACGCAGAAAGCAATAAAGAGGTAAAGAGAAAAGCTAGAAAAGACAAGAGAGACTATGTAAACCAACTAGCCTCACAAGCAAAAGAGGCCATGGCCAGAAATGACACCAAGACCGTGTATAACATCACACGTCAACTGGCTGGGCGAAAGACAAACACATCTAAACCAGTGAAAGACAAAGATGAGAATGTCATCACAAGACTTGACAAACAGCTAGAACGATGGAAGGACCACTTTGCAGACCTATTAAATGGTGAAGCAGTCCAAAATGCGCCTGACTTACCACTTGGTGATGACCTTGAGGTTGATATAGGACCAATCACGAATGATGAAATACTGAAAGCTCTACATAAGATCAAGAATGGAAAAGCACCGGGACCAGACCAGATTCCACCTGAGGTCATGAAAGCCAACCCACAGGTCACCTGTCAAATTCTTAAAGATCTGTTGGACAACATCTGGGAAACAGAAGAGATACCCAAGGATTGGAGTTTAGGTTATATCATTAAACTCCCTAAGAAAGGAGACCTAGCTAACTGCCAGAACTGGAGGGGTATTCAAGTGCTCTCCCTACCAAGCAAAGTCCTAGCCAGAGTGGTCCTAGATAGAATCAAAAGGGCAATAGACGCAAACCTACGTGATGAGCAAGCAGGCTTCCGCGTTGGACGTTTATGCACAGACCAAATTGCAACACTACGTATCATCATAGAGCAGTCATTGGAATGGCAATCACCTCTATATATCAATTTCGTTGACTTTAAAAAGGCGTTCGACATGGTGGATCGAGACACACTGTGGAAGGTTTTACGGCACTACGGCATACCCATCAAACTTGTGAAAATCATACAAGCACTATACAATAATAACAAATGCCAGGTCATCCATAACTCCACACTTTCGCCATCCTTTAGTGTACACACAGGCGTGCGCCAGGGTTGTTTATTGTCACCAATTCCAGCAGATCCAATTGAAAACAGCAGCTCTCTACGACACAGCAAAATTAACAGGCCTGGAGATTAACACCTCTAAAACCAAGTCTTTAAGAATTAATACCCGGATCAACTCTGCCATCACACTAGACGGTCAATCCATCGAAGACGTCAACCAGTTCACATATCTAGGAAGTATTGTCTCTAAGAATGGGGGAGCTGATGATGACATCAAGTCGAGACTTGGCAAAGCAAGGTTCGCCTTTGTAACCTTCAGACCAATATGGAGGAACAAGAATATCAGCCTAAAGACCAAGCTAAGGATCTTTGAGACCAATGTCAAATCAGTTCTTTTGTACGGATCAGAAACCTGGAAACAGACTAAGAAAAATGAAAAAAGTATTTGTAAACAAATGCCTCCGACAAATTCTACAAATCAGATGGCCAGAGAAGATCAGCAACTCAGAATTATGGATAAGAACAGGCCAGTCATCCATCACAAACACCATCAAGAAACGAAAATGGGGCTGGATAGGACACATTTTGAGGCGACCCCAAAGCAACATCACAAGACAAGCTTTAGATTGGAATCCTCAAGGCAAAAGAAGAAGAGGTAGACCAACAACCACCTGGAGACGAACCATAAACGCTGAGCTAAAAATGTGCAATATCATCTGGGCAGAAGCAAAAAGAGCAGCCATGAACCGACCCAGATGGAGAACTGTTGTGGATTCCCTTTGCCCCACAAGGGGACAACAGGATTAGGTCAGGTAGGTCAGGTAGGATGTATTTGTTGTGCGTGCTGTTTGCGAGAAATACAAATGCAGCTCAAAAACGTGCGTAAACATATAGTTAACTCAATTGCAGTCATGAAAATGGTCTTTGTTTCAAATTTAAAAAAATCACTAGATGTAGACTTTATTTGAGATATCAGATGTATGTTCAAGCATTTTCATGACCTGCGAACTTAATTAAAATATTAAAGCTATCAAACGTCAGCAAACGACATGCGATCTCTGAATAGACTCAGATCCAACTGTTTGATAAATGGCCTCATCAATATAAAAGTAGTTCGCTTGACATATCTTATTTATCTGCGTCGTTCGGATAATCTAATTTTTGCCAGCAATGTGTCTGTGTAGAATTGTCGTCTGCATCGTTATCGGTGTGTCACGTTTTCTGAATGAATCCAACCTGGAACAACAGATTGATGGTCCAAAACGGTATCATCTGCTGAACATTGTTGCGCGCCATCATAGCAACTTAAGCAGACTGCTCATTAAACAGAAGTGCCAACAATCTTTGCTTTGCTGCAGATATGAATACATACACACATGCACGGCCCTATTATTCGATTTCAAGAATATGTTGCATTTATGAATAAATTAATTTGCCCAGAATAAACATTGCTATGAATGTTTACAGAGCGTGATAACGTTACATTTGGCAACATCGTAACAATATAGAGGGTATTTTAAACAATTAAGGAATATGGGAAGAATATGACGGTATGATGTAAAAAAGAAACGAATATGTAAAAGAGTAGAAGAAAATATGTGATGTGTAGACGGGCTCGAAAAGAAAGAAAACGCATCGAGAAGATGGGAGGATGGTGTTGATGGATAAATAGTGAGAAATATGTAAATGCTAGTTAGGATTAGGAGAGGGGGACTAATAGACATAAAATGAAAACATCGCAAATACACTGACAGACAGAAAGAAAACGGAAACGTTTTTATCAAACATTCATGGACTTAAGAAGAAAGGCAGAAAAACAAGCTGAAGGAAAACAGACAGGGACAGAAAGACAGACAGAAAAAAACAGGCAAATAATGACAGAAGAAATATTTTCATGAACAGAAAGACAAACAAGAACATACAAGAACATACAAGAAATATTAGGATGAGCTGAAAGACAGTCAGATACGGACGAACGAAAAATTGCTATGAACAGAAAGACAAGGGATGGCATAATGGCTGGCATGCCTACATGCCGATACAGAAATGTTAAGTAACTGCACACCGGAAGAATTACACCAAGGAACAATTGAGAGAGAGGTTAACTGGCAAGCACCCCATATCTAACTTTCCAGCAAAACACACGTTTTATAACACCGCTTCACAATCATACATGCTTATTATTTGCTTGTCTAAATAAAAGGACTACTATTTATATTGAAATGACAGAACTACGTGTTTTCCTGTCGTTATATCATTATACATTTTGTGAAATCGAGACTGGAGAAAGAGCACAGACAAATCTCTGGGTAGAAACACCGGCGCACAGCAGGTCGGCTGGTGGACATTCTCACATTAAGTCCTTCGCCAAGTACGGGACTCAAACCCACGCGTTGGGAGGCTTAACAATCAGAGGAGTTACAAATCGGCGACTCTACTACTACGCCACGGGCGCACCTTGTGTGAGAAATGTCGTCTTGTCTTAGTTTGCTTGGCATGTTGGACATCGTGACCTACATCTTACATTAAATGAAATACCAACTACCACAACTACCATTTCAACATAGTATCTCTTTTCTTAACACGTTCGACAAGAGATGCCAATGAAATGGCGTTTTACCTAGCTTGTTTGCGGTAGGAAGAGGCTGCAGACAGGGTGATCATATTTCACCATATATCTTTATCTTTTGACCTGAAATTCTTTCAATGCAAATAAAAATAACAGTAATATAAAGGGAACAAAATATGTGATATTGAATTCAAGATATTACAATAAATGAATACAAGATATCACAATATGCAAATGGCACGTTCCCTTTACTAGATCGATCTGAAAAAGCCTTTCTCACACCTTCAAACACCTTGGATAGATTGAGTGAAATACCATGGTTACAAATAAATTGTGATGTAACAAAACTTATTTTGATAGGTGCAAATAAATGAAGTACAAGATAAAAAAATGGAAATAAACACTGGAAATTCCCATTAAAATCTGAGTTGATAAAATAAAATGATATCACACAACTATAAAGGAGCTTATCAAAACATGAAATCAAATTACATTATTGGAAAAGAAGAAAGTAAACACCTTGTGGGGCAAAGTGCTGCAATTTGATTTACAATATTATTTGTACAGATAAACTATGAACCGTGGTAAACGATATTGTGATCTACATGCTCCTTTTATACAATAAGCTGTTATAATATATATATATATATATATATATATATATATATATATATATATATATATATATATATATATATATAATCATATACATGTAATATGTGATGAAATACTGTATAAACACTGTATGCGTCTTGTAAAAGACATACTGATATTGATGGGGCATTTTCAGTTTACAAATAACTTTGAAAAAGATGTTAATCCTATACACCCTTGCCTGAACTGTTTTGTTGGGCTCATTGTCATTGCAAACGGTTTAAATAACAATGTTTATTCAATATATATACATAATATTATAATATTTGAACATCCCATATCAAAGAAAATGTCAGCGCTTGGGCATTTATTTAATCAAACAGATCTTTGCATTGCTTGCATTTGAGAAAACCCTCAGGAAGTGCGAGGTTAGAGCTCTATAAAACAGGTTTAAACAACCCAGTATTTCCCTTTTGCCGACTGACCGTTCCAAGGCGATAACTGTTGGGTTTGTCCTTTTTGTTAAATGACTCATCACAGATTTGTTCTTAATTTTACATTGGGCTTGCATGTGAATACATTTGTCTTGTGTCTTTTCGGAGTTTGGTATATGCTTCAATGCTCAGAGGACTTAGTCATATATTCTTATTTTTTATTACAACAATGTTACCTGTGCAGTGTGGCGGTCGTAAAAGTCCCCCTTGCATGTAATCTGTGTAGTCATTTAATTCATACAATAAAGATTGTTATGTGTACGTGTATTTCCTTTGATGTACTTTGGTTCCTCAATTCCATCTTCATATGAACACGACACTAGAACTATTTACCTTTCTCTGATCATATTCTTTTCTTGAGTCAAAAAAATTAATTTCACTTACAATAAATAATTTTGTGTAGTTCTTCTAATAGCAGTTCTACTTCTCTCTCTCTTCTAAATTCTATGTGGACATTAGTTTTTAATGACCTCACTACTTTCGTCATAACATATAAAAAAACGTCAGCGCTTGGACATTTTTATTCAAATAGATCGGTTTTCGTTTCATTGCTTGCATTTGAGAAACTCCTCAGGAAGCGCGAGGTTAGAGCACTATAAAACTGGATTAAACACCCCAGTCAATCCTTTCAGCCGAATGAGGGTTCCAATGCGGTAACTGTTTGGCTTGCTCTATTTGTTAAATGACTAATAACAGATTTGTTCTTACTTTTACATTTGGCTTGCATGTGAATACCTGTCCTGTGCCTTTTCGGGGTTTAATATATGATGCAATGCTTATAGGACTTAGTCATATATTTTTATCCAAATAGTCAACAAAAATGGATAAATACCTATGATATTGAAGTTATTAATTTAAAATATATCTGTAGCTTTATTTTTCTCTCAATGGTTCCAAACAAGAATTGTTTATAGAATTCTTGGTACTAACGCTCTTTTGTCAAAAGTGAATATTGTTGAACCCGAATATGTTCTCTTTGTAAGATAAATGAAGAAACATTATTGCACGTATTTTATGAATGTTCAAAGGTTCAGAATATGCGTCGGTATATAAATGAAATGGAAATAGAACTTGACGTTCAAAAGGACAGAGATAGCATAACTGTCTTGCTTGGTCCCAATGAAAATACTGTTTCTCTAGATATCCTAATACTGGAATACAAGAAATAATATTTTTATTCATTAAGCTTCTAAAGGTATTGTTTTGCTAAATGTAGCAGGATTTAACAAAAACATAAAAAAGTTACATTGAGATGTGTAACAATGTCTCTTTAACATATAGAGAAATTAACTTATACATCAATACTTCTTAACCAGCAGAACATTATCATTATTTTTCTTCCTTTTATGTAAATATGCTATGCTAAAAGCCTTTGTTCTAGAAAGTATAATCTTTTTAAAGTACTCAGTTTATTTCTATCAAACATGCATGTAACAACTCTTTCTGTAGTTGTTTTTTTTTTTTTGTTGTTGTTAAACTTTACCGGTAACGTGTTTATATGTTTATATGCAGTTTGTTTATTTTCTTTCTTTCGCTATTCATTACTGGTGAATGTATAAATATTACCTTTCTTTGACAAAAACAAACAACAAAACACGATAAATTAAAAAGAAATAGCTCAAAATTTCTACAGCGCTTAAGTTTTTGTATACGAGCATTAAACAATGTGTCGGATAAATGGTAAATTATCCTTTTTCTTTTGTTCTCAGATTCACGCCCGGTAAACATTCGCTCCACAACCAAAAAGAGAACAAAGCCAAATGAGCGAAGGCCACTTCCATAAGTGAGCGAAAACGTGGATTTGTTTACAAAATATGAATATGACCAATATTTTTTTCTCTTTACAAGACTGTTGTTTTTCAAAAATCTGGGAATGTAGTGCCGTGTAAGGATGATTGAGCTTCACGGAAAACAAAAAAGCTTGAAAAGCTTGAACTGTTTTCGTAGCGAACAATGCTGCGTGTTTTCTTGTCATTTCGACTCATTTTTTGATCTTTGATGTATGACTTTTAGAAAGTATATCTATTTTGCGAATAAGTCGAATACCGGTCACTAGTGACTGCTGTACATCTTTATTTTACCGTATCATACATGGAGAGTATAAAAATGGCCCTTGGAATATAAAACAGATCGCCCAACAATCTACCAGTGCCATGTATAATCGTTTTATTGTAATAAAAGTACTATCACTATCTCAAGGGAAAAATCTAAGTTGTTTGATTCTCTTTTGGTTTGTATACTTTATAATTAGGTGGTTTGGGGATATCCTGAAGCAAAAAAAACAACAACAAAAACATCAAAACCATTCATAGTTAATTTCTCTGAAAAGCATTACATGATCTACTAACAGGCATGGTCTTTATGGTGAACTAGGAAGATACCCATTGAAAATGTTGGAAATATAAATTATAAAATACTGGCTGAAAGTTTTTTGAAAGTTGTTATCTATGATAACCTTTTAGTATTTAATGTTTATAGCCTGATGGTAGATGATGCTAATAATGACAACAGTTATGGTTCGTTGAATTGGGCAGATCAAAATCATTGATTAAATCGATGCTGCAAAGAATCGGTTTAGCCAATATTTGGATTTCTCAAAGAATCTACAGAAATACCCGATTTACAGATAAAACAAAGAATAAGATATATAACACAGGCCGGCGTTTTCCAACAACCACCCATTCATATACACTGCCCCGGTAACCGTCGCAACGTTGGAAGCCGTTAAAACCACGTCGCTAAAGAGTTAACCCGACAGCGTGTCTGGTTTGAAGCGCTTTTATTTCTACCTAAGCGATCGTTACACTTACATTAGTAACTCAAAGAGTCTGTTTTCATACTGCTTGTTGAAACATGAAGTTATGCTTTAATATTACCATGTACCTGATATTGAGACTAAAACCAAACATTATCAACAAGATTTAGACACTCATCAAATAATCTAAATATTGAATCGGGAATGTATTTTAATGTAGACAGGGTTTTACGTCTATGTACCCAATGTTATCCGAAAATGATCGTGGATAACTACCATTTTCTTTATGTCTGTCCCAAGTACGATGAAAAAAGACATCGATTTTTTAATACCATATCTTTGTGCCTTTCCTAACGGCAACACATTCAATACTTTAATGTCTTCTCAAAATAAAAGAATAAGTCAACATATTTGGAAATATTTATATGCATCATTCAAAATAAAAAATAACCGGTAGCTTTACTATAGTTCTTCCATGTAAACGCATGTACTTAACATATCTTTTACAGTGACCACAGTTTAGTGTATTTTTATGTATAAGGCTCTAATAAAATGATGTTGTTGTAGAAGGATAATTTCCTCGACCCCTACACCTATGGAAAATAAAAACAAACTTGTGGTTCATTGTGCTTTAGTATGTTTCATTTATTCATGTGTCCTGACTTCAACTTTAAAACGCCAACATAGTTGCTTCTTCGAATTTTTCCAAATAAGAAGGCATAGCCTAGGCTCATAGAGTCAAGAAGCATTTGCGTCTTCTCCAAGAACACTAAATATACATAAATGTGAATCCGCACAACGAAATGATCTAATGTTACAGTTATAGCCTCATTTCTGCATGCGTCAAGCTTCATCTTTCATGTTTAATTTGCTAACCATGCTACTGTAGGCTCATTCGGCACATTGCAAAAACCATTCAGAGATGGCAGTGGATTATGTCTGCTGTCCCTGTACAGCTCAATCAGGGCTGCGTCAGCGTACGTAACCCAAACACTTGAAAGTTCCATGGACGTGGCTTCATCAATTGCCAAGCTTTCCATTCTAGCCATTAATACTCTTCCCATGACAACATTGGTTGGTTCACCGTAGAGCATGTAGGTGCGTGACTGTTCGACGACACGCTTATAGGAAGGCCCCAAATTGAGAGCCGTGTTGGTGGATATTTGACCAAATCGGCCGCTGCCACCAGGTACTTTGACAAAACAGAATTCCTTGGGTGCATTCTCATCAGAGAAATGAACATGATTAATCGGCCCGACCACCTCATTGTAATTTCTGTCCGTCATCAAGTAGCCAAAGCAACATCCCAAGCATTCGATGTCAAACTGGATGTCGAGTTTGTATTGATTGATGAAATCCCATTTGGTTTGATATTTGGTTTGATCTAAGGGAATACGATGAGTTCCAGGACAGTTCACGTGATGTCCTGCCATTATCTGAAAACACACAACAACAACACCAATTACTCACTATGTCTTCATCTGTCTGAAGCTGCAACTGAAATTCAATCAATATTTTTCCACAGGAATATAATGTTGAGCCATCAAAATATTAAGTCATAGAGGTTTGTACATCAAAATCCTCCACCGGACCTGGTAGCGCAATCGGTAGAGCGTCGGCTCCAGGTACGGGAGGCCCCGGGTTCGATCCCGGGCCGCGACATACCAAAGTCGTTAAAAATGGTAGTGGTATAGCTCCCTTGCTAACGCTCAAGCAAATATAAGGGTAGTTCCACGACTGGTTGGTCCGATAATGTGACTGGGTGTGGTATCATGCCAGGTGTTCACGGCGTGCTATACACAATGAAGGCAGCACTATATCTGCTTCAAGTGGACACGGTCTCTAGATAACTAAAATACTGTTGGGGGGACGATAAATCATATAAATAAACATCAAAATCCAAGATCGTTAATATACAAAATAAAGAAAGGAGTGCCTAGTAACCAGCCTCGAGGTACCCCATTTTTAGGTAGTGTTTTCCCCGATGTTCACGTCCAGTTTTAACTACTTCAGATCGGTTTGAAAGGTATGATTACAAAATTCGACTGTTTTCTCTGTGAAATGATACACCTTTAATTGGTGGACAATAATTTTATTTTCAACTAAATCAAAAGTTTTTTGTAACTCATGTGAAATTGCGCCAGTTTTGTTACCCTTGCCCATTTTTGTTATCCAGTCTTGAAACAGTCTTAGAAGTTTGTCATGAATATTAAGGTTAAAATCCTGATTTTATTAATGATATTAGTCTGTGTCAAATAATTGAAAAGCTGTGTAGCTATGTGTTTATCGATTATTTTTAATATAGCTGGTGGTATGTAAATCGGACGGTAAAGACGGGAAAGACTCTTTGTGCTCTTTGAATAAGAGCGTGAAGATGCCTTTAGAGATGTTATTCTTTATTTACGGTGTAAATGGAATATGACTACAGAACATTTGCACCAATACTATCCAGCATTTTCAGCGGTCTGTGATTTGTCTCATTTTGGGGCGGTGTCGCTCGCTGTATGTATTTTTAAATATATAAGAGGATGTCACGGCAGATACAGTACATAGTATGTAACATATATGGAGATGTCTGGGGTACATTTCAGCACGGGTGATACTGAACATAGTATATAATATATATGGTGATGTCTGTGGTAACTTTCGGCACGGCAGATACTGTAAATATTATATAACATATATGGTGATGTCCGGGGTAACTTTCAGCACGGCAGATACTGTAAATATTATATAACATATATGGTGATGTCTGGGGTAACTTTCAGCACGGCAGATACTGTAAATACTATATAACATATATGGTGATGTCTGGGGGTAACTTTCAGCACGGCAGATACTGTACATAGTATATAATATATATGGACATGTCTGGGGTAACTTTCAGCACGGCAGATACTGTAAATAGTATATAACATATATGGGGATGTCTGGGGTAACCTTCAACACGGCATAACCGTACATAGTATGTTATATATACGATGATATCTGGGGTAACTTTCAACACGGCAGATACTGTACATAGTACATTATATTTATGAAGATGTCTGAGGTAACTTTCAACACGGCAGATACTGTACATAGTATATAACATATATGGACATGTCTAGAGTAACGTTTAGCACGGCAGATACTGTAAACGGTTTTAATAACCATGTATATTCTATACATACATATATATATATATATATATATATATATATATATATATATATATATATATATATATATATATATATATATATATATATATATATAAATCATATCAAAGAAAACGTCAGCGCTTGGACATTTTTTATTCAAACAGATCGGTTTCCTTTTCATTGCTTGCATTTGAGAAAACAAGGGAGTGCGAGGTTAGAGCTCTATAAAACAGTTTTAAACAACCCAGTATTTCCCATTTGCCGACTGACCGTTCCAAGGAGGTAACTGTTGGGTTTGCTCTTTTTGTTAAATGACTTATCACATATTTGTTCCTAATTTTACATTGGGCTTGCATGTGAATACATTTGTCCCGTGTCTTTTCGGGGTTTGGTATTTGCTTCAATGCTCATAAGACTTTACCATATATTCTTATTTATGATTATAACAATGTTACCTGTGCAGTGTGGCGGTCGTAAAAATCTCCCCTTTTTCTTGAGTCAATTTTTTTATTTTATTTACAATCAACAATTTTGTGTAGTTTTTCTAATAGCAATTCTACTTCTCTCTCTTCTAAATTCTATGTGGACATTAGTTTTCAATGGCATCACATCTTTCGTCATAACATATCTAAAAACGTCAGCGCTTAGACATTTTTTATTCAAATTGATCGGTTTTCGTTTCATTGCTTGCAATTGAGAAACCCATCAGGAAGCGCGAGATAAGAGCAATATAAAACCAGATTAAACACCTCAGTCAGTCTTTTTTGCCGAATGACGGTTCCAAGGCGGTAACTGTTTGGTTTGCTCTATTTGTTCAATGACTCATCACAGATTTGTTCTTACTTGTACATTTGGCTTGCATGTGAATACCCGTGTCCTGTGCCTTTTATGATGCAATGCTAATAAGACTTAGTCATATATTCTTATCCAAATAGTCAACACAAATTTATAAATACCTACGATACTGAAGTTATTGATTAAAAAATATGACTGTAGCTTAATGTTCTTTAAAACGCAAATGATTCATATTCTCCTTGTTCCAAACAAGTATTGATTATAGAATTCTTAGTACAAGCGCTCTTATGGCAAAAGTGAATATTGTTGAACCCGAATATGTTCTCTTTGTAAGATAAATGAAGAAACATTATTGCACGTATTTTATGAATGTTCAAAGGTTCAGAATATGCGTCGGTATATAAATGAAATGGAAATAGAACTTGACGTTCAAAAGGACAGAGATAGCATAACTGTCTTGCTTGGTTCCAATGAAAATACTATTTCTCTAGATATCCTAATACTGGAATACAAGAAATAATATTTTTATTCATTTAGCTACTAAAGGTATTGTTTTGCTAAATGTAGCAGGATTTAACAAAAACATAAAAAAGTTACATTGAGATTTGTGATAATGTCTCTTCAACATATAGAGAAATTAACTTATACATCAAAACTTCTTAACCAGCAGAACAATATCTTTTTTTTCTTCCTTTTATGTAAATATGCTATGTTAAAAGCCTTTGTTCTAGAAAGTATAATCTTTTAAAAGCACTCAGTTTATTTCTGTCAAACATGCATGTAACAACTCTTTTTTTGTTGTTGTTAAACTTTACCGGTAACGTGTTTATAGGTGCCAGTTTGTTTATTTTCTTTCTTTCGCTATTTATTACTGGTGAATGTATAAATATAACCTTTCTTTGACAAAAACAAACAACAAAACACGATAAATTAAAAAGAAATAGCTCGCAATTTTAACAGCACTTAAGTTTTTGTATACGAGCATTAAACAATGTGTCCGATAAATGGTAAATTATCCTGTTTCTTTTGTTCTCAGATTCACGCCCGGTAAACATTTGCTCCACAACCAAAAAGAGAACAAAGCAAAATGAGCGAAGGCCACTTCCGGGAGTGAGCGAAAACGTGGATTTGTTTACAAAATACGAATATGACCAATATTCTTTTCTCTTTACAAGACTGTTGTTTTTCGAAAATCTGGGAATGTAGTGCCGTGTAAGGATGTTTGAGCTTCACGGAAAACACAGTTTCATATTTAAAACATTATAATTGTATATTGAGAGTATAAAAATGGCCCTTGGAATATAAAACAGATCGCCCAACAATCTACCAGAGCCATGCATAATCTTTTTATTGTAATAAAAGTACTATCACTATCTCAAGGGAAAAATGTAAGTTGTTTGATTCTCTTTTGGGTTGTGTACTTTATAATAAGTGGTTTGGGGATATCATGAAGCAAAAAAACAAAAACAACAAAAACATCAAAACCTTCATAGTTAATTTCTCTGAAAAGCATTACATGATCTACTAACAGGCATGGTCTTTATGGTGAACTAGGAAGATACCCATTGAAAATGTGGGAAATATAAATTATAAAATACTGGCTGAAAGTTTTTTGAAAGTTGTTATCTATGATAACCCTTTAGTATTTAATGTTATAGCCTGATGGTAGATAATGCTAATAATGACAGCAGCTATGGTTCGTTGAATTGGGCAGATCAAAATCATTGATTAAATCGATGCTGCAAATAATCGGTTTAGCCAATATTTGGATTTCTCAAAGAATCTACAGAAATACCATATTTACAGATAAAACAAAGAATAAGATATATAACACAGGCCGGCGTTTTCCAACAACCACCCATTCATATACACAATCCCGGTAACCGTTGCTTAACCGCGCAACGTTGGAAGCCGTTTAAACCACGTCGCTAAAGAGTTAACCCAGCAGCGTGTCTGGTTTGAAGTGCTTTTATTTCTACCTAAGCGACTTACATTAGTAACTCAGAGACTTTTTTCATACTGTTTGTTAAAACATGAAGTTATGCTTTAATATTACCATATACCTGATATTGAGACTAAAACCAAACATTATCAACAGGATTTAGACACTCATCAAATAATCTAAATATTGAATCAGGAAGATATTTTAATGTAGACAGGGATTTACGTCTATGTACCCAATGTTATCTGAAAATGATCGTGGATAACTACCATTTTCTTTATGTCTGTCCCAAGTACGATGAAAAAAGACATCGATTTTTTTATACCATATCTTTGTGCCTTTCCTAACGGCAACACATTCAATAGTTTAATGTCTTCTCAAATTAAAAGAATAAGTTAAAACATTTGGAAATATTTATATGCATCATTCAAAATAAAAAATAACCAGTAGCTTTACTATAGTTCTTCCATGTAAACGCATGTACTTAAAATATCTTTTACAGTGACCACAGTTTAGTGTATTTTTATGTATAAGGCTCTAATAATATGATGTTGTTGTAGAAGGATAATTTCCTCGACCCCTACACCTGGAAAATAAAAAAAACATAACTTGTGGTTCATTGTGCTTTATAATGTTTCATTTATTCATGTGTCCTGACTTCAACTTTAAAACGTCAACATAGTTGCTTCTTCGAGTTTTTCCAAATAAGGAGGCATAGCCTAGCTCATAGAGTCAAGAAGCATTTGCGTCTTCTCCAAGAACACTAAATATACATAAATGTGAATCCGCACAACGCAATGATCTACGCGTCTAATGTTTCAGTTAAAGCCTCATTTCTGCATGTGTCAAGCTTCATGCATTAAGGTTCAGATTTTCCATGTCGATTGCACGATCTGCCTCCAGATTGCAAAAACCCTTCAGAGATGGCAATGGAGGATCCCTGCTGTTCCTGTACAGCTCAATCAGGGCTGCGTCAGCGTAGCTAACGTGAACACTTGAAAGTTCACCGAGCGTGGCTTCATCGATTGCCAAGCTTTCCATTCTAGCCGTGAGTTCTCTTCCCATGCACACATTGGCAGCTTCACCGTAGAGCTGGTAGGTGCGTGACTGTTCGAAGGGACGCCTAGAGGTAGTCACCAAATCGCGATCCCTGTCGGTTGATATTTGTCCATGTCGGCCGCTGACAGGTACTTTGACAAAACAGAATACGTCGGCTTCATTCCCATCAGTGAATTGAACACGATCATGCAGCCCGACCACCTCATTGTAATGTCTCTCCGACGTCAAGTAGCCATAGCAACATCCCAAGCATCCAATGGGAAAGCGGATGTTGCGGTTGAGTTCGTATTTAGTGATGAATCTTCTACCCGCGGCGGTAATACCTGAGGCAATTTGACGATTCTCACGACAGTTTACGTGATGTTCTGCCATTATCTGAAAACACACAACAACAACACCGATTACTCACTATGTCTTCATCTGTCTGAAGCTGCAACTGAAATTCATTTAATATTTTTCTACAGGAATATAATGTTGAGCCATCAAAATATGTTGAGCCATCAAAATATTAAGTCATAGAGGTTTGTACATCAAAATCCAAGATCATTAATATACAAAATAAAGAAAGGAGTGCCTAGTAACCAGCCTCGAGGTACCCCATTTTAGGTAGTGTTTTCCCCGATCTTCATGTCCAGTTTTAACTACTTCAGATCGGTTTGAAAGGTATGATTACAAAAGACGACAGTTTGCTCCTTGAAATGATACAACTTTAATTGGTGGGCAATAATTTTATTTTTAACTAAATCAAAAGCTTTTTGTTACTCATGTGAAATTGCGGCAGTTTTGTTACCCTTTCCTTGTTTGTTATCCAGTCTTGAAACATTCTTAGAAGTTTGTCATGAATATTTAGGTTTAAATCCTTTTGACATTTTATTAATACATGTATTTGTTATAATCATATACATACAGCTTGCGAGAGGGCATCTGAGGGATCGACAATAATTGTCAACTCCAAACTGCCACTCTCTCAAGTCGAACTTGACACAAACATACAAGCTGTTGCTATTCGTGTAACCCTACATAAAGTGGTAACTATTTGCTCTGTCTACCTTCCACCGAATTCAAAGGTATCTAAAGATGATTTAGATAATCTTATTAACCAGCTGCCTACTTCATATATACTCGTTGGAGACTTTAATGGTCATAACCAGTTATGGGGATGTTGTGACTTTAATAATATGGTCAAGACGATAGAAAACTGTGTTGCTCATAATGATATATGTCTGGCCATTATAAAAAACCAACATACTTGAATCCCGCAGCTGGGCATCATTCATCGTGAGACATTACATTGTGTCACCTCTCAGTATATTTAGATTACACATAGGATGTACACGATGGCCTTTGTGGAAGTGATCACTTTCCTGTAATCCTTACAATAGGCGACGACAATCCTCGTTGGAAGATGGACAGAGCAAACTGGGACCTGTTCTCCGCACTTTGTTCTGCAGAACTTGGCCCAACTTCAATAAAAAGTGTAGATGACAAAATTGTCGCATTTTCGAACACTTTGCACAATATAGCAATTTGATGTTCGACCTACCGATACAAATCTAAATAACCTTAAAAAAGAACGGGCTAAAAGTCGCCGGACTACTAAACATGAGAAAAGATCATCTTGTCTGTACATAGTATATAATATATATGTAGATGACTAAGGGAACTTTCAGCACGGCAGATACTGTACATAGTATGTAATATATATGGGGATGTCTAGGGTATATTTCAGCAAGACAGATACTGGACATAGTATATAATATATATGGAGATGCCTAAAAAACTTTAAGCACAAAAGACGCTGTATGCAGTGCGTAAGCAATAAAGATCAAGCGCAAAATGCTATAACAAAACGAGCAATGCTAATACACACACTAAGCGTTCGCGGTTCATCATAATGAGTATCATATCAGCCTGCATTGTGATGTGCATTTACCGATGTAACTCTTGTTCACAATTGCATAATGATGATGATGATGATGATGATGATGATGATGATGATGATGATGATGATGATGATGATAATAATAATAATAATACATTTATGAGCTTGACATTTTTTAGGATATTTATTGAGCATGCAGACCAAATATTATTTTGGCATGTCAATTCCGGATTGAGTTCACAAAATATCTTTGCTATATAAAATTGGTTTTACAAAAGAAATAAGACACGCTATTGTTTGAAGCCGAGCCCAGATTACATCTTGTGTTTGTGCAAACCGTAGTAAGTTTTCGAGGTTATCTCGAACCTAATTATGTAGAGATTTGTAAATCATTATTCCAGCATGATATTTACAACGATTTTCAAAATAATATCAATCTAGCGGTTCGCTTTTGTAGTCTAGTTATAATGTAGCGATGCCATACCCCACAAGAGTAACTTCGCTTGTCGGGCGCAAAATAAAATGGCGTTTGCGGAAAACACGGCCCAGAAATATAGATGTTTTATTTCGGTCTCTTTTGTAATTTTGGTAAAAACTGTTTGTGATCATGGTTAACAACAGAAATGACGACAGAATAAATTAATGGGAACCAACATTTTCAGGGGTATTTTTTCCGTAAGATTACGCTTGAAAAAATAAAGATGTGAATTTTTGCTCATTCGATAACAAAGTGATTACTGCCGATTTCGCATGTATTTTTGAATGTTATTGATAGTGCAATGCTATCTCTAACATCATAATTATTATTTTCTATCGAAATTAAACGAAAAAGACGAAAATAAATAGAGTTCACTTGATGCGGGTTTAGAACTCAGGAACGATAATCCAAATAAAAACAGAGTTATTCAAAATGGCCTACCCCATTATTTGACGTTTTGTTTAGTGTAAACAAACCTTGCTACGTTGATTATAGCCCTTGTCATTTTGTTCGGCAGCTATTTCTGAATTAAACTAACTTTATTTTAATGAACTGTTTCATTTCTTTACAGAGATAAATATTAAATGATTTAATTAAATGTAAGTTGTTACCGCGCCTTGTCCTGCTGTCCTAGAAATACTGCTAATTCTGAATAACTAGCAGTTTTGAGCAGTGGTTAGTTGAGTAATGATCAGAGTAATGATCATTTGTTAGTTAAATATTTAAATTTTCTGCATATCTTTTAAATAAAAATGTGATTATTAAAATGTTTATTGATATTCTTGTGTAACTAATTATTAACATAATTATTAAAACAATAAATATTGTTAAACTAAATCATAATATTGATTCAAGAATTGTTGTGCTGTGTCATATAAAAGACCTGAGCTGACATCTGAAATATGTTGGCTTTTCTTTTGTTCTACTTTGTATTTGATATTTTTTCATTTGATATTTCAAATCATGAATTTTTGTGTTAGGCATTTAAGGTAGAAGACTAAAGAGAAGATAAGTGACAAATAGTGATGAGCAATTCAGACCTTTCTGAGAGAGATTGTGGGTCCCACTCACTGGTCTTGTGTGACATTGACAATAACTTTGTCGCTTCACCCGATTCAGACCCAAATTTACCAACTTCTGATTATGAGTTTAGAGTTGATAGTGTGTCATTGGATTTAGATTATTATAATTTGAACACTGATTACAGTAAAGGCAAAGGGGATGTAAAGATCTTAAAGGTGGTATCCGACAGTTTGGACCAAATATTTGTTCTAACAAGAGGGCCATGATGGCCCTTAATCGCTCACCTGATGACACGGGCTTTTAGTAGGCTCAAATCTGGCATCAAGTAATTAAGAGTTATTTACTTTAGAAATCTTTGGAGAAGATTGGACCATTAATGTGGCCTCTGGGTTGATAACATTTTCTAGAATTTTACCAAGTAACCTACTGAATGCACATGACCCACTTCATAACATATGTAAGATTTCATACTGGCAAACATTCTGGCCAAGTTTGGTGAAGATTGAACCATCAATGTGGCCTCTTAGTGTTTTTACAAGGTTTTTCTACAATGTGACCTAGTGACCTACTTTTCGACCCCACGTGACCCAATAATATACTCATCCAAAATTTCATGCAGACAAACAATCTGATCGAGTTTGATGAAGATTGGGTTATGAATGTGGCCTCTAGTGTGTTCACATGCTTTTTCTAAGTTTTGACCTGGTGACCTCTTTTTTGACCCCACATGACCCAGTAACGAACGCATCAAAGATTTCATGCAGACAAACATTCTGACCAAGTTTGGTTAAGATTGGGCTATAGATGTGGTCTCTAGTGTATTCACAGGCTTTTTCTACGATTTGACCTAGTGACCTACTTATTGACCACTTGTGATCCAGTTATGAACTTATCTAAGATTTCATGAAGGCAAACATTCTGATCAAGTTTTGTAAAGATTGGGACATAAATGGGGCCTCTAGTGTGTTCATAAGGTTTTGCTTAGGTTTGACCTAGAGGCCTACTTTTTGACCCCACGTGGCCCAATAATAAACTCATTCAAAATTTCATGCAGACAAACATTCTCACAAAGTTTGATGAAGAGTGGGCTATAAATGTGGTCTCTAGTGTTTTCACAAGCTTTTTCTAAGACTTAAACTAGTGACCTACTTATTGATCCCACGTGACCCAGTTATGAACTCATCCAAGATTTTATGCAGGCAAACATTCTGATCAAATTTGGTGAAGATTGGGCCATAAATAGGGCCTCTAGTGTGTTCACATGCTTTTTCTAAGATTTTACCTAGAGGCCTACTTTTTGACCCCACGTGACCCAGTTACGAACTTATCCAAGATTTCATGCAGACAAACATATTGACCAAGTTTGGTGAAGATTTGGCTATAACTGTGGTCTCTAGTGTGGTCACAATTTCTTCCTAAAGTTTGACCAAGTTACCTACTTTTTGACCCCAGGTGACCCAATAACGAACTCATCCAGGATTTCATGCAAATATTCTGAGAAAAATTTGATGAAGATTGTATAGATACTGTGGCCTGTAGTGTGTTCACAAGCTAAATGTTGACGACGGATGCCGGGCGACGGACGAAGCGGTATCACAAAAGCTCCCCTTGAGCACGCTGTGCTCAGATGTGCTAAAAAAAGCAAATAATTCATTTTTACCTGAAAAGGTCCTTAAAATGCTGTTCATAGATGCCCTAGATCTAAGTGAAAAGTGAAGCATAACATACCAGTCATCATTACAAACAGATATTTCCTATCTGAGCCACGCTGCAAAGACAGCTATTTTTAAAGTAAGAAAACTGACAACTTACTTTTTAGATTGCCTTATATTGTCATTGGGGGTAGTTTGTGCTGACGTCGGTATCTATTTTTAGCAGAGATCACGTTCGTGCTAATTTATGGATTCGGAAAGAATCGACATTTAGATTTTTTTGCAATATCTCACATACAGGAAGAGTCCAGAATCATCTGAACATCTTACCTTTTCGAAATTCCAGACCGAGATCCGTGAATAAGAATAATATAAATTAGAAAACAAGTATTATCATCTGACTGAAAGTAAGTTGTAATACAAAGCTAACAATGTTGTCAAAGCAAACAAATCCTTAAAGAAAGTACACAAGTTAACTACACCAAGCAGTAAACTTACCACTTGTGATCCAATCCTGTAGAAAAAGAAAACAGTAGAGTTACTAATTTTTTAAAATTATTTCACTAATGTGAAGAAAATTTGTAGATCTTTGCAGTCATATATTTCAAGGCTTCCACTTTACTCCATATATACATGTTTTATTGCATGTGCGGCCGGTGTAGATCCAGATTAGCTGACACATAGGTGCTGTCTAAACTTAATCTACACTGATTGCATCTTGTACAGAAATAACTAAATGGATCAAAAGCGAATAGATGTTCTGGCTGATCTGGTTCTACACTGATCACACACGCGATAAAACCGATACATATGGAGTAATGGGTTATTATTAATAAGTAAAATTTTGGTCTCCCCAACGAGACATAAAATGTTTGCATACAGTGACTGTTTAACATTTAATGATATATTTTCATGTTATATTTATACAGATATGTCTTCCACTGTCATTCTGGGAAATCATGCAGATGACAAATGTTGACCTGAATACTGTACTAAGACATATTGGCCTGTCATTTAAAGGAAAAAGGAACCATTAAGTAACATGGCTAGCCAATCAACTTGGAACTCTCTACAAAACAAAGTATTCAGAGTGATCAATTTTTACAGACATTAATTGACATAACACACACAGTGAAGGATGGATAAAGGATTTGAATAAAGTTGATGTTTTGTAATTCATCCGAGTAAAATGCAGTCGAAATAGAATACAAGTTGTGGAATCAGTTAATTTTGAACATTTTGATTTATATATGTTATTGCTCCTCCAGTACATAAATATATATTGAATTAAATTATTTATAAACAAAAGACAATAACGAAATTTGTGCCGGCAGGAAACAATAATTTTGTTAATTCTGCAAAATTACAAGATCCTTTAACCTTCCTAATATATTGTGATAACTGAAATTTTATTTTATATGTAGATTGATCTTGAAATATGCAAGAGAAAAAATATTGGCATTAATAAAATTTGCACTTATTTAATTACTTTGTCATTGTGTTGTGAAACAGTAATCGAGTCAAACTGTTCTGCATTTCTCTGCAGTACAACATTTTAACCATCAGAAATTACAGTATGATCTTTATCTAAGCTAACAAGTAGATATTATTCAAGCTGTGTGCAGTCTTCCAGTGTTCCAGACTGCAAAACAGAATACATGTTTGTGATAAAAAAACACAACATCATTTGTGTTGCATACTTTTGCATGCAGACAGACTCCAGCTACATTGGTCACTAGTAAGAGTCCCCGGAGATTTTTAGGAATATATGACACAAGTCCTATGAGTATTGCAACATATACCAAACTCCGAAAAGGCACAGAACAAAGGTATTTCACATGCAAGCCAAGCGAAAAGTAAGAACAAATTTATGATGAGTCATTTAAGGAAAAGAGCAAACCCGACAGTTACCGCCTTGGAACGGTCAGTCGGCAATATGGACCGACTGGGGTGCTTAAACCGGTTTTACAAAGCTCTAACCTCGCACTTCCTGACGAGTTTCTCAAATGCAAGCAACGAAAATAAAAACGATCTATTTGAAAACAAAATGTCCATGCGCTGATAATTTCTATATGTTATGACGACAGTAGTGACGTCATCGAAAAATAATGTCCACATAGTGTTCAGAAAAGGAATATTATTTCGATTTGAAAAACAACACAAAAAAGGTGGACCACAAATAAAATTAACTTTCTGAATCTTGAACAAACATGACCAGAGACGAATAAATGGTTGTAGCATCCTGTTCATGTGAAGATGGAATTGAAGAATCAAAGTTCAATGTCCATCAAAGGAAATACACGTAACAATCCTTATAGGCTGAATTAAATGACAACATAGATTACATTGTTAACCACAAATGATATCGGATTACTCAAGTAATACATTAATATAAAAAAGTCTTCTTCAACAACAAACAGATTTTTTATCAGAGACTTTCATTTAAACATTTAACTGTATTTGAAATCAAAATAACTTTAAAAAAGAGGGCTGTCCGAACTGTTGGTTATTGCCTGTTGGGGGTAGGGATGAGAGGTAGGACTATGTAAAGAAATTAGCTTACCAGACATAGTCTTTGTTTTAATTATCATCTGTGGGCTTATTGCTGGCCTATGGGAAAATATACTTGGCACTTTAATAAACCATTTTTTTTTCTTGACTTGGCGGGTGGAGTGGAGTGGCGGTGGGGGGGGGGGGAGGGTCATCAAAATGACAGACAAATAATTTGGAAGATAATTTGAATTTTGCATGGAACCGAAGACTGAGGGACAACGTTTCCATTTCTTACAACCTTTGAAACTCTGGAGAGTTAAGTCAGCCGCGCAGATCTAAGCTTTTTATCGTTTGAATCTTGTAAACATTGTATGTGGCACCTCGAGATCTGTCATGGTTAAAACCTTCAGCACAGCAGAAAACGTCCTGTCCCATAGCAAAATAAAATTATCTAACCGAGTACCATTCATTTAAAACAAATGAATATTAGTTCTGATGATTTGCTGTATCATATTAATTAAAAAGAAACAAAAGTAAGTCAGCTGTTCAATTGACCTTATCGAAATTCCAGACCGATGTCAAAGAATAATTAGGGGGGTGGGGGGTATTTGCGCGCGCATATTGAGTCCTATCCGACAGCTGAATCTATATGTAAACACACCATTTCCCGTAGTTTTTCGACAAAATACACTTGAAATAGGGCTATGCCTAAGAAACGGAAGAGATCTGATGACGCAGAGAATTCACTTGTAAGTAGTTGTGTTGCAGCCGTTTTAAAAAAAGAACTCGCTTGTAAATTACGCACGATTTATGTGCAACAAAAATGACGTGACTGACCTGGCGACGATTTCACTGTTTGAATTGAACGCATGTTATGAACTTATTTCTTACTCACGCAATGGCGAGACATTGATTTAGAAAACAAGTGTTATAATCTGATTGAAAGATACCTGTAATACAAAACTGACAAACCAATCATTAAAGAAAGTAAAGGCTCGAAGTTTTTAGAATTATTTCTAACTAATGTCAAGAAAATTTGTAGACCTTTGCATTCATATATTTCCAGGCTTCCACTTTACTCCATATATACATGTTTTATTGCATGTGCAGCCGGTGTAGATCCAGATTTGGTGCTGTCTGTCTTATCTTAATCTACACGGGTTGCATCTTGTACAGAAATAACCAAATGGATCAAAAGCGGCTCATCTGGTTCTACACTGATCACACACGCGATAAAACCCATACATATGGAGTAAATGGTTATTATTATTAATTAAAATTCTGGTCACCCCAACCAGACATAAAATGTTTGCATACTGTTACGACCGGTGTCGCTATATAAGCTAATTTATAAAATGGCACGTTTACTAAACGACGAAATGGTGTAACAGAAAGAACAAGCCAGCAACAAATTAGTACAAAAATGGTTTATTTTAATAAACAATTAAATCTATGGCGTAATAAAACAATAACAAATAAATGAGACAAAATTTGATAAATCGAAATAAATCTTAGCTTACAGTTTGTCCCTTTAGGAGGTTTCCCTTTAATAGTCCAATTAATAATCCAACGTCGAATAATCCTGAAGAGTTTTCGGTAGAATAATAGATAAGCACAGTTGAAATAATACAAAGGTAGAACAATACATGAATGTAAATGATATAATTTCAAATTCAACACTTTTATATTTATATCACTGTAGAATATAGAAAGTCCACGTTAGTTCCAACACAGATAGATTTAAGATAGAAGCTGCAAGGATTTCCAAACTATATGTCCAATCTCTAAAGCAAACTTTTTATCAAAACTTCCAAACTTACTTTTTATCGGCAAACACGCCCTTATATATACACCCAAAGAATTTACAGAACATTCACGAACCCAGAACATTCTAGAAAACCAGTTAAAAATTAACAATTGAACTTTCTAGCATGATCCTTTTCTTCTAGCAGTTACGAGAATGCTACGTCATCAAAACCACAACGGTAAACAACCCTTAACCTGACTAGCGTAACCTTAACCGCTGGAGTAATACTGTACATAACAACTCCACCCTTAAAGGAAAAAGGATTTATGCAATAAATCCTTTTTAGAATATTGAATTAATAATAACTCATTTAAGTAAGTTATTACAACAATGATACAAAACACCATATAAGTGTCACAAGTTAAACAGATGTAATATAAAAACATATGAAATTTCAAATTTACACAATTTAGTGTTACAAATTACAAATTGCATGTATTACATATTTACCAGACATCATATCAAAACGAACTGTCATCACTATAACACAATAACAGTAATACAAAGTTCAAAATACATGTAATCTTTTGAATAAACATGTAATAACATATTGTGCTTCAGTTAACAATTACATACGAGACAGAGCATCAGGTAAGAGCATCAGGTATAGCATTGTCTTTTCCTTTAATGTGTTTGATTTCTAAATCAAAATCTTGTAAGAGCAGGCTCCACCTTAGTAACCTTTGGTTTTTGTTCTTTAACTTGTGTAAGAACTTAAGAGGATTGTGGTCGCTGAATACAACAATAGGTTTAACTGAAGAAGATAACTACACTTCAAAAGGCACCCTTTTCAATTGTAGAAAAATTTCTCTGATATCTGTTAAACTTCTTTGAGAAATAACACACGGGATGATCAATACCCTCACTATCTGATTGTAACAGAACAGTACCAGTACCGACGTCACTAGCATCAACAGCCATTGAAAAACTTTTACCAAAGTCTGGTGCTAAGAGAATTGGTGCGCTCTTAAGTACAGCCTTCAATTTGTCGAATGCAGTTTGACACTCAAAATTCCATACATATGATTTACCTTTTGAGAAGGTTTGTTAAAGGTTCTGCAATGTCAGAAAAGTTTTTACAAAATTTTCTGTAATAGCCTGCCATACCAATAAATCGCATTAATTGCTTTTTACATGTAGGTTTTGGAAACTAAGAAATAGCCATAACTTTTGCATCAAAAGGTTTTACATGACCCTGTCCCACAACATGTCCTAAAAGGTCAACGTAGCATGACAAAATTCACTTTTATCAAGGTTGATGGTAAGATTTGCCTCACTCAAACTGTTGAAGAAAGATCGAATTATTTCCAGTTGTTCAGCAAACGTCTCAGGGTAGATGATGATGTCGTCAATGTAGGCATCGCTCCCGTTAAGTCCAGAAATGACAGAGTTAATGAGTCGTTGGAACGTTGCTGGTGAATTCTTCATGCCAAATGGCATAACCTTATATTGGTACAGTCCTTCTTGTGTCACAAATGCAGGCAATTCCTTTGCTCGATCTGTAAGAGGTACTTGCCAGAATCCTTTCAGAAGATCGAACTTAGTAACAAATTTGGCTTTCCCAACTTTGTCAATTCAATCATCCATCCTTGGTATGGGATATAAATCCGTCTTTGTGATGATATTGATCTTTTGGTAGTCAGTGCAAAGTCTATATGATCCATCTGGACACAAGAATACACGGTGAACTGTATTTGTTCTGTCTAGGCTCAATAAAGTTATTGTCCAGTAAGAACTTAATTTCTTCTTTTAGTTATTGTTGTTTTGATGGATTCATTCTGTATGGATGTTGTTTAACAGCAGCTTCACTTTCAACGATTACATCGTGTTGGATTTAGTTCGTGTTGGAATGTCAGGAAACAAGTGTTGAAATTCACGAACAAGTTGTTTCAACTGTGCCTTTTGATCCGGTTCCAGATGAATGAATTTCCCATCAATGTTCCTCAGAATGTCCGAGTTATTCAGCTTAGTGGGACAAGGATCCACTTTGGTATCAATTTCACTGTCACTAACTAAATTGTTATGTCTAAATCAGGTGGGACTGAGTGAACAACTGACACAGGTTTACTAACATTTTGTCTATTTCTGTCAATGTACAATTTCAACATGTTAACATGACACATTTGTTTTTGTTTTTGCCTCCCAGGAGTGAGTATTATGTAATTGAGGTCACTGACTTTCTTCTCAACAATGTAAGGCCCAAAGTATCTAGCTTGTAATGGTTTCCTGGGATTGGCAATAGTGCAAGAACCTGGTCACCTGGTTTGAAAGATCTAGTTTGAGTAATAAAATCATATCTTTCTTTCATTTTTCCCTGAGCCACTTTGAGATTTGAACTTGCTAATTCACAAGCTTCTGATAAACTTTCTCGGAAATCAGACACATACTTCAACAAGTTCAATGATGACTCATCATCAGACAGGAACTTCTCCTTAAGTAGTTTAACGGTCCACAAACAGAGTGACCAAACACAAGCTCAAATTGGACTAAAGCAGGAATGGGCTGTAACGACGGAGCTTCGGGAATATTTTGATTTGGTTTACCAACCAATTGACAAGAGTGACAAGAGTTGCAGTACTGAGACACGTCAGACTTAAGACCTGGCCAGAAGAAGTGGTTAAGGATCTTATTGTGATTCTTTCTGATACCTAAATGACCAGACATAAGTGATTCATGAGCCAGACTTAAAATTTCTTGTCTATATTGACGGGGAACTACAATCTGATGGTTAACCGCCCAATCATCATCAACTGCAACATCTGGTGGTCTCCATTTTCTCATCAAAACACCATTCCGTACATAATAACCGACCTGTGCACATGAAATCTCATTCTCCGGTAAAACCTTCTCGAACAAGCAAGAAGTGTCAGGATCACTGTGTTGGTCCTGAACAAGTTGTGACTTTGACCTTTTATCATCAAATTTGTCATTGGATGAATGACCATCAGTTGAGAATGTTGACATATCAGAATGTGACGAACTCACATGTTAAAGGGAAGGGTTATTAGCCTCGTTGTAAATCTGACCCATGAAAGTGTTAGCCAAGTCAACATTAGAAGTGACATTTTTGTCAACGACATTTTTAGCCGAACTCTGGATAGCTTTGCTAGCCATAGAACTAGTAACTGCTCAAGAAGGAAAAAGATAAGGAATTTCCTGTTCAGCAGGATCAGGACGTTTGTCCATGATAGGTGTGTCAGTTACGAGTGGGTTTACCACGACCTTATCTCCAGCTAAGTCGTTGCCCAGCAACAAATGGACACCCTCAAAAGGTAATGAAGATATAAGACCGACATACACTAAACCCCTAACTAAAGTGGAAGACAAAACAATGTTATGAAGAGGAACAGTTAAAGAACCACATTCTACACCCTGAATAACAACACTAACTCCAGAGAAGGACTTCTCGGAAAACGGCAGAGTATTTGCCAAAATAAGAAATTGGGACGCCCCTGTGTCTCTTAATATCTTAATAGAGGTAGGATGGCAAGAATCACCTGGAAGTGATACAAAACCATTTTACATAAGTGGCTTATAGCTATCCATAACAGAGTCAGAATTGGGTTTTGAAACCTCAACGGTATGAAAAGGCTTTTTTGCCTTTGACAAGAAATCAGCATTGTTAGCCTGATCAAAAGTGTCAACTTCGACACAAGTCTGTGGCCTTTACTTGAAAGTGGTGAGGCCTGTTGGTTTGTACCCACCACTAGACTGCTTTTCCTTTAATTTTAAATAGTCAGAAATGAGCTGACCAGTTTTCTTGCAATATTTGCAAGTAACATTGGATAAGGTATTTCGTTCACCAAACGGTTTTTGTCTGTGTGAACTGAACTGACTTGAAAAGCCATTAGAATAACTATTGTGTTTTAACTTTTTCATGTGGACTTGAATTGGTATTTCTTGTAGTGCTCAGTGTAGATGTGAATTTTGGTTTAAGAACAAATAAGACCTTGTGAGTCAAAGAATAGTCATCAGCCAAACGAGCAGCTTCATCTAAAGTTTCAACTTGCTTTTTATCAATGAAGGTCTTATTGTCAGGTTGGATGCAGCGTTTAAACTCTTCAATAAGCATAATCTGTCATAATTTTGCATGGTCTTGTTCTATTCCTTTAGATGAACACCATAGGTCAAATAATTGTGTTTTTGATCTAGCAAACTCAACATGTGTTTGATTAGTTTTTTTTTTTACAATTCCTAAGTTTTTGTCTATATGCCTTTTAGAGACACAGGGGCGTCCCAATTTCTTATTTTGGCAGATACTCTGCCGTTTTTCGAGAAGTCCTTCTCTGGAGTTAGTGTTGTTATTCAGGGTGTAGAGTGTGGTTCTTTAACTGTTCCTCTCCATAACATTGTTTTGTCTTCCACTTTAGTTCGTAGCTTTTAAGGGTGTAATCTTTGATAAGATCATAGTGAGAACTGTTCAATGCTTAACTGTGCTTTACCTAACAGAACTGTTTGCAGAAGTAAAGTCCAGTGCTCTTTGTGCCATTTCAAGATAGCTGCAACTTTCTCAAAATGTAAAAAGTATTTGTCAAAATACTTTTCTTGAAATGGAGGAACAAGTCTAATATTCTTTGACACATCAAATGCTTTATTTCGAATAGGAGTCTGATCTGCTCTTTCTAGTTTCTTTAATTCTAACTGAAACTGTCTGTCTCGTTCTCTTTCTTCCCGCTCTCTCTCTCTCTTTCTCTCTTCTCGTTCTCTTTCTCGTTCTCTCTCTCTCTCTTCTCGTTCCATTTCATTTTCTTCCAACTTAAACCTTTCTAACTCTATTCGCTCTTATCTCTCCATTCTTAATTTCTCTAACTGCAATTTTAATTCTAATTCCTGGTCTGACACATCTTCCTTCACAACTTTAACACGCCCTTATATATGCATTACCAATAAATTTCCAGAACATTCACGAACCCAGAACATTCTCGAAAACCAGTTTAAATAATCAATTGAACTTTCTAGCATGATCCGTTTCTTCTAGCAGTTACGCGAATGCTACGTCATCAAAACCACAACGGTAAACAACCCTTAACCTGACTAGCGTAACCTTAAACGCTGGTGTACTACTGTTCATAACAATATAGTGACTGTTTAACAGTTGTTGTTTACATTTAATAATATATGTTTATGTTATATTTATACAGATATGCCTTCCACTGTCATTCAGGGAAATCAAGCAGATGACAAATAATGACCTGAATACTGTACTAAGACATAATGGCCTGTTAATTAAAGGAAAGAGAAATCATAAAGTAACATGACCAGCCAATCAACTTTGAATCCCCACAACACAAAGTATTACAGACATAAATGGACATAACACACACAGTGAAGGATGGATAAAGGATTTGAATAAAGTTGATGTTTTTAAGTCATCCGTGTAAAATGCAGTCGAAAAAGAATACAAGTTGTGGAATCAGTTAATTTTGAACATTTTTATTTTGATTTATATATGTAATTGCTCCTGCAGTACATAAATTTATACTGAATCGAATCATTTATAAACAAGGAACAATAACAAAATTTGTGCCGGCAGGAAACAATAATTTTGTTAATTTCATCTATGCAAAATTAAAAGATCCCTTAGCCTTTCTAATATATTGTGATAACTGAAGTTTTATTTTCTATGTAGATCGATCTTGAAATATGCCAGAGAAAAAATATTGGCATTAATAAAATTTGCACTTATTTTTACTTTGTCCTTGTGCTGTGAAACCGTAATCGAGTCAAACGGTTCCGCTTTTCTAAGCAGTACGACATTTAAACCATCAGAAATTACATAATGATCTTTATCTAAGCTAAAAAGTAGAGATTAGGTCAAGCTGTGTGTAGTCTTCCAGTGTATCAGATTGCAAAACATAATACATGTTTGTGATTAAACATAAACATTATTTGTGTTGCATAATTTTGCAGACAGACTCCAGCTCCATTGGTCACAAATAAGGGTCCTAGGAGATTTTTAGTCAACCACAAATGATATCGGATTACTCAAGGGATGCATAAATATTAACATTTTTTTCTTTTTCAACCACAGTCAGATTTTTTTTATCAGAGACTTTCATGTAAACAATTAACTTTATTTGAAATCAAAATAACTTTAATAAAAGAGGGCTGTCTGAACTGTTGGATTTTGCCTGTTGGGGTTGCGGGGCTATGTAAAGAAATAAGCTTACCAGGCATAGTCTTTCTTTTAATTGTCATCTTTTGGTCTTTCTTATTGCTGTCCTATGAGAAAATTTACTTGGCACTTTAAACCATTTTTCCTTGACTTGGGGTGGGGGTCAGAGAGATAATTTGGAAGATAATTTGAATTTTGCTTGGAACCCAAGACTAATTGACACTGTTTCCATTTCCTACAACCTTTGAAACTCCTGAGATTTTAGTCAGCCACGCAGATCTGAGCTCTTTATCCTCTGGAATCTTGTAAAAATTGCATGTGGCGCCTTGAGACCTCTCATGGTTACAACCTTCAGCAAAGCAGAAAACGTTCTTTCCCATAGCAAAATAAAATTATCTAAGCGAGTACAACTCATTTAAAACAAATAAATATTAGTTCTCTTGATCTGATGTATCATTTTAATTCTCTTTGTCCTTGTTTTTTGTGCGTAGAAGAAACAAAAAGTAAGTCAGCTGCTGTATGTTTACAAGCGAGCGCACAACCGGAACCCCACTGACTTCAAATCTCGCGGAACACGATTGCGTGAGATTTGGAAATTTCGAAATCGAGAAAGTTTACAAGCAAACGCACAACCGGAACCCCCATGACCCCAAATCTCGCGGAACGCGATTGCGCGAGATTTCGCTATTTCGACAGTGGTATAACTAAGGCTAGGGGCAAGATATTTCAACACTATTTACTGTTTTTTTATTGAAAAACACCAATCTTCAAAAGAGAGACACACTTTTAAATAAACATTCATCTTTAAAAAATGCTTAAGCAATGCTACTTGAGCGTTACAATGACGATCCTATATTCAAACTCCCCGCAGTGATTACTTCCCTTGACAGTACATTATATCACTGCCACCAGCAAGTTTTTCGCCCAAATATAGGCGGATAGTGTTTTTTTCTGGACTTATCTCCTCAAAATATAGTATCTTTCCTTTAAAAATATTAATTTATCATATTAAAAATAAAAAGTAACTTAAAATATGAAAAAATATAAAATTATGAAAGTCAAATTTCACCGTACTGTACAGAATACAACGTACTATACATACAGAAAACTAAACATGGATGATCACCTCCTCGCTGATTGTGCAAGCGAATTTCAGTCGACATTGCAACTTAAAGACAAACAAATTGAATATTAAAATCCCGTCTTTGTAATCAGATACATTAAAATGACGCTTTTTCTCGTCACATAAAAACAATTTTGACTCACTTTCTTTCGTGGCGTGTTTATCGAGGCCGCCATGTTTACTTCACGTGATACTCTATCGTCACGTGTGATGTAATCGATGTGAGGAGATTGTCCTATATTATGTTGTTTTGTAGTTTTATAACAATAACCATTGGTATTGTACTCCATAATTTTCTGTTAAACATATCCATTTAAGACTTAAACAAGTTAAGTGACATTAATAAGCAAACTTACAAACAAAACGAATGACTAACCTCAAGACTTCCTGGTAAGAGTGTAGATATCAAGGGACGATACTGTGTCAAACTAATAAAACTATAACTAAGTTGTCTGCCCTTGAGTACTCTCCGACTGCGCATGCGCACTCGCGCTGATTAAAGGGGTGGTTACACTAAATACCGACCGGAAGTAGAATGTTTGACATGTACTTTCTCTTTAGTAACAGTCTGTTGCTATGTTTTGGCATTAAATTTCCTATTTTGAAGGTAATCTGAACCTTTTGGTATCAAAAGGAAGCTGCAACTATGTAGAATTAAGAGAAAGCAAAAGCCTTTAACCCCTATGCACAATAATGGACTGATCCAGTTTTACAGGAAGTACATATTTCATTGAGATTTTGCGGTTACCGACTGGCAATTTGGCGGTATGCGCAGTCTATGAAGCTGAACCTTCTTACAAGTTGCATAAGTTGCCTTATTTCTGGGTCTTTCTTATAGACAATAAATAGCTCGTTTCACCTATATATGGTTATGGGGGTCCATCATAACTTGGTCATGGTGCAATTGGTTTCCATCTTTTCGCGATTCACTATAGAATATAGAACAAACTTATTTGGTGGCGTCTATCCTAAAACGTCCGGGCATAAATAGAAATTATATCAGCGTGTATAACATAAACTTCGAGTGACATGGAAAGTTTATTAAAGAAAGAAACAATACCGAAATGGAAATCGCCGAAATACTGCATATGTCAAGGTGTTTATCGCGTGAGGGTGTTCGAAAACTGAACTGTTTCATTGCATCGATTTCCTCAAAACAAACGACTCCGGCGCATTTGGATTTAACGATGTCGGACAGTCAAAGGAAGTTTTAAGCAAGATTTTATAGATAAAAGTTCATATTAAAGACGATATAGTTATATATATCCTTTTCACAAACAACTAAAAACATTTCAATGTTTCAGACCAATCTGACCTTCGCCCTTTTCACACTTCGCTCTCGCCCCGATTAACCACGCTTCGTCCAGAGTGAATCACACTTCGCCCTTGTTCAATAACATGTCGCCTTCTAATAGAAGTTTATGAGCGACACTTTAACCCAAAATCTAATAGTATCAAAAGTCAAAAATGTATACTTGTTAATTTATATCTAATGATATCTACGGCTTTCTCTTTGTACTTTTTCTTATTTTAAACTTGTCGTAACCAAGGAAAAAATCTTAACCTGAATAAAAGTATACAAATTGTAGCTATAAACCTGCATAAATATACGAATGGTAACTTTTTTGTTTAAATGCAATGTTACTTCATATAAACATGTGTTAAAATAAACACCTTATACTCAAGATAATGTAATAAAATCTATACAAATACTGGACTGTTACACATTTATATTAAATAACTAAAATATGCATGATTTTCCTTTTATTATTTATAAAAAGAGAAAAGTATTAAATCGTATGTGAAGTTTATTAATTTTATATTTTAATGAATCTCCGCTGTTACAAGGTTGTTACTGTTACTACTTATTGAAGTACGTTTTAGGTTGTCCAAAATTTAATAAGGTTTTCACACTCATGACAATTTGGAGTATGTAGTTATTTCATAAATGCACAGCAATGCAACAAACGTGTGACCTTTAATTGAAGTTTGCCTCCCGTAATTATTGTGATGATAGCACACGCGCTATTCTTGGTTGATAACTACTCATTTGATAATGATCATTTATAAGTTCAATGTTATTTAACTGAACATCTACATAACATGCTCTACTACATTGGAATATGGAATGTGTTATTCATTTAAAACTATCTAAGTGTGCACCTCCTTGTGATGTTTTTTTAAATGGTCGTCAGATTTTAATTTATTTTAATTTACAATAGTATCATTCTCTAGACGCGATATTAAATTGTGTTTTCTCTAATATAAATACTTTAAACGTAATATTAAACTCCGTTGCAAGAAACAATAAGTCTGTTTCATGATTTATGCATTATTTCAAATGTCTTTCAAGTAGAGCTATAATTACAGTTTATATAAAAACACTAAAAATGAACAATTTAAGTATTGTTCTCATTCATGAAAAATGTTAAGGAAAAGGGTGAAGTGTGAATATCGTCTCCTTTCTTAAGTGCGAACTGTTACCAATCAAGGGAAGGCGAAGTGTGAAAAGGACGAAGAGTTACTAATTCATTTCCAAGGAGGTGAAGTTCCGGAAGAAAGAATAAACCGTTCAGAGGTCCTCTGCGTCTTCTCGAGTTGGTCTCTTCTTTTCGAATCATATTTGTAACTAACAGCTAGCCTGTGAGCGCCGATAATTCGCTCGATTAGCGCATTCAATTTACGACTGCTAAGTACTTGTTCAAATGTTAGTTTGAAATGGTCCAATTCGTTGTTGTTTACACGCGCTTCGTTGATTTCTTTATCCTTATCCGCCATCTTTTTTTAATTAGTCCCCAGAAGGTCAGCGGCGACTAGCCTCCCTTTGAAATCAAGGGAAGTAACCGAGTTATCGGAGAGCGCAATGATCTGCTACAATCTCGATGAAATTATCTTACAATTTCCAAAAGAAATGAAATAGTTTTCTTTTCCGTTATCGTATTATCATAAAAATCTCTTTTGGTTGTTTTAATCAAACAATTAACCTTTTTTCTAGTAATTTTATATTGGTCCCATTTTTTATTCTTTCGACATTGATCTCGTGTATGGAAGGAGACATCCGCCAACATTCAATTTCTTCACTCGTATACAATTTGGAAATACAAATTTCAAGTCACAATTATCAAATCACAAATTATATGTTCGCTTAAAATTTACAAGTTACAAATCTCAAAGTCACAATTCTCAAGTCACTCATTACTAATGTACTAGTTAAGAATTGACAACATTCAGACGCTAGGTGGCAGTACCAAAATATAGACGTCATTAAGCTAAAAATAGAACGGAATATCATAAGTTAAAAATAGAATCGAATCATAAATGATTTTCAAAGGAGATACAATAGAAAACAGGTGGCGTCCAATTAAACACGTTATCTTTTGCCAAGGGTAGTTATTAATGTATATATTAAACCTCTGCAAGTAATTTTAACATATAAGTCTTTGTTTTCTTAAAACTACATTCAATCCAACTTAATATACGTATCGGGCATTTCCAGAAGAACATAAGTCTCGTTCGCATTTGTTTACAGTGCATTGGAATTGAACTACATCAACAGGGGAACGTGATGTAGTGAGTATGCTTTCCCCAGATTCAGTTGCCCATCTAGCTCAGTTGTTAGAGCACCTACCTCAAGAGCAAGAGGTCTTGGGTTCGATCCCCGCCCTTGGTAATGGGACTCCTCCAGCATTTTTAGTGGCGTCAGAAGGTGTTCTTTCTTTCAGAGAAGCCTGTGAAGCATATTAATTTTACGCGTTTCGTAGTATAGCGCGAAATGTTTGTCTGAAACGTTGCGGATATTAACTGCTGGATTCGCATATAGCCCAAGGCCGTTTTCATTTGCACTTATATAACTAGGTCTACATGTGGCAGCGAAATGGAGGCAGAAAATTCGATTTTATCCAAGATGGAGAAGCTTATTGACGTCAAATTTTCGGACTTTGAGCGGAGACTAAAAACAAATCAGCAAGAGCAGTTGTCGAAAATTGAAAGCGTGACTACAGACAGTTATTCATTTAGAAGAAAAGCTAACGAGTAGCAGCACAAGGTAAAAACAAAGGTGCTCGACAAGCTTCGGCATGCTGACAGCGCTTTGGCTGAAACTGTACAGGTTGCACCCAGCGAGTCAGTTCTGACAGCACAGCAAAAAAATACAAGAAGTTATTGAATTGTTGTCACATTGGCAGAAATTGATAAAGCTTGCTGACTCGTCTGAATATGGATGGAAAGTAGTAGAAGAATACGAACCCCATCCGCTTGCGGAAAACTGCGACGATGAGAAGAAAATATATAGAGCTTAACAGAAAGCGGAGAGGAAAGCGAAACAAGATAGAATATTCAAGCGGCGTTTCAGGCCGTATGCAAAAATACAGGAACAGGCATATTTACCCAGCACCGCAGTATCGAGTGTTTCACTCAGTGGCAAGAAACCCGGACTGTGTTTCCGGTGCGGAAGACCGGGTGTACAGAGAAAGCACAGGAACAGAAAACCGTGCAGTTAAGTAGCAATTTGTTGCATTCTGTAGTTGATACTTGCAGTGGTAGAACTGAGTATACTTTTTTACAGAATTATAGAAAAGCAAGTTAGGCCGAAGAGGGCCGAATCAGGCAGAAGAGGGATTGTTAAGTACGGCTCAGTCTCCCGTGTGTAAGTTGAGAGATAAAGATATACCTACAACGGTTGAATTGAGAAACAATCAGTCAGCATTACTGCACGTTGACTCCGTGTATGATGAAATCATGAAGCTGAAAGGTAAGGGATGTATCTGTGAGGTGTCACAAAAACCGTATGTTGTTAACCCATTGACGGTGGCTTCTAACAAAAGGGATAAGCTAAGTTAGTTTTCGATTGCAGGCATTTAAATTTGAATCTTTTTAAATACAAATGTCGGTTCGAGGATCAATCAGTGGCACGGTCAGTTTTTTTTTTCAAAAAATAACTTCCTTTTTAGTTTTGACATTAGAAGCGCATATCATCATGTCATGATTTTCGAAGACCATCGCATTTACCTGGGCTTTAGCTGGGTGATAGAGGGAAAGATAACATATTTCGTCTTTAATGTTCTCCCGTTCGGTCTTTCTACTGCCGGAATGATTTTTACTTAAAAAATGGAGATCAAATGGGTTAAAGCTAGTAACTTTTTTAGATGACGGTATAGGAGGCGGCTCTTCATTTGATTTAGCTTTAAAAGCAGGTCAATTTATACTAGAAGATCTAGGTAAATTCGGGTTTCTACTTGCTGTCGGAAAGTGTCAGTGGGTACCAAGCCAAAGGCAGGTTTGGTTAGGGTATTTGTGGGACATGAAAACTCACATGTTACATGTCTCTGATGAAAGGATTGCAAAATCGTTGGCATTAATAGAAGATCTTTTAGCTTCCATCAGTAATGGGCGTATTATTTTTCCCGTTCGGTTAATAGCGTGCATAGTAGGTCAGCTGATTTCATTGAAGAGTGCTGTGGAGAAAATCGTGAGATTAAAGTCGCGTTACCTTTACAATGCGTGGCTGATAGAGCGAGCTGGCAAGCTCCCGTAATGATAAACTCTGAAGCTATAGGTGAGCTTGTTTTCTGGAAGGAAAACTTGAGAGCTTTGAATGCTAGTCCATTGGTGGACCGCGGGGCTGAGGACAGCCAAGTGCACGTGTACTGTGACGCCAGTGGTAGTGGCTATGGCGGGTTTGCTTCCGGCGTAATGAAAGTTTCGTCTTAGGCTCATGGTCAGATATAGAATCAAATATAAGCTCTACTTGGAGAGAGCTGGAAGCAGTACACAAATACGTACGAAGTTCTGTTGATAGCCTGGAAGGGCAGCGAGTTATTATCAATAGAGATAATAAGAATGTATGTAAAATCACATCTGTTGGTAGCAAGAAATCATACTTACAAGACTTATCAATCAAGATATACGATGTTTGTTGAAATAATGACATAGCCCTGGTTCCACAATGGATACCTAGGTCAGATAACCAGAAAGCATTTATACTTAGTAGGTGTTTGGACAGTGACGAGTGGTCGTTACTAGACTGGGTATATGTTTCTTCAGATACAAAATGGGGTCCACATACATGTGATAGTTTTGCTAGTGATTATAACGCTAAATGCAGCACTTTTAATTCTATGTTTTGGTGCTCTGGAACATCAGGGGTAGATGCGCTGTAACAGCAGTGGAAAGGTCATAATAATTGGCTGGTTCCGCCGCCGAGGCTCATTTCGCAATGTATACATAAAATACTGAGAGATAAGTGCACATGCACTCTGGTAGTACCCGAATGGAAGTCTGCACCTTACTGGCCCATGTTATATTCTAGCAATGGCAAAAAAAGCTGCTTTTGTGACAGGTTGTGTTCGTTTTCAACCAAGAGTATTGACCAAACGAGGGAAGGGCAGAAACGGCATATTTGATGGAAGGCCGTTGACATTTGGATTGTTAGAATTGTAAACTGCTTGCGATTTATTTTCAGGCCTGAGATTGATATCAGCCATCGAAGATGAAGTCAAAAAAGCAGGTTTAAGCTGTGATTACTTCGGAGACCTTTCTGGCAAAATGGCGACATATATGGTTAATTCTAAAAGTGGTAAAAAGCACAATAAAAAGTACTTTCATTATTTTTCGAAATGGGTAGCATTCATAACTTCAAGAGGCGGTTCCGCTATCCCTGCATCACCTATCCATGTGGTGCTTTATTTAACGGATTTAATTGACAAATTTACAGTTTAATTTACAGTGTTTTATCCGCTACAATGTACAGTATCAAGTGGTCTCATTCCTTACGTATACTAGAACTAGAGAATGTTTGATTTCCCAACTGAGGCTTGTGGCTGGAGATTTGGACATAGGTTTACATTCATTACGGTCTGGCGGCGCTACAGCTGCAGCAAACGCATGCTTTAACGATAGATGCTGAAAAAGACATGGTCGCTGGAAGGGCAATACGTAAAGATCGTTATGTCGCTGATTCATTAGACAGTAGGCTTTCAGTGTCAAAATTGCTAGGTATATTTAAATAAATAACATAAAATTCTCTCACAAGCCCGCTCTTTTGGATTTCTATACGTCACGTCTGGTCACGCAAATATCTTGTGTTTGTTATTTATATTTTGTTTGATATGATAATAGCATAGTATAGACTATTAATTTCACGCGTTTCGTAGTATAGCGTGAAATGTTTGTCTGAAACGTTGCGGATATTTACTGCTGGATTCGCATATAGCGCACGAGCTTATCGTGCGTATACGGTGTATATAAGGTAGTCTAATGTGTATTGCTGGTCATGCGATAGACAAGTGTGGCACAGGTTTCCAGAGTAAAATTCTCTGGTGTTTTCTGAGCGAGCTGGTTTTTCCTGGGCGAGTCTTATCGCAATTGAGCATTATCTGTTGGGGAGAAAACATGTATTTACAATTGCATACATATGTATCATTTGTTTTGCTGCCAAAATTGACATCTACAACTCGTGTTTGAAAATAAATAGTCACGTCTGATCACACAAATATCTTGCGTTTGTTATTTATATTTTTTGATAAAATAGCATAGTATTGAGGGAACAGGCTAGGTACTGGTGGTTCTGTCCAATTGCTGCCTGGCTAAAAATAAGGAAGAATAAAAGCTCTCTGCCCAGGTGGTAGAGCACCTCATTACGGAGGTCATGGGTTCGAACTCAATACTGTGTACCGGTAACAGATTTTTTTTGAAATGCGAAATTGTCCAAAGGTAATGTTGAAATTTGACAATTTCATGTGATATATAAGTTAGGATGTAATTAGATAGCAGTAATTAACATGTGCGGTGCTGCAACTTACAAATTGACATTTGAAGTGACATATGTATTAAATTAGAATATTGGCAGATACCCCCTTCTTTAATACCTGTACAGAAATTAACGGTAAGCAGGATATTTTTATAAACCTTTGCAAAGCATAATTATCAGAAAAGACAATTTTATCAATATTTTGGGACCTTTCCAAATATATATACACATACATTAAATTTTTATAAATATAATCTACAATGAACAACAAAAACAAATTTTTAATGTTATGTTTTATTGGAGCATATACATAATTTTAATTTTTTGACAATAACAAAATAAATTTGTGGACACAGAGTATGAAATACGAAGGTTCAGATAAGCAAAAGGAAGGAAAATTAAACAAGTACTGAAGGAAAGTAGACATATTTTCCGACTTTGCTCCATTGTAGCTTCAATTCACTATGATAAACATGAACTATTAATTTAGCAATGAAGCACATAAATTTATTTAATAACTAAGCAAACTAGGTTTTATCAATAGGGGAATATTTGAAACTTTAAATAAATATAAACATTGTCACAAAGATAACTATACCTGTGGTATTTTAAAGTGCAACTTTTATTACTAGTAAATATTCCTCAACGGATCTTTTTTCTATAGGAAGTCTTTTAAGAAGTTAAATAATGAACAACATTCAGGCAAAACCTCAATTGCATATACTTTAACTTGACTATCAGACAGCTACAGCAATGGCAGGCAGTGAAGTATTGCTTTTGTGATTACTAAAAATTATTGAACGATAAAATTCAGTGCAATAAACTCAGCAGAGTTAAAAACAATTAAAATCTTTTCCTACAAAGTGTGGAATAAAAATAAGTGTACAATGTTCATTTTTAGCCATTATACCATATTTAAGTAAAAAAAAGTTTAAACAATTATACAAATTTGTGAACCAATCCAGAGACAAGTAAGACTTTTTATAACATGGCAAAAATGAGCCCAAAGTTGACATAACAATATAAATGTTACAACTTTTGTGCTTGTTATGAATATTTAACAATAAAAAATATTTTAGTGGTGTGAAGCAAAAAATGTACATATTTACATAAAAGCCTGGGCAATCCACTAACACTAAAGCATTACGGTTCTGAATTTAACATATTCTTAAGTCAGAAATATCCCAAGCCTTGGTTTTAGGTAGGGGGAAATGCACAGTTCTAGTGAGCTGAGTTTTGACAGGTTTAAGAAATTAGATCCTCCATTCTTGGTCGCTTGTTGTTCACCTGAGCCTTCTTCTTGGCATTGGCTGAGGAGTTCTCCTTGCCGGCAGATTTATCCTGAACATATCTAGTAACTGTTGACACACCATCAACAAACTTTGTCTTGAAAAGAACGTTGGCATTGTTGAACATACCGTCTTTCAAGGAGACAACAATAAACTGAAAAAGAACCATGAGATGTTTTTTTTTAATATTTGTTTAGCACAGCCTCTCTGTCACTGGAATAGACATATGCTCAGAAAGATTCAATGACCTTGCATAATCCAGTGACCTTAATGGCTGAAGATGTAAATGTTACATGTGACACACTTTCGAGCGTACATCAGTCAGAGAATGAAGTATGGTTAAACAGGTATGGCTGTGATATAAAAATGGGGAGGATGGAATTACAAACAGAACCAACAAACCAGAGGGTGTGACTGCTACATTCCAACATACAGTTTAACCATTAATATGCAAAGATTGTTTTGAAATGGATATTAAAAGAAAATGTGTTCATAATTCTTTGAAGCATGAAAAACTTATATTACAAGCCCTTTGAGGGGTAAAGTACAAAACTGAAAGAAAGGCTAATTTAAAAAAAAAAAAATTACTTGATAAAAACATTTTTAACAATTATTTGACTACAAGAGATTTTTATTAATTCGCAAAGAGTAATCCCTAGTCTTTTTGTTTGGTTTTGAAGTACATTGCAGCAAAATGATTATTGTCATACAGCAATGTGAATAGAGGAAAACTCTTGACAAATGTCTGGGTAGAACCACCAGCACACTGCAGGTCAGTATTTGGCCCAACTGGGAATCAAATCAATGTGGTGAGAGGCCCAATTCTTACTTATTCTGAGCACTAGGGAGAAACAAAGGATATTTATTGTAAGTGATAAGACCTTGATTTTAACATTCTAACACATACACTTGCAGCAGTTAGGCTTAACCAATGGAAGAAATTGGAAAATTAACACAACATTAAGTAATGACTGTACCTGTGAGTGCTTGAAGTGAGATTTGATCATCTGTCCTATGTTCTGTGTGTGGGAGATGTCCAGGGCAGCATCAACTTCATCCAGAATGTAGATAGGAGCAGGCTTGAACAGCAACATGGCCAGGATCAGCGACAGGGCTATCAGGGATCTGGGAAAGTTCAATAAAACATTACTTTTAAAGGTTCTGTTCATTGATTCCCTAGACTGTGTGAACAGTGAAGCATAAATCCCCAATTGTCATTGCAAACATGTTATTTCCTATCTGTGAAAGTTATTTAAGAAAACCATGTGACAACACTTTTGAGAAACATATAGAGTCAAAATCTGCTCTGAGATCGATATCTAATTTATCAGACTACTTTTAAAAGATTTGGAATTATACACATTTAGTGTGATTATTTTTGCACTTACCACTTCTACTGTCTAAGGATGTCGAGTGATGTTTATTTAGAATAAAGTATGAGCTTATGCAGAAAATATGCCCAAGTTCCATTAAGAAGTACTTAGATATTGTTTTATGTATGCAACCTTTAAAACCAATTTCACAAATTCAAATTATATATGTTCAATTTTTGTTTAGGAAAAATAATTTGAACACAATGATACAGTACATACACTATTTCCAAAAAGTGACTTTTAAATAAAAGAGTTGAAATTCATTTGATGTGCCTCTATTAAAACTTTACAGACATTAATATATATATTAAATATAATAATGCATTGATTTATTCTTGTGTTATTTTCCCATTGCATCTTTTACTATATTTATCCCCTACCTCTGACCCCTGCCGAGTTCAGTGAGAGTGTCCCTCCACCTACCTCTGAACCCCACTGAGTTCAGTGGATGAGTCCTTCCAGCTCCCTCTGACCCCTGCTGAGTTCAGCGAGAGAGTCCTTCCACCTCCCTCAGACACCTGCTGAGTTCAGTGGTAGAGTCCTCCAACCTCCCTCAGACCCCGGCTGAATTCAGTGGGAGAGTCCTTCCACCTCCCTCAGACCCCTGCTGAGTTCAGCAAGAGAGTCCTTCCACCTCCCTCAGACACCTGCTGAGTTCAGCGAGAGAGTCCTTCCACCTCCCTCTGACCCCTTCTGAGTTCAGCAAGAGAGTCCTTCCACCTCCCTCTGACCCCTGCTGAGTTCAGTGAGAGTCCTTCCACCTCCCTCTGACCCCTGCTGAGTTCAGTGAGAGAGTCCTTCCACCTCCCTCAGACACCTGCTGAGTTCAGTGGGAGAGTCCTTCCACCTCCCTCAGACCCCTGCTGAATTCAGTGGGATAGTTCTTTAACCTCCCTTGAACCTCCGCTGATCTCAGTCTTCTTTTATTATAATAAAGCAGCCCCTACCACTAACCCTGATGATTTCAGTGGGATGTTTCCTCTATAGCACTCTGACCCCGCTGAGTTCAGTGCAGGGGTCCTTTATATATTATAATCAAACAGGCCCTACCTCTGACCCCAGCTGAGTTCAGTGCATGGGTCCTTTATATATTATAATCAAGCAGCTCCTACCTCTGACCCCCGCTGAGTTCAGTGAGGGAGTCCTTCCACACCTCTCCAAAGCCGACCTTGACTTCCAATCCATCTAGCACAGTCTGACCTTCTGGCGGTGCCAACTTAGCCCGGGCTCCTGGTAACAGGGTCGAGTAAATGCTGCCAAAGTCCTGTTAACAAAAATCTTGTACATATTTATTTTGGCATCATCTATAGAAAAAGTTGCATCTTAACATCTAGTTGTTAAGTTTACAGTTGGAATTAAAAATCAGTCTAAAACCCTGACAAATCAAAAAGACATGTATTATCATCAAGCCAAGGGTGTGTAAAAGGCATAATATCTATAGCACAAAATTCAATCCCATTTACATGTATTTTTAACATTGATCTTAATGAAAAATCCTCCCACACAGGAGTCTTTTCTCATATTTTTAATATATTTAACTAAACTAGATTACCAGCTAACACACCTTAGGAATATCCTATGAATTGAAATTTAAGTTAAAAATTATGTTGCACCTAAGGAGCTTATCAATCACAGTATTTACTAAGTTATATTCTCCAATATGTATTATAAAGAAATTGCTAATTTATTATATTGAAACTGAAATGTGCAACTGATAACTTCAAACATCAAGTCTTCTGATAGAATACATTTCCACCTGTGCACTCACCTTGTTGACCTGTTCCCAAGCTTTTTTCAATGCTTCATTTTTCTTCTGATCTAACTCTGATATAACAGCCGAGATCTTTGCCTTGTCATTCAACACTATTTTACGCTTCTTCATCAGGTCTGTGTACTACAAATGGACAAAAACTCTCCTAATTGCATTTTGTTGTGAAACCTATACTGCAAGATATAGTAAACTGTAATGGTCATATTTGCAATGTGGAGCTGTTGTAACCAGCTGTGTTGAGGACAGACCCCAGGAGCTGTATCCATATGAAAATCAAATAAAAGTGTTTTTTTTTACCAAGAATTTTTTTAATTTTTAAAAATAATAAAATACTTATGATCATATGGTTTTATGAATCAACAATAACAAATTTTCTTATTTCTAAGAAATAACTTAGATACTTTATGAATACATCTGTAGGTAAATTATCTAAAAGAACAACCAGCACAGCTCAAAGTAACTGGAAGACATCTAAACAAGAAAAGGGTAAGTGTTCTTGTTCCCTATGCAGTTGACATTCACTTTTGTTCATCACTCTCTGTATAGTACTTTTTGCAGCAAATTGACATTAATGATTTCAAAAAAAGCTTCATACAAATGTCTTGTATAATTTTTGTATAATTTTGGAAAAATATAACATTTTAACTTCATTAAAAGCTGATGATGATTATGTATATAATTAAAAATTTACATGTATGTCCAAAGCCACTACCATCACACCTAAAATCATGGTATTTTCTACTCTTCAGAAAAATAACTTATATAGACCAGTGTGAATAAACACAATCCTATTTGTTAATGTTTTTTAACATTACTAACAGTTAATTAGAGAATAATTAGGCTGAAATTCTGCTGGCCATGTTGATTTAGCAATTTACCAGTTCTGTTGACCATCTTTTATGGAATGTCAAACTCCTGCAATGACATCTTTAGACTGACACGAATCCCGGTCTTGTTTGTTTATTGAATTTAACATCAAACCAACAGTACTTCAGTTATTTTGTGAAGGTGTCCACTTGAAGCAGATACAGTGCTGCCTTCAAAAGAGTATCATGCCATAAACACCTGGCAGATACCACACCCAGTCACATTATCATGACACCGGGCCAACCAGAGAGGGATCTAACCCAGGCTTCCCATAAATAGAGCCAAAATGCTTTACTGATTGCACTACCAGGTTCGGTTTTGGTCTTGTTTGTCACACAACAAGTTGCCACTTGGCATAAGTCACTCAAAAAATGCTAATTAAAAAAACAGCAAATTTAGCCATTCTATCATGTGCCCTATGCCATTCTCAAACATACAGAAGAAAAAAGCAATACGTATGTCATGTCTTAAAATAATCAAAATATTTTATATAATAAATAATTAGTTCGAGAATATTTTTAGCTGATATAGTCTTGGACTGAAAATGAAGCTGAGAACTTTAAAGTCCAATTCTAACATCCCACAACTGTTATTTTCACATCCCAAGCATGCATTTGTACAAATTGTCTCCTAATAACTGAAATACTGTTGGTAGGATGTTAAACCCAATAGTCATAAACATTTATCTTTTCTGTAATTATCTGCAAAGTGTACACAAGTCATTGGCTTTGTAAGAAGAGATCAATTTAAAAAAAGAAGAAATTACCTGTTCTTCAGCCTTGCCCAACATGTTCATGGCTCGCATGTTTACATTTTTCGCCAGCTTGTCTTTGGTGTCAGTCAACTTTTGGATCCTACGTTCTATCTCCTTAGGATTGTTGGCTTTAAAGTCATACGTCGAGTTGGGTTGACCAAAGAACTTACAGTCATCTGCAATCCATGAGTAGGTCTGCAGCATTTCTTCAACCTGGAAATAACATTGGAGGATTGTTAAGTTTATCATGGGGATGTCAACATTTAACCTATTTCACTTAATCCCAATTTTATTTACTCCAGAAATAGTCAATTTTTTCGGTAGAATACCTTCTATTTTAGCCGCAACACTTCTGACATAATAGTTTTCTTCTTGCTTAACATTTTTCATAAAATTCCTAGCTAATTTTTTATCCCTTCAAACTATGTACAAAAAAGTTTCTGTTCTGTTATTTCTGTTCTTTAATTCTGTGACATCATAGTTGACACTACTTCTCAGAAAATTAGACTTAAGTTAAGATAGGTACATTTTTTAAATAGGTATGTTTTAGTAGCCCTATATCAGCATATCTCTCACCATTTTTGTTGCATCCTGGGAATCTTTATTGAATTTTGTGATCTTATTCTCCATTTCTTTGATCTTTATCTCTGCAGCATTTGATTCCTTCTGCAGTGACCTCTGCTCAGACACCTTGGCCCCAATGTCTTTGTCACATGCCTTCAAGAGATCTTTTTGTTTGTTGACCTCGTCCTGGGCAGCTTTCACCACACTCTAAAAGACACAAAACACAAGTGACAATTAAAGCAATCATATATCATGATGTGCACCTGCACAAGCTTGGTTTCAATAATAATTGTATTTCCTTGGACAATATCATAACTAAACATATACCAAACCCTAACATTTGTGAAGGGATACATAGTCAGTGCTTTTAATAAATTGATGAATATTAATTTGCAATTTTCAAATCAGCAATGCCCAAATGGTAAGGCCTAGGAAGTATACAGACTAACAGAAAGTGGTTAATAGGATTGTCTTACTGAAACCTCACATAGGTCTGTCCAATTAGAATACATATTTTTCAACAAGGGTAAGTTTTAAAAGTTTTTACTAAGCTGCCAAATTGAATTGCCATCTCCAGCAAAGAAACTTACATTGTGAATAAAATGTGCAAACAACAGACTGTAATTGAAAAAAACAATCATCTACATGCACAACAGTAAAATAAAAGTAAACCAAAATCTAAAAGAAACAAGTTCATAAGCCAACAAGAAATGACAAAAAATTCATCAGCTATACATAAATCCATAAAACATAAGGGCTGTTCATAGACAGTGTGTCACACTCCCCTGGTCTCAGTACTGGATAGCATTATGAAAAAATTATAATTCTGCATAAATCTATTCTGAAGTGGCCATCTTGAAATAATGATCTACATTTGATAGTAAATAAAGACTGTATGTTTAAAGTTAACATGTATGTCTGTTTTGAAGAAATGAACCGCAACATAAAAGTTTGCTAATGCCAACACTGATGAGCACTTCCAAAAGTGGAGCTAAAAATGATCCCCTACCCACCTTGGCTTCCTGTACTTTCTCTTCTTCCTGCTTGAGTTGCTCTGTGAACTTGGCTATAGTTTCCTCCACAGTCACCAGCTGTTCCTCATACGACTTGATCTCTTTCTTCAACTCCTCAACCTCCAACTTGATGCTGTCAACCTCCTATAAGTAAATGTTATCACAAGATATCTTAAAGGTGGTATCCGACAGTTTTCATTTAAGATCATAATAAACCATTGTTACCGGAACAGATCTTGCAAAATGCTGTTTGTTGATGTCCTACACCTGTCTGAAAAGTGTGCCATAACCCCACAATCATCATTTCAAACATGTATTTCCTATCTGAGCCATGCTGCTCAGTTAGCTATTTTTAAACTAACAAAACCACAAGACCACTTATGTTTTAGCTCATCCACATCATCTGTTGAGATGTCCATGTCTATTTTTAGCAGGAATCCCAATCATTCCTATTTATAAATTTGAAAAGAATGAACATTTAAGAGTTGATAATCGAGTTTTACTGCCCTAAAACTGAGATAGTGTAGAAAATCATCAAAGCTTAAGACTATGTATGATTTTTTTCTGCAGAAATTATGTCCAAATACCCCAAACAAAGGTCAAATATTGTTACAGATATTAGATATAGGCAAACTGTCACTAAAGTAGTTAAGTAGCTAACTAAAGGATGCAATTTTTTTTTTGTATGCAAGGGGAGGAAACCTTAAATGTCCTACAAACAACCTTCCAGTAATTGAGATGCTTTTGAGGATATGACAAAATTGTCTCACAACCAAGTAAGACAAAAAAAAGATATAACTTTCCTATTTTGGTATTTTTAGCCCTCAGCTCATGCTAAATTTATTGCTTTGCATTTAATTTTAATTCAAAATTACAACTTAACTGGAGCACCCTCTCCAACACCCAGATTAATTTCTACTTGTTTACCTAAACATTAGACTATCTTACTAACCTGATATTTGACTTTCATTTTTTTGCTGGATTCCTCCATAGCATTCTTAGCCTGGGCCACACCCTTCTCAGCATTTTTCAGTTCCTGTTCCCGCAGCTGCTTTGAATTCTTAATCTTGTCCTCTAGCTCCTTAACTTTACCAGCATTCTTCTTCTTTATCTCTTCAGTCTTCTGGTGTACAGTCTCATATTCAGCTGATGAAAAATACATGAAATATTACTTTCTTCATATAAAAATATTAGCAAACAGATTGTTAGGTTTAACATTTTTAAGAGAACTATAAAATTATTGACTAGAGCAACGATTTCTAACTCCTCTGGCTACCGTCTCGTCTAATCCCCTTCAGGATGAAGGACTTACTGTCAGAAGGTTTCAAGATGACCTGTAGTGCACTGGTGGTTCTACCCTGACATTTGGCTAGGGTCTTTCTCTACTAAAAATATCTAAATATCACTGTTGAAGTTCAAAATTATTTTGCAGTGAAACCTAATCCCATATCTGGCAAAAGCAAACTGTCAAGTATATAACAGCATTAAATGGACTGTTAAGCAATTTTTTTCAGAAAGTAGTTGTTGGTGTATTGGGTTGATTGTTCCACTAGCAGTATATCTGTAGAAGGTGCCCACTTAAAGCAAACAAGTGCTGCCTTCACTGTGTATAGCATGCTGTGAACACATGGCATGAGTTCTTTTGCCTGACCTGAAGAATGAATAATGCTTGAAAAAAAGTCTGTTATGTAAAAGGGAACCTACCAACACCCAATATACCTCAAAACATCCTCTTATACTTTACTCTAGTCACAAGGTATCTATCTACTAAATTTAACAATAATCTAAATCTGCTTAAAAAAGTCTCAAACTTTTCCTCCTGCCTGATATTTTGCCAAACAATCAGGTTTTTGTAAGAAATTTATCTGGATTGTTAAACAATTTGCAAACTACAGAAAATTACCTGGTATCACAAGACAACTCACAATCTAAAGAAGATAACCTGGATCGCAAAAAAACAATTCACAATCTCAAGAAAATAACCTGAGATCAGAAAACAATTCACAATCTCAAGAAAATAACCTGGGATCAGAAAACAATTCACAATCTCAAGAAAATAACCTGGGATCAGAAAACAATTCAAAATCTCAAGAAAATAACCTGGGATCAGAAAACAATTCACAATCTCAAGAAAATAACCTGGGATCAGAAAACAATTCACAATCTCAAGAAAATAACCAGGGAAACAAAACACAATCGCTCACCTATGTTTTCCTTGAGACTGTTTATTTCCTCCAACTGCTGATGATGGGAGCCCTGCTCTAGTCTCTCCTTCAGGTGCTCTACCTCTTGACATTTCAGGTCATATTGGTGCTTCATCTTTGTGAATCTTAGGGAATATCATACATATACGGTGCAATTATATTCAATCTTCATTAATCTGAATACACACAGAGGGAATATTTACAAATATACAGGTGCAATTATGTATAATCATAGTGAAAGTAAGAACACATCCAGTAGAATAACATGTTTATCAGTATCATATTCACAATACAATGTTGAAATAAAGATTTTGTGGTTCTGTATCTTCAGGAATACCCAGCAAAAGAAATAAATTTATCTTAAGAGATAAACTGTGGTAATTTCTTTTTTTTTAAAATACAAGAAGTTTAAATCTTAACAATAACTGCCATATTAAAGAGTATAAAAATATTTTTATTTGCATATAATGCTTAAAGATACCGTTGACTTTCTTCCCAGACCAATCTTGAATAAAAGCGTGTGGGATATAGTAACAGTAACTATGAGGTCAGGGCTTATCTCACCAAAGGATCTATGCATTTTATGCAAGCAAAGCTGTAATCCTAATTCAGATCATGAGACATAAGCTTCAATGCGATGAGTAAGCTACACTTGGGACTTACTTGGCTGCCACTCCCTTGATAGACATAAGCTCCTTCTCCACCTGAGCCAGTTTGGCCTGTTTCTGGGACAGTTCCTGCTCAACATCCACCATTTCTTGTACCTTTTCCAGGATGGAGCTGGTCTGAACGCGGGCACCTGGGGATAGGATTGACATAATTTAAAATTATTCAATGCAATACTTGGGTGTTATTTGTTTATAAAAAATTATGACATGTTCTTTTTTATATCTTATATAAATATACATCCTTATTAACTGTATGACATTACTCTGTACCATAATCACATAATGCCTAGGCCCGACAGCTTTTGTCAATCAAACAGGCATACATATGCCAATCAGGTTAAGGCTTAGTTTTAAGAACTAATGCACTGGGGTCAGCCTCTATCTCTGTTCACTTTATTAACAAATTTCTATAGTTATGTTCCATGATATGCAACTTGAACAAAGTCTGGTATGAATTAAGGATGGTATCTAATAATTTGCCTATTTCAAATACAATTACCAAAAGCATGCCACTTTTGGGGATAATGGGCATGATTTCTACATAAACCCATACTTTAGTCTAAATAAAGAAGATCTTGAACACTACCTCAATTTTTAGACTGTCAAAGTTGTGAAAAATTTGCTTGAAATGTTAATTCTTTTCAAATCTATAAATATGCAAGATGAGGATTCTGCAAAAAAAATAGTAACCAATGTCAGAGCGGCTTACCACAATGATCTTAGAATTAGTGGTCACATGGTTTCCTTTGTTTGCACCACCAAGAACCACCGGTCCACTGCAGGTTAGCTAGAAACACCCCCACCCCTCCCTACATGAAAGTTCTCACCCAAATGGAACTCAAACCCATACTCTGAGGGGTTGAGGAGTTACAACAAGTCACCGCTCAGCCATGGGTGCACCCTTTCAAGGAATCTTTTCAGGTAACTATAATTTATGTTTCTTTGAGAGAAAAAAATGTGGTCCAAACTGTTGAATACCATCTTTAATTCTTCAGAATAATAGTGAGTCAGTATTGAATCATTCAAGACATAAAATACAATGTGTAGTAAAAAGTATTGTCAAGGAGATACATACAAATAAATAGATATATGTTTATATATGTTAATGTTTAGAAAACAATGTTTTTTTGGGGTTACTTCTTTATTTTTTCATCAAAAGAGCAGAGTGAATAGAATTTAGAGAGATGCACTGCTTAATGTCCAGATATCCACAGCACACATAAAATCTGTTAAGTTGTCCAAAAAATTAAAAGTAATCTTTCAAAATCTATACGTATAATAATATACAATAATTTCTGTAATGTTTTTAACTTACCTCCCGTTAGAGTACCAGCCGGGTCGAACGAGTCTCCTCCAAGAGTCACTGACCTCTTCTGTATGTTGGGGTCAAAGGTCACTTTCTTGGCAGTGGTCATGTCCGTACAGACAAATGTGGAGCCGAACACGAACTTCATCGCGGCTTCTAGGTCACTGCTGTAGCCAATCAGAGAGAGGGCTGTGTGGGCGTTGTCTTTACCAACCTACCATTTGCAATTTCAATATGTATTCGTTAAATAGCACATGAGTAACACCTTAAACAAGATCTAAGTTAAGACTAAGCATGTATGTTATACCAATGGGTGCAGCTGTCATTTACTTTATCTTCAATAAAAGAATAGTATCAGTCATCTGAAGTGCAATATTCCTTGCATCCCAGCAATTCATTTGTTGAATCAATTTGGTAAAAAAAAAAGAAGTTAATTTATAAGAAATTACCAATTTTGTACATACATCTCAAAACAAAGAGTTGTCAAAAATGGAACTGGTATCGCTCAATTGCTAGTGCGCAAGAAAGTATGTGGGTTGTATCTCTAAATAACTGAAATACTGTTAGTGGGATGATAAAACTAACAAATATTTCTCCAAATCCTATATTGCTACTGCTCCTTCCGATTCTTTGTTTTAAATTAAGAGCTGTGCTGTTACATCTGCTTGACAATTAAATTCTATTCCCTTATCCTGGGTTTTGATTGCAGATTCTGAAGAAAATCACAAACATATACACTTACCAGACCCTCAGCCTTTTTGACAACATCACCAGGAATTGTTCTAGCAGAGATCTTATTGAGAGGTATGATTGTACACTGGCGTCGAAGCTCCCCTTTCTGCAACAGTTGCTTGCCAGTCTGTTCAGTGTCCACCACCACATTGTAGAGCTGAGGATTAGAATTTTGTTTTTTGTTACATCTCACCAATACAGTTATGGTCACACTGGTTTCGTTCAGCTAATTATTAGTAAAGGAAAACCCCTGACTTATGTCCTTATAGAACCACTGTTGTTAGAAAACCTCCCTAGATGAAAGTTCTTGCTCCAACAGGGGCTTGATCACATGCAGTGAGGGGTTCAAGGTTACAAGACAGAGATTCCGAATAGAATTTATCATAGGAAAAATTCCGCACAAATGTGTAAAAAAAAGCAACATTCTGTTACAAGGGTCCTATTGTATACAGAATGTTTCACTATGATTGGCTGTCATATATGTTCTCCTACAACATTTGCCATATTTATGAATTTACAATAATCAACTTGTTTCTCTGAAATAGTACTATTCGTTGTTCACAAAAAAAAGAAAAAAAGTAAGAAAAACCAACAAATTTCAATCCTGATCAATGACAAAGAATCCAAGAAAAGAAACATAAAAACGAGAACAAGCCATTATATTCTTTTACGATCCATTAAAAGTAATAATAATAATAATAAAACTAATTTAAGATTTCGACAGAAAAACAACATTAGACATAAACAGATATACTTTCTGGTGCATTTTTATATGCTTGCATATCCTTTTATAATATTATGTCTGACCATCCTTGAAGACATAATATAAACACCGGTATTATCAGATCACTCAGATGATCCATTTACTTAGAATGATTCATTTACTCAGAATGATCATTTAACTCAGAATGCTCAGTTCCATCAGAATAATCTATTCACTCACCTTCCCACCAGCAGCCACCTCCAATCCTGTAGCGTACTTGACATCTTTCACTTTGATCAGCTTGCATACCAGACCAGACACTTTCCTACGATTGAAATTCTTCTCTGGGTCTTTGTACTCAAACTGTAGGCGTGGAAACCTGAACAATAAAAAAGTGCATTAGTATTACCCCGTGTAATAATTTTCTGAATGATTTCAGAACAACCTTTCAATGGCAAAACATAAACTTGGCAACTGACACAATACAATGCAATGGTATGATATCTCTGCAAAGATACTTTTCTCTTTCACCATTATCTAATTTATATTATAAGAAAACTTAATATCAATATAAATTCACATACGCTGAAAGACCACAGCACATTAAGTTGTGGCACCATCCAAGAAAGGAAACCACAATAAAGAGTTAAGTCGATGACTAACCACATTGCAAAAAGGTTTCCCTAATAGTGGAGAAAAAGAATAAATGTTAATGTTTAGCATTAGATTTTAAAAATGCTAAACCTGGAATACCTAGCAGATGATTCATAAGGTTTAGAAGTATAACAATAACATTTAAAACTGATCAAAACTCGGGCCAGTACTGAAAGTGATTAAAGTCATTGGAACTTGGAATGTGGCTTTTTCTGGTTCCACACTTGATCACAGTGGAAGGTTTAAGGGAAGGTAGAAGGAACGCGATGGGTCTACAAGCCTCGACACAGCCTCAGCCTGAAGTGGTTCTTCACTTAAGTGACCTCTTTATGACTAGGGGATACTTTGAGGAACGAAAAAGTCCAGTGGTAGGACTCTGGTTCAAACCAGAGTCAGGTCACCGCTAATTTCCTTGAGCAAGAAATTAACTTTGAAATGTTCCACTCCACCCAGGTGAAATGTCAAAATGTGTTTAGATTAATAAATCTTTGTTACCTGGCCTCCAGTGTTTCCAGTTTGTCCCTTAGCCTGTTCACCTCCTGTGTCAGAGTTCTTCTCTCTGCCTCCAGTCTTTCATCTTTGCCTTCCTCATAGCCCATGGCCTTCAATTCATTCTATAAATAACAAAGTTTAAGTTACTACCTGGCAAATACATGAACTAACTGAAGACACAGTGGTTAATTACGTTACCAACTTTCTACCGTTTGATACAAAGAAAAGAATGGGGTTGGCTTTTTTTTTCAAAACAAATTTAATTAAGGAATGGCAATGAGGCCTTTGTTTTGACCCATAAATTGATGGTAAAAATGTGTTTTTTATATATAAAAACAACAACAATATATAATTATTTGTTATGTGAGAATACTTACTCTCAAGAATACACACCCCATTCTGTATATCTTCAGTACATACATGTAATTGAGCTAAAGGTATCAAGAATCTAGGTACCTATGTCTAAACATACCTCCAGTTTCTGAAGAGTCTGCTGCACAGACTCAAATGCTGCTTTGTCTTTCTTGTAACTTTGTTCTGTCTTCTTGATCTCAGATTCTCGCTTCTTCAACTCCTGCTGAGCATGCTTCAATCTGAAAAGCGATGTTAAAGTATAAGTTCATTGTCAGAAGAATAATGTCAGGTTGACAACAAGATATGATACATACATTAAGCACTGCCACTTATTTTGACAATAAAGACAGCTTCCAGCTATTGGTGGAGGAGACGTATATAGGTAGGGTCACGCGAACAAAAAGCAGATCATCTGAATGAGCTCCTCACTAAAAAAAGTTAATCAAGTCAATGTCTGAAACAGGTAAAAAGTAAAAATTTGCACCCAAGAGTAGGGCCTTAAAAGAATTTATTTAGGTCTAAAAGAATGTTTAATTTAATAATTTGACATAAAGGTTTAAATTGATCAATTTCAGAATCTAAGTTTAAAGGTTTAAATGTATTTGTAATTTGGGTTTTATGGCTCACTGACACTTGACAGGTCATACGGCACCGAATACAATGAAGTTTATAGAGTATAATCCGGTTAAAATTAAAATGTGTAAGTATAAATGTACAACTCTAAAGGGTTAATTTAAAGGTTTAAATTGTGAATTTCTGAATCTAAGTTTAATGCAAAATGAAAGGTTACATGCAAAATTTCACTGAATTAGGAAGATTATGCATAACAAATAATAAAATAATAAAAAATAAACAACTTTATTATGGGGGGAAATAAAAAATAAATTCTGTACTTAAGAATATTTACAAGCTGATCTTGTCTTACTACAACTGTTCTGAATCTGATTTTAAGGTTACTTTTAAAAAATGTTATTTTTCTCTGCAAAAAGTGGATTTGTTTTGTATATTTATATTTTTGCTAAGGTTGTAACTGAATAATAGCTGAAAAATTAACTCACCAAAAAAAGAGTCGAAGAAATGTCACACTTAAGTTTCAAAATAGGGTTTTTTACTTACTTCATTGCTGCCTGTTTGGCTTCAGTTTCTGCATTGCTGATTTCATTCTTGGCAGCTGAAAGAATAATTTAATCATTTATGTTCAGAGAAATATCTCTTAAATCAAATTCTTACAATACAAAAACAAAACACACAATACAAGTATAAGTTTTGTTCACTGTTTTCTTTAAACTTAAAGTACTGTAGACAATTGTCATCCAGATGATATTTGATGCTTAGGTAGTATAATGATTTAAATTACAAGCAAACAACAGCATTAATGAAACAATTTTTCAATCAGAACAATTTGAATGTTCCTTCTTATTCCACAAAGAAATCTCACATTTGGCTGTGCCTTCTTTATAAAAAAAATCTTAAAGGTGACCACTCACTCATCAGCTGCTCATTAAGCGTAGCTGCCTGTCCATCATCATTGCTGGACAGTCCTGCTGTGACAGCCTGATAGTGCTTTTGTGCCGCCACATGGGCATCTTGGTCCGCTGTGGACTGGGTCTGTAAATTCTCCAACTCCTTGGCCAGCTTATCGAGGTCCTTTCCTCGGGTGGTGATCGCTGCAGTGTTCTAAGAGAAAATGTTCTAAGTGCTTTGTAATACTGCAATTATTATAATTTATTAATGTATGAAATATATCGAAACCATGTCCTTGTTAAATTAAATCAAACAAAAAAAAAACAACAAAAAAACACAACAACTTGGCAGCTTCTTTCTCTATGTTCTTTATCAAACAGACAAAAGCTTTCAAGTTCTACCCAGATATATATTTGGGTGTTTTCCTCCACCAATAATTAGCTTTATATTGCCAGTAAGACTGTATTTGTGTCAGTGTGATGTAACAAATACAACAAGGAAAATGTTTATGATGATTTTCATGCTGAGTTTCTTTTCACAAAATGCAGCTTAACCTTTATCATTTCCATTACTCTAGTATACCCTTTATCTGTTTTGGACTTATCTGTAAATTGCTCCCATTTACATTGTTCTATAGTGGTATGTAAAGATTGAAATGAAAAATAAAATTAAAATGAACTCACTTAGGAAAATATTTTGTTGAAAAGTGGCATTTGTGAAATTGTGAAGGGTCGAGTTAAGAAAGAGAATGGGTTTACAGTCAATTGTGAATCAGACCCTTCAAAAAAATTAAAGTTTGTTTATTGGGTTTATCAACCCACCAGCAGTGATGATTTCAGTTATCTGGAGAAGGTGTTCACTTGAAGCAGATATAGTGCTGCCTTTACTGTGTGTAGCATACTTTGAACACCTGGCATGATACCACCATCAGTCACATTATCCTGACACCAGGCCAACCAGTCGTGGAACTACCCTTATATTTGCTTGAGCATTAGCAAGGGACCCTACCACTACCAGTTTTAACGACTTTGGTATGTCACAGCATAGGATCGAACCCAGGGCCTCCCGTACCTGGAGCTGACATTCAACCGATTGCACAACCAGGTACGGTCAAGGGAAAGGAAGAAAAATGCAGTACCATCAGAATGTGTGTAATATTGTGAATTAAGACTTACAAGACATTTTGTTTGTTACTTTATGCTTTTCATATGTAATATGTTATAATTATTTAAGTATGTTTTCATATAAAAACTTTCCATTAATAAAACAAACTGCAGTACAGAAGTTAAATATCTCTTAGCCTTAAATTTGCACATCTTTAACCCATATTAAAGCTTACATCATTGAGGTTCTTTGTCAGCTCCTTCTTGCGTTTATTCTCTGCCTTCAGCCCTTCCTTCTTGTTATCCATAGCGGACTGGGCAAGGGCCTCTTGTTTTTTGTTCTCCTTTAAAAGATCCTCAAGCTTCGTCATCACACTGCCAGACTCTTCATCTCTCTTTTTCTCCAGCTGTGCTATCACTACTGACAGCTCCTTCATCAGACCTTCAATCTGGGGATACAGGTTGGTTTATTTTTTATATTGTTTGTTTGAAAATGCAGAAATATGGAAGATTTTTTTTTATATATATCTCACATGCTCTAACCTGGCACTATTCAACTTTTTGGATTTTCTAAAAAAAAAAAACAGGAAAAAAAGAGAGTGTGATGGAAGTGTGAAATCTATGTCTAATAAACACATGGGAAATTGAGGACTAAGTTTAGCTGCTTACTTGCCGGCGGGATATGTTTTATGTAAAGGGGTTAAAGGGCATTTCCAGAATGCCAGGGGTTTCTGGTATTTTTTTTGCAAATCTACATAACATTAAAACATTAAAGCAACACTTTCCCAAAAGCTCAAGAGTTATAAATCTTCCCATAATCATAGAATAGTTGAGCTTAAATATGTTAATATTATAAGTGAAAAAACAATCAGTTGCAGTTTGGGCAATTACTTGTGACATACTGTCATGGGATAACCATTCAAATGTGAAGAAAATAGTCATTGTAATTGATTTCTTACAATAACAACTTTAATTGCTAATGTTGAGGGTATTATGCAGACAATATGCTTTGTTTCCTGTCACAATAAAAACTAACTGTATGTCAAACAAAGAGCATACCTCCACAGTTCTATTCTTTAAACCTTCTACCTCTTCTTGCATTTTGGCAAGTTCGTCTTTACTCTTCTTTTTCCTCTCCTGAAACCAGAAATTACTTTTTTAATAAATACAAAAATTAAATATTTTTAAATTAGGTACAAAATTATTTTAAGTAAGCAAGAAGGCAACAAATCAGCATTAGCTCTACAAGAATACTTTTAACTGTTCAATAACCATACACAATTTTGACACATTACGAGGATCTGCATACAGAAAAATATCTTGGTAAATTTTGCTAAGTCAACATACAACATTGGTCTAATCAATGGCAGTTTAAACTAGTGATGCAGAATCAGACCGAAAACATAATCGATAATCGAATTGAATCGAACATAATTAATCGATTAAAATCGAAACTTTTTGATCAGGAAGTACTAATTTCGTTAAAAACTATTCTTATTTACTTTAATCAGGAAGTACTAATTCATTTTAAAACTACTTTTATTTACTTAGACAAACAATAGACTTTATTTGCATATTAACAGTCTATAAAACATTTTCAACAAGCAAGTTATGTGAAACAATTTTTCATAACTAAAACTCTTGAACAATAACAAGTTAACTCAAACTTTATTCAAAGTTTCGAACCCTTTACATTTAAAAATTTACTACATGACGTACAAGTAACGCTACTTTTAACTCACTGTAATGGATTGTTCAGTCTTTAAACAACACTTTAGACTAGATTTCAGTAAAGAACTCTATAACAATAACAACTTAACTCACACTCTATTCAAATTTCAAACTCATGTTCATGTTTCATGTTTGATAATTGACTTTATATAGCACTACTTGAAGTCACTGACTAACTGTAATGCAATGTTCAGTCTTTAAACAACACTTTAGACTAGATTTCAGTAAGGGCTGTTCCAGGAAAAATGGCATCGGGGGGTGGAACGGAAATCAATTAAAATTCGGTGGGTGGGGGGTGTTTCCTGGAATATAAATGTGTTGTATGGGGGTATTTTACCAATTATAATTGTGTTGGTTGGGGTTAATAAAAATTCTAATTGTGTTGCTGGGGGTACAGTTTGTTAATTATAACCACATTATCGGTAAAACTGACTTAAAACACCCGCCAGTCACATCTGGTAAGTATGAAAACTGACGAGTATGAAACTATCGGGGACGAATCTGAACGTGCAGAAACGCTAACAATCGTACCTACTCGGCGATCTCCGGCAAGCTTTATATCACCTCATATGAATACACCAGTTGGTGATTTGTCCCGGCGAATAACTTCTCATTGCATTATGTAAACAAAGATGGCTGACTTTTCAAAGTGTATGCAATACGAAATTCTAAATACACACTGAAGAATATGTAAGCATGAGATTTTCATTGTTTGAGTGTTTTAATGGATTTAGGTTTTTCTACATGGTGTCGAAGGTCGCCATATTTAACTACTATGGTTTACGAGCTTATTTTCCTAAAGTTACGGAAATGGCCGAGTTGTTACGATTGATCCGAAGCTTGCCGGAGATCGCCGAGTAGGTACGATTGACATGGACGTTGAAAATGTGGCCAAGTTTTTGGCAGCTTGAGCATGCTGATTGAAACTTTCAAAGGTGAATATATAGCAAGAAATATGGCTTTTGTTTAAAACCAGCCGCTATTTAACCGCGGCTTCCCCTTAGGCCATTTATTCTGGTTTACGAGACCGGCGACCGTATTTTATATAGTGAATCAGTCTAAATAGTGAACCTTTTTGTTCTTTATTAAATATTTTGGGACTGAAAAATTACGAAATCTGCATGATTTTGGAATATTCAAAGTGGTCTTAATAGCGGAACTTTTCTGTACAAACACAAAATGATAAAATGAAGAAAAAAGCACTTCATCACAATTGCATGGTAAAATCAACTATGTAGATAGACAAATAATTCATTTCAGTTCGTAAATACTTGTGTCCTGCAACAAATTTATAGCGGATTGATATTTCTAATTCTGTTGGTGGGGGTATAAATTGTAATAAAAATAAGGTGGTGGTGGGTCTTTGACACATTCAAATTGTGTTGGTTGGGGGGTAAAAAAAGATAAAATTGTGTTGGTGGTACCCCCATTTTCAAGTTCCGTTCCAACCCCCCAACACCTTTTTTCCTGGAACAGCCCTTAAGAACACTTAAAACTCTATAACAATAACAACCTCACTCAAACTCTATTCAAAGTTTCAAACTCTTCATGTTTGACTATTGACATCATATAGCACTACTTAAAGTCACTGACTCACTGTAATGCATTGTTCAGTCTTTAAACAACACTTTAGACTTGATATGCAGTTAAGAACGCTTGGAGCAAATCAACCAATAACAAACCATGTTCATTTTGAGAAAAACTAAAGAATTCACTTTTTCTGGACTAAGACGAGATCTTTTCTTACTGACTAAATTGCCAGCTAAACTAAATACTCGTTCACTTGGTACTGAGGATGCAGGAATAGCCAGATACTTCCTGGCCAAAACAGAAAGGCGTGGATAACTATGTTCATGTTTTTTTCCACCACTCCAGCAAACTTAGTTTTGCATCTTCAGGGCTTCTTGGCGATGACAGGTACCGGGCAATTTTTTACTAACGGAAAGAAATTTAACTACCGGAATCGATTTTGCGATAGGGAAATTGATTGTCGCGGACATTAGTAACCAGCGACGATTATTCGATTTAACTCGATCATCGGGACATCACTAGTTTAAACAATAGATTATTTTAAAATATTTCAATATGAAGAAATGAAGTTGCATGTGCTATACTGAATAAATTTATGTTTCTTAAAAAAGGTCACATCCAACAGTTAAGACGAATTTCTTTTCTAGAACCAAATTAAATTTTTTATAAATTATTATTTCATTAAAAACATGCAAATGTGAAAAATCAAACATAACACCCCACTTGGCATTACAACCAGGGCTTTTTTTCACCATTTTGGGAATATGACCCATACCCCTGGAATTGGGAATTTTCGCATTGTTTTGCCAGAAATTGGGTATTTTTTACACCTTTGGGGAATAAAAAGCTGTACTGTTATATGTTGTTTTTTATCATGATTGCCACATATATTTAATATTATCAATAAACAACTGATGCCTGATTAGCTATATTTAATATTATCAATAAACAACTGATGCCTGATTAGCTAGCCTAACTAGCAATAAATTTTATTAAATGACTGCTATAGAACAACCATGTATATATATATATATATATATTTTTTTTTTTTGATTGGGAATTTTTCTTCTCTGATTGGGAAAAAAGTATATGTTTTGCCATTGGGAACATGACCGAATATCGGCTATAAAATCGGCTGAAAAAAAGCCCTGACAACAAACATTTCCTATCTTCAGTCAGCTATTTAAAAACACTGGGTACTCAAATCATAGTGGTATCTATTTTCAACAGATATCAAAATTGTGCCTTTTATAGATCTAGGGATAAAATACATTAAAAAATGATATTGACATGGTGTTTGAACTCATCATTAGTTAAGGTACAAGTTACTGCAGAAAAATGCCTAAATTCCACAAAATAGAAGTTAAGTTATTGTTAAATGTATTTTATTTAGGCAAGATGTGAATACCATGTTCAAAGTTTATTTATTGATTTAACGTCCCGTCAATTATCTGGAGATGGTCTCCACTTGAAGCAGATATAGTACTGCCTTCACTGTGTATGGAATGTGGTGAACACCTGCCAAAATACCACATCAAGTCACATTATCCTGACACCGGGCCAACCAGTCATGGAAGTACACTTATTTGCTTCAGAGTTAGCAAGGGAGCTATACCACTACCATTTTTAACAACTTCAGTATGGAGCCGATGCTTAATAATCTATAAAATAAAATAACAAATTGATTATAAAAGAACATATAAATATTGCTAAGTGATAAAACTCACCTCTGCACACATAAACTGGTAGGCAATGTAGAGTTTGTTGAGATGATCTAACTCCCTGTTGATTTTCTGGTATTCTAGATAGGAAGACCTCTCCTCTTTCAGTTTTGTGATGGTTGGTGTAATGTCTTCCTTTAGCACCTGACAGAGAATCAAACGCAACAGTTTTTATGTCATTCATATGTAATAAAACATATGTTTATGGACAACACAACCAGATTTGCTTCAGTGAGTGCAATATTTTAGAAAAATGTTTCTTTGCTAAACAATCATGTCAATCTGACCTTGACGCCACTGGCAAAAAAACAACAACAGGCTACTGGCAGACATCTGCAAAACGATATGCCTCCTGTTCTTCAAAAACAGAAGCTACTGAAAAACTTCTTTGAACTAAACTGACCATCTTCACTTTTATAATTTATGATATATTATATGAAATATATATTTAAAAAACAAACAACAACAAAATAAAAAAATACACACAGAAACTTACCCAATTGTATCCAATTTTCTATCAGTTTATTTATCATATATCAAGCATTAAATACTATTCCAGATTCAGATGTGAAACAAACATAAATCACTATAACATACTGTATCGATCTCTTTCAGTTTGGCATCTTTCTTCTCTATCGTTCTCTGAGCGGCTTCTTTCTTACTTTCATACAATCTGGTCCCGGCAGCTTCTTCTATCATTGACAGAATCTTAAGAAAAAGGAACAAATTTTCTTAATTAGACTTAATAAACAGAAAAGTTATTAAATTTATGAATGATAACATGACAGACTAAAATTCTATCACTGACAAAATCTTAAGAAAAAAAAAAATTATTAAATAACAAAAACAATGAACCAAAATATTACCTCAGGAGGCTTCATGTTGAGTACTTTGGTGATGCGTCCCTGCATAATCAGGAAGTGGGGATTGTTCACATTGAGCTGGACAGATCTAAACAGATCCTGGACTCGTGTATTGTTAGCATTACTGCCATTGATTAGGTATTTGTTTCTACCACCCACAACAACCTGTATAGAAAAATAAAAAATGCATTTTGTAATAACATATGTGCAGCAGCACTTTTAGTTAACAACATAAATAATCAGCTCACTATCTTTGGTTGTAAGAGCTCTATATATTGGCAGTATAATATTTTTGCTTTTGAAGTGATTTGAAAAGGAGAAACACATTAATCATCTTTCATTTGGCCATTCAATGTTAGTTTTTATGTTATAAAGACGAAGCTTTGCAGAGTTGCATAATATCAATGGGTTCAGAAAAAGTCTTGTATTTTTCACCAAAAGGTTATAACGATGTCATTGACAGGACAGTATTGCCGAAAAATACATGTTCATATTCTTATCAACATTTTATGAATTTAATAACACATCCATAAATTTCTGCACAAGATAAAAAAAGTATGTAAAAAAAAATCGATAAAAATGTTCCTGCCAATCATGTTTTGATATAATTATCAGTTTTTTTTTAACTCTTTAGGTCTCAGCAGTTTCCAGTCAGTTCCAGTAATTTCCATACAGGAATAGTAACTTCTGGCTGTGTTAGATAGAAAGTACTGACACTGACCTCAGGAAATGTTAACTAAGGGATTTGAGCATGCAGTTCTTGTAAAAACATAAAAATGTATGGTAGCAGTATATTGACACTCAAAAGACCATGACTACTACTAGGCCAGATACCCCTTCAAGTTATATTCATAAAATAAATTTCACCATTTTGTTTGCAACTTCTGTACCTTGACAGCATTCATTTATACCACTGTGAGTATGTCAGACACTCATAAACTGTGTTGTTTTATGTAAGGAAGGGCCTTACATCAGACTAATTGAACAAACATATTGGTATAAATGTAAGTGACTACAAGTTTAGAACCATCTATACCTGTCTTGTAATTGTAATTTCATCAAATTGTTCATATCCAAGGGGACTCTGTTTCTTGTCCTGGTTGTCAAATGTGATGCTGACAGTTGCCTTGGTGATACCCGCTTGTCCATTTTTGTATACCAGTTCTTGGAGATTTGTTGCTCTCACCTGAAAAAGAAAATCCAGTGCAATATGCACTTGATAAATTTGCACTTAGTTATTAACTCAAATGGAATATTATTTATATATACAGACTTTCAGCTTGGTTTCTACTTTTGATAAAGTACAGTACATAACTAAAGACTAACACCTTTGTCACACAACAAACAATTGTCATTTTTATTTAAGCAAACACCTAAGAGTGACAAAGGACATTAAAATATACTACAACAAATAACGAAAGTAGTGCCATGTAAATCGAGTACCTATTTGAAAGACTAGTTGCATGTATGTACCAACTGATTGTTTGCTGCCCATTTGTCATTAGCTGTCTTGTCACCACAACATGACTTTTTAATACCAAAAATATTTCAGTTATGTCGAGACGGTGTCAACCTAAACCAAAAATAGTGCTGCCAGCACTAAATAAGGCATGTATGATGTCATTAACACTTTACATGAAACAAAAGCTAGTCACATTTTTCTGACCCTGGCCTGACAGTTGTGAAAGTTAGTATTACATCAGCACCAACATTTTTATCAACTTTTGCATGCAGCAGCCCTACTATGAACCAGTATGTGAGCCAGGGATCTGCCTGGAGCCTACTCTACTGATTGTGCTACCAGGTTTATTCCTGGTCTCTAGCACATGTATCTTAATATATTATTAAATATTGTGAGTGATATGTTAACTGCCAGATAAGTGTGATGAAGTGAATCTAGAACAGAGAGTGTGAACCACATTTCAACATATATGAAGAAAATGGCACCCATGGCGTGATTAACATTTGAATGCGTATAGGCACTTCTTACAGCCTTACTGTTGGGTTAACCCCTTTGAGGGACGGTTAAGTGTCTGATTACAGAAATGTAGATCCATCCTGCGTTCGATCCCAGTGAGGGACAGGATTTTTCTTTCTTCTCCAGTCCAAGACTTACTATAACATTGATGTTATATTAACAGTATTAAGAACTTAAAGAGAAGTCAAACAACGTTATACACATTCAACTTACATGTGACAGGTTCGTGATGCCGAGAAGAAAGCAAATTGAATCCAGAATGTTTGACTTCCCACTGCCATTGAGACCTGTAATGGCGTTGAACAATGGATCGAATCCGAATATTTCAGTTCGCTGGGCATATGATTTGAACCCATCTATAACCATAGATTTGATATACATCTTGATCGTTGTCAGTTTTTTTGCTTTCAATTTCCTGTCATCGCATTTCAATGTTTTTGTTTTCAACTCTTCAAAATGTTAAAAGTGGCGCTCAAACAACAACACAACTGCGCATGTCAGAAAAGTGATTAAAATTCGGCCTCAAGACGTTTTGTAACAGTTTAATGGGTCGAGCAATTCGGCAATTTATTTTCAAAACCAACTAAATAAAAACTTTTGTTACATTGAAATATACATAATAATCAATTTTATATAAAAAAGTGCATTTAATAACTGTCATTCCTTACAAAACCTATCAACAACAACAAAGAGTAAGCTGACGACGCCGCGATCGCATTACTTCCATTCCGGACCATGCTATAATCATCCCGGACCACTTTGGTCGTCATTCCGGACCATATAATAATACTAGCATAATAATTCCAGACCATATCTATTTTATTAATAAAATATGTATCATGAACTTAGAAAAGAAGGAAAGAAGTAAAAATTCTTTAAAACTTGAGGTTTAAAACACCTGTCCTTAATAAAATCTATTGTTTGTTTTAGCGATTAGGTCAGTTTATAATTGTGTATATTAATTTGGACAAAATGTTTTGTTTATTTTTACATGGAAATGGCATCAAAAAATCGTGTCCATAAATCAAATAACACTTAAATATGCAAAATAAACACAGGCGTTTTGGCGGCACACTTTTATCAGTAACATTCGACTGTTGTTCGCACCTCTTTTTATTACTGTTGGTTACTGATCGACGAAGAGTCAGCTGGATGCGTGCGCTGTGCTGTATGGACCAGTGTAAAGTGAATTACTGACTTGTGTGATTGAGTTTTTACACATGCCTTTGCTTGTTCATTGTGCTTGTTGAGGTGCTTGATTAATTATGTGTGTCGTGTATATTTATTTGTTTTTGTTATATGTATTGATTTTGTGTTGTATTTGACTGGGATCACCATAATGTTTCAAAAATGTTGTACATTTTGTAACGTTTCTATGTAATTAATATACATGTAAGAACGTACTATTGTTTGAATGAAATATGTTGATAAAACATATTGTCTATGTATTTTTTCTCACTTGTGGACCCAAATCGTTTTTTTTAATTACGAAACTATTCTCTTAAAAAGTATAACCCTATGAATAATCCTTGTTGCAGTTTATGGAGAATTATGAAGGTTTCCTATTATAGTAATGCGCAAAGTTCGTATCCTTAAATATTGGTTTAGAAATATGAATAATTCAAGTGCAATGTTACATAAATTGTTTAACATGAAAGATAATAAAGGTAATTATATACTTAAGTGGTCTCAAAACATGAAGACACATACTAATAACCTTGGCTTATCCTATCTTTTCACCCAGGGTACGTTATGCACCCAACAATTAAACTACATAATTCAGCGAATATATGATCAACATATTCAGTGTTGGGTATATTCCATCGAAAATTGCAGCAAACTAAATACATATTGTACGTTTAAAATATGCTTCCAATTGGAACCTTATTTGTTAAAAGTTGATAATCCTCGACATAGTAGAGCTCTGTCTCGTTTAAGATGTTCTGCTCATAGTTTGGCAATCGAAGAGGGGCGATATAAAAATATTGATAGACATTACAGAAAATGTACTTTTTGCAACTTAAATGCTATAGAGAGCGAGTATCATTTTATTCTCGTGTGTCCATTATATAAAGAGCTAAGAAGCCAGCTTTTACCTCGGTATTATTGTTCTTGGCCAACACGTACAAAATTAAGATTATTATTGCAAAACACTCAAACAGGAATTGTTAAAAGATTGGCAAAGTTTGTATATCTTGCATTTGAGAAACATGAATCGATGTTGTAGTTAATAAAAAATGAAAATATTTTTTCTTTATATAACTTTTATTAAAAGTTTCAGTGTCAATACTGTAGGTAGTCAAAGTGTTATGTTTTCTAGGTATGTATAATTACTCTTATAGATTAGATAGATGATTTAAAACATCATAGTTAACTATGTTTATATGTGATCCGTTTTCTGTAGTATTCATTCCAGATTTTAATGAATTCATACTTTTCTCATTACATGTATTTATAAGTGTTTGTTTGTGACGCCATATGTATGCCAATGAACTTTATGTTTATGCCTAATAAAGAATTGAATTGAATTGAATCAGGCGTCTCAACAATACACATGAGGTGAGAAAGTGACACATAAAATACCGACACAATAGTAATTAAAACAGGTGTGAACAACCGCCTAGTGTTACTGATAAATGTATGCCGCCAATACGCCTGTGTTTATTTTGCAAAATTTGTTCTTTGATTTACGGACACGATTATTGGATGCCATTTCCCATGTCAAAATATACAAAACATTTTGTTAGCATATATCATGTCCAAATCTATACACAATTATAAACTGACCTGATTGCTAAAACAAACTATATGTTTTTAAGGACACGTGTTTTAAACCTCAAATTTTAAAGAATTTTTACGCCAATAAAAGAGGGGTTTACAACGATCTAGGAAATATAGTTTGATCTTACATCATCTAGACTTCTTCCCTAAGTTTTGACTATTATTTCATAAATCAAATAAATATGGTCCGGAATGATTATTATATGGTCCGGTATGACGATCAAAGTGGTCCGGGATGATTATAACATGGTCCGGAATGATGGTCCGGAATGCAGATGGTCCGGAATGAGGATACACCCCGCGATCTGACGACCCCACAAAAAAGGGTCCCAAGATTCTCTTAATTTCGTATTTTTTTCACTAATTTTGAATATTTTAATCAAAAGATAGTTTCCACATCAGTGCAAATCCCTCATTTTGACAGCCATCTTTGATGGTAACTTCAAGGGATGTCCATTTGAATTGAAGGGTAAGTTTTATTTTCTTGTAATACAGCACATATTTCCCGATTTCGGCCTGCATTAGCTTCTGCCCACAAAGATGGCTGCCTTAATCTGTCTTATCAGTGTCGATGACATCACATGGAAACTAAATATTGTAAGTCACATATTTGATGTAAAAGAAAAAACGTTTTAATTTAACCAAGTTTTACCAAGTTATCGACTTAAATATGTTATTTTATGTTTAATGGAATGTTGTTTGTAGGTTATCTGCGTTGAGTTGTTGTCAATATTTTCGGAAAATAAACAGAGCGTGAATAAATTATATTCTTTGAATAAAGTTTAATTTAAAATAATGATGCAGTTACAATTTATCTTTTATGAATCGCAGACACTTCGACACAATGTATTCAGTTAAAAGAATAGCCACACGCAAACAGGTATTTATGACATTGCCTTGGTTAACGTTTTTACACATTTCAGCACTCAGGCTGTAAAACATGTGTATTTGGTAAGACGGATCTTATGGGTATAAAGTTATAAAGTTACTGTCTAAACAGACTGGGTAAATATTGATTACCTTAAGCAGCGTACAGTAAATAGCCTTGATCAAGATCTAACCTATTGTTACACCACTAGACAAATAAACTACGTTGTATTGCATAGCAATGCCTACAAATTCACCAATTTAATTTATTTAAAAAAAAAAAGAAAAATGCATGTCTTAGCATAATTTTAATTTTATGTTTATGTTTGGTATTATAATCAAAAGAAAAAATGCACATGTTTCAGTTTTTTTTTAAATTTATCAAATAAATCATTTTCCGATCCACTTGTGGTAATATTTTGGTATAGTTTCTTTTCAAGCCAACCTTACTTTAACTATAAACACATAATGGTCTATGAATGTTTTAACGCGACAATCCAATTCACTTGATGCCCAATGATAATCCTTTAATCACCACCAGTTCTTTGAAATGTCCAGTAAAGAAACCAATCTATAAAATCAACACATGTCTTGGAACAGTGAAGGCATGCGACTTTGCGATCATGTGTTAATGCTGTTCTGTCCACATATACGCCAATCCTCGTGTGAGCGATGCTAAAACTTTTGATTACCACGTGATGCTCGTGCTGGCATTTAAAACAGAACACTGACGCAGGTTATGTACGTGAACACATGTCTTCTTTAAAAATGGCTTTGCTATACCATTTAGTATTAGTGTTTGGATTCAACGGAATAACACGCCGTAATCGTCCGTCAAAACAAAGTTTGTGCTGCCGTGTATTAAAACCGAATATTTACGAGGACGGTGCTGGAAATGTTAGGAGTTATTTGCATTATTTGTGCTATGATGTAGGCAATTTGGAAAAAAAAGATGACATGTTTCACCGATTATTTTTTCGCAGATTTGGCATGTATTTGTGTTTGAATTTGAATGTTTAGCAAAAGCATATGACTGGTGCATACTCTTGGTGTTTGCAAATGACAAATACCAGTCTTGTATCATGTTGGAACGGCATCATTCGAGCATCCACCCTTTGCATAAAGGCAACAAGAACATACCTCGCCATAGCTGTCTACAACGCCAGAAATCTAACAAAAACCTTCTGCAGCGCCAAAAAACATTGCACTGTCTGATTCGAAGACCACCTCTGTGTGACTTTATCAATAACAATAGTGAAGAGGGCACCACTTCACCCGTTACTAAGTTTACAAGTAAGTGTGACAATTACACTGGCACAGGACCTGACGTATCTCCACGAGTCCGCCATCTTCTATTAAAACACAGCAAATTTGGGTTCATTAAAAGCTTTCTTAATCTTAGCATTAGTAAAGATATACTCGACAACGATATTGTTAAAACAGATAGTGATCAGCTTGTTTCGAAAGACAACATAAGAAATTTCAAATACGACGCTGCAACATTCGCAAAAATTATAAACAAGGAAGATTTTGAGCTTGGACGGGTTTTGGGCGCCGGCGGCTTTGGCTCGGTGTATCTGGGGACATTCAGAAATAAACAATGTGCCATCAAGGTATTGCACAAATACACAAAGAACCCAGCAGCCCAGGTTGAGAGCTTCAAGGCCGAACTGCTCGTCATGCGATTTGATCACCCAAACATTGTCAAAACCCTTGCTGCCACACATATTGACAGTTTTGACGATGGTGCATGGATAGTTATGGAGTATGTCGGCAAGACCAGTCTTCAGGGTTTGATCAACGACCCGGAAGAGAACATGGAGGCAGATCGACGACTGAAATTCGCTGTACAGATCTCAAGTGCCATTGACTACGCACACAAGAACAAAGTCGCACACTTGGACCTGAAACCTGCCAACATCCTAATCACGCCCAAAGACGACTGCAAAGTTGGTGATTTTGGATGTTCCCAACGTGTCGAATTAGACACGGGGATTGTTAGTCCGACCAACCGCTCGATCCTGACCGGAACATTTGCCTACCGCGCTCCGGAGCTGCTTCGCGGAGAGCCGCCCACATTTAAGGCGGATATATACTCCCTTGGCGTTACAATGTGGCAGATGCTGAGTAGGGAGACCCCGTTCAGCAAGATTAATCAGCACGTAATTGTGTTCGGGGTTGTAGCCAATGGTCTTCGACCGCTTGACCCCAACGCAGAGGAGACGGATCCGTTCGAGTTAAGCTACAAGGATTTATATGCTCAGTGTTGGCACCCCTGTCCGCTCAACCGTCCGTCGGCGGAAGAGCTCGTAGAGGTACTGAAAATATGGAAAGAAAACTTATAAGCTGGGCCTCGGTGGAGGGAGTTGTGATGCCGATTCATGCCATTAGTAACGCGTTTCGGATCTAGGACAAGATATTTACCAATTGTGTTAACATGAACCATGTGTACATTTTTCAAGAATATACGATTTTCTGCATAGCAGTGGTCAATCATGGATTATTCCATTTGATTCCTTTTTTTAAAGATACTATTGCATTCCACTGAATATTCATTATTATCCTATTTTTTCCTTTTTGAAAATATATCTGATGAAAAATCGTTAATCCACCTGTTTCTGACTTTTGCATTTCAATGGCAATTTTGGATAAATGAACGTGTTTCCTATTGAAAATATGTTTTGATTTCTACGTCTAATTAGACAACCATGTTATGCTATTTACTGTCACATTTTTATGCAGGCATTTAAAGTCACTATAGGTTAAAGAGCTGCTTTGTCGTTCTGCTATTTATTTGCTATTTTTGTGCTATTTGTGTTGGTTTTTTGTAAATAGTCCTGTTGTGTATTGTTTGATAACACATTAACAATCTCTGTTTTTCCCTTCACCTGTCTCTTATCTTCCTCACAAGCATCCTCATTTCCTCCTTAACTGTCACTATATACGCTCATTTTCCTTTGCATATATAATTATATATTGTAAATATTTGTACTTGTAGATAATAATATATTTATTTTATATATTTTCTTATGCCGTTTATAAATCCCAAGCACTTTCACTAATACAATTAACCCCTTCAATGTACAGTGTAAGTACGGGTTTCTCATTGTTTCTGTTATTTATAACATTTTCCTTTATGTGTACTTCTTCTTGTCTTTCATTTGCTCTCTATTCATCACATGCGCGTTTATTTAAATAGTATAAACATGCATTTTCTTCCTATCTCTTCATCATACTTTTTTTTGTTTAAAGCATGATCATGTTTGTTCCCGCTACCAGGGAACAATTTACAAAATAGCAAGTGCTTAGACAAATAGTTTATATCCAGCTCAACCGCTAGGGGAGGTCTGACCAGAATCAACACTTTTTGCTGCTCAGTCCCTAAATGTATGTCTAGAACCTACAACTGTAGTTGTGAGCAGAATATTAATACACACAAGAATCAAATCACGTGATAACTCAGGAATGTAAATATTGGTAGTATTTATGTATATAGATATACTTTTACAATGGTTTTGGCTATGTGACATATATGTGGTTTAATGGGGACCCTATCGGCTTCGGCCAATGACATTTTTTTTTTTTTGCGGAAAAAAATTAAATTTAAATATTATTTTGAAGTGTACTAAAAGTATACAATAATATTTGAAAACACATATGACAAAGAAAAGGCCCCAAAACAGTAATAATTATGTTCAAATTTACCTAAAAAAATAAAGCGTAATTTTTTTTATTTTGTTTCGTTAAGAGTCAATAGTAAGTTCTAACAGCCATTTTTAAACTTTTCAATCCAACTATAACATGTTCAATAATTTTCCTCAATGTCAAAATCAAAATAAGACTACATTTAAATGGTTAGAGTAAAATAGGTTATGGCTGCTGTAATCCAATTAAGTGTCTCAGGGATAAGTTCTCGATGAACGTTTTCTTTACAATTTTGGTGCTGTCCTTTGGATTTGTATAGTACGATCCATGTACTTTTTGAGAATTGTATAGTTTCATTCGATGGGCGTTAGTGGCCAAGAGGTCAAAGGCGCGGTCAAACCATCATCCCGGCCTAACGCATGTTCGAACTACAGTCTGTAAAAATGCTATGATGTTCTGCAGTATTTATGCATACTGTTGGTTGTTTTTTTGCAAAAAAATCTTTGTCATCTATAAATATGAATCAAATCAACTTTATTATATTGAATATATTTTCATTGCGCATAACGCATAATTCGTTAAACCTATATGATACTAGAACTGTTTGTGTTTTATATAATCTATTTACAAAATTACATATACTTCGAAAGAATATATAGGCATTTAGCCAGTTTGCATAAGGAAAATACTTTAATGTTTATTTGATTGATAAATGTGCATTCTTATTTTGTTTAAATCTCACTTGATTTACGCACTGTTCTAAAAATATATATTTTTCAGACATGAAAAAATTGTTTGCACACTTTTTATGTTGAATTTACAGGTGTTACTTTAACGTAAAAAATAAAAGCGAACAATGGAATTAAAAAACCCGTCTTGTTTTGTTTTATTCCTATGCACTACTATTGCTGAAATGTAAGTTTCACTATGTTTACAAATTTGCTCCAGGTGTGGAACGGCCTAGGTTCGATCCCGGGACGAAACATTCAGCCATATCTACCAATTACAGACGTAAATACTTGCCGATACTAAGTTTAGAAATTCTTCAAATGGCCATCTAACAATCGAAAATAAAAACGTTAATATTGAACACAATGTTTATAACTCCTTTACAGTTAATATACCTATCAATAATGATTACTCATTTTAACTTAATTTACTATTATACTATCGAAATATGTAGGTACACTCTTTGTAGCAATTTCCGACTTGTAAGTCCTAACTTTGTGGTAGAGGTTTTAATCACCAAGAAACACACACACACACACACACGCACGCACGCACGCACAGACATTTTACCATTTAATGAACTCAGGCGATTCAATGTTTCACGCGTATTGATTTAGCTTAGGTGCTAGAGCGTCGGCTTGCGGATCGGGAGGTCGCGGGTTCAAATCCCGGCCGGGTCAAACCAAAGACTTTAAAGTTGGTACTAGTGGCTTCCCTCCTAACGCTCGGGGCTAAGGGTACAGCATTACGCCTGGCTCGTCGGTGTCAGTATAATGGACCGGCCGGGTTCAGTCCCTGGGCACCTCATAAGTGCCCCTGTGCTATCATGATAGAAATGTCGCTGCGCAGTATTGGCAAACATGCCGGCTAATCCCATCTCATCCCCATCCCACCCAATTCTGGGCCTGATAATATGTAACTTCTGTCCGATATTGTTCCACGCACCTGATTGATCAGATTTTAATTCACATAGAAATATGACCAATCAGATGCAAGAATCGATTTGAAATATTGTATAAGAATCTGACCAATCAGATGCCGAAGGATATTCTAAAACTCCAGATGCACAATCTTAAAGGTGTTATCCGACAGTGTGGACCTTTTTTGCTCTCTATTTATTGTAACCCCAAAGGATCCCGCGAAATGCTATTTACCGGTGCCCTATATCTATGCTAAAAGTAATGCAAAACACCACTCCTTTCATTACAAAAGTATTTCCTATAAGGACCACGCTGCACAGAAAGCTATTTTTAAACTAAGAAAACTACATGACCACTTTCTTCTTAGATCACATTACATGATCATCCTTGCAATCAGCCCTGGCGTCGGTTTCTATTTTTAACTGAATCCCCATCGTGTGTAAATTATAGATTTGGAAGCAATAGACATTTCAATCGACATATTTCACGATTTGTACCGTCTTCCAATTGAGGTAATGTTATTGACAGCGTTTACTTTAACAAAAATATGTGTATGTAGCAGTTATGCACGAAATCCTCAGAACAGGTGTAAGATGTTACGTGTATAAGATCTAGGCAAACTGTCTGATATTAGTTTTAATCTTATATTATTAAGCGGGAAATGTCGGCTAAAAATAGACATCGACGTCACAGTGGATGACGTAGATGAGCTAAAACATAAGTGGTCACGTGGTTGTCTTGGTTTAAACATAGCTAACTGTGCAGCGTGGCTAGATAGGAAATACATGTTTGTAATGACAATTGTGGCGTTATGGTTCACTCTACAGAGATGTGTAGAACATCAATAAACAGCATTTTGCGAGATCTTATTAGGTAACAATAGTTTATTAAAATGTTTAATAAAATATTTCTGGTCCAAACTATCGGATACCACCTTTAAAATCTAAATTACTCCCTGCGATAGACTTAATCTGCATTAACTTAAATAAGCAGGGCCAGTTGTTGAAGAAAGAAAATGTATTACTTTTATATACGAGGTATATTTAATATTTTTGAAGTAGACAGTGTCATTTTGTAAACAAAAGAAATTCTGGAATGTGGTCTAATTCTCTACATAGCCGGGCGGGTAATGGATTGCAAAACCAGCTGGACATTTTGGGACTTTGCAACATTTTCCAGGGGCTGGGTCTTCCATCCTGCATACGCTGGGAAGTGTCCAAGTGTAACATCTAAAACAAAAGACAGTAACTCAATAAAAACACAACTACATGTAAAAAAGTTCAGTAGTCAGTCGGTCGGTCGGCCAGTCAGTCAGTCGGTCAGTCAATCAATCAAACGTTTATTTGGTGCCAGAATCTCAGGTCTCGAATGTTTTGATTTTTATCGATTCTTATTACACACCACATTTTGAAAAAGCACCGTTTCAGGTGCTAATATTGACATTGTTTTCTCCCTTTAACACGCTATGAAACATGTTTATAACTTTTATTCCCAGGAATCTGTTTTCCTGTGTTAGATAAAGAGGATTTGTAATGTATAATAATAATGTATAATTTTATTTCACATATATAACACCGAACAAGATTTGAAATACATGTACATATTTTTGTGCTATTCTGTAAAAACTCGTACACCAATAATATCATGCCAGTAAGTATTTTTCCTCATTTTTTCTCCCCCACTTCGTCTTTTGTTCTTCTTCCTTTTTTCATCCTTTCACACTCCTTTTTTCACACTCCTTATTCTTCTCCTTCATTCTTCTCCCTTCTTCGCCGTTTTTCTTTTTTTTTTCTTTTAGCTTTTCTTCTTTTTCTTATTTCTTTAGCTGTTTGCAATGCTGACTTTATAATATCAGTATTTTGTTATATAAAAAAACAGTGTTTTTTTTTACAAAATCAATTATACTTCGTATATCTAAAACATACAGTGAAGTGCATCGGTACTGGCCCTGTTCTGCGTTGAGACATTCACATTCAAAAGTACAGCCGTCTCTCCATTTCTCTCCTTGACTGTAGCTCTGTCCTGCGTAGAAACACCGGTCTGCAAAAATAGTTCGCAAATATGTAATTTAGTAATTAAGTATATTTTAACACTTTTAGCACTATTTTATTAGGCTACAATCAAGTTGTCAAAGGACAGAATCTTAAAAATATAAGGGGTGTCCGTAGTGCAGTGGTGGAGGCCCATGACTGTTGAAACTCACACCGCGTGGGTTCGAGTCCCGTTTGGGACAAAGGGCTTAATGAGAGAATATCACCAAGCAGACCTGCAATGCGCCGGTGGTTCTACGCAGACATTTGTCTGGGGTCTTTCTCCACACAACTAGCTGGGCGTCGCTATTATGATTGTAATTGGTCGCTGCAATGTATTTCAAAATATATAACTGCAATGGAAATATATCTTAAAACTTTAATCATATATTAGATAAGAGACAACTAAGTTGCTTAAATATGACGTTTGATGAAACAATTGTTATAGAACAGAACACAAATTTATTCTTCCAGGTACAAGTCTACTTTTCACAATGGAGACACGAAATAAGTGATAATGAAAAAAAAAAACATGAAAAAGGATTTTTAAAGAAACCATGCAAGATACCGTTAAGTCCTACAATATATTGCAATTATACAACTATTGTTATGGCATCACAAGTGACTTATTAAAACATATTTTCCCATAAACTTAAAATTTAGGGAAGAGCGCTAGTCTTCCTTTTAATTAAAGCTTCAACGTGCATTGCGCAATCTATAATAGAATTTTAATTGCACAAGCTGGTTCAGAATAAGCCACAGTTAAAATACTTATACTTATTTTTATAAAGACGGCGTAATTAAAAAAATATCATTGTTACCTTGGATGCAGAGAAAATCGTGTTTCATGTAAGAAAAATTCTGTAAAGATATCGCTATAACTTAATTGCATTTTTACTTTTGTACTAATAAAGGTGATATCCGACAGTTTGCCTATATAAATACACGTAACAATATGTTTCTTGTTTAAGGGAATCTGGGCATAATTTATACATAAACTTGTACTGTAGTCTAAGCAAAAAGACGATCTTGAATTCTACATCCATAGTACACGGTACAAATCATGATAATAAAAGCCACCCTATATGCCCATTCTTTCCAAATCTATAAATAAACAGAATGGAGCTTTTTGCTAAAATTAGATATTGACTTAACGTGATCCGAAAAGTAAATAGTCACGCGGTGTAGTTAGTTTAAACATTGCTTGCTGTGAAGCGTGGCTCAGATAGGATATGTTTGTAGTGATCGAAGGGTGGAGTGTTGTACTTTAATTTTAACTTTTTAGATGTAGGACATCAATAATTTTGCATTTCGCGGTATCTTCTAATGTAGCAATAATTAATTTGGTTGTTTGCGAGAAAGAAATGGTCCGAACTTTCGGTTGTCACCTTTAAGAAGCTTTATTTTTCACTTAGACGTTTTTGAATCAATAAATTGCCTTTCGCGGCATCTTTTAATGTAGCCGTACATTATTTTGATGTCTGATTGAAAAACAAATGGTCCGAACTGTCGGACACCACCTTTAAGAATATCCTGTTGACAGTGGAATAGATATTATAATATTAGAATTTAATATCTACTGTTCAGAGTTGACGAGGTAAAGTTTGTGCTACAGTGAGGCGAGGCACAACATTCTCCGGGTGGAGTCACCATCTGACAGTTGTCCGGAACTGACGTGAAAGTAGGGCACCTGAATAAAAAAAGACAGTTGACAACCGTCGGTAGTCATATACACGCGGCTCGGCGCACACAAACGGCCACCCATCCATAAACCAACCACACTAACCGCTGCAAAACAACACAATGTTGGAAGACGCTTAAACCAAGTCGCCAAATAGTTATTTTAGCAGCAAGGCTGGCTTAAAGTGCTTGTGACCGTTACACAGATTTCCGTAGCCTAGATATCACATGGAGCTCTGGATGATTTTGTGAACTTATTTAAAAGAAAATAAAACATATTTTTAAACGAAACAAAATATATTAAAATGATCGAAAAGCATGTATTATTTACTCAGGCAATTTAGCATTTTATCTATTAAATCTATTGACTAGGATATGCCGTGAACGCGTCTGCGAGAAATTCATCAATATTTTTCAGAATATTGCTTATAATTAATAACATAAATTTTAAATTGAAGGGCATCCACGGATGTCCTTTTTTGTATTTCTGTTGTTGTTTTTTTCTTTCGAAATCACCAGTTGTGACTACGGCCCGAAAAAGTGTCGCACCGGGATAAGCTATCGGGAAAATCTCATTTTTAATTGCTGTCGTTGTTTCACTGGCATCTGGATAAGAAATGTGTTATTTGAAAGTTACCAAAAAGTAAAATGTTTAAAAAAACACTGCACAGTCATGTCTTTACCTCATGTACATTCTTGTATTTATAAATGTATAAGAGCGTCTACGCATTTTGAAAGTTAATACATGTATAAAACAATAAATCAACATGATAATAGCGTGTATTTCTTTCTTCGCATAACTTTAATTTTTAAGTGAAAAACACACATTTCCAGCGTAGTAAGCTTTGGTGCATTTTTGTTTTTGACTGGGTACATTATCAGCACAATTTAAATGTCAGTGTGTATACCGTATTTTACCTGTCGTGACACACGTATCTGCCCACAGAGTTATCGATACACGAACACGTGTAAAGACACCCGTCATCCCAGTGATCTCCAGTGTGGTACACCTGTCCCTTGTAGTAGCAGCCGGGACCAAGGGGCACAACTGTGATATCCGCAAGGAAGATAAAGGGAAACAACTGTATAATACGTGTAAGACGTAATAAAAGCAAAGGGGTCGAGCACCTGCATAACATACAAGATAAAATGGTGCAACTGCATAAGTTAATGGAAATGCAAGATACAGATAAAAGTGAAAAACTATGTTCATTGTCTGACAGATAAAGATAGCAACTGTGTAACACATAATAAAAATAACGGGAGCAACTGTGCAGCACAGAAAAAAGGTAATGCGGAGCAAGTGCACAACACACAGCATGTTAAGTGGATGGAAATAACCGTGTAACACGCAATAGAGATAAGTGGAAATAACCATGTAACACGCAATAGAGATAAGTGGAAATAACCGTGAAACACGCAATAGAGATAAGTGGAAATAACCATGAAACACGCAAAAGAGATAAGTGGAAATAACTGTGAAACACGCAACAGAGATAAAAGGAAATAACCATGTAACACGCAATAGAGATAAGTGGAAATAACCGTGAAACACGCAACAGAGATAAGTGGAAATAACCGTAAAACACGCAATAGAGATAAGTGGAAATAACCGTGAAACACGCAATAGAGATAAGTGGAAATAACCGTGAAACACGCAATAGAGATAAGTGGAAATAACAGTGAAACACGCAATAGAGATTAGTGGAAATAACCATGAAACACGCAACAGAGATAAGTGGAAATAACCATGTAACACGCGATAGAGATAAGTGGAAATAACCATGAAACACGCAAAAGAGATAAGTGGAAATAACCATGTAACACGCAATAGAGATAAGTGGAAATAACCGTGAAACACGCAACAGATATACGTGGAAATAACCATGAAACACGCAACAGAGATAAGTGGAAATAACCACGAAACACGCAATAGAGATAAGTGGAAATAACCGTGAAACACGCACTAGAGATAAGTGGAAATAACCATGAAACACGCAATGGAGATAAGTGAAAATAACCGTGTAACACGCAACAAAGATATGTGGAAGTAACCGTGAAACACGCAATAGAGTACGTGGAAATAACCATAAAACACGCAATAGAGATAAGTGGAAATAACCATGTAACATGCAATAGAGATAAGTGGAAATAACCGTGTAACACGCACTAGAGATAAGTGGAAATAACCGTGTAACATGCAATAGAGATGAGGGGAAGTAACAATGTTACACGAAACAGTAATAAGGGGATGCAACTATGTAACAGTTAACGCTTAATTAAAAAACAACAAAACAAAAACAATTAATAAACAAAAACAATTAGACCCATAAAGGCATCGATCTGCATTTTCAAACAGCAAAAAGGCAAAGTTCGTAAAGCCACAGTGAAAAATGGATTTAAATACTACCCCAGGTTACTAGATTTATATGAGAACATGCAGTCCTTAAAACAGTGTGTTGTCTTTAGGAGTAACAAAAAGCGTTGCAGGGGCTTGTAACATCGACTAGCCAAATAGCCACAAGCTTCTCGTGCTGGATGTGTCATATGTATACGTCACTTATACACAGTACCATTGATCAATGAACAGTACACTAGATTGCTCTAAAATGACGCAATAATTTAAATTAAAAAAATAAATAAACATGAAGTGCGGCTCGTTATTGCCAGGTAAAAGGCTTAACTGCTATAAGGCAGCTTTCAAGCTTCATTTTAAAATGTAAGTAAAGTTTATTTTAGACGAAGAGAAAGGGTGGTACAAAATGTACCTGTGGTATGTGTTGTTGTATGTGTTGGAGTAGTGACCGGAAACTGGGTGAGCGGAGCGTCTGGAAACGGAAAAATGTTCACTGTGGAATACAATTTGTATGGGGTCAGTAGTGTAGCAGGCTGTAACAGGAAATTGCAGCTGCTCAGTGGTACCCTTATTCGGAGAAAGAAAAACGAATATGCCGCAGTTACACGTGTAGCTTGCAATTTAATGGTGGTGGCCGGCAGTTTGGACCAAAACTTTGTTTCTCAAATAACCAACTAAGTCATTGTTACCTGGAAAGATCTTCAAAATGCTCATCATTGATGTCCTACATCTGTCTAAACAGTGAAACATAAAGCCCCACTCGTCATTGCCAACAGGTATTTCCTATCTGAGCTACGCTGCAGAGATAGCTATTTTTAAACTAAGAAATCTACGTGAAACTTACTTTTTAGATCGCGTTATATCGTTATTATCGGTAATCCGCTCTGATGTTGATATCTATTTTTAGCAGAGACCAATATCATGCTTATTTACAGATTTGGAAAAAAATGACATTTTAGGATGTGTTTTTTTTCGCGATTCGTGCTTTCTAACAATATAGGTAGAGATTAAAATCGTCTTTATGTAGACTCTCAAACGATTTTTTTGCAGAAAATATGGCCTTATTCCTTATAGCAGTGGTAAGATATTGTGATATGTATTTGATATAGACAAAATATCAGATACCTCCTTTAGAAAATAAAAGCAGTCATCAATAGGAAGTCGCGGCTGTTTGGCGAGGTTTTGTTTAACGGGAGAAACTAAGTTCTATGGTTGTGCTATGCGAGTAGTTGAAAAAATAACTAGTTGAAGTTTGTTTGTTGTTGAAAATGATATATAAAACTACATAACCGCACTTCACATCTGAATAACTGTTTCACTACCTATCCAATGAGTGTGATGTCTATAAATGACATTTACACATATACACATGACGTATTTTATGGCATGGGTTGTTCGTTGGCATATTTATTTGGGCTCAACAAAAGAATATATTTCACCAAAGAATCGGCCAAGTTGCTTTCCAATAGTATGACATCATTTGAATCCTACTGTTTGAATCATACCTGTGGTATGATGCGGTGTAACTGTTGGGACGGTGACCGGAGATTGTGTGAAAGGTGTACCTGGAAACAGACAGGGGCAAAAAGATAACGCTTTCGTAACCACGCGGCTGTGTTCGGACAATCCTGAATAATCCATACTTTCATTATTTTTATTACATTTTATAATTTAATTAATATATTGAGTAAAAGTCATCAGGATATCGCTAAATTCTAATTGGCACAGATCCCAACGCATTTTAATGTGTAAAAAAGACAGACCTATAAAGATTCCATTGTTGCTACCATCAATCTCTTCAGTGCTTAGATTTACGGATCAAATATAATTGCGTATACCTGTATTGTTACAAAGTTTTCTGTTACAATTCTCTCCACTGCAACATGCCAGACATAGTCCAGCGGCCCGGGCCGTTAGTAAGCTTCTGTATGTGGCCAGTGGGAAACAGCCCTGCAATTATAGACATCATCATCCTCATCACCATCATCACCATTACCACCACCATCATCATCATCATCATCATCATCATCGTCGTCGTCGTCGTCGTCGTCGTCGTCGTCGTCGTCGTCATCGTCGTCGTCATGATCATATCATAATCATCATCACCACCATTATTATTTTCATCAACAACAACAGCAGCGTCGTCATCGTAATTAATGTAACAAGACAAAATTTATTTATGTGCATAAGATGTGGTACATCTTTAATATCAATCTTTTAACTCGGGTCGCTTTAAGTTGTGGAAGTGCACTTTGCATTTTGTCTGCCTTTTGCAAAAATCGGCTTTTTGATTGAAAATCAGACAAGACTTTTCCTCAAGACAAGACGTGTTTCCTAAATTCGCTGATATTCTTAGCCACTCACCGAGTGGGTTCGAGTCGTGGTCGGAGTGTTTACTACATGTTGGTAGGTCTATCTGAAAATCCTCTATCGCTATAATACGCATTCGCCGGACATCGCTATAATAAACATTAGCCGGACATCTCTACAATATACTTAAGCCGAACATCGCTATAATAAACATTATCCGGACATCGCTTTAATAAACATTAGCCGGACATCGCTACAATAACAATTAGCTGGACATCGCTATAATTAACATTAGCCGAACATCGATTTAATAAACATAAGCCGAACATCGTTATAATAAACATTAGCCGAATTTCGCTATAATCAGCAAGATTGTGTCGCTGCCATGTACTGCAATTCCTAAACAAAATATTTTACCTTAGTAGCACATCCCAGTTGAAATCGACGTTCCCCAAACACATATTTCTCCTGCGTGTAACACTCCTGGAATACAATACAATACATTTAATAATTATTTTAGTTGACCGTAGAGCAAAATTTTATACGACTTGATAATGATATTTCATTGGTCGCTTCATAATCCGATGAAGATTTCAGTCCATTGACAAAGCATGTTCTTTCATTGTTTCGACAGACGTGTCAAAATGTCGACGTTATTATTATACTTCTAGTCTACACGCTGAAAAGTACGGATTTTGTAAGCAGTATTATGATTGGCCAATTCTTGTTCTAATCAGTTCGGTAAGCCAACAGAAAATTTACTAGTAAACCCACGGTCTACGAAGGTAGTAAAACGAAATAGTCGAACGTGGGTATCCGACGATGGGACCTTTCTCGCAAAAAGTTCTTGGTGTTGTATGTTACATGTATTGTTAAGTCTTGGGCCATTTATATCAACACTGGGTATACTCAGTGTTTTCAAATTGCATACATTGTTGCTTACGGATAATTGTCGATTTAAAAGTTAGTAATGTACGGTCTACAGTTAATACAGAGTAGAGTGGAATATATTTGATCGCAAGTTTATATTTCGCGTCCTATTTTATCGTCAATATACCATTTATTGCATATTTAACTTTGATATTTTTATGAATAGTCCTTATGCAGTTTTAAAGCATTTAGTTTTCGTAATTTGAAGGATGAATTTATGTAAATAAAAAAAAAAATTGTATCATTACCGTCACTATTCGTATGAAGTTAAAGTCAACATATCAGTTTCAACTTTGTCAACATTTTTTTTTCGTCACCAAAACACAGTTGGCAGGCTGAAACTACTTTCATGTATATTTCTACGTACCTGTCCGAGCTGACACTCAGTGACGGCTCCACAATGGGTGGGATCCTCAACAGACGTGCATTGGAGACACCGGGGCCCGTGCTGGGTCGGAGCTAGAATAAATATGTTTAACTTTATTGAAAACATATGTATATGTACAAAATAATGTATGGAAAAATAGTTAAACGCTTTTTTTTAGAGAAGTAATTGTACTTTCAAACCATCCGCGCTTTTCGATTCGTTCCACGATAGGATTGAGTCTAAAATCCTTTTAATCTTTGTCGAGTCGCCGACGTGTAACTCTTCTGTCTGCTTAGGCTCACACCGCGTTGGTTCGAGTCCCACTCGGGGCGAATGACTTAATGTGGGACGGTCCCAAGCTGAACTGCGGTGCGCCGGTCGTTCTAGCCAGACATTTGTCTGCGGTCTTTCCCCACCAAAATAGCTGCACGTCGCTAAATTGATCATAATTGTCGCTGCGATGGATTAAGAAAAACAACAACAAAACGACGACAACAACAACAATATTTGTCATTATGATGGTCGTAAGCATTAAGTAAGGTTCGGAAATGACGATTCACTTTTAGAAAGTAGGTTACGATAAGGGAATACATGCTGAAGTTATAAAGGTAAATTATTATGTTCTATACAATTACAAAGAGCCAAATTGTACACCCCGACCCACCCCAACTGTTGGTTTTTGTCACACTAGAAAGAGTAACTTAAAGTTCAGTTGGAAAAAATCTAATGTACCTGGTGTATCGCAGAGTTCCTTATTGCAAAAGTCCGTGTCGCAACACTGACTGCATAGAGATATATCACGGCGGCCTACAAGAACTGAGGTTGTCTGACATACCTATAAAGTTGGAGATATTTGTGTTTTCGGATTTGATGATGTATCTTATTAGCAAATTTACGAATCCGAAACATAGCCAACAACACAAAAATCTTTAAAACACATATGCTTAACTACAGAAGTTCTGAACAATTGGAACACTTATTTGACAAACCCAGTAAGGTTTTCGTGCGTGTAAGTGCTAGAAACGTTTCAGCATCGTCTATAGAAAAATATCGATAATTTGTTTAAGCTGATGTAGAAATGTAGGTTTGTATTCATACTAACATGAAACTAACGTATCATCCATTTACTAGTATATTTTTCTAATGATCACGGGGTTCGTTCAGGAATAAACTCCATGTAAGAGAACCCTGTTTTTTTTTTTTTGCAAAACAAGAAACATGCTACATATAGTGAAATAAATTAACTAAAAACAAACGTTTTTATTAAAATAATTATCGTTACATTATGACCTATAATCATGATAAATATTGCAAACTTACCGGATGTGGCATGCAGCCGCTTCTATAGTAAGGAACCCCGTTTGGCTGGACTTGGAGAGTGGCAAAACAGTACTGTAAACATAATGTCAAATAACTAAACATATCAGCGACTTACTTACAGTTTTATGTAGGCACATGACCAGGACCAACAATCCGCACTTCATGCGTATTTCAATTATTGCGTCACGTTTGAGCCAATTGGTGCATTCAACGGAACACGGAACAGACGCATGTCGTATATTATCATATGCGCAGTTCGCATATATACCATGTTGTCAAACTTTAAACTGTCAATATATTTAAACAGCGTCTCGACGCTATTGATAACTTCCCACCTAAATACAACATAATCTGTTAAAAGACAGCATATTCCCATAGTCTAGTGATAAGGGATTTGGATTTGGATTGGGATTAGCCGGCATTTTTGCCGATACTGCGCAGCTCGATCTCAGACTCAACAAGGTTTCTTTTCCAGAACTGACTGGGAAATATTGGCGATAAATTTAGCTTTTTTCAAACTCGTTTTTGCAATTAAGATAGGATAATAAGCAGAAAAAGGCACACTCTTTTGTAAGACATTGGGCCCTTTTCAGAATGGATGGTAACTCCTTTGACAGCTGAGCCTCTCACCGAATGGGTTCGAATCCCGTTCGGGGCGAAGGACTTAATGTGGGAAGGTCTTCAAGATGATCTGCGTTGCACCAGTGTTTTTACCCAGACTTTTTCAGGGGTCTTCCTCGCAATGTAGAACATAATTGGTCTTTGCGATGAATATAAAAAATACACAGAATATATGAAGTTTCTCACTTTCTATTTTATAATGTATACCACTGAGCATGATTAAACTTTCATGTATGGAACCTTCTTAAACACAAAAAAGAAAAGTACTACATCCCTACGTAGTTTACATTCAGTAATCGTATGCAAATTAATTAAAGATAAATTATATAATTAGAGAAAACAAACATGGTTACCTCTCCCGATTTACACTCCATTATCCTGTCACAATCACGTGGGTGGGACACGTGGTCACAGGTGTAGCACATGACTGCATCTGATTTAGAGTAAAATACATGTCAATATAATGTATGGAACAATAACAAAATATGCACTGTTAAAGTTGATTCAGCTAAACATTTTAAAGCAGGGAGTGATTTGAATCAATTAGCATGTTTATACTTTTTAATGCCGACCTTTTTAGAAACACTTCCTAATTAGTTTTAAGGGGAGTTGCAAATAAGTAAACATTTACTCAAACTTCAAAGTAAATTATGTTCCCGGATATAAACCGCTGATGTGTATAAGTCGCGGTGCCTTGTGTTTAACATGATTATTTTATTAATGCTTCATGATACCGGAGCCGTATACATGTATTCCTTTTAAATAAACGAGGCTGCAGTGCATCTCGAATTGTTTTAATATCGTTTATTCTTCGTTTGCGTCGAAAAATGATTTGTTGTTGCCCTAACATTTGTTTAAGTAAATAGATGTACATTTAAAGATGCGAATTTCTGTTTTAATAAAGACCAACATATGCTGATATTGCATTTACAACTATATTAACTTTATAAAGCATATCTAGGCAGCCCTATAGTACCGAGGCTTTTATCTCTGTATATTTTACATAGATGTTTGTATTTGCAGTAATATTGTTTGTGATTTGTTTTTTTTTCCAAATTGCATAAAGTTGCAACCAATAAATCGACGGATTTTTTTTCTTGCATCCAGCTTTGAATAATTATCTTCTTAACACAGTATGCCCAAACGTATCAGGAAGGGCGCAGTTGGGGGCCCAGTGAAATCCAGTGGAAGCACCACAGTCGTTCCAATTGCCGACCGATTGTTCCTAAGTTGTAACTGTTGGGTTTTCACTCTTGGCGTAATGTTTTCTCTAAATGTGTCTATGTCAGTTTTATCGTAAACTTATATATGCTTGCATCGTCCCGTAGGGTTTGTTCAATTCTATATACATGTTATATTTCTTATAAGACTGTGTCATTTTTCTTTCCCAAAACCATTGAAACGAACGATTCACCTTTATCTCAATTTCTAATCTAAAATACAACCCTTGTCTTATCTGCTTGTCAGTGTTGTCTAACCAAGTGACTTACAACTAATGTGAAATAATCTGTTACCTGTTTGTTTTATCAACAGCGATACCAGCGCTAATGCCAACAATGATGAAACTGAAAATAAAACTTCTCTCTAAGATATCAGACGTTTAAAGACGGTATGTGTTGCTGGAAACAAAATAATATACATGTACAAGAAGATTGTAGCGACTCAGAAACATACGTCAAAATATGAAGCGATCTGATAAAATTAGTGCATAATATACAAATAAATATCATGTAAGAGATGTTTATTTTGAAAGATATACAACGATTAAACCAGCAAAATGCAGAATTCTGCGACACATTGCTAAAGTTCAAATGCGAACGTAAAACATTTCAATGTTTAAGTAGGTAACTCTAGCTTTGAATTAAAACTATACAAGAGACAGAAGTTCGATAGTGCTTTATAGAACTTCAAATACAACACTCTAGAAACAACGTTCAAGTCATTTCTAGCTTTTATTTAAATTGTTCTTACCACGTTCGTGATATAAACTATGTAAATACACAACCCAGTGTAGGTGGTATAACAGAATAAACTGTTAAAACATGAATATTTCTAGTTCGCGCAAGTATAATATTACACAGGTATTGTAAACTTAGTAAACATATTTATTTACATGTACTATCTTACCTGTATACATGTCCATGGTCACCTTTAGCGACTGTAACCAAGACAAAGAATAAAATGAAAGGCACGCTTATCAGGTGACACAATTACGGGCAGAGAAATCGTGACGTCATCTGACCTAGTTGTTTCTTTGGACACACCTCCACTGACTTGCAGAAATACTGTCAAAGGTTAAAAAGAGTAATCGTGTTAAAGGCCTTTAAACAGAGATGTTTCGACTTTTGAGCAACTATTTTCGAACGACCACAATGGAAATACGAGTTTTCTAAACTCCCTTTTTGTGTGTTTTCCTTGAAACGTAATGTTTGTTGGCATGGGCTAGTTATTTCTGCATGTTTTGTTGTCTCAAGTTATGGTCAACAGAATTCACTTGGCACTAACGATTACTCGTATACGTCCGTCATCCACTCGTCGGTATCCGTCGGGGAGTAACACTGACTCCATGCTTTAAATACTAAACAGAGCAAATTCATATCATTCATATCATTCAAAGCTATGTTTAAAGCAACAACAGTTGACAGGCGTCACTTTTTTGTCTTTTAACGTGTTTTTTTTCTTTTTAAGACTTTGTTGTATTTAGGATGAGGGAAGCGTCATCTTCAAGCTATATGTTCAGACCTTCGCATTTTTTTCAATAATTCGAAATAAGAGAATCTAAAAATTTGACCAGATTATATTGGCTATGTACTGGTTATAACCAAGACATATACATGTCTATGATAGTAACCTGTGTTTGAACTGCTTGAAAATGTTAAAGGTGACATATTTATTAATGAATCCGGTCAATTAAGGACTCGTATTTTAATAAACTGTTCACAATTCAATTGAATAATTACAACTAATTACAATTAATGAACCGGTGAAAGATAGAAGTGGAGGTATGGATCTACAAGGCTGGACTCTGGCAAATAATTGTTTTACGACATCTCCCCACAAAGACATCTCTGTATACAATACACATATTAGGTATCCAAGCTGTGATCTCACAGCAATGTATTATATATGTGGAGCTTACAATGGGTTTCTAAAGAAGACCACTTTCAATGCATTTAAAGCCACAATACTGGCGTCAGAAACGTTGTTTTACCTTCATTCAACCCACGTCTATATGTTTTGTGGTTTGAAATTAATATAAAAAAACACATATAAAAACAGAATTTGTGGACGTCAATAAGTAAAATTTATTAAAGGGTAAAAAGGTGAAATTAAACCATATTTGTGCCACTGGGATGGCAGTTTAGTGCTCAACTGATTGCATCACTAACTCTATGCTCAGTTCTAGTACAGGATATTTTCCTTTTGTTTTGAATTGCCAATATAATCTACTTTTCGAAAATATTATGGCTTTAAGTATGTTAATATAAAATCTCTTTACCGAGACCTTGCATAATATATTGAAGGTGATAAATAAATAAATATCCGACTGCCATTTCTTTATGTTTGCAATAAAAAACCCTAATCTACAAAGGAACTCAACCATAATTCAAAAGACTGTCTTTATTATAACGATATTGATTCAATAAATGAGGCCAATTCACGCCATGCAGAATGACGATTGCCCTCTTGTATGGAGGTAGAATGTTCCTGAACGCGACCCCTGGTCGGCATGGTAACCCATGCGCACGCACCCGCTGCCGCACGAATTGCACCTTCCGGCATTGAAGTGTTCCTCGCTGTTACATGGGTAGGACGTAAAGTGGCATGGTGACCGGATGGATTCTGTGAACAGGTCCAATACCCGCATATGGCTGCAGGCTATACCGTCTGTAAAGGCTGAAAAAATCCCCACACACAAAGATCGTCATGGGAATAACCTTTCATACAGACCGTAACATCTGCCAGATCAACGAAAATACCACCATATCTCAGCTAAAATAGTTATAATGACATATACATAAAACATTATGATTAGGTAAATAGGTTTCTGATTTTGTAGCAGTAACCATTCCTAATAATAGTTATATTTTTTGTACGTTATACGTTCATATCATTATGTTTTTATCAACGGACTGAGTCTATGAAATGTTAAAATGTAATATTAAAAGGGTCTTGATTTAATAAAACCTGTTTGTTTGTTCTGTTTGACATTGCCAAAGAACCCGTTTCGCAAAGTCACACATTCTTAATGATTGGATTTCGGGGAAATGTCAGTGATTTTCCAATTGTCAGCAGCATGGCCATTTTATTATATTCCTTTTAAATTTATTTCAATACAAAACAGTTTTTAGCTGCATATAACATTTCCATATTCATATCCACAATACTTACATTCTATCTGCAATGTTATGAGACTGAAGAGATGTTTGCCAACCTCGTGTGTACATCCGGGCTGTTTGACACCGCCATTAGGATAGTAGTCAGCGTCACCTACCGGCCGCTTTAGTCCAAAACCTGCCAAACACAACACTCGTAATTTTATTATGCTATCTAAAGGGGGTATCCGACAATATTTTCATGAACATTTTAAGAATCCATCGTAACTTAAACAGATCTCGCAAAGTGTTGTTTATTGATGTCCTACACCTGTTACAATCGTCATTACAAATATGTATTTCATATCTGAGCCGCGCTGCAAAATTAGCTATTTTTAAACTAAGAAAACCACGTGACCACTTATGTTTAAGCTCATCCACGTCATCTATTTTAAGCAGGAATCCTAATCATTCTTAGTGATAGATTTGAAGAGAATATACATTTTTAGTGTTGAATAACGAGTTTTACTGCTCTAAAATTGAGATACAAATACTGTCGTCAAAGCTTAGGCTAAAGTGTGATTTTTTTTTCTGCAGAGATTATGCGCAAATACCCCAAACAGATTTCGGAAAGTGTTAATATATACAATATATTAGATATAGGCAAACCGTCGGATGCCACCGTTATAAGACCAACTGCACCGGCAACATCTGAGAATTATCTCCCTTCTCTAATTATCATTATACACCGTCCTCTGTCAGACTGGCTTTGTGGACAATTTGGAGACACCTCCATATTAGCTATCTCCTCATAGCTGCCACACTTTAGCGGATATCGCAATTTGAGGACGACATACGGATGGAACCCGATTTCTTTTGGTTCGCATCCGTCCAGTGTCTCTTTTCATCTGCTAAATCTGTACGTGGTCCGATTATGTCCTGCGAATACGGTCGAAAGTTTCGTTTAAATCTCGGATCGGATGAATCGGATATTAAAGATGTACGTGTATAATATGTTCATTGTTTGACAGCATGCGGAAAACCCCTTTGTATTAGTCACATGATGTATGCAAAGTTTTGTAATAATTATGGGAACTATCGCTGTCACGTCGCTTTTTAAAGTTTAATTTTAATATAAGTCAGTTTTATAAGTCAGACACCTGACAAAGGGGTTTACCCTTGACCCACTGCGTTGGTTAATTACATACCAAGTTCCAGAAGGGAGTCACCGTCCGTATGTATGGCATCAACGAACAAGGCGTCTGTTGGATCCAGACGCACCGCGGGATCCTTGTTCTCGAAACATGGTCCAGCGGGGTCGAGACCTGAAGCAGGAAAAAAAAAGTCAAGTTCAGTAAAAAACAAACTTAATTCAGACACTCAATAATATGCAATCATATCATGAATAGTTGGATAACATACTAATCTCAATTTCTTTTTGTTGAGCGATAGAAAACATGCCATTTTTGTCTAGTTTTTCAAATCGAAATAATACCATTTTCTTATTGGACATTATTTATAATATATAATGACGTCACTACTTTCGTCATAACTAATTATAGAAAATATCAGCGCTTGGACATTTTGTATTCAAATAGATGTTTTTCTTTTCATTGCTTGTTTAAGAAACTCGTCAGAAAGTTCTTTGTTAGAGCTCTGTAAAACCGGTTTAAGCACCCCAGTCGGCCCATATTGCAGACTGACCGTTTCAAGGCGGTAACTGTCGGGTTTTTCGTTATATGACTCGTCACAAATTTGTTCTTACTTTTCGCTTGGCTTGAATGTGAAATACCTTTGTTCTGTGCCCTTTCGGAGTTTGGTATATGTTGCAATGCTCATAGGACTTTGTCATATATTCTTTTTGGCAACTTCAATATCCTTAAGCGTCGGTGGTATAGCAGTAAAAAGTTAGACGACAGACCGGAGTCTGTCGGGATCGAAACTTATTCCATCTATAAAATGTCGCCGAGAGAGTTTAACACCATTAGCATACTTGAGGTACATATAAATTGATAGAATAAATGGCTCGCTTATAAACCTGTAATTCTGCCGGTCATGTGATGTTTCTCAGCGGCGTATCCGGCGATGTGGGAGCCGAGGCTATGACCAATCAGATGCATGTCCCTGTAGTTAGCATGGCCTGAGGTATGCAGGGCTTCCATCAGCTTGGCAATTAGAGCCCCGACCACTCGGGTGTTGGCTGCCGCCTGGAAGTAATTGATGTTGTCCGCCCCTTTCTCCCAATTCACCAAAATGACATTGGCGTCTTCCTGAAGTTTCAAAGAATGAATACTATGTTATTTTCGTCAGTATGTGTGCATGTAGACCTATCGTGGCCATGGTATTGTCTGGATAAGCATTAACAATTAGCATGTCAAGCTGTGTACGCATTTTTTACAATACAAACAAGTAGTTAAAGAAAAATGACCATCTTGGATTAAAAATAAAACTTTCAAGTATTATTTTACTTTCTTCTTGTGTTAAAAGGAAGGATGTTAATATAGCTAGGTCTGCGGATATCGATAAATCTTTATTTAATGTTCTTATGCGTTTGGAGCTATTACTGTAAAGCCAACTCGTCATTGTCAAAAGGCACAATGTTGATGCATATTAATTTATAACGATATGGGTCTGTTTATAAATGAGTATCCGCGCAAGTTGATGCTTGTTTATTTGGTTTATTGACCCACCAATAGTATTTTAGTTGTCTGGAGACGGTGTCCACTTGAAGCGGATATAGTGCTGTATTCACTGTGTATCGCATGCCGTGAACGCCTGGCATGATACCACACTCAATCACATTATCCTGACACTGGGTCAACCAGTCGTGGAACTACCCTTATATTTGCTTGAGCGTTAGCAAGGGGACTACCATTTTTAACGACTTTGGTATGTCGCGGCCTGGGCCTTCCGTACCAGGAGCCGACGTTCTTACGATTTCCGCACAAGTTGATCATAGGCAGACTACAAGGCTTGACGTAAGGTGATGACATGCGACTTTCAGGTAAATCAATAAGTGATCGTTTATCATCATCTCTTCACGCAGGTCTCGTTGCTTTTATTTCAGCCGTTCTCGTTTTCCAAATACAGATTTAGCGAGGAATATAAATAATTATTAAACGCTAGTAAACTGGGAAATGAGATGTATATATATAACACAAATTGGTCTACTTTTTACATAAACCACCAACAAGAGCGAGTAGCATAGAGCATTCTGTGAAACGTGGTGCATGTACGTGTTATTTAACCGGCACCTTGCGATACTGCGATTCTGCGAATCATAATAATGCCTTCTACATTGTATGCGAAGTTGTATAGTTAATGAAAGGGTGGTTTATCTAACTTTGTTTAAGACAATTTATCTACATCGATTGTCATTGTATCAAAATGTGACTACTTTTCTGAAGCACTGAATACGGAATACTTCAGTGCTTGCACTGCTATTTTACCCGTAAATAGACTGACCGTGTCCAATATAGCGTGAGCCATGTCCAGGAGCCACCGCTGATGTCCACTGTCCGAGAAGCCATGGATAATGATCTTGGTCTTCTTTGCGCCCGAGAAGTGCGATTGGCGTATAGAGGCAGCAGTTGGGGTTATCAGATGGGCGGTGTTTCGGTTTTGGCGAGTGTACAGTAGATACTGTATCTGTAGGGGGCGGGGTGAACCATGCAGTAAGATAGTTAATTATGAAAATGAGCTTAACATTCGAATATGTACAGTCATAAGGAAACACTACATGCTGCTTAATAAATGCTGTTTCCTGTAGTAATACATGACACCAGAATACGGAGTATTGCACTTTCTTACATTGATTGAACAAATAGACTCCTTAAAAGAGAGGTCAGCCATGCCTTCTCATTTCATAGAACGTAGCAACATCTGCTCTCGTTGCCTAAATATATGATCAATTTTAAAATTTACAACAGAACTAAGCAAAACACGTATTGATACCATACAATGTTGCGTATTTGTATAATAACAGAATGTAAACCCTCAAAATAACTCGTAGTTGTGAGCTCTATATGAAGTAACCTTCAATAAAATGTGAAAATGTAGATAGTTTAAATACATTTTGTTAAAACAAAAACAACCATGTTGTAGTTGACATTCAGTTAGTCGGAAGTTTTACTCAATCTGATTAAAAGCATGTCCTGAAAATAGCTCCGCTATCAGGATCTGACGACTAGTCAATACAATCTTCCCAACCAATCTGATTGTCGCCTACAAAATCGCAAAAGTAAATGATGATCCAAAAGTATCATTTTTAATGAATGCGCCAATTTAGAAAGAAATGTAAATTTAGACACTCAGCGCAAGACTCATGTCACTGAAGACTGGTGCGTCGTATGCGGTGTCCAAAATGCAATCAAGATTTTGCTTCTGAAGTGGGTTTAACGAGCGAATTCCTCATTTGTCTTTTCCACTGCATCATCGATAGCGGCCATTTTCCTACTCTTGCCGAAAGCGTTATGCATTACGCTCTCTGATTGGCTGTTATAAAAATAGTAATCAGGGAAAACTATTCTTGGTTATAGACGGTAATTGCAATCTCAGTGAGGTTGTTGTTTTACTCGCCCTTTTTGCATCCTGATTTGTCCAAAAATAAAAAAATACAATAAAATGTTGTCGGTGCAGTAAACATGTAAACAGTTACACGTATAACACCAGGCCCCGCATTCAAAACATTTCTCAACTGAGATTATTCGCAAACTCAGATCTTGTCTCAAATATATTTTTCTCAGCTCAATTGAGATTTTCCCAAATTGCCTTGAATAAAACAATATGAGAAAATTCTCAGCTAAGATTGAGATTTATATTTATGACATAAGCTTAATTTAGGGAGTTACTAAACACAATTTCATTTCTTTTTTAATTTCTCCTACGTCGTCTGACAATAGCAGCCATTTTTTCTGCTTTGATGAGCTGTCTCAATTATTTGAGCAAAAAGAAGATTCTCAACTGAATTAAGAAAAACCTCAAATTTGAGCTGAGATTACAGGTGAGAAATGTTTTTGCAAGCGGGGCCCGGATATCAATTTGTTTCAGACAATAAACACAACTCAGTTACCTGGATGTGCGCCGGAGACTCAGGTAGTTTACTGTTGGCATTATTGAACGGACTGGCATTACTGAAGCAGCCAATTCCATCCTCATTGTAACAAACTTCTTTGGTGAACAAAAAACCTGTTAAAATGTCAATGAAAGAATAAGCGGCAGTGCATTTATCAGAGAAACATAAAAACATAAAACAATTGTTTGGTAGCAAAATTATCGTTGTCTTGGATTAATAAAAGTACGGGATTAATTTAAACGCACTTTTACTCAGCAGATTTCTATCATTGAGTTACACGTTTCGGCGCCCTTTCGGCACCCTAATACATTCACAATTTGCTTCATGGTAAATAAACATTAATCGGACACATAAGAGAGTGAGAGAGGCGACGATCTATATACCTGTGTATGTGTGTGTCAAGAGAGTGAGAGAGGCGACGATCTATATACATCGTGTGTATGCCAAGAGTGTGAAGAAGCACCGATCTATAAACCTTGTGTGTGTGCCAGAGAGTGAGAGAGGAGTGAATCTCTTTACCTTGTGTGTGTGCCAAGAGAGTGAGAGAGACGACAATCTAAATCCCCGGTGTGTGCCAAAGAGAGTGCGAGTTGCGACAATCTCTTTACTTTGTGTGTGCCAAGAGAGTGAGAGAGACGACAATCTATATCCCCGGTGTGTGCCAAAGAGAGTGAGAGTGGCGACAATCTCTTTACCTTGTGTGTGTGCCAAGAGAGTGAGAGAGACGAGAATCTATATCCCCGGTGTGTGCCAAAGAGAGTGAGAGTGGCGACAATCTCTTTACTTTGTGTGTGTGCCAAGAGAGTGAGAGAGGCGACAATCTATATTCCGGGTGTTTGTGCCAAAATAATGAGAGGGGCGGCGATCTATATTCCTCGTGTGTATGCAAAGAAAGTGAGAGAGGCGAATAATTCGTGCCTGTAACAACAGAGTGAGAGCAGCAACGACCTCGTGTATGTGCCAAAAGAGTGACAAAGGCTACGATCTATATTCCTGGTGTATGTGCCAAAAGAGTGAGAGATTCGACGATCTCTATACCCATTGTGTGTGTGTCAAGAGAATGAGACGACGATCTATGTACATTGTGTGTGCCAAAACAGTTAGAGTGGCGACGTTCTACTGTGTGTGTGTGCGCGCGTGTGTGTGTGTGTGTGCCGAACGTGGATAAGATACGATCATCTCATAACCTTTCTGTGTTTGCAAAGCGTATGTGAGATCCGACAATCTATGGACCCGTTGTGTGTGTGCCAAGCGCGTGAGAGTGCCGACAATCTATGGCCCCTAAATGTATTTGCAAATCATGTGAGAGAACCGACAATCTATGAACCTTGTCTGTGTGCCAATCATGTGTAAAAACCGAAAAAATCAACGAAGCATGTGTGCGTGCGTGCGTGCATGTCTATGAGTGAGTGCGCGCGTGTGTGTGTGTGTGTGTGTGTGTGTGTGAGTGTGTGTGTGTGCGCGCGCGCGCGTGTTTGTGAATGCTTAGCGTGTGAGAGAGCCGACAACTTCTTAACCTTGATTTGTGTGTGTGCAAGAATCATGTAAGAGATTTGACAATCTATGAACATTGTGTGTGTCAAGAGAGTGAAGGAGTAAAAAATCTATGGCCTTTGTGTCGATGATAAGGTTACGATCTAATAGTATGTGTACCTTGTGTACGTGCCAACAGCGCGAAACAGCCAACAATCATCCAAACCATGGCTGACATCATTCCGCCGACGTGTACCGCGAGTGATCAAGCTTCACTATCAGCACGACCAGCTATATAGGCCAAATAGCACTATACACCAAAATGGAAATGAAGTTCAGTTTATCTCTAGAATCCATATCTTGAATGTTAAGAAAACCTCACCGACTTTGAATTTTTTGTATGTCATTTGAAAAGATATATTAATGGTATTTTCGAAAGCTAATGACTAGGCGATGGGCGAAACATTTTTATTTAATGAGACAGACTTAATATTTACAGCTACCTCATTGCTTATGTTCTTCCAAAACCATTTTGTGCTTGTGTTTTAGATTAAAAATGTTCATAACAGATGTTGAATTCCGTTCGAATTGTGCATACACGTGTCTTTTAAAGCACAACACCCAACCCTCTGGTTAACTGTCCTATACTCCAAGGTGTTCATTTGTCTTGCCCTTATGTCTTTTGTTAGTAATAGTCATAAATCCAGTTAAGTGTATTTTATATTCTATACTTATAAACGAAATATACATTAAATCAGTCTGGGTGCTATTTCGACTTGGCGTTTTGTAGGTGCTGTATGTATGACGTATTTCGCTCACAGCAGCACGACTTTGGTAATTTTAGCAACGACAGCTGTTGGCGGATGAATATCTCTGACAAATGCATGGACAGAATGGTCAGCACAGAAAAAAGAGTAAATTTGTAAGAACTTTTTTTTTTAAATCATAACGATTCTCCAGCAACAGGTAGAGAAGCAACTAAAGCATCCACATTTACCACCTTTACGTCAACTCCTTTACAACCACCATTTTAACTACTACCTCCTTCTCTGTCTTATGATTGTATTGGCACCACTTTGGTGAGCTGTGTCTCTTATGGGATTAATTTTTATGAGGACGAGAGTGTATCAGGCAATCGCATCTGTTATGTCAGACCTTTTTCAAAGACAAGAAAAACATCAAGTAATCTTCTTTTAAAAGCGTAGCTTGCAACAATAAAGTGTAGCTTGCAATAAAAAAGTTGCAGGCATCAGGAAACGAAGCTGTTTTGCGCAATCGAGTCAGCCGATGATAACAAAGCAGCTTGCAATTACAGATGTAGCAGACAACAAGAAAAAAAACAAAGAAGCGGGTACCCATCCTAGTGACGGTTCGTTACTCTCACATATTTAAAAAATGAATCGACAGAGTAAAAGTGTGCTGGTTCCTAAGACAGTCATATTTTTGCATTCTCACTGCTGTGCCTTGGATGCTCATTTTTGTTTGCTTTATGGTCTTCTTTGATTTATTGTTCTCTTCTTCATTCCTTAATGACAAATACCTCCGAGGGTTCGACAATATCTTTTATTTCTTTCGACAACATCTTCTACTGCTCTCGTGATGCCATTTAGACTGTTTATCCAACCACATAGTACACACACAGGGTCTTCAGGGTTTAGTCGCAAGAATCAAGATGCATCATGTGTTAGATCCAACCGCATCACCTCGACCATTTCTAACGAAAGGGCGTGATGTTTCGACTGGTATGAGATCTGGAGTGTTTAGTTTTAAATCTTAATCTGAAAAACGAATTACGGTTATTTAAAATAGTGCCGTTATGTAAATCGTTACACATTATGCATCAAATGCATGTGACAATATCTTGCTCCTGTTTGGTGGAATTTTTGGCATTATTTCGTCTAAGTAAAGACGCTACTGATACTACAGAAGTTTTTAGACAGTACTCTTAGTAAAATTAGTAAATCGCTCTAAATCTCTCTCAATTTTTCCGAATCTAATTATAAGCACGATGGGGATTTCTGCAAAAATAGATACTGAAGTCAGAGCGTATCACCCGGATGATGACGTAATGTAATATCGGCAGTAAATGATCACGCGTTTTTTTAGTTTAAAAATAGCTAACTGTGCAACTTGGATCAGATAGGAAGTACATATTTGTGAAGTTTGATGCTATGCTTCATTTTTCACACAGATGTAGGGCATCAATAAACAACATTTATTGTTGCCTTTTCGGGCAACAACAATTTATTAGATTGCTTGAGAAAAAAATCATGTAATACATATTATTTCCAAACCTATAAATAAGTACGATGAGAATTTCAGCGTAAACAAATATCGACATCAGAGCCGATTACCGGATAAGCATGTAACATGACCCCAAAGTAAGTGGTCACGTGATGTTCTTAGTTTAAATAAAGCTGACTGTGCGGTGAGCCTCTGGTAGGAAATTTTAAAAATGACATGTGGAGTGTTTTACTTTTCATATGTTTCTAATAGACGTGGATTTCACACGATATTTTCAGTTAACAATGATTTATTTTGTTGCGCGAGCCTGAATAAAATGGTCCAAACTGTCGTATATCACACGTAAAGTCAATGTCAATGTAGCTGAACATGGCCATGGACTAATGGTAAATGGTTTTGATCTCATGCTCCAGCAAATATAAGGGAAGATCCACGACTAGTCCACCCGGTCCTAGGTTAGTATGTCTGGATGTAATTACTTCAGTATTATGTCAGCTGTTTGTGTTGTTATGCTGTGAAACACGTTTTGAAGTTACTTCCAGATTTGTAAGCAATGACAGTTCGTACTTTATCTTCAGCCAGAGAATACCGTCTCGAGATAAGGTTTGTGAAGTTGGCTGGGAATTGGGAATTGGGTATTGGGTATTCAATATCCAGATACAACCGAATACCCAGCCAGCTAGGAATTGGGTATTCGCGAATTCCTAGATACAACCGAATACCCAGCTAGCTAGGTATTGGGTATTGAATATAGAGCTGCAGTCGTATTCCGAGCTGGCTAGGAATTGGGTATTCGAAATATCAATGCAGAGTTTGAATATCGTGCTAGACCTGAATACCTATCTGGCTGGGAATTGGGTATTCGAAATACATTCTGTAAAGAAACTATTCAAAGCAGATTTGAATATCGAGCTAGACATGAATACCCAGCTGGCTGGGAATTGGGTATTCAAAATATTTTTATTTTTTGAACAATTCAACGCAGAGTTTGAATATCGAGCTAGACCTGAATACCGAGCTGGCTGGGAATTGGGTATTCGAAATATTTTCTGTAAAAATACTATTAAACTCAGAATTTGAATATCGACCTAGAGCCGAATACCTATCTGGCTGGGAATTGGGTATTCAAAATATTTTTTTTTAATAGAAACTTTTTAAGCAGAGTTTGAATATCGAGCTAGACCTGAATACCTATCTGGCTGGGAATTGGGTATTCGAAAAAAAATTCTTATAGAAACAATTAAACGCAGATTCTGAATATCGAGCTAGACCTGAATACCGAGCTGGCTGGGAATTGGGTATTCGAAATATTTTCTGTAAAAATACTTTTAAACGCAGAGTTTGAATATCGAGCTAGAGCCGAATACCTATCTGGCTGGGAATTGGGTATTCGAAAAAATTTTTTTAATAGAAACTTTTTAAGCAGAGTTTGAATATCGACCTAGAGCCGAATACCTATCTGGCTGGGAACTAGGTATTCAGAGTTTGAATATCGAGCTAGACCTGAATACCTATCTGGCTGGGAATTGGGTATTCGAAAAAAATTTCTTATAGAAACAATTAAACGCAGATTCTGAATATCGAGCTAGACCTGAATACCGAGCTGGCTGGGAATTGGGTATTCGAAATATTTTCTGTAAAAATACTTTTAAACGCAGAGTTTGAATATCGAGCTAGAGCCGAATACCTATCTGGCTGGGAATTGGGTATTCGAAAAACATTTTTTTAATAGAAACTTTTTAAGCAGAGTTTGAATATCGACCTAGAGCCGAATACCTATCTGGCTGGGAATTGGGTATTCAAAATACTTTTTTTAATAGAAACTTTTTAAGCAGAGTTTGAATATCGAGCTACACCTGAATACCTTTCTGGCTGGGAATTGGGTATTCGGAATTTTTTTCTTATAGAAACAATTAAACGCAGATTCTGAATATCGAGCTAGACCTGAATACCGAGCTGGCTGGGAATTGGGTATTCGAAATATTTTCTGTAAAAATACTTTTAAACGCAGAGTTTGAATATCGAGCTAGAGCCGAATACCTATCTGGCTGGGAATTGGGTATTCGAAAAAAAAATTTTAATAGAAACTTTTTAAGCAGAGTTTGAATATCGACCTAGAGCCGAATACCTATCTGGCTGGGAATTGGGTATTCAAAATACTTTTTTAATAGAAACTTTTTAAGCAGAGTTTGAATATCGACCTAGAGCCGAATACCTATCTGGCTGGGAATTAGGTATTCAGAGTTTGAACATCGAGCTAGACCTGAATACCTATCTGGCTGGGAATTGGGTATTCGAAATTTTTTTCTTATAGAAACAATTAAACGCAGATTCTGAATATCGAGCTAGACCTGAATACCGAGCTGGCTGGGAATTGGGTATTCGAAATATTTTCTGTAAAAATACTTTTAAACGCAGAGTTTGAATATCGAGTTAGAGCCGAATACCTATCTGGCTGGGGATTGGATATTCGACATATTTTTTTTTAATAGAAACTTTTTAAGCAGAGTTTGAATATCGAGCTAGACCTGAATACCTAGCTGGCTGGGAATTGGGTATTCAAAATATTTTTATTCTAGGAACAATTGAACGCATATTTTGAATATCGAGCTAGACCTGAATACCGAGCTGGCTGGGAATTGGGTATTCGAAATTTTTTTCTTATAGAAACAATTAAACGCAGATTCTGAATATCGAGCTAGACCTGAATACCGAGCTGGCTGGGAATTGGGTATTCGAAATATTTTCTGTAAAAAATACTATTAAACGCAGAGTTTGAATATCGAGCTAGAGCCGAATACCTATCTGGCTGGGAATTGGGTATTCGACATATTTTTTTTTAAAGAAACTTTTTAAGCAGAGTTTGAATATCGAGCTAGACCTGAATACCTAGCTGGCTGGGAATTGGGTATTCGAAAAAAAATTCTTATAGAAACAATTAAACGCAGATTCTGAATATCGAGCTAGACCTGAATACCGAGCTGGCTGGGAATTGGGTATTCGAAATATTTTCTGTAAAAATACTTTTAAACGCAGAGTTTGAATATCGAGCTAGAGCTGAATACCTATCTGGCTGGGAATTGGGTATTCGAAAAAAAAAATTTAATAGAAACTTTTTAAGCAGAGTTTGAATATCGACCTAGAGCCGAATACCTATCTGGCTGGGAATTGGGTATTCAAAATACTTTTTTAATAGAAACTTTTTAAGCAGAGTTTGAATATCGAGCTAGACCTGAATACATATCTGGCTGGGAATTGGGTATTCGAAAAAAAATTCTTATAGAAACAATTAAACGCAGATTCTGAATATCGAGCTAGACCTGAATACCGAGCTGGCTGGGAATTGGGTATTCGAAATATTTTCTGTAAAAATACTATTAAACGCAGAGTTTGAATATCGACCTAGAGCCGAATACCTATCTGGCTGGGAATTGGGTATTCAAAATATTTTTTTTAATAGAAACATTTTAAGCAGAGTTTGAATATCGAGCTACACATGAATACCTATCTGGCTGGGAATTGGGTATTCGAAATTTTTTTCTGATAGAAACAATTAAACGCAGATTCTGAATATCGAGCTAGACCTGAATACCGAGCTGGCTGGGAGTTGGGTATTCGAAATATTTTCTGTAAAAATACTTATAAACGCAGAGTTTGAATATCGAGCTAGAGCCGAATACCTATCTGGCTGGGAATTGGGTATTCGAAATTTTTTTTTAATAGAAACTTTTTAAGCAGAGTTTGAATATCGACCTAGAGCCGTATACCTATCTGGCTGGGAATTGGGTATTCAAAATACTTTTTTAATAGAAACTTTTTAAGCAGAGTTTGAATATCGAGCTACACCTGAATACCTATCTGGCTGGGAATTGGGTATTCGAAATTTTTTTCTGATAGAAACAATTGAACGCATATTTTGAATATCGAGCTAGACCTGAATACCGAGCTGGCTGGGAGTTGGGTATTCGAAATATTTTTAGTATAGAAACTATTCAAGCAGAGTGTCAATATCGAGCTAGGCCTGAATAACCAGCTGGGAATTAGGTATTCGAAATATTTTTAGAATAGGGACTATTCATCGCAGAGTTTGAATATCGAGCTGGAGCTGGTTACCTAGCGTTCGTTTTTACCTGTATCTATTTCTCGTATTCAATTTGGAAATTACAAATCTCAAGTCTCACTTATCAGGTCACACATTTTATGTTCGCTTACATGTTACAAAACTCAAAGTCACAATTCTCAAGTCACAAATTACTAATGTATAAGTTAAGAACTGACAACCTTCAGACGCTAGCTGTCGGTACCACATAAATAAATATAGAACGGAATCATAAATGATTCTTCAAAAGAGATACAATAAAAAACAGCCAACGTTATTTGGCATCAAATTAAACGCGTTGTCTTTTGCCTAAAGTAGTTATTAATGAATGTTTTATAATTCTGCAAGTAATTTTACCATTTAAGTCTTTGATTTCTTAAAACTACATTCAATCCAATTTAATATACGTATCGGACTTTTCCAGATGAACATACTAACACATTCGCATTCGGATTTACAGTGCATTGAAATTGAACTACATCAACAGGGGTACGTGATATAGTGAACATGCTTTCCCCAGAGTCAGGTGATAATGTAGCACAGTTGCTAGAACACCTGCCTCAAGAGCAGGAGGTCTTGGGTTCGACCCCCGCCCTCGGTAATAGGATTTTTCCAGCTTTTTTAGTGGCGTCAGAATGGCTAGGTACTGGTAGTTCTGTTGATGCCTGGCTAAATATAAGGAAGGTTAAAAGCTCTCTGCCCAGGTAGACCAGGTGGTAGAGGAGGTCTTGGGTTCGAACTCAATACTTTGAACCGGTAACGGAATTTTGCCAGCTCGGATCACTCCGGTTAAATTAGGATATATGCAGTTTTATGCAGATAAATGAAATCGGGTGGGGCCAGAGAGGTTGATAGGGGATTGGGGGGTGGGGCGGTTGTGTAGGGGCTGTCAGATCTCGACCTGAGAGATAAAATTATGCGAACACTATTTGAACCGATTCATACAGTTTGAGGAAAAAGTAGAGACGTGTAAATATGGACCGACTTTTATTGGTGCATGTCTGCAGTACATGTCACGAATGATATATGTATAAGTAGTCATATCATGATCCCCATTTAAGTACAGAATAATATCCCTAAAATTGTATAGCACAAAAATAATACGTGTGTCTGATTCTGTCAGTAAGAAACTCACAACTTGGAAATACAGACGAACGCGGACGAGTTGAAGCTGTACGTTCTGTTTGTAGATGGACATTCCCGTGTTAGAAGCGCCCTTTGCGTCCTATTGTCGAACTGGTGTTATGCAATGTACATTTTAACTTTGCGCCTCTAGATTAGTAACTTGTAAATTAGATTCAAGAAATGTAAAATGTATTCGTGATTCTCCCAGCGATTTGTAAATTGTATATGCAGGAAATGTGAAATTGTTCAAATGTAATGTTGAAATGTGAACATTTTCATGTGATACTAGTTTATAAAATTTAGGATGTAATTAGATAGCGGTATTTAGCATGCGCGATGTTGCAATCTACAAATTGACATTAGATGTAACTAATCCATGTATTGAAAGTTAGAAATAGTTATAAGAATATTGGTGGATATCCTCTTCCGTACATAGTAACCACAAATAGTACAAACTCGCCTTTCTCTCCAACCCAAATACATGCTAAGTCTCCGCACCCTTTGTCTAGCACGCGGTCTAAGTATGCGCCGGGCGGGACATAACTAGGGAGATCTAGTGCCCTACATTCATGCCGGGTCATCCCTACACCCATCCCTAATTTGAAAATCGATCACTTACAATCTTATTTTTGAAGGGAAATATTTTGTTGCAAACTAATCAAGGAAGATATGGGGGATATGCAGTGTTATCTTTAAAAACTATTTATGGCGATTTGGAACTTAAAGCAACACCAGCCTGACAGCGCTGTGCTCAAGGTACAACAGACAATAAGCACTTTTGTCTTGAGTACACTAACACTAAAAGGAACAAACAGGTTTGACCGAAATCTAGGAACTGCTTCAACGACAACATAAATGGAAAGGTCACCTTCATCATCAAAATGAAAATCTCTTCAGCCATTGGTAAACTGTCTATGTCACTCTCAGCGACAATGTTTTAGATGTCTACGGTACAACTTTTTATGTCTTCGTCGGCAACACAATTAAAGTATCCGTCGGCAACATTCGTCAATGACCCGTCATAATAAAAAATGTCACTGTCGCCAAAGGTATCACAGAATTTATCAATTATTTAATTCATAGTCGGCAACACGTTTCAAGTCTAGGCAAACTGTTAAATTCACTGTCGGCAAAATTTTACATTATCCGTCGGCAATACATTTCCGGTTTCCGTCGGCAATACTATTCAATCCACTGTTGGTAAAACACATTTTAGTCTTCGTCTGCAAAATTAACATTCCGTCGGCATATTTATTGAGATCTCTAACGGCTGCACCGTCTATAACATTCTATTTCCGTCGGAAATAGAGTCTGCATTATTCTGCATGCCGATCAAAATACCCACCTAAAATGCTTAATTAAAGTATCCGTCGGCAACATTCGTCAATGATCCGTCATAATCAAAAATGTCACTGTCGCCAAAGGTATCACAGAATTTATCAATTATTTAATTCATAGTCGGCAACACGTTTCAAGTCTAGGCAAACTGTTGAATTCACTGTCGGCAAAATTTTACATTATCCGTCGGCAATACATTTCCGGTTTCCGTCGGCAATACTATTCAATCCACTGTTGGTAAAACACATTTTAGTCTTCGTCTGCAAAATTAACATTCCGTCGGCATATTTATTGAGATCTCTTACGGCTGCACCGTCTATAACATTCTATTTCCGTCGGAAATAAAGTCTGCATTATTCTGCATGCCGATCAAAATACCCACCTAAAATGCTTAAATTAATCGCCGGCAAAAATCATTCGGACTCCGTCAGCAACAATTTCTTACGGATAATAAAACAATATGACGATAAGTCAACATTTTTTTTTATGCCCGCAATGGCATGGCAATGTATTTGTCCGTATGTAGCATATGCAAATATTTCGAATACCCAATTCCCAGCCAGATAGGTATTCGGCTCTAGCTCGATATTCAAACTCTGCGTTTAAAAGTATTTTTACAGAAAATATTTCGAATACCCAATTCCCAGCCAGCACGGTATTCAGGTCTAGCTCGATATTCAGAATCTGCGTTTAATTGTTTCTATAAGAAATTTTTTTCGAATACCCAATTCCCAGCCAGATAGGTATTCAGGTCTAGCTCGATATTCAAACTCTGCTTAAAAAGTTTCTATTAAAAAAAGTATTTTGAATACCCAATTCCCAGCCAGATAGGTATTCGGCCCTAGGTCGATATTCAAACTCTGCTTAAAAAGTTTCTATTTTAAAAAAATTTTTCGAATACCCAATTCCCAGCCAGATAGGTATTCGGCTCTAGCTCGATATTCAAACTCTGCTTTTAAAAGTATTTTTACAGAAAATATTTCGAATACCCAATTCCCAGCCAGCTCGGTATTCAGGTCTAGCTCGATATTCAGAATCTGCGTTTAACTGTTTCTATAAGAAATTTTTTTCCAATACCTAATTCCCAGCCAGATAGTTATTCAGGTCTAGCTCGATATTCAAACTCTGCTTAAAAAGTTTCTATTAAAAAAGTATTTTGAATACCCAATTTCCAGCCAGATAGGTATACGGCTCTAGGTCGATATTCAAAGTCTGCTTAAAAAGTTTCTATTAAAAAAAAAATTCGAATACCCAATTCCCAGCCAGATAGGTATTCGGCTCTAGCTCGATATTCAAACTCTGCGTTTATAAGTATTTTTACAGAAAATATTTCGAATACCCAACTCCCAGCCAGCTCGGTATTCAGGTCTAGCTCGATATTCAGAATCTGCGTTTAATTGTTTCTATCAGAAAAAAATTTCGAATACCCAATTCCCAGCCAGATAGGTATTCAGGTGTAGCTCGATATTCAAACTCTGCTTAAAAAGTTTCTATTAAAAAAGTATTTTGAATACCCAATTCCCAGCCAGATAGGTATACGGCTCTAGGTCGATATTCAAACTCTGCTTAAAAAGTTTCTATTAAAAAAAAATTTCGAATACCCAATTCCCAGCCAGATAGGTATTCGGCTCTAACTCGATATTCAAACTATGCGTTTATAAGTATTTTTACAGAAAATATTTCGAATACCCAATTCCCAGCCAGCTCGGTATTCAGGTCTAGCTCGATATTCAGAATCTGCGTTTAATTGTTTCTATCAGAAAAAAATTTCGAATACCCAATTCCCAGCCAGATAGGTATTCATGTGTAGCTCGATATTCAAACTCTGCTTAAAATGTTTCTATTAAAAAAAATATTTTGAATACCCAATTCCCAGCCAGATAGGTATTCGGCTCTAGGTCGATATTCAAACTCTGCGTTTAATAGTATTTTTACAGAAAATATTTCGAATACCCAATTCCCAGCCAGCTCGGTATTCAGGTCTAGCTCGATATTCAGAATCTGCGTTTAATTGTTTCTATAAGAATTTTTTTTCGAATACCCAATTCCCAGCCAGATAGGTATTCAGGTCTAGCTCGATATTCAAACTCTGCTTAAAAAGTTTCTATTAAAAAAGTATTTTGAATACCCAATTCCCAGCCAGATAGGTATTCGGCTCTAGGTCGATATTCAAACTCTGCTTAAAAAGTTTCTATTACATTTTTTTTCGAATACCCAATTCCCAGCCAGATAGGTATTCGGCTCTAGCTCGATATTCAAACTCTGCGTTTAAAAGTATTTTTACAGAAAATATTTCGAATACCCAATTCCCAGCCAGTTCGGTATTCAGAATCTGCGTTTAATTGTTTCTATAAGAAAAAAAATTCGAATACCCAATTCCCAGCCAGATAGGTATTCATGTGTAGCTCGATATTCAAACTCTGCTTAAAAAGTTTCTATTAAAAAAGTATTTTGAATACCCAATTCCCAGCCAGATAGGTATTCGGCTCTAGCTCGATATTCAAACTCTGCTTAAAAGGTTTCTATTAAAAAATTTTTTTTTCGAATACCCAATTCCCAGCCAGATAGGTATTCAGGTCTAGCTCGATATTCAAACTCTGAATACCTAATTCCCAGCCAGATAGGTATTCGGCTCTAGGTCGATATTCAAACTCTGCTTAAAAAGTTTCTATTAAATTTTTTTTTTTCGAATACCCAATTCCCAGCCAGATAGGTATTCGGCTCTAGCTCGATATTCAAACTCTGCGATTAAAAGTATTTTTACAGAAAATATTTCGAATACCCAATTCCCAGCCAGCTCGGTATTCAGGTCTAGCTCGATATTCAGAATCTGCGTTTAATTGTTTCTATAAGAATTTTTTTTCGAATAGCCAATTCCCAGCCAGATAGGTATTCAGGTCTAGCTCGATATTCAAACTCTGAATACCTAATTCCCAGCCAGATAGGTATTCGGCTCTAGGTCGATATTCAAACTCTGCTTAAAAAGTTTCTATTAAATTTTTTTTGTCGAATACCCAATGCCCAGCCAGATAGGTATTCGGCTCTAGCTCGATATTCAAACTCTGCGTTTAAAAGTATTTTTACAGAAAATATTTCGAATACCCCATTCCCAGCCAGCTCGGTATTCAGGTCTAGCTCGATATTCAGAATCTGCGTTTAATTGTTTCTATAAGAAAAAAATTTCGAATACCCAATTTCCAGCCAGAATAGGTATTCAGGTCTAGCTCGATATTCAAACTCTGCTTAAAATGTTTCTATTAAAAAATATTTTGAATACCCAATTCCCAGCCAGATAGGTATTCGGCTCTAGGTCGATATTCAAACTCTGCGTTTAATAGTATTTTTACAGAAAATATTTCGAATACCCAATTCCCAGCCAGCTCGGTATTCAGGTCTAGCTCGATATTCAAACTCTGCGTTGAATTGTTCAAATAATAAAAATATTTTGAATACCCAATTCCCAGCCAGCTGGGTATTCATGTCTAGCTCGATATTCAAATCTGCTTTGAATAGTTTCTTTACAGAATGTATTTCGAATACCCAATTCCCAGCCAGATAGGTATTCAGGTCTAGCACGATATTCAAACTCTGCATTGATATTTCGAATACCCAATTCCTAGCCAGCTCGGAATACGACTGCAGCTCTATATTCAATACCCAATACCTAGCTAGCTGGGTATTCGGTTGTATCTAGGAATTCGCGAATACCCAATTCCTAGCTGGCTGGGTATTCGGTTGTATCTGGATATTGAATACCCAATACCCAATTCCCAATTCCCAGCCAACTTCACAAACCTCTCGAGATAAGCGAAAATTACGCCAGGGGCAGATTAAGTTACAGCAAATGTAATGCTTCACCGCCAGTTGAAGAGTATCGAAATAAGGGTTAAAATGCTTCAAAACTGGGGGCTGTGGGTTCGAATCCCAGTACGGGCACGAATGGTCAACTTTTTTTTATTTTTTTCACTTTGACAATTATTTCTGCATCACTCTACAAAATTAAGGAGGATAAATTGACAGCTTTTTACTTTTATTTTTGTAACTGAATTTTAATTGTAAAAAAAAATATTACAAATTCGTTACCTAGTATATTCAAAGTCATCGTCGGATACCCCCGGTTGATTCTATTACGTTACTCTCCATTCAGAATCTCCATTAGAATCAACCGGGGGTATCCGACGATGATTCAAAGTATAAAAAATCAAAACCATGTGGTGAAATTATTTTTTATTTTGCAGCATCAACCAACATACTTTATAGAACATTTTGGACAACTCTATAAAAATCGTTTGTCTATGTAGAGCTCGGTGATTCTTTTTCAAAAATAGAAAAATAGGTAAATCAGTCAAAAATTGTTTTGGGTTTGTAAACAAATAATGACACATTTGAGATAGTTTGAGTCAAATCAATCAAGTAACATGTTTGGTTGGGTTGTCTAATCGTATTTTCTGTTTCCAAGACCCACTAGCAAAACATTTCTCCTAAAGAGGATATTACATAATAGGTTTCTTATTTTAAAAAAAGACGCCTTTAACACCAATTTTAGATGACAAACATATCCATAAATTCAAATTCAAATTTTGATGGAGAATGTTCTTAAAATTTGGCTTTCACGTCTTCATTAAAGTATAGATCACATTAGTTGTGTTATTTTTTTAGTTATGTATATTTTCTATTACACTTGCTTTTTTAAAGGTGTTATCCGACAATTTCCGTATGTCAACTATATGTAACAATATCTGACCTCTGTTTGGGTTATTTGTTATTTATTTTTTAAATCTATAAATAAGAACTCTTGGGATTCCTGCAATAAATAGACATCGACGTCAGAGCGTGTGACGTGGATGAATTAAAACATTAGTGGCCCCTTGTTTTTTTTTGGTTTAAAAAAGCTAACTGTGCAGCGTTGCTCAGAAAGGAAATACATGTTTGTAATGACGATTGTGGTGTTAAGGTTCATTTTTGGTGTAGGACACCAATAAACAACATTTTTCGAGATCTGTTCAGATAACACTGGTTTACTAAGATGTATAATGAAAATATTTTTGGTCCAAATTGTCGGATACCACTTTTAAAGACGATTCAATTTGTATTAGTATACTTTTATCGACTAGTGGCTGTGTAAGGTCCGATGGTCATGTAGTCGTATTGGGTACTATTGGCCGAAGCCATGTATACACATAATTATATGCGTACACACTAGGCCTACTCGTTGCCTCGCTGTGAGCTGGTGTATATGTTGAAACTACCTTCACACAGTGGTCAGTGAATAGCCAGGAGCATACGCTGGTTAAAAATAATTAACATTTAGAGCATGCGTTCGTGTGTTTCATGTTACAAAGGCGGAATGTCGAATATGTAGCAAGAACTGTCATGACAATCTAGATTGTGGGGTGAATATCAAACTACAAAAGTCAGTACGTTTAGAAGCCTGCTAATTGTGGAAATATCCGTGAAATTTCCTTTTGGGTCCGTAAGTAGGCTTAATTTTTTAATATTTTGTCCATTTTGATTCTTATAACAAGCCAGGGGATCGAATCCCAGACTGGGAATTGTTCGAAGCTTTGCTTTTTTACGCCTCTATCTGATAAACAAATCCATTAAACTGTTCAGCGGCTATGGTACTAGATTAAATGAAACGGTGTTTATTTAAAGGTGGTAAACGAGAGTTTGGACTATTTTCTTTCTTTCCTTTATCAAAATAAAGTCATTGTTACCTGAAAAGATCCTGCATAGTGCTGTTCATTGATGCCCTAGGCCTTTGTGAACAGTAAAACACAAATTCCCAGTCGTTTGTGCAAACAGGTATTTCCTATCTGAGCCACGCTGCAGAGTCAGGTATTTTTAAACTAAGACCCCCACATGGCAACTTACTTTTTAGATCACGTTATATCGTCATCTGGGTAGTCCGCGCTTAGGTCGATAACTATTTTAGCAGAGATCACTATCGTGCTTATTTAAAGATGTTTAAGAATGATTTTTTCGCCATTTGTACTGTCTAACAATATAGATAATCTATAAAGTTATTTTCGACTAAAGTATGAGTTTTGCAGAAATGATGCCAGTATTTCCCTATGGCAGTGTTTAGATATTGTTAAATGTATTAAAATGATAATTTAATATGAATATTTAATGATAAAAGCAAATTGTCTGATACCACCTTTAAGTTAACAACAGTTGGAAATGTTTCTTTTAATGTTGTTTTTAATACATAGTAACAACCAAGTACAGTCATTTAAGCGACGTCCAGCTATTTTTTAAAAAGGTCCCAAACAAATGTCCGGGTAGAACCACCGATGCGCCGCATGTCAGGTGTAAAGCCTTCCCACATTAAGTCCTTCGCACCGAATGGGACTCGAGCCCACGTGGTGAAAGAGTAAACAGTCAGGGTAGTTACAAGATAATACTACATAGATAGTTTCCACATCAGTGAAAATCCCTTATCTTGGCAGCCATCTTTGATGGTAACTTCAATGGATTTTCATATGAATTGTATAGAAGGGTAAATTTTATTTTCTTGTAATTTCTTCATTTGTGGTCCGAAAGTTAAAAGCTATACACCATTGGAAAGCTCTTGAAATTAATATTTTTAGTATACAATATTTTTACAATTGATGAATGCACACAGAATTAATACACAGAAATAAATAAAACTATTGGCTCATACTTAAAACAAAATGAACAGTGTATCATTTTTGGTTATATTACTTTAACCTTTAAAACTATCAAAATATAGTTTCGATATTTAAAATACTTTATAAAAGCTGTTAAATTTGATATTAAATTCAGTAAAATAGACTGAAAAATCAAAACACAGTGGTGAGTTTAATACAGCACATATTTCCCGATTTCGACCTGCATTAGCTTCTGCCCACAAAGATGGCTGCCTTAATCTGTCTTATCAGTGTCGATGACATCACATGGAAACTATCTATTGTATCTACCAGCTCATTGTGTAACTTCAGAATGACAAGGAAACCACACGATGACCATAAATTGTTCGAATGAATTCCTGCGGACAACAGACTACTACAAAGGTAACATTTGTTTCATTTAACTTTACACGAAAATTATCTCGCTCTTTGTAAGCACCGTAATACAGCAAAAACAACCAAAGTACGCACAAACGAAAACAAACTAGCAAACATCACGTCTGTGTACCTAGATCGAATTTATTTGACACGTGAACCAAGTCAAGTTTATTTGAATGCAGAAGTAATCGCTTTGTACATTTTACAAAGCTTTCAAAGTGGCACTGCAGCTTTCATTTTACACAAAGTTATTAAATCCCTCAGAAATAAACATCAATTTTATCAATCTTATCACTTGTATCCATAAGGACCAATATTTGTTCACTATTGTTCATAAACTGTAACTTCATTTGTGAGCAAATTAATAAGTCAAATTGTCTTACAACTTATTTGTTTTTCAGTAATAAGTTTCGACGTTTTCAAGCAGTTCGATAAATTTAGTAATTGTTTTCAAGACTTGGATCAAATGCGAAAGTTTTCAAGATATGTGCGGATTTTGTTTGAAGGTTTGATCAGAACAAAACAGATGCTTGGTGACTGACAATATACATACGGTATATTGTCAGTCATCAAATATTCAAACAAATACATATACATATAACTGCGGCGGAAACTTTTATAAAAAAAACACAACAAGTCTCACGTTCTAACACGCGCATAAAAACCTTAATTACACCGCGTTCGTGTTCCCAATTATCGAAAGTTATAGAGAACATAAATGCCAATAATATTTAACAAGGAAAGGATGGAGATGTTGATTCAATATTTTGTAACATGTCATCATCAATATATTAAAAAAAGTTAAGATTAAGTATGTTGTGATTTTTTTATTGATCCTCAATAAGAAATGATTAACAAATTAAAGATAGATTTTGTCTGTAAGACAGGTAGATAATTTCATTTTTACTGCTGAAATGTAATGAAGGCATCATTAGACAGCATACTTATTTATTTATTGTCTTTTAATTGTCGCAGGCTCTTTTTAAAAACATTTTAAAATAAATAAAAAGATCCACAAGAAATAATCACATTTTAAAGTGACTTTACGTGTTTTCTTTACTTTTATATCCACCTGTAGTTAAAAATCCTGTGCGGATACTTTTGAAAATCGCTATTTTCAGGCATCGTCAAAAAATAAATCTGACATTTTTAAAGATTTTTTTATTTGTCCTACAGAAATTTCCGGGGACACGCCCTGGATTGTTTTTCTGTGCATCGGGTCAGCTTTGAGTCTTGGAACATTGATACTCTTCATTGAGGAGATTATTTTCCTGATCCGGAACTTTAAAGGTGACGAGACAAGAGTACGAGAAATAGCAACGCTTCTCGGCCTGTACCCGGTAATGAACTCATGCTGTCTGTTGATAAAATTGAAAATAATGGTGATACTTGTGATAATGATGATGGTGGTGGCGACTGTGGCAGTGGCGGTGTGATGGTGGTGATAGAGTTTGTGATAATGGTAATAGTGATGGTGGCGATGATGATATTGCTGGTGCTGGTGAGGGTTTTTGTTGACATTTACGACGATGTAGATAGTATTACTGGCGGTGGTTTTTGCGATGACGTAGATGTTGATAATGATGTTGATGTTGATGGTGTTGGTTTTGATGTTGTTTAATGATTTTTGATGATGATAATGATGATGATGATGATAAAATGATGACGATGACGCTGGTGTTGCTGATGATGGTGCTGATGATGGTGCTGAAGTTGTTGTTGCTGCCTCTGTTGTTGCTGCTGCTGTTGTTGTTGACGATGATGACAGATTGCAGTTAATCCTTTTTGTTTGTCTGTTTACAGTTGGTATGTGTTATGTCAATTCTCGCCCTTCTTGTGCCAACATGCACGGAGCTTGTCGACCTTATCATTTCATGGTGGGTACGCATTATTTGCTTTTAATAGTTACCAAATCCTACCAAGACTTAATCATGCATTTATTGGTGACGTAAATATATGTCCATAATAAAAGTCATTTGATATTTTCGAAACACGCCAAATACCATGCAGCTATACACCGCCTGCGTTTAGCGTCTCAGTCTTTCGTCGCGTGGGTTCGAGTCCCAGAAGAAGTGTGTCTGCGGTACTACACTGGGGTCTCACATTACAATGACTGTAAGACAACACGATGGTTACTGTAACTTTTAAATCTAATCGGCAATATTCGCAGAAAGCAACACCTGATTTTGATATAAGTTTAGAGTCTGGTTTCTTTAATGGCATAATAAAGACAACTATTATTTATATACTTCAGTTACCTTTCGGTCTGTATCTACACATTTGTGCACGTGACTATCGGGTATTTTGGAGGTGATAGCGCCCTAATTGATGCTTTGTCAGAGGACAAGGTTCGCCTGAACACGACGCCATGCTGTTGTTGTTGCTGTTGTGTATGTAGGCCTTTTAAACTTACAAAGTAAGTACACAGATAAACACAAATAGAACATCATATCCATGTCTTCATTTTCTTTTTGAAATACATGGCAGTGACTAATTATGATCATTATAGCGACGTCCAGCTATTTAGTTGAGGAAGACCCCAGAAAAATAACTAGGTAGAACAATCGGCGCCCCGAAAGTCAGCCGGAAGACCTTGCCACATAAAATCCTTCGCCCCAAACCGGACTCGAACCCACGCGGAGAAAGACTCATCGATTCACACTGTCGCCCCTACATGGCTTGATATTTTATAATATCAAGTAAGAATAAATAAAATTGATGTAAAGAAAGAATAAACAAAATCATATTGCTTTTACGACTTTATCTGTCCTTTTTCTGCTTGTTGACGTCACTTTCAAGATTTTTTGTGCTAAATATAGATATTCGTTTGTTGTTTTGTTTTTATTTATACAATTTACTGATCTTGTGGTCAAAATCCATTTAGATCAGGGATTTGACAGTCCAATGTTCAAACGTTACCCCCCTTTTTGTTATAAACCACAATGTTCGTGACAAGAGTATTCACCAAGATGCAGAATACAGTACATACTGTGTCATCTACTCCGTGCAAGTATTTATTTGGTAGATCAACATTTTTATTTTCTATTAACTTTAGTGACACAGTTCCCTTTAACTATTGAAAATTGTATACAGGAATAACAATAGTCACTTACTTTACATTATGTAAGTCTTTAGTAACTTAAATCTTAAGTTGGTCTTATTGACATAATTAATCAGTGTATGTTTTACCACGATATATTATGCGTGGTTTCAACCCTTCCCTTTATGTGGAAACTTTTCGAACAGATACACACTATCATAATAACATCGTCCCTTTCATTTAAATCGGTCCTGGTAGCGCAATCGGTAGAGCGTCGGTTCCAGGTACGGGAGGCCCCGGGTTCGATTCCGGGCAGCGACATACCAAAGTCGTAATAAATGGTAGTTGGTATAGCTCCCTTGCTAACGCTCAAGCAAATATAAGGGTAGATCCACGACTGGTTTGCCCGGTGTCAGGATAATGTGACTGGGTGTGGTATCATGCAAGGTGTTCACGGCATGCTATACACTGTAAAGGCAACACTATATCTGTTTTAAGGGGACACCGTCAAAAGATCACCAAAATAGTGTTGGTGGGCCGATAAACACAATAAACAGCACAAACAAACCTTTCATTAAACATAACATTTTAACAACTTTAAGAATAATTTGATGAAATATGTATATTTTTAAAGGGGCAGACTACGAACAGTGAAGTGGTTATCGCTACAAGTAGCAATAGTTCGACCAAGCCTTTTATTTGTTGGTGCTGTTTTATGGTCAGACGGGAGGTATGCACAAGAAATTGTAAGTACAATGTTGATTTACGATAATTTTGAACTCAGTGTATTTTAGTCGCGTTGGTAGCTGTTATAAACAGTTATTTTAGACCTTATTTTAGTTAAAATGCATTCATATGGGAATTATTGGGTGTTTATTATAAGTTTTATAATCGGATGTAACTGAAAGTGTTGTAACTTTCTTCATAATTTTTTAATGCATACTCAGAATAGGTGAGGTTTTTTCTTGCAACTGAAGACCTTCCTGCTGTTCAGTTATCACGCAATTGATTTACCACGGAAAATTTTGAAGTAATTATTTGCATACCTTAAATCGCTTATAAAGTACACCTTGCACCGCCGAAACGGCGCTTTTCAGCGCTTTGATTAGCATAGGAAGAAATGTGCAAAGAAGCCTAATACATATAACATTATAATTGCTGCATTAAGCCCAGTTTAACATGGAAAACTAACTTTCTGAGAGAAGTATTTTAAAAATAAATTATTGAGTTTTCCTGCTATTGTCAAGTTAAACAAAGACTACTCATTCAACTATAAAAACAAACTGATCTAACCAGAGTGGTTTGTCAGATTTTTTTCAAAACTTACAGCAGCGGTGCGTCAATAGGAAATGTGTGTTTGTAATGAAAGGTAGGGTTTTATGCTTCATTTTTAACAAAGATCAATAGATTGGAATTGATAGGTGAATTTTTACTGTAACACCAATTTATTTGCTCGATTGAGACAACTCATTGTCCAAACTGTCGGAAACTCCCTTTTAGAACAAGTAACCATATTTGATCGCAGCAGTTTCTTGTCAATCATAATTTAAACAAAACGTATATGTTTTGAATTTATGGAGGAAAAGGGACACCTATTTAGTACCCCCGTACATCCATGTCTGGGTGGGGTTTTGGGGGTTGGGGGGTCAAGTTCACAACTAAGTGCTTTGATGTTTGGGGGATGCGGTGGGATGTGGGAGCTGGAAAATGCAGAATAACGAACGACACAATCATACTAAACAGTGACTGGAATAAGATTTCTTTTTTCTTCTCACCAGACCCGCGGCTCTGCCTATATCTACATTACCACACTGACCGCCATCAGTACACTGACGTCCATGTACGGCAAATCCATCCTCTACAAAGCGTCCCGTGATCATCTGAGACATCATCGGATCGTGTTAAAGTTTCTTAGTTTCCAGATACCCTTACTTTTATTGAACCTACAACATCTGATCTTCAACTCTCTGGCAACATATGACGTGATAGACTGTGTTGGGGCCAGAGGACCAAAGGTTCGAGCACGTAGTAAGTGGATTTTTAGTACTTCGTGGTGACACTGTTATGGTCACAACGGCGACGTAAAGCTATTGGTGAAAGAAGACCCCGGATAAATGCTTGGTAGAACTACCGGCACACCGGTGATCTGCCACTTCTGAAAGTTTTCTCCCCAGCTGTTGAAAATCTAGTTCGAGGCTAAGCGGTTAAGTTCTTTTTTTTAAAAAAAAGAAGATATTTCCACAAATTTTCGAAATCTTTATTTTTTCTTACCAGAAATAGTTGCATGGTTTTACCTGGTATAAAACTTTAACAGAACATATCTTAAGCTTTGTGGTAGATAGAATCAACTTTAGTTATCGTCTTTTCAACTTTCGGTTTAATATCCACTGCGTTAAATCACTGTTTTTGTTTTGTATTCAATGCATAAAAAAAAGGAAAGTGCCTACCTAACAATTCCAAACTATTCTTTTTTCCAGCGCGACAAAAAGTAGACTTATATTACCTTGACATGATGTGAACATAAGGCAGTGTCACACAGTCAAAACAGAACAAAGTCATCAAATGTTTTCATAGAATTCCAGCCTTTTTAAACTTGATGCAAACGCGATTATTAAAACATGTAACACTAAGTAAGCTTGGAATTTATAACAAACCACTCTCCAGAATGCGTAGAAATACATCAGCTAGTGAAAGGTGCTAAGTGTGATCTAAACAGCACAAAGCTATAATGACCAAATGTGCCACGTCAAAATTGGTCTGGCGTCTCGACCATTAAATTTGTGCATATTCTTTACATTGAAAGCGGGGTGTAGCTGGAGAAGAGATAGTTCCGTTCATCTAAAACAGAAACTGTATATAAAATAAATAAAAGAGCTACAATCACTAGTGTATTTACAGATGCGGAAAAGTTGTCTTATTTTGAGACAACGATAATCGGGGTAATTAAACGTTCGTATATATTTAATATCGGTAAATTGTTCCGAAAAGTGCTAAGTTCTCTAAATGAGAGCAATATTTCAGTAAAACGGACCTGGTAGCGCAATCGAAAGAGCGTCGACTCCAGGTGCGGGAGGCCCTGGGTTCGATTCCGGGCCGCGACATACCAAAGTCGTTAAAAATGGTAGTAGTATAGCTCTCTTGCTAACGCTCAAGCAAATATAAGGGTAGTTCCAAGACTGGTTGGCCCGCTGTCAGGATAATGTGACACGGCATGCTTTACACTGTGAAGGCAGCACTATATCTGTTTCGAGACACCGTCTCCAGATAACTGAAATACTGTTGGTTGAACGATAAACCTTATAAACAAACAAACTATTTCAGTAATAAGGTCAGATAATTATGTGAGATCACTTTTTACATCAATAATAAATCTTGTTATTTTTACTTTCTTTTTTTTATTTTCATGTGTTCTTACAAAAAACATAACTGTTGTTTAAAATTTAGATATGAACCACTCGGCGTTGGTCATAGAGTTCTTTCTGATGGCGGTGCTTGCTCGTATTGCCTACCGAGTGGAAGTGCGACATTGTGAGCCGCAGAACACCTCGTCTAGCTCTTTCTACGCTATCGACCAGCCGACGTCAGGAGACACACAAACGGCCTACACCAATGAGATTGTGATAAAGGACTCTTAATTAATCATATATGTTTGAAGCTTTTTCTGTTTTACTTATTTTTTTACTGTTCTTCCGATTTGTTTTACATATATTTATATATCTGAGCACATGTTTTGAACTTTTATATGTATACACGTATATCGGTCATACACTGAATGGTAGCACATTACTAGGAGGATAAATGTAAAAGCTGTTGAGTACAAACCAAACGTGATGTTAGCATTCGTAAAATCAAGAACACATTTACATATCAAGGCATCATTTTACGTTTTATTAATAGTATGTATTATATGTTGAAGAGTATAATATGTTTAACTTGCATACTATTTTAGTATGTATTAAATATTGAAGAGTACAATATGTTTAACTTGCATAATATTGTTTATACTTTCAAGCCAAAGGGATAAAGTTAACATAGTTACAATTTTCTTTATTCAAGCTATGCTTGCGAGAATTTTCGCCTGTAGATATTGTCGTTTATTTACAAATTACAATTTGTTTTATTGTGACACTATAAACATACATGAAGTGCATAGTTAGTGCGTTAATATGTTAAATACCTCCTCTAAATTATGTCCATGCCGCTTTAAAGTTGATATTAGACAGTTTGCCTATATTTAATATATGTAACAAAAGCTGATCCCTGTCTAGGGTATTCTTGCATATTTTGCGTATTCTGTAGAAAAAACATTTTCCGTTGGTCTAAGCTTTGACGATTTTCAACAGTATCTACATTTTGTGGAAGTAAAACTCGTTAATCACCACTTAAAATATTCATGCTTTTCGTATCTATAAATAAGAACGATTGGGATTTCGGCTAAAACAGACATCGATGTCAATGCGAATGACTTGCACGAGCTGCAATATAAGTGGTCACGTGGTTTTCATTGTTCAAATATAGCCAACTTTGCAGCGTGGCTCAGATAGGAATTTCATGTTTGTAATGACGATTGTGGCGTTATGGTACACATTTCAGACAGAACATCAATAAACAGCAGATTGCGAGATCTGTTCAGGTTTCAGAAGTTTTTTAAGATGTTTAATGAAAATATTTTTGATCCAAACTATCGGATACCACTTTTAGAGTTTCCAGACACATTCACAAACAGTAATCATTGTTAGGAGAACAGTAAGATGTTGTTAATTTGTTACTGTCTTCTGGATTCTTTATAGCTTAGAATGTCTGTCTACATCTGCCATTTTTCTCCAATTACTTCGGAAATCTAGCATTAATGTTGTACTCTTTGGAAGACTAACGTTACTTGTAATGTATTTATGTTGTCAAGTTTAATCTATTATTGATATTGGATCATCGTGTCATCAGTGTGTCGTTAGTTTCGGAAATGGAACCCTCCGCACCGAAGGATTTTTTCTTCTCTGTCAATGTCCATCTGTATGCATTTCTAGACAGCCACAATTGGTTTGTCAGGAACTGTATCTCCATTTGTACCTGCAAAAAGTGTCAACAAGCAATAAAAGTAAACAATAACAAGAAGATTGTTCGGCGCCGTATGACCTATCAAGTGTGGGTGTGCCGTAAAATCCAAATACAAGAAGATTGAACCGTTTTAAGGTGAAACATTGCTGATGAGACGTAATTTCCATAATTGAATGTAATTTCCCCAACCAAATGAAAATAATATCTAAACATAATCGAAACCACAGTTAATGCAGTGTAATGATTAAAGGCATCTAAATAAATACGGATTTTTGTGTCCCATTTAACAGTAGAAGTGGAGTGTTAAATATATTACCATGGTTACCTTTTTCTTCAGTTTTCACAGTCTCTTCGTTGGCACGCAAGTTCAGTATAGCAGTAGATTCGGCCCTCCGGTATACATAACTAGCCAGCATCGAGAGAATAAATAGTTCCAAAATCAACAACTCGTGGTGAATTACTGAAACAAAGATTTCATTTGTGACAGGCAATGCGTCAACACCAAACGACTAGTTTGTGTGAAATTACTCAGATGATTTTGGGCATAGACGACGTTAAAAAATTACTGACCATAAAAATGTTCAACACGAAGACGGTGATGCCCGTGTGCATATTAACCTCTTTAAATGCTGTTTATACACGCGTATCTGCAAAAATAAAATATAACTTTATCTTTGTTGAGTCATACATGGAACTTTTTTACAATGCGGAAGCTCCTAAAATCCGCAAGCTGTGAAGCGTCATAATATAAAGGTGACAGAAATCTAGTGACGCCACCGATTATGTTTAGAATGTTGTGATAGGCGGTTGTATTTTTTTGTTCCTAAATTTTTAACAAAACATGTGACTACATTATAACAAACAGCGTCAACACACATATCTATCATAAACAATTGAACTGATCATTTTATAAAAATACTGGTCACTTCGGGTTTTTCCCTTTTAACACTACAATCATAATTCTATTTAACGAGTCGTTTCTCGTTAATATACTCTCAACAAAAGTTCTAACCGGTCACCTAAATATGATGGGCTATTTATTAACAATGTCATGCATTTTTATCAAAAGTATTGTTTATAAGACAAGACTTTGGTTAATATTTTCTCCAATTTGTCGTATCTTACGAAATGTCTCGTTTTAATAAGCAAATTAATGATCGCATCTTAAAACTGAAAGTAACAAAATACGCAGACGCCAATAAGTAGATTGTTTTCGTCCTGTGCAGTTGTTGTAATCATGCTCACATCCTACTGATGCATCTTGTATCTTTGTATTATTGTGGGACATCTCACGCTCTGAGGATTTTCAGACCATGATCCCTCGAGTTGGAATGCTTATGTATGGCACGCAGCCTTTGCTGAGGCAAGTCAAACTTTACATTGTTCAAATTGATATCTTTAGTCGGTGACGGCGTACTAATGACGCCTTTTAAAAAAGCCACTGGTAGCCATTCGCCATAAGTAGTTGGTGTCGACAGTGTGATTGAGTATAAGAAAAAATATTGAGACTAAACCTCCAAGACGACTCAGAAAGTAACCGGTTAACAGGGGGAGGGGGGGGGGGGGGGTGTGATTGCCAATTGCAACCCCGTCCATATGCGAAAGCAAGATTTCAAAAGCACAGAGGATAGGCCTTGACTATTCGCGGTCAGTTAACCAATCCTGGGAAGAAGTAGTGCGTGTCTAGAACAAAATTTAATATGTATACGGAGATTAGACGCGTCAGTTGTGTACAGGCATGCTTCAAATGATAACATTAATATTGCTATTTGTTTAAACTGGAAGTTTATTATATTGTTTCAGATATACACGAAATTCAGATGTATGAATGAACAACGCGTAGGAATATTACTCATGGATTGGAGGAAAGGGTAGAAGTGGACAGTCTTTGATAACGCACGCGTTCAGAGAGAAATGGCGCATTCGGGTATTTTAGATTCAGATCACAGGGTGTAAGAGGTAGTAGTTAATTTCAAACTCAGTTTATTTTGGTCCAATCCGGTAGCATGTATGCGCGTTTATTTTAGGCCTAACTTAAGTTAAAATGCAAAATCCTATAGAAAGTATTGAATGTTCAATAAAATTGTTTCTATTGTCATATGTGAGTGACCCTGATGTAGCTTTAGTCCCAGTGTGTAATCTATATGTTAGAAGAAGTGTTTATTTGCAGCTGAAAACTTGCCTGCTTTTAAATTTCTAATGAACATTATATTTAATTTACTACGGAATAATTAAGACCATTGTTTGCACAGCTGTAATCGCGTACATAGTCAAACTGACAGCCCAAAGAGCGCTTCTGAGCGCTTTGATATTTGAAAGTTTTCAAATACTATAATCTAGAACAAGTATGTAGACGGTACATTCCTTAGACCATATAAATATAGAATGGTTTAAAACGCACATTTAAAAGTAAAACACGAGACTTTTGTAGTTTTAAAAGATGTTACAGAAAGTATTCAGATAGGACATGGTAACGTAATCGGTAGAACGTTGGCTCCCGGTTCGGGAGGCCACGGATTCGATCACCGGCTACGACATAACTTTATTGCTCCATTGAGCAGCATTTTGCAAGATATTTAAGGTAACAATCTTTAAAGTAAACCAACAACTCTAGTTTTTTTCTCGTTTGTGTGAAATAAATAAAAAGATTAACTCGCTGTTTACCGAATTTGGACCCTTAGTTTCTAGATTCTGAACATTCGCAATATCGACCAATTTTCCCCATGATAAAATTAAAGTGAAAATTCCATAACAGGCGCCTGGCTTTAGCGCGTCGCCTATTAAGGATATTTCTTCTAGCACTTTTAAAAGACTCAAGAGGATATTTTTTCTCTACTATTAAATGGATTTAATTTCATCGATAGGTCAGCTGAATAGTATTTTATTTTGAAAATGCATTTCTGCTAAGATTTAGATGTATTTCTATTAAGAGTCTGTTTCACACAAAGATAAGATATATACATGTATTTGTTTCAGTCCGATTAATAATGAAGGTTTTCATAACATTGAAGACGGGTTTAAACTGTTCAATTCTACCTTTGGAATTTAAGCAAGATGATGTCCCATTCCTAGATGACATTTAAAAAAAACACGCAGCAGAGAAACACCGAAATAAAGTAAATTATGCCATTGCAAAATTAATGAAGCGGAGCCCATTGCCGTTTAAATCGCTAACATGTGATTCAGCCAGGGGCGCCCGTGGTGTAGTGGTAGAGTCACCGACTTGTAAGTCCTCTGACTGCTTCGCCTCTCACCTCGAGGGTTCGAGGCCCGCTTGAGGCGAAGGACTTAATGTGGGAAGGTCTTCCAGCTGACTTTCGGAGCGCTGGTGGTTCTACCCAGACGTTTGTCTGAGGTCTTCCTTCATTAAATAGCTGGACGTCGTTGTATTGATCATAATTGATCGCTGCGATGTAATCCAAAAACAAAACAACTAATGATTCAGCCACCCTTCACCGAATAGGCTCCCTCCCAAGTTCTGTGCTGGTCTTCAAAAATACCTGCTGATAATCGCTTCTTATTCTGACAATTTTTGTTTATTTTCTTTTACATCGCACCAGTCATATTGGTAAGGTCCAGCTAATTATTACTAGAGGAAGATCCTTGGCATACATCTGGATATAACAGACGCGTCGCAAGTCAGCTAAAAGACATCCCCCATATGAAAGTTCTCGCCTCGATCGGAGCTCGAACGCATTGGGGAATGTGGAGTGTGAAGTTACAAGTCGCCGACTCTAGCCGCTCAGTCAGGGGCGCTTTTGCCATTTGTGCACCTGTTATGACCATCAACATCAGTTGGACGTGACTTTAACACGTAAACTACCAAACCATTCATTGTAAGTGACTCACGAGAAGATTTAACGTTGGTTCCCAGGAGGCCGTCGCATTTCGGAAGACCAGCCCGCGTAACGATCACAAAGATGGCGGCTTGGAGGTTGGAGGAGAGCAGAACGAGTTGCATAAAGAGGAACTTCATTCTGATGCGATGTTTGACGAGGTATTTGTCGGAGGCCTTGACGAGGACGGCCAGACCGTAGACAGCCAGCAAGGTGCTGATTGCAGCCAAGATGTTCATGTAGAAGAACGGAGAAGAAGGGGTATTCTGGAAAAAAACTTTTTAAACATCACCCAAACCAAAGCAGTCTCACGAAATATAATAAAATATATTATCTAAAATGTCTTTCAGGATGTGAAGTTTTGCGTACCATAATTTCTTGCTTGTTTTATTTTGTTTTTCCAAATGCTTCCCACCGACACAATTATGGCCGTTATTGCGCCACCCAGCTATTTTGGTGGAGGTAGACCCAAACAAATGTCCCGGTAGAACATTCGGCAAAGCGAAGGTAAGCTGGAAGACCTTACCGCATTAAGTAATCGCCCGTGCCAGAACTCAAACCCATGTGGTGAGAGGCAGGACAATCTGAATCGGCGATTCTACCATTCAAACGCCTCACATTATCTTTTATAATAGAAACATCATCCAGGAAAAGAGTCGTGTAAGAAATTGTATGGTCATTGCATATTGTTAACATTGATTTGATTCGCCTAATGCTTATAGCATAGATAAGTGTCGCCATAGATACCAACATTTGTAGGAGGGGTTGATTTTAGACGTTGCAAACTCACATTTGCGAAATTCACTCTTATGCACCATATCCTATTACAAAAGTATGCATGCAACAACCACACTACTATGTTAACCTACCCCACTTAGGAGGCTGTTATTGTCGGTCCAGACGACAGCCTTGGTGAAGGTGACCAGTGGCTGGAATATGGCAGTCTGCAACACCAGACTCTTGAATACTCGCAGCGAACGTCTACCAAGGAATCGAAACAGTTACGTATAAGTGCTTCTGATATATGTAGAAAAGCAGATGTTTACGATTTACCAGCGAAACTTACTTTTACTAGACAAGGGTCTTCCGTAACTACAAGACGTGTGATGGCTTCTCATATAATAAGTAACTTGTACTTCTGAAAGTGCACCTGACAGAAGATGGCTATTGACGTGACGCTGCAGAAGATCGCTATTGACGTGACGCTGCAGAAGATGGCTATTGACGTGACGCTGCAGAAGATGGCTATTGACGGCTTTTGTTTGGTGCTAATTGCTTTATAAGATTTGAGATATAAAACAAATAAAATAAAACACTCCCTTTATAAAAAGTATATAAAGTTTAGCTTGCCTTGAAACACCAACAGCCGGAAGACATCTACAGCAGCAGCAACACGGTGGCGTAGCTATGGATATCATGTCTGGGCTAAGTGTCCGTATCAGGGTCTCTTTGTTGCCATAGTACTGGATGAGAATTGTCACAAACACGTACAGGCTTACGGACAGGTAGCTGGCAAAATTTAATAAGCATATAAATGCATTCACCGCGAATGAATAAAGGTGAACGTAGATTTAAAATAACTCAGCATAGATGCAGTTATTGTACTTTCATTCATTGTATTTTATCATTTCAACACCCTAGTAGTCGACACTGTGCATTGTTGAAACAATTGTGTAATGCAATATATCACTTAGAACTCGTTGGCTTGCTTGCGAATTGATCATATAGTGATCATCTATATTTGCCAGCACCGGCATTAAGGACTAAAGAGTTGACCGAAATATCATTGCAACTGTTCGTTTAGTAGGTAGATTCAATATAAACAGTTAGTTCCTTGATACTACTAGTGAAGAATACGGTTATCTTTAGGTTTTGTCGACTTAAGTCGCCATCTTCGGAGATTCTTCTGAGATCGGGAATCATGGAGTTTTTTAAGTGGATGCACAAGCGAAAATCGGCGAAAATCGGATCTCATGTGTGTAAGAGCTTGCTCGTCTCTTCGTCCCTGTTTAAAGTCAATTTGTGTTTTCAAATCTGGAGCAACACAATATTCATAGGATCCGACTTCGTCCGCGCACCTATCTGACGAAAATAGTCAATGATTCCCGATCCTAAAGGCGAAGGTCTGGTTTATGGTCTTCTTCTACGCCGATGGCATATTCAGCAGACTTCATATTAACGCCCTGGTCATTGGATATACAAGTGTATTCGCAAATCACGTGGGAGCAACCGAGACATAATGGCGCTATTAAGTCATTTGCATGACCCGAAGTACCCTCGATGGTCCTTGCTCATACAACTGGGTGGAATTTGAACAATTTTAGGTTAATTCCTTGCTCAAGGAAATTAGCGGCGATCAGACCGAGGTTTGAACCACGGACCCCTGATCCGGAATCATGCATCATACCACTGGACTATCACGCTCCTCAAATCATAGAAAGATATTTGTTGGTGGCGACAGAAGTTGTCCAAATTGTTAGATGTGAGTTTGTCCGCAGAAGTATCAAAACAACTTACCAATCAGTGTTGGCCGATTTTATGATTTTTACAATCTGTTAACAAATGTGACTTAGTTCTGAGCTTTCATTTATAGTCGTCAAAACCCGTTGTCTTCGTCATAACGAAACGTGATTTAGACAGGTACACAATTAACAGGTGATACAAACTTACCAGGAGGCTATAACATCTGCCAATTGTGTACTTCTTGGGACCAAAACAGCAAAACATGCCATCAGTGATGTCATCTGAAAGAGAAATGCTATTGCTAATATCTGAGACAGAGTGTTTTCACCTACTGAAATGTTTATTGAGCATAATCTTTGCTATCCGTGAAATATAGACAGTTATGTCATTTTGGGGAGATGAGATGACTGGAATTCTATAAGTCAGGTCACATTGCGGCCTGAGTGGTTACATATTTGCACATCTCATCTCCATAGAAAGTATTTAATTCTGATACGACAAGCTAGTTATCGATGCGTTTGGAAACATTGCCTTTGTAACGCAGGCCGGCGCTCCCCAACGGTCACTCATCCGTACACCGGCCACGGTAACCGTTGCTTAACCGCGCAAATCGGGAAGCCGCTTAAACCGCGTCACTAAAGAGTTAACATGGCAGCGAGGCTGGTTTGAAGCGCTTATATTTCTACCCATGCGGTCGTTACATTACTCCCCCCTCCGAGAAGTCTCGTCCCGAGACTTGGCCTGGGAAGTTCCGTGGGCACGCAACTCCAGTCCGGCAGTTGACTATCCCACCGTTGACACCAATGTAACGCAGGCCGGCGCTCCCCAACGGTCACCCATCCGTACACCGGTCACGGTAACCGTTGCTTAACCGCGCAAATCGGAAAGCCGCTTAAACCACGTCGCTAAAGAGTTAACCCAGCAGCGAGGCTGGTTTGAAGCGCTTATATTTCTACCCATGCGGTCGTTACACCTTAAGCAAACATTGCCGCCTGCGAAAACTGCTTAAAGTCTTTGGCTGTTTCGTCAATGTCACTTCCCGGTAAATAACTTCGACTCCAACTCTTTCTTTTCATACAACAACAACAACAGCAGCAGCAACAACACCAGCAGCAGCAGCAGCAACAACAACTATAACAGAAGTGGCAGCAGCAACAGCAACCGCAGATTTTCCATCTACTAATTCAACATCCTAATCTTAAGTAAAGACTTAAAATTTGACTGCTTCATAGCGATTACTCTTGTTTAAATGCAGACTATCTCTAAAACATTGCTATAAAATATAAATCATTGAGATATGTAGATACATTCAAAGATACATACACTTTGATCTTAAATGCGACTGCAAAATCGCAAACAGAAAACACAACTAAGAATAGATGAACTTCGTTATAACGGCTGCATTGAACTTCGTTAGATCGGCTGCATTGATATTCGTCAGATCGCATGCATTGAACTTCGTTAGATCGGCTGCATTAGCGCGAGGTAGTTACCCTGCATTCACTGCTTATACCAACACTCCAAAACTATTACAATTGAACCCTGACCGGATAGAGTCCAAGAAGAACGAGGGTTCGAAGCCGCTTGCCGGGATCTGTGTACCGGAAGTACTGGCTGAACATCTCCCTGGCGTACAGTACCAGCGTACAGACGGACAGTACTGAACACAGGCTAACCAGGACAACCTGCCCAATATCATGTCTAAGATCTGAAAAAAATAGCAAAATATAATAACATTATTAGTCTTATATATTAGCAAATATTTGCAAAATGCATATTTCGCTACTGTGACTAAGTCACTTTCACGAAAGACGTATAGATAATTCGTAATATTTGTCAATACAAACACAAATCAATTTAATTAAGCAAGGTTTAATTGATGCATATTACAAAGAGAAAATAGCATACAGTTAACATTGTTACAAAATGAGAACGGGTTGAATGTGCATGATAAAGTATTTTGTGATCATGCAAAATTCATTAACGGACATAGATGGGCAAGTAACGGATACAAACATCGATGCCCAGTTATCCGATGACAAAAATGACGCACCCCCATCTCCGATGTCCCCGCGATTGGCATGGTCATTGTATAAATCGGACCTAGCAGCACAGACACATGCAGTAAAACCTCTCTACAGCAACATCTGGCAGAGGCACGAAAAAGTGTTGCTGCTGAGAGGTGTTGCTGCTCAGAGGTTTCAATGAGACGAGAAAAAATGTGTTTGTTTTTTTAAATAGTTTTGTACTTTAGGCAATCAGCATTTGCTTGTCTATTACAAAAACAATATCGTCAGTAACGAGTTCTGCCGCAGCCCAACTCAGTAGCGATAGACTATGCTGACCTTCCTTGTTCTAACAACTTAATTGTAGTAACACTCTGCTCTAACGTAAGGTAAACCTTTTTATAAGACATTTCAAGACAAAATGATCAGTATTCCAGTATTGAGTCATGCAAAGACTGATTTACCATTAAAAGTCGAATTTATAGTCAGACATCCTAAAACAAAGACAGTTTGCATTTAGCACTTAACGTAAACATCTTTTTAAGTAAGCAATCAATACAATAATATCTTTTAATCTTTCGATCATTTAAAGAAAACAAACAAACCCGTTAACATCATCAATAGTTGACACTTCTTTCACACGTTCCCGCAATACCCTAGATCTACAACGGCATGTTTGTAGCATGCAGCTGGTTTCCCGTCCAACTGTAACTTGATTCCAATTAACACCTTCTCAACAGGGTACAAGCAGTGATCAGCCGACCGCGTGACATTTTTGCTGTACGTGACAGACTGTTCTAAAAATAGCTGCACTGGTGTTGCTACGCAGAGGTTAAACGAGCCTCAGGGAAGAGATTTACACTGCCGCTTACCGCTTCGCGGAGGAGTTGCTGCTTAGAGGTTAAAATGCGCTGAAAACTACTGGGGGGAAATTTAACTGCCGCTGCTTAGAGGTAGCCGCTGCTTAGAGGTGCCGCTTCGAGAGGTTTTACTGTACTTGTTGAAAAACCTAATCATCTGCGAAGGATGGATATTTGTTAGATATTAGGCCTCCAGTGATAAATACATGCACAAGTTTATAAACAAAAAGCCTGACGATGCAAAGCATAGAAATCAGAATATTACTGACTTACGACAGTGTTTGCATGCAGTTCAATAATACCTTCCTTAACCTTAAAATTGTAAGTCGCCTCATCATTTTCTAAAAGATTTCGTAACACCTTGTCAAATTTGCATTACCATGTCTTACAATGTCTGCTTCTTTTCTAAACGGGCTAAGTAACAGCCAGTCAGGTTTGCATTTTTGTTTGCGTTTTTGTTGATTTGTTTTAAAGGCAAAACTTTTTAACCAAACTGAATAACAAATTGAACATTTACCTCTGATCAAATGATTCTACATAGCTGTTTATGTAAAGATTTACGTTAGCATGAGAAAAAGAGCTGAAGACGGAGCAGTTCTCCATTGCACTCGGAATTCACTCGATGCCAAAACTATACATATGTATTTAAATACACCCTGAGCGTTCGTGGTCTAGTTGTTAAGACGTTGGACTCCGGATCGGAGGGTCCCGGGTTCGAACCCCGAAACTGACCACGTGATGTTAGTCCTTGAGCAAGACTATTTACTGCACATTGCTCCAGGTATTCAGTGCCTGAGTACTGGTTCTACCCAGGAAGTGGACAGTCGAGAGGGATTAATATAAGTTAAAAGAACTTGTTTCCCAATCGACTATAAATAAATAGGTTTAAACTAAATACATTCTGTGTATCAGACATAAACATAACACAATCTTTTGATGATGGCTACAAAAATATATGCAAACATGTATATATTTTAAAAATATGTTAAACACATTTATGTCACATTGACAAAATTTCTAGAAAGTAAAACTCACAAAAACATTGTTCATTATGATTTATTTATTCTTATTGAACTTGCGTAAGAAATCCCTAGATATGCGTGAGATCACAAGTTGGTTTCTGTGCGCATGAATCTCACGCAGACAGAAAGCGTGACATTTGTATGATTTTATAACGTAAAGAAACATATACTGTCACCCAAAAGACAGTTCTGTCTTCATGTTGTGAGAATTAAAATAGTTTCAACGGGTTTCAGCTTTTTTAGTAATTTAAGTTAGCTGTAAGTATAACTTAGTAAAGAAATCTCTGAGCTTTCTCTATTTTAATGTATAGGCAGGGTTATACGGCTGTCATTTGACATGTAAGATATTAAATAAAATGATTTTATTAAGTTACAATAAACCAATTATATCATATTACATAAGATGTTCAATAACAGGTGCAATCCAATAACATTATTTATATTTATGAAATAACCGTTGGTCGTCCGTGGGTTGTTGGCAAATATACTATGGTTTGGAGTTGAGATGCACATAATTTAATGGTAAAATTTTTAGCAATTTTATTGTCTGTAACCCACGGAAGGTAACCCACGGAAGGCCAAAAAGACTTTCCATTCATGCAGAACCGCCCGATTCATGTCTGCACTATTTATCCTGCATGTGGAAATATAGCCGCATTGTACACTGCATTGTAGGCTGTTCTATAATTAGACTGCCCGGTAAGTAAAAGTCGACTCACACTCTCTTACACTGTCGGCTAATTGCATTTACCTCTGTCCCAGGGTCAGGCTAATTTGAATGTTGTTAAATTAAATGATATCATTAATTTATTTAGTTTTTGTATCTTCGAAAATACTTCAGATACACAGGGTTATAGCTTACTGTCGATAGTTATCTGTCTTTTTAAAAAGTGCCAAAAATAATACCATAGTTAATGCTAACTTATTCAAGTGACGTTTTCAAACTAAACGAAAATATATTTCTTATTAAAACAATTTGTGCATAATGTACACGAACTTGTAAAACATAACAAACTCTTTATCTCATTTTTGTGTGAGTCAAGAATCTTGACATTCATGGCCGTGAGCCTAACGGGACACTAAGAAAAGACAACTCTGCGTAAAAGTATGGTCGACTCAAACTCCTATCATATCATACAAAAATACAGTAAACGAATATGCACTTTCATGTTTTATTTTGAAAATTTGACATGTTACACGAGATGCAAATCTTCTGTCGCTTTTAATCAATCGGCAAGTCGTTATAACTGTTTAAAAGAATGCGGTAACCAAATGTTATTCGATTCAGCTACTGTATAAATGTTATTTACACCTTTATGGCAAGTAGAAAATGTTAAAATTGTTTACCTTTAGATATTAAAACAATTTTTAATGGAAAAATGGACATAAAGGTTGGATTTTAAGACCCAGCGTTAGAAACAGACCCTTCCATATTAAGCAAATTAGCAGACGATATTTCACTTGTGCTGATAGCTGGCAAAACAGAAATCGCCAAGTTTAACAGATTTCTGGAATAGAAGAAACACTTTCTCACCTCATGTGTTTTAAGTGAATTCCGCCTGTAAATCGTCAACGTGCAGTTTTCACTCCACGTGGCGTTTATCCATACGGAATGATTTATCGGTTCAATTACCTGGATACTTGATGAAAGGACTAGCAACATAGTGTCCCTGTGACGTACTGCGTATAATCATTGGTTGTTGCTGAATATACCACGTTCGTTTTTCTGTTATATTTTGAGAATATTTGAGTGTGCTTAAATAGTTGTATAAAAAGATGCAAGCAAATGACGTCATTTTATAGTAGATGTACAAAAAGGGTATATTAGACACTCCATAAAATGTGGAAACAAAGACGTCATGTTATATAAGATGTCAAAAGGGCAAACCAATGACGTCATTTTATATAAGAAATTCAATAAAAGGTCCAATTTGTAAAAAAATGTACTTACAATCATGGTAGTACTGCTCGGCGCGCGGAAACTCTATAGAACAGTCATTTATATCCGGTTTGGTTGAATTGCTTACTTTGTATGGTGTAATGCCAATCGGTGGATTTGATGTCATTTTAATGCCCACTTAGAAAGATATCAAATACTTTTCAAATGCGCCAACAACACAGTTCCTTTTATACAGCAAGCTGTTTTTCTTCTACGCCCCGTTCTGATAAGAAAGCAAATCCAAAGTTGATGTTTTCTGGTAAGTGTGGTACACGCCAATGAAAATGTTTCAAGCATTTAACTTTGAAATTGTCTGGTTAGTACACAAGAAGATTTTGTTCGTAGGAAATAAACAAGGTAACAGTTGCTCACGGAGGCAGGTATACCTAAGTGGTGCTGGACTAAAAAATCTTCATCACAAAGTTCAAATTGCGGCCACCATATACAGGTCTACATAAATGTCATTATAAACGGTCTAATGAACAACCTCTTACTGGCCATCATCAGACTAGAAGAAATGTATCTCTAGTAAACGCTCATTGTTTATATATGCCTTCAAGCTATATTTGATTGTATCTTCTATACGCCAAACTCGTTTTCACTACCTTCTGAGTAAAACGAGATATTATTTCTCAACTGTGTACAGACGCAGTGGCCGAAGTAGCAGCGTTTTCAATAGAAACACATCGGATAATTCACGAATCATCTCTCAAATGTATGTAGATAGTCAGATCACCTCGGCCATTTCCCTAAATGGAACTTCTTTTGTGACAGACGTCAAAACAAAGATGGCAGCTCGGATGACAGCTAATTATAGTACGATGCCTGTAAAACTTCACTTTGTTGCTGCTTAAAATTTAAATCATCCAAAATTAATTTACCAAGCGCAGCAAAGACACAGCTGTCAAACGACGCCATTGATTTTTTTTGTGCGAACTACATTTAAAGCATATTCTTCTGACTTCCGGCAAATAAAACAATCGTGATTTCTGTAAGTATCGTTGCACCAGTTACATCCGAGGGATGATTGTCCCGAGGACGGAAAACCCCGAGGAGTTTTGATTGCAACGTTTATACGGACAGTTTACTAATTTCATGATGGTGTTGATCTGCAACGGTGTTTCAGAACTTTGCGCCAGGTTAAAATGTTCCCGCGGATATACCGTTCTGTAATGCAACTTACCATGTCCTTAGGTACTGCAGCAAACTGCTCACAAGCTACCTTTAACTGAGAACCTTAACTGAAACAAACAAGTTTACCCCACCGTTAGACACCTGTTTAAACGCGTGTTCTATCAAAAGAAAAAATAACAACATGTCTTAGCTACCGTCAGCTTAGCGCAACAGTAAATATATAGTTTTTTCAAATGTTTAATCGATACTCTTGACACCATCGTGGGACATCCACGGCCGATCCATTTCGTTACTGTCCATTCATCGGCCCTTGGATATTTGCTTCACTTTTCGTCGTTTCTGGCAATGGTATTTTATTGGTCGCCTCATAATCCGACGAAGATTTCATTCCAATAATAAACTCATTCTTTCTTTGATACCCACGCTCGACTATTCCGTTTGGTACATTTTCTGTCATCTTACCGAACTGAATAGAACACGATTTGGCCAATCATAATACTGCTTTCAGAATCCATTCTCTTCAGCGTGGAGACTAGTATAGCAAAGACGTCGCCATTTTGACAAGTCTGTCGAAACAATACACTCACTCACTCACTCACGCACTCACGCACGCACGCACGCACGCACGCACACTCACACTCGCATGCACGCACGTACGCACGCACGCACGCACACCGTCACTGTATATAAATAACATTGTTACCACTTTTATTGGGCAGACGCCATTCTAACTTCAGTCTGTTTACCAATTTCCGCGTATGAAAAAGAGTTAGTGCTTTTCACAGTAGCTTCTGCCACCAAAAAGATAAATCGCCAATGTGCTGGACGAATGACATTTGAATGTTTATATTTAAACAATATACACACACATAATTATACTCGTATTAGAAATCGTAGGGAACATGTTTACATTAACACCGATCGATGTACACAAGCATGATCTCGATCTCCAGACTCCACTTCGGATTAATAATAACAAAATTAACACATTTCAAATGATTAAAATAAGATATAATTGACCTCATCAAGTTTTCTTATGTTTATAACGTAAGTAACACTGCTTTATTAAAAAAAAATATTTAATGAGTAACTTTAAAACAGTCGGCCGTATTTGATTGAAAGTTGTGAATTACCGGTAGTTTAAAAAAATATCGCTCTTAAACTTCATATTTGATTGAAAACTTCCGCTATTTCCGCTATTTCCAAGCGTTAGCTTTTGTCTTTTGATCTGTTGATATTTGCAATTATATTATAATTGGATCTGACACAGGTAATTCCACATATCCGCCGATACATGTGCGTATAAATAGGAATTTTAAAGCTAACAGTAAGGCACATCGCCGTTTTTCTTTGTCTCGACATAATTAATTCATTGTGTTTACATCCGGGTTACCTGAAATTCCAATACGTATATTTCAGTCCATAAAAACTTTACATGTGACCACGCTTTTTCCTATTCCACAGCTATTTTCAACATAAAATCGGCGTTCTCTCAATATAGTTTACTGTATATAACCGAAACCGGAACTACCCAAAGAAGCGCCACCTCGTTCAAGGGAGGTAAATACGTAGCGAAATCAGGGATAACTCCGTATATCGGTAGGACCCCATTGCTTTTCAAAACGGCAGTGGTTACTGTCAATCGGAACACCTAGGATAATTTACGAATCATCTCTCGGATGTATGTAGGTAATCGGATTACCTCGGCCATTTTCCTAAATGGGACTTCTTTTGTGACAGACGTCAAAACAAAGATGGCAGCTCGGATGACAGCTCACTATAGTACGATGCCTGTAAACTTCACTTTCTGACTGCTTCAAATTTAAATCATCCAAGTTTAATTTACCCGGCGCAGCAAAGACACAGCTGTCAGACGATGGCATTGTTTATGTTTTGTGCGAACTACATTTTAGGGGTATTCTTACGACTTCCGGCGAACAAAACAAACGTGATTTGAGCACGTATCATTGCACCAGATACATCCGAGGGATGATTGTCACGAGGACGGAATAACCAGAGGAGTTCCGATTGTGGTTACTAAAGCAATCGGAACACCTCGGATAATTCACGAATCATCTCTCGGATGTATGTAGGTAGTCGGATTAACTCGGCCATTTCCCTAAATGGAAACCTTTTGTGACAGACGTCAAAACAAAGATGGCAACTCGGATGACAACTCACTAAAGTACGATGCCTGTAAAACTTCAATTTGTGGCTTCATATTAAAAAAAAATCATTTTTAATTTACCCAGCGCAGCAGACACGCAGCTCTCAAACGATGGCATTGTTTATGTTTTGTGCGAACTTCATTTTAGAGATATTCTTCCGACTTCCGGCGAACGAAAACGATCGTGATTGGAGCAAGTATCATTGCACCAGATACATCCGAGGGATGATTGTCCCGAGGACGGAATTACCCGAAGAGTTCCGATTGGTACAGCGAAAGGTAACCAGCGCGAGAAATACGACAGTTTACTACTTGGGTTACTCCCCCTACCCTTACCCAGTCATGCATGCTTAGTGCACTCTATTTACACAACCAAATAGACGTTTGATGAACTAATCGATCTTTTCAACCGTCCCACATTATAACATTGTTAACTTCGACTCAGTGTTTCTATACGTGTAACGTTGGTATTTTGACAGTTTGGTGGAGCCTGGAGTGGTGACAGGTTCAGAGCATTAAAAGTCTGAGGCTGACATTGAGGCAAAAACACCACCTAAATTCTGGGACTTCCTGAAGTTAAACATTTTAACAGGTAAGTGTGTTTTTTCCTAATTCTATTCAAATACTTATGAGCTATTAATATTTATAAGCTATTAATATAAAACCATTTATGTTGTCGCAAGAAGCAACCTTATTTTAGGGTGTATATGTATTATGTTTTTTTTTTGTTTTTTTTTGTTTTTGTTTTTCGTTTTTTGTTGTTGTTGCGTTTTATTGGTTGCTGTTGCGTATTTGCCATTCAGCAATGCTTTTATGTTTGGGGTAAAGTTCTGTTTGCTACAACCAAAACAAGCAGAAATGATGTGGTGCATGACTATATGTCTTCAGCAGCATAGAATAAAACAGAATATAATTATATAAATATGATATGTTGAACTGGAATAGAATATAAGGTGTTGAGATTTAGCAAACTTAGTGCACTATGTTTAATATTCACCTTTTTGTGAAGAAAATGAGTAAATTACTTTACTGGAGACAGCAATTTTTACAAAGTTTAAAGGTTAATGAATTTTTGAAATAACATACACAAAGGCTATTGCTTAATATTGTATTAGGCATCCTTCTATACTTATAACAACATAATAGAATTTATTTTATGATTCCAGCATTTCACGGCTATCAAGGGTAGACTGACTGAAAGCTGAGTACTCCTAGATCATGGTCAAGTGTTAGACTTAGTAAAGACACCTTTATAGACTGCCTATATTGTTAGACAGCACAGATTGCGAAAAAAAAATCCTTCTTTAAAATCTATAAATAAGTACGATAGTGATCTACGTGATCTCTGCTTAAAGTAGATATCGACGTCAGGGCGGATTAGTTCTCATATTGGTTTTTTAGTTTAAAAATAACTGACTCTGCAGCGTGGCGCAATAAATACTTTGCTCAGACGAGTGAGGACTGTTCAAACAGGTCCAGGGCATCAATGAACAGCTTTTTTCAGGCAGGGGCGGATCATGACAAATTTGGTGGAAGTGTGTGTGTTTGTGTGTGTGTATGTGTGTGTGTGTGTATGTGTGTGTGTGTGTGTGTGTGTGTGAGTGTGTGTGTGTGTGTGTTTGTGTGTGTGTGTGTGTGTGTGTGTGTGTGTGTGTGTGTGTGTGTGTGTGTGTGTGTGTGTGGTTATGAATAAAGACCTTGTCAACTTTATCGCAGTAAATACTAGATATACATAGACAGTTAGGAATCCTAACTTCGACCTAAGCAGTCAAAAGACAAAATTTTAAAATAAATAAACTTTAAAAGCTTATTATCCTAAGCTTACCTGTATGTGTTTCACGACTACTCTTTAGCTGGTTAGTGGTGGTAGATATTGGGGAGGGGGGTGGGGGGTGGGTGATGCAACCCCTAGGCCCATCCTTGCTTTCAGGTAACAATGACTTATTTTGTTATTGGAAAGAAAAAAAATGATCCAAATTGTCGGATACCACCTATAACTAAGATTAACATATTTCCATGTTGAATTTAAGCCGGCTGAAAAAACGCCCCCCCCCCCCCAACCCCATGAAGAAGGCTTAAAACTTAAATCAGTATGCCTTAGTCACCTTGTCACCTGGCACCACTTTGATCCCATAGAGGCTTTCTGTATGCCAAAATTGTACTTATTAATAACAAATATCATTTCTTGATGAATCTGGCACTTCGCTTGAAAGCAAATATTTTACACAATTTCGAAGGTAACAAACACATGTTGTTTCGAAAATTAAAATAAAGTAGCAAAATGAAAGAAAGTTTTGTTATAGTGAATGCAAAGCCTCAACATCTCCGTTTAGGTAACATCTCATTTCAATTTGCTAAAACTTTTGGGAAAAGTCTTGACAATACATAGGAGACATACTGCGGCACGAAGAGGTGTTTTCTGATTACGAACTAGAAGGACTAATGGTTTTGTTGTAAACAAACCCATCAGCCAACAGGCGCAAAGGGATTGGGATTGGGATTGGGATTTGCCGGCATTTTTGCCGATACTGTGCAGCGACATTTCTATCATTATAGCACATGGGCACTTATGAGGTGCCCAGGGACTGAACCCGGCCGGTCCATTTTACTGACACCGACTAGTTAGGCGTAATGCCTGTCCCCTTAGCCCCGAGCGTTAGGAGGGAAGCCACTACTACTTTAAAGTCTTTGGTTTGACCCGGCCGGAGTTCGAAGCCGCGACCTCCCGTTCCGCAATATGTATATCGGTGTGGAGTGGAATGGCCTCGATATATATTATGTTGAGACAGGTAGTATATGTAATATATATATACGGTGTGGAGTGGGATGGCCTCGATATATATTATGTTGAGACAGGTAGTATATAATATATGTACGGTGTGGGGTGGGATGGCCTCGATATATATTATGTTGAGACAGGTAGTATATATTATATATATATACGGTGTGGAGTGGGATGGCCTCGATATATATTATGTTGAGACAGGTAGTATATAATATATGTACGGTGTGGGGTGGGATGGCCTCGATATATATTATATTGAGGCAGGTAGTATATGATATATATATATATATACGGTGTGGAGTGGGATGGCCTCGATATATATTATGTTGAGACAGGTAGTATATAATATATGTACGGTGTGGGGTGGGATGGCCTCGATATATATTATATTGAGGCAGGTAGTATATGATATATATATATATATATATATATATATATATATATATATATATATATATATATATATATATATATATATATATATATATATATATATATATACGGTGTGGAGTGGGATGGCCTCGATATATATTATATTGAGACAGGTAGTATATAATATATGTACGGTGTGGGGTGGGATGGCCTCGAAATATATTATATTGAGACAGGTAGTATATATAATATATATACGGTGTGGAGTGGGATGGCCTCGACCCACATACACACCTATTTCACGAGGTTAACATAATAAGAAAAGAAACGATACATGTGCAACCGTCAATGTATGATATAATGTAAAGTATTGAGAACCGGACTCTCCTAGAGTAAGGTAGTGAACTTGTACCTATTCCAAAGCAAGCTCTTAAATCACCAAGATCTGCAGCTGAATAGCTTGATTACGCTTGAAGTTGCCACTGCTGGTTTTAAAAAAGAAAACGGAATGCTTATTGTAAATAAATTACCGGCATTTCATTCGATGAATTAAACATGCATTTTCAGAAATAACATTTTTTTTTCCAAAATCATTTTCAAAGCTGTCGTTTTCTTCTTCAACCGTTGTATCATAGCAGAAGTCATGTATAAACAGACATGCGTTTTGTCTTATGGCGTGTTATACTGTAATACAATTTTACATATCACTTCTATATGCTTTACTTATTTTGATGTCCGTTACACCTGGAGCATAATGACATCATCACAGGAAACACAAACAAAGCATTCTATATGAAAGATGTTAAAGTTGTTTGTATATGCTTTTGATTGTTTTGTGGAGTCATTAAACACGGGGGAAATCCTTTCACTGATTTGGCATTATATTTAGCTATTTTTAGAAACAGTTAGCATTTGTTTGTCACCGCTTGACCACAACGCATGCACAAATCAAACTGCCCAGTGTAAATAAAAAGATATAATTATATATTGTTTTGACAAATAAAGGTTTATAAATAGCATGTAAACAATACGCAGCATTCAATATGATGGTACATTCAGCCGATACACCAAAATGAGAAAAGCTTGAGAAAATCATCATCGTCATCTCTACAACTTCATCTGTATCATACAGACATCATAGTGTTTTTGTACAACTTTTTATGGTCTGCAGTGTTTGAAAGTACTACGCGCCTATCAGCGCTTTTACACGGACTGTTTAATCGGTTAGTTCGGTGTTGACACTTTGAACCTCTATTCTACCATTGGATAGAATTACTCGCAAACAACCACAGACACTGCTATCGCTTCAAGTATTCGATACAAAGTGTTGGATACCACCTTTAAAATGAAGATAACCAATGTTATGCATGTTGAGTTATCATTCCGTGCTACTTTGTTATCAATGGCTTGTGACGGCGTATCTTTACATTGTGTTGCTCACATATAACGTTGCTCTGTGTGTTTAAGCATAACATAGACGTGTGTGTTCTTGTGTATGTAACTATTGACCTGTGTGTTCTTGTGTACGTAACGATTGACCTGTGTGTTCTTGTGTACGTAACGATTTCCCTGTGTGTTCTTCTTTTATAGTGAGATGACGGGGAACTGTACCGATGACTACCCTAAAACAGACGATTATTATAACGGTGAGCCATCTTGGTTTTTATTTCTATTTTCTTTTTTGAAATATCTTTATACATGTATGCTCATTTTATGATATAAGTAGTCCCAACCCTAATAAATACCATATGCAAGAAAATACTAAAAATAATATTATTTAAAAATTACATAAAATATCTGCATTTCATTTATTGTACAAGTTATTTCTACTTTAAGAGCAAAGGTTTCACGTGTCGTATCTTTACGTTCTATCTTAAAGCAAAACAACCATAATAAGTATATCGTTTACACACAGACTCGGCTACTTTCATTTTATCAACATTAATAACAACAACAACGACGACAATGATGACAGCAACAGCAACAATTGTCCAAAATAATACAGATAAAACAAGTCTTTCTTAGCTTTAGTAAATATGTTCACTGTTACGATTATTATGTAACTGCTTGATTTTAAACATATTTTATAAAAAAATATAAATTCTTCACTACAACTTTGCAGTCAGAACTTGTTTTTAACGATGCATATTTAATATATTAGTTAAAGACTGTATCTCGATCATTTAGCCATATCAAATTAACTATTTAAATGTAAAAAAGTTTACTGTTATTCTTTGGTTTGAAAAATGATAGCTGACCGATGCTGGTCTTGCTTTTATTTACGACGGTTGTTATGACAACTTTAATTAGGAAATTTAAGTAATGTTTGTATTGTTTTTATTTTGTAAAATAGCACCGACACAATGAAGGTCATATTGATGACATCTAGCTTATTCTTGGTAGTGGATGACCCTAGTATTATGTTCGTTATGAATCTCCGGCGCACCGCGGGTTAGCTTGAAACACCCCCCCCCCCCCCCCCCCCCCCCCACACACACACACACACCCGAAATAAAAAAAGTTCACGCAACGATTGAGACTCGAACCTATGCGGTGAGTGGCTGAGGAGTTACAAGTCGGCGACTCGAACCGTGCGGTCACGGTCTGTTTAAGTAATACAATCCACAATCTAATTGCATTATTTTCTAAGACGCAATGGGAATTTTCTTTTAATGAGGCATTGGACGGAAAAAACTTTCTCAAAACCACAAGTTTGCCACGTAATTATTAATTATATTATTATTTACACAGTTTCTTTACAGACAGCAAAACCGACCGGACAATATTGTAACTCTAACCATGTGTTTTTGGCCAAGCCGTTCCAATCTCCTGCTGTTGGTTCTAAAATAGCTAACTTTGCTGCGTATGTGCAGAGATAGGATTCTAGCAATTGATATAATGTTTGTTGTGTAATAAGAAATGTATCGCACAAATATACTACGTCAATAAGCAGTTTCCAGAAAGAAAATTCTTTCAAAGTCTAAATTTTTCGTTGATGCAATTTCTACTATACCACCTTTAGAACACGTGTCAACAAAGTAAAAATATAAATTGAAATTAAATGATGTGTTACGAAGTCTTTGTTGAACATTAATTAATACCAAAAAAGGCATACATACTCAATGTTACCTCATATCTGTTTTAGCTTGAAAACATCAAGTTAAGTATGATTAACACGAGACACGACAGCAAAGTAATTACCTAGTATGACAAAAAATAAAGTGTATGTCGGGAAATGACAGCAGAAAATTAGTTTTTTTTTCTCCAATATAAACTAATTTCTCGATTGTTAACCAATGTCTCGAATATTAACAATATTTCTAGCGATTCTAAGAATTAATATCCATATGCGGTCTAGTGTAAAGTCGTTGGACTTCGGACTAGACTACACACAGTTCGAACCTTGAACCAACCACGAGATGTTAGCACATGCAAGAATTTGCTAGCTACTCGGACCTTCGACTATTGTTGTACGAAAAGAATCCCTTACAATTATCTGGTAGAACCACCGTCAAATCACAGGTTAGTTTGAAGACATTCCCACATCAAGGTTTTCTTCCTAACCAAGACTCGCACCTATACGTTCATGGGTGGGGGAGTTAGGGAAGTTTCTAGTCGGACTCAATCCAGTTAGCACTCCAATAAGGATTAATTGGACAACATACTGTACTGCCGAAATTATCAGTATGCATTGTTCAAACAGTAGTTTACGGGAAAGAGAACTGAAATAATCATTGCTAGAACTATAAAGCCTGACCTGTGCCAATAGTCCAGACGTGATATACGTTGACCTTTTAACTTGTTTAGTTAACATATTTAACATCTTTTTTACGATCTAATTACACATACAATTAAACGTATAGACAAACAGGTTCAGTAACAAGTTCTTAAACTATTTCCCGTTAATAAATAAATAAAAAGACATGATTAAATAAAATATGTTTATCTATTTTAGACATGGACATTCATTATTTTACATGCTGCCTTTCAAAGATTGTTAAGGTAAAAAACAACAACAAATTTAACAAGAAAAAAGGATACGTGTTCTCGTTTTTACACACTACGCACTGTAAACACAAGTCGAAAAAAACCCCGCACATACTCGCACTTTTTCAACCTGTCAAAACTACGTTTACAAGAGTAGAATAACAGAGATAGACGGACGATTTTGAGCCAACTACAAACAATGGTCTCTTTGGTACCGCCCGTTCTTTTCCAAAATAAGGCGAAACAGATTGCCGTTGACAGCCGTTGCTTGGAATAGATTTTAAATAACGAACCATGTAATTGTTTTGAAAGTTGGTAACTGCTTTGAGGGTGCAAGTACATGGCATATATTCTTTCACGTAAGATTGTTACCCATTGTGATCAGAGATGTGTGGGCGTGGCCTATGCCCGGACATAACGTAGACAGCGTTTCCTTGTAGATTTCGTTTGTAAATCTCTCTATGCCAACGCGTGTTTACAGACGTTGACAATACAGAAATGTGGTGTTTCGGCGGAGTCGCTTGCTATACCATCCAGAGTTATGGGTAAGCTGAATTTCGGAAGAACACAGGATTGACCCTGCATGACATTGGCCAAACGCGGTGATTTATTCATGCATGGGAAGAAGTAGTGCGAATACAAAACAAATATGTATGTCTAAGGCAACCAGGCGGGTCATTTGTGTCCAGGCATGTCTCCAATGATAAAATTAATATTGTTGATTGGTTAAACTGGAAGGTTATCATCATATTGTGTAATTCAGGTGTATATAAAATGCAGGGAGAAACCTGCACCGCCCAAACGACGCTTCTGAGCGCGTGATGTTAATAATATTTAAAATACACTATCCGTTGACACGTTAATAATGTAAAAATGGTAATCTTAAAATATATATCATACAAATATGCACTGTATCGAGATAAAGGTGACAATGTTAGACATACAGCTCTACAATAACCCAGCTACACGTTGGCATGTAGTCTTTTAACGTTGGGAATTTTATCAAATGATAAGCTCCGTAGTAAATTACTGAATCATGTTACGTGTCCAGAAATATTATTTGAAAGTGTGCGTTCGGAAGACCTCGGATATTTCACGAATCTTCTCTCAGATGTATAAAGTTATTCTGTATGAATGTTACACGACACTAAATGACTTTGTTCTCTATTCTATAGTAAATGTCACAATTTTGGAAGCAATTTTACAACAAATCGTTTTTGTTTTCAATCTTTGGGAATCCTAAAACTATATATTGTGAATAAAGACCAGTGCATTATCTAATTAACATGGACCGGACCTGGTAGCGCAATCGGTAGAGCGTCGGTATCAGGTACGGGAGGCCCCGGGTTTGATCCCGGGCCGCGACATACCAAAGTCGTTAAAAATGGTAGTGGTATAGCTCCCTTGCTAACGCTCAATCAAATATAAGCGACTGGTTGGCCCGGTGTCAGGATAATGTGACTGGGTGTGGTATCATGCCAGGTGTTCACGGCATGCTATACACAGTGAAGGCAACACTATATCTGCTTCAAGTGGACACCGTCTCCAGATAACTGAAATACTGTTGGTGGGACGATAAACCCAATAAACAAACAATAAACGTAATTAACATGGCCTCTGCAAAGGAAAGTTATGACTCGCGAAGACGGTTATCCTCCCCTGAAATCATACACCGTAATTTTTGCATAGTGTATCCGCACATTTTCAATGAAATGATCAGTTCCGGTCTAAATGAATCAGTCCATTATTGAACATAAATACCATACCACAGTCCCGAAGTCATTTTAAGTAAAAACTTAGCAGTTTCAAAGATTTTCTTAAGCGTGAAAAGTAGTATTTCAATTCTATATTATTTGATTAACATTTAAGCTAAGTTGTTAATTTAAAGCATAAATTCAAATCGTTTTTGGTTCATGTTGTCTTAGCAACAGAAGAAAAACGATCACTATATTTAAGAATTTTATTTTAATTACTTACAGTTTTGTGTTCTAAGAGTATCGTGTTTAAAAGTGTTTCTGGTATTGGAGGTCCCGGGTTCGACCGAATGCCATAGTATGCCGAAACAGCAATATAATGGTATTGCTTCGTTGCTTACGTTGAGCTTAAAAGGCTAGTTAAGGGCTGGCCGTTCTTGTGTCAGCATTATTTGAATGGGTGTGGTTTCACGTCATTGGTTCACATCATGTTGTTATACAATATATTCATGAATAAATGAATATATCTGAGTCAAGAGACTACCATCCCCGAAATTATTGAAAAAAAAGTTGGCGTGATGTTTAACACAACAAGCCAACCAAATTATTACATCCTGCCATCCATATCTCTTCAGACCTCTCGGATGACCCGATGGTCATTGTTTTCTTGGTCTTTGGTACGATCCTTGCTGCAGCCTCGCTGGGTAACTACGCCGAGGAGTACGTGTTTCTGCGACGGACCTACAAACGGGACCACCTGAAAGTTCTCCATCTAGCGACCATCCTTGGATTGTATCCGGTAGGTGGATGAATATTTTCTCAATTATGGAAGAGTACGCAACAAACACAAGTTTGTCCAAGAAAACATGACCCCCCCCCCCCCCCAAAAAAAAAAAATAAATAAATAAATAAATAAATAAATAAATAAATGAATATTTCAATAAAAACAACAACAAATAAATATAAAGTAAAAAATAAATAAAATAAGAATAAACATGTAATAGTTTGTTTCACTGTTAGAACACACATTCTACATTGCTGTCATATGAGGCTTTCTAGAAATGTTTGTTTTGCTTTTGAGATACATCGCAGCGACCAATTATGATAATTATAGGAAGACCCCAATCAAATATCTGGGTAGAACCACCGGCGCACTGCAGGCCAGCAGGAAGACCTTCCAACTATCCCACTACGCCTCGGACGCCCCAGAAACAGGTGTCAAAGCCTTGCTCTTTATTGGCGACGCGCTGGAGCGCGAAGCCTATATCATGGAATGCTCAATTAAATTTGCCCACGGGGAAAAGTTTGTTTTGTGGACTTTCTAAACCTGATTAATACGGGTACTAATTCGGTTAAAGGTGTCCTATTTATATATTTTTTTTATTTATTTGTGTGTGTAAGTAACTTTCAAAATAAACAATAAGATATTAAAAACACATACTACGTTCGAGAAAAATATTATCTGAACAATACTTATTTGTGTAATGTGAGGCTGCTGCCCATGTGCATTTTCTGCTAGTACTAGTTTTATAGTTAATTATAATAATTTTGCATTTTTTCTACATATGTAACATCTTTAGAAAACCTTTTAATTGGTGTCAGCTTTTGCTTTTCATTTTGTTTTAAACCATTCTATGGTCTCAGGAATATAAGTTATACAGGCTTTTTCTCGAAAACAAATATAGTATACTGAAAACTTTCAAAAACAATCCCTAACGTTTCAAGTGTCTTTGTTACTTGCTCTTCATAATGCTTTAATCTCCTTACATATCCAACTTTTTGCGTCGCCTTGATGTTTCGCATCAACGACTTTTTATGTTTTGAGCCCTTCACTTGCTTGGAAATTCTGTCGATGATTTAGAGAAGTTAGTGGGGATCTTAGAATTTATAAGTAGGGTAGAATAAATGTAAACAACTTTTAAACCGAAAGTTGGGGTAGGGACTGGGTTCAAATCAAAGAAGAACCAATTTTTGTTATCTCTAATATATTTTTTCTGCTATAAATTGTGTATCTCTTAAATCAAATTTTAAAAGAACCTTGTTGTTTTATTTATTTAGCTAATATTGGTATTTATTGGATAAGCAATGCTAAATATCTGAATAAATATGGTACCTAGCTTGTTTAAAATCCAACAAAATAAAAAAATAATTTGAATTATTTTATACTTGACATGAACAACCGAATAACCTTTTAGAAATTTGTTATAAACTTTTAATCGTGTATCCAAAATACGAGATCACCGTTCTTTTAATTACCTTAAATTTCTAATATGGCATGAAACCTTAAATGGGTCAAAAAGTAGATCACTAGATGAAATCTTACAAAACACTCGTGAACACACTAGAGGCCACATTTATAGCCCAATATTCACTAAACTTGGTCAGAATGTTTACCTGCATAAAATCTTTGATGAGTTCATACCTGGATCACGTGAGGTGAAAAAGTAGGCCACTAGGTCAATTCTCAGAAAAAGCTTGTGAATACAATAGAGACCACATTAAGACCTCAATCTTCACTTGTCAAGAATGTTTGCCTGCATGAAATCTTGGATGGGTTCATAACGGTATAACGAGGGGTCGAAAAGTAGGTCACTAGGACAAATCTTAGAAAAAGATTGTGAATACACTAGAGGCCACAATAGACCATTTCAAACCAAGCGTCTGGCCAATCCTATTCCGCTGATCAAGTAGACGCTTTGTGAGAAAATCTCGCGAGACTCGACGTGTTTTGCAAAACTGGGGGCTCTTCACTGCCGGATTTTGTATTATCTAAATGAACGTAATACAGTACATGAAATTGACAAAAATTCAACGTCTGAATAACCATAAGTTGCCAAATAGTGCACGTATACAAGCATCAATTGACGGATAGATAAATCAACCGTAATAAAAACGAACTTATATCACGTCCATTTACATGCTAAATATTAAAGAAATTATAATCATTACCGCCATTAAATTTACCTGGCCACACATGATCATCATCATGATCCCATATAACCTGTATAATCACATTTAATCATCATCATCATCATCAGCAGCAGCAGCACCGCCAACACGATCTACATCATAATCGTCATGGGCATCACCGTAACCGTTTTTACCGTTTACATAATAATCATAAACAGCATCGGTATCACCGTCATCATTATCAGCAGAAGCAGCAGTAGAAGCAGCAGCATCACCGTCATTTGCATCATCATTACTTTAGTTACAGGGGTATGGATCTTTGTCAAGCAAATTTTCTTATGCTTCTAATTTTAATTGTTATATATCTTATAATGAACAATTTTGTAAATTTGGACAATGGTGTCAAAATCCCTATTTCTTAATGCAGCGGTCCCATAATGCGCTATTACGTATATAAGATTAAAAGGAATTCGTGGACCGCGATTAAAAATCTGCATACAACTTTTTACCAGACTTGATTTGCAACTATTTGGATGAGGGTCTACACGCCTGGCTACGGCTTATTTTCCCATTCATGGCTTGAATGTTCTATGCCAAAATGTGGTCTAAAGTGGACCCTACCGGATACTTAATTTTTGTACCCATTTAAAGATAGAAATGTATTAATTTAAAATTTATCGTTTTGTAAATTCATATTATGTTTCTCTTTGCGCGTGGGTCCCTTTCATACCATCATAAAGTTCTACTCTAATTGAATCCCTAATTTTAAGACATGAGCGGACACCCCAACTAATTAAGCTAATTGGCAGTTTTATGACACCTTGTTTGTCTAGTGGACAGGAAGTGTGACCGTGTTTTGGCGTCTTTTCCCCTTTGCAAGAACACATGCATCCGCTATGCAGCTGTGTTTGAAACTGTCACCATATGGCAGTCGTGTGGTTTATGACCTTCACCATTTAAAGAGCAATATGCATTGACTTACGCAAGGACAACAAAAAGGACAAAACACTAAGGTCTACACTATCTTTTTTGGCTTATAAAAGGACCTAACGCTATATTTAGCAGTACCCACAATGGTGCACCCTTTTCCAACCCCACTATTTTTTCGTTAAGGAAGAGGAAACGTGGATGTGGGGATTTCAAGGAACACAATCTTATGTATATCTTCATCTCGTGTTTATTGCAAATGTATTATTTCAATAGCTCGCCTATTCTTTTGTAGTTAATCCATACCTTAAATATAAATAATTCCTTTATAAAAATGTTTATGATCATTCAATGGACTAAATAAGTTTGTTAGGATATTTATATAAGTAAAAACATGCGCAGTCTGAAATATTACTACATAGTACAGTTTCCCCCCTTCACTCTCACTCCTTTAGAACTTATATTTATGCCGCGAAGGTAAATCGTCAATAACGTTGCATATTTTTTTCATAGCACACGCCGTTCACGTGTACTTATCATTTTTAATCTCTCAAAAGTACCCAACGTTCACACCCTCTCTATCTTCTAAATGGCAGCTTGAAAACAATTATCGATCGATAATATGTTACACAGTATTAGAGAAATAATGGGTCGGTCAATTTGAAACAAAAATATTTCTTTTCTGCGACTTCAAATGATAGTGACCGTCGATTGTTTCCCAGAATTTTCTTTGATGTTGCAGTGCTAGCCAGAGAGCCCTCCGCGCCAGAAAAAAATAACGCCGCATTTATTTTTTTTACATACATGAAGAAATTAAAACCACAGTGATATAATTAGCGACTCCATGTTATAAGTGCGTGAACAATGTACACGTTACTGTCAGACAAGAATACCTCTTTGAAAATGTTCAGGTACAGTTAAAATTGATGTGTATATAGCTGACTAGTTAACAGAACAGTAGTTTGTGTTTCTTGTATCTTTATTTGGTTAGATAATATATGAGGTCAAAATTTCCTTGAAATTAAAAACTGACCTTTTTCGAAGGTTGATTTTTTGTATTTTCTGGTCCATCAGAACAATAATGTTATACATCTACATGGGAAACCTATATATTTTTTTAATTGGCATGAGTAGCACTTTCAGAAAATGTAAAGTTTTGATCGTATTTTGTCATTTATAGAAATGGGTGGTTGTTGCTATCATCAATGTCAAACGAACGGCGTTGTACATGGTTAAAGTACATCCGCCAGTTTCTGTAACGAACTGTTTGATTTGTTAACGTCGTATGACGTCAAACAAAACATGCAAGCGTCTTATCAACAAAACGACCTACTAAATCACAATAAAATATTTTGGTACGGAAACAAACGATTAAATCCTTTGCGCAAGAGCCCCCAGTTTTGACAACCTCGAGAAAACGTGTCAAGTCTCGTAGCGCGAGATATAAATCGGCGCATGCGCACTAGATGTTTGAAATGATCTATTACAGTCCAAAATAATTCATAATTAACGGCGAGGGTAAATAAGTCCAAATAAGTAAGTAAGTAAGTCCAATCTTCACTAAACTTGGTCAGAATGTTGTCTGCATGAAATCTTGGATGAGTTCTTTATTGGGTCACATGGGGTTAAAAAGTAGGTCACCAGGTCAAAACTTAGAAAAAGCTTGTGATCGCACTAGAGGCCACATTTATAGCTCAATCATCAACAAACATGGCCAGAATGTTTTTCTGCAAGAAATCTTGGGTGAGTTTGTAACAAGGTCACATAAGGTCAACAACTATGTCACTAGGTAATTTTTTCAAAAAACCTTGTCAAACACTTAGAGGCCACATTGATGGCCCAATCTTCACCAAACTATGCCAGAATGTTTTGCCATTATGAAGTCTTACACACGTTTTGAAGCGAGTCATGTGGATTCAGTAAGTTGCTAGGTAAAGTTCTAAAAAATGTTATCAGCCCAGTGGCCACACTAATGGTCCAAGTTTTAACAAAGATTTCTAAAGTAAATAACTCTCAATTACTTGACGCCAGATATGAGCCTACTATAAGCCTGTGTCTTCAGGTGAGCGATTAAGGGCCATCATGGCCTCTTGTTTGCCCATTGAAAACAAATGATAGGAGGTAAAAAATTAATATTATTATATACATAAATCTAATGCTATTGTTTTTAATAACTCAAATACCTCCATGACAGTTACAAACATTGCTTTACAAGGCATGAATTCGGGGGCATAAGCCTGTTAACGACATTTCTTGTTGTTCTCTTTTGTTACATTTCCCTTAATTGCTACCAAATCACCATCAGACACACTGACAAAGTGCCTATTACGTTTATCAGACGCAATGGTGTTGTAGGACTAGTGCGCGGAAAAGTACAGGACCGTCAGTATTATGCTATGGATGTTAACGTAAAAACATTCTCGAGTCAATATTACTTTTTATTGACTCACACATGACTTGCGCTCGACCAATCAAATTGGTTTTAAATTCAAAATGTGATATTGTATATTATGTGTTTCAGGTTGTAACGGTAATGTCATCTGTCTCGCTCCTCGTCCCCACGTCCACGGAGCTTGTAGACTTTGTTACCTCATGGTATGCCCTTTAAAAAATATTGATTACGTTAGTTAGTATAAGTACAGGTTGTTAATACATTTGTACATTTACTTGAATCATAAGGCAAATTACTGTAAATGTTCACTATTTCCAAATCTATAAATAAGCACGATAGGGTTTTCAGCTAAAACACAACGGAAAGATGTCACGTGTTTTCTTTGTTTAAAAATAGTTAACTGTGCAGCGTGGCTATGATAGAAAATACAGTTTTGTAATGACAAATGGTTTGTTATGCTTTACTTTTCACGTGGATGCAGAGTACCAATAAGTAGCGTTTCGAGGTACCTGTTTAGGCAACCAACTTTATTTGGTTACTAACAGAAACAAATTTGTCCAAACTATCGGATTACACCATTATAAAACTGCACGGTTTATTCACCCGGGCTACATGAGTTAAAATCAGAAGTAAATATAAAACAGATGTTCCGCAAGCCTGGAACATCACTTGCGAGATTTTTCGAGTATGTAAGTTGGTATTTTAAGCTATTTACAGATGACACTCACTTTGGTTACGAACTTTACTTTTGCGTTCCGCTCAAAAACAAACACCGACATTAACCCTGACGGCAAATAATTATAATGTACCGACAGTGTAAAGAGAGGCATTTACGTGGCAAAATTCATGATTAGTAATTTCTTTGATATTTAAATACAGATAAACAATAAAGTTTCCTCAAATGCGATCGCATGAACTAATATCAAAAACAGCACTCCTTTTTTCGTATTATTAAGCGCTTACTATGAATATGGTCATTTTTTTCTAGAACTTAAGTTTTATATAGGAAAATGCTGCAAATTGGTGAATAGAATGCCCTTTACGGCGATTGCTAAACATGTTGCATTACAGACCGCTGCGGTTAGTGACTTTTTGCACCCGATTCGATCGAGGTTATTCTGTTGAATAAGTACTGGGTTAATCGTGGTTAACCTGTTTTATACATTTCATGGTACTACCATAATACCATATGGTATGGGGTTAAGCTATTGAGTAAAGAATCTCCTCACATAGTGGGTTGTTGCACGATTTCCATGAACTACGATTCTTTTTACTTTCGAATTTCTTGACAAAATGCCATATTTTCATGTTTAGTAAGTTAGTTTGATAGAAAATGGCTTCTGCTGCAATCCGCACATACCGGTACACAATTTTTACGCTTACACCGTAAACGTCTTGTCTCTTTGGTCAATACAAGAATCTGTTGAACAGGTTAACCCCAATACCATATGGTAGGATGGTACTACCAGGTTAACTGTTGAGCAAGCAACCCCCTTAAACCTTGTTCTTATTGAATAGGACAACACTAGTCGTATCGGGTGCTATTTGAATATGGTGTTCAATTAAACTCAACTTATTGTCTTTACAGCTACTTATCCTTATGCATCTACACGTTCGTGCACATGATGATCGATTATTTTGGCGGTCATTCGGCGATGGTGCATTTTTTCAGTGACATTAAGATAAACCCAAACACGCCACCTTGTTGCTGCTGTTGTTGGTGCATCTGCAAGCCACTCACTTTAACAAAGTAAGGATAAGAAATGTTATCTATGATCTAATAATTCTGAATATATTTTTAATACATCGCAAAATCACAAGTTTGGTCATTTTTACGACGTTCATCTTTCTGTCTTGGGAAAAGACATCAGCCAAATGTCTCGGTTGAACTACAGGCGTACCGCAGCTCAGGTAGAAGACTTTCTCACATTAAGATATTCTCGTGATATGTTTTGTTGCAGCGAATAATTATGATCATAACAGTGACGTCCAGCTTTTTGGTGGAGGAAGGCCCCATACACATGTCAGGGTAGAACCACTGGCGCAACGAAAGTCAGCTGGAAGACCTTCCCACATTAAGTCCTTCGACCCGAACGGGACTCGAACCCACGCGATGAGAGGGTAAGCAGTCAGAGAAGTTACAAATCGGTGACTCTACCACTACGCCACAGGCGCCCCATACACGTGGTAAGAGGCGAGGCAGTCAATGGAGTTTAAAGCTGGCGACTCTACCAATCGGCCACCGGCGCCCCTCCCATCATATACAGAACATGAAACAAAATCTAGTCGGTGTAAGATGTCCGTGAAGTTGGCAGCCTAGCAGCCTGAAGTTGGCAGCCTAGCAGACTAAGCCTAGCAGCCTAAACTTACCGACTGATGTAAGAAATTTCGAAACGGCCTGAAATGCATTATAATCACTTTTTAAGGATACTAGAAGCCCATTTGCTATGAAATTAGCCTTATTTGCATCCGATTTTTTTTTTCGCTTGTAAAATTGGAGAAATTCTAAAACGGTCTGAAATGCCTTATAATCACTTTCTTAAGACAATACAAGCTTATAAGATACCAAACGAACCTTAAAACTTTAAAAATTCACATAATCTCTAGGCTGCTGGAATGTGAAGCTAGCAGCCTAGCAGCCTGGCAGCCTAGCAGCCTGGCAGCCTAGCAGCCTAGCAGCCTGGCAGCCTGGCAGTCCAGCAGCCTAGCAGCCTAGCAGCCTGGCAGCCTAGCAGCCTAGCAGCCTGGCAGCCTGGCAGCCTGGCAGCCTGGCAGCCTAGCAGCCTGGCAGCCTAAACTTGCCGATTGATGTAAGAAATTTCGAAACGACCCGAAATGCATTATAATCACTTTTTAAGGACACTAGAAGCTCATTTGGTATGAAATCATCCTTATTTCCATCAGAGTTCTTTTCGCTTCTGAAATTTGAAGAAATTCTGAAAATGTTTGAAATACATTATAATCACTTTCTTACGACAGTACAAGCTTATAAGATACCAAACGAACCTTAAAACCTTAAAAATTCACATAATCTCTAGGCTGCTGGAATGTGAAGCTAGCAGCCTAGCAGCGTGGCAGCCTAGCAGCGTGGCAGCCGAGCAGCTTAGCAGGCCTAGCAGCGAGCAGCCTAGCAGCCTGGCAGCCTAGCAGCGTGGCAGCCTAGCAGACTAGCAGCCTAGCAGCGTGGCAGCCTAGCAGCCTAGCAGCCTGGCAGTCTAGCAGCCTAGCAGCGTGGCAGCCTAGCAGCCTAGCAGCCTGGCAGCCGAGCAGCCTAGCAGCCTAAACCTATCGATTGATGTAAGGAATTTCGAAAAGACTCGAAATGCATTATAATCACTTTTTAAGGACTTTAGAAGCTCATTTGCTATGAAATTAGCCTTATTTTCATACGATTTTTCTTTGCTTGTGAAATTTGAAGAAATTCTGAAATGCATTATAATCACTTTCTTACGACAATACAAGCTTATAAAACACCAAAACAAACCTTTAAACCTTAAAAATTCACATAATCTCTAGGCTGCTGGAATGTGAAGCTAGCACCCTAGCAGCCTAGCGGCCTGGCAGCCTAGCAGCCTGGCAGCCTAGCAGCCTAAACTTACCGATTGATGTAAGAAATTTCGAAACGGCCCGAAATGCATTATGATCACTTTTTACGGACACTACAAGCTCATTTGGTATGAAATCAGCCTTATTTGCATCCGATTTTTTTCACTTGTGAAATTTGAAGAAATTCTGAAACGGCCTGAAATGCATTATAATCACTTTCTCACGACAATACAAGCTTATAAGATATGAAACGAACCTTAGAACCTTAAAAATTCACATAATCTCTGGGCTGCTAGGCTGCAAGGCTGCAAGGCTGCCAGGCTGTTAGGCTGCTAGCTTCACTTTCCAGCAGCCTAGCAGCCTAAACCTACCAATTGATGTAAGAATTTTCGAAATAAGACAAATGGGGCCTCAAATATCTAACCAAAAAACAAACAACACATTTGTGCGACAAATGTGCTACGAGAAACCTTTTTAAGGGACAAGAAAGCACATTCTATAATTTTAAAGATGGACATTCCTGTGTTAGAAGCGCCCCCTTGCGTCCTAATGTTGAACTGGTATTTGCGGTGTACATTTCACATTAGAGATTTGCGCCTCTAGATTAGTAACATGTAAATTAGATTCTAGAAATGTAAAATGTATTCGTGATTTTCGCCCGCGATTTGTAACTTGTAAATTGTATATGCGGTTTAAGATTTTATTAAAAAAAAACAACAATAACAACAGCAACAAACATTAGAAAACCTAAAGGTGATTATACTTGACATGATGTAAAAGGGTGAACCTCGATTACAATTGTTTTTTTTTCTGCCGTTGACAAATATGTGACAAATGTGCTTGTATTTCATTTAAAATTACATGAGAGAAATGTGCTTTCTTGTCCCTTAAAAACGTTCATCGAAGCACATTTGTCGCACAAATGTGTTGTTTGTTTTTTGTTAGATATTCGAGGTCCCATTTGTCTCATTTCGAAAATTCTTACATCAATTGGTAGGTTTAGGCTGCTAGGCTGCCAGGCTGCTAGGCTGCTAGGCTGCTAGGCTGCTAGGCTGCTAGCTTCACATTTCAGCAGCCTAGAGATGATGCGAATTTTTAAGGTTTTAAGGTTCGTTTGGTATCTTATAAGCTTGTTTTGTCTTAAGAAAGTGATTATAATGCATTTCAGACCGTTTCAGAATTTCTTCAAATTTCACAAGTGAAAAGAAATCGGATGCAAATAAGGCTGATTTCATACCAAATGAGCTTCAAGTGTCCGTAAAAAGTGATCATAAAGCATTTCAGGCCGTTTCGAAATTTCTTACATCAATCGGTAAGTTTAGGCTGCTAGGCTGCCAGGCTGCCAGGCTGCTAGGCTGCCAGGCTGTTAGGCTGCTAGCTTCACATTCAAGCAGCCTAGAGATTATGTGAATTTTTAAGGTTTTAAGGTTCGTTTGGTATCTTATAAGCTTGTATTGTCTTAAGAAAGTGATTATAATGCATTTCAGACCGTTTCAGAATTTTTTCAAATTTCACAAGTGAAAAGAAATCGTATGCAAATAAGGCTGATGTCATACCAAATGAGCTTCTAGTGTTCGTAAAAAGTGATCATAATGCATTTCAGGCCGTTTCGAAATTTCTTACATCAATCGGCAAATTTAGGCTGCTAGGCTGCCAGGCTGCCAGGCTGCTAGGCTGCCAGGCTGTTAGGCTGCTAGCTTCACATTCAAGCAGCCTAGAGATAATGTGAATTTTTAAGGTTTTAAGGTTCGTTTGGTATCTTATAAGCCTGTATTGTCGTAAGAAAGTGATTATCAGGCATTTCAGACCATTTCAGAATTTCTTCAAATTTCAAAAGCGAAAAAAAAAATCGGATGCAAATTTCATACCAAATGAGCATGTAGTGTCCTTAAAAAGTGATTATAATGCATTTCGGGCCGTTTCGAAATTTCTTACATCAATCGGTAAGTTTAGGCTGCTAGGCTGCTAGGCTGCCAGGCTGCTAGGCTGCTAGGCTGCCAACTTCAGGCTGCTAGGCTGCTGGGCTGCTAGGCTGTCAACTTCAGGCTGCTAGGCTGCTAGGCTGCTAGGCTGCCAACTTCAGGCTGCAAGGCTGCTAGGCTGCTAGGCTGCCAACTTCACGGACATCGGTGTAAGGCCGGATATTTCTTGAGAAAATAATGTTGCAATATATTGAACGTCATTCCGCGATTTATGTTGTATAAAGCTAAAGACGTGTATTGAGGGGGGGGGGGGATTTAGAAATGCTAATGGTATTGTCACACTATACCGGATACCATGTTCGGACAATCGGATTGTTTTTACTGCATTCGGAACACTCTGAATAATTAACGAATCATCTCTTGGATGTATGTAGATAGTCAGGTCACCTCGGCCATATTCCTAAGAATGATCTGGCAGATCATTCGTTACAACTTGACAATTTTCGGAATTTCCAACCCTTTAACATCATGGAATCTGTCAAACGGCATCATTGTTTGTTTTTCACACTTCCGAAAATCTTCTTCAACTTATTTCTTTAAAGTCCTTGAGACCTGTCTTTTAGGTAAACTAAAAGCACCATTATTTATGTATCCTTGCACTTAACACATCCTAGGGATGATCTTATCAAAGTTAGAATTACCAGAAGTGTTCCGATTGTATATCGCCCTTGTGAGCTGTCCGGTGTACTGCGACCTATGCTCAGGCGGCTGTATCATTCTATATGTCATATTCACCTGTACGATTACAACTACCCTTTTTGGTACGACACAGGTTCAAGTTGCGGAGATTCGAACTTCTGGCCATGCAGGTGTGTCTGGTACAACCGGTTATCTTGTTTGTGGAGCTCATACTTTGGACTGACGGCAAGGGAGACGATACATTTGTATGTATTTACCATGTTTTATACATGTCCTTTTTATTAATTTAATGCATTTAATTAGTTATCTTCCTTGTGATTTGTTATTTGTAAGTTCTTTTTTATAAGTTCCCTCAATAAGATAATGTCATTCGGATAAAACTAAATAGCAGTGTTTGCTTTTTTGCAAGAGAAATGTTACTGTTTAAGTATGTAACTTTGCCAGTTGGGAATTTATAATAAGAATATTTGATATAGTCCCATGAGCATTGTAACATATAGCTAATTTGAAAAGGCACAGGATAGATATATTGACATGCAAACCAAATTTAAAAGTAAGAACAAATCTTTGATGAGTCATTTAACAAAAGAGCAAACCCGACAGTTACCGCCAATAGATCAATACTTTTCGACAAAAAGTGAAAGAACTTAAAAAAATACATGACTTGTTCTTTTGACAAAAAGGTAACTAAATTAACAGGTTGGTTTCTGGTAAAATTCACTGGTAAATCCGACTTTTAATGAAAATAATGCAGACACATAACTATTAAATCTTAAGTAGACACATTTATGTATATTAATGCGCTGAAATTAAACTTTTATAGTAAATGTATTTCTAAAACGGTAGACTCAGTTTGTCCAACACATTTTACGTTTGAATATTAATTAAATGCAACATTAATACTATTATTTTTCTGTGTCAGCAGAACCTTGTCATGTTCCATGTTTTTATCATTACAGGATTTAAAAAAACCGATGGTCTACCTTATGATTACAACTACATGTAGCACGTTGTTTTCTATGTATGGGATGATTGTTATTTTCCGCGCATCACGGCCACATCTGCTAAGATTCCGCATCATAGCCAAATTCCTTTGTGTACAACTTCCGGTGGTGATTCTGAATCTCCAACGATTCGTGTTTAATGGACTTGGTGTCAGAAACATACCCGCGTGTCTGGGAAATAGGGGTTCTCTGGTCCGTGCTAGTGGTGAGTTGATATGTTTTGTAATTTCGTTGAAAGCAATCGCTTGATTCTATTTACCGTCTCATATTTTCTTGAGGTGTTCGACATGCCATTTAGTTTATTCCGGCCTTGTATGAGAGTAAATTTCTAACACAGAAGTGACCGGGATCAAAATTAAGGCTAAAAAGCTTCGAGTCTGAGATCATCGCCAAGCCGGTAATTGGCTGAACTTTAAGCGAAATCTGATGAATCAGATAGTTGGCGATGATCTAAGACTGAAGCTCAAGGATGTATAACATCGGACCCTAATCTTGATACATAAAAATTCGGAAAACGATAGTGGCATAGCTAATTGTGGTTTTACAGCTGGTTGGTCAATGTGACTGTGTGTGGTATCACAATACGCGCCCACAATATGTTGTGAATAGTGGAAATAGCACTTTATATTTAATCTGAACATTGTATCCCGATAAAAAATTATTAGAGATATAATAACGTTTACTACTTATGAACAAAAGAAACAATGTTTAAACTTGCAAAAATATCATTATTATTAATAAACAGAAATACTAAAAGAAATAAAAGAAAACACATAAAGTAGTATTTGTGGTTAAATCTACAAGGTACTGAGCCTTAGCAAGTGATGATTTATTTCAGCAAAATTTCATTTACGTTATCTTTTGTTCCAATTATCAGGTGGATTTTGTTTTGCTATACATTTATTGCTTTAAAACAATTCACACTGTTGTAGTGCTAAACCATGGCCTGCTGACTATTGAGTTCTTCCTGCTGACAATTCTCGCTAGATTTGCCTTCCGGATATCTGAGGACAAAGACGAATGCACCGCTTTAAAATGCCACAGTGAAAAGGTCACGCCATACACGTCGGAAGCGTCTAGTGCAGCTTACGTCAATACCACAGTCAGAATTGACGACATGTCCGGTTCTTCGATGGCTGATTAATATTTGTTTCCATAGCGAATATTAAGTTTTAACCCGAAAATATATTTTCTTCCTGTTTGCCTAAAGGCAACCTTTTTATTTTTCTTCTTGTTTGTTTTAAATAAGAAATTCCTTCTACACTTGAAGAATAAACGGTTGTTGCATTTGAACTTACTTTTGACGAAAACCAACAATTCAATTAATATATTCATATAAAATGATACCGAACCACACCTGCCAACTACAGATCTGTCTCACAAACCTTCGCAAGAAGATTTGCAAGATCAAAGATCACTTAATACACAGACAGATCATGGGACCTTTTGAGTATAATATCCGACCGATGCCAAGCATGCCTTCGAAGAAAAAACACTGATGTCACTATTTGTACTGACACTCCAAGATTTAAAGCAAGCCAATGGGCGGCACAGAGCAGCTTAAACTATCCTCCTGGACTTCATCAAGGCTTTTAACAAAGTTCCTGGCAAACAAATGGAATAACTAAACTATAGTATAAGAGACAGCACATTCGCATGGACCCAAAGCTTTCTAAATGACAGAATCCAGCAAGTCAAAGCAAATGTTCACCGCCCGGCTGAACACTTATTACGTCTGGCATCCGTCAATAATCTGTGTTGGGGCCACTCTTCCTATTTTTCTTCATCAACGACATGGCAGCACAGGTTAAATCCACAACAAGACACAATCAGTAAACAATACTTTTGCCGTCTTGGGGAGGAAAGTTTTCAGTCCCAATGACGTCAATGCCTTTTTATAAACATTTGATCAAGGACACCCTGGACTACACAGCAGCAGCATGAGATCCTTACACGCAGGCCTGCAGGTATAATTTAGAATCCGTCCAACGCTCTCAGCTCGGTTCATAACTGGCAATTACATGACTACTAGTAGTTCTCGTCCGATGATTTCTGACATTGGCTTGCATGTGTTAAAACAGTGGCGCCATCATGCACAGCTACTTTGCTGCACTGCATTACATACAAACTGGCGGACATCCAAACGAGTCATCACCCGCACCACTCGTCAGCATCAACAACAGCACCTGTGCATGATGCCACCGTAGTTGGGTACCGGATCCTCTACCGTAGAACGACACAAATGGGCAATCTTTCTTCTTCTCGAGCATCAGACTGTTGAACAAGTTACCTTACCAACTGACCACATCCCAGTCAATCGTGGCACTCAGAGACTGACTGACTGAGCTACCACAGCTCTAGTCGTAATTTTAACAATGTAAATACATAGATGATTTAAACATGTTTCTAAACGCAAAACTGCTACATTGAACCCGACAACTGAACGACACTTCTCCAGGTGAGTCATTAACTGGAAGAAAAGAAGACGTTAAAAGAGAAAGTCGTGATCAGACGATGCTTAAGAATTCCAAACAATCACCAGAAACAAAAATGCGGACGACGTCGACGATTTTTCAAACAAACACAAGATATGATAATGCACACGACGTTGAAATTTTCCAGACGAATAAAAAACATGAAAATGCGGAAGACGTAGAAGATATTTGAATAACATATACGACACCTTAATGCAGACGAAGTCAAAGATTTTCGAAACAAACACAAGACACATGAGAACGACGTCGGAAATTGAATATACTCAATACACTTGAATAAATATTCATTGAACAAAGTGATAGTAAAACATTGTTTTTATGCTAATGAAAACAAATACTAAGTTGTAGATTGTGATTTTGTATTAACGCATTAACGACAAATATGTTATTCAAATGATGACGAAAATAACGTCCTTTTTACCATAACGTATACATTAAATGTCACTTACGTCGTGCAATTATCATTTTGAATTATTTACATATTTCCCATTTTTTTAAAAAATCATTCGAGAAAAAATGTGTTTAAAAAGAGAAATTGTGCTTTGGGAAAAGTCTAACCGAGTACATATAACAATATTTCAGTGCTCGACCCATACCAGGTAACACATGTAGGCTACATGTCATGATGTTCCTGACTGTTTTAAGTATCATTTTTTGATTTGTTCTAAGTGGTCAGTGAGAAATGACCCTTAAATGAAGACCTGGTCAAATATTTTCCAAACAAAATGAACGTAAATGTAGACGACATAAAATACGCTCTTGCCAAATTTGATGTGAGCTGACTAAAATAGCCATGTCTTTATTTTCTTTTTGAACTTTAAACAAGGACCCATTTCGATGGTTGTTGTACTTTTTCTCCAGATTGATTCTTTGTTCTGTTGTATTTATTGTAGGTTGTCTCTAACGACAGTTTTAGTTAAATTGTTAACAAATGTATATTAGTATGATGAGGAGTTTAGCTTTTTTTATTTCTCGGGTAAAGAAAGGTGACCAGTTATGCGATGGTTGACATGGGTAAATTATTTTATTTATGCATGTATTTTTGATTCATTAATATTGTTTGTCACATTTTACACGTTTCATATTTAATAATATTAATCATGAAATTAGGCATACGTATCATAATTGAAATAAACGAGATATATTTTAGTTTATATGTTAAAGTGTATTTAAAACTCATTATCTGACTGTTTATTTAAACACAGGGTAAATTGTAAATTGTTAACACAATGTCATCAACAGCCATTTTATTTACTTGATCTTACATGCTCTATAGAGAAATTCTGTTTAGCTGATAATGTAAGTTGAAGAACGTACAATACTATTTTTGAATATGCTTTCTGGCTAAATTCTGTTGTAAGTGTTACCTTGTAGCTTTAATGGTATAGAAGTTAGGTAAATACTCATTTGTTTACATATTACCACAACATAAAAGGTCTCTGTAACAATTTGTTAAGATTATTGCAGGCCATCATTTCTTCTCTAGTCATACAGAAATGATATTTTCTGTCTTTGCAATATATGTTATATGATATTGTTGTAGAGGTGTTTAATTTATTTAGATGTGTTATTGTTACTAATGCGATGTTTTGTTTTTGATTTTAATGCTCAAAACAATTGAAGGCTTTATAAATATTGTTATGTATTTAATGTTGTTTTATGTAAGACTCATCTATTTCATTGTTTATAGCATAATGTATGTGTACAAATTTACGCTTATGTATAGGACATGGATTTTTGTCATTAATTTTGAACTATTAATTAAATAAAAATCTTAGTGTGTATATGTGTTACTGTTAAGTTTCTTTCGCAATCTTTTTGACGTATTATAAAATTCAGAAATTTAACTCTCCAAAGCTAATAAGTAGTGTAGTAGTCGTTATCTCCCTTGAAAACGGTCCTATTCTATGCAAAAGCAACCATAATAAACACCACAAAACAAAACATGGACTTAAACTAAGTCTTAGAAATTGTTGAAACTGTTGATCTAATTTGAATATTTTTTGAGTAAATTAGCTACCTTATGACTTTGAGCTAAATCATACCTTTTTATTTCTAAACAAAAATAATGCGGATCTCGAAGAGATGAGCGTCATTTTACTAAATGATGGATAAATGAAACACATGCATAATTATATATATTTGTACATCTTAGTCTGTCCGTCTGTCTGTCCGTCTGTCTGTCCGTCGGACTCTCTCTCTCTCTGTTTCTCTTTTTCTTTCTTTCCCTCTCTGTCACTCTTTCTGTTTGTCTCTCTGTGTCTGTCTGTCTGTCTATTTCTTCTGTCTCTTCCTCTCTGTCTGTCACTCTCTCTGTCTGTCTGTCTGTCTGTCTATCTGTCTGTCTCTGTCTGTCTCTGTCTCTCTCTGTCTCTCTGTGTCTGTGTCTCTGTCTGTCTGTCTATCTGTCTCTGTCTTTCTCTGTCTCTCTCTGTGTCTCTCTCTGTCTCTCTCTCTGTCTGTCTGTCTGTCTGTCTGTCTGTCTGTCTGTCTGTCTCTCTCTCTCTCTCTCTGTATATATATATATATATATATATATATATATATATATATATATATATACTCAGTATCTTTACAAAAAAAAAAAATTAAACGTTAATAAGTAAACTAAAATTTTTGATTGTCTAATAGCATTGTTATGGGAGCACATTTAAAGAATAACACAAGTGTCTAACTAACAGTCCAAACCATTTGTAAAGTGGCTTTAAGGAAGGGATAACTGCGGCTTGAATAACTTTTTGCCGACACTGGCTGAAGAGTTATTTTGAATTATTGGTTTAAATGTACAAACTTTTTATTATAAATATATCAATCCTAGAAGTAATCAGTAAACAGACGGTTCCAGTTACTTAAGGCACCGCCTGCGAGCTAACATAGTCGTTAAAATGGCTACTGTGTAGCTCTCATGCTAGTTAAGAAATATTGACAAAAACAACAAAAACAACATCATAATAACCTTTCTATTATAATACCAGTAAAAAAAGCATGCCAATGTGGTCATTCTTAATTAGCCGTTACTGTCTAAGGTTCTAATTGAGCTTATACCCAGATCTTCAAAGATCGAATCTTGCCTAAACACAAAACAAGAATTTCAAAAAATTATACGATAAATGCCAATTTGCAAAGCAAGTTGGTTATACAAGTGCAAAGCATTAAAAGAAAAAGAAACACATGTCTGCAAAAATTATACCCTAACTAATGATAACTTTAATATGAATTACAGATAAATTTTATAATTTTAAGAGAATATGTAAAAAGCTTAAAAAGGCGAAATAATATAAGCTTAAAATCGCTCGTATCTATCAATTCAAACTATGAAATTTTAAGCAAATGATGCATCGTTTCATCCTATAAAGGTAATGGGATTGCTTGTTCGCAAATTATCTTTAGTCATGATCCGTCATGTTAATACTTTGATTTTCAAAATATATTAGGCGTTGACAGTATTGTGCATATTGAAGCGATTTATGAGACTTTGAATTCATTGTATATTATACTTGAGTTACACATTTAAACGCCTTGATTGCCAATAAAGATGAATCGGTATTCTGAAGAAAGTATTCAGTTTGCCGCAGTAAACAAGTTATCGCATTTTACCTGTCAGAACACGATCATGAATTTATGAAATATGTTCATATAGGTCTTAGTAAGCATGAGTTAGCATGGCAAAGCTCATGAATGCCCACAGGAAAGTCTTGAAATTTAAACCGGTTGGCTTTTGGTTTAAAAGATAGTAAGATACAATATAATTTAGTTAATTATGCTTCTTGTTGCAAAGTATATTCGTATGATGGCACATTATATTATTGTGCAGCATATGACTTTAATTTGTAGAAATTCTAGCTAAGTTTATCCGCGTTGCAAACAAATAAAACAACTTCAAATATTCAATAACCATGTAAAATTGTAGTATTACAATATTTTACAATAACACTACAACTACATTAGCGTTATTTTTAACGACATCAAATTAACGATTAATCCTACAATGTATTAACAAAGTATTTTACAGACAAGGTTAATGCGCCCAGATGTTTCGACATCGATTGAATTAATGTAATAGCTCCATTAATCGGGCTGAGCACATTTATCTAAGATACATCAAAGGCAAGATTATAATGTTCACCTTTGTTACAACTTCTAAGACATTCCTAAAAAACTGCTTCATGCTATTACTCTTATTTGTGTTTCTAGTTTTCCGTTTATAAACAGACATCGGAATGAAATGAAGCATAGATAAGAATTGTTTCTAGATAAATGGTTAAAGTGGCGTCATCAAGTACCCAAACCCGGAGGTTGTTTTGTTTTAAACTTTTTGTGTACAGAAACTGGACAGAATGAAAATTTACCTGTGGGATTTAGCTCGCAAGGCATTTTCTTTTCAATATTGACAATAAAATCATGTTCAAATGTGAGTTGTGAGAGACGCCAATATACAAGATAAAGTCGAAACTGTAAAAACATGTTTAGAAACATATTTATTTTTAATCTTTTATTAATATTTTCATTAATATTCGTGCGTAGTCCTAATCATATAATTGCTTTGTATTGCTGATATTTCTGAATATTTGAAATTTTTCTTTACACAGCAGGTAAACATACGTTTACTTTATTTGTTCTAGACAATATGGTATTCGTTTAGTTAGCGTTTAGCACCCATTTATAATTATCAATATAATATAATTGGTCGTGGGACTCGGTCTTTTATTAAAATAGTCGTGTAACTCTCAAGTATCTAAAGTAACATATTACTTAAATGCTTCTGATTTATAACATTATTTAGAACATTTAAACTATATTAATTAAATGTGCATATTTAAGTAAGATACCTTAGTTTAGGGCAGTATTACTGATTTTAATGGTGAATATACCCGTATCTTATATAAATGTTTAAAATGTACAAAAAAGCTCGAAAGAAAAGCGTAGTTTTAAATACATTCTTTGCATATGCAGAACGTGTACCTGGTCATATTTTTCATTTCATTACGAACGTGATTTTGCGAGCATCGTAACATGTGTTTAACTGAAAGATTAAAAATAAACATGCCTCTAAACATATTTTTTTTTATATTTTCGACTTTATCTTGTATATTGACGTTCCTCCTGCAACACGTACTTCGACGCTTTTGAAAAAAAACCCAACAACAACACACACCCAAAAACATTGTAAACGATCGTAGATTACGCCTTACGCACAGCTTGTATATTTTGTCAGTTGATTACGGTAACAGTTAGCCTTTGTTTGCGTGAACCATTTTTTTTTTTGAAAATCTACTTTGGTAGAAACGTGGTTGGCATACAAACTTTTCCGTCCGCCCTTGATTCGATTTTAAGTTAACACGTGTTCCGAATGCTAAAAGCATTTAAAATTTGAAGATGTCATGATATGTTCTGTTATCTTCTTCGATGTCTTATCGCATCTATGTTGCCAATGAAACTTGCAGTAATACATAAAACAAAAATAAGATATCATGTGTGTAGATGTAAACTCATAAGAACATATAAAAATACAAACCGGACACAGGAAAACTTACACTTTATTATTGTCTTAAATGTCCATAAATCAAATTTTTATTCTATTCCGGGACTATGGTACAACCTCGATGTACCAACACTTTACATTGGCATATTTTCTACTCAACTATGGATGAATAACCAGGTAATGCAACGGATCTATATGATACACAGAGAATATACTGTCTTAAGGCCTCTTTCGAACCTGTGACACATTTACAAGTCACTTTGATGGTGATGGGCCATTCCTACTAGAGTTTAGCTGTGATGCGTAATTTTTATAGTGCATCATGAAAACCTGATAACACAGCATCTATTGGTGGAAAACTAGATGGATGAATGTTAAAATCTCAGATTAATCAAAGGACATAATAATTACAATTATCGAGACCCGGGTTCGAGCACTATTGTTGATAACTTTCCGGTTAAATTTAGATTTGCAATACCTTATGGACTTGTTCTGGGAAAGATTGTGTTTCTAAGAACATATCCGTATATGCCTAATATTTTTTATGTTATGAGCGCCTCTCTCACATGTTTTGTATTAAAGTATTTAAAAATTATTATTTTCTGCTTTGAATATTGGAATGTTTCGTCAATATCACAAGATATAGTGCTATAACTGGGTGCACAGTTACTTGGGTCTCTGATATAAATGAAAATGGTGTTGGCAGTTTATGTTCGAAAGTGTTTCGTTTATTTAAATTCACAAATTGTCTAATGTTATGTCATGTCAAGTTTCTGGACAAAGATAAATTGCATTAATATCGAATAATTATTTCCTTAAGAATTAAACTCTTAATTTAAATGAATCGATTTTGTCGAAAAAGACAAAACTACAGTTATGTTATTGTCTAAATGTTTGATATCTCTACCAAACAGTCTGTATTTGATTGTTAGATTGAAGCCATTTTATACAGGAAAATAATGCTAGCAATTACATGCAAATATATTGTGGGCATATATACTAAGTTGTAGTACGTTCTATTATCTAAATAGCATTCAATCCTGAAAGCAGAAGACGATACAAGGCACAAATAAGAATTTCAACGATGGCAACTGATATTTTTACATTTTCATAACAAATATTGATAATCATATACATGAGAAGCTGCAAGTTATTTGGTCATTCCAGTCAATGTACAAATAACAACGTTCTGATTAAAACCGAACGTTAAAGTGAGATCACACTTTTCTGCGTTATCTCAATTTGGCATGGAAAAGGAAGTGTTATATCTGAAATGAATTTACTAAGACTTCTTTTAAGTGCGGAAACATTTCCATGTTTTAGCTTCTTTCATTGCAATTACTTGTTAAGCAATGCTTATTAATTTTGATGTTTTTCAAGTTCATGATAAGCAATTATTTATCATAGGGATTTTATTTTAATACAAATATAAACATTTTGTATTTAAAGCAAGGACGTTTATTTGAATATGGTTCTTTTGCACTAACAAATGTAATGTTAATATTAGCTAACACAGATTATATGTGTATTTCTGTTATACTTTGAGAAACACTCGATGGAAAATATTAATTTAAATGGAAAATTTTCAATTCCATTAAACATTTACAATTAAATAAATGAATCGAATAATATACAAGACTTGCAATCTATGTTCCCGCTTGACACTATTTTGTTTTAAAAGAAAATGTCAATTACAATTAAGTTTTATCGATTGAAAAGTGAAAAAAGCTTCTTATCAAGATTTCAATTAATTATAATTTTAAGCATGCACAAATACTTTTATGCAAAGGAGCATTAAAGAACTTAAAGAATTCTGATAAAGCGCACAAGAATTTATTAAACAATTAAATGGACTTAAATCATAATTTTGAAAATGATTTGTAGATAATGGCTGCATTTAAGGTAAAGATAAAAACATGTTATTTAACATATATTATTAACACTGCGTGAACATGAAAAGATAGTTAAACATAATGGTTACAACGATAACTTAGCAAAAGTAAATGTCTTATAAAATATATTTGCATTTTCTTATCTCAATGATTTTACAAAGAGTGGATAAAGATGTCATTAAATTGTTACATTACAATGAAGCATAACAACAAAACATATAGTTGTGTCCTTTCTAAATACATGAACGTACATCATTGTCGAAGAACACTTAAGCATGACCCTGCGTATTTCCTGTTTGACATGGCTGTGACCAGCCAGTAAGCAACAATATGCTTGCTTATCGCCAGTGACAGTGACTTTGTAAAGAATGTATATATAATTAGTTGTTTAAATTTCGATGACAAATTCCTTATCTTGTATAAAATAAAAATTATAAAAGCAAAACCATGTGGTAAACATTATTTTATATTTGATCGGATCAATCAAAATATTATATAATACATTTCGGCTGTATGTTTTTCTATAGCTAAAAAATAAAGAAAACAGTCTTTTAAATGAGATGGATATGAATGCAATATATTGCTTATTCTGGAAAAAATGTGTTAAACAAATTAATAAAATTGTTTCATTGGTTTGTCAAATGCCATCATTTGTTTGCAAACGATACTAAATAGCAAATACTTTTAGAAAAAGGAGCATATCACGTTACATTATAGTTGGTTTCATGTTTCTGAGATCCTTTCATGTCAACTTAATTTAAGAAAAATGATATTTAAAATATTTAAAGCCGGATGGCGAGTTATTATGCATTCACGCGTCCTTTAAAACTTACATATCATTAGATATGTGTTAATTTTCCAATTCTGTATATCGTCTATCACACTTGATTTACCATAAAGTAATACAGAACCAGATATTTATACTTTTATGTAAGGCATAAAAACACAAACAAAACATTTACCTAAACACAGCCGTTTGGAAGTTTCCTTTATGAATTGTAATTAATTATGATATTAATAACATCGAACTTTTCAATGACAAGTTCTGAATGAAAATGTTCATTCATAATTAACTCTAGAACACTTTGTTGTTCAATTTCATAATGTTAGACAAAACCTTGCAAACTTGTTTCTTGAAAGCATAATTCTCCCAATTCCGCCCAAAGCAGTTAGTTGTGAAAAATCATTGTATAGACCTGACTTAAGTTAAATGACGTCACAGCCTTTATATTCCATACACGTTTGGAAAAGAATCTCAAGGGAAATTGGATTGCCGAGAACTGCGACCTTATATTTACGATTTGTATTGAATATGAATGGGGAGACGTCTTCAAGAAGCGATCTATTTTAAATTGTCATTTTATTTCGGCAGTAAAAGAACACATATAAACTTGTAAAGTACATCGTTCATTTTCATCGGTCATTAAAAGAATTAATTCGTAAACAAAGGACAAAAACAACAATGTGAGAACTATAAAAAGTAACTAGTAAACTTTTACACATATCATGTCAAATTATTTTTCCATGTTACAGGACTGTACTAACTCTTCAATGTCATTTTGATTGTTAAAGTTTCGTCACATAAAAGATGTGCATTGTTTTCTCCTTTAGTTAACAGTATTCACAGTTTTGGCTTTAATATCAACCCAATAAAAAACTTTTCGAGGCGTTTCGCGCTATGGAAGCTCTGCGAATATAACGACAATTAATGTGTGTTTGTTTCAGATTGGGACAAACTGCATTTATTATCACAAATTTCAGCACGAACACTTTAACAGATATATGTGTAATATTTCTTCAGTATTAAGGCCACATTAAGATTTAAAATATATGGCGCTACTATTCTATAGAATATTGTTTTTGCTTCATATTGCGAAATACAAAAAAGGTAATATAAATACATATTTTGTGGCGTGCAAGTGCTGCTACGTAGAAATGTAGACAGTAAGACTGTCACTGAGAAATAACTGAGCCAAGGAATTAAAATATTTTCTTTTGAACAATTCGTTGAATATACGTAAGACTTGACAGTCAAATGCAAGATTTCAGCTACGGGCAAGAGCTACAATCTGAATCGGTACTGATAGTTACACGTGATTTCTAAAAATAGCATTTACATAATTTTATCAGAAATATACACACTTATGTCATATTTTGCACAGCATTAACTGCATTTGTCATGTCAATTTGTAACTTACGCAACAATTCTTTAGAAAAAATGCCTACCTACATTTTCAGGAAGTATTTCATGAATTTTTTTTCGATTGTACATAAATTCGGCGAAGAAATAAACAAGTTGAAATGGCTGTTTGGTGTGCGTCTATGTGCCTGTCTGTCTGTCTGTCTGCCTCTCTCTCTCTCTCTCTCTCTCTCTCTCTCTCTCTCTCTCTCTCTCTCTCTCTCTCTCTCTCTCTGTCTTTATCTTTACCTTTATCTTTATCACTGCAATTCTCCTTTCCTTTATCACTTCAATATACATAGTTATATATATGCATTTTTACGACGTGTTGTATCAACAAACTATATTTCAAGGTCAGTAGGTTTAGTTGCTATTCTGCGGGCCTATGTTTTCCCCGTATTATTCCCGAGGTATGCTTCTAAAGCTGCTGAGCTGTTCTAAATGCATTTGTTTAGCTCTGGATACATTGTTTACGGCGACGTTATTACTCTGTATCAACGTTTTATCATATTATGATTACATTGTTATTCTTGGTACGTCCTTCGCTCTTGAACCGCGCTTTAAAAATGCAGGTACTACTCTACATATTTGTAAGGTCTCCCCAGCGAAATGTTGGAGGATAAGGTTTGAGACTGATTTAATTTTCATCACATGTCTCACTACATCCATGTGTTTTGACTGGCTCTTCGGGGGTTTACAAACTAAGAATCCGGTGTTATATCTTCTATTATGTTCGTATTCGTTGACCCCTTATAACCAAATAATTGCGACTGAAAACAACTAGATTTCTGTTTGCTTGAAAGTTTTGCAATAAAATTGTTTTAGGAAGGTCGTTATCCGACAAGCTGCTTTAATTCTATTTGTAGAATACACTAAAGCTTAAAGAGAATGTTGTGTTAAATATATAACTTAAATATTTTTAAGTATTTAAAGGTTTTTTGAAAATCTACGTCTGCGTTACAGCTGTTGCATACTGCAGAAATTATTTATAAATATAATTCATATGTCCTTGATATGCAATTGCGTTTTGAGTTGTGTAATTTCGAAAAAAAACCAACATTTTATGACAATTTGTTGTATTATTGTTCTTTATGTTAGTTTTTGATATGTTTTATTAGGCCATTAAACCATTTACTTAAAACTCAACTTTTTATTAATTTATTTTGAGTAAATGTATATGTTAAGAAGGTAGATGACTAGTTAGCAAAAAGCTCAAATTTATATATATTTGGTTTAAAAATAAGCGAATCTTCTTTGTAAAAGCATAACAACGTTTAAACAATTACAAGTAGAAGTTCTTGTCTGTTTATAGACCTGAAATTGTCAATAAATAGGGTACTATTTTGTTATAAATACATATACAGTAAAACGTGACGCTGGCACTCGTCTCATCATTTTAGTTTAACTCAGAGAAAGATGCGTAAAGCAAAATGCATTGATATAATCTGCGATTTCTTCCATATGTGCGATGTCTGGTAAATTAGATCGAATCAAGACATACTATGGCAAGGGACCTGTGGTTAAGAATTTCACTTCGATAACAACATACCATAAGGGATTTTAGATGGCAGGGAAGAAACAAGTACATAGTTAAGGCTTCACTACTAGACATGTTTATATGGACAGGTCAGAGCGATCTTTTAGGGCAGTTATTTCTTAGAAATACCAATTTCTTATATATTTCATACAATTTCTGTGTTTTCTTTAGAATGGATGGAAACAATGCCAATAATTACCCATAATTGTGAGTGGCTTAAATGTTTCAGACATGACTTATGACGATTAAACATTTCTGGAAAGAAAGTGTCAACTGTATAAGAAATAAATACTACCTTTAACTTATACAAACTTTTACTTACAGATATAGGGAGTCTTAAAGTTTAATGTGGTTTTATTAAATTGAATAATTAAGAAAAACTTTGTATTGAAGCTGCCTTAACAGCAACACATTCTCTTACATAAGTGAATTAAGATAATGAAGACTATTACTAGATGTATACTCATTTATGAAAATAGGAAATAAGCACATAGTAAAACGTTAACTAAAACATCTGTATTAAAACAATTTAAAGGGAATCATAATTAGATAACTTAGATATAAAGGAACATAATAACATTAAAAAGATAGTAGTTGTTTGAAATAGATACATTAAATGTAAAGTACAAACAAAATAACCAGAACCATTTTGGAACGGAGTTCAACTGATCAATGAAATAATACATTTCTATAGTGGTACAGTTTGCAGCCTTATTTTTAAGTGAAAATTATTTTTTGAACTTTGAAGACAGTTGTGATCATAACAATCATCATATATGTTTAAAATTAAAGAAACATATTTAAATATTAATTTCAACATCTCTAGCAACCTGTCTTTCAAAAAGATCTCATACATATTCTTATAAATATTTGCAAATCAAAAATTATAATCTCGAACAGATCAAAAGTCAACTATGCGTGGACGAATAAAGGATCCTTAGTTTAATGAAATGCTCTAGCTGTTGGCCAAAAAAGAATTGGGCATGGCTGATTATTTGAATTTATTTTTTTACTTATTAGATTTGGACGGTTAACATCAGCAATGTGTCATTCATGTGTATTTTAGCAGGATGAACAAATCTTGATCTCCCATCAAGATAAGAAAAAATAATTTATTGAAGGCATGAAATCTTTTGCATGAAACAAGTTATCGAAGTCATCTTACCTGTCAAAGCTCGACCACGAATTAACAAAAATATGTTCTTTTTAATTGAGTAAAGGCATGAGCCCAGTTTAAGTAAATTATTATAGGATGTGAGGGAATGCCGACAGCAAGTTTCAGAATTTTAATTGGCTCGTTTATTTTCCAGATGATTTTTAAATGCATTAACACCCCCGCTCATTAATTGATAATTATATGCGTATGATGTACTACTTGAGCAATGAATTACTCGTGTTTCTAACAAAGAAATGATCCAATGTAAATTTTATTTCATGTATTTAGTTATTTCGTATAAATTATATATCGTATAATACATAAATATATTAAGTAGGAATATGTTGTAAAGTGTCGTATTCCCCAAGCAGTGTTATCACGTCTAGATAAGTTATGATTCAGCATCCACTGAATATATATTTTCACACCTATTCGTCTGACTGAGCACATTTATCTGCCAAACACCAAAGCCGACTTAAAATTACGTAAATCATTGATATCACTTCAAAGACATTCCTGGAAAGTCGGAAACGCAACAGATCTCACTTGTGGATCCATATCTTTAGGTCTTTCTGTTGTTTCCTTTCGTTTGTGGTAAGGTAAACAAAGTTATCATGGATATGTAATGTTTTAAGCTTATTTGTTTTATGAAGATGATTTGTAATTGCTGTTCGTTGGTTAAATAGTAAACGTGCATTTAATCATGTTTAATGAAGTGAACATCTAATTCGATGTATTTCGGTTATTAAATATGTATAAGATAAGAAAACAGATATTTATCATTTGCAATACAACCATATTCATACACAGAAATTATCGCCCATGTGTATGTATATGAATACATAATCCTAGTTTATAATTTTAATGATGACATTGCGCCATACAAACTATTCTAATTTACAGCATGTATACTATATATTTGAATCCATTAAGTATGCATTAAAACTAAATACTTCTAGTATGTTATAGGAAATACTGACTCTGTGAAATGCTGTTGTCTCACTTTGTTTAGATATTATTATTTACAATGTTTGAAAGCAAAGCCTTAAGGAAGTGCGAGGTTAGAAAGCTCCACAAACCAGGTTTAAGCACCCTTTTGCCGACTGACCATTTCAAGGAAGTAACTGCTGGTTTTTCTTTTTGTGTTATGTCTTGTCTCTGTGTTTTTGTCACTTTTACATTTACTCTGTTTGCCTTTATCTAATGGTAGTTTAGATTTAAATATATATGGTAATTCTCAAAGGACATTTTCTTAATTACCTATTCAAAATTCACATCTAAAACGTTTGTCCTGTAAGAGAATAGATTGCCTATAATAGTAATCATGTCAGAAGTGCGAAACTGCTTTTCTTTACGTTTGTGTCAGGTGAATACTTTGCTGACTAAATATTCATTTAATTTACAAATACTAATATAAGAAAGTTTGATAACATTATCAACATATATCATGCCACTGTTTGATTCAAATAAATGGTAACAAAGTTATTCATATATCTGCTTGTTGTTGGTCTTAATTTATTGTTACTTCTTGTAATTTGTAGGATGTCGTTTTGTTAATATGTTTATCTTTTGTTAGAATTAGTTTTATTTATCAATACAGAGAAAAACATAGTGTTACTGGTATTTATTATAATGTTTGTTTATAGACAAAATAAAAAATGGGACATTCACACTTCTCTGGCAATTTTCTCTCAATTAGTCAAAAATCAATATCACTTACAATCAACAATTTTGTGTAGTTCTAATAGAAATAATTATTCTCCTTGTTCTAAATTCTATGTGGACATTATTTTCAATGACGTCAATACTTTCGTCATAGCATATCAAAGAAAACGCCAACGCTTAGACTTTTTATATTCAAATAGATCAGTATTTTTTTCATTGCTTGCATTTGAAAAATCCCCCGGGAAGTGCAAGTTAGAGCTCTATAAAACTTGGTTTAAGCTCCCCAGATGGTCCTTCTGCAGACTGACTGTTCCGCGGCAAGAACTGTTGGGTTGGCTCTTGTTGTTAAATGACTCATCACATATTTATTCTTACTTTTACATTCGGTTTTGCATGTGAATACCTTTGTCCTGTTCCTTTTCAGGGTTTGGTATATGTTGCTATGCTCATAGGACTTTGTCATGTTTTCTTATTTATGATTGTTTATAATGACACAGATTATATACTTTCTCAGTTGACATCTTCTTTAATGTTTTTGTTTCCTTTACAATAGTTTAACAGCCACGGTTTACAGAACTGATTGTTGTCTCAGCTAATATAATGCACGTCTCTGTTGTTATGTTCTTTGTTTTCCCGTCAGTATTAACAATGAAATGTATGTATAGTTGTAAAATATTTGGTAAATTTTATGAATCGTCTTAAGTAAATTAGCAAAAATAGGGAATACTCATTTCATAAAACGAATGGCCAACTGTTAAAATGTCCCGCACATTTCAACCATTTCCCGGCTCCATATGGCTTTAATTCTTGGTGGCTAGGTTTAGCTTGACTCGAAAGAATACTTTTTCGGGCACTCCTTCCCACCACATTTGTCGCCGTACACTGCGCTTAACATTCACAGTAAGGAGTGCGACTGACAACCACTTGAACTCGTTCAAAAGCTAGCACAGATATTTTCAGATTATTTTTCTGACTGTTGCTCTAGAAATTAACTGACCTGCAAAAAATACCTGCAAAAAATAAATGTAAACATAAACAAAAGTTAAAAGAAATTTGGCAAAGGTGTTTGTAAACAAAACATGTTAACATGACCGACCTTCACAGAAATTACCAGTTTATCGCACAATCACGCTGTTGATGGCATGGAATGAGGTCGACGTAATCAAGGACGCCAGAGCTTGAAATTGTGAGCATATGCTGATATATACTGCCGTTACTGAGGTATTTATCGCCAGTTGTGTAATTATAAACATTTTTAGGAACGGTATGCTAATTAAATAACAAAGTAAGAAATAAGAAATATAAAAGAATATCGAGAGAAAATCATAGTTATCATAATTTCGAATGTCACATTTATAAATACAAATCCAGGTCACATACCAGCATTTACTAGTGCTGATCCAGATAGTACAAGACAAGAAACATAAGAAATTATCAACACTATTGTGAATAACTATTATAAAAACAAGCATGCCCATTAATTTATTTATTGATACATGACAGAAAAACATTATATTTAAAGTTATTATATATCTGTTTGTCATGTACACAATGTACATTTATTATTTCACAATTGTTTTCTCTCTTGCAATTCATTCGTATTCTCATATCCGGAACCCTATGTAAACATTCCGCTAACGCTACATTGATATATTACTAATCTATAAAATAAAGCTCGTTTTGAGTGAACGTGTGTTAAGTTGTCAACGATGCCGTATACATTATTTTCCTTGTAGGTACATTCGTAGCTTGCATCATAGACAATTTGCAAATGTATATATCAAATTTGCAGCCTTGAAGCTTGTTAATTATTCACTTGGGACGCACAGTCTACTCTGACAGCACTATACAACGTCTATGATTTAGCATCAAGGTGCAGTTTTGACAAATGTCACACTTGTAGCCGTTCCGTGCCTCAATAGATTCGTTTTATTGGTCTTCATTGACACATTTTTTTGGCGTCACCGTCGTTCAATAATGGTGTAATGAATAAGAATATATGACAAAGTCCTATGAGCATTGCAACATATACCAAACTCCGAAAAGGCACAGAACAAATGCATTTCACGTGCAAGCCAAGCGAACAAATTTGTGATGAGTCATTTAACGAAAAGAGCAAACCCGACAGTTACCGCCTTGGAACGGTCAGTCGGCAATATGGACCGACTGGGGTGCTTAAACCGATTTTACAGAGCTCTAACCTCGCACTTCCTGACGAGTTTCTCAAATACAAGCAATGAAAAGAAAAACGATCTATTTGAATACAAAATATCCAAGCGCTGATAATTTCTATAAGTTATGACGAAAGTAGTGACGTCATTAAAAATTTATGTCCACATATTGTTTAGAAAAGAATGTGGTATTATTTCGATTTGAAAAAAATACACAAAATGGTTGACTATTAATAAAATTTACTTTCTGAATAATGAACAACCATGACTAGAGACGAATAAATGGTTGTAGCATCCTGTTCATGTGGAGATGGAATTAAAGAACCAAAGTCCAATGTCCATCAAAGGAAATACACGTAACAATCCTTATAGGATGAATTAAATGACAACATAGATTACATGCACCGGGAGATTTTTTACGACCGCCACACTGCACCAGTAACATTGTTGTGATCATGAATAAGAATATATGACAAAGTCCTATGAACATTGCAACATATACCAAACTCCGAAAAGGCACAGAACAAAGGTATTTCACATGCAAGCCAAGCGAAAGGTAAGAACAAATTTGTGATGAGTCATTTAACGAAAAGAGAAAACCCGACAGTTACCGCCTTGGAACGGTCAGTCGGCAATATGGACCGACTGGGGTGCTTAAACCGGTTTTACAGAGCTTTAACCTCGCACTTCCTGACGAGTTTCTCAAATACAAGCAATGAAAAGAAAAACGATCTATTTGAATACAAAATATCCAAGCGCTGATCATTTCTATAAGTTATGACGAAAGTAGTGACGTCATTAAAAATTTATGTCCACATATTGTTTAGAAAAGAATGTGGTATTATTTCGATTTGAAAAAAATACACAAAATGGTTGATAATTAATAAAATTTACTTTCTGAATAATGTACAACCATGACAAGAGACGAATAAATGGTTGTAGCATCCTGTTCATGTGAAGATGGAATTAAAGAACCAAAGTCCTTTGTCCATTAAAGGAAATACACGTAACAATCCTTATAGGATGAATTAAATGACAACATAGATTACATGCACGGGGAGATATTTTACGACCGCCACACTGCACAAGTAACATTGTTGTGATCATGAATAAGAATATATGACAAAGTCCTATGAGCATTGCAACATATACCAAACTCCGAAAAGGCACAGAACAAAGGTATTTCACATGCAAGCCAAGCGAACGGTAGGAACAAATTTGTGATGAGTCATTTAACGAAAAGAGCAAACCCGACAGTTACCGCCTTGGAACGGTCAGTCGGTAATATGGACCGACTGGGGTGCTTAAACCGGTTTTACAGAGCTTTAACCTCGCACTTCCTGACGAGTTTCTCAAATACAAGCAATGAAAAGAAAAACGATCTATTTGAATACAAAATATCCAAGCGCTGATAATTTCTATAAGTTATGACGAAAGTAGTGACGTCATTAAAAATTTATGTCCACATATTGTCTAGAAAAGAATGTGGTATTATTTCGATTTGAAAAAAAATACACAAAATGGTTGACTATTAATAAAATTTACTTTCTGAATGTCACAATAGTGATGTCAAGGTACAGAATTTGCACAAGAAATCATCACTGTGTTTAAAGTTGAATACGAGTTCAAATTTTGAATGAAATTTATCATTTATATAAAGATTCAATGGAATCGAAAACTGACAAGAAAACTAATGTTTACATGCTCATCCTTTTAATGTTGTGTTAGTTCGATGGCAACCGTCATGAAAGTGAAAAAGGTTGAAATCTGTGAATGAATAAAGCTAGCAAAATCATTATCTAATCCAATTGTTTCAGTTGCATCAAGTAAGATTTTTATCAAAAACTTTTAGTCAACTTAAAATTTAATGACGAATGGACAAAAAAGAGCTCATTTTCACACTTATTAAGTGTTTATAAAGTAATTCATTGCTAGATTTTGTCAAATGTTTTAGAATATTCTTAAAATAGTGCGTGACATAAAACAGAAAAAGTGTATTAATTCACGTTTATTATGTCACTAATGGCCGGTGCCTATGGTTACCAGTGAATACTTAATAAAGAACCGGCCGCAATAGCTCAGGTGGTAGAGCGTCGGCTTGCGGATCGGGAGGTCGTGGGTTCGAACCCCGGCCGGGTCAAAGCAAAGACTTCAAAGTTGGTAGTAGTGGCTTCCCTC